>CM053787.1:33596607-35096607 GCA_028749045.1 Cupressus sempervirens
CAAAGTTTGGATAAGGACAAAATTAAATCAGTTTGATCATCATCATCAGTGGCCAAACTAGCAAGAGAGAGCATAGTAGATGAACTAGATGGTTTAGTTTTATCCTCCCTCTGTTTCTTTTTTGCTTCCTTAGCTTTCCTCTCTTCTTATTCTTTCCTTTCTTTTTCTTCTCTTTCCTTCTTTTCTTCTATTATTTTCCTCTCTTCTTCCTTTGTTTTCCTTTTCCTTTCTTCTTCTACAATTCTCCTTTCTTCCTTTTCCTTTCTTTTCCTTTCATCCTTAAGCAATTATTTCTTGGCTTCCTCTATCTTTTTCTTTTCAATTTCTATCAAATTCTTTTCCTCCTCAATTTTTTTCAACTTCTCTTCAATATTTTTGGTATCAAGTGCATTTGGTTTGGAACCACCAAATGGATTGGTATCATCAATGTTGATTGTAACATTGGTTTGATCAATCTTCATAGTATCACCACTAACTAATACCTCCACAGTTCTAGGAGCTAGAGGAGTTTTTGTCCTGGATTATGACAACATTTGACTAATGGCTACAGTTGTCTCCTTCCTCAACTTATCCTTCTTTCCAACCATAAATAAAATGGCCTTAACTCGTTCCTCAAGTATGGAGTGAGGTTATTCAGAAATTTCTTTATATCATCTTCATCATCAGTCTTGTAGATTGTCCTAGCATAGACTTCCAAAGTTCAAGGTCTTCTTGTTGGCATAAAGTTATTTGCCATTAGTGACAACACTTTTCTCACAGTATTAACCGAGTAAAGAAGAACTCAGTGTTAACCGAGTTCAGTCAGTTAACATAGAACTCAGTGTTAACTGAGTTCAGTCGGTTAACATAGAACTTAGTATTAACCGAGTTCAGTCGGTTAACTAAGAACTTAGTGTTAACCGAGTTTGGTCGGTTAACATAGGACTCAGTGTTAACCGAGCTCAGTCGGTAAACAAAGAAGTTTGTTCTACCGAGTTTGTTTTGCTATTTGGCCGACTCAGTTAAATTTTGTCTACTTTTATTCAGCCGACCATTGCATGTAATTTTAACTTGGATGGTATATATATGTAATGTATTGTATCATTCAAAAAGCATATGTGTGATATATGCGAAGTATGTGAAGAATGTGTGCGAAAGCATGTAAGCTGAATTTTGAAGGTTTTCAGCAAGGTCAGCATTGGAGCAAAAATGTTTTATCTGTCATATCAAGGACAATCAGAGCATAGCGGATCTTATCAGCAATCAGTTGTATTCAGATCCACTGTTTCATTCTAACAGGTGAATCAATTTTTATAAATCCTTTAACAGGGTAGACTTAACAGTCTTTGTACTAAATCTCCTAACAGAGTGCATACTTATGAAGTATGTTTCAAATCCTTTAACAAGGTGGATATAACAATCCCTTATGCTCCTAACAGGGCAGATCACCAGAAGTGATCGTTGTATGCCTTAACCGGCTAACTTCCTACTGCAGTAAAGAAGATTTGTGGGTTTCATCCCCACCCCAATTTTACTTTCTATTTTGGAAGGTTTCTGGGTCACCAAAATCTCTGCGCTTATGTGTTATGAATGTTTACATACTGCAAATTAGATGATTAAATATTTTTCTGGTTAATATGAATTGATTTAAGATTTTAAGTTTACTGATTCACCCCTCCCCTCTCAGTAAACTGTTATATCTTGAATATTTCCAACACTTCTACCCTTACTTGAGTCTTCTTCTCTATGAGTCTCTTATAGACCTTTTGGTTTACTACTCCTTTGATATCTTTCATAATTAAATCATTTGTAATGATATGTCTTACAATAGATATATCAATTTGATCCTTCTCAAAATTATTATAAAGGTCATAAAACTTATTCATCTAAATAAAGTGTCTTTCATTAGCAATCATTGTGTTAATCTTCTCAATCTTTGACTTCCATGCTTGTCGAGCTTTTCCTGTTGCTTGCTTAGGTGGAGTTTCTCTTTTAGCAACTTGGTTTCATCTTCCTCAACTTCTTCATCACTGCTAGATTCAATTGTTGACAATGCTTCTTGCTTCTTTCTAGGTCTTGAAGCCATCTATTTGACTCTCTGAGTCTTTATTGGTATTGCTTCAGCCAATCTCTCTAATTTTCTCTTATGTTCACAAGGTTGAACATCAGATACTACTACATATGGTATAGTCTAATTTGAACTTTTCTCTAAAACCAAAACTAATAAGGGTTGAATATTCAATACACTTTGTTTGAATGTTTATCTTACTACCTCAGACCTACTTTCTATCATTCTGGCCTTAGATAATGCTTTCTTCATAATTGACTCAATTTTCTTGTGAGATGCCTTTTCCAAAGCTACTTAATGAGCATGTTGTGTGATCTCATCAAATGTACCAAATCTATATTTTTCCTTATCTATCTCATAATTCAAAAATAAATCTATGTAGCCAACTACAACATCATCACTTAATTCATAGCTCAAAGGATCTAGAAATGTTTTTTAAGGTTCTACTACTTGAATGCATGTATAGTCAATATCAACTAAAATACATATGTCTTCCTTGAACCTATCCACAATTTCTGGTGAGATCCTAAATCTTTTCCAAAATTTTCAATGAGATCATAAACCTTTGTTTCATCTCATTTTGGAATGTTCTCATAATTAAATTTCCACTGTCCAATACCTTGTCTATAGGGTGTCTTTTGCATGCCTCTGATATCTTCTCCATAGTGCATCTATCACTACTCGTTATATATATTATTGAAAAGTAAGGTAATCTCTTTAGCACATGAAATAATATATGATTTATCAATAATTGGAATCTAAATACATTATTCTTTTTCCTTTTAATATTTTCAAGGTTCTCCAAGAGTTGCATTCTTAGAATTTCACTCAAATTCACCTGTTCTTTCTCAACACAAATCTTGTAGGCTATATATATAATTTGTTGAAAGTTCATCTATTCTAGAACTTGCACAAACTGAATAAGCTATTATTCTACTAAGAAATCTCACATCATCCTGCTTAATGGAGCTAATTACCATAGCCTTCCCATTGTAAATTGCCTTAGTTTAGTTTTCTACTTTCTTCTTAACTAGTTTCTCTCGTATGGGTACACTACCTTGCTTGCTAAGACCATTTACCTCATGTATAAGGTCAGCTGAGATGTCTACTACATTATCTTGCATCCACAATTTTCCATCATGCATTCTGCTCAGTATAATTTGTGTATTTTCATTTGTATCTAATTCATGGTAAAAATGATAATCAAACAAGCCCAATTCACTCAAATTTTCAAATCTGGCCTTAACTATCATGTCATGGTTAAAGACCAATTCCATAACCTTGTTCATGTATTCACTACCAATTGACTTAAACTTGTAGTTCAAATAGTTTTCTACATCTTCCAGATAAACTACATTGTTCAAGATGATAGATAATGTAGAATTAGGGTTTCCATGACTATGTATTACAGAGACTACCTTAAACTTAGGTCTATCCTCATTTTCAATACTGTGAACAACTGACATATCCATAATTCTTATCAATAATATCTTTTTTCCAAAAAATATTGAAAAAATGATAAAATACCTCTTTCCAAAAATAGGGTTCTCTTTGAAATCACTCTGACAAGTTGCTTTAGAATGTTCTTTTCTTTGAATGTGTTTGCAATGAAGTAAAATCAATTATGTACTTTATTTATGCATCAACTTGAAGCTGCATTAATTACATACTTTGCAAATATGAAAAAAATTCTATTTGTGTTCTATAATTAGATAATTATCTAGAATCATCTATCTAATCTTCAAATGTCTTCTAAGGTTTACTATAGCATCCCTTCATCATGACAAACATCCTCAAAACTTTACATCACAAAATTCACTGCAAAAATGCACTTTTCACCTTTTGTTATAGAATCAACTCTTTCTATAATACCAGTAACTCTAAAATTCATCATAACTTGTTTAGATGAGCTCCAAATCAAAAGTGAGCTTAGGTACCATCTAAACACAACTAGATACACCATTTCCCAACATCACTACTTCTAATTCGGTCTCTATCTGAAGTTCTCATATTCTGATGTCGTGAATAAGCTTAATTCAACTTAATTGGATCAAATTCAATAACTGAATTTGATCTTTTGTATCATAATCTAAATTTTCTTTTGAGATATTTTTTCCTTTTACGAATGATTCATTAAGTTCTTCCCAAAGTTCATTCACAATGTTTCTTTGTTCTTCATTGCTTCTGCTAGTTTTAGAGTTCCTTTCTTGGTTCCTTCTATCATTTTTGGAGTTTCTTCCATTGTTCCTTCTATCTCCAAAGTTTCTATCCATTTTGCAATACCTTGCTATGTGTTTGAAGTTATTGTATAACTAACATATAGGTGCTCTGCTTCAAGGATTATGTTGATCATCAAGTGCATGATAATTCCAAGCAATGTATCCTAATTTGTTACACATATAACACATGATTTATCTTCTATCATCATAAGATCTTCTATCTCTCAATATCCTTTCATCAACACTCCTTGTAGCAATAACCAAGTTAGGATAAAGGAGGTTTCAAATAACCACATCATGTGGTGAGAACTCAATTGTCTTTCTAGAGCCTGAATGACAAATTTGAAAGATAGATAGGAGGTTTGTAGAAATAGCCAAAACCAAGAGAACATCCTATAGTGAACCAACTTCTAAAGAGATAGTTCCTAAACCTATGATTGAAAGCTAAGAATAGTCACCAACTACAATCTATGTAGTAACACTCTGAGCAAGTGAAGTAACCAAATTAGGTGAGTGTGTCATATGATGGGAAGCTCCAAAATCAAGAATCCAAGAAGTTGTAGAAGATAATGCTCATGTAGAAAGAACATATCCTTTTCTAGTAAATAGAGGTGTAAGCTTCAAAGAAGCAATATTGGAATGTCGCACGGCCTCCTCTAATTCCTCAATATATTTCCAACACTTGGAAACTAGATGTCCTTCCTTGCCACAAAAACTACAAGGTTCACCCATGTACTTCTTAGTCTTGAAAGAAAACTCACAAGACTTAGAAGTATTATCCTTTTGAGAGGGCTTTTGAGCATCCAATTTGGGACAAGGCTTGGAGGAACTCTTACTACCTATTGAATCTAACTTATACTTTAATTTCTACTTCAACTTTGCTATAGATGTCTAATCTACCAATGCCTTCATCTTAGAACTAGCCATAGCATCCAACTATGTAAGCTTTGACTACTCTCTAGTGAAGTGATTACAAAAGACCTCAAAAGTAGGCATAACAAATATATTCCCCAAAGAATCTTTGGTGGAATAGAATGTGGAATAAAATATCTAAAAAATCCCTCAAATCTTAGAGAGAATCAAATAGATGCACTTAGCATCAGTGTCCATCTTTCCACAAACCTACAACAAGGATCTTTGTTGATTAAAATTCATCAAGAATTTTTCAATTTCCAAAAAGGAATCTAGCACAAGTGATGTAAGCTCTACCTCTATCTGAAGTTCCCTAAACTCATTCACAGTACCAAACAAGCCATGAAGCTTGGTCTAAATTGCTAGAGGAGTATTGCACATATCCAAATGAAATTATAGACTATCTAATACCTATAATTCAATCAATTTGATTGCCTCATCCATTTTTTTTTTATGTTACATGATCTCATAAGGCCTCTAAAAAATAGGCTACATCACATCTAAACAAGACCACAACCCTTTTGATGAGAGAAGTCAATTCATCAAGGTCTTCCAAGTGTGGTAATTGTAAGGGGTTAAAAGTTCTAGAGAAGAAGTGCTCTCGGCCATTGTTTTAGAAAGGGTTTTAAAAATTTTTTTATATAATGATATAATAACAAAAAATAACATAAAAATGCCCCCCACAATGCAATAAACCAAACCCCAACTTACAAATAGATTTCATAAATGAGAGAAGAGAAAAAAAGATTTAGATATGAATAAAAAATATGTGTACCAAATACTAGTAAAATGATAAAGATTCTAGAAAGTTCTTGAGAAGATTTTTTTGACACTTTTTTTGGAACAAAAAATGGAGCTATAACAAGGAAGTTATTCCCCCTGGAAGATAGAAGTCACCAACAAAATTCAAGCACCAAAATAGGTATCAATCTGGAAAAAAATCACAAAAATTCCTTCTTCATCATCTCCATCTTGGAACCATGTTTCCGGTGCTTCTTTTAGATTGAAAAAAGACCCCCATATGCTCAAAATATCTCAGAAAAAATGACAAGGCCCCTTCTTGAAAATAAATAAAATTGAAAAATACCACCGATAGTGTAGTCGTGGAGCCACCTATCCAAGCAAAGGCTAGGCAATAGTGGAGTGGAGGTGGAGTACAGTAGCAGGGTGGAATATTGCAGTAGCGGTGAGTTGAAAGGAAATGACTAGAATTCTTTGCAATGGTCAAAAATTTGAGTAGTGATGACAAACTTTTGGCAGGCCAAAAATCAAGAATGGTGGTCGGTAGACCTTTGACGGTGCTGGAAGGCACCTTAGTACTGGGTAGTGCTAGAAAAGGGGGCTACAAGGTGACCCTTTTTAATTTTAATTTTTTTTGAAAAAAATTGCCTTGTAACATGTGCAGGAGCCCATATGGCCTTCTAGGAAAAAAGAATTTGCCTCCTAGATCAGCATTGTCCAAAATGGACAAACTCTATATGGAAACAAGGGTTTTGATGCCTTTTAGATCCATCTATGATGTCCATTTTGCCTCAACCTACTCCAAAAATCAATAACCCCCTTTTTTCACGAAAAATACTCAAAAAAATCTAGATCTATTTTGTCAAACCCTCACTCTCCTTTTTTTCCAAATAATGAACAAGCTACAACAAAAATAGCTCTGATACCATGAAGGATTTAGTTAATACAAATCCACAAAATTCTCGAACACCTATATGTAAAAAAGTTGTCATAGAAGAAAAAGATGAGAGGAGGTAAGGGTTTTTCTCTGAAAATTATGCAAATGTTTTCTCATAAATGAAAGAGATAAAAAAAAATTACAAAAGATCAATCCTTATAAAAGGAGATTGAAACCCGAAAAGGGTAACCTAAAAAGTTACAAATGGTAACCTAAATGGATAAAGCTATTTAATAATTAGTAATTAATTATAAAATAGAGATGCAAAAGGTGCATAAAGTAAAATCTTAAGAAGGGAATTAAGCAAATCTAATAAATTAAATTAAATTAATGCTTTTTTGTAACAAAATCCTAGTGCCAAACTTGTGTGGATGTTATTTGTGATGATTTACTATTAATGTTTACATTTTGCAAGTTTTTTATTTTAGGATAGTAGACTGCTAATTTATGTTACTGAAAGTTTTCTATAGATGTTGAGCTAATGGATATTTAGATCTAAAGTAGTTTTAGTGTTTTTAATTCAATTGGTACATCTAGACCTTGGACAAATGATTCACCTCTACCCCCCTATGTTATTTTAATATTCTAAAAGTTGGTATCAGAGAAGTGGTGCTTGTAGAGAAATCTTTAAAGGTAGTTGAAGATAAATATCATGATGTACAAAAAGGATGTGCCAAGATTGAACACATAGAACTTCCCTACATGAAAACATTTGATAGAGCTACATCTAGCAAGAATTGGAGATTGTGCAATACATTTTGTGGACAGATAAAAATAGTTCCTCTAATAGCTCAACAACAAAAGAGAAACAAGAACACAACCAAATTATGTTGGAGATTGCATCAGCCCTAAGCTATGTTGAGTTTGATGATACAAAATATTGCAATACTACTAAAGAAATGTGGAATACACTAAATACCATCAGTAAAGGAGACAATAATTTCTTGAGAGATAATTTTGATGAAATTAGAATGGTACAAGGTGAAAATATTGTCCAATATTATGGAAGAATCAAAGAGGTTGTAAATTCTATAAGAGGAGTCAATGGAACAATTGATGATGAAATTGTAATCAAGAAGGTATTGATAACTCTATTTCCTATGTATGCTATTAGGGTTTCTATAATACAAGAATTGAGATCCACTCTTGGTAATGACCTAACTCTAGAAGGTGTGATTGGTAGACTTATTGCTTTTGAAATGTTGAATTTTGATAATTTCACTCCTACCACTTTTGAATCTTCTTTTAAATCATAATTAGTTTTTAGCAAGAAAGGAAAAGAAAAATATGTAAAATGTGATAGTGACACTTTTTATGATGAACTTGATGAGCTTGAAGCATTGATAGCTAGAAGACTTCCAAGAGGCAAAGAGAAATACTAAGGTAAACTTCCTATAATCTATTTTTCTTGTAACAAAGTTGGTCACATTGCTACAAGATTTCTCAACAAAGAAGACAAGAATGGAAAGAGGAAAATCAAGTACAAAGGAAGAAAAGATGATCGTGACAATATGAGAAAAAAAGAATAAAAAGACAAAGGTAAGAAATCTTGTTACATAGATGAAGAAGAAACTGATAATCATTCCAAAAGTAATGATGAAGAATTTGTGTATGATTCTATGAAAGAAGATTCTAATGAAGATGAAAGAACTACATTAATCTCTTATGTAAATAAAAGTGATAGATGGATAAATGATAGTGGTTGTTTAAATCACATGACTGGTGATAAAAGTAAATTTGAAACTATTTGACCATAAAAGGGTAGTTGTGTTAAGTTTGGTAATGATGTACCATGTCCTGTGAAAGGTAAAGGATTGGTACAATTGAATGATAAGATCAAGTGTAATAATATTTATTGGGTTGAATGACTTAACTATAAATTTTTGAGAGTTTCATAGTTGAAAAAATAAAGATATAGAGTTGAATTCCATCACAGAAAGGCCAAGATATTTGATAATGATGGAGAACTGATTGGAAGTGGTCATCAAACAAAATGTAACTTATTCTATCTAGATTTATTTGACGAGACATATTTTTTGTACAATATGACATGATATATGGTTAGGGCACAAGAGGTTATGTCATGTAGATTTTGGCAATTTGGTTATCATTATTAAAGTGAAAATAGTAAGAGGATTTCTTAAACTGAAGAAACCTAATAATCCTATGTGTAAATAATGTCAATTGGGAAAAATGAAAAAGTCTAGTTTCAAGAGAAAGGAATATTTATCTAATGATATTTTTTAATTGGTCCATATTGACCTTTGTGGATCCATTGGAATACAAAGATATTATGGAGACAGATATTTTTTTCTATTTTTTGATGACCATTTAGAATTATGACTATGTTGTTTCTCTTCTCAATTATTTAAGTGGTATTTTGCTAGAGTTGAAAAGGAGATAGGAAAGAGTCTGAAGTGCTTGACATCTGATAAATGTGGAGAATTCATTTCTAATAAATTTAATATATTTGACAATGATAGGGGAATCAAAAGGAAAATGTCAACACCTAAGACTCTTCCCCAAAATGGAATAGCTTCAAGGAGAAATAGATCAATCATGGATTGTGCTAGAACACTAATGATGGAGAAGAATGTATCACATTGATATTGGAGAGAAGTTGTAAGTACAAATATTTATACTTTTAACAAATTAAAGGTCAAGAAAGGTACAAACATTCAACCTTTTTAATTATGGTATGGATATGCAACTAATGTGAATTGTTTTAAAGTTTTTGGAAGAAAATGACATATAATAAAGATAATAGAAATGGAACACTTGATGCTAAAAGTGATGAAGGCATTCCTAGGTTATTCCACTAAAATAAAATCTTATAAGTGATTGAACTCTAACACTAAAAAAGTTGTGAAAAGTGCAAATTTGAAAGTTAATAAATATGTAGAAGAAATGATGCAGGAGCATCCTAGGTGTAAGGGCAATCTTGCATCACCCAAAAATATTTTATTTTCAGTATTTTCTATTTTAATAGGACTAGTAGATAGGGTGGTTATTATTTATGGGAACTTTCTATTTTTAGTAAGTTTGTCATACGAGTTTGGAATGTTCTCATTTCTATAGGAAGGTTCATTTTAGATATATAAGCCTACCATAAAAATCTCATTGCTCTAGCTTAAGTATCAAAGAAGTTATTGTGGATTTTCAGTTGAAAAATTTGTAGAAAAATCTTCGGGCTCACTATTGGAGGCCTTAGACTGCCTGGATGAGGTCTAAAAGCTTGAAAAAAGGGTGCTAGCATTGTTTCAAGCTTGTAGATCAAGAGCTAGCATTTCTGAAAAGTAGTTATAATAGCCAATCAAAGAAATGGTTTGTGAGTTATGGCCTTTAGAAGTTGGGCTACTAAAATTTCTAAAATAATTTGTCAAAGATGTACTTGGCCAACTCTATGTGTATTGTTAGGGTCTGTCGGCCCTAAGTATTAAGTTTAAGCATCTAGAACCTTCTTGGGCAGCATAAAACTGCCTATTTAAGAAAGGCCTAAGCATTGTATAGGACAGCTTTGGGTGATAGTTTGTAGCACTATCTTGTAGATTACTATAATGAAGGCACCCATTTGGGTCAGCATATTTTAATTGAGAATTCTATAATTCCACATTTGCGGCAATAATAAGTTCATATTTTTTTCTCACATTTGCTATTGTTTCTTTGTTTCTATTATGAGTCCTTAATACCATAAACTCATAATAGAAACAAAGAAACAACATCAAATGTGAGAACAAAATATGAACTTCTTATTATTTCTACAAATGCAAAATTATAGAATTCTCAATTACAATATGCTAACCTAAATGGGCACCTTCATTATAGTAATTTGCAAGACAGTGCTACGAACTATCACCCAGAGTTGTCCCATATAGTGTTAGGGCCTTTCTTAAATAGGTAGTTATATGCCACCTAGGAAGGTTCTAGATGCTCAAACTTAACACCTGGGGCCAACAGACCCTAACAATACACATAGAGTTGGCCAAATACATCTTTAACAAATTATTTTAGAAATTTTAGTAGCCCAAATTCTGAAGGCCATAACTCATAAATCGTTGCTCCAATTGGCTATAATAACCACTTTTCAGAAATGCTAGCTCATGATCTACATGCTTAGAATGGCGCCAGTGCCCTTCTCTTGAGTTTTCAAACCTCATCAAGGCACTCTAAGGCCTCCAACGGTGAGCCTGAAAATTTCTTTGCAAATTTTTCCATCAAAAATCTGCAATAACTTCTCTAATACTTAAGCTAGAGCAATGAGATTTTTATGGTAGGCTTATATCTCTAAAATGAACCTTTTTGTAGAAAATGAGAACATTCTGAGCTCATATGAAAAACTTACTAAAAATAGCAAGTTCCCATAAATAGTAACCACCCTATCTACTAGTCCTTATTAAAATAGAAAAGACTAAAAATAAAATATTTTTGGGTGATGAAAGATTCCCCTTACACCTACGATGCTCCTACATCAAACACCTGGGGTAATTTGAGAAGTGACCCCGTCACATCTCAGGTGTTCAAAGGAAAATGAAGACAATTGACCTCCTACTTTGCTAGCCATGATGAATCCTCAACTAGTCTCCCTTTCCATTTGACCAAATATTCCCCATAAGTTCTATTTCTGGTACTTTTTCCAATATGACTATCTAGTATCTTCTCAATCTCCTTGGTAGTTGAACTAGCTGTTGGAATGCTCCAATACACTTTTGCAACTACATCTCCATCACCTCCTTAATAATAATTTATGAAATCTAAAATACTAAATACTGGTGAAATATTCAATTTAACAAGCAACTCCACCTCATATGCATGTCCAGAATCATGCCTCTTCACTATCTTGCATAGTCCAAACTTCTTCATCTTCAATTTATTATATGTACCTACTAGAAAATGCTCCGTTCCCAAATGAAGCATGACTTCATATCCAATCTAAAATTCCATATATCTTCTTTTCACATCCACCTTATTCTTATATTGTATATTCATCTTTATGATGTACTTCCTCACCTCCTCATGGATGTTCTTCAAATGTTCAGCAAAATCTTCTGCTTTAGCACTACTTATCCAACTTCCTCAATTCCAAAACATTTCTGGGATTACTCCCATATACAATCTGGAATGGTGATTTACCAATACTTCTATTGATAGAATTATTATATGCAAATTCTACTTATGATAAAATCATATCTCATCCTTTTGGTTTATCTCCAACCAAGCATCTCAACAAGTTTCCCAAACTATGATTCATAGCTTCTGTTTGTCCATCAATCTATGGATGATGTGATGAACTAAATTTCAAATCTATCTTCAAATTCTTCCATAGTGTATGACAAAAATACCCAAAAAATTTGGTATCTCGATCTAAAACTATACTCTTTAGCAGACCATGTAATCTCACCACTTCTCTAAAAAACAACTCTACTACATGAACAACATCGCAAGTCTTCTTACAAGGAATAAAATGTGCCATCTTTGAAAACCTATCAACCACCATAAAAATAGAATCATGCCCACATTGTGTCCTTGGTAATCCAAGAACAAAATCCATGCTCACATCCTCCCACAACCCCTCTGGTATAGGTAATGGTTGATACAATCCTATATTTTTCTTCACTCCTTTTGCCATCTGACATACTTGGAAACTTTGTACAAACTTCATTAGATATTTTTGTAACTATGGCCAGTAATAATTTTTGGTAACTAGAGCTATAGTTTTATCTCTACCAAAATGTCTAGCCAATCCTCCACTATGCTTCTCCTTCATGAGGTTCTCTCTCATTGAACTTCTTGGAATACACAATTGACTTCCTTTGAACAACATATTATCTTGGATCATAAAATCCAACCACTTTGTCCTATCAAGTGTAATAGGCTCTATACAAGCCTTCCATTGTTTACCAAAATCAAGATCATCTAGATATAATATACTAAGTTCCATCAACCCAACCACTTCTATATGCATTTCTGTCAGTAAAAGTTATCTTCTACTAAGAGCATCTACAACTTTGTTAGACTTCCCACTTCTGTGTTTCAAAAAAAATGTATAACTCTACAAAAACTCAACCCACTTTAAATGCCTCAACAATCCTAAGCATTAGATTAGAATAGAATCAACAGTCCTCGCTACCTCGCTTTGAAAAATTTCATGTTTTTTAAGCTATGCAACGTAGCGAGTATGAATCAAAAGACTGCGTCCAGTTTCCTCACCTTTGATTAGACCTATGATCAACGGCTGTCATCTTCTCACTATGAAGAGTTGTGAGGGAGATATGTATAGCGACATAAAAAATAGGGCCCACCACCTTCTTTCTGAGCAAGCCTAGTAACATATCATCTGCAAAATTCAGATCAGATCAATGGTTGTTGCTGCTTCGCTATGGCAAAGTGCTCATTCTTTATGCATAATGAAGTAGTGACCTGCTAACACGTGTCCTCAGATGCTAGTGGGTCCAGATATAAGTGCTATCAAGGAAAGAGTTATGTACGTGGTAAGTTTTCATTGGATGAATTGACCAACATGTCCAGTGCAATGCCTAGTTGTTCTCTTTGTATCACATGATCATTGGATTTTTGAAGATCAACGGTGCACCTTTAAACATAGAATGTGGTGCCACTCTCTGTATTAATTAGACATGAAAGCATCATGCATGAAAAATAGAGTATAACACAGAAGATTTCATCACTTCATCTTATGCGAGCAAATATTTTGAGCCATTCTTGTGCAGAAGCAATTACTAAAGGAAAGTGTGCTAAAGTCTGGCAGAATTTGTAAAATTTTATGTTCGTGGAAAGATTGTAGAAATACAGAGGAAAAAAAAGATAGAATTCAAGTAAGTAGTACTACCATAATCTTCATAGATTTTTCCAGTTTTTAAAAAAAATAGTCCAAGATGCCTCCGAAGAAGGGATTTTCAGGTCAAATAAACTATTTAGATAGAAATGTGCATGATGACTTGCTTGAGTTTCTCCTTGAGTCTACTATAGAGACAGTGCAAGTTAAAAGCTTAACCGCTTTGAACCCTAGGCTAAGGATAGCTGATGGATTGTATGATAAGGGTAATTGGGTCCACGATGCTCAAAATTCTCAAACTGGTTTGAGTTTGTTCAAGAAATGGCTTGCAGAAAGGAAATTATATGCCCCTCATGCCAATATATGGAATTTTGATATGGGAAAGCTAGTTGTTCCCAGTGTGTTTATGGATTATGGCCTTCTTGAGGCCATGGTGAAAAGTTATGATCAAGCCACTAAGGTAGTGAGAAGAATGGATGGTGAGGTTTTAATTACCATCAGTCCAGAAGAAATTAGGGAATTTTTCAGTCTGGGATCTCTCACTAGGTATCATGTGCCCATTGATTTGATAGAGTTAGAAAAAGAATATATGTCCAAAAGGGATGTAGTTAGAAAAGGTGCACTGAAGGCCCACATAGGTAGAATTGGAAACCTACCAACAATAACTTCATCTTCTAAAGAACCTTTCAAAAAATCATGCTTTAATGCCAAGGTAGTAGAGATATACAGGACCCTATGCAGAGTTTTCGGAGAGGGTGAAGAAGATTTTATTCCTGTGAGCTTCATGTATATGATCACCCAAATCTCCTCTTTCAGTGTAGAAATAATTTTTGATTTTGCATCTTACCTGGCTAATGAGATTCATAGTGGATTGGTGGGGATTACAAAGGGCAAGGTGGAAAAGGTTTGGGGTCAGTACTCCCTATTGATGCATATGTTTCTATTTGAAGGGGTTACATATTTCAGTAAAGAAATGATTTTAAATAGGGAACAAGAGGGGGAAGCACTACCAGTTCAATTATGGAGTGCAGACATGACTGGGGAAGTAGAAAATGCTAGTTTCGTTAGATTTGATAGGCACTTTGCTTCTAAACTAAGATGCCTCATATTGAGTGACAATCCCAAAATTCCTAAGGCACTAATGCACCTTATTAGGCCTATGGATAGACCCCATAGTCTAAAAGTTTCACATAATTGGGGAGATATCATCCCATATCCAGTCTCAACTGCCATTAGGGTTTATGGATTCAAAGGGACACCCCATGTACTACCCTATCAGGTGCCTTTAAAGGTAGGAGTAGCTTAATTTTTATGGCAGTTGGGAGGAGTTGAGGAGACCTTTTTGTACAAAAAGGGAACAGGATCAATTTTTCCTACTTGCACTGTAGCTCACCTGCTTGTAATAACTAAAGAGGGGTGGATCTTCCTCTACAAATTTTTGGATTAGTATAAGATGGCAGTATCTCACTCTCATTTTTGTGACATAGAAGATTTCTTTAATTCTGCTCTTAGACATAGGATCAAGCTTCGTCCATGTCAGCATGAATTCTATTTCCCTGACAATGTAATAAGGAATGAATATTCTCTCTAGGAGCAAGAAAAAAAGAAAGAGAAATGGAGAGTCTATTCAAAAGTTTTGGAGTTTATTAATTGTTTTGACAAAGATTACAGTCCTCTTAGAAATTCTGCAACTAATGCAGATAGAATAAATAAGCTCATGAGTACATTCCCCGAAATAATGGAGGTAATGAATGAGAAGAAACAACATTTTATTGATTCTTTTCCAAATAAAGCCAAGGAAGTTATGAGAAAATTGGGTTTCACCCCTAACATAGGGGTAGGTCCACTGGTTGTGTGAAAGAGGATAGGATATACTGTTATTCAAGATCAGATGCCCATTGTAAACAAAGGAAAGCAGATAATTGAATCTACTAGTACTATTTTTGAAGAAAGACCCCCTGAACCTTCTCCCAAAAGAAGAAAAATAATAAGGGAAGAGGAATCCCATGATGAAGGTTACTCACCTTCCCAAACTCCAATGAGAATTGAGGAGGAGCAGCTCACCAATGAGCAAATTGAACAAATGGGGTCAGAATGAGGAGTTTTTTTTTACTCAAGCAAAAGTTGATGAAGGGAACCCCCAGGAGCCTCCTGTGCCAAGTTTTGAATTAACTATTGTAGATTTCAGGGGAAGAGAATTAGACCCTATTTTGGAACAAGCCAGTCAGCAATTTTTGTCTGATAACATTTTTGTAAAATCTAGGGCTTTCCATCAGTTTGCATGGAGGGAAAACATGCACATTTTTGAGAAAAGATGTAGGAATATGCAAATAGAGCATCCAAAAATGGATGAAGCCTCTATTAAAAATCAAATAAAGGAACAAATGATATAAGAGTTCCAAAATATAACCCCTGAAGAGGGTAGACAGATGGTGAAAGATGCAAATATTTTATTATTGCCCAATTGGGATATTGTTGATGCCTTAATTTTTAATTCTATGTCAAATAATTTAGGATTACAGGATCTAGATAAAGAGGAATTCTTGGGAACAAAATTCAGTAATGAACAAGCTGCCCTTGTTATGTGGTCATTAAGAAGAGGATCCAAGACTACTCTATTACAGCTTGATGATTTAGGACTAATAGGGAGTATCATTGTGAGGAGGGTCACTGATGCTTCACATGTACAGGCAGCCCACATGAATGTGGACTATTCCAAATTTTCCTTGGCCACTACAGAAAAAGAAGAAAAGGAAATGACTGATCTGTAGATTAAGTATGAAATAGTGGTGGATGCCTACATAAAGAAGTAAAAAAGAGAATTGCGCTTGAAAACAAGATGTCTCAAATGGAGAAGATACTTGGGAAAAGAAAGGTGGGAGAATCCAGTACACTTAGAATTGCATACCCTTCATAGCCATTTGTTGGAGCAAACCCTAT
Source organism: Cupressus sempervirens (assembly GCA_028749045.1). Classification (NCBI taxonomy): domain Eukaryota; kingdom Viridiplantae; phylum Streptophyta; class Pinopsida; order Cupressales; family Cupressaceae; genus Cupressus; species Cupressus sempervirens. The sequence continues at coordinate 33,613,194 of CM053787.1, forward strand.
TATTTAAATACTAGACACCCCTGAAAGGCCCCAATTCTATACTGCAGAAGATTTTGAAGAAGAAAAAACCAAATTACATGAGTTGCAGGTAGAATTAAAAAATTAGTATGAAGGAAAATTAAAGCAGGGTGTAATGTATTTAAGGAATAAAATACAATGGTCAACCTTTTTTGATCAGTTGACAAGAATTTCAACCCTTATGGATGAGTTGAACAGAGATAAAGATAAATTGACCCCCCTAGCATAGAAGTGGAGGGAGAGGAATAATGATATTACAATTATATGTATATCTGCCATCCAAATGCCATATCATCAAGTAGAGAAAATTTTTGATTTGTTAAATAAACTAGAAGATTTTGATGATAAAAGGGATTCTTTATAGAAAAGATTAACACTCTGTTTTTCCAAATATATTGCTAAAAATTTCACTTTATTTCTTTGTGCTTTAGAATCTATTGATACAATAAAGGAAAAGGAAAAGTGGAAAAAGGAGTTAAATGAAATATTTGATTAAAGGATCAGGAACATCATGAGTGAAACTAGCCACTGGTTTTGGGCAAGGACAAATGAAGAATTGGTAAAGATACAGCTATATTATGATGACATCAGAAAAGAGCTTGATGACTTAGAAGAAATTACAAATTCTTTACTGGTTATACAAAGAGAGGCTCTAAATTTTGATTGGCCAGATGATGTTGCCTATAATAAATGGAAAAATTAGTTTATAGAACAAATGTTAGGAGAAGATGAGGAGGAAGATACAAAAGTAACAGTTACCCTTGTAGTTAGTAATGAAGACATGGAAAATCCCCAGGTTAAAGTAAGTTTGCAGGTAACTGAAGATGATACATCACTTTCAGACCTCATGACTATGTACTCTGAGGATGAAGAATGATTTTAAAATCAGATCATATTTTCTTGTCTCAACAACTGAGAAGCATAACAGAAAGAGACAAACCAAGGAATGTTTGATGTAATAAGCCTTTCTGTTATTTGTTTTTGTCTTTTTGACAGAAGTGTATGTGAGTGCCTTTTAAAGGACACCTATCATTTGTCTTTAGCCTAAAGCGTGTTGCATCTCACACTATTTAAGTGAGAACCCAAGGCTAAAGAATGGTAAAAATTCTATTGTTCTAAGTATTATGCTTAGTCTTTTTTTGGTCCAAATTTTGAAAGCAAGTTTAAGATGTATTTTCTCTGTCAATTCTCTGAGAATACATGAATATAGAATGAGTTGTGCTTCTTTCTGAAGGTCATTCTGAGTCTATTGTAAAGGATATACCATTTTCAAAGAAGATGAATACAAATTATGGACTGCCCCCACATTATTCTTTCTAAATCTTGTCTCCTTTCAATTACTTGGTTGTCTTGATATTGTATAAGTAAAGTCTTGTGCAATTGAATGCAATCTAGTTAGGTTGTATAACTATTTATCACTGTTGTTAATTCAATGGATTAAATAGAAGCTTTGATGAATGTGATAAGGTTTCTTTAGTAGTGTAAAGGATTTTAAATGATTAATTTTGATAAGAATTATTGATAGAATTTGTTGTAAGGCAATAAACTAGATTTGAGAACTTGCTATAGACTCTGAACCCCAATGGATTAGGCACTGATCAAATTGATTCAACTGAAGGAGAGATATATCATAAATGGTTATCAAAATGCAACATTAAATCAAACTTTACTTTTATTTCCTGTAGATCTTCAAAATTGGCCAGCACTTGTCTGCATGGAATGTTTTAGCTTCAGTTAGCCACTATTGTTAAAAACATCTGCAGATCTATAGAAGAATTCTTGGCCATATCTATTTTATGAGATGTGTTTACCAAGTTAGTAAGAATTGTGTATATGTTTGGGGATCTTGAAATGAGAATCAGAATGAAACTAAGAATAATCCTCATATAGTTGTTCCAGTTTGGAATCATCCCTGGGTATACCTGCTCTGGTTTTGTAGAGCCAAAAGAGCAAAAAACCATCTGTGGTTTTGTTGAAGTTGGGTCCAAATACTTTATATGTGCAATTGTTAATAAGAATAGGCTAGTCTTTAGATTGTGTATGTACTGTCATTCTGGTATTAAGCATTTTGTCACTTAGTAGTTTTAGTACTTTTTAAAACATCAACAAAATGACGACTCTGCTGGGGAGTTGTCCAACACATCTATGAAAAGTACTGCAGTTTCTTTGGTCTTGATGTGTACGTGTGTGTCATGTGATCTAAGTTTTGCCCGTGGTTATAAGGGAAACTTTTAGTGTCAAACCTTGATAATTTAAAGAAGATAGAGCCCAAGTACCATTGCCACACACTAACGTATCTAGCCTATCCAAGTGTCTTATCTAACAAGCAAGAGTTGCAGTCTTACGACATCAGTGATTGATCTGTCTGTGCTAGATATTTTTGTTTCTACTTGTGTATTGTTTTCCTTTAGTCAAAAAAAGTGTCATTATATATTTTCCCAAAATAAGGTGGTGACTCAGTCAAGGCTTTGAAGCTAGTGCTTATTGTAGCAAAAAGGTAGATATGGCTGACAAGAAAAAAAACACAAGAGCTTACATGAGAGCTAATCCCGATGTATCAATGTATACTGATCTACCCCAAGGTGGTAGAAAGAATCAAAATAAGAAGAAAATAGATCCAAATCCCACTTGGAAACCCAGAGGTAATGCATCCATCAATTCCCATTATCAACCAATAATAGGAAGAGAATCTTCTTCACTTAGCTCTGAATCCAAAACTACAAGACTCTTAGGAGGCATTTTCAGTACCCCATTACCAAATGAGAGAGTTTTCCAAGACAAAGACATGTCTACTATGGGAATTGCTTCATTAAGACCAAATCCTGTATCAGATATGAACTATAGGCTAGGATTTAGGAGTTCATCTGATAATCCTTTTAATCCTAGAGTAGCCCCATATGTAGAACCAAATCTTATAGATCTAGATGACCCTACTGATTCAGAGGCAACTTCTGCAGATCCTAAAGAAGTGCACTCTGAAATAGAATTTTTGAAGAAATGGATTGCTGAGGAAGAAGCTAAACACATTCATCTTGAAAAAGAGAAGGAACAAGCCACCTTGGATGCCATAATAGAAAGAGATGCTTTGCTAAGAAGGATGGTTTCTTTGAAGGAGAAAAATAAAAAGTTAGAAGAAAATACCACAACTCTCCATAAGGATGTTTTTGGAGATGTTGATAGTCTGAGAGCTAAAGTTCAAGAACAAGAGAAGCGCCTAAATCAAAGGCAAGAACCAGTTATTTCTCAAATCCAAGCTTATAAACCTATTGAAGTGGATCCTATAGAACCTACTGCAAAAGCTCCAGATAAAGGGAAAGGCAAGGCTATAGGAATCCAAATAAATGAGCCTCAAGCTATACCAAGCAAACTTATACAACCCTCCATGTCAAAATTAGATCTAGATCTTGAGAAGGCTTGAAAAGAGAGGGAAGATCTTGCAAAAGAATTTGAGAAGGTTGAGAATGAAGCTCAAGCTGTAGAAACTAGAAGAAAAATCCAATTCATAAAGTCTAATTCTACATTGGCTTCATGGCCCAATTTTTCTATCCCACCTACAAATCTTGCACCAGTTAGTGGTCCAATAATCTCGACTCAAGGAGTACCCCAATCTGCTCCTACCTCATCTTCCACTATTGGCACCCAAGTCCCATTTGTCCCACCTCAACAATCCCAAGCTGCTCCTCTAAGTCAAGCTAATATAGCTAGTACCTCAAATATTCCTGGTTTCCAGAAGAAACCTGTATATCTGGAAAAGCATAGACAAATATCATTTTTCGATATTCCTGGTGCTCCACATCCCATATCATTTGATTTAAGAGATAAAGTGGTTAAGTTCTCTGGGAATAATGTTGTTACTGGTGAAGAACATTTGAGAATTTTCATTGATATGTTGAATGATTATGAAGTTGAACATGAAGATATGGTAATGAAATTGTTTGTGCATTCACTAACAGAGGATGCAAGGGATTGGTTTAGGAGGTTGCCTGATGACAGTATTACCTCATGGAGTGATTTGGAGAAATTGTTCAAGGAGCAATATGGAGACAACACTAATGCAAGATTCATGTTGAACGAGTTCAACAATATCAAGAAGAATCCAAATGAGTCTACATTTGATTTCAATGTAAGATTCTAGAAAGGTATGTACAGACTTTTTCAAGTTATGAGGTTAAATGAAGATGTCTATCTCACAACATATTTCAATGCTTTTGATAGAAAAATGGCTTATCAATTGTGGGATAAGGATCCTAAGACTTTAAGAGATGCCTATAAAATTGCAGTAAATATAGAGAATAATAGGAAGGCATCTGGAAAACTAGGTAGGAGGGATGGTCCTAAGCTTTTTAATCCTAAGAACAATAATAGAAGGGAGGATGACAAAACTCCTATAGGAAAGAAGCTCAAAGAACCTACTATAGGCCAAGTTTTAGAAATGCTCAAGAAGATGAATCCCACTAATTTCAATAAACCAAATGTTGCTAAAATACCCCTTGTGAATAACAACAATTTCAATAGGTAGCCTAGAATGCAAAATTACCCTTACACCACTCAGTGGAAAGATGGTAAACCAAGTCCCAACCAGACCCACAATGTGAAGGATAAGGGTACTCCAGATCCCCTGCAAAGGAACACTGTAAATATGAATGATGATGTACCATGGTGCATTATATGTCAATCACCTCATTTTGATGATTATTGTGTTGTGGCTCAGTCATTTTCCCAAGGTCAAGGAGTGCAACCTGAAGAAGAAACTGAAGAGAAAAGCCATGATGATATAAGCTGCAATATGGTGAGTATGTGCGATGATTTGATAGATTCTAATTTAGAAGATCCTAAAAATGATATTACTAGCCAGAGAATCACTTACCAGCTACATCATTAGCAAGTGCTTTTAGATGATGAAGGGTATGATACAGATAAGGTATGCAGTACATTTTTTGATGTAGGTCTCACAAGCTTAAGAATGCCCTCCAAGGAGGAAATGGATAAAATTACAGCAAAAATGATTTCACAAGTCCATAGTAATTACAATTTGAGAAATAGAGTAATAAATAATGATGCAGGAAAGCCATCTAGTGTATTCATCAAAGACATCACTCAGAAGATGAATGGTCAAAACAAGAAAGTCAATGTAGATGTGCCTAAGATCAAGGAAAGCAAGGGTAAGAAATGGGAACCAAAGAAGAAGGTTCAATTTCATATAAGTGAAGCAACAAAACTAGTTGTGCAACCAAAGAAATCAGAACTTGATGTTATCAAGCAAAATGTGGTGCCTACTACTCAAAAGATTCTAACTCTAGGTACTATTGTAAAACTTACTGTGGTTGAACCTGTTGATATGATATCCATGTTATCTCAAATTATTGTAAAAGTTCCCTTGTCTGAACTTTTTAGAATTGAAGAGCATAAGAATAAGGCTTTGTCATGGTTGGGTGGAATAGCAAACAATAATATTGTTGTAGATCAAATTGTGTCCCAATAGACCCCATTAGTAATAGAGGATAGTGGTATCATATCCCAGATTCCTCAAATGTTTCTAGATGATTCCTTAGTGGCATTCATAGAAGATATTGATCCTTATTTCCTCAGTCTAATCATAAAGGGGAAGACCTTAAAAAATTGCATGATAGACTCAGGAGCTTCCAACACTATAATGTCTTTCAAAGTAATGGAAGCCTTAGGATTGAAGGTGGATACCAAGCAAGGCAGATGTAGAGGGATGGATTCTAGGGAATTCCCAGTCATAGGTACCATAAATGCCTTACCATTCAAACTGGCTACATATACTGAAGTAGAATTAACCATGTCTATCCTTGTGGTAGATATACCTCCACACTATGGAATGTTACTCTCCAGAAAATGGAGTGCTGCCATGGGGGGAAGCCTGCAATGTGATCTTACTTATGCCACTTTTCATATAGGGGAAAAAGTTGTCAGGGTAAATAGGGAGCCAAGGGTTAATCACATTCTAAGAGAAGAAATTGATAAAGATACCACTTGTTTCCTAGATACTGGGATTAATGCTTTCAGGGCTGAATTAATTATTCAGGAAGTTGAAAACTTACCTGCTATTATTGAACATGAAGTTGAATGTTGCATGAACTCACCAAAATTATGGACAATATTCTTTGATGGGGCTAGTTCTAAAGAGGGTGCAGGGGCAGGTGTAGTTTTTGTGTCCCTTGAAAATAACACTTTTAGGTATTCATTCACTTTGAAGTTTTCCTGCAATAATAATATTGCAGAATATGAAGCATTGTTGCTAGGACTCAAAGTTGTCATATATCATAGAATTAAGAAATTATGTGTCATAGGGGATTCTGAACTAATTATCTCTCAGATTAAAAGAACCTACTCATCCAAGAATAAGAGATTGAAATAATATAGAAATGTAGTCTGGGATCAGATAGAATTATTTGATGCATTTGGGATCTCATGGAGAGATAGGACCCAAAACAAGATGGTTGATCTGTTAGCAAATGTAGCAATCAAGCCAAAAGAGATATCATTTGCAGGAATCTCTCAGATTGAGGTGCAAAATAGACCTTCCATACCTGAAAACATTGAAAATTGGTAGGTCTTTGAAGATGACAAAGATATTACAAATTTTTTATTAAATGAAGAAAAGTACCACATTCAGGAGATGGATTGCAGTGGACTGATTGAAACGATAAATGGGAAGGAAACCATTTTTGGTCAAGAGATAATGCAATTGAAAACAAATAAGATGCCAAAGGGGTTAGTAGTCTTGGAAAATATTTTTGATAACCAAGACAGAGTAAAATCAGGAGTTAATGACCCCAAACCTCAGGAGTTAGAAGAAATAAACTTGGGTACTAATGAAGTTCCTAAAAGGGTTTATATTGGCCAAAATATGCCTGTTAAAATCAGGAAAACATTGATTGACCTACTTAGAAAATTTAGACATGTTTTTTCTTGGTCATATGATGACCTTAAGGCTTACAGGGAGGATCTTTTCCAGCATGTCATACCATTGAAGGAAAATGTAAGACCTTTCAGGAAAAAATAGAGACCAATCAATCCTACCCTTGCCCCAAAAATGCAAGAAGAACTGAAAAAATTAAGAGGTGGTGGGATAATCAAGCCAATCAGGCACTCCACATGGATTTCAAACTTGGTTCCTGTTAGGAAGAAGAATGGAGATATCAGGCTATGTGTGGATTTTAGAAAATTAAATATTGCATCTCTGAAAGACAATTATGGCTTACCTAATATGGAAGCCATGTTGCAGCAAGTGACTGGCTCTAAATTAATTGCAATGATGGATGGTTTTTTTGGATATAATCAGGTTCTAGTAAAGGAAAGTGAATAGTTCAAGACAGCCTTCACAACCCCATGGGGAACATATGTATATGTGAGGATGCCTTTTGGCCTGATTAATGCAGGAGCTACCTTCCAAAGAGCCATGGATGTAGCATTTCATGATTATATTGATAAATTTATGGTTGTGTACCAGGATGATCTTACAGCATATTCTAATAAGGCTAAAGATCACTGCAAACATTTGGGAAAAATATTTATCAAAGCTCTGGAATATGGGGTTTCTTTAAACCCAAAGAAATGAACATTCAGGGTCATAGAGGGCAAAATATTAGCACATATAGTGTCTAAGGATGGGGTGAAAATTGACCCTGAGAGAGTTGTTGGTCTGACCTTTTGTGTAGTAGAAGTTTTCTGTTAAATCATAGAAAAGTCAGATGTTCTAATCCTAAGTGAAGCATAGGGTTTTGGATAATCCATCCATAAAAAGTAATCATCATGTAAACCCTATATCCTCTTTATTCATAAATTTTCGGGCACAAAATTTTGATTTTTCAAAAAGAGACGAATATGCTGTCATATCCTTTTTTCCTTTTCTCCTAGGTTACCTTTCTTCTTATTTATCTCAGCCGTCAGATCTAAGTAGATCTACTATTGTCGTTACCTCGCTATGACAAGTTGCATGCTTATTAAGTATGGTGAGGTAACAAATGTTGAGTATTTTATGAGGCAAGATCGTAAAGTAAAGATACGGCAATCGGAGATTTGCTTATTAAATGTTTTATTGTGCAGGTACACTTTCCAAGTTACCATCCAAAAAGGATAGGGACCCACTAGAAATATCTAATATTAGAGCCAGAATGATGGTTTTTCGGACGTTCTGCCACCTCGCTATCGGAAAAATAGACACTTCATCGTTAACGAAGTAGTGAAGCCCCATAAAATGGTAAAAGGTCGGCAAGATCTTTGGTGACGTGGAATGATAAGTGACTATAATAAATTTTGACATATGCCAACTATGCAGAGATCCAATTCTCATTAATGCCTTTCTGACTGAATGCACAAAAGATCCTGAACGTCAGCTTGGAATGGATCAACAGAGCTCGCTACCTCACTATGAAGAGTTGTGAGGGAGATAATTATAGCGATATAGCGAGTTGGGCCCGCTGCCTTCTTTCTTAACAAGCCCTATAACGTATCTTTCGATCAATTTTGGATCAGATCCATGATTGTCGTCGATTCGCTATGGCAAGGTGCTCGTTCTTTATGCATAACGAAGTAGCGACATGTTGATACATGTTCTCAGTCGTCAGTGGGTCCAAGTATAAGCACCATCAAAGAAAGAATTTTGTACATGGTGAGTTCTCATTGGGTAAATTGACTGACATGACAAATGCAACTCCTAGTTGTTCTCTCTGCACCACATGATCGTAGGATTTTTGAAGATCGACGGCGCAGTTTTAAATGAAAAATGTAGTGCCACTCTCTGTATTAATTAGACAAGAAAGCTTCGTCCATGAGGAAAAATAGAGTATAATACAGAGAGATTTCATCAGTTTCATCTTACGCGAGCAAAGATTTGGAGCCATTCTTGTGCAGAAGCAATTACTAAAAGAAAAGCGTGCCAAGGTTTGGTAGAAATTGTGAAGTTCTTTGTTTGCGGAAAATTTGCAGGAATACAGAGGAAAACAGAGAAAGAATTCAAGTAAGTAATATTACCATAATCTTTGTAAGCTTTTCAGTTCTAAAAAGATAGTCCAAGATGCCTCCAAAGAAGGGATTTTCAGGTGCAATAAACTACTTGGATAGAAATGTGCATGATGATTTTCTTGAGTTGCTTCCTGAGTCTACTGTAGAAATGGTGCAAGTTAAGAGGTTAACCTCACTGAACCCTAGGCTAAGGATAGCTGATGGATTGTATGATAAGGGTAATTGGGTTCAGGATGCTCAAACTTCTCAAACTAGTTTGAGTTTATTCAAAAAATGGTTTGCAGGAAGGAAGTTATATGCCCCTCATGCCAATATATGGAATTTTGATCTTAGAAAGCTTGTTGTTCCCAGTGTGTTTATGGATTTTGACTTGCTTGAAGCTATAGCAAAAAATTATGATCAAGCCACTAAGGTAGTGAGAAGAATGGATGGTGAGGCTTTAGTTACCATCATTCCAGAGGAGATTAGGAAATTTTTCAGTCTGGCACCTCTCACTATGTATCATGTGCCCATTAACTTGATAGAGTTAGAAAAGGAATATATGTCCAAAAGGGATGTAGTTAGACAAGGTGCACTGAAAGCCCACATAGGCCGAATTGGAGGCCTACCAACAATAACATCATCTTCTAAAGAACCATTCAATAAATCATGTTTTAATGCCAGGGCAGTAGAGATATATAGGACCCTGTGCAGAGTCTTCGGAGAGGGAAAAGAATATTTTATTCCGGTGAGCTTCATGTATATGATCACCCAAATCTCCTCTTTTGGTGTGGAAATAATTTTTGATTTTGCATCTTACCTGGCTAATGAGATTCGCCAAGGATTGGTGGGGATTGCAAAGGGCAAGGTGGAAAAGGTTTGGGGTCAGTACTCCCTATTGATGCATATGTTTCTTTTTAAAGGGGCTACTTATTTCGGTAAAGAAATGGTTTTAAATAGGGAACAAGAGGGGGAGGCACTGCCAGTCCAATTATGGAGTGCAGACATGACTTGGGAAGCATAAAATGCTAGCTTTGTTAGATTTGATAGGCACTTTGCCTCTAAACTAAGATGCCTCATATTGAGTGACAATCCCAGAATTCCTAAGGCATTAATGCATCTTGTCAGGCCTATGGACAAACCCCATAGTCTAAAAGTTTCACATAATTGGGGAGATATTATCCCATATCCAGTCTCAACTGTCATTAAGGTCTATGGATTCAAAGAGACACCCCATGTACTACCCTATTAGGTACCTTTAAAGGTAGGGATAGCTGAATTTTTGTGGCAGTTGGGAGGAGTGGAGGAGACCTTTTTGCACAAAAGGGGAACAGGATCAATTTTTCCTACTTGCACTATAGCTCACCATTTTGTGATAACTAAAGAAGGGTGGATCTTTCTCCACAAAATTTTGGATCATTATAAGATGGCAGTGTCTCATGCTCATTTTTGTGACACAGAAGGTTTCTTTAACTCTGCTCTTAGACTTAGGATCAAGCTTCGTCCAAGTCAGAATGATCTCTATTTTCCTGAAGATATAATAAGGAATGAATATTCTCTCCATGAGAAAGAAATAAAGAAAGAAAAATGGAGAGTCTATTCAAAAATTTTGGAATTCATTAATTGTTTTGACAAAGATTACAGTCCTCTTAGTAATGCTGCAACCAATGCAGATAAGATAAATAAGCTCATGAATACATTCTCTGAGATAATGGAAGTAATGAATGAGAAGAAACAACATTTTATTGATTCTTTTCCAGATAAAGCCAGAGAAGTTACAAGAAAATTGGGTTTCACTCCCAACATTGGAATGGGTCCACTAGTTGTACGAAAGAAGAAAGGATATACTGTTGTTCAGCAGCAGATGCCCATTGTAAACAAAGAAAAATAGGCAGTTGAATCTACTAGTACTGTCTTGGAAGAAAGACCCCCTGAACCTTCTCCCAAAAGAAGAAAAATAATAAGGGAAGAAGGATACCCTGATGAATGTTACTCACCTTCTCAAACTCCAATGAGAATTGAGGAACAGTAGCTCACCAATGAGAAAATTGAACAAATGGGGTCACAAGGAGAAATTTTTGTTACTCAAGCAGAAATTGATGAAGGGAACCCCCTGGAACCTCTTGTGCCATGTTTTGAATTAACTATAGTAGATTTTAGAGGAAGGGAATTGGACCCTATTTTGGAACAAGCCAGTCAGCAATTTTTATCTGATAACAGTTTTGTAAGATCCAGGGCTTTCCATCAGTTTGCATGGAGGGTGAACGTGCACATTTTTGAGCAAAGGTGTAAAAATATGAAAATAGAGCATCCAAAAATGGATGAGGCCTCCATTAAAAATCAAATAAAGGAACAAATGATGCAAGAGTTCCAGAATATAACCCCTGATGAGGGTAGACAGATGGTAAAAAGTGCAAATATTTTATTATTGCCCAATTGGGATATTGCTGATGCATTAATTTTCAATTCTGTATCAAATAATTTAGGACTACAAGATCCAAATAAAGAGGAATTCTTGGGAAAAAAATTCAGTAATGATCAAGTTTCCCTTGTTATGTGGTCACTAAGAAGAGGATCCAAGACTACTTCATCACAGCCTGACGATTCAGGACTAACAGGGAGTATCATTGTAAGGAGAGTTGCTGATACTTCAAATGTACAGGCAGCCCACATGAATGTGGATTATTCTAAATTATCCTTGACCACTGCAGAAAGAGAAGAAAAGGAAATGATTGATTTGCACAATAAATATGAAATAGTGGTGGATGCTTACAATCAAGAGGTAAAAAAGAGAATTGAGCTAGAAAACAGGGTATCTCAATTGGAGAAGATACTTGGAAAAAGGAAAGTGGGAGAATCCAGTACAATGAGAATTGCATACCCTTCATAGTCATCTGTTGGATTAACCCCTATCATTGAAATACCTGACACCCCTAAAAGGCCCCAATTCTATACTGCAGAGGAATTTGAAGTAGAAAAAACCAAATTACATGAGTGATAGATAGAATTTAGAAATCAGCAGGAAGAAAAATGGAAGCAGGGTGTGACATATTTGAGGGATAAAATACAATGGTCAACTTTTTATGATCAGTTGACAAGGATTGTAACCCTCATAGATGAGTTGAATAAAGAAAAGGATGGACTAACTTCTCTTGTGCAGAAATGGAGAGAGAAAAATAATGATATTACAATCATATGTATATCTGCAGTCCAAATGCCTTATCATCAAGTTGAGAAGATTTTTGATTTATTGAATAAGTTACAAAATTTTGAGAATGAAAGAGATTCTTTACAGAGAAGATTGATACTCTGTTTTTCAAAATATCTTGCTGAAAAATTCACCTTATTTCCTTGCGCTTTAGAATCTGTTGATACAGTAAAGGAAAAAGAAAAATGGAAAAAGGAAATGGATGAGTTATTCGATAACAGAATAATAAACATCATCAGTGAGACTGGCCATTGGTTTTGGGCAAAGACAAACGAGGAGCTAGTAAAAATACAATTGTATTATACTGATATGAGAAAAGAATTGGATGATTTAGAAGAAAATGCAAATTCTTTAATAAAGATACAAAGAGAAACCCTAAGTTTTGATTGGCCAGATGATGATACTTTTAATAAATGGAAAAATTAGTTTAGGGAATAGATGTCAAAAGACAATGAGGAAGAAGATGCAAAAGTAATAGTTACCTTTGTAATCAGCAATGATGACATGGAAAATCCCCAGGTTAAAGTGAGTTTTCAGGTAACAGAAGATGATACATCACTTACAGACCTCATGGGTATGTACTTCAAAGATGAAGAATGATTGTAAGATCAGATCACAACAACTAAGAAGCATAACAGAAAGGGACCCGCCAAGAAATGTTGTTGTAATTAACCTTTCTGTTATTTTGTTTTTGTCTTTCTTTAGAAGGACACATGTCACCTTCTTTAACCTGAAGCTTGTTGCATCTCACACTATTTAAGTGAGATCCCAAGGCTAAAGAATGCTCTGAATTCTATTTTTACTAAGTGTTGTGCTTAGTCCTATTTTTGGTCCAAACATTTGAAAAGCAAGTTTGTAGTATATTTTTCTGTCAAAATTTCTGAGAATACATGAATGTAGAAAGAGCTGTGCTTCTTTTCTGAAGGTTTTTCTAGGTCTATTTTAAAGGATATAACATTTTCAAAGGAAATGAATACAAATTATGAACTGTCCCCATATCAGTTCTTTTTGAATTTTTTCTCCTTTTAAATACTTAGCTACCTTGATGTTGTGTGAGTAAAATCTTATGCAATTGATCGCAATCTAGTAGGGTTGTATATCCATTTATTATTGTTGTTAATTCAATGGATTAAATAAGGGCTTTGATGAATGTGATGAGATTTCTTAGGTATTGAAAAGTATTTTTGAATGATAAAATTCTGATAAGAATTGCTGATAGAATTTTTTGCAAAGCAACAAATTAGATCTAAGAATTTGCTATAGACTTTGAACCCCAATGGATTAGGCACTGATCGAAATTATTTCAGCCAAAAGAGAAGTATATTATAACTGGTATCATGAAATCAAATTTTACTTTTATTTCTTGTAAGATATTCAAAGTTTGCCAGCACTTGCCTGCATGGAATGTTTTAGCTTCATTTAGCCATTGCTGTTGAAAACATCTGCAGATCTATAGAAGATTTCTTGGCCATATCTGTTCAAGGGATGTGTTTACCAATTTAGTAAGAGTTATGTATATGTTTGAGGATTTAGAGATGAAAATCAAAATGAAACTAAGAATAATTCTCATACAGTTATTCCATTTTTGAACCATCCCCGAGTACACCCGCCCTGGTTTTGCAAAGCCAAAAGAGTAGAAAACCATCTATGGTTTTGTTTGAAGTTGGTTCCTAGTAATTTGCATATGCAAGTGTTAATGAGAATTGGCTATTCTTTAGGTTGTATATGTACTGATATCTAGGTATTAATCCTTTTGTCGCTTAGTAGTTTTAGCACTATTTTATAAATCAAAAACACCAACAAGAGTAGTGGCTATTGACAAAGTCCCTAAGCCAAAAAATCTAAAAGGAATTCAATCCTTCTTTGGCCAAGTTAATTTCCTTAGGAGATTTGTTACAAATTTTGCTGAGATCAATAGACCTATCTCCAAGATGCTAAAAAAGGGAGCCACTATAGATTGGAATGGTGAGCCTTCACAAGCATTCCAAGATATCAAAATTGCAATAAAAAATGCTCCAGTATTGAGAACCCCAGATTATTCAAAACCCATGCATATTTTTTCTTTTGCATCCTTCCACACTATGGCTATAGTCTTATTACAGAAAAATCAAGAAGGATATGAGCAGCCTATTGCCTTTTTTAGTAAGTCACTATAGCTTGTTGAATTTAAGTATGAAATAAATGAAAAGCAAGCATATGTTTTAGTAAAGGCTGTAAAAGCTTTTAGATGTTACTTGGTAGGTGCTACTGTTATCGATTTTGTACCTAGTGCTGCAGTCAAGGATATATTTTCTCAACAGGAGGTATCAGGTAGGAGGTGCAGATGGATCAATAGAATCCAGGAATTCAACATTGATATACAGATAACAAAGTTACTAAGGGGCCAAGGTTTGGCCAAACTCATGGCTAAAGCTAATCTAGAGGCTAATCACATAAATCTGGTAAATGACAATCTCAAAGCTGACTTGTGTGACATGGACCAGTGTGATTGGTACACCAATGTCATATATTACTTGCAACACATGGAAGCTCCTCCCCATTTGCCTGAAAATAAAAAGAGGAATACTAAATTGCAAGCCATCAGGTATGTAATTGTCCAAAGCAACCTATGGTGGAGAAATTTTGAGGGAGTATTATTGAAATGTGTTGATAAGGAAAAGGAAAAAGAGGTTTTGAAAGAAATGCATGTTGGAGTGTGTGGGGGGCACTATATGGCCAAAACTACTGCACATAAGATAATGAGGGTTGGATTCTGGTGGCCTTCCCTTTTCAAGGATGCTCAAGTTATGGTTAGGAAATGTGATCCTTGTCAGAAGTTTGCTAGAAAGCTAAAGTTCTTAGGAAATACCCCATTGAAGCCAGTGGAGATTCAATCACCTTTTCAACAATGGGGTCTAGACTTCATAGGAGAGATTTTCCCCAAGTCTAGCACTAGCTATTCTTGGATTCTGGTTGCTACTAACTACTTTACAAAATGGGTAGAGGCTATCCCCACAAGAAATGCAACAAGTAAAGTGGTCAATAATATCTTATTGAATAATATTATTTCTAGATTTGGATGTCCATAGAGAATTGTAACAGATAATGCTATGTGCTTCAGATGTGAAGAGTTCATCAAGTTTTGTGATAAATTGATCTGATTAGGATCTAGGACTATTACAGAGGTATGCTAATTTATTACATAGAATTAATTTAAAACTTTTAATGAATCAAATTAATGTAAATGAAATAAGAGAACAACAAGATTAAGCTGATAACAGAGAAATTAAGAGAAAGAAGACGCAAACAATTTGATCTCGGAGTTCGCCCGCATGGACTACGTCTCTGGGTCCTACTCCAATAGGGGGACCGATCCAATTATCTCCAAAAATTAGGTACAAATGTTTACAAAGTCACTCCTTTGAAGTACAACAGCATTACGCTATTTCAAAGTACAGGAATGAGCACTTCAAAAATCTCCCTTACTCTCAGCACTTCGACGTTCTCTCCTCTCTTTTTTTTGAATCAATATAAGAGCCTCCTAACCCACTTTATATACAAAAAATTAGCCAAAATAAGGCTATAACAAAATGATATAAGATTAGACCCTTCAATAAATTCCTCCCTTCGAATTAACCTTTAGCCATATTTGAAAGATTTGGCTTATGTTAATTTTGGGGTCAAAATAGATAATAACCTTATTTTACTAAGGTTAGGCCGTCGGTTTAAAGGATAAATTTAAACTGCACCATATATATCTTAGAGCGCTAAAATAGCGCAATGACAAAAACTATTTTGGGGCAGCCACCGGTCGGGGGTTCCAACCCCACCGGCGGCCTACTTTGTTTAAAATTGGCGCTAGCCAATGTTTAAAAATATATTGCCGCCAATATCTAATCCATGTGTGGCATAGTGGAGGAAGCATGAGTTTTGGGAATAAATGGTCATGGGTTCAAATCTGACCATAAACCTTTTTATTTTACCACTTCGTTGATGTCATGATGATGTCATCAATATTCATCTCTTATGCCAAACTTTAAAATGTCATAACTTTCACGTACGGGCTTCGTTTTTGATGAAACAAACACCGTCGAAAAGCTCTCGACGAGCTCTTTATTTTGAAATCCATTGTTGACCACTTTGGAGATGATTATTTTTTCACCTTTTTGATGACCTTCATTCTCAGTTTGACCAACATTTGATTGATCATAACTTTTGCATATGGACTTTGTTTTTGTCCGTTCAAATTGCATTGGGTCTAGAATTTCAAGGAGTTTAATCTGATGTTGATTGTTGGAGTTTTGGAGATACTTCAATTTTGACGAAAGTATCCCCCGGATCAAGCCTTCCCACTGAGGAGCTTTTGGACCACCGAAAGTTTGGATTACTCAAAAAGAAGGTGAGGTTATAGTTCCCTCACTTTATCAATCTCCATTCATCTTGCCTTACTTGGATGCATCCCCTTCAATCCCACTTGGAGGTATTCAACTGGTCCTCTTCGTGAAGTTCTAACATTCCTGTCTAGGATAACATCTTCTGGCAATTCTGACATATACTCTGGTGAAAGATCATCAACTGATGGAACCTGAACACTGATGTCTTCATCCAAGATCATTGGAGGCTCATACAACTTTAGATTCTCAACATTGACAACTGAGTAAATTTGCATGTATGGAGGAAGATTAAGGCGAAAAGCATTAGTATTGATCTTTTCCAAGATCTCAAAAGGACCATACCTGATAGCTTTGAGCTTCCTTCCTTCACCTTGCATTCTTTCCTTGCTGATATGTAACCAAACTTTGTCACCAACTTGGAATTGGTGATCAATGCGATGCTTATCATGGCGAGCCTTGTATTTTGCTTGGCTCTGCTCTAATTGTGCTTCTACTACCTGATAGATTTCTTGGACCTTATGGATGAACTTTAAAGCCTTTTCTACATCATGGCATCCATCCACAACATCGTCCTTCCCAAAAGCAAAATCCATTGGTGTCTTAGGCAAGTAACCGAAGCAAGTCTCAAAAGGAGACCTCTTTGTAGAAGAGTGTGCCGCATGGTTGTAAAAATGTTGCACATAATGAAGACTTTCATCCCACAACTTAGGATGTTTGCTGCAGTAGCCTCTAAGTAGATGCACAATTGTCCTGTTCACTACCTCTGTCTGTCCGTCGATCTGCGGATGGAAGGCTGTACTCTTCTTCAGCTTGGTGTCCATGAGTCCCCATAAAGATGACCAAAATTCCCCTAAGAATCGAGAATCTCGATCCGATACAATAGAAGTGGGTAACCCAAAATGAACCCATACATTTTGAAAGTACAAATGAGCAGTCAGTTCAGTAGTAACTTGCTTTTTACAAGACATTAAAATACACATTTTGCTGAACCGATCAACTACTACATACAAATAATCATGACCCTTCCTAGACATAGGTAAACCTCCCATAAAGTCCATAGATACACTTTCCCATGGACAGGATGGTACAGGTAATGGTGTGTACAAACCCAATTTCCTATTACTTGGTTTGCTGGTTGCACACATTACACATCCTTTTATATACTTGGTGACAGTTTCCTACATACGAGGCCGGTAACAATATTTTTGCAATTGAGTTAATGTCTTACTTACCCTGAAATGTCCTGCAATCAACGAGGTGTGTGCTTCACGGATTACATGTGCTTGTTCATTTCTAGGAATACATAATTTTCCCAAGTGGTACAAAAAATTATCCTGCACATAGTAATCTTTCTCTTCTACATGTTTACCCGGGATTAAAGCTGCATAGATATCCTTAAAGTTCTCGTCATTAGCATATTGTTCCTGAAAACTTTCATGAACCATAGAACTATTTTGAAGGATTATCAAAGCATTCTGAATAGGAGGCCTGGAGAGAATATCTTCTACTTTGTTATGGGAACCCTTCTTATACTTAATTACCAAATGAAACTGTTGCAGAAAACCCATCCACCTAAAGTGCCTACTTTGTTGCAACTTAGATTGTGAGTGCAAATATTGTAGTGGTTGGTGATCAGTGTGGATTACAGTTTCCTTTCCTATTAACTAGCGCTTCCATTTTTTAACACTCTGAACCAAAGCATAAAGTTCTTTATCATATGTAGGATAGTTACTTACTGCTTCTGAAAAAGTTTCTGAGTGGTAGCAGACTGGTTTACCTCCTTTCATGAGTATAGCTCCCATGGAAAACCCGCTCGCATCTGTCTCAATCTCAAATGGTTGATGTAAATCAGGTAGAGCTAGAACTGGTGTGGTTCTCAACTTTTCCTTCAAAGTGTTGAAAGCCTTCTGTTGCGGACCTCCCCACTAAAAAGTTGCCTTGGAACTAGTTAATGCATGCAACGGTTATGCAATGAAAGAGAAATTTGCAATGAACTTCCTCCAGTACTGAACTGCACCTAAGAAACTCCTGATTTCTATAACTGTACTTGGCTTAGGCCATTTTACAATACATTCGACCTTTGTAGGGTCTACCTTCAATTGACTATTCCCTACAACATAGCCTAAGTACACTAAAGATGTCTTTGCAAATTCACATTTTGACATCTTTACATATAGTTTTTCTTTTCTTAGTATTTCAAATACTTTCTTTGCATGAATTACATGATCATCCCAAGAATTACTAAATACAAGAATATCATCTAAATAGACTATGACAAAATCATCAACAAAGGGACGAAAGACATCATTCATGACTCTCATGAATGTAGCTGGTGCATTACAAAGCCCAAATGGCATGACCAACCACTCAAAAAGTCCCTGTTTTGTCTTAAAAGCAGTTTTCCAAATATCACTTTCTGCAATTCTTATTTGATGATATCCACTACATAAGTCTAGCTTAGTGAAATAAATTTCATGTTTCAACTGATCAAGTAAATCATCAATTCTAGGAAGAGGGTACCTGTTCTTTACCGTTATCTTGTTCAAAGCCCTGTAGTCAATACACATTCTCCAAGTCCCATCTTTCTTTGGAACCAACACAATAGGAGAACCACAAGGAGAAGTACTAGGATGGATGACTCCTTTCTCAACGAGCTCCTGAACTTGCTTTTTGATTTCTTCATTCTGCAAGATTGATAAACAGTACATGTCGATATTAGGAAGTGGTGCATCTTGCTGCAATTGAATCTCATGTTGTATCTCTCTCTTAGGAGGAAATCCTTTCGGTTCCTGAAACAAGTCATCGTAAGAGGAAACAACTTTGACTATTTCAGCCTTATGTTTTGGATCACATCCCTTAAATGCCTTAGATGTTTCATCTTCTTTGGCTTTTACAAGCATCAACACAAAATTATTACTAGAGTTGACTAACCTTTTCATTTGACCAGCATTGACTAATGCCAAATTAGTCTTAACCTTTTGTGCCCATACAATGTATTCAATCTTGTCTTTAAACAAATGATATTTATTTTCCCCCCTATAAAAGATAGCTTGACGATCAAACAAATAGGGACTCCCAAGTACGAGACCACATATATCTAAAGGGACTACATCAGCTTCTACCTCATCTACAAAGTTTGCAGTGATAGCAAACCTTAACTTGCATTGTTTAGTTACTTGTAACTGTGCATCATCGCAAACCCATCCAGGAGGGTATGGTTTTGGATGAGGTGTTGTAATCAAGTTAAGCTTTTAACAACTTCCTTAGATATAAAATTAACTTGGGAACCCGTATCGAATAATGTATCAACCTTATTATGCTTGATAACAAATTGAATGTGAAATAATTCATTCCTTTGCTTATCATTCTTAGGAGAAGATTCTTTACTTGTACTTGCACTTATGCTAGAAGAACTTGGAGCTAATGAAAGAGATATACCTTTTCCTTTACCTTGAATCCTGGTAGCAACAATCTTTGTCTCATCTTCGGAGTCAGATCCAAGATCTTGTTGAATTACAGCAACAGTTTTCTGTTTACCTTTGTTTCCACCATATCGCTTTGGCCTCTTTTCAGGATGTAACTTCTAGCACTTAGAAACATCATGCCCTTCTTTCTTGCAATGTGAGCATGTGGGTTTCTCACCCTCTTTCTTTACTGTTGCTGTCTTTTTACCCTTTCCTTTTCCTTTGGACTTTTCCTCAGACTTAGATGGCTTTTTATCAGACTTATCAATGAAAGTACCCTTACCCCTTGATTCTAAATGTGTTGCCTGGACACATACTTCATCCAAATTACAAGGATTCAGGACGAGAATAGAATGCCTTAGGTAAGAATGAAGACCACCTATATACTTGAGTAAGGTGTCCTGGGTATACAATGGGACATTTAATGAAATAGCCTTTTTGCGAAATTCATGGGTGTAATCCTAGACAGACTGACCTTTCCCTTGCCT
The DNA here is from genome assembly GCA_028749045.1 of Cupressus sempervirens. Taxonomy (NCBI): domain Eukaryota; kingdom Viridiplantae; phylum Streptophyta; class Pinopsida; order Cupressales; family Cupressaceae; genus Cupressus; species Cupressus sempervirens. The sequence continues at coordinate 33,633,715 of CM053787.1, forward strand.
AAAATGTTGCCAGTTCATCATTAACTGCTGCATATGGCCTAGGGGGTAGAATTGCTTTTATAAAGCAGTAACAAATTCTGACCAAGACAAACTAAACTTACCATGTTGTGAAGTTTCATCTCAAGACCTACTCTCCCACCAAGTTAGGGCTACACCACCTAAACGAAGAGTAGCTAACTAAATTTTGTCAACATCATCTACAAGGTTTTGAACTCTATAGTAGACTTCTACTTGCTGAATCCAGTCATCTAGTTTCTCGACATTTAACTCCCCACAATATTTTGGTAAGTCAAACTTTACATCCAACTTAATTCGAGGCTTATGTCCTCCTTTGAAAATATTAGAAGACTCAGAATGGGTAGAAGAAGGAGAAGAGGGGGAAGAAGGAGAAGAGGGAGAAGAAGGAGAAGAAGGAGGTGTCTTTGGTGGATCACGATCAACACCTTTCTTTTTCCCTTTGTCCTTTTGAGCTGCATGTCTTTGCATCTTCTCTTCTCTTTCTCGTACCAAAACTTCTACCATTGTCTGCAAATTCTGAAGAGTCTTCTGAATACTCTTATCTTGAAAAGGTTGTCCACCTTCGTCTGCCATTTGTGATGATGGTTTAGTCCTTCGTTTTCCAATCTCAGGATTGTATTCCTCAATCTTTCCTTTGCCTTTCTCAATCCTCGATCTTGTTAACATTCAAATCTGCAATACTAATCCAACAAAGGCTCTGATACCAAATTTGATCTGATTAGGATCTAGGACTATTACAGAGGTATGCTAATTTATTACGTAGAATTAATTTAAAACTTTTAATGAATCAAATTAACATAAATGAAATAAGAGAACAAAAAGATTAAGCTGATAACAGAGAAATTAAGAGAAAGAAGACGCAAACAATTTGATCTCGGAGTTCACCCGCATGGACTACGTCTCTGGGTCTTGCTCCAATAGGGGGACCAATCCAATTATCTCCAAAAATTAGGTACAAATGTTTACAAAGTCACTCCTTTGAAGTACAATAGCATTATGCTATTTCAAAGTACAGGAATGAGCACTTCAAAAATCTCCCTTACTCTCAGCACTTCGACGTTCTCTCCTCTCTTTTTTTTGAATCAATATAAGAGCCTCCTAACCCACTTTATATAAAAACAATTAGCCAAAATAAGGCTATAACAAAATGATATAAGATTAGACCCTTCAATAAATTCCTCCCTTCGAATTAACCTTTAGCCATATTTGAAAGATTTGGCTTATGTTAATTTTGGGGTCAAAATAGATAATAACCTTATTTTACTAAGGTTAGGCCGTCGGTTTAAAGAATAAATTTAAACTGCGCCATATATATCTTAGAGCGCTAAAATAGCACAACGAAAAAATCTATTTTGGGGCAGCCACCGGTCGGGGGTTCCAACCCCACCGGCGGCCTCCTTTGTTTAAAATTGGCACTAGCCAATGTTTAAAAATATATTGCTGCCAATATCTAATCCATGCGTGGCATAGTGGAGGAAGCATGAGTTTTGGGAATAAATGGTCATGGGTTCAAATCTGACCATAAACCTTTTTATTTCCCACTTTGCTGACATCATGATGATGTCATCAATATTCATCTCTTATGCCAAACTTTAAAATGTCATAACTTTCACGTACGGGCTTCGTTTTTGATGAAACAAACACCGTCGGAAAGCTCTCGACGAGCTCTTTATTTTGAAATCCATTGTTGACCACTTTGGAGATGATTATTTTTTCACCTTTTTGATGACCTTCATTCTCAGTTTGACCAACATTTGACTGACCATAACTTTTGCATATGGACTCCATTTTTGTCTGTTCAAATTGCATTGGGTCTAGAATTTCAAGGAGTTTAATCTGATGTTGATTGTTGGAGTTTTGGAGATACTTCAATTTTGACGAAAGTATCCCCCAGATCATAAATATGGAATGACAAGGTCATCATCTGCTCCATATCATCCACAAGGGAATGGACAAGATGAGTCCACAAATAAGAGCTTGTTGAAGGTCATTAAGAGAACCTTGGATGATAATAAAAAGGCATGGGATTCCAAGTTATAGTTGGCAATATGGGCTGACAAAGTAACTGTAAAGAAAGCAATTGGTGTAGCTCCATTTGATTTAGTGTATGAGATCTAAGCCAGAATGCCTCAGAACAACTTGATGGGACTATACAATTACATCTAGTTATATGATGAAGATACTACAAATGAAATGCAAGAAAGAATGGATGAATTGGTAGGACTGACCGAAACTAGAAGAGAAGCATCTTTAAAGAACCAAAAGTTGCAATTGCAAATCAAGACACTCTATGATAAAAGAACTGTAAGCATAAAATTTGAAAATGGAGATTTAGTCTTAATGTGGAATGCCAGAATTGAAGATAAAGAAAAACATGGCAAATTTGATCCTATTTGGTTAGGCCCATATCTCATTGAAAATATGCGAGGTGAAGATTCTTATATACTCACAGATGTATTTGACAATATTCTTGAATTGCCAGTTCATGGACAGTTCTTGAAGAGGTATTTTTCTTGAAAAATACTTATTTTCTTCCATGAACAGTAGTTTTAGGGTTTCCTATTGTTTTGTACATTTTGTATTTTCTGTAAGTCCTTGTAAGTATCGCTGTGTAGTTTGGTTGTTTGTTTCTATGTGTTTTGTTGTGCTCTCTGAAGAAGTTGTCATTTTTGCACCAAGTATGTGGTCTACTCTCCCATAGATTCTGAAATCTTGCATAGACTCAAGTAGTCTATCATCCCCAGACAGAGCCACTATTGGTCTGACTTTTTGTGTGATAGAAGCCTTTTGTCTAATTGTAGAAAAGTCAGATTTTTTCATTCTAAGTGAAGCGTAGGGTTTCTAGATTATTCATCTATTTGCTAGCCTTTGAAAAAACCTTGTAAAAACCCTACGTTCTTTCTATTCATAAATTGTCATGCGCAAAATATTTGAATTTTCAAATAAGGTGAATATTCTGTCATCTTTTATCTTCTGTGCCCTCGAGATACCTTTCCTCTCATATTCCCCCAGTCGTCCGATCTAAGTAGATCCACTATTGTCGTTACCTTTCTATGCAAACATGGGCACTTTTTATGTATGGCAAGGTAGAGAGTGTTGAATAGTTTATAAAAAAGGACCACAAAATGAAGATACGGCAGTTAGAGCTTTGTTTTCTAGCTGATTTATTATTCAAGTACACATTGCAATTACCATCCAAATAGGAAAGGGGACCCAGCAGAAGTAGTCTAAAGTCAGAGTTGGAATGATGATTTTTCTGATGCTTCACTACCTCACTATCAAAAAAATTTGACATCTCGCTGTTAGCGAAGTAGCGAGGCCCCTTGAAATTGAAGAGCTGGTGACATTGCAATTCGTCAGTACCATGACTAAACTAGGTGGCATGACAAGTAATAACTGTCGTTGTCAGAAGTAGTTTAATAGAAAAAATAATAATCTGATGGACCCTTACATTTCACGGTGCCAAAATTCATTAAAGTTGTCAGAGCTCGCTACCTCACTATCAGAAAAAATTGACATCTCGTCGTTAGCGAAGTAGCAAGGCCCCATGAAATTGAAGAGCCTGTGGGACCTTTGGTGATGTGGGATGATGATTAGGATTGACGTAAGATCTTAAAGGGCACCAACTATGCAGAATCTTGTATTTCATCAATGCCCTTCTAAACAAATGTGCAAAGAGATCCTGAGTGTCAGATTAGAATGAAATCAACAGTCCTCGCTACCTCACTTTGAAAAGTTGCATTTTTTTTAAGCTATGCGACATAGCGAGTATGAATCAAAATACTGCGTGCAGTTTCCTCACATTTGATTAGACCTATGATCAATGATCGTCGTCTTCTCACTATGAAGAGTTGTGAGGGAGATATGTATAGTGACATAGTGAATAGGGCCCATCACCTTCTTTCTGAGCAAGCCCAGTAACATATCATCTGCCAAATTAAGATCAAATCAATGTTTGTTGTTGCTTCGCTATGGCAAGGTACTCGTTCTTTATGCATAACAAAGTAGCGACCTGCTAACACGTGTCCTCAATTGCCAGTGGGTCCGGATATAAGTGCCATCAAGGAAAGGGTTATGTACATGGTAAGTTTTCATTGGATGAATTGAGCAACATGTCTAGTGCAACGCCTAGTTTTTCTCTCTGTATCACATGATCGTAGGATTTTTGAAGATCAATGGCACAGCTTTAAACACAGAATGTGGTGCCACTCTCTGTATTAATTAGACATGAAAGCATCACGTGTAAAAAAATAGAGTATAACACAGAAGATTTCATTAGTTCATCTTACGTGAGAAAAGATTTTGAGTCATTCTTATGCAAAAGCAATTACTGAAGGAAAGTGTGCTGAAGTCTGGCAAAATTTGTAAAATTGTCTGTTCGCGAAAAGATTGCAGAAATATAGAGGAAAACAAAGACAGAATTCACGTAAGCAGTACTACCATAATCTTCATAGTTTTTTCCAGTTTCAAAAAAAAAGAGTCCAAGATGCCTCTGAAGAAGGGATTTTTAGGTCAAATAAACTATTTGGATAGAAATGAGCATGATGACTTGCTTGAGTTGCTCCCTAAGTCTACTATAGAGACAGTGCAAGTTAAAAGGTTAACCTCTTTGAACCCTAGGCTAAGGATAGCTAATGGATTGTATGATAAGGGTAATTGGGTCCAGGATGCTAAAACTTCTCAAACTGGTTTGAGTTTGTTCAAGAAATGGTTTGTAGAAAGGAAATTATATGCCCCTCATGCCAATATATGGAATTTTGATCTGGGAAAGCTAGTTGTTCCCAGTGTGTTTATGGATTATGACCTTCTTGAGGTCATGGCAAAAAGTTATGATCAAGCCACTAAGGTAGTGAGAAGAATGAATGTTGAGGTTTTAATTACCATCAGTCCAGAAGAAATTAGGGAAGTTTTTAGTCTGGGACCTCTCACTAGGTATCGTGTGCCCATTGATTTGATAGAGTTAGAAAAAGAATATATGTCCAAAAGGGATGTAGTTAGACAAGGTGCACTAAAGGCCCACATAGGCAGAATTGGAAACCTACTAGCAATAACATCATCTTCTAAAAAACCTTTCAAGGAACCATGCTCTTATGTCAAGGCAATAGAGATATACAAGACCCTATGCAGAGTCTTCGGAGAGGGTGAAGAAGATTTTATTCCTGTGAGCTTCATGTATATGATCACCCAAATCTCCTCTTTTGGTGTAGAAATAATTTTTGATTTTTCATCTTACCTGGCTAATGAGATTCACAATGGATTGGTGGGGATTGCAAAGGGCAAGGTGGAAAAGGTTTGGGGTCAGTACTCCCTATTGATGCATATGTTTCTATTTAAAGGGGTTACATATTTTGGTAAAGAAATGATTTTAAATAGGGAACAAGAGGGGGAAGCACTACCAGTTTAATTATGGAGTGTAGACATGACTAGGGAAGTAGAAAATGCTAGTTTTATTAGATTTGATAGGCACTTTGCTTCTAAACTAAGATGCCTCATATTGAGTGACAATCTTAGAATTCCTAAGGCACTAATGCACCTTATTAGGCCTATGGACAGACCCCATAGTCTAAAAGTTTCACATAATTGGGGAGTTATCATCCCATATCCAGTGTCAACTATCATTAGGGTTTATGGATTCAAAGGGACACCCCATGTACTACCCTATGAGGTGCCTTTAAAGGTAGGAGTAGCTAAATTTTTATAGCAGTTGGGAGGAGTGGAGGAGACCTTTTTGCACAAAAGGAGAACAAGATCAATTTTTCCTACTTGCACTGCAGCTCACCAATTTGTAATAACTAAAGAGGGGTGGATCTTCCTCTAAAAATTTTTGAATCAGTATAAGATGGCAGTATCTCACTATCATTTTTGTGACACAGAAGATTTCTTTAATTCTACTCTTAGATATAGGATCAAGCTTTGTCCATGTCAGCATGAATTCTATTTCCCTAAAGATGTAATAAGGAATGAATATTCTCTCCAGGAGCAAGAAACAAAGAAAGAGAAATGGAGAGTCTATTCAAAAGTTTTGGATTTTATTAATTGTTTTGACAAGGATTACAGTCCTCTTAGTAATGCTGCAACTAATGTAGATAGAATAAATAAGCTCATGAGTACATTCCCCAAAATAAAGGAGGTAATGAATGAGAAGAAACAACATTTTATTGATTCTTTTCCAAATAAAGCCAAGGAAGTTATGAGAAAATTGGGTTTCACCCCTAACATAGGGGCAGGTCCACTGGTTGTGTGAAAGAGGATAGGATATACTGTTATTCAAGATCAGATGCCCATTGTAAACAAAGGAAAGCAGATAATTGAATCTACTAGTACTATTTTTGAAGAAAGACCCCCTAAACCTTCTCCCAAAAGAAGAAAAATAATAATGGGGAAGAGGAATCCCATGATGAAGGTTACTCACCTTCCCAAACTCCAATGAGAATTGAGGAGGAGCAGCTCACCAATGAGCAAATTGAACAAATGGGGTCACAAGGAGGAGTTTTTGTTACTCAAGCAGAAATTGATGAAGGGAACCCCCAGGAGCCTCCTGTGTCAAGTTTTTAATTAACTGTAGCAGATTTCGGGGGAAGAGAATTAGACCCTGTTTTGGAACAAGCCAATCAGCAATTTTTGTCTAATAACATTTTGTAAAATCTAGGGCTTTCCATCAGTTTGCATGGAGGGCAAACATGCACATTTTTGAGAAAAGATGTAGGAATATGAAAATAGAGCATCCAGAAATGGATGAAGCCTCTATTCAGAATAAAATAAAGGAACAAATGATACAAGAATTCTAGAATATAACCCCTGAAGAGGGTAGACAAATGGTGAAAGATGCAAATAATTTATTATTACCCAATTGGGATATTGTTGATGCCTTAATTTTTAATTCTGTGTCAAATAATTTAGGATTACAGGATCCAAATAAAGAGGAATTCTCGAGAACAACATTTAGTAATGACCAAGCTGCCCTTGTTATGTGGTCATTAAGAAGAGGATCCAAGACTACTCCATTACAGCCTGATGATTGAGGACTAACAGGGAGTATCATTGTGAGGAGGGTCGCTGATACTTCATATGTACAGGCAGCCCACATGAATGTGGACTATTCCAAATTTTCTTTGGCCACTGCAGAAAAAGAAGAAAAGGAAATGATTGATCTATAGAGTAAGTATGAAATAGTGGTGGATGCCTACAATAAAGAAGTAAAAAAGAGAATTGAGCTTGAAAACAAGATGTCTCAAATGGAGAAGATACTTGGGAAAAGAAAGGTGGGAGAATCTAGTACACTTAGAATTGCATACCCTTCATAGCCATTTTTTTGAGCAACCCCTATTATTGAAATACCAGACACCCTCGAAAGGCCCCAATTCTATACTGCAGAAGATTTTGAAGAAGAAAAAACCAAATTACATGAGTTGCAGGTAGAATTAAAAAATTAGTATGAAGGAAAATTAAAGCAGGGTGTAATGTATTTAAGGAATAAAATACAATGGTCAACCTTTTTTGATCAGTTGACAAGAATTGCAACCCTTATGGATGAGTTGAACAGAGATAAGGATAAATTGACCCCCCTAGCAGAGAAGTGGAGGGAGAGGAATAATGATATTAAAATTATATGTATATCTACCATCCAAATGCCATATCATCAAGTAGAGAAAATTTTTTATTTTTTAAATAAACTAGAAGATTTTGATGATAAAAGGGATTCTTTATAGAAAAGATTAACACTCTGTTTTTCCAAATATATTGCTAAAAAATTCACTTTATTTCCTTGTGCTTTAGAATTTTTTGATACAATAAATGAAAAGGAAAAGTGGAAAAAGGAGTTAGATGAAATATTTGATGAAAGGATCAAGAACATCATGAGTGAAACTAGCCACTAGTTTTGGGCAAGGACAAATGAAGAATTGGTAAAGATACAATTATATTATGATGACATCAGAAAAGAGCTTGATGACTTAGAAGAAATTGCAAATTCTTTACTGGTTATACAAAGAGAGGCTCTAAATTTTGATTGGCCAAATGATGCTGCCTATAATAAATGGAAAAATCAGTTTATAGAATAGATGTCAGGAGAAGATGAGGAGGAAGATACAAAAGTAATAGTAACCCTTGTAGTTAGTAATGAAGACGTGGAAAATCCCCAGGTTAAAGTAAGTTTGCAAGTAACTGAAGATGATACATCACTTTCAGACCTCATGACTATTTACTTTGAGGATGAAGAATGATTGTAAAATTAGATCATATTTTCTTGTCTCAACAATTGAGAAGCATAACAAAAAGGGACCCACCAAGGAATGTTTGATGTGATAAGCCTTTTTGTTATTTGTTTTTGTCTTTTTGACAGAAGTGTATGTGAGTTCCTTTTAAAGGACACCTATCATTTTTCTTTAGCCTAAAGCTTGTTGCATCTCACACTATTTAAGTGAGATCCCAAGGCTAAAGAATGGTCTGAATTCTATTGTTCTAAGTATTATACTTAGTCTATTTTTGGTCCAAATTTTGAAAGCAAGTTTAAGATGTATTTTCTCTATCAATTCTCTGAGAATACATGAATATAGAATGTGTTGTGCTTCTTTCTTAAGGTCATTCTGAGTCTATTTTAAAGGATATACCATTTTCAAAGAAGATGAATACAAATTATGGACTGTCCCCATATTATTCTTTCTGAATCTTGTCTCCTTTCAATTACTTGGTTGTCTTGATATTGTATAAGTAAAGGCTTGTGCAATTGAATGCAATCTAGTTAGGTTGTATATCTATTTATCACTGCTATTAGTTCAATGGATTAAATAGAAGCTTTGATGAATGTGATAAGGTTTCTTTAGTAGTGTAAAGGATTTTGAATGATGAATTCTGATAAGAATTACTGATAGAATTTGTTGTAATGCAACAAACTAGATCTGAGAACTTGCTATAGACTCTGAACCCCAATGGATTAGGCACTAATCAAATTGATTCAACTAAAAGAGAGATATATCATAAATGGTTATCAAAATGCAACATTAAATCAAACTTTACTTTTATTTCCTGCAGATCTTCAAAGTTGGCCAGCACTTGTCTGCATGGAATGTTTTAGCTTTAGTTAGCCACTATTGTTAAAAACATCTACAGATCTATAGAAGAATTCTTTGCCATATCTGTTATAGGGATGTGTTTACCAAGTTAGTAAGAATTTTGTATATGTTTGGGGATCTTGAAATGAGAATCAGAATGAAACTAAGAATAATCCTCATACAGTTGTTCTAGTTTTGAATCATGCCTGGGTATACCCACCCTGGTTTTGCAGAGCCAAAAGAGCAGAAAACCATCTGTGGTTTTGTTGAAGTTGGGTCCAAATACTTTACATGTGCAATTGTTAATAAGAATAGGCTAGTCTTTAGATTGTGTATGTACTGTCATTCTGGTATTAAGCATTTTGTTGCTTAGTAGTTTTAGTACTTTTTAAAACACCAACACAGTCTAGTTGTAACACCTTGTTAAAATTAGGAAGTGCTAAAATAGGTTGCTTAGTAAAAAAAAATTTCAATAGATTAAACCTCTTATCTACTCTTACAATCCACTTAAATTCTTTGCTATCCCCTCTCATTTTTTTGGTCAAGGGTCCACAAATACTACTAAAACTTCTTATGAATTTTCTATAAAATGTAGCCAGTCCATGAAAAGATCTTACCCCTATCACACTCCTTGGAGTAGGCCATTCAAGGATAGCCTTCACTTTCTCTAGGGTCATTTTCAGACCTTCTCCTAAGACTACAAATCCCAAGTATACCAATTCCTTCTTTACAAAATTGCACTTCTTCAAGTTTATCACCAACTTTTCTTCCCTCAACTTTTCAAACGCCTTGTGAATATGGATCAAATGCTCCTCCAATGTCTTACTAAAGATCAATATATCATCTAGGTAAACAATGACAAACTTACCTAGAAACTCCTTTAGTACCTCATTCATGAGCCTCATGAAAGTTTTCAGTGCATTGGTTAGTCCAAAAGGAATGACTAACCACTCATACAATCCTTCCCTTGTCTTGAAAGTAGTCTTCCACTCATCACCTTCTCTGATACAAATCTAATGGTACCCACTCTTCAGATCTATCTTTGTGAAATACTGAGCTCCACTCAAACAATCCATAATATTATCCATGCTCGATAAAAGAAATCTATACTTGATGGTTATCTTGTTGATAGCACAAGAATCTGTGCACATCCTTTATTCTCCATTCTTCTTTGGTGCTAACACTACTAGTACAACACATGGACTTTGACTCTCTCATATCAACCCCTTCTATAGCAACTCATGAACTTGCTTGTTCAAATCTTCACTTTCTGTTGGTGTCATTGTGTGTATTGCCTTGTTTGGCAAACTAGCTCCTAGAACCAAATCCATCTGGTGACTGATCTTCCTCATTGGGGAAATCCATTAGGTATATTATTTGATACATTACTAGAAAAATCTTCCAACATATCTACCTCTTCTGTAGGTACCTCCTCTACTCCTTCTTTGGTATCTTTAGGAATTATAGAAAAATGCATATGCTCATTTTATATACCTTTAAGAAACTCTTTTCCATCATCAAAACATATTCTAGTAGCACTACATACCTTTTTGTCTTTATCCTTCAACAACTTCAACTTATGTTTCACTCCATCCTTAGTTAGAGTGTAGGTATTTTCTCACCCATCATGTATAACATGCCTATCAAACTACCATGGCCTACCCAACAACATATGACATATTTTCATAGGTATGATACCACATAATACCTCGTCTTAGTAGCTCCTAGTCTTGAACTTCACTGAGCACTACTCATTGACCATAACCTTGTGGTCATCTTGCACCCAAGCAATATAATATGGATGCAGGTGTTTATGTCTCTTCAGCTTCAACTTAGTGACCATCATTTCTAACACCATATTTTTAGTACCTCCACCATCAATGATCACATCACAAAACTTATCTTCACATCTACACCTTGTTCAAAATAAACTCCTTCTTTGATCAGGTTCATTCTCACCACTCAACAGGACTCTTCTGTTAACTAGGACATCTCCTCTTTCAGCATCTTTAGAATGTGAGGATTTGAAATCTTCATCAACATGTGCAACTCTTTCCTAACCTTATGTTCTTTGATCTATCCTTCCTTGGTACTATGTACATTCAAATTCCCTATGCCCTTCTTCTCCATAGTGAAAACATTTTGCACAGAAGCCTCCTCTTCCAGATCCTTGTCCTCTACCTCTTCCTCTCTAATCTATATTGTTTTGATCATGGAAATGATTAGAATTGTTTCCCCTTTGGTTCTAGTTGCTACTTATAGCCTCATCCTTGTTCTTTTGATCATCATTATGGCCTCCATAAGATCATTCGCCAGATCTTCCACCATGACCTCTTCCACTGTTCCTATTGTCAAACTTCTTGCTCATTTTCTCCTCAACTCTTCAAGAAAACTAGTATGCCTCCTTAATACTACTCATTCAAACTAGACTTAGCTCATCTTGAATGTTGAGCCCTAACCCATTAGGATACTAGGTGACTTTTTCCTTATCAACTTCTGAATGGCCAGTTCTAATGAGAACTCAGTAGAACTCCTCGGTATACTCTTGAATAGATTTTTCCACTTGCTTCATTCCTTGCATCTTTTTCAATAGATCAAGCTCATAATCCATAAGAATGAATTGTCACTTTATTTTAGCTATCATTTGATCCCATCTAGTGATTTTTACCTTTCCCTTTCTATTTTATTCTAGCTAAACCTCTTACCACCAAATCTTTGTATGTCCCTTCAGTTTTGCCTTCACAAACTTGACCCTATCTAGATCTTCAATATCTTCATACTCAAAGTACTCCTCTAGTTCATTGTTTGAATTGATCTGCTCTTCTAGGTTAAGATTTCCTAAAAATGTGGGAACCTCAAACTTAGGTATTTTTCTAATCTTGGAGATGGCCCTAAAACTCTCTCTTCCTCTGGGTTTAGAACTGCCTCTGCTTCGGCATTTTCTTCTACTTCATCCCCATCCTCGCATTCATCTCTTATGGGAAGATTCATTCCTCTCTGCATTTGTTCTTCCAATGCTTGCATTTGTCTTTGGAGGGCTTGAAAACCCTTAGGTGTAACACCTACAACTCTTCCACTATTCTCTCTTTTTGGAGGTACTTTCATGCTTCTACTAAAACCCTAGTGCAAACTACCTCACAACCAGTGACCTGTCTACATGCTCAGCCCAAACCACGATCCTAGTGCAAACTGTCTCACAATCAACAATCTATCCACACACTCAAGAACTCTAGCTCTGATACCACTTGATGTAGGGGACTTCCCTTAATACCATAAACTCATAATAGAAACAAAGAAATAATAACAAATGTGAGAACAAAATATTATCTTCTTATTATTGTTGCAAATGCAAACTTATAGACTTCTCAATTACAATATGCTAACCCAAATGGCTTCCTTCATTATAGTAATCTACAAGATAGTGCTATGAACTATCACCCAGAGTTGTCCTAGACAATGTTTGAACCTTTTTTAAATAAGTAGTTTTATGCCACTCAGGAAGGTTCTAGATGCTCAAACTTAATACCTAGGGCCAATAGACCCTAACAATACACATAGAGTTGGCCAAATACATCTTTGACAAATTATTTTAGAAATTTCATCAGCCCAACTTCTGAAGGCCATAACTCACAAACCATTACTCTAATTGGCTATTATAACCACTTTTTAGAAATGCTAGCTCCTAATCTACAGGCTTTTAATGGTGCTAACACCCTTCCATTGAGTTTCTAGACCTCATCCGGGCACTCTAAGGCCTCCAATAGTGAGCCTAAAGATTTTTCTACAAATTTTTCCACTGAATATCCACAATAACTTCTCTGATACTTAAGTTGGAGCAATGAGATCTATATGGTAGGCTTATATCTCTAAAATGAACCTTGTCGTAGAAAATAAGAACATTCCAAGCTCATATGAAAAATTACTAAAAATAGCAAGTTCCCATAAATAGTAACCACCCTATTTACTAATCCTTATTAAAATAAAAAAGACTAAAAATAAAATATTTTTGTGATGCAAGATTTCCCTTACACCCAGGATTCTCCTGCATCAAGAAAATGAAGTTAATGCAAGACATAACCTAAAGACTATAGTACATTCATATATGTGAATGAAGGTGCTTTTAGTACCCCACCCAAGAAACAAAATAAAGCCACAAATCAAAAACAAAATGGAAATATCAAGTTGCAATAGCCAATTGTCAAATAGTCGACTATGAGTACTGAGCAACAAAAAAATAATGCTAAGGTACATGTAAAAGAAGCCAAAGATCATGAAGATAATGTCAATCAAGAAGAACATGAACCACAAAGAGAAAATGAGCTTGAAATCATTTTCAAGATGAACCTATAAAAGAAGAGAGAAGGAAAGAACCTGTACTAGAAAAATATGTGAGAAGACATCATGCACTTGAGAAAATAATTAGAGATAAAGAATCTAGTGTTATGAGAAGGAAAATACTTAGAAGTGATGCATGTTTACTTTGTGAGTTTGAGCCAAAATGGTAAAAGATTCTTTGGAGAATGAGGGTTGGATTCAAGAATGAATGAAGAAACTGAGTAGATTGAAAAGAACAAAACATGGACACTAGTACCTAGAGCTAAGAAAAAAAATGTTAGAGGAACAAAGTGAGTTTTTAGCAACAAGCTAAATGAAAAAGGTGAGGTCACAAAGAACAAGGCTAGACTAGTATGCAAAGGATATGCCCAAGAAGAAGGAATTGACTATGGCGAAATATTTGCCCCTATTGCAAGACTAGAAGGAATGAGAACACTACTTGCATATTCTACTTATAAAAGATTTAAGGTATACCAAATGGATGTCAAATCTACATTTATGAATGGAATAATTGAGGAAGTCTACATAGAGAAGCCAAAAGGATTTGTTGATTGTAGAAAGAAAAACATGGTATGAAAGATGCACAAGGATCTATATGGTTTGAAACAAGCCCCTAGAACTTGGTATGAGAGGCTACACAATTATTTGGTGAAGATTGGTTTTTCTAGAACTAATGATAACATAATCTATACTTGAGGACTATTAATAAAAATGAGGTATTGCTATCTGAAATCTTTGTTGATGAAATTATATTTAGAGGCAAGGAAACATTATATAATTCATTTGTAGATGAGATGAAGAAGGAATTTGAAATGTCTATGATTTGTGAGATCTTGAATTCCTTTTTGGTTTACAAGTATACCAAATGAAGCAAGGTAGCTTCATTACTTAAACTATATACATCGAGTTATTAAAACCATTTGGAATGGAAGATTCAAGACCAGTTAGTACACTTATGGCCATCAAACATAAGTTATTTAAGAATGATGATTCTACTAATGTGAACCAAACATTATATAGATCAATGATTAGAAAACTACAATATATTATTCACAAAAAACCTGATGTTGCATTAGTAGTTGGGATATTTGCAAGATTTTTTTGTAAGTGCTATGGAGAATCACATGATGACAATGGAGAGGATACTGATATATCTAAAAGGAACATATGACTATGGATTGTATTACAAGAAGAACATGATAAGTTTGAACTAAAGGTGTTCACTAGTTTAGATTTGGAAAGAAAGGTAGATGACATAAAGAATACAAGTGGACAAGTATTCTTTCTAAGAAATAGACTAGTTTCATGAACAAGTAAGAAGAAAAATTGTATTTCTCAATTAATAACTGAAGTTAAATATGTGGAAACAACAATTAATTTTTTAAATATCATATGGATCAAGCAATTGTTGAAAGGTATGAAGGAGGAGATCACTAATCTAGTTGTTGTCTATTGTGATAACACTAGTGCTATAAACATATTAAAGAATCATGTAATGTACACAAAGACTAAGCATATTTCTATCAAGTATCATTACTTGAGAGAGCTATCTTAAGACAAAGAAGTGATATTGGATTATGTGAAAACTAAGGAGAAATAGATGATATATTCACTAAATTTTTACCTAAGGATGCTCATAAATATCTAAGAGGTAAATTATGGGTGATTCCTCTAGGTAAGGCTACTTAAGTTGAAATGGTGCTTTGCATCAAATGTGTTGATAATAATATCTTACAAGTTGATGGAGATAGTTCTAATTTAGGTGTTGCCTAAGGTAGTAATGAAGGAAGAAGGAAAAAATGATATGTGTCATATATAGATAATATATGATGAATTAAGTATTAATATGAAGATATCTACATGAAGAGATGCATGAGATAGATAAAATGTTTTTGGCATTATTGTCAAAATGGGAGAAGATGTAAGGATATGATGTAATTTAGTTATCTATGTAGTGATCAATAAGAGGGAGATATTGAATTAGAAATTAGGAGTTCATAGAACTAGAGGTATTGCTAGCAATACAAAAGAATCTGATTGATTTCATAATGTAATATGATAGAGGGAGCTTATGAGTTGCATATCAGAACTACATGGATGAGATACAAAATAAAAATAAAAGAAATAAATTATTGGAGATAGAGATGAGAATCAAAATGAAACTAAGGATATTAGTGAAGATTTTATATTATACATAGAGGGAATTTTCTCGATGTAGTACATATTTTGGACTGTATTGTAACTAGAGGTGTTTTCATCAATGCCAAAGAGGGAGATTAGAAGCTAGAATCAAAACAATTGTTATTTAATCATTGATGCCAATCCTTATTGGTAAAATAGATGATTGATGAAGAGGATTTGAGAAGTTGTTCATAACAAAAGCACCTAGAAGAAAGGTTGAGTTATGAGAAGGAACTACAAATGGGCACTATTAGTTAGACTTTGACAAGATATAGTGATTTTTAATCATGATTACAAGTAAAGAAGATAGCTATGCCAAAGCCTTGAAGAAATGATAAAAGACTATCCAAATGCACACAATTGACCAAGAAATATAGTAGAAGATGAAGGAACTTGCAATATATGTTGAGTGATGTTAGTATCGACCGAGCACTAGTATGTGCTGAGTAAAAGTAGTGTTGATTGAGTATTAGTTTTGACTGAGCATTAGTATTGATTGAGCATCAGTTTATGTGTTGAACATAAAGTTAGTAGTGATTGAGTAACCTTGTGATGACCAAGTGTCAAAACATAGTGTTGGCCAAGGGACAACATTTTAATAGTTTATGAGAAATCATGATTTTAATCCAAAAGAGTTGATTTCTTGGAATATGTAAAGCGTGTTGAAGAAAAGGATGGATGACCTAGAATATTTAATGCAAGGAAAGGGTTAAGTAAGTAATCAATGGATTAATTTGAAGGTGAAGTTTCTTAAAAAGATGAGGATGAACAAAAAGGTGGATAGGATCATTGTATGTGTTGAATATAATCGTAACCCTAAAATCTATGGTGGTGTTTAAGTAGTAGAAGATCATATTTACCTATTTAAGGACATACAGGTGCTAATCTAGTAAGGTTGGAGTAGTTTTTGATGCTATTGATTGGAAAACTTAAGTATAAGGATGAGAAGAGTTGAGAAAAGGTAAAGACTGATTGCTTGAAGGGTTTCCAAGTGAATCATAGACTAAGATGACAATGAAGGTTAGTCAGTGGATCAACATTTGAGCTAAACTGTGATTTGTAATTGTAAATTGAGTTGTATTTTCTAGATCAAAACCTGTTGTTACTTTCTAATAATTGTATTAACATTAAAATCCTTTAATCCAGGTTGACCCAACAGTCATATGTAAATCCTTTAATCAAGGTGGCATTCTAATGGAATGTTTTAAAGTCCTCTAATAAGGCCACTCTTGATAGGGTGATTGAATCCTTTAACAAGGTCACATTTAATAGTAAGTTTTGCAACCTTTAACAAGGTTGGCTCCTAATACATCTCACTTGAGAAAAGTAAAAATATTGGTGACATGCTACTAGTGGTTTTACCTAAATTGGATTTCCATGTTAAATCCTAGTGTCAAACTTGTGTGGATGTTAGTTGTGATGATTTACTCTTAATATTTACATTTTTCAAGTTTGTTATCTTTTGACCAATGGACTGCTAATTTATGTTGCTAAAAGTTTTCTATAGAGGTTGAGATAATGGATGTTCATATCTGAAGTAGTTTAAGTGTTTTTTTGTTCAATTGGTACATATAGCCTCAATTATTATAAACATTCTAACATATCTTCCATCACATTCCCTTCAAGGGTGATGATAGGGTTAATAGGAGGATAAAAATCCCATCTACCTTACCATCACCCTATTAGAATATATAGTCCACCAATATAACTAAGAATGGGGTGAATTAGTTATCCAACCATTATCACAATTATCAACCTTAAACAAACTTAACCATATGAGCAATATAGTTAGAAACCACAACAAAATGGCCATGCACAATAACACCAAATATGTTAACTAGGGAAGCCCTTGATCAGATGGAAACTCCTATGGGGATGTTACCCAAAAGATGGTGTATGAATATAAATATTCCTTGTTAGAGGATGGACCTTGTTAGAAGTCTATAAGAACATTCACTACATATTAGTCTCTAATAAGAATCTTTGAATCCCTATTAGGAGATTCTAACCCTGTTAGGAGTTGTGAAAGATAGCTAGACCAACTACCCAAATAGCTTCAAGGGAAAGACCAATGAACCCAATGTCCAAATAATCTATGTATTATTCCTTATAGAATAATAGAACTGAATAGTACTTCATTCCTCTATCCTGTCAACTAGACCTCTGCTCCTTCTAATCTTATAACCAAAGCACAAAACTCACATCCAATAATCTATTGGATTGCTTACTCACATTCAATAAACACTCTACTAATCTTTGCACTTCACACTTGATACAATAATCACAACACATTACAAACAAGAAAAACATCTTTCCTTTATGTCATATCTTCAAAATAGTTCCTTGAGTCGACCTTGAGGCTTTCCCAATTAATTATAATAAGATAATTAATTAATTACAATTATAATAGCATTATCATCTCACAGTCTACAAAACTTATCACATGTGTGATACTAGGGCTTGGGCATCCACTAATGTCATTATCAAACTCTCTTTTATCACTAACTAACTGTGCATCTTCTTATTACATCTTAGATGAAAGATATAATACAAACATTAGAAACTACTTTCCAAGCACTTTGTCTCTGTAATACTCTCACTAAATCAAGTACAAATTCCCTACGTCTTTGACTTACATGATGCATATTAAACCTTGTCATCATGACACTGTACTAAACATGTCCATGATTGTGCATCACCAGACAAGAAAAATCTTGTCCGTACAACTAGGATCTCTCTCTACTACTTTGCCAGTCTTCACAAAATTACTGCTATATTTACATCAATGAAAAACACAATCATGAATTCAACATGTCAATACTCTCCAATGCATAGGATACTCCCTCAATGCAATATCATCAGAATTTATGCTAAAAATATTCCCCTTTGGCATTGATGGCAACATAGATGAAAAATATCTAAGTCCCATGAATACCAAAATAGTACTCTATTGTTTTTGTTGGTGTTGTTGTTGTTGTTGTTCTTATCTTCTCATATCCTCTTCATTAATCAAATCTAAAATCCTTTTGAACACTGCTCTATTCTTATTCTTCTTTAGGATTTGCAACAATTGTTCATAGTAAAAAAATTTCCATACATCATAATTCCTTATGCTATAGATCTCCACATAGAGATATTCCTCCTTCTTCTTTACATAAATATTTCTAAATCTACCTAATAAAGTAGAGATTTCCATGCACTCTCCCCATACATACTTAGGAGATGTTGTTCATGCATATTCTCCCCCATTGACATCAATGACAAAGGCCTCATTATGTCAATTTACAACTCCAAGTCTTCAACTAGCTTAAGTGTCCAAAGACACTGTTCAAGACCAAATACTAGGAGTCCTCAATGACTTAGCTCATTACAGATACTTCCCCAAATGGGAAGCATTAGCATTTAGTCTAGTCTAACAATAGTTCTCTATACTATTGGATTGATGCACTTACTACATCATCTACTCAAAAGTAGGTAGAGGTGTAACCCCAAGCATACCTCTCAAGTACTCAAATGTATCTTTAGGTAAAGGCTTCATAAGGATATTTGCAATATGATCTTTATTACTCAAATATTCTAATCTATTTTTTTTCATTTCTTTCTCCCTCAACACATAATACTTAATAGATATATTCTTAGTCTTATAATGCAATACATGATTCTTAGACATACTCAATGTACTTGTGTTATCATACTAAATGATAACAAGTTCTATAAAACCAATTCTAATATCCTTCAGTATATTTTTCAACCACATCACCTGACTGCAATTATTTGCTACTACAACATATTTTGTCTTAGATGTACTCTAAGAAATACAATATTGTTTCTTTCTTAGCCAAGAAACTAATCTTCCTCCAACAAAAAATGCTCCACCATTGGTGCTCTTCCTATCATTCATACTACCTACCAAATCCACATTAGTATATGCACATAGAGTGAAATCACTCAATCTATCATACCAAATTCCATGGTCAGATGCTCCTTTCAAATATTTAAATATCATTTTTACTATTGCATAATGATACTCCTTAGGATCATATTGAAATCTAGCTATAATCCCAACTACATTTTCTATATTTGGTCTTGTTTGGTCAGATATTGCAAACCTCCAATGATGGATCTATACTTCTTTTTCTCAACTGTAAGTGTCTCATCCTTGCTAGATAACTTGTGACTAGTTATCATAGATGTACCAACAATATTACAAATTTCTATTAGAAATAGATAATACTAAGAGGGAGGGGGCACGGGGGGATTGAATAGGTATTCTACAAACTTTAGCCCACAACTAAATATTGTTAATTACTTTATAACTTGTATATTAAAATAAACCAACTATACTAGACAGTAAATATAACCATGCACATAGAGAACTCATAACACAATTTTTTTAATCTAGGGAAACCCTAGCCAAGGGAAAAATTTGGTGGGGATGATACCCATTAAATGATTCACTAAGAAATAAGATCATGTTAAGGATATTGACCCTGTTAGGAGTCTAGAAGTACATATAGTGTCTTGAGTCCTTGTTAGAGGATTAGGCCTTGTTAGATGCATCAACCTTGTTAGGAGTTGCTTCAATCCTATTCAGATTTGGTGGATCAAATACAATATATGCAAGAAGAGCCCACTACCCTAACATGAAATTCTATAATTTAGTTCTTCACAAGAATACATAATACAAACAATACTTAATATCTATTGTATTTTACACTTTCTCTAATCATACATTAGATATACATACAATAATTGAACACCCATTACAATCAAGGAAAACATCTTTCTATTATACAATATCTTCATAATAATTCCTTGAGTTGGCCTTGAGACTTTTCCTATTAATATAAATAAGATAATTAATTAATTGATTACAATTACAATATCATTGTCAGCTCACAATCTATACAAAATTTTACATGTGTGATACTAGGGCTTACACACTTTCTGACATCACCACCTAACTATCCTCTATCACTACCTAACTATACATCTCTTCACTACATCTCAAATGTAAGATAGCCAACAAACATTAGGAACTGCTCTATATAAAACAAGAACAACTTATGTATGTCTTCAACTCAAACTCTATGCACTTGACCATGTCATCAACACACCTATGCCAAACATGTCCATGATTGTGCATCACTAGACACTCAAACCATTGTCCATACCATCAAGATCTTTCTCTGTTATTCAGCTAGTCATTACAAAAGCCATGCTATGTTGACATCAATGACAAATATAGTCATGAATACAACATGTCAATACTCTTCAATGCTCAGGATACTCCCCAATGTAGTATCATCAGCATTCATGCTAACAATCTCCCCCGTTGGCATTGATGACAACATATATGAAAAAACCATCTAAGTTCCAAGAATACCAAATAGTGTTCTATTGCTGCTATTGACCAACATCAGTTGTCTGCATTCTAAAAAGAATCTCAAACAAAATAGATGCACATAGGTGCATACTCCTTCTTCTTAGACATCAATTGTTTACTTCACACTAAACAATTTACAATACATCATATGCATATTCCTGCTTCCTTTCATGAATCTTTCTAAACCTCTCTAAAGGGATATCTATCCCCCATGCTTAGGAGATATTTATTTTCATGCATACTCTCCCCTCTACCTTAGGAGATACTCTCTCCCATTCCTTAGGAGAAGTGTTTTTTTCATGCATCAGACTCTCCCCCATTGACATCAATGTCAAATGCCTCAATCTCAATGTTACAACATACCAATTATTAATATGTTACACTAAGTCATCAACTAGCTCAAGTGTCCAAAGACACTCTTTAATACCAAATACCAAGAGTCCTTAGTGACTCAGATCATCACAAATACTCCCCCATACGAGAAGCATCAACATTCAGTTCGGGATAACAATAGTGCTTTGTATAACTAGACCGATGCACTCTTTGCATCATCTACTTAGAAGTAGGTAGGGGCATAACCCCATACCTCTTAAGTAATCAAAAGTATCTTTAGGAAATGACTTTATAAATATATCTGCAATCTAATCTTTAGTACTCAATACTCCAATCTGATCTCCTGTTATGTTGCTTTCTCTCTCAATACATGATACTTGATAGATATATGCTTAGTCTTATAATGCAATAAAAGATTCTTAGACATACTCACTATACTTGTGTTATCATAGTAAATGATAAGAGGTTCTTCAAACTCAATTCTAATATCATTCAACATCTTCTTTATCCTCATAACTTGATTATAGTTATTTGTTCCTACAACATACTCTGCCTCAATAGTACTTTGTGAAATACAATCTTGCTTATTTCTTAACTAGGAAACCAATCTTCCTTGAAGAAAGAATATTCCACCACTGGTGCTCTTTCTGTCATCCATGATGTCTGCCCAATCTACATTAGTATATGCACATAAAGTGAAATCAATCAATCTATAATATACCAAATTCCATAGTCAAATGTCCCTTTTAAATATCTAAACATTCTCTTCACTATTGCAAAATGACATTCCTTAGGATCAGCTTGAAATATAACTACAATCCTAATTGCTTTTGTTATATTTGGTATGGTGTGAGTCAGATACTACAAACCTCCAATCATGGATCTATACTTTTTCTTCTCTACTATAGGTGTCTCATCTTTTTTGGATAACTTGTGACCAGTTATCATGGGTATAGCAACAAGTTTATATTTCCAAACCAAACCTTATCAGCAAATATTTCAAGTACTTAGCTTTTAAAATGAAAGAACCATCACTGTTCTATACAATCTACAATCCTAGGAAAAACTTCAATTCTCCTATCATGCTCATTTCAAACTCATTTTTCATCTCTTTAGCAAACTTGTCACTTGCTTCATCATTACCTCCAATAAAATGATGTCATCAACAAATATTACAATAATCAACAAACCATTTTCAACTTCTTTCAAATACAAGTTACTATATGCCATACCTTTTTTGATCTATACTATGTTTAGAGTATATATCCAATGATCATCTTTATAGGCGTCATCTACACTTTTAGGTTCAACTTGAGAAATCAAACATATCTCTTCATTAACTTTTTTTCTTATTATTACACCTTTTTCTTTTCTTCCAATTATCTACTCTAGAGGGTGATTCTTTGTCAGATTCCTATTAGGGGTAGAAGTTGACATCTCAACTCTTATATGATCTCTAGGTTCAGCTCTCTACTCTCTTCTTTTCTCAACAATTAACACATCATTCTATAGATCATTGTTAGTACCAAATAAAAGTTCTACATTCTATCTAACAAATGGAGTGTTATCTTCTTCTTCATTTGAATTGTAATCTAACATCTTTTCCTTAGTTTCAAACTTTTCATCAGTCATTACATTTGTGCACTCGACTATTGTCTTAGTTCTATGATTAAAACATTTGTATGCTTTTCTTTTCAATGAATAGCCAAGAAACATACCTTCATCACTTCTTAAATCAAACTTACTAACACCATCATCTCTCTTAATATAACACTTTCTTCTAAGTATTTTGAAATACTTAGCTTCTAAATATTTTGAAATACTTAACTGATGGTGAATGGACAAACCATAATCATAAGGCATCTTACTCATACCTTTTTTGATTTGTACTTTGTTCATAGTGTATACTATTGTTTTGACTACTTCTCTCCAAAATGTCTTGGATACATCATTCTTAAACAACACAACTCTTGTTGCCTATGCTACTAATTTTTTCCTTTTTTTTGCAATCTCATTCTGTATAGGTTTCTTAGGTCAAGATAAATATCTCTTGATTCCATTCTCTTCACAAAACATGTTAAACTCTCTAGAGGTCAATTCTCCTCCTCTATCTGATCTCAAACACTTTATCTTAACACTAGATTCATTCTCAACTCTATTCTTAAATATCTTAAACATCTCAAAAGCTTTAGACTTCTCTTTAAGAAATGTTACCAACATCATTCTAGTGAAATTATCAACAAAAATCATGAAATACCTTTCACCATAGAATTCACTTGTACTAGAGGGACCACTCATATCTGTGCGAACAATCTCTAGCTTCTCTATGGTTGTGAACTTCTTGTTGGAAAAGGATATCTTCTTCTACTTAGCCAAAATAAATTATTTGCAAACAACATTAGTAGGCTTTATTATCTTAGGCAAATCTTTAACTGCAAATGTGCTACTAAATTTTACAATATTATTAAAGTTTATATGATAGAGTATCCTATGCCATAACCAATTGTTATCCACTTTAGCAACCAAACAACTCATTTCAAAGTGATTCAACTTAAATACATTACCTCTGGACCTAGTTCTAGTTCCAATCATCTTACCGTCCTTATCCTTGATAGTGCAAGTGTTTTCTGTGAATTGTAATTAATACCCTATGTCCACCAACTATCCAACACTCAAAAAATTATGCTTCAATCCATCAACAAAATAAACATCATCAGTGTTATTTCTTCCATCTAAAGTAATGGATCCAAGTCCTATAATATGATAGGTTGCATTGTTACCAACTCTAACAATACCTTCATCATAGTTTTTGAATTTAACAAACTTATTTATATCACTAGTCATGTGATGTGAACAAACACTGTCTATTATCCAATCATATTTCTTTTCAACTTGGGAAACTAGAGCCTTTTCTTCTCTAATTTCTCCATCAAGATCATCTTTCTTAACAGCTATGTATCCTATCTCATCATCACTTTCACTTTGAACTCTTTCATTATATTCCTTATCTTTATTAACACACAAACAATTTTTATCTCTCTTAGGATTAAAGTTTTCTTTATACTTTTCCTCTCTTTTACGACATTTAGATGTATAGTGACCAAACTCATTACATATCCTAAATTTAGAGACATTCTCACTATATTTTTCTCTTCTCACAAGAAGTGTTATACCTTCTTCAATCTTCTTGTCTTAATCAAATCTGGTTCTATTGTTACTAGCAGAATCTCCATGTTTTCTTGTGCTTCTAGATAGGCTTGGCCAAATATTTAAGGTAGCGAAAATTGTCCTCATTCTTGTTAAATCTCTAGAATGTCTCAAATCCACTTTTGTTGCTTCCAATCTTCCAAGTAATGTTGCCCTAGTAAACTCCTTAGTGCAACGTATTAGTAGTTGAATCATTTGAGCAACCTACCTGAATGGTGGTGTCAAAGTTATCAAGATTTTCCACACAATCTCATTTTCTTCCTTGGTTGCATCATGTGACTTTACCAAACTTTATTCAATCTATGGAAGAGCTGATAGTAAATATTCTTAGGCTTTCATGTTATATATGAATAGATCTCTATCTGCCTCACTACATTCTTCAAGCTTTTCCTCTTTCACAATCATCTTCTCACTCTTTGTCAAGAGCCAATAAAAAGGACCCATGCGTAATTGATGAGTCTTCATCTTCTCCTTCCAACAGTCATAGTTGGCACCATCAAATCTACGACTATCCTTTTTGAAAATATTTTCCATCAATCTCCCAAAGTTGTTAATATTATCTTTCAACGACCTGATGCTTTGATACAAATTTTTAGAATATATAGTCCACCAATATAACTAAGAGGGGGGGGGGGGGGATATGAATTAGTTATCCAACTATTGTCACAATTATCAACCTTAAACAAACTTAACCATATGAGTAATACAATCAAACACCACAACAAGATGCTCATGCACAATAACAGTAGATGTGTTAACTAGGAAAACCCTTGATCAGAGGGAAAACCTCGATGGAGATGGTACCCACAAGATGATGTACTAGTATAAATATTCCTTATCAGAGGATGGACCTTGTTAGGAGTCTATAATAACATTCAATACATATTAATCCCTATTAGGAGATTCCAACCCTATTAGGGGTTGTGCCAACCCTGTATGATCTTTATATTATTCCTTGTAGAATAGTAGAAATGAATAGTACTTCCTTCCTCTATCATGTCAACCAAACCTCTACTCCTTCTGATCTTGTAACTAGATCGCAAAAATTGCATCTAATAATCCCTTAGATTGCTTACTCGCATTCAGTAAACATTATGCTCATTTTTGTACTTTGCACTTCATACAATGATCACAACACATTGAAAACAAGGAAATTTTTTTTTCCTTTATACCATATTTTCAAAATAATTCATTGAGTCAACCTTGAGGCTTTCCCAATTAATTATAATACACTAGCACTGTTAGCTCATAGTCTACACAACTTATCTCACATGAGATACCAGGGCTTGCACATTTGCTAATGTCATTATCAGACTATCCTCTATCACTAACTGATCACACATCTTCTTATTACATCTTAGATGAAAGATATAATAGAAACATCAAAACCTAGTTTCCAAGCACTTTGTCTGTGTACTGCTCTCAGTAAATCAAGTACAACTTCCATACATCTTTGACTTATGTGTTGCACATTAAACCTCATCATTAGGATACTGTACTAAACATTTCCATGATTGTGCATCACCAGGCAAGAAAAACCTTTTCCATTCAACTAAGATCTACTACTCTACCAATCTTCATAGACTTACTGCTATGTTGACATCAATGACAAATACGGTCATGAATGCAACATGTCAATACTCTCCAATGCCTAGGATACTCCCCCAATGTAGTATCATCAACATTCATGCTAACACACCCTTCACCACCATCTCATGGGTTTCCTTACCTTTATTTTCTTTCCTGAATTCATGCTAACATGGCCCCCCCGCTCTCTTAGTTATTCTAAACATTTCTAACACCACCATCACATGCAATCAACTTCCCTTAGCGGTTTGATAGGAATCCCACCATCTTGTGGGTCCCCATCCTCTGAGTCTTTACATCCCTCCTAACCTTTTGTTGACTTCTCCCTATTCTACCCTATTTAAAACAACAAAGCCTACAGACAACCAACACCGAGAGTAGCATAATCTCTTAGTTAACTGACATTGCTAGTTTTCCCACTCTCGCTCCATAGTCAAATTTTTGTCGTCATTTATTTTTAATCATTGTGAATACACATAACTTGATCAACATTGTCATGAACAAAAAGTTCACAGATGCTTGTTATTCCATTTTATTATTTCATTTCTAAATTTCAATTGCTCATATTTCAATTTTAACTTGTATTCTAAATTTTGATTAGCATAACATTTTGATAACTAAAAGGTATATTTCCCCATCAAGTCAAATTATGATATTGTTATCTGCATTCAACATTATAACGTCAAATCAAACTCATTGACTATAATTCATTAAAGTCACTCATAACAAAATCATTTCTATTAAACATAAAAAATACCTAACAATATAAATTTTAAATTTCCTTTTCATAATTCCAATAAAAATAATTTACTAGATGTATTTTCCTCTAAAACACAACTTACATGTGACAATAAGATGTTTACCTTACTCCAAGGGTAACATACCGAAGATCTTTAAAAGGAAACTTCACAATCTTATAATGAATTCAATATCCACAAGATATATGGTGACCACATATATACTTGTGGTTGAGAGGGAGAGACAAATTTGACTAGTCTAGGAGCTTCCAACTTATTCACATGCAAAGCAATAATGAAAAGGGGAATTGGCACTATTCTATTGATATAAACCACATTTGGCTTTACCTAGTTTGTCTATAGGCCTTCATTAAAATCCCCAACATCTCACATGCCTCTCACAATCCCCACAAATCATTTAATGCGCCCAACATCTTAAATTAAACCTTTGGATTTCATCTAGTAAACGATGCAACTTAGATATACTTTTATTTGCATTATTTATTTATTTTTATATTTGTCATTGTAGTAAAACAAGGGAACTTGATATATTGTATTTGCATTATTCTTGACGGTTTAGGTTGAGAAATATAGAAAAGTTGACACCTTGGAAAAGGTACAAAGCGTGCAATGGCGTCAGCTTGAATACCGGCTCATTTAACACATGAATTCCGCTTTAAATTAAATTGAATCCCGTCAAAATTACCGTCAATATGTCGCTTTTGTTTTGACGTGTCCACCTCACGCGTTCTATGTAGGTACGGTTTATGCGCTTCAATTTAGAATCGTGGGGACAATTTTTAAATAGGCATATAAATGCCATTTTATAAGAAATATACACATCGTCTACACAAATCAAAGAATTATTATTGTGTTTTTGGTCTTATAGTAAAGTTGAATGACTTGGAATTATCGTATCGGATAAGCATCAAATTTTGTTGAATGGGAAGTCTCAACATAATGAGATGTGCCCGAAATGACTTTGACATAATGGATAGTTCTTACTTCCTAGTCAAAAAGATTGTAGTCTATTAGAATTGATATGAAAATACTCAAGAAAAAGATATATTTTGGTTAGTAAACATGATAAATGCTAGAATTGAATTCATCGAAGAAAACTGAAAATTAAAATTATTTAGTTAATTTTGGAAGTTGAAGGGTAGTTATCTATTATTTTAATTATAACTTTCAAATTATAATTTAGAGTTTTTTTTCATGTGTTGGACGTAAAATGATGAATTTCGGTTTGGTCATATTTAAAATTTAACATTTGTTAGATTTGTGAGTAGATATGAAATGGTTTAGCTCTAAGATTTGTGGATGTGAGCCTTGACTGTACATTTGAATTGTGCATTGTGGAAATAATTTAGATAAAAATTATTTTCGAGAACCTATTCAACTTGATATTTATGACTTGCAATGATTGACATGTAGTGTTTAAGAACATGTATAATATGTAGGGCATTCTTTGTTGGTTGAATCCTTAGACGGGTTGATTTATTGGATAAGGAAATATACCAAAGGCGATACACAATCACACAATATAATACAATGATTATGCTGGATGACAATGCAACATGAATGCAACTCATAGTTAAATCTATATAATGGTTCATTGTAATGTGTGGGGCATTCCACATTGTTTAAAAATGTATGTTCAATTAGAAGCCCAATTGTAGGTTTGGGTATAATAACTATAGATTGTACATGCGTAGGGTGTCCAAAAGAGCCCAAAGAGGAGGGGAGACACACATAGGCTTTCCCATGAAGAAAAATATTTGATGAGAACAAAGAACATGAAAAGAAACATAAATTAGGAGTGCACTCAAATGTACTACATACCTTGCACATGTAGGATAATGCCTAAGAGAATAGTGGGTATAGAATAAATAAGGTTCTATAGCATGGCCACTATGAGCAAGTGAAGAAGGGTGTGCAAGAAAGTGTACAAATATGTAGGATAGAGGTTTATATGTAAGAGGGGACAAACTACAAAGAAAAAATATAGGCAATATAATGTTAGAGGAGATATATGATGAGGCATTTTTTATGTGTAGTGAACAAGGGAGCTCTTGTGAAGGCATGCCAACAAATTTAAAATGGCACCCATGTGGCAATTATGGATATTACTCAAATAAATGTGGAAATAAATAATTATAGATCTATTTTGAGAGTAAATGATGTAGATTAAGAGAATGCGCATTTTAAAGATAAGCAACCTTCAACAATCTCAATCTAATCAATGTGTTAAGAATTATCACGCAATATAATATAAAAACATTAATATGAAGATTATAAGTATTGAGATGAGGATTATAAGCATGAAAATGGTGTTGATGTTACCATGATTCTACAAGTTGTAGTATCTTAGTTACTTCTCCTAAGTCGAAAATATTGTTACAAAGAAGTTATGGTCATTGCAGGCTGGTTAAAAGCGTGAAATTACATGAAAGCATTTTGTAAGCTATCTATAAGAATGCTCCACATTTCTCTACATTTGATAATTTGGTCTTATAATTTAAGCTATAGATTTTATGTTCTTTGAATGTTGTACTTGTTGGACTTAAGTAGTCAAAATGGCATCATTGACTAACAAAGTGGTGATGACTAAGTGGTAGCATCATAAGGACTTAAGTATTAAGTAAGCATTGGAGCATTTTTATTGATTGGCAACTAGTTAATAAGAGATAGAAGTGTTGCAATGGCAATGTAACCATTGCTAGACTAGCATACTGGTCATAACAAGAGATATGATACAGATAATCATGTGATAGGCAGACATGCTTAGAACTTAGTTGATCACAACTGAGTATCCATTCACTACTACATTGTACCACTATTTTTGACCAAAGGCCATTTTGGCTATATATATATATTGATGGAACTTAAAATTTAGTGTCAAAATTTTGATGTTACTTAAGTTTATCATCCGAATTTCAATGAAACCATTTGACTTTTACCTTTATCTCAAATTTTGTCGAAAGTTCAAAAAACATGAGTTATAAACAAGGAAAAGTGAAAAGTGAAACTCATTTTTCACATCATCGAAGTGCTCACAGGTGGGAGGAGGGATAGAGAAATGACTGCATCACATTTGTTTGGTAAGTAATTGTAACCATCAACATAAATCTCCACATCTATTCCCTCTAATGTAACTATCATAACCCATCTTTTCATCATTCGAATAAAATGGAGAATGTATTATCATTTATATTTTATTGGGAAAATTAATTAATTAATAGCCTTATTTCTTTTAGTTGTGACACAATTAGTTTGAAGTAAATTGTCATGTCAGTTTTATCAATTTTATCTAATAAAAAGAATTTGGGTCGGTTACTAATTGGGCGGTTTTCTTTTTAATATCTTTATGAATTTGGAAAAGAATGACGTAGTCAGCTAGAGAGCTAGAAGGATTTGGAAAAACATAGGGAGAAAGGAGTTGGAATCCATCGCATAACTAGGTTCCTTTTTTCAAATATTAATATAGAGAAAATTTGATAAACATTGTTAAGAATTTACCTCAATTTATTTCCAATAGGTTAAATCTTGTGAGTGTGCATGTCTGTGTTTTGTATTGGATTGTACATGGAATTAATATTAAAGGCAAAATTGATATGCGTTTTGAGCACATATGTAGCTTATATATATAAACCTAGAAATTCAGAGATTGGGTAGGAAGTAAACATTGAGAGGGGAGGGGGTGAGGGTGAATCACCACTTAAAACTTTCAACCTCAAAATCATTCACCACACATCCATCTTACAATCTATGCATATAAACTAATATACCAAATTAAGCATATACATCCATAGCATGAAAGTAAAATATTCAACACATGTATGACACAAGATATTTGGTTACTCATAAACTCTCCAAGGAGAACGTAAAACTGGGGTGGGGGTGACACCCACAAATATTCACTACTGCAATAATAAAGTGTATCCAATGAAGGTTACAATATTTTGATCATGAAACATGATCTACCCTATGAAAGGTCTGCCTTGTTAAAGGTGAAATAAGAAAGGCTAGAAAGAAACATGGGAGAAAATTTGCACCCAAATACAGAGCCTTTAGCATTCTACAAAACAAGATTGAGGATGTTCTAAAGAAGTCCACACAAATGTGGAAATTGATTTATGGGCTAACTACTATCAAAGAAGGAAAAGAAGATCCCTTTGAGGGAAGAAATGATGGTGAAGAATAAGAGGAAAATGAAAAGGAAGAAAATGGAAAGAAAGAGAAGGAAGAGGTAACAGTGGAGAAAGAAACACAGAAAGGTGATGAGGCAACAATTGAAGAGCACCAATAAGAACAGAGTGTCCAAGACACACAATTGCCACCACCTAGTCCTTCAAATGCAACACCTACATCTATAGTAACTGTAATTGTGAAGGATGTTCTTGATACCTCAAGTTAGAACATCAATCCATTGACTTCAGAGGATCTTAGAAAAATCCTTCACCAAACAAGTTTGCAATCACAGTTGTGTACAAATCCAGTTTTGATGAGTGTAGAAGAGTTACAGAAGGTAGTAGCTGAAATAACCAAGGAGAAGGTGAATACACAAGAACCACCTTCACAACCTCTTATAGCTACAAGTGATCAACCAAAAGAGCAAGCAACACAAGACACATTTGCTAAGGGTGACACTACAGTCATAGTAACTGCCAAGGAGCAAGCTAAGGAGAAAATAGGGCAAGAAGATACCACTAATCCTATAGCACAGATCCAAGGTGCACCTCCTCTGATCACCATAATTGATCAAGCTAGAATAGGAGAAGACAAGGAAGAGGAGAAAACCCCTAACGAGAAAGAACAAGAGGCAATACAAACATTGGTCAACTTTCCTACTACAGGGACTCCTATTAAGCAATAGAGTACTGATGTAGTACCACTGGAAATACCAACAGTAGGCTTGAGCTCCACTAAGGTAGCAAGGGCACTTCATTATGGAGAACCTGCACTTGATGAAGAAATAGTCATACCAAGCTATGACTATAAGACAATGAACTTAGCATAGATCAATGAAGTGAAAAAAGCACTAGAGAGGAAGAAGAAGCAAGAAATACTTAGGAATGAGTATAGGTAGAGGCAAGCATTAATAGAAATCAAAGACATCTTTCTTGATGCATTCAACCTGCCAGTACTTGATGAAACAAATCCCATCATGGAGAAATTGTCCAACATAGTGGATCAGGTACAAAATGCAGACCTAGATACTAATGTTAAATTATTAGAATGGTCTAAGCAGAAGTTTCAAATGAAGGTGAATGAGAAGATATCTAGTGAAATAACACTATCACAAGTGGAACTGGCTAAGAAGATAGAGAAAGTGAAAGCAGTACTTGAGAACATATTGTCATTATACTCTAAGTTGTGTGATTACTCATGCTTTGCACAAGAAACTAGCTAGAGAATATTGAGCTTGGAGAGGAATCTTAAGGTATCAAGCATGTAGCTACCAAAGGATCTAGCTCAAAGTGAGAAGCATTTTTCCACAATGCTTCACACTCAAAATGAGTTAGTTGTATTGACAACAAATGAGGCTAATATCAAGGCCAAATTAATACATATCCAGTCTACCATCACCCCACACATGGAAGTATTGCACAAAGAGATGGCCTATGCAGAGAATGTTTTGAAGAAAGATCCAAATCTTTCTACACTAGATGGCCTAGTACACCTTGTAGCAAAGACAACCATCCAGCTCAAAGCACTAGAAATAGCACTAGATAATTGGGATGCTTCTCTCAAGATCATAATGGAGGTAAATAAAACTTTTTTGGCTAAATATTCCATTCATTCTTAGGACCCATTGATATAAGTGTCAAAAAGGGGGAGAAATAAACAAAAAGGGGGAGAAATAAAGAATGGGAGATATAATAAATTGAGGGAGATATACCCAAAAGGGGAGTTAATAAAATTTTGAGTTTTGAGGAGAAATAAGGAGATACAGCTAAAAGGATACAAAAATTGCAATGAGATTAGTGAAAGGGGGAGCAAACATAGAGTAGATATAGACTAGAAATAGAGCAAACATAAATAGAGGCAAAGGAATGATAAGGCAGAGAATGGAAACAACATGAGACAAATTCAACATAAGGAATTTTGGAGACATAAATGGCACATAAGCTTAGGAGGAGTTACAAGTTTTTGAGGTATATAGTCTTCTACAAAATTTTGAACTAGTTTTTGAAGTTTTATACATATGCCAAACAAGATGTGTATTATACTCATAGAGATCAAATTCGTAATTCTTAGTTAAGTGTTTTTGCCACTCATGTCAAAGGGGGAGATTTTTGGTCTCAGATTGGTTTTGACAATTTAGTGTCAACACACTTAACCAATTGTGAAGATGATGCCAAGTATAATATAGATACCAAGCTATAGTATGTGCCAAGCCAAAAATTTAACAGGTGCCAAGAAAGATTCAAGTGTCGAGTGATAAGTAATGCGAAGTCACTATAGGTGCCGAGCAAAGTATAGATGCCGAGTGAGACAGAGTTACTATAGGAGCTGAGCAAGATAATTCCTATATGTGTTGAGCATCAACAATCAGTAAGTGCCAAGTAACATAGAATCAACATATGAGTTTCTGCCTTCACAAACTCAAATGTAAACCATTTTTGAGTTGACTTAGGATGAATCTCAAAGGATCCAAAATGATAAGATCAAATCTTTTACATTCCCTATGTAAACAATACGCAGCCAATCAAAAAAGTGGAGAAAGCATGCAACCAATAGGAAAAAGTAAAAGAATTGAGCAAGAAAAGATGGAAGAATATTGATCATAGATTCATCCCTAACTCTAAGACTTTGAAGCCTTTAAAAGGAGGATGATATCTGATAATTTAGTTGTAAGAAAGTTGTATGGGAGAATGCTAGCAAAATTTAGAGGGGTGTGAGGACTTAAAGGAAGAGCAAAATTGTAGAATTCAATTGGTTAGAACATAACTTCAACACTTCAAGCAAAGACATATCAGATTAGGAAGGATCAGAATAGACTAAGCAGAACAAGGATTAGGAATCAACAATTGAAGATTGTAAGTCGTTAGGTCAACACATTCTAATACTTTTTAGGAATTAGCAATTGAAGATTGTAAGTCATTAGGTCAACACATTCTAATACTTTCTAGCCATTGTTTTAGGAATGAAAATCCTATGATGATAGGTTGGTCTAACAGCCATGTTGTAAGCCTTTCAACAAGGTGCTCAATCCTTTAATAGGGTAACATTCCAAGTGAGTGTTTGTAAATCCTTTAGATAGGTCACTTTTAACTGAGTGTAAAGCCTTTAATAGGGTAGGCCTTTCAAAGGATAAACCATTGGAAGTGGTCAAACTTTGTAACCTTAAATAGTTACATATTACTATCGTGATAATTTGTGGGTGTCATCCCCACCCCCGTTTTACCTTCTCATTTTGGAGGGTTTCTATGTGACCAAAATCTTGTATTATCTATTTTCATGCATGTCTTTATTTTCATGGTTATTAGATATGTTAGATGCATGCGAATAATCTTAGTTAAAAGTTTTTAAAGGTTAAAGTTAGTTACTTCTGATTCACCCCCCCTCTTCGAAGTAAATCTTCCCATTTGTAAATTCCAACATAACTAACCAACTTTATATTGCAGTAATAAAGCTTGTGGGTATCATCCCCACCCTAGTTTTACTTTCTATTTGGAAGATTTCTGGGTCACCATATCTTGTGTCAAAGTGTTATGAATATTTTAATGCTTTCAATTATTCATGCATGCAATTATATATATATATATATATATATATATATATATATATATATATATATATATATATATATATATATATATATATATATATATATATATATATATATATATATATATATATATATATATATAAGATCAAATTTTATTGGTTCCTAATTCACCCCTCCCCTCTTAGTAACCTAGCCTATCCTATATTTTCAACAACTTAGGGTTAGGTATGAATCAATGATTGTGATTCATCCATATTACCGCTTAATCCTTCCCTATTTCTAATTGGATGCATGTAGTGCATAGGGATTCACAATTAAGATTCATCCTTATCATCAAAATATCATAAAAAAATCTTTAATTCGGCCCAAAAATGGTTTACATAGAAGTCCGTACCATTACAGACAACTATGTCAAAATTGTGTAACTTGGCACTTGAAGTCCCTAATGCTCGGCATCAACTGCAACTTCAATTATATAACTCAACCTCTAAATGACTCAACATTTTAATAGCTTGACACATACTATCTACTTGACACTTGAGTGACTTGACACTTATTACTTACTTGGCTCATACTAAATATACTATCTAACAACTTATGCTCAACATGTATTACTTGTTTGGTATGAACTAAGTAAATAACTTAAGTATATTGTCACTCATATGTTGAAACCAATCTAAGATTAGCAATCTCCCCCTTTGACATGAGTGAAAAAATACATGGTCATACATGAATAACCTTTAGCCTTTCAAGCATAACTCAGATAATATCCATTTACATACAAAACTTCAAAACTTCAAAATTTTGTAAAAACTTATGACTCATCAATCATACCTCAAAATTCAATTACTCCCCCTAAGTTGATTGTGTTGTTCTATGTCTAAACCAAAATCATTCCTCCTACTAAGTAGATTTTCATAAATTGATTTATTTCTTTCCATTGACTGCTCCCCAAAAATATTATCTCCCCCATTCTTCTTATTTCTCCCATACTTCTTATTTCTCCCCCATTTTGACACTTATGTCAAATGGTTATACACTTAAAATGTATTTGTCCAAAAATGTTTTGTGGACCTCAAGCATTATTTTCAAAGAAACATCCCAATTTTCACAAGCTACCTCTAATGATTTGATCCCCCTTTGACATGAGTGAAAAAAAACATGGTCATACATGAATAACCTTTAGCCTTTCAAGCATAACTCAGATAATATCCATTTACATACAAAACTTCAAAACTTCAAAATTTTGTAAAAACTTATGACTGTATATGAGAAATATGTTAGCAAGTAATACTAATCTATTAAGAGAACAAAGCATTAACTAACAAAACTACTATAACATATATGAGAGACAAAGTAAAAACCCTCAAATGAGAATATGAGCCATGGAATGGCTCTCCCAATGAGGATGGTCACTTGATTTGGGGATGAGTCTAATGGATTAGTTTGGTAGGATTATGGGATGTATGCTCAAGCTTCAAACTGGCTTCAATGTAGATTTTTGGGATTTTTGGTGTGGATGTATGAGATTGGTATGGATTTGGCTTCAAAATGGCATTATAACTTTAGCTCAAAGATTGTGATGAAATGGCTTGGTAGGGGATTCAATTTATAGGCTAAGGGCTTGAGGGATGGAGGGCTAAGATGCAAGGATGGGGAAAAGCTTAAGGAGGGCTAGGATGCACTCAAAGGGGAGCACATGGATTGTGCTTGTTTAGCACCAATCAGGGAGTGACACATGTCACAGGGTGAGTGGATGGAGGAAAGGGGATGGATGAGTCAACAAAGGAGGCTCAAGAGATAATATCTTCATAAACACCCTTCATTATGTCTTGTAAGAGCTTGTAAGAGTCTTTATGGCCTTTGTAAGAGCATTCATTTTTGGGTGGTTGGGATATTTTGACGGGAGTTGAGATTGTTGACTTTCCTTGGCTTAGGAAAGTCTTAAGCTTGCTTAGGGAATGTGACAACATTAGGGGGTGGATTAGGCTTGGGTTTAGGATTAGATTAGGGATGTTAGAGATTTTCAAGTGGATGACATTCATGAGGGTGGGTGAGTTAGTGGCTAAGCTAGGTTAGTATGGGTGGATGGGGTGGATTAGGCTAAAAAGAGGGTTTAGGGATAAGTTAGGGGCTTATTAGATTTGAGGGTTTTATTTATCAAATAGATTTATTTAATAAATGAGGATTTTGGAATTAGATAGAAGAATAGGATTTAATTGATAAATAATAGGTTATTTGATCTATCAATTAGGACTATAGATGATTAATTAAATTAATCAGCTAGGGGATGGAAAAGGATTAATTAAATAGAAATTTAATTAATGATGCCTTTAGAGATAACTAAATAGGATTATCAAAGCAGTGTAATCAAATTTAGGTGTCTACATTTTGCCCCTCTTTGACATAGTGTTGAGACAACATTATTTCAAATAAGTTCAAATGAAGATGACACAAGGAAGATGTTTTAGCAACAAGGTTTCCCTATTCTCGAATAAGAAGAGGAGAGACTAGACTTTAGATGATGCCCCCTCAAGAAGGCGACGGGAAGAGAAAGCGAGGCTCGACGGCTTCTTAAAAAGTACAAGAATCCGAGATGAGCAAGTAGACTCAGATTGTCTAAGAGAAGGGGCTAAATTAGCTCAAACTCTCACTACGGGAGAATGATAAAGGGCTATCAGATGCACAAGAGGAAACAAGCTTAAGAATTTTGGGATTGGGGGGAGGATGAAGGAGCAGAGCGCTATAAAAGGAATTCTAGGATAGGGAGATGGATGATGGGATGGCAAAAGTTGATGCAATAGGATTTCAAAGAGTCAGATTGGCAGAAGATGGGTTTCCAAGATCCCTAGGACTAGGATTGTGGATCTCGAAAGATGAGGCTTGGTGGATTGATTGGAGTGGTGGATCCCTAAGACTAGGATTGTGGATCCCTAAACCTAAGAGTGATGATTGATTCTGAGAGATACGGTTGCACAAGCTGGGGTAGGAGAGATGGATGTTGGATATGGATGGGGGATAATGGAGATGAAGGGAAACCATTGAAGCTTTTTTGAGCAGGGGAATACTTCAAAGAGAAGTACCACCATGTAGTTGAGCACTATATTTTATATAGGACTGTTGGTTGATTGCCAAGGTTACCAAGAACATCAAGGCCTTTTCACCAACCCTCTAGAGGACTGACAGACTGACTCAAAACAAACACACAAGGATTGCCCCAGCATCACACATGAATCCCAGAGGAAGCAGTGTGGAACCGACACTGGGTAACCCACAAGCAGAAAAGAAAAACAAGCAAAAAACATGACCAAGACCTTATGCTCAGATTGCCCCATTTGCAGCATACCATGATATGGAAGATTGTGGCAACTTTGAGGAGGGAACAAAAAGATTGTTTGGAAAAGATCTTCAAGACCCAAAATGGAAGATTCCAAATCAAAAGAAAGTGAAAATCCAAAAGAGAACCATTTTCCAACAAGATGGGTAGGACGAGGTACTAACGGACCAAGATCAGACATGAGGAAAGCTATATCCTACAAGGATCTATCGAAGAGCACCTAAACTGATGGATCTGGATGAATGATGCATCTGGCAAGCTGAACTAAGAAGGATAACACTTTGGTGATAGGAGATCTAGCTAAAGGATGCATTGGAATAGCTAACCAAGGGTTGTGCAATGTGTGCCAGATGCTGATCAAGGAGGAACTGACATGAAAGGTAGATAGATACAATGGTACTAAGCTAAAGAGGATGTACAAGCTGATGAACCAAGATATTTACAAGCTGAAGCTGACCAAGATAGTTACAAGTAGGAAAAAGCTGAGGATGATAGGATAGCGGGATGGTTTGATGTTGTGCAAGATGCAAAAGCTAAGGATGGGGTGATAGCGAAAGGTATGGATTTGGCAGGATGCATCCAGTGATGATGAGAGATTTTGTGACCAAGGATAGCTAGAGGAGCAGGATGAGATGGCTAGATAGGATGGTAGATAGCTAGGATTATGATGGATATAAAGAGATGACATTGGGTTTGCATGAGGATAGCCTAGAGCTAGATACCAATGACAAGGGAGGATGGACAAGACAAGATCTCCAAGGAATATAGTGCCCCCAATTAGAAGATAACATGCTGAAGGAGGTCCTACAATGGATGTGATAGAATTGAAGCTAGGATGGAAAAGCTGAAGGCGCTAGGGAGATGGATGATAGCTAGGATGATGGGGTGAGGTTGTAGAAGTTAAGAAGATGGTGTGAGATGGAAGCTGGAGGGTGGAGGATAGGTGGATAAATTGGAAGATGGAGCTAGATGACAAGATGTGACCAAAAGCATGAGGATGATAGGCTAAGCTGGGGATGGCTGGATTACGCATGACGCTTGTTTGCCAAGTTTTCATCATGGTACTTGTCCAAGGCGCTTGAATTGCCAAGTTTTCACCAGTGGATGCTTTATTTTTCTTTATTTTTTTGACTTTTTGACTTTAGACTTAGCTGGAATGATTTTGGCTTTCTTTAGCTATTTTTGGCTTCTTTTTGGGATTTTTCACTGGCTGTTGGAATGTTCAATTTTGTTGCTAGCTGTTGGTACACCGGATGTGTGATTTATGTAATAGATTGGATTAGATGGGATTGATGGTAGGAGATGGAGGGATGAGAAGGCTGGAAAGAAGTATAAGATGGGGATGCTTGCAGGATCAACATTGGCACATGTTGGGACAGGTGTGAAAAGAGCATATGGGGGATAGATGGTAGATGCGAGCTTAATGGAGGATTTGTGGAAGCATGCTTGGGGATATAGGCACCCAAGATGGAGTTAGGAGATGGGGGACATGAGTCATTGGATGGGGGATTAGCAATGGTGGATGCCATTATGCACTGGGTTTCAACTTTTTTCTTTGGGATCCACATGGTTTTGGATTTTCGTTTCATAGGCTTTTGCACTATTTTGCATTCTTTGATTGGATTTTTTCTTTTTCGAGTATGTCTTTTAGAATAGACATATGATTGCTTAGGATGTAGATTTTTAGCTTTATGCATTTTGAAGTTGGCATTTACATTGCTGTGGTAAGCTTTGGGAAGATGGTTAGGAGAAGCTTTGTGAGATGGAGAGGATATCGGAGAGCATGTAGGGTGATGATGATGGATGATGTGCCCTAATATGTGCCTTTGTTGATCTTGCGTAGGAATGGATGGAATAGGATTTGAATGATGGCTGATAGGAGGATGGAGGATGGTAGATTTTGGGACATAGGGGCCCAAAATGGATTTAGTAGATGAAGGGGGGATATGGTAGGTTGTTTTGGGTTGCAAAGATGGTGGAGGGGGGATGACATAAGCTTTCTTGAAGGAGTGATGGGAGGCTGGCATGGTGGGCTTGGAGATAAGCTTGTGTTGGGGGTGTGGTGTACCAACACCTTTAAATGGTGAGCCTTTGGATACATATCCAAGACCATGAAATCCTGGATTCTTTTGTGCAATAATAGGTTCTCTGATTTTTTCTCTTGTGGTCCTAAACCTTGACCTTGATAATGCCATCGATTGAGCATTTGAACTAGATGAGGATACATTTTGCTTGCAGAAAATGGTGGAAGTACTTTATTAGATGTACTGCAATGGGGAGATATTATTCTTAATTCTTCTACTAAGAGGAGGCCACCATGGATGAATGTAAGTGAACCAAGAGGGTAGATTACAGATGGTGGAATAGCTTGGATAGGTGGTAAGATGGAAGCATGGAGTGGAGGAGATGGTAGGATAGGATCTTGATTTAGCTGATGGGATAAAAAGATATCCTACAGTAGAGGAGGTATGGCTTGAGGTTTTGGAGATGGAGGGGATAGTGACTACACTATGGATGGAAGACATGGTACGATGATATCTTCGTTTATGCTTTGGGGGATGTCAACATAATTTTGGGCAGGATCTTGATAGGCTTGGTTTGGAGTGGATGGTGTGATAGGAGGTGAAGGGATGGACTCTTCAAAGGCAACGGATGGATAGACAGGAGATTCAGTAGTGGAGATGGGTGAGTAGAAGATGGATGCATAATGGTCATTATGGGAGATTTGGGAAATGCTTGGAGGTGATGTGGATAGGATTTGGAGGGTTTTGACCGATGGTGGGATTTTGATGCTTACGAGAAGTGAAAGGATTTTAAGCAATTTGATGGATGGTATGGGGATGATAGCTATGGGAGATGGAGGTGATATCATAGATGGGGAAGCTTCATTACTGACTACTTCACATGGTTGGATTAGATGACATGGGTAATCGACTGTTGGAGGTGGCTTTTCTTGTATTTCCTCTAGGAGATTCCTTGGAGACTCGTGTGTCAGAGGTGGAGGTGGTGGATTGACAAGAATAGCTAGTGTGATGGGGGTGGAAGATTGGAAGCTTGGTTGATTGGGTGATGGAGGAGAAGCTCGGATATATGATGTCATGACTAGATAGTTTGGAATAACTCTTAGATTTTGGGGGATGGTTGGTGGAATGTTTCTAAGGCTCTCAAGATACCCTTCATAGTCAACAAGATTTTCATCATCATTGGAATAGGAGGTGGTAGGAGCAAGGACAATACGACCAAACACATCATGATAGGATTGGTACTTCATGCTTTGACGATGAGTTTGATGGGAATGGGGTCTTGCATATGGATGAACATGGAAGCTCATGGTCAGATTTGGATTAAGCTCAGATTTTGGATTGGCTGATGAAAGATTTACTAGGGAGATTCAAAGCTATATGATAGACCTAAGGAGGATTGGCTAGAGATTTTTGGCTTTCCTATGGATGGAAGACTTCAAGGGCATGCTATCAAAAAGTGAGAGTTTTGCTTTCCTATGTTCAGGATTGGTGGAGATTGTGTCTACTTAAGGATAGACTAATGATCCTATGGGCATGACATGAGATTGACCACTTGTGGATCCCAACCTTTAGCTCAAGGTGATGAGGGATACAAGTGACAAAGCTAGATTACCCTAGACAATGCTCTGTCAAAGGGATAACCTTGGTGAGATTGGTTTATTGGTAGGATTGATTGGATAGCAAATTCTGGTAGAGTGACAACAACTCTTTAAAGTCTTGGGTGTGATTTTGGATTGGGTTGCTAGCTGTATATGAGCAATGTTAGTATGCTAATAGAAACCAAATTTAAATAAATCTTCTACAAACTAAACAAAATTCATAAACTTCAAGATAGACTAAGATGAGCTCTCAATTGAAAATATGAGCCATTAATGGGCTCTCTCAATGAGAAGCTCTCTTTTTGAGTGGCTTTATCTAAATGGATAGGATGTATGATCTATATGCTTCCGAAGGCTTCAATGGATGATTGTGGATTTTTGGTGTGGATAGATGGCTTTAGTATGGATTTGGCTCTCAAAATAGCATTATAACTTTACTTCATGGATTGTGTTAAAATGACTTGGGAGAGGATTCCTTAAATAGGCAAAGGGCTT
Source organism: Cupressus sempervirens (assembly GCA_028749045.1). Lineage (NCBI taxonomy): Eukaryota > Viridiplantae > Streptophyta > Pinopsida > Cupressales > Cupressaceae > Cupressus > Cupressus sempervirens. Next base: position 33,675,738 of record CM053787.1, read on the forward strand.
GAGGGATCAAGGGATAGGATGCAAGGATGTGAAAAAGCTTATAGAAGGCTCAGATTGCATGAGAGGAGAGCACATGGATTATGCTTCCTTACAACCAATCAGGGAGTGACACATGTCACATGGTGAGAGGATGGAGGAGAGGGGAAAGATGAGTCAACAAAGGAGGCTCAAGGGATAAAATCTTCATAAAGACCCTCATAATGACTTGTAAGAGCAATAAAAGGGCTTGGAAGAGTCATTTATGGCCTAGTGGGCTTCATAAAGTTTTATGGTTGAGATATTTTGAGGGTGATGAGAGCAATTTTGACTTGGGCTTGATTAGGAGGGTTTTAAGCTTTCTTAGGCTTGTGCAAATGATTAGAGGATGGATTAGGATGGTTTAGGATTAACTTAGGGATAGGCAAGTGGATGGTATTTAATGAGGGTGGGTGAAGGAGGAGATATTTGTTAACTTTGGCTTGGGTTAGTAAGTTTTAACCTATGTTTAGAGAATGTGACAAGGTTAGGAGGGGATTAGGATTAGGTTTAAAGACATCTTCTAGAAGAGTCTAGACTTTGGATGAGGATAAAGACTTTCTAGAACTTCCTAGGATAAGATTTTATGAAATAAATAAAGTTTTATTTATTTCAAGGGTTTGGGTTGAGGAGATATTTATTAAAATATTTTTTAATAAACATGAGGATTAATATTTAATCTTAATTAAATATTTTGAGTTGGGATTAGGGGTAGGAAATGATGGGATTAGCCTTTAATCAAAACTAAAGAAGGATTAGAAGATTTTGGAAGAGGTTAGTGGTCTTAAGGAAATTGGCCAAGTTTTGGGCAAAAAATAATTTTTTTATTTATTTTGGGATTTTTGGTCAATTTATTAATTAAATAATTAATAAATAAGGAAATAATGTTTAAATAAGATTTAAACATTTATGGGAGGGATTCCTTAATTAAATATTTTTCATTAAGATAAATGGATTTAATGGCATAAAAATTAATTAATTAATTAATAAATGATGATGTCATCAGGGATTTTTTTCAGAAAATAAAAATATTATTTTCTAAAGGATTTTTAGGTGTCTACATTTTGCCCCTCTTTGATGTGATGCCGCAAGTGGCATGGCATCAAAGATAAGAAAATAAGATGTCCAAGGCTAGAGCAGAAGAGGAGAGAATGGACTGTGAGATGCCCCCTCAAGAAGGCGACGAGGAGAGAAAGCGAGGCTCAATGACTTCTTGAAAAGTACAAGAATCCAAGATGAGCAAGAAGACTCAGATTTTCTTAAGAGAGGAGGTTTGGTTAGCTCAAACTCTCACTACGGGAGAATGATAAAGGGAGAATCAGAGGCACAAGAGGAAGCAAGCTTAAGATCTCAGGGATTGCAGAGGATGAAGGAGCGGAGCGCTATAAAAGGAATCTAGGATGGGGAGATGGATGAGGGGATTAAAAAAGCTGATGCAACAGAATTTCAAAGAGTCAGATTGGCAAAAGATGGGTTTCGGAGATCCCTAGGACTAGGATTGTGGATCTCGAAAGATGAGGCTTGGTGGATTGATTTGGATTGGTGGATCCGTAAGACTAGGATTGTGGATCCCTAAAGCTAAAGGTGAGGAGTGATTCAAAGAGATACTGATGCATAAGTTGGTGTAGGAGAGACGGATGTTGGATATGGATGGGGGATAATGGGGATGAAGGAAAACCATTGAAGCTTTTTGAGTGGGGGGGATACTTCAAAGAGAAGTACCACCATGTAGTTGAGCACTAGATTTGCTATAAGACTGTTGGTTAATTGCCAAGGTTACCAAGAAAATCAAGGCCTTTTCGCCAACTGTCCAGAGGACTGACGAACTAACTCAAAACAAACACGCAAGGATTGCCCCAATATCACACATGAATACCAGAGGAAGCAGTGTGGAAATGACACTGGGTAACCCACAAGAAAAAAAGAAAACAAGCAAAAGACATGATCAAGACCTTACGCTCTGATTGCCCCATTCATAGTATACCATGATATGGAAGATCATGGCAACCTTGAGGAGGGAACAAGGAGATTGCTTGGAAAAGATATTTCAAGATCCAACAGGGAAGAGTCCAAATCAAAAGAAAGCAAAAATACAAAAGAGAACCATTCTCCAACGAGATGGGTAGGACGAGGTACTAACAGACCAAGATCAGACATGAGGAAAGCTATATCCTACAAGGACCTATCGGAGAGCACCTATGCTGGTGGATTTGGATGAGTGATGCGTCTAGCAAGCTGAACTAAGAAAGATAACACTTTGGCGATAGGAAATCTAGCTAAAGGATGCACTGGAATAGCTAACCAAGATGTGTGATGGGTGCAAGATGTTGATCAAGGATGAACTGACATGAATGCTAGATAGATGCAATGGTACTAAGCTAAAGAGGATGTACAAGCTAATAGACCAAGATATCTACAAGTGAGCTAATCAAGATATGGTACAAGCTAACAGACCAAGATAGTTACAAGCAGGCAAAAGCTCAAGATGATAGGATAGCGGGATGGTTCGATGTTGTACAAGATGCAAAAGCTAAGGGTGGGGTGATAGCGAAAGATATGGATTTGCCAGGATGCATCCAATGATGATGAGAGATTTTGTGACCAAGGATAGCTAGAGGAGCAGGATGAGATGGCTGGATAGGATGGTAGATAGCTAGGATTATGATGGATATAAAGAGATGACATTGGGTTTGCATGAGGATAGCCTAGAGCTAGATACCAGTGACAAGGGAGGATGGACAAGACAAGATCTCCAAGGAATATAGTGCCCCCAATCAGAAGATAACATGCAGATGGAGGTCTTATGATGGATGTGATAGGATTGAAGCTAGGATGGAAAAAGCTAAAGGGGCTAGGGAGATGGATGATAGCTAAGATGATTGGCTGAAGCTGCATAAGATTAGTGGATGGTGTGAGATGGAAGCTAGAGGATGGAGGATAGGTGGATAGATTGGAAGATGGAGGTGGATGTCAAGAGATGACCAAAAGCATGAGGGTGATAGGCTAAGCTGGGGATGGCAGGATTACGCATGATGCTTGTTTGCCAAGTTTTCATCATGGTACTTGTCCAAGGTGCTTGAATTGCCAAGTTTTCACCAATGGATGCTCTATTTTTCTTTTCTTTTTTGAATTTTTGACTTTGGACTTAGCTGGAATGATTTTGGCTTTCTTTAGCTATTTTGGCTTTTTTGGAATTTTTCACTGGCTGTTGGAATGTTCAATTTTGTTGCTAACTGTTGGTACACCGGATGTGTGATTTACGCAATAGATTGAATTAGATGGGATTGATGGTAGGAGATGGAGGGATGAAAATGCTGGAAAGGAGCATGAGATGGGGATGCTTGCAAGAGCAACATTGGCACATGTTAGAACGGGTGTGAAAAGAGCATATGGGGGATAGATGGTAGATGCGGGCATGATGGAGGGTTTGTGGAAGCGTGCTTGGGGATATAAGCACCCAAGATGGAGTTAGGAGATGGGGGACATGAGTCACTAGATGGGGGATTAGCAATGGTGGATGCCATTATGCATTGGGTTTCAACTTTTTTTTTGCGGATCCACATGGTTTTGGATTTTCTTTTCATAGGCTTTTGCATTATTTTGCGTTCTTTGATTGGATTTTTCCTTTTTGGAGTATGTCTTTTAGAATAGACATATGATTGCCTAGGATGTGAATTTTTAGCTTTATGCATTTTGAAGTTGGCATTCACATTGCTGTGGTAAGCTTTGGGAAGATGGTTAGGAGAAGCTTTGTGAGATGGAGAGGATATGAAAGAGCATGTAGGGGGATGATGATGGATGATGTGCCCTGATATGTGCCTTTGTTGATCTTGCATAGGAATGGATGGAATAGGATTTTTATGATGGCTAATAGGAGGATGGAGGATGGTAGATTTTGGGACATAGGGACCCAAAATGGATTTAGCGGATGAAGGGGGGATATGGTAGGTTGTTTTGGGTTGCAAAGATGCTGGAAGGGGGATGACATAAGATTTCTTGAAGGAGTGATGGGAGGCTGGCATGGTGGGCTTGGAGATAGGCTTGGTTTGGGGGTGTGGTTTACCAACACCTTTAGATGGTGAGCCTTTGGATACATATCCAAGACCATGAAATCCTAGATTTTTTTATGCAATAATAGGCTCTCTGATTCCTTGCTCTTGTGGTCCTAAACCTTGACCTTGATAATGCCATTGATTGAGCATTTGAACAAGCTGAGGAAACTTTTTGCTTGCAGAAAATGGTAGAAGTGATTTATTAGGTGTATTGCAATGGGGAGATACTGTTCTTAATTCTTCTGCTGAGTGAGGGCCACCATGGATGAATGTAAGTGAACCAAGAGGGTAGATTATAGATGGTGGAATAGCTTGGATAGGTGGTAAGATGGAAGCATGGAGCAGGGGAGATGGAAGGATGGGATCTTGATGTAGCTGGTGGGATGACAAGATATCTTGTAGTGGAGGAGATATGGCTTGAGGTTTTGGAGATGGAGGAGATGGTGACTGCACTATGGATGGAAGACATGGTATGATGATATCTTCATTTATGCTTTGGGGGATGTCAACATGCTTTTGGGCAGGATCTTGATAGGATTGGTTTGGAGTGGATGGTGCGATAGGAGGTGAAGGGATGGATTCTTCAAAGGAAGCGGATGGATAGATGGGAGATTCAGTAGTGGAGATGGGTGAGTAGAAGATGGATGCATAAGGGTCATTATGAGAGATTTGGGAAATGCTTGGAGGTGATGTGGATAGGATTTGGAGGGATTTGATAGGTGGTGGGATTTTGATGCTTGCGGGAAGTGGAAGGATTTTAAGCAATTTGATGGATGGTATGGGGATGATAGCTATGGGAGATGGAGGTGATATTATAGATGGGGAAGCTTCATCACTGACTACTTCACATGGTTGGATTAGATGACATGGATTATCGACTATTGGAGGCAAATTTTTTTGTATTTCCTCTAGGAGATTCCTTGGAGACTCATGTGTCATAGGTGGAGGTAGATTGATAGGAATAGCTAGTGTGATGGGGGTGGAAGATTGGAAGCCTGGTTGATTGGGTGATGGAGGGGAAGCTGGAATATCAGGTGGCATGACTAGATAGTTTGGAATAACTCTTGGATTTTGGGGGATGCTTGGGGGAATGTTTCTAAGGCTTTCAATATACCTGTCATAGTCAACAAGATTTTCATCATCATTGGAATAGGAGGTGGCAAGAGCAAGGACAATGCGACCAAACACATCATGATAGGATTGGTACTTCATGCTTTGATGATGAGTTATATGGGGATGGGGTCTTGCGTATGGATGAACATGGAAGCTCATGGTTGGATTTGGGTTAAGCATAGATTTTGGATTGGCTGATGAAAGATTTCCTAGGGAGAGTCAAAGTTGCATGACAGACCTAAGGAGGATTGGCTGGAGATTTTTTGCTTTCCTGTGGATGGAAGACTTCAAGGGCATGTTCTCAAAAAGTGAGAGTTTTGCTTTCCTATGTGCTAGATTGGTGGAGATTGTGTCAACCTAAGAATAGACTAATGATCCTATGGGCATGACACAAGATTGATCACTTGTGGATCCCAACCTTTAGCTCAAGGTGATGAGGGATAACAGGTGACAAAGCTAGATTACCCTAGACAAAGCTCTGTCAAAAGGATAACCTTGGTGAGGCTGGTGGATTGGTCGGATTGATTGGATAACAAATTCTAGCAGAATGAAAACAACTCTCTAAAGGCTTGGGTGTGATTTTGGATTAGGTTTTTAGCTGGCTAGGGGGGGATGATTTGCAGAGACTTTGGATTTGGGATTGTTCTAAAGCAAGGAACTAGATAGAGTTGGTTGCAGCGGGGGAGCTTGGATGATTTTCTGATGAGGCAGTGACTACGCTAAGTATGCCTTGAGCTGGGAGATTTCTGCTTTTTTGGGATTTTGACCAAAGTTGGCAAAAATTCATTCAAAAGCTATGAACAAACAAGCAGACAAAAGTTTTGAGCAAACACGTCAAACACACCAACATCCTAGGAAGCTTTCTACAAGGATGAAATTTGTTATAGCTAGGGAGTCCTCGATATAAGCAAGGTATGTGAGGCCCAAATCCATAGATGAAACCAAAAAGATTTCACACAACCGAGAGGAGTGGTAACCCACTTCTCTTCTTTCACTTCTCAAGGGTATCAAGTTCCTTGAGGCTTAGCCCGAGTGACAAAATTTTGATCCCAAGAGAGGTGTCTTTGGATTCACCTCCCGATATTTATACTCCATCGGAATGCTAGAGTTGAGGTCGTACCAAGGGGTGATGAAATCCCCAAGCAGGCCTCCTAAAAAGTTTAAAACAAGACCACATACATGATCTTGGGCTTTAAAAGACACGCGTTCATTCCAATTGATGATTTAGATTTTGTAAGCTATGATTGAAGACACTTGTGATTATGGCATACAATGTTCATTCCAATTTGACAGCGTCATTAGCATAATGAAAGTCGAGAGATCGTCAACATAAGAAATGCGAGTGCCATTGAAAATGCGTCCAAACCATGCAATGTTCATTGATTGTTAGGCATTCAAGATTGAGTGTGAGTTTGTTTTAAGCCCAAAGCAAAGATGTGTGAAACTCAATTGCCAAGCGCGCACCCAGAGGCCCTCCACGTCAATAGTTGTTCAATTTTTGTTCCCAAACTTGAAGTGTGATTGATTTAATCTAGAGTTTTGGTCATTTAAGAATTTTGATAAAGTTAAAGCAAACGTTCAAAGACCAAGTGAGTGAGTTAGATTGTGGAACATTTAACACCTTTTTCAAGTAGACCCATCCCCATAAATGGCGCTGAGATTGCAACCAATGGTTGAATTGATGGGTGATTAGAAAAGAGATGAGTCCAAGGAACTACTCAAATTGATTTTTGCAAATTTTTATTTAACTTAATGAAGTTTCTTAAATGTCCAAAAATCAAACTTTACCTAAATTGCATGTGGAAAAGAGATTTGTTTTGTTCAATTTTAAAAGCTCCAAATGAAGTGTTTGATATTGCAATGGTTAATTTATCCTTGGCATTCAAGATTGGATTTGTTGTTTTAATCATGCATTCATATAAAAAACAAACTTGATTTTAATCCATGGCACTCAAGAGTGATTTTAGCAACATGCATTCAAAGAAAAGTGATTAAACATTCAAGTTTTTTCCTTTGAGCATTCAAGATTGAGATTTTGTGTGTTGTTTTAAGAACTTTGAAGTGCTTTGTTTTAACCTTAGATCATTCAAGATTTTTTTGGACTCAAAAGTGAAAATGACTCTTTGGACTTTGGTTTTCATTCAAGATTTTGTGTTCTAGTTTGCATGTTTTAAGCCCAAAAATGATATTCCTAGATTGTTTTGATGCATGAAAAATATAAGAAACATTCACTATTTTGCAACAAGACATTTGTTTGGAACAAATAAGAAAAGTTTTAGGACTCTTAGTTTTCATGAGATTTTTAAAAGAACTTTAAAATATTTTCAAATGAGGTTCATTTTATCCTTGATTGATGCTTTGAGTTTGATTTAGATTTTAGTGTGCACTTAGTGTTGATTTTGAACCTTTTGAAATGGAAACTTGAAGTTCTTTTTAAATTCTCAAAAATGAAGTGTTCCTAACTTTGCATGAATGCATCTAAAACCTTGATGTTGCAAGGATGCAAATGATTAGATTGGTTTAGTTTCACTTGTTAAAGGATTTTTTCTTTTTTGCAATTTTTTAATTTTTTAATGGATTTAAGTATGATTTGGGGGTTCATTTTAAGCACTAAAAAGAAGTGTGTATGATTTTGCTTCCTTAAAAAATAATGGCCAAGATCTCCCACAAGAAGAAGAAGAAGTAGATGGAATAAGAAGAATATAGACAAGAAGAGGAAGAAGAATTCCAAGTGCTTTGTCCACCTATAAGCTTGAAAAATCTGTAAATACTATGAGATAGACTATGAGTTCTTTTGTCTTCTTCATGCTCATGTGGACCTACAAAACCAATTTATACAATCCTACAAATCACAAAAATACGCAAAATCAGCCAAAATCAGCAAATGACATACAAAACTTGACTAAAAAATCTAATGAAGATGACCCATGCGGGGTCCCACCGGGCGTGCCAAAATGTATATGAGCAATGTTAGTATGCTAATAGAAACCAAATTTAAATAAAGCTTCTATAAACTAAACAAAATTCATAAACTTCAAGATAGACTAAGATGAGCTCTCAATTGAAAATATGAGCCATTAATGGGCTCTCTCAATGAGAAGCTCTCTTGTTGAGTGGCTTTATCTAAATGGATAGGATGTATGCTCAATATGCTTCCAAAGGCTTCAATGGATGATTGTGGATTTTTGGTGTGGATAGATGGCTTTAGTCTGGATTTGGCTCTCAAAATAGCATTATAAATTTACTTCATGGATTGTGTTAAAATGACTTGGGAGAGGATTCCTTAAATAGGAAAAGGGCTTGAGGGATCAAGGGCTAGGATGCAAGGATGTGAAAAAACTTATAGAAGGCTCATATTGCATGAGAGGAGAGCACATGGATTGTGCTTCCTTACAACCAATCAGGGAGTGACACATGTCACATGGTGAGAGGATGGAGGAAAGGGGAAGGATGAGTCAACAAAGGAGGCTCAAGGGATAAAATCTTCATAAGGACCCTCATAATGACTTGTAATAGCAATAAAAGGGCTTGGAAGAGTCATTTATGGCCTAGTGGGCTTCATATAGTTTTATGGTTGAGATATTTTGAGGGTGATGAGAGCAATTTTGACTTGGGCTTGATTAGGAGGGTTTTAAGCTTGCTTAGGCTTGTGCAAATGATTAGAGGATGGATTAGGATGGTTTAGGATTAGCTTAGGGATAGGCAAGTGGATGGCATTTAATGAGGGTGGGTGAAGGAGGAGATATTTGTTAACTTTGGCTTGGGTTAGTAAGTTTTAACCCATGTTTAGGGAATGTGACAAGGTTAGGAGGGGATTAGGATTAGGTTTAAAGACATCTTCTAGAAGAGTCTAGACTTTGGATGAGGATAAAGACTTTCTAGAACTTCCTAGGATAAGATTTTATGAAATAAATAAAGTTTTATTTATTTCAAGGGTTTGGGTTGAGGAGATATTTATTAAAATATTTTTTAATAAACATGAGGATTAATATTTAATCTTAATTAAATATTTTGAGTTGGGATTAGGGGTAGGAAATGATGGGATTAGCCTTTAATCAAAACTAAAGAAGGATTAGAAGATTTTGGAAGAGGTTAGTGGTCTTAAGGAAATTGGCCAAGTTTTGGGCAAAAAATAAATTTTTTATTTATTTTGAGATTTTTGGTCAATTTATTAATTAAATAATTAATAAATTAGGAAATAATTTTTAAATAAGATTTAAACATTTTTGAGAGGGATTCCTTAATTAAATATTTTTAATTAAGATAAATGGATTTAATGGCATAAAAATTAATTAATAAATGATGATGTCATCAGGGATTTTTTTTAGAAAATAAAAATATTATTTTCTAAAAGATTTTTAGGTGTCTACACTAGCTAGCTGGGGGGGGGGGGGATGATTTGGATGGACTTTGGATTTGGGATTATTTTTAAGCAAAGAACTAAGGGAGCTTGGATGGTTTTCTGATGAGGTAGTGACTACGCTAAGTATGCCTTGAGCTAGGAGATTTCTGCTTTTCTAAGATTTTGACCAAAGTTGGCAAACATAATTTTCAGAGCAAGCACATCAAACACACCATCATCATAGGAAGCTTTCTACAAGGATGAAATTTGTTATAGCTAGGGAGTCCTTGATATATGCAAGGTAGGTGAGGATCAAATCTTTAGATGAGACCAAAATGATGTCACACATCCGAGAGGAGCAATAACCCACTTCTCCTCTTTCACTTCTCAAGGGTATAAATTTCCTTGAGGTTTAGCCCGAGTGAAAAAATCTTGATTTCAAGAGAGGTGTCTTTGGATTCACCTCCTAATCTTTATACTCCGCCGGAATGCTAGAGTTGAGGTCGTCCCAAGGGGTGATAAAATTCCCAAGCAGGCCTCCTAAAAAGAGAAACAAAGTTTTGGATCCTAATCTTATGCACCCAAGATGGCCTACAAAGGCGACAAGGGGAGAGAAGATTCAAATGACCTTGGGCTAAAAAGCAGAGTTTTTTTCCAATTGATGATTTAGATTTTGTAAGCTATGATTGAAGACACTCGTGATTAGGGCATACAATGTTCATTCCAATTTGACAGTGTCGTCAGCATAATGGAAGTCGAGAGATTGTCAACATAAGAAATGCGAGCATCATTGAAAATGCATCAAAACCATTCGATGTTCATTGATTGTTTAGGAATTAAAGATTAAGTGTGAGTTTATTTTAAGCCCAAATTGGAAGTGTGAGATATTGCAATGATTAGTTGATTTTTGGCATTCAAGATTGTGTTCATTGTTCTAAGCATGTATTCCAATAAAAGGTTGATTTTAATCCATTGCATTCAAGAGTGTGTTTTGAGCAACATACATTCAAAGGAAAATGTGTTTAAACATGCAAGTTCATTCCACGAAAACCCTAAAAAATATGATCGAGTTTGTTGTTCCAACCTGCAATAAGACAAAAAAGAAAATTGATTAGTCACCCAAAATCTTTCAAAATGAAAGCTTAACTATGGGAAATTTTTTTAAAACTTTTTTTGTTGTTTTTCCTAGGCGTAAAAATGCTTAGAATGGTCTAAATCCTACAGAACCACTAAAAGTCAAATTTTGATTTATACTCTTTTTATTTTTTTGTTTTTTTGTATTTTTTAACTACAAAGTGCAAAAATAAAGATTTTAAAGCAGAAATGCAACATAAATAGGTATAGATGAAAGTTCAATAGGCAGAGACGCCAAAATTCAGAGACGCTGATTTGCAGAGATGTCAATCTGCGGAGATGACAAAGAAAGAAGCGGGGATGATAGATCAGTTTTGCAGTGCAAAAAAAGAAGGAGACAAGCAGAGACGCTGATATGTGGAGATGACAGTCTAGGTTGGCGGTGGCAGAGATGACAGTTTAGGTTGTGGAGATAGCAGAGTAGCTGGCAGAGATGCTGATCTGCAGAGATGATAGTTGAGAATGCGCAGACAATAGTCTAGTGGCGGCGTTGACAGCAGAAAACCAGGTGGAGACGCCAAACTACAGAGACATCGATTTGGTTGCGCAGATGAAAAAGTAGCTAGCAGAGATGACAGTTTGCAGGCGCAGATGCCAAAATGCGGAGACGACACTGCTTGAAAAAAGCTAAAAAACGTAGATTTTTTCCAGAATTTTAAAAAAAATTTTGTTATTTTTAGATTTTTTGAGGGTATGTCTTCTTTCCAAGTGCATTCTTTAACCTGCAAAAACAAGAAAAACACCCTACAACCCACTCAAACAACAAAAAAATTAGATAGTTAGTTTATAAGAACAAAACATAGGGTGAAATGGATGAATGAATGACCCATAGTGGGGTTCCACCGGGCGTGCCAAAATGTATATGAGAAATATGTTAGCAAGTAATACTAATCTATTAAGAGAACAAAGCATTAACTAACAAAATTACTATAACATATATGAGAGACAAAGTGAAAATCCTCGAATGAGAATATGAGCCATGGAATGGCTCTCCCAATGAGGATGGTCACTTGCTTTGGGGATGATTCTAATGGATTAGTTTGGTAGGATTATGGGATGTATGCTCAAGCTTCAAACTAGCTTCAATGGAGTTTTTTGGGATTTTTGGTGTGGATGTATGAGATTGGTATGGATTTGGCTTCAAAATGGCATTATAACTTTAGCTCAAGGATTGTAAGAGCTTGTAAGAGTCTTTATGGCCTTTGTAAGAGCATTCATTGTTGGGTGGTTGGGATATTTTGAGGGGAGTTGAGATTGTTGACTTTCCTTGGCTTAGAAAAGTCTTAAGCTTGCTTAGGGAATGTGACAACATTAGGGGGTGGATTAGGCTTGGATTTAGGATTAGATTAGGGATGTTAGAGATTTGCAAGTGTATGGCATTCATGAGGGTGGGTGAGTTAGTGGCTAAGCTAGGTTAGTATGGGTGGATGGGGTGGATTAGGCTAAAAAGAGGGTTTAGGGATAAGTTAGGGGCTTATTAGATTTGAGGGTTTTATTTATCAAATAGATTTATTTAATAAATGAGGATTTTGGAATTAGATAGAAGAATAGGATTTAATTGATAAATAATAGGTTATTTGATTTATCAATTAGGACTATAGATGATTAATTAAATTAATCAGCTAGGGGATAGCAAAGGATTAATTAAATAAAAATTTAATTAATGATGCCATTAGAGATAACTAAATAGGATTACCAAAGTAGTGTAATCAAATTTAGGTGTCTACATTTTGCCCCTCTTTGACATAGTGTTGAGACAACATTATTTCAAAGAAGTTCGAATGAAGATGACACAAGGAAGATGTTTTAGCAACAAGGTTTCCCTATTCTCGAATAAGAAGAGGAGAGACTAGACTTTAGATGATGCCCCCTCAAGAAGGCGACGGGAAAAAAAAAGCAAGGCTTGGCAGCTTCTTGAAAAGTACAAGAATTTGAGATGAGCAAGTAGACTCAGATTGACTAAGAGAAGGGGCCGATTTAGCTCAAACTCTCACTACAGGAGAATGATAAAGGGCTATCAGATGCACAAGAGGAAACAAGCTTAAGAATTTCAGGATTGGGGTAGGATGAAGGAGCAGAGCGCTATAAAAGGGAATCTAAGATAGGGAGATGGATGATGGGATGGAAAAAGTTGATGCAATAGGATTTCAAAGAGTTAGATTGGCCGAAGATGGGTTTCCAAGATCCCTAGGACTAGGATTGTGGATCTCGAAAGATGAGGCTTGGTGGATTGATTGGAGTGGTGGATCCCTAAGACTAGGATTGTGGATCCCTAAAGCTAAGAGTGATGATTGATTCTGAGAGATATAGTTGCACAAGCTGGGGTAGGAGAGATGGATGTTGGATATGGATGGGGGATAATGGAGATGAAGGGAAACCATTGAAGCTTTTTTGAGCAGGGGGATACTTCAAAGTGAAGTACAACCATGTAGTTGAGCACTAGATTTGCTATAGGACTATTGTTAATTACCAAGGTTACCAAGAAAATCAAGGCCTTTTCACCAACCGTCCAGAGGACTGACAGACTGACTCAAAATAAACACACAAGGATTGCCCCAGCATCACACATGAATCCTAGAGGCAGCAGTGTGGAACCGACACTGGGTAACCCACAAGCAGAAAAGAAAAACAAGCAAAAGACATGACCAAGACCTTATCCTCAGATTGCCCCATTTGCAGCATACCATGATATCGAAGATCGTGGCAATGTTGAGGAGGGAACAAAAATATTGTTTGGAAAAGATCTTCAAGACCCAGAATGGAAGATTCCAAATCAAAAGAAAGTGAAAATCCAAAAGAGAACCATTTGCCAACAAGATGGGTAGGATGAGGTACTAACAGACCAAGATCAGACATGAGGAAAGCTATATCCTGCAAGGATCTATCAAAGAGCACCTAAGCTGATGGATCTGGATGAGTGATGCATCTGGCAAGCTGAACTAAGAAGGATAACACTTTGGTGAAAGGAGATCTAGCTAAAGGATGCATTGGAATAGATAACCAAGGGTTGTGCAATGTGTGCAAGATGTTGATCAAGGAGGAACTGACATGAAAGGTAGATAGATACAATGGTACTAAGCTAAAGAGGATGTACAAGCTGATGAACCAAGATATTTACAAGCTGAAGCTGACCAAGATAGTTACAAGTAGGCAAAAGCTGAGGATGATAGGATAGCGGGATGGTTTGATGTTGTGCAAGATGCAAAAGCTAAGGATGGGGTGATAGTGAAAGGTATGGATTTGGCAGGATGCATCCAATGATGATGAGAGATTTTGTGACCAAGGATAGCTAGAGGAGCAAGATGAGATGGCTAGATAGGATGGTAGATAGCTAGGATTATGATGGATATAAAGAGCTTTCATTGGGTTTGCATGAGGATAGCCTAGAGCTAGATACCAATGACAAGGGAGGATGGACAAGACAAGATCTTCAAGGAATATAGTGCCCCCAATTAGAAGGTAACATGCTAAAGGAGGTCCTACAATGGATGTGATAGAATTGAAGCTAGGATGGAAAAGCTGAAGGCGCTAGGGAGATGGATGATAGCTAGGATGATGGGGTGAGGTTGTAGAAGATAAGCGAATGGTGTGAGATGGAAGCTGGAGGGTGGAGGATAGGTGGATAAATTGGAAGATGGAGCTAGATGACAAGATGTGACCAAAAGCATGAGGATGATAGGCTAAGCTGGGGATGGCTGGATTACGCATGACGCTTGTTTGCCAAGTTTTTATCATGGTACTTGTCCAAGGCGCTTGAATTGCCAAGTTTTCACCAGTGGACGCTTTGTTTTTCTTTATTTTTTTGACTTTTTGACTTTAGACTTAGCTGGAATGATTTTGGCTTTCTTTAGCTATTTTTGGCTTCTTTTTGGGATTTTTCACTGGCTGTTGGAATGTTCAATTTTGTTGCTAGCTGTTGGTACATCGGATGTGTGATTTATGCAATAGATTGGATTAGATGGGATTGATAGTAGGAGATGGAGGGATGAGAAGGCTGGAAAGAAGTATAAGATGGGGATGCTTGTAGGATCAACATTGGTACATGTTGGGACAGGTGTGAAAAGAGCATATGGGGGATAGATGGTAGATGCGAGCTTGATGGAGGATTTGTGGAAGCATGCTTGGGGATATAGGCAACCAAGATGGATTTAGGAGATGGGGGACATGAGTCATTGGATGGGGGATTAGCAATGGTGGATGCCATTATGCATTGGGTTTCAACTTTTTTCTTTGGGATCCACATGGTTTTGGATTTTCGTTTCATAGGCTTTTGCACTATTTTGCATTCTTTGATTGGATTTTTTCTTTTTCGAGTATGTCTTTTAGAATAGACATATGATTGCTTAGGATGTAGATTTTTAGCTTTATGCATTTTGAAGTTGGCATTTACATTGCTGTGGTAAGCTTTGGGAAGATGGTTAGGAGAAGCTTTGTGAGATGGAGAGGATATGGCAGAGCATGTAGGGTGATAATGATGGATGATGTGCCCTAATATGTGCCTTTGTTGATCTTGCGTAGGAATGGATGGAATAGGATTTGAATGATGGCTGATAGGAGGATGGAGGATGGTAGATTTTAGGACATAGGGACCCAAAATCGATTTAGTAGATGAAGGGGGGATATGGTAGGTTGTTTTGGGTTGCAAAGATGGTGGAGGGGCGATGCCATAAGCTTTCTTGAAGGAGTGATGGGAGGCTGGCATGGTGGGCTTGGAGATAGTCTTGGTTTGGGGGTGTGGTGTACCAACACCTTTAAATGGTGAGCCTTTGGATACATATCCAAGACCATGAAATCCTAGATTCTTTTGTGCAATAATAGGCTCTCTGATTCTTTGCTCTTGTGGTCCTAAACCTTGACCTTGATAATGCCATCGATTGAGCATTTGAACTAGATGAGGATACTTTTTGCTTGCAGAAAATGGTGGAAGTTCTTTATCAGATGTACTGCAATGGGGAGATATTATTCTTAATTCTTCTACTGAGAGGAGGCCACCATGGATGTATGTAAGTGAACCAAGAGGGTATATTATAGATGGTGGAATAGCTTGGATAGGTGGTAAGATGGAAGCATGGAGTGGAGGAGATGGTAGGATAGGATCTTGATTTAGCTAATGGGATAAAAAGATATCCTGTAGTAGAGGAGGCATGGCTTGAGGTTTTGGAGATGGAGGGGATAGTGACTACACTATGGATGGAAGACATGGTATAATGATATCTTCATTTATGCTTTGGGGGATGTCAACATGATTTTGGGCAGGATCTTGATAAGCTTGGTTTGGAGTGGATTGTGTGATAGGAGGTGAAGGGATGGACTCTTCAAAGGCAGTGGATGGATAGATAGGAGATTCAGTAGTGGAGATGGATGAGTAGAAGATGGATGCATAAGGGTCATTATGGGAGATTTGGGAAATGCTTGGAGGTGATGTGGATAGGATTTGGAGGGTTTTGACCGATGGTGGGATTTTGATGCTTACGAGAAATGAAACGATTTTAAGCAATTTGATGGATGGTATGGGGATGATAGCTATGAGAGATGGAGGTGATATTATAGATGGGGAATCTTCATTACTGACTACTTCACATGGTTGGATTAGATGACATGGGTTATCTGCTTTTGGAGGTGGCTTTTCTTGTATTTCCTCTAGGATATTCCTTGGAGACTCGTGTGTCAGAGGTGGAGGTGGTGGATTGGCAAGAATAGCTAGTGTGATGGGGGTGGAAGATTGGAAGCTTGGTTGATTGGGTGATGGAGGAGAAGCTGGGATATATGATGTCATGACTAGATAGTTTGGAATAACTCTTAGATTTTGGGGGATGGTTGGTGGAATGTTTCTAAGGCTCTCAAGATACCCTTAATAGTCAACAAGATTTTCATCATCATTTGAATAGGAGGTGGTAGGAGCAAGGACAATATGACCAAACACATCATGATAGGATTGGTACTTCATGCTTTGATGATGAGTTTGATGGGGATGGGGTCTTGCATATGGATGAACATGGAAGCTCATGGTCGAATTTGGATTAAGCTCAGATTTTGGATTGGCTGATGAAAGATTTCCTAGGGAGATTCAAAGCTGTATTTCAGACCTAAGGAGTATTGGCTAGAGATTTTTGGCTTTCCTATGGATGGAAGACTTCAAGGGCATGCTGTCAAAAAGTGAGAGTTTTTCTTTCCTATGTGCAGGATTGGTGGAGATTGTGTCAACTTAAGGATAGACTAATGATCCTATGGGCATGACATGAGATTGACCACTTGTGGATCCCAACCTTTAGCTCAAGGTGATGAGGAATACAAGTGACAAAGTTGGATTACCCTAGAAAATGCTCTATCAGAGGGATAACCTTGGTGAGATTGGTTGATTGGTAGGATTGATTGGATAGCAAATTCTGGCAGAGTGACAACAACTCTTTAAAGTCTTGGGTGTGATTTTGGATTGGGTTGCTAGCTAGCTGGGGGGGGGATGATTTGGATGGACTTTGGATTTGGCATTATTCTAAAGCAAAGAACTAAGGGAGCTTGGATGGTTTTCTGATGAGGTAGTGACTACGCTAAGTATGCCTTGAGCTAGGAGATTTCTGCTTTTCTAAGATTTTGACCAAAGTTGGCAAACATAATTTTTGGAGAAAGCATGTCAAACACACCATCATCATAGGAAGCTTTCTACAAGGATGAAATTTGTTATAGCTAGGGAGTCCTCGATATATGCAAGGTAGGTGAGTCCCAAATCTTTAGATGAGACCAAAAAGATGTCACACAACCGAGAGGAGCGATTACCCACTTCTCCTATTTCACTTCTCAAGGGTATAAAGTTCCTTGAGGTTTAGCCCGAGTGACAAAATCTTGATTTCAAGAGAGGTGTCTTTGGATTCACCTCCTGATCTTTATACTCCGCCGGAATGTTGGAGTTGAGGTCGTCCCAAGGGGTGATGAAATCCCTAAGCAGGCATCCTAAAAAGAGAAACAAAGTTTTGGATCCTAATCTTATGCACCCAAGATGGCCTGCAAAGGCAACAAGGGGAGAGAAGATTCAAATGACCTTGCGCTAAAAAGCAGAGTTTTTTTCCAATTGATGATTTAGATTTTGTAAGCTATGATTGAAGACACTCATGATTAGGGCATACAATGTTCATTCCAATTTGATAGCGTCGTCAGCATAATGGAAGTCGAGATATCGTCAACATAAGAAATGCGAGCATCATTGAAAATGCATCAAAATCATGCGATGTTCATTGATTGTTTAGGAATTCAAGATTGAGTGTGAGTTTCTTTTAAGCCCAAATTGGAAGTGTGAGATATTGCAATGATTAGTTGATTTTTGGCATTCAAGATTGTGTTCATTGTTTTAAGCATGCATTCCAATAAAAGGTTGATTTTAATCCATTGCATTCAAGAGTGTGTTTTGAGCAACATACATTCAAAGGAAAATGTGTTTAAACATGCAAGTTCATTCCACAAAAAACCTAAAAAATATGATCGAGTTTGTTGCTCCAACCTGCAATAAGACAAAAAAGCAAATTGATTAGTCACCCAAAATCTTTCAAAATGAAAGCTTAATTATGAGAAATTTTTTAAAAACTTTTTTTGTTGTTTTTCCTAGGCGTAAAAATTCTTAGAATGGTCTAAATCCTACGGAACCACTAAAAGTCAAATTTTGATTTATACTCTTTTTATTTTTTTGTTTTTTTGTATTTTTTAACTACAAAGTGCAGAAATAAAGATTTTAAAGTAGAAATGCAACATAAATAGGTATAGATGAAAGTTCAATAGGCGGAGACGCCAAAATTTAGAGATGCTGATTTGCAGAGATGCCAATCTGCGGAGATGACAGAGAAAGAAGTGGAGACGACAGATCAGTTTTGCAGTGCAAAAAAAAAGAGGAGACAAGAAGAGATGTTGATATGTGGAGACGATAGTCTAGGTTGGCGGTGGCAAAGATGACAGTTTAGGTTGTGGAGATGATAGAGTAGCTGGCGGAGATGCTGATCTGTAGAGACGACAGTTGAGAATGCGCAGACGACAGTCTAGTGACGGCGTCGACAACAGTAAACCAGGTGGAGACGCCAAACTACGGAGACATCAATTTTGTTGTGCAGATGAAAAAGTAGCTGGCAGAGATGACAGTTTATAGGCGTAGATGCCAAACTACGGAGACGAGACTGCGTGAAAAAAGCTGAAAAACGCAGATTTTTTCCAGAATTTTTAAATTTTTTTTGTTATTTTTAGATTTTTTGAGGGTATGTCTTCTTTCCAAGTGCGTTCTTTAACCTGCAAAAACAAGAAAAACACCCTACAACCCACTCAAACAAAAACAAATATTAGATAGTTAGTTTATAAGAACAAAACATAGGGTGAAATGGATGAATGAATGACCCATAGTGGGGTCCCACCGGGCGTGCCAAAATGTATATGAGAAATATGTTAGCAAGTAATACTAATCTATTAAGAGAACAAAGCATTAACTAACAAAATTACTATAACATATATGAGAGACAAAGTGAAAATCCTCAAATGAGAATATGAGCCATGGAATGGCTCTCCTAATGAGGATGGTCACTTGCTTTGGGGATGATTCTAATGGATTAGTTTGGTAGGATTATGGGATGTATGCTCAAGCTTCAAACTAGCTTTAATGGAGTTTTTTGGGATTTTTGGTGTGGATGTATGAGATTGGTATGGATTTGACTTCAAAATGGCATTATAACTTTAGCTCAAGGATTGTAAGAGCTTGTAAGAGTCTTTATGGCCTTTGTAAGAGCATTCATTGTTGGGTGGTTGGGATATTTTGAGGGGAGTTGAGATTGTTGACTTTCCTTAGCTTAGAAAAGTCTTAAGCTTGCTTAGGGAATGTGACAACATTAGGGGGTGGATTAGGCTTGGGTTTAGGATTAGATTAGGGATGTTAGAGATTTGCAAGTGGATGGCATTCATGAGGGTGGGTGAGTTAGTGGCTAAGCTAGGTTAGTATGGGTGGATGGGGTGGATTAGGCTAAAAAGAGGGTTTAGGGATAAGTTAGGGGCTTATTAGATTTGAGGGTTTTATTTATCAAATAGATTTATTTAATAAATGAGGATTTTGGAATTAGATAGAAGAATAGGATTTAATTGATAAATAATAGGTTATTTGATTTATCAATTAGGACTATAGATGATTAATTAAATTAATCAGCTAGGGGATGGTAAAGGATTAATTAAATAGAAATTTAATTAATGATGCCTTTAGAGATAACTAAATAGGATTACCAAAATGGTGTAATCAAATTTAGATGTCTACAATGACTCATCAGTCATACCTCAAAATTCAATTACTCCCCCTGAGTTGATTGTGTTGTTCTATGTCTAAACCAAAATCATTCCTCCTATTGAGTAGTGTTGGTGTAAATAAGTATTTACTTATTACACTTACTTAAGTTTTATTTAGGTTAATGCATTATTTAATCGTTTTGCATTATTTAATTATTATTTTAGGTGAGACACTTAGGATTTTGTGTACTCTCATTGAGTTATGCAACTCTAATTATGCACGTGTCTACAACACAGGAGTATGAATCATTCACTAATTTGTCATAATTACAACACAATTATCTACACTCCTCATTTAGCACATGTTGTCTACACCACTGATTTGCATGCTACACCATTATAGGCTTATCCTCACATCATTGAACTTAATCTCATGCTTAATGGAGGATAATCCATATTTGGTGGACATGTGCCTGGTTGTATGACATATCATGATGTTGACTTCTATGCATTCTAGAAGCTCTCCTAAGGCCTTTATATTCAAGCACTCCTAGTGCACTCTTGAATTCAGTTATTGAATGAATATTGTCATTCTGATCATACTCTGTCTATTTTGGTCTACTATGTGCTTGTGTTGAGTTCTTTAGTTCTTGGGTGAATTCTAGCCTAAGCCAAATTCTTACATGGTATTAGAGCTAAGGAGGATTCTCATCACGTAGCCATTCAAGATTGTACATGCTTCAACACCTCGACTCAAATTTAGAGGATCCGCAAAAATTGAGAGCATCTAGAGCTAGATCTGACCTCACTGTTGCATCCAGAGCATCGATTTGGTGAAGATTGACTATAAATTTGCCTATCTTGGGTGGAAGTTGATCATGAGGAATTTTTTTTTTGCAAATCGGCACTTGAAGGCACCAATTTGCAATTTGGGTATGGTCATTTTCAGATTTGATTATTATGTTTTAGATCTGATTTAATTTGTTCTCTACAATTTATTTTCGAATCTGCATATTTTTGGATTAATTAATTGCACAGGCAGAGAATTTTTTTTTGGCCAAACCGGGCAGTGACACCCCAGCTTGCTTCTATTATTTTATGGTGGAATATTTCAATTTATTTGGAAGGATTTTTATTATTTTAGTGGGCATCAACATTCAATCCGTAGCTATAACTGCGAAATACCACAGCCATACATTATTCTGACCACCCGCAACATAGTCAGGCAGTAGCCACACAACATATCCGTTACAAACCAAAAATTCAGCATCGAATTTCACTTGCCAATAGTAACATTTCTGACGGGGGCCTATTCATATTGGGGTCTACGGAGAATTTCATTTAAATAATGCATATCCTGCGCACCCCACGAATGTGGGATTATTTTACAGAGTTTCAACGAACCCTGCATGAAATCTAGTGACTATTTAAAGTGACCATCACATCTTCGACACCATTAACATCTAGTGCTCCAATCCATAGCCCTCTATAGACAGTGCCATGCGGCACTTATTTAGTGGAGTTGAAACTCTTGTGCACTGTGTCATGCGGTGAACAATAGTATAGACCATGTGCTGACTCCGCAACCAGTCAGACCATGTGGACATACACCAACGCAAAGCCACATCAACTAACCACCACCTAGCCTACACAGTCAGCAAATCCATACAATAGGTTAGAGGATGTGTGCATTTTCTGTATCACTGATGTCATCATTCGTACAGATGACATCATGTTGACATCATTTTGGGGCTAGAATTTACTGACGTCATCCAATCTCGGAGCTTAAAATTGATGCCCATCTGGATGTCAAAACAAACTAATATAGAATTGCTGTAATGGCCGTATGACCGTCAAATTTAACCCCGTGTTTCACTGATGCATCCCCTCACCAAATTGATTTTGGTTTTTGCAGTCCGACTTCAAGCAGCCATAACTCACACATCTAGACTCCAAATCAGGTGCAATTTTTTTTGAAATTGGGTAAATGTTTCTAAATTTTTTAATGGTGCAGCTATTTTCTAGTTTTGGTGCATGTATTATTTAGAATTTCCATTTTTTGGCAACTGTACCTACATAATCCTACATTTTGGAACTTCAAATGCTCTGTATGGGCACATTTGGAGTCAGAAACAGGTTCTATTTTTTTTGAAAGTGCATTAGTTTTTGTCTACTTTCTAGATCTAGCATCAGATTGTAGTGTTGTGTAGACAAAATTGTCTCTTTCAGCAATATGGCCTTTCTTTTCTTTGTAATGCTTCAGAATTGTAGCACATTGTAAAGTTTCAGATTTGTACTCTATTAAGAGGTTGTAACAAACAAAATCAGAAGTCCACGAAGGCCAAGATTGGCAAGTGGCCCATTGTAATTGCACTATTGATAAAGTGCTCAAAGAATCTATTTTGGGGGGGTTTCTTGATTTAGTGAAAAGGGGGGGTGTTCTTGGTGTTGTGTTCTCTCTTTTCTAAAATTTTCTTTCATTTTTTACATTATGGGAAACTTTAAGTTTCCTAAATTAATTCCTTATAACTATGCTTCGTTGTCAATCAAAATGTTGTATCACTTAATGCATAATGGGGTTTCACAATATGTAGATGGTACTCTTCCTAAATCAGCAGGTGATAATGTATCAACAAGTGAAATTTTAGATTAGGTAGCCATGGATAGGAAAGGCCTAGGTGATAAATGTTTGGGGGTAGATGATAAGATCATGTATCAAATCAAGAAACGTACTACATCCAAGGAAGCTTGCGATACACTCGAAAGCCTTTATGGTAAAGTGTTTGAAGAGGATGTGTTCAAAATTGAAGATGATCTTGTTTCCTTAGATCCTAAGTTGTATGACTCAATACAAGAATTCATTGTTAAGGTGAATGAATTAAGGAAAAAGCTTATTGATTGTGGGAGTTCTATCAAAGATGACAGACTGATCTATCTCATACATAACAAGCTACCATTAGAGTATTCAACATTTGTATCTTCTTTTAACACATCAAAGACTACCTTAGGGTTTTCCTACAAGAAAGTCACTTTTGATGAATATGCAAAACTATTGGATGATGAAGAAAAGAAGTTGAAATCAATAGGGATTCTCATATCACCTCAGTCCAAAGCATTGGTGGCTAGTGAGGGTTCTCAAAATTCAGCTGGACAATCTTCAAATAAAGGAAAGGGTAAGAAGAAATGGAAGAGTAAATATGAGTATGGAGAAAAGACAACACCTCAATCCAATCAACAAGGCAAGTCCTCAAATTCCAACAAGAAAGGGGACAACAATAAGGAGAAGAAGAAGTGTGCTTATTGCAAGAAATTGGGTCATGAAGAGCATGAGTTTTATCTCAAAAAGATTGATGAGTTCACTCACATCATGAAGAAACATAATGTTCCATTGCCTAATGCTTATAAGGATAAAGGATCATCTTCAAATTCAAAGGGCAAAGGGCAAGCACTCATGGCTAATTCGAACTCTTCAAAAGAATGGATATTTGACTCAGGTGCCCAATATCATATGGGATTTTCAAAGGATGATTTTTCTTCAATAAATCACTCAAAGGTACTGCACATCTTCATGGGAAATGATAGCAAAATGGAAGTTGAAGGGAAAGGAAATGTGGAGATGGAAAATGGAGAGTTCCAAGAGGTTCTCTATGTTCCAAACCTAGGTTCGAATCTCCTATCAATCTACCAAGTCACTCACTTTGGAGATGGACATAGAGTTGAGTTCTTTCCAAACTCAATAAAAGTGCACAGTCTCAAAGATGATTCCTTGGTTGTAGTGGGGAAAGTGAATGATCACAAGAGTTTGTACTCTTTCTCTCATTTTGTGCCCAAGTCTTCTTCAAAGGACTTGTTATCTCAATCAAATTCAAACATGCAATTATGGCATGAGCAATATGGTCATCTTGACTACTGCTATCTTTAGAAACTTTGCACATACCATATGGTGAAAGGTCTACCTCAAATCAACTTTTCTAAGGGTGAATGTTCATTAGATTCAGTGGATATGCATCTAGAGAGGAAGTTACAAAGAGGGAAGTCTTCAAGAGCAACTGGTGTTCTACAGATGGTTCACATGGTATTGGAAGGTCCTTTTGCATTCAGCCAGGGTCGCTACATACTTACCTTTGTTGATGACTTTTCAAGGTTCACTTGGGTCTACTTTTTGCATAGTAAGAATGAAGTGTTGGACAAGTTTCTAGACTTCAAGGCTCATGTAGAATGAAAATACAGGAAAGGCATCAAAGTACTCTGCATGGAAAATAGAAACATGGATGTGAACAAAAGACTTAGGGACTTTTTTAGTCATGAGGGTATTGATCTTCAGACTCCACCAACATTTAGTCTGTATAAGACAGATGTTGCAGCTTTGAGGATCTAAACTCTTAAGTCTATGGCAAGTTGCATGATTCATGCCATGTCTCTAGATCCATCATTAGAAGTCAAAGCAATCTCTAGTGCCACTCACATTCTTAATCGTTCTCCTCATCTAGCCTTAGATGGAAAAACTCCTTTTGAGGCATGGTGCAGTAGAAAACCTATTGTGACACACTTTAGAGTCTTTGGTTGTCTTGAATGGGCAAAGAGATCTTCTAGGGGATGGAAGGCACAATCAGCTCAGCCTTGTACCTTCATTGGTTATGAAGACAGTGTGAAGGCATATAGACTTCTAGATCCTAAGACACATCAGATATTTGTGGAGAAGGATGTACATTTTGAGGAAAGTTCACCCAGCTTGTCCTCTACTCCTCTTTGCACATCATACAGTGTGGATATTGATAGTGATTTCAGTGATAGTGCTTCAAAAAATCTAGACATGTGGGATTCTATCGACAGATACAATGAGAGGTCACTTCATCAGTTTAGTCCACATGCATACGTCGCCACAGTGATAGGTCTAGAACAATAGGGTACATCAATTCTTCTAGATACAAGTTTAGTGATAGATTTGGGAGGCAGTATTCATGATCTGCCTCTTCTTCTTGATGTAGAAGTTCCTTCTTCAATTGTCACGAGGGTTTTAGACTCTCTTGTTCATTCTCTACATGATTAATCCCCATAGGTTGAAGTGATTGTGGATACTTATGATCAACAGTTGCAGCAAGGTTTTTCATCAATTGTAGAGATAGACAGTTCTTTGGGATAGGTTCTTTAGCTATTTGAGCAAGTTTTAGAGACATCACTTATACATGGGATTCTTTCCACACACAGTGAAAGCGTCTCATTTGTACCCTTGGCATTTTTTCTTCCTAAGGGGAGGAACACCATTACGAACTCTTGGATCAACTTCTTCATTGGAGCATTCACTGTTCAACATTCTTCTTTTTGTTGGGGGGGGGGGGGGGGGAGCCTATCCTATATCTCTTCCTCCTTTTATCATTCTCTTATGTATATACTGGATGTATGTTATAATGGGGGAGTCTTGATTACTCCATCCATCCATGCATCCTTATTTATCTCTCTTTTTGGGGGAGGGTTTTTCCCATGAGGTTTTCCCTCTTTCCCCGCTTTATGGGAGATTGTATATCATTATGTACATGGGTACCGAACATGACCTAGTAGCTGGGACCCATATTGCATTTCATCCTAGATTTCATAAGCTTAAGGGAATTCTCCTAAGTTGCACTTAAGGGAGGGTGTTGGTGTGAATAAGTATTTACTTATTACACTTACTTAAGTTTTACTTAGGTTAATGCATTATTTAATTATTATTTTAGGTGAGACACTTAGGAGTTTGTGTACTCTCATTGAGTTATGCAACTCTAATTATGCACATGGTGTGTACAACATGGGAGTATATATCATTCACTGAGTTGTCATGATGACAACACAATTATTCGCACTCCTCATTTAGCACATGTTGTCTACACCACTGATTTACGTGCTACACCACTGTAGGCTTATCCTCACATCATCACACTTAATCCTATGCTTAATAGAGGATAATCCATATCTGGTGGACATGTGCTTGGTTGTATGACATATCATGATGCTGACTTCTATGCATTCTAGAAGCTGTCTTGAGGCCTTTATATTCAGGCACTCGTAGTGTACTCTTGAATTCAGTTATTGAATGAATATAATCATTCTGATCATACTCTGTCTATTTTGGTCTACTGTGTGCTTGTGTTGAGTTCTTTAGTTCTTGGGTGAATTCTAGCCTAAGCCAAATTCTTACAAGTAGATTTGCATAAACTAATTTATTTCTTTCCATTGACTGCTCCCCAAAAATATTATCTCCCCCATTCTTCTTATTTCTCCCATACTTCTTATTTCTCCCCCATTTGGACACTTATGTCAAATGGTTATACACTTAAAATGTATTTGTCCAAAAATGTTCTGTGGACCTCAAGCATTATTTTCAAAGAAAGATCCCAATTGTCACAAGCTACCTCCAATGATTTTATTTGGATGGCTAGCTTGGCAACAAGGTGAACTAAGCCTTCATAAGTAGAAAGATGTGGATCTTTCTTCATGAGTATTTTAGAAAAGGCTAGTTCCTTGTGAAATATCTCCATATGTGGAGTTAGAATAGACTAGATGTTGATCAGTTTTGCCTTTATATTTTCTTCATATGTATGTAACATTGCTATCTTACTCTGATAGTTTAGGAGATTCTTGAAATGTTTCTCACTCTGGGCTAGAGATTTTGGTAGAGTTATACCAGATGGCTATATATGACTCTCCAAACTTAGTATGTGGCTCCTTGTTTGTTGTGTGAAGAGTGTAGGATTACACAATTTGGTATACAAAGAGAAAATTTTCTATGGTGCCTTCTTCACATTATCAGCTTTGGTTTCTAGCACAACCTGTGATAGTGCAAGAGCACTTGATATCTTTTCATTAACCTTATTTTGAAACTTTTTTCATACCATTCAAGTAATTTTACATTTGAATCTAGGTATGTGTCATTTACCTTCTCCACTAAGCTGGTTAGCTGCTCTATGATAGGTATTGTTGCTTCTGGTGCTGGCAGGCTAAATGCATGAAGAAAAATGTCCTTGATATGTATCAAAGCTTGCTTCTACCTATGGTCCTATTTGAGCATATCTTGGTTCTTCTTTGCAAGAGCATCCTAGAGTATGCTCATCTATTCACTAGTGATGGTTGTAAAATCAAACTTGGGGAGCTCAATCACTTCGTCCAAGTTTACATGAATAAATGATGTAACTTCTTCTACCTTATATGTGCTTGGATTTGACCTTTATGATTGTAGGGGTATAGCTTCTATACTTGGCATATGAAGAGCTTGACTTGGAGGAGTAGTAGATTTTGGAAAATTTACTAGTTTTGGTATTGCAAGTTGCTTCTCAAGTTTTGTAGTCATACCTAGCTCTCTAGTCCTATCCTTTGCTTGCTCTTTATTCATAGATGTACCTTGATCTTGTGTTGTAGGTGCAAGAGTATCTACTTGACTTGTTGGAACTTGCGTTCCTTCATTCTTTTCTATTTCATCTTTATGCTCTCCAATTGTCTCATCCTTGTCATTTTCATTTTCCTTTATGTTGACTAAGGCTAGAGTACATTGTACCAATGTACTGACAGTGGAAGTTATTGTCTCCTTCCTTTCATATACCACAATAGGTAATGTAGGTTGTAGAAATGTGAATTGAGAAGGGGCTATAGATGTCACTTGTTTCTATACTTCCTTCCTTGCAGATGCCTTGTCTACCTTCTCAATTTCATCAACACTCACTAGGATAGGATTTTCACAAAGTTTAGCATGGGTAGTGGATTCTACTAGTATCTTCTTTAAATCTTCCTCTATAAGGGGGTTGATGTTCTGAGTGACAGTATCAAAACATCCTTTATCTTTATAGTATCACTATCTATATTCAACTCTCGTTAAGGACTAGCACTCGATATTAGTGTATCTTGTACACTTTGTTCTATCTGCTACTCATCCTTAGCTGTAGCTTATGTATTTGCATGTGTCTTAGTGCCTTCCTCTTGTGCAACTATCTCAATGTCAAATATAGTAACCTTAATTACTTTTTGGTGTTCATCTTTTTCCTCACCTACCTCAATATGTGTCTGCTCATTTTCCTCGGGTGTTGTCAAACCATATAGTGATTTCCAAATCTAAGTGGTATTTTGTACAACACCCTCAATGTCATTCTGCAATATGTTGAATGCCCTATATTTTGGTGCAAATTTCCCTTCATGATTCTTTATTTCCTTAGACATTGTCACCCTATCCAATTATAGCATCACCTAGGCAAGTGTAGTCTCTCTTATTTGTCTTTAAGTTGTGAGACTATATTTCCACTTATGCTCAACTCTATCAAATAATTCCTTTGGTAGAGAGTTGGTAATCTCAATTGTGAGTTTGTTTGAATGTTTCCATCATGGCATATATTGACTCCTCTATTGACATTATTGTCATGTTAATTATTAGTGACATACACTTATTTAGATTGTAAGTATCTACTAAGCATATTGTATAGTTAACAATGTTAACCAAGCATTTTAGACACTACTAAGTTCTACAGTTGTTACCGAGTCCAAGAAATAATATTCAGTTTGTGTCAAGCAATTTCTATTATAATGGTTGATTAGTAGTGTAAACCAAGCTTCATAAGGTTTACTAAGTTCCTCAATGCAAACCAAGTTGTGTAGTGCTTACGAAGCTTGTAGTTACAATGATGTGAATCCAGTGTTGATTGAGCCACTTAGTGTTAGCCAAGTGACTTAGTTTATACCAAGCTCATACTAATAGCATTTATCGAGCTATGTAGTCAGAGTTAAGTGACTTAGTTTATATGCTAAGCTTCATAGTATTCACCATGTCACCAGTGTAGACCGAGTTCAAAACTACTTGGAAGTGATCAGTATGGACCGAGATTCTATGTCTATCATGACAATGTCAAGCATTAACAGTAGATGGCGAGTATCAAAACCTCACCAAGCCAGTCTTCAGAACTCAAGTTCCTATAGTTGGGTTGACTTTGTGTATTTTGTGTAAACTTGTATTGTAGATAACTATATTGATTTGTAAATTGGATTGATATATATGTAATGCATTGTATCACACCCAATGAGAGAGTATGAAGTAATGTAACAAGTAGAGAAGAGTGGAAGATGGAAAGACAAGGCTAAAATAGTATAAGGAGCAACAAAGATTTATCTATCACAATAAGGTAATTGTTACACTTAAGGAATCTCATTCAAAAAACCAAGTTGCAGATCAAAGATTGGCTACTATTTCATCCTAATAGATGGATTAGTTAAATCTTTTCACAAGGTAGACCTAATAGTCTTTTTTAAATCTCTTTACCAAGTGCATACTTCATTCTATGTTTGTAAGTCCTTTTGAAAGGTGGACCTAGCAGTCCTTAGTACTCCTAATAGGGAAGATCATCAGAAGTAATCATTGTAACCCTTAATAAGCCAACTTTATAATGTAGTACTAAAGCTTATGGTTATCATCCCCACCCTAGTTTTACTTTCTATTTGGAAGGTTTTTGGGTCACCAAATTATGTGTCAAAGTGTTATGAATATTTTATTGTATTTAGTTATTTCTGTATGCAATTAGATCAGAATACACATGAAGTGTAATGCCCCACCCAGAGATCCTTGGAAACAAGGATGAAAAACAAGCCATATTTTTTTTTTAAACCAAGTGTAAGTGCACATGATAACAACCTACACAAATCATAAAGATAGTAACGAAAGATTGAAACACCATCCAACACCAACGGATCTCCAAATGCCACTACTACCAAAACCATGAAGACAAAATCATAAGAGATCAACCAAGCTAAAAGACCAAAGAAAACTCCTAAAAATTGGCTAAGTTAACATTTTGAAGCCCTAAAATTTCCTAGAATGTTTACCTTAGCTCGTAGAGGTCTGAAACCCATCTCAAATGATTCATCGCATATATTAAAATATATCTTAAGTATTAACTTATACTTAAACAATATATTTTAAACCCTAAAGGACAAAAATGGAAGACAAAAAATTGGAAAAAAAATAGAAATAACCTGGATCCAAAATGCGACACCTTACGATTGAAGAATATCGAAGAGGGTATCCAAAACAACTCTCAAAAAGTTTGGATCAACTCGAAAAGTGCTAGCGGTCGGCCCGCGCAAGTTTTTACAAAACCTATGTGATACTTTAATACAACACTAAAAAGTATCACATGACATTTCTTACAAAGGAGGGCGACACTTTCAGAGTTTGAGCGATACTTTTCTCAAAGGCGTGTGATACTTTTAGGGTATCTACGACATTTTTCCAAAGGAGGTGTGATAATTTCTAGTATCACACGACATTTCTCCAAGAGGCATGTGATACTTTTCAACATCGTATGACATAGTTTCTATGGGCATGCGATACATTTTTATGTTGCACCATGCTGATAAAATGTCACCCAAAGAAACACAAGAACACCTAAAGAGAACACAAAAAGGGAAAAATAGAGTATAAAACCTCCACACCAGGGAGTATTGGATCCACACCTCAAGGCATGAACACTCAAACTATAACTAAATAATTAAAAGACGAAAAGCTGAAATCTAACCATCTATCAAATAGTGAAGGGAAAGTACGAAAAGGAAAACATCACAAAGAATTGAAAGTGACATTTTAGTTAAACTTAATTAACATTGTAATGAGAAAAATAACCACTAAGTGTGCAGTTTCTCCCAACCATCAATGGTGTCATAAGACCATCATGGGACATAGCCATCCCCCACGCATAACATCCCAAGCCACCAATCAGATTATTGATGTTGTCATGATAGGGACATCACTACTAAACATGTTACAATATAAGAAAAGGAAATCTAACATGCTAGTAGTAAAGCATAAGATAATCCTATAAGTAGATAACATCACCTACCACATGCTAATCATCATAATAAGGAATGCATTAAAATTAATATAATCTAAACATGATAAAAAAATCTCAAGAAAAGCATAAATCACAAGAAAGCATACTTTGTAAATCGAAGTACCAAGTGACCACATCTAGCAACGGTCGCACTAGGATACAAGATGGTCTCTGTACACTGGTCCCTAATACTAGTGAAGGTATCTATGCCTCCCAACCACATGGTACCTATAGGTCCACACCCACCATGCTGATGGAGATAATGATCCAACCACACACACACAAAACAACAACCATGGCTAACACACATGCCAAGCAGTATGATGATTGAATCTAAGACAAAGACAATGCATAAACTACAAGTCCTGGTCAGACACCTCAATGGGCTACTATGTAGAGACCTACATCATGGAGAGTCAATTGGCATTGACAAGCCCAAGTTCAGATCATGTTTTCTCAAACTTAATTGGTTACTCACACATTGTGTCCTCAAACTTAATCAAGTGCTCACACATTTTATTATCTTAAGTTTTATTACCACCTAGTATTTCATTTGATTATCACTTATATAAAGATTTCTCTACCAACCCATGATACCATGATTGTCAGGCTGCAAGATAGAAGCCCCCTCCATATGCTACCCTACCCTACCCATGCTCATCCAACGATGAGTTCTCGTAGGCATGCAAATTCCCAACCCAACCCCAATGATCATAACTTTGGAAAGTACCATGGATAATCGAGACTCGCAAGTCATTTGACAATGTACACACACATACTCATGTGTGGCGCACCACCATCACAAAGATCATAACAAAAGGACTAGAAGAGAACACAAAGCAACAAGTCCCTCAATTGAAAATAGAATCAAGAGGACATATGCAACATGCATCCCAATGCAATAAAAGATGTGAAAGTGGTCTAACTAATATCCAAATAGATCATCTAGGTCCACGAACCACATAGTGCCAAGAAAACTCGAGAAAATAGGGCGACACGTAAAACAAGATAAAAACCCCAAATTTTGGAAAAGTTCTAAAATTAAAATCCATTTGGCCTTTGGGTTCAAAAACCCCAAAAATCTAAAAATAAATGAAATCAGACACTGTATGCAAAAATGGCCAACATAATGGCTCAAAATCTCAAACCCCCATCTCAAAAATGAGGAAAATGCTCATACCCAACCAACCGGGCAGAACCAGCAAACAAAAATAGAGGGAAACACTAGTTCTCAACCTCCTAACATACAACTACAAGAAATAGAAGCTGAAACAGAGTGAAAACAATAAAATGAGAAGGCCCGACCTAATAGAAAAAGAGGCAAAAACTAAAACTTGCATAATAAAATTAATCACTCATCAAATGTATTGAAAATGACGGCAAAGCATAAACTCCTTGACCTAAATCCAATGAGACCAACCTCACGTAGATCCCATGCTCACAGCTCCTAGAATGAAGAAAACAAGAATCCTTCAAAAGAGGATTTCCAAATTTTCTCTCCAAATTATATTTCTAAAATGTGAGAAGTGAATAATGAATTCATTCTTCCAACACTTTTTCACTATTTGACCCAAATGAAAATAGGTTATTATCCATAACAAAAATTCACCTAAGGAAAAGCTACTAGAAATTAAATCTGAAAAGATTTAAAACCCAAAAACCCAAAATCATAGAAAATTACTTAAAACTTTCTTGACAAAAGTGAACTTCTAAATGCAAAAACATGCTTATTGGTCTAATCACATAATGTAGATGAGTTCAAATTTACTAATCACCAAAAGGTTTTAATTTAAACAATTAAATAAGGGTGCGTCAACCATACAGGGATGACATTGGTAATTATGAATAGCTGAATCACTAACTCCATGTGCCACTGCGAGGGATATAATTCCTACACACTAAAGCACATGATCAAGTGCAATTGCATATAATATCATAGCTGAAGCAACATGTATTAAAATACCTATTTAATCCATTTAAATCACTCACATTCGCAAAAAGCGTAAAGATACAAGAATGAAGTAAATAACTATAGCATAAAATTCATCTCACGACATAATCGAAAAATATGTCCAAAAAAACCACATAACTAGATATCCTCAAAGATCTACTGTCATCTCAAAATAGCATCAACATGCAAAATGATAATTGAACAACATAGGAGTAAAACATCATAGTACCAAAACAAGTATAACATTTGATCCTTGGGTCAACATAAGGTAAAAAATAGGAGTATCAAGTATCTCTCGAATCAAAATAGACAAGGTATAGACTGCAAACATGAGAGGCACTACATGAAGGATTAATTGCTAATAAAGGGTTAAAAGTTTTATTGGTTATTGATTCACCCTTCTCCTCTTAGTAACTTATCCTATCATATATATATTTCCAACAATTGGTATTAGAGCATTGTGGTTCATAAAAAAGAAGTTTAACAACTTGAGCAAAGATCAAAGGCTATGGAGGTATTCAGACTTGATAAGGCTATTGATAATGAGAAGCTAGATTTGGAATTGGCTATTGGACAACTCAAGAAATCAAAGGAGAAAAACTTCCAATCCTTGAAAATAAGAAAAGATCTTGCAATCCAAATGAATGACCAACTCTACATTTAAGAAAGAGTTGAAGACATCCACTCAAGAAATTTAGATTAAGCTAATGAAGCAATCAAAGAACTATTGGAAAAGAATGGTATTCTTCAATAAGAAGTAAGAAACTGAGAAGAGAGCAAGAAATTTAGTCAGTTAGATTATGTGAAGTCATGGAAGAGAAAAATAAGATAAAAGAAGAGATAGAAGGTAAGAACAATGAAATTCAACACCTATCCCTTTAGCAAGAAGACTTCATTAATTAGCTCACTAATGAAAATGAAGAAAACATGTATCTAAGATTAGAGAATGAAAGATTGTAGAATGATCTAAACACTGAAAGGAAAACCAATGAGAGGATGATGAAATCTCAAGCAAACATGAATCAGTTGAATGATCAAAGTCATTACAAACAAAAAGAAAAATCAAGAATTGGATTTATAGAAGAAGGTGAATCATCCAAGCAAGGAGCTCAAAAGAATCAAAGACCTACTTGTAGTCATTGTGGTAAGATAGGTCATACACTAAGCAAATGTTGGAGCAATGGGAAAGTTAAATTCATTGAAATATACAACAATTGCAATCAGCATGGACATAGACCTAATGAATGTAAAGACAAACCTAAATTTGAAGGAAAATGTCACAAATGTAAGAAGCATGGGGGCAAATCTTCTAAATGCAAAACAAATATATTGAACCCAGCATAATAGATTGCAAAAGCTATATTTGGTTGGGACTATAACGGTTGGTGTAGATGTCATTACTATGGATAATTTGGACACATTAGAATGAATCATGTAAAACATAATTCATATGAAACAAGAGACACTACCAAAAGATGTTTTATTTGTATGAAACTTGGTTTACCAAGAACTATATGAATACTAGAAGAATAGAAGATGAAAAGAAGGAAAAAGCTGATAACATTAGAAAGTAGATGAGACAACAATGGATTCCAAAATCTACTAAGGATGCAAATTCAAGCAATAATGTCACTCAAGAGTTGGGTGAATCCAACATTTCCACTTGATCTCTCAAAGGAGAACTAGAACTAGGATTTTGAAGAAGATATATCACATCAATTCTAGTCAGCAGAATGAAAGATCCATATTAGCATACAAGATGCAAAGGAATCATCGAGTATTCAAATGATGCTAGTCATTATCAATTAAAATCAAGTTACAGACCTTACCAAGTGAGGTCAGGTTATAAGACCTTACTAGGCTAGGTCAAGAGCTATGATATCTATTGTTTGGTTACTGAGTCATGGATGAATCTACCAAGTATTCAATGCAAGTGAAGTGGATCATAGTCTATCTTTTGAGCAAACAATCATACCAGGAATTTATAATGATTGAAAGGCAAAAATTGATAAAAGGATAGAATCAAATTCATTTCTCACTGTGAATCTTCAAGAGTTATCTGTGTAGAGTGAAAAATAGAACATTCAAGTGATTCAAGCAAGTTATTGAAGATTTTCATGTTCTCTTGAACCCTATTGAGAAAAGATGGCATACACTAGTAAAAAATACAAGAAAGGCTTAGATATGTTAGTTTGAGGCATGGAATGGAAGGCACCAGACTTTAAGCTAAGTCCTTCCATCACAGAAACCCTAGATCAAAGTAGAGCTCAATTGCAAATTCCACCAAAGGTACTATTGATCAATGATATTCATTCAAATCTTAAGTGTGCTATTCAAGATATTGGAACTTTGGAAATGGATGAATCCTTGAAAGAATTATGTGTGAATGGTGCATTGAAACTGAAACATCAACATCTTGAAGTGAAGGGTTTGACCCACATTCCACATATGCCATAGGATCTTCGAATCAAATGGATAAGATATATCCTCAACTATGTGCACAATGGTTAGTTGTGATTAGAAAAACTTATCTTGATAACCAAGAAAATGATTACTAGAATCACTAGTCTTTTGATGTTGGCAAAAGAAAAATCAACCAAAACCCTAAGTTGGGTTGAGCTAGAGAAGAAAACCCTTGTCAAGTGGGATGGAAGGGGAATGAAGATCACCTCTATCATAGCTATAGAATTGAAGTTTGGGATGCATGTCATCATGCACAAAATATACAATTCGAGCAGAATCAATAGTGTATCATGTGAAGTAGTGGATCTTGTATACAAGGTGGTCAAAAATAACATATCACTTGACCTTTCCAAGTTGTTGTTGAACTAGTTCAACAAGAACATGGAGAGTATAGTAACTTGTAAGAACAATCTTGATAAGTTCGGTTCGATTTTGATTTGTCTATTTTTCTATGTGCAATTTTTTTTTCCATCTAAAGGTATAGTTGTATGGAGGAAGGATGTACCTATTCTTTATTAGATTAATGAATATATAGCTAAAATGGGAGAAAACTATGTGAGTATTATGGACAATTACTTTGATGCATTTAAGGAGAAAATGAATAACAAATTCAGGTTCCCAAAGAAACTAGTTGATAATTAAAAAGATGATGTTTGTTTCATGGTTAATAATGACAAATTATATATATAGGTAGTTAAACCAAGACTAGTATGGGTTAAACCTCTAGGTTATGTGGTAAACATAGATGAAACCAAGGATATTACTGAGGCACTAATTAATGAGCTTGTTGACCCTAAAGCTGCATACTTTGGCACTTATGATGAAGCTAAGGAAAAAATTGAATTGGAAGTCAAAATCCCTTAGGTAGTCAACAAAGGAAAGAAGAGAATTACTGAACTAAAAACTAGCACCACTCTTCTATTAAATTAGGGAAAAGGAGATGATATTGAGGATGAAGAAGTAGAAGATGAAGAAAAATTAGAGGATGAATAACCATTAAAGAAGAAAGGAAAAGTTATT
Source organism: Cupressus sempervirens (assembly GCA_028749045.1). Taxonomy (NCBI): domain Eukaryota; kingdom Viridiplantae; phylum Streptophyta; class Pinopsida; order Cupressales; family Cupressaceae; genus Cupressus; species Cupressus sempervirens. The sequence goes on from CM053787.1 coordinate 33,711,906, forward strand.
ATAACCAAGCCTGCCAAACCATCTATTGTTGTGTTTACAAGGAGATAATCTAGGAAGAAATTGGACAAAGAAGGTGGAGATGTAATCTTTAAAAAGCTTCCACCCATCTTCTAGGAAAAACTAAAAGATATAGAGTTAGGATCAGGCATACCAAACTTCAAAGCACTTAAGTATGAGACTAGGACTATAGAGGAGCATAAGAAAATAGAAGATGTATTAATGTCTAAAATGGGTAAGTGGAAGTATTCCCCAGACTAGTTTGCTTAGCAGATTTTGAGTAATCTAATGGAGAAGATCAAACCAAGATAGGAGAATGTCATTAAAATTGCAAAAGAAATATATGAGCAGACCCTGAGGCAACTCATGCCAAGTTTGAATGACAAGGAGGTAAAGGAATCTCTAAAGAAGAATGAAGAAAAAATTACCTTGAGATTCAACACTTGTCTTATATTATTGAATGACACTGAACATGTGATAAGGAATGCCACTAACACATGGAAGAAAATTTATGTTCTTCATAAGCCATGTGATTTTTTTGTCAATATAAGCAACAAGGATGATGATGGACATGAAAAAGATGAGGAAATTGATGATAAAAAGTTACACATTATGACAATGTAGATGATGAGGAAGAGGAATAGGGACATGAAGCTACCAAGGAAGACTTACTTGAAGTTTAGGACACTAAGGAGACCAACCTAGAGACAATTTCTACATTATTTATAGCCTCACTTCCTCATTCTTTTAGCCAAACTTTAAAAAAATCAAACCCAAAGAAAGCTACTACAGGATTGATTGTGTCAAACACTATAAGTACAAGCACTCAATCAATTTTTGCACCTTTCCAGCTTAGTACTTCATTGATAGAAGTGGCAAGCACTTCATCTACCAAGAAACCAAAACTTCCTTCTACATCAGTTTTGGTTACACAAGGTATTTCTACAATTGGTATTTCAGCAATAAGTGCAGTATCTACTTTTTCAGCAAGTCCTACTATTTCTACAATTGTTTCCATTCCTAGCATGCAAAAAATACGTGCAAGGATAGTTGAGATCAAGTCTCAATTGAGTACAAGATTTTTGGGCAAAGGCAACGAGAAGGAAGAAGAAATTTATCTAGATGAGGAGATTGTAATTTTGAATCAAGACATCTCAAATCTCAATCTTGATAAGATGCATATTTTTTGAGAACTTCTTCAGAAGAAAGCTAAGTAGCGAAGGCTTATAGATGAAAGAAATAAGTAATTCCAAATAATTGAATATGCAAATAATATCCTAGTAGAGGCACTAAACACAAAGGCTAACACTTCTCAACCAATTTTGAATCACTTAGCAGAGGTAATCCAAAAATTCAATGAAGATTTGAATGGAGAAGAGAAATTTTTGTAGAGAGATGAGAAGAAATTTGAGAATAAAGTTTTGGAGCTTATTGCTCAATAGATTGCTATTCATCAAGTACAATTATCTACTATTCTAAGCTCACTGGAGACCTCTTGCAACAATGTATCTTCACCATTCAATAAACTCTATGGTATTTTAATTTTCACCAAAGATATTAAAGAAAAACTTTCTAAGATTGATGAAGATTTGAAGGCAAGTAGACAACACCTGCAAGTTAACCCAAGTTATACCTTTGCCCACTACACAATGATTAGATTCTTAATTGATATGTAGGTAGAATTGCTAAGAGAAGAAGCTAGAATAAGATCTACATTGATAGACATTTAGAGCATGATTCTCCCACACATGGATGCATTGCAAAAATATATTACACATACCAAAACACTCATCCATGACAACAACTTCTCAATTGTAGACAACATGATAGAACTATTAGTAGAAGTGCAGATTGCATTACACACATGTAAGGTGTTGCAAGAGAATTGGGACAAGAAAATGACACTAATCCTAAAGGTACATCTCTTACAAAACCAATTTTGAAAATTTTCAAAAATAAAGTACTCTACCGAGTTGGAGACACAAGGTTATGAATAAAAGGTATTCTTGGACATTTACTTTTAATTCAGTTTTGACTAATATGTGTTTTTTGTCACTAATGCTAAAGGGGGAGATTGCTGACATTATAGTCATGTTTGTTATTAGTGACATACACTTATTCAAATTGTAAGTATCTACCAAGTGTATTGTATAGTTAATAGCGTTAGCCAAGCATTTTAGATTCTACGGAGTTCTAAAGTTTCTACCAAGTCCAAGAAATAGTATTCAGTTTGCACTAAGAAATTTCTACTATAATAGTGATCAATAGTGTAAACTAAGATTTGTAAGGTTTAATGAGTTCTTTAGTGCAAATCAAGTTTTGTAGTGCTTACTAAGTTCACATTTACAATGATGCAAATATAGTGTTAACTAATCCACCCAATGTTAACCAAGTGATTTAGTTTATACCAAGCTCATAGTGATAACATTTATCAAGCTATGCAGTTAGAGTCAAGTGACTTACTTTATATGCCAAGTTTCACAATATTCACTGAGTCACCAATGCATGCCAAGTTCAAGACTACTTGAAAGTGATGAGTATAGAGTGAGCTTCTATGTCTACTAAGTGCATGACAATGTCAAGCATTGATAGTGGATGCCAAGTATCAGAACCTCACCAAGCTAGTCTTCAAAACCCAAGTTATTTTGTGTATTCTGTGTAAACTTGTATTATAGCTAGCTTTATTTATTTGTAAATTGGATTGGTATATATGTAATGCATTGTATCACACCCAATGAGAGAGTATGAAGTAATGTAACAGGAAGAGAAGAGAAGAAGAGTAAAATACAAGGCTACAATAGTATAACAAGAAGCAAAGATTTATCTATCATAGTGAGGTGATCGTTACACTCAAGAAATCTCATTCAACAAACCAAGTTGTACATCAGAGATCAGCTACTATCTCATCCTAATAGGTGGATTAGTTAAATCCTTTCACAAGGTAGACCTAATAGTCTTTTGTAAATCTCTTTACTGAGTGCATACTTCATTGTATGTTTGTAAATTATTTTGCAAGGTGGACCTAGCAATCCTTATTGCTCCTAATAGGGTAGATCATTAGAAGTGACCATTGTAAGTTGTAATAGGTCAACTTTATACTGTAGTACTAAAGATTGTGGGTATCAACCCCACCCTAATTTTACTTTCTATTTGGAAGGCTTCTAGGTCACCAAATTATGTGTCAAAGTGTTATGAATGTTTTATTGCTTTTAGTTATTTATGCATGCAATTAGATTAGAATACACATGAAGGATTAATTGCTAATAAAGGATTAAAATTTTTATTGGTTACTTTTTCACCCCTCCCCTCTTAGTAACTTAGCCTATCCTATATATATATATATATATATTTCCAACATCCTCTACTTGGTTTATCTCAAATTTTCTAAGTTTTTCAAACTCAATATGTGTACGACCAAATAAATCAACATTATTCCTTATATTCTCACATATATTGTCTAAATCTAAAGAAGGATGGTGACTTACCACTTTGAATTAGCTATTTTCATCAGATTTGGTCCTCTTTTCATTAGATTCAACTCAAGCTATGTATTTTCTTCTTGGTATCTTCTCAAGCTCTTTTTCTTTGGTAGCCAATCTACCCCTCTTCTCTTTTGGCTTATTTTCTTCTTGAGCCTTTTTGGTAGCAGCCATTGTGCTTGGTCTAGTAGATGAAACTATAGGCTTAGGTTTTGCAACCTTCCTTGGTTTACTAACTGCTGGGGTCTTAGCTTTCATCTTCTTTTTCTCATGTGCTTCACTAGCTTCTTCTCCCTTAGCACCTTCTTCAATTTCTACTTTTTTTGCTTGATCTTCTCCTTGACCTTGAGTTAAGGCCAGTAGTCCTTGAATAGGAATATCTTCTTCTTCTTCTTCTTCTTCATCTGCTACTTCACCAAATTTCTCTTTAAGCTTCTTGACAATCTTGTTTTTCTTTATTATGACTATGGAAATCTTCAAATCCATCATTATCTTAGATTTAGCCATATCATAATTCCCAAAGATAGTAGCCTTAGCATCTACATCTTTTGTAAGTAATGTTGTTATTACTTTAGAGGCTTCATTAACATTGATCTCATAGCCTAGTGGTCTTAACCACCTTACCCTTGGAATAGCAGCTTGAAAATATGTAAAATCAATGTCAACTAGAAAGAAAACATCATTGAAATTTTTCTCAACTAGTGAAACTATTATCCTTATTATTTTCTTCATTGATTTCTTGAGGTCTTCAAAGTAGCTAGTCATAACTAACTCAAAATTATTTCCAAGTTGCTTGATAAATTCACCTATCTGCACTACAATAGATCTATTTGTTTTCCATGTAACTTTACTAAATGTGGGAAATGTATTCTATATATAAAAGAACATGCATACAAGAATTGAACCAAGTTTACATTGTGCACTTTTGGTCTTCCTTATTACTCCCAATTTTTTTGACAATTGTTGCATCTACAACTTGACAAGGTCATAGGTATGATCCTTCTTAACTATCTTATAGACCATGTCAACAATAATACACTATTGAGCCTTTTGGATTGATATAATTCATGTTCTATAATCTTCACTACAAAAGTAATTAGGAGATCTAAGATAGTATCAATTGTCATATCTCATTCGTTCCACACTGTCCCTATATTCTTCTCAATGACCTCTTTGGATTCACTCCTCATGGTTTTAGGTCAGTCAAGTGTTGGATACCCTATTACTCTATGTACAACTTTGTTTGTTATCTTTACTAGTCCATTATCCAACCATGTAGAGTTATCATTAATTCTAATAAGAACTATCTTTATCCATTCAATTTTGAAGATATTATCTAGGGCATGAGTTAACCCTTTCCTCTCTACAATTTTGAATTCTTCTTTCAACAATCCATTTTTACACAATTTCCCATAGGTTTCCCTAATCTCCATGCCACCTATGCTACTCACCTTGCATATGTAGCAACATCTCATGTCTTGAATCATTAAAACTTGAGGTGGTATCATTGAAAATGCACTAGATGGATCCTACTTGTAAGCAATATCAGGAATGGCTCTAAAGTCTAGTTGTCTAATATCATTTCTTATCAATTGCACATTCAAAAATTCTTTACCCTCTTTAACCTTAGGATCTAAAGAATTAGATGCCATTCTATAAACTAGGGTTTTTTTAAATTCAAACTATGTAGCTCGACACACAATAAATACCATTGTAAATCTATTGTGATGGAGTTGAGTGACTATTGAATCCTACTTGCAAACACTTGGAATGATTTCTTCAGTTTTCCTTTTTCTCTTCATGCTCTCCTTCAAATTCAAATGATGTCAAATGAGTAGAAATCAATCAGACAAACCTTAAAACCTCACACTAAATGCTTGGTTCATAAACATTTGTAAGCTTGACTTCAATAGAGATTTTGACTCACTCAGCTTCCATGAAGTTCTCTTTTTCACTCAACAAATACTACAAGCTCGGTAAACACTATCACTTTGCAATAGCTCGACATGAACTAACATTTCACTCGGCAACCATAATGAAACTTTTCATGGTTGACAGTAATATGAAAACTGATAAAACTTAAAGATTTCTTCTAGATTCTTAAAAACACTATACATCTTTCTTCATGCAAATATAGTCTTTTCACAACTAAATCCTTGGAACTGATGTATGGTAAATCTTTTAAATATCAGTCCCACACATATCTCTTGATTTCTTAATTGGAGGTGGCGTGATCACTTGACCCATTGGGTCAAGTGATCCCATCTAAACTTGATGTGCTTCAATCTTCCTTTCTCTTCAATGTCTTATTCATATCATCTCTAAAATTCTCAACATCTACCTTTCCTTTGCCTTTGTTGAACTCACTACTTGGTGCCTTTGACCTAGTTGGACAATTCTTGCTTATGTGACAAATTTTCAAATAGCTAAAACATGTGGTTTGACTCAACCATCTTTTTTCATCACTTCTAAAATGTGTTCTTATGCAAATTTTAGCAACATATCCATACTCTTGACAATAATGACAACTATACCTAGTATTATAATCCCAATTATAAGAGTTATAATTGTGCTTTACCTTTGTCTTCTTGTTTTATGACCGTTTAGGCTTGTATTTTTACTCATATGCTCTATGTCCATAATTTTAATAGTTATAACAATATCCTTCAAATCTTTGTATGCTTATGGTCTTGGTTCTACATTCATGTGCCTGATGACCTTATTTTTTGTATTTGTGAAAATGATCCATGAACTTCTACTTAGGATTCTGATTTGCAATCTTGCTCCTAAAAACATTAGTAGTATGACCTATCTTACTACAATTATGATAAGTAGGTTTGGAGTTCTTACCTTTGTTACTTCTTTCTTCACCACTTTTGGATGATTCTCCTTCTTCAGCACTAGTGTAACTCAATCCAAAAGTATCACTATTGGATCTAGGGGATCTCATCAATTATGCAGAGTACTTGATGGCTTCACTAGGTTTATTGAAACTTTCAACAAACTCTTTTTCTTTTTTCAGATTATTTCTCAATTTTTCATTCTGTAATTTTAGTGTTGTGATATCAATATCCTTTGCATTCAGTTCAAGATTTGCAATCATCATTTGACTTAAAGTTTCCTATTGCATGTTAACAATCCTACTTACCTCTGATGTTTCTCTTCTAGTCTATTGGTCCAAATCCTTTTGTCATCTTCAATCATGACTTTATCTTCTTTAGCTTTCTTTTTCTACTCAATCACCTCACATAGCGATACTAATTGGACCTCTTGTTCTTTGTTAAGACTTCTAACCTCTTCAGTTAGGGTTTCATTCTTTTCCATTAGGTTTGCAAATGTTGCATCAAATTCATTGATGTTTCCACCTACAAACAATTCAGTAGTGTTAATCTCTTGGTATTGTGTGTTATTCTCTTCAATAGATATTTCCTTCCTTCTTTTCAATGATTTCTTTAACTCATCTCTTGCTTCATTCAGATGATTTAGGGAAAGTTGTATTTCAATCATCTAGTTCTCAATAGTCTTTCCCAACTTATAGACTTCCATCTTCAAGATCTTTCCTCAAAGCTACAAAGCTTTACTTTCTAGAGAATTCAGCTCTGATATCAATTTTTGGAAATGCAATAGGGAAGTAAACTCTGAGAGGGGTGGTGGGGGGGTTGGATCAAAACTTAAAACTTTCAACCTCAAAATCATTCACCACACATCCATCTCATAATCTATGCATATAAACTAAAATACCAAATTAAGCATATACATCCATAGCATGAAAGTAAAACATTCAACACATATATGACACATGTTATTTGGTTACCCAAAAAATCTCCAAGGAGAAGGTAAAATTGGGGTGGGGATGACACCTACAAATATTCACTACTACAGTAATAAAGTGTATCCAATGAAGGTTACAATGTTTTGATCATGAAACATGATCTATGCTATGAAAGGTCTACCTTGTTAAAGGCTTACAAGATTGTTAGATCTTACCTCATTAAAGGATTTCGACACCCTATTAGAAGTGTACTTGGTAAGAGGACTTTAACTTACAATGAAGTAAGAATCTTGTTAAAGGATTTACAACAACCTATTAAGACTACTTAGTTAAGAGATTTGACTAATTCACTTGTTACAATATTTTAGCAATTTGATCCTTCAATTACCACTCTATTGCTTGATGTTAGATCACCTCTATATTGATGTGTACTTGATCCTTTCTAATTAGGTGTATCATTGATGTCTTCTAATTCCTTTCCTCTATTCTCCTTTAATTGATTTTGCAATGTAATTCAAATCATAACACCTTAATCACCATGAATGCCCTATTTGTGAATGCAAACTCTCTTTAATTCTTCTTAAGTAGTCATTAAAATGTTTAGTGTTTTTCCTCCTTAAGAAGACCTAGGTGACTTACGGTTAGGTATCAATTAATAGTTGTGATTGACCCATATTGCCACTTAATCCTTCCCTTTTTCTTATTGGATGCATATAATGCATAGGGAATCACAATTAAGATTCATCCTTATCATCAAAAGATCATAAAATGATCCTTAAGTCAGCCCAAAAATGGTTTACATAGAAGTTTGTGCTATTATAAAAAACTATGTCAAAACCATTTAACTCAACACTTGAAGTCCCTGATGCTCAGCATCAACTATAGCTTCAATTTTGTAACTTGGCCTTTGAATGACTTAGCATCCATTGATCACTCAACATCTGAATAGTTCAACAAATACTATCTACTTGACACTTGAGTGACTTGGCACTTACTAGTTACTTAGCTCATGCTAATTATTTATTGGTTGACATATACTATCTAACAACTTATGCTCAACATGTATTACTTGTTTTGCATAACTAGGTAAATGAATTAAGTATTTTGTCACTCTGACATAGGAAAAAGGATGAATAACTAGAGCCAAAGGCTCATCCAACTATCCAAACCACCTTGCAAGAGTTAACACAATGAAAATGAACACAAAGAACATCAACCAAAGGAGGAAAAGAGTGAAATAGTTTTATTGATTCATCAAGATATCTTTATACATACCCAGCTATAAGGCCTTCTGGGTTATGGCCAATTCACATTCAAATATCCAACTGCAAATTCACACTTTCATTTTTGCTCTCTAATATGCTCTCTCTAAAACTTCTCCAAAAATTTCCTAAATCTAAGCCTAAATACTTTATTTATACTTTTCAAAATGGCTTACAGATCATTCTATAATCATTACATAAGAGGAAGGATGACCCAACAATGGTCTAGACTCATCCCAAGAAAAGATCTTAACATAAATGTCATGAATGAAATAAATCATGCAAGTTAGCTCACAAAATCATGTCCAAATACTGACATTTGGCATACATTGGGTAACTTAGCACATGAAGAAACACTCAACATGCACTGAGTAACTTAGCACATGAAGAAACACTCAACATGCACTGAGTAACTTAGCACATGAAGAAACACCTGATATCCACTGGGTAACTTGGCACATGAAGAAACACTCGGCATACACTGAGTAACTGGGCACATGAAGAAACACTCGACATACACTGAGTAACTCGGCACATGAATAATCACTCGACATACACTGGGTAACTTGGCACATGAAGGAATGCTACAATAACTCGACACATAAAGGAAAATAGGGTTACTAGGAACATGAAAAAAATTGAGTTACTAGGCACATGAAGAAAACTGGGTTACTAGGCACATGAAGAAAACTGGGTTACTAGGCACATGAAGAAAATAGGGTTACTAGGCACATGAAGAAAATAGGATTGTTAGGCACATGACGAAATTGATGGGCACATGAAAAAATGCTAGGCACATGAAGGAATTGCTAGGCACATAAAGGACTGCTAGGCACATGAAGGAATTGCTAGGCACATGAAGGATTGCTAGGCACATGCAAGAATTGCTAGGCACATGAAGGACTGCTAGGCACATGAAGGAACAACTAGGTGAACAAACCAAGCAAGATAACAAGATAACCCAAGATGCTTCTACATCAGACAACTGGGTTGAAAGAAATGATTCTCTTGAATCATTGAGATGTCCTAACCTGAGCTAAATCCAACTCAAATTGAGAAATCCATGAAGCATCTTCAATAGGTCTATTCTTCCACTTCACCAAATATTCATAGAAATCTTTTCCTCTTGTACTCTTTCCAACTCTCAAATCCAATATCTGTTCAACTTCCTCAATCTATTTCTTAGGATAATCATCTAGTATAACAACTTCATCCTCTGACTCATGATAATTATACAAATCAGCAATATTAAATATAGGAGATATATCCATGTCATCAAGTAACTCAACTTCATAAGTATTATCGCTGTCAAACTTCTTCAGGATCTTACAAGGTCTAAATATCTTCATCTTCAGCTTGCTATATGTTCCAACTAGGAATCTTCCTTTCTTCAGATGAACCGTCACCTTATCACCAACTTGAAAATCATGGTGTCTTCTAGACTGATCAGCATTCTCCGTATACTTTTGATTACTTTGTTCTAGCCTCAACTTCACTTATGCAAAGATTTCATGAAATCAGAAAATTCTTCTCCTACATTGCTTTTCTTTTCTTCACCAGCAACATTTCTCAAATTTGATATACCTCTAGGATGCATTCTGGTAATAATCTCAAAAGGTGTCTTCCCTGTACTCCTATTCATAGAATTATTATATGAAAATTCAACTTGTGCCAATACCATCTCCCAATTACTTGGCTTATTCCCAACTAAACATCTCAACAAATTACCCAAGCTTCTATTCACAACCTCTATCTATCCATCTATTTGTGGATGGAATGTAGAACTAACCTTCAATTCAATACCCATCTTCTTCCACAAAGTCTTCCAAAAATGACCAATAAACTTATTGTCTCTCTTTGAAATAATGCTTCTTGGTAATCCATGCAATCTCACAATCTCTTTAAAGAAAAGTTTAGCAACATGCTCAACATTTGATGTCTTCTTACATGGTATAAAATGATCCATCTTAGAAAATTTTTCCACTACAACAAATATGGAATCATACCCTTTCACTATTTTAGGCAATCCAAGAACAAAATCCATACTGATGTCAATCCAAGGTTTCTCAGGAGCAGTAATAGGTGTATAAAAACTAGTATTTTGACTCACTCCCTTTGCAACTTGACAAACTCCACAACTCTTTACAAATTTTTGAACATCCTTATACATTTGTGGATAATAATACTTCTCTTTCAGCAAACTCAATGTCTTATCAATTCCAAACTGTCCAGCTAATCCACCACTATGCTTTTCCTTAATCAAATTCAACCTCATAGGACTTCTAAGAATACACAATTGAATACCTTTGAACAACATACCTTCTTGAATGAAATACTCATCATAATTACTTATGTGATCTATCAGATTTGGTGCTCTTCACTCTCTCCATGCCTCAGAAAAATTAGGATCAACATCATATAACTCTTTCATCTCATCAAAATGAAGAACTCCAACCTTCATTTTAGTCAACAAAGAACATCTTCTACTCAATGCATTAACAAATTTGTTAGTAACTCCACTCTTATGCTTGATCATAAATGTAAAACTCTACAAATACTCAACCCACTTCATATGTCTTTGATTCAATTTATGTTGACTTCTCAAGTATTGTAAAGCTTTATGATCAGTATACAAAACAAACTCCTTAGGCATCAAATAATGTCTCCATTTCTTCAATGCTTTAACAATGGTGTAAATTTCTTGATCATACACATAATATTTCCTTTTAGCATCATTCAAATTTTCACTAAAGAAAGCAACAAGCTTACCTTCTTGACTTAATACAACTCCTATTGCATTACCACTTGCATCACATTCAACTTGAAATACTTTGTTGAAATCAAGTAAAGCCAATATAGGTAATTCAGCAACCTTTTGTTTCAAAGTCTCAAAACTCTTATCAGCTCCCTATGTCCATTTGAATTCTTTTTTATCTCCCCTCATTGTTTCAATCATAGCATTACAAATAGCACTGAAATTCTTTATGAACTTTTTGTAAAAACTAGCCAAACCATGAAATGATCTTACCTCACCCACATTCTTAGGTGTAGGCCATTCCAAAATTGCTTTAACCTTCTTAGGATCCATCTTCAAACCATTAGCTAAAATCAAAAATCCCAAATACACAACCTCCTCTTGCATAGAAGAACACTTTTTCAAATTAATCAACAACTTTTCCTCTTTCAACCTCTGCAATACTTGTCTAATATGCTCAAGATGTTCTTCCTTAGTCTTGTTGAATATCAAAATATCATCCAAATAAAAAATCACAAAATTACCCAAGAATCTTTTCAAAACTTCATTCATCAACTTCATGAAAGTACTAGGTACATTAGTCAAACCAAAAGCCAGAACCAACCATTCATATAAACCATCTTTTATCTTGAAAGCAGTCTTCCATTCATCACCTTCTCTAATTTTGATCTAATGATAGCAACTCTTCAAATTGATCTTGGTAAAATACTTTGCTTCACTCAAACAATCCATTATGTCATCCATTCTTGGCATAAGAAACCTATGTTTCACTGTTATCTTGTTAATGGCTCTAGAATTAGTACACATTCTCCATTCTCCATTCTTTTTAGGTGCTAATACAATAGGTACAACACATGGACTTAAGCTTTCTTTGATCAAACCTTTCTAAAACAATTCATGCACTTGTTTGTTAAGTTATTCATTCTTTGCAGGTGTCAATCTATATGGTGCTTTGTTTGGCAAACTAGCTCTAGGAATCAAATCCATACAATGACTTATACTTCTTATGGGAGGTAAACCATCAAGAATATCATCAGCAATAATTTGTTTATACTCATTCAAAAACTCTACAATTTCTTCTAGTACTCGGTTAATACTACCATCTGTCACTCGGTCACCACTGACTAGCACTCAGTTAACATTATTTTTTGGCACTCAGTCTCCATTGACAAAACTTGATTTTCTTGGAATTATAGCAAAACAAACCTGATTCTTCTTCACTTCCTTTTCAAATTGTTTCCCATTAACCATGTAAATTTTTATAGCAGTACAATTAACCTCATCTGGACTTTCAATCAAAGGCAAAAATGTTTGTTTCTTTCCATTTACCCAAAGAGTATATTGGTTCAATCTTCCATCGTGTACAACATATCTATCATATTGCCAAGGTCTACCCAACAAAATATGACAACAATCCATGGGCATAATATCACACAAAACTTCATCAAAGTAATGTCCAATTTTGAACTTCACAAGGCATTGCTCACTTACCAATATCTTATGCTCATCTTTGATCCATGAAACATGATAGGGTTGGGATGTTTCAACCTCTACAACTAAAACTTTGTAACTAGCTCTTCTAATGCCAAATTTGTAGAACTTCCACTGTTAATGATCACCTTACAACATTTTCTAGCCATCTTACATCTTGTCTTGAAAAGACTTCTCCTTAAAATAGGTTCCTCATCACCTCCCTTATTACATAAGGTTCTTCTCACCATCAAATTTTCTCTAGCCTCAAGTCCACTTGGTGAACCCTCATCATCTTCTTGAATCACAACATTTTTGTTACCTTGTCTACTTTCAAACGATCTATATTAAAAAGATCTATGTCCTTCTTTACCACATCTAAAAAAATTACCATGAAATCCACCTCTAGAATAAGAATTACCTCTTCCTCGGTAAGAATTAGTGCCTCCTCAATAAGAATTACCACTTTTCCATTCAGTCTTTCCTTTGTCCTCATTCTTCCATTCAGATTTTCCTTTATCCTGCATAGAATTGTCAGATTTTCCACTTTCTCCATAAGATCTACCTCTGCCTCTCTAGAATCTACCACCTCTACCTCTCTGTCTTTGTTCATGCTTCTTTGTCAAGATATCCTCAGCCTTCAAGGCATACTAGCATGCTTCTTCTACACTTTCCAACTTTACAAAACTTATTTCATCTTGTATTCCAGATCTCAATCCATTAATGTACCTTACAATATTCTAAACATCATCATCCACATGTCCAGATCTGATGTCCACTCTATAGAATTCCTCAGTATACTCTTTCACAATCATGGCTTTTTGTTTCAGAATTTGCATCTTTCTCAACAAGCTAACTTGGTAATCAGCAGGAAGGAATTTGTTCTTTACCTTGTTCACCATCTTTGGCCAAGTTCTAATCTTCTCCTTTCCTCTCCTTTGTCTATCAGTTTGCAAGTGCTCCCACCATAGTGATGCATGACCTTTCAAGCTAGTCATTGTAATCTTCACCTTTCTATTATCAGGAGTATTTTATACTCAAAGAACTTCTTCGTATTAGAGATCCAATCCAACATAGCATTGGTATCCAATTTTTCATCATAAGGAACAACTTCTATAGTAGGTTTTGAATTTTCCCTAGACAATACTCGCAACAATCTTTCCTCATCTTGATCTTCTTCTAGTTCTAGATTATGGTTTGGTGCTGCTACTTCATCATCACTCACATCTTCAAGATGTGCTCCTCTCCTCTGGGTTGTCTCCATAGCATCTAGTCTGGCTGTAATTTGTCTCAACTGATCTAATATAGAATTATCAACATTATTTCCTCTACCATGAACCATCTTTACAAATTAGGTTCCTGCAAGATCGTAACCCTCTATAAGTTATAGGTCAAATCCATAGATCTACCACCCTACAAAAAAATACAAATAAAGGTTCTACATGATCTAATCTCCATAAGGATGAACCTCAAGCTCTGATACCAACTGATGTAGGCAAAAAGATGAATAACTAGGGCCAAAGGCTCACCCAACTATCCAAACCACCTTGCAAGAGTTAACACAATAGAAATGAACACAAAGAAAAACAACCAAAGGAGGAAAAGAGTGAGACACTTTTATTGATTCATCAAGATATCTTCATACATGCTCAGCTATAAGGCCTTCTGGGTTATGGCCAATTCACATTCAAAGATCCAACTGCAAATTCACACTTTCAGTTCTACTCTCTAATTTGCTCTCTCTGAAACTTCTCCAAAAATTTCCTAAATCTTAGCCTAAATACTCTATTTATACTTGCCAAAATGGCTTACAAATCATTCTAAAATCATTACATAAGAGGAAGGCCAACCCAACAATGGTCTGGACTCATCCCAAGAAAAGATCTTAATATAAATGTTGTGAATGAAATAAATCATGCAAGTTAGCTCACAAAATCATGTCCAAATACTAACACTAGGCATACATTGGGTAACTTGGCACATGAAGAAACACTCATCATGCATTGAGTAACTTAGTACATGAAGAAACACTCAACATCCACTGGGTAACTCGGCACATGAAGAAACACTCAACATATACTGAGTAACTCGGCACATGAAGAAACACTCGGCATACATTGAGTAACTCGGCACATGAAGAATAACTCGGCATACACTGGGTAACTTGGCACATGAAAGAAAATACGGTTACTAGGCACATGAAGAAAATTGGGTTACTAGGCACATGAAGAAAACTGGGTTACTAGGCACATGAAGAAAACTGGGTTACTAGGCACATGAAGAAAACATGATTACTAGGCACATGAAGGAATTGCTAGGCACATGAAGGAATTGCTAGGCACATGAAGGAACTGCTAGGAACATAAAGGAACTACTAGGCACATGAAGGAATTGCTAGGCACATGAAGGACTACTAGGCACATGAAGGAACTACTAGGTGAAAAAAATGAGCAGGATAACAAGGCAACCTAGGATGCTCCTGCATAACACTCATATGCCAAAACCAATCTGAGAATAACACCTACCCCAAAAGATCAATCTTGAGTTGTGTACCTAATAATGTAAACCTTGAATTGGTTAAAACTAGTAGCTCCATCCTTGCATTGGTTTGTGCACAAATATATCATTATCATTATGTGGATACATCTTCTTTGTATTTGTTTTCATTCAATTTTTGAAATTTGAACTACTTAACACTTGTGTGACATAGAGAAATCAACCTAATAGAAGGCCTAAAGAAATATCTTATCCTTTCTAAAATTATGACTAAGTTGTCCCTATTTGATCTTTTAGATTTATTTTTTTATAATCCTCATAGACATTTCCCATTCCTCTCATTGCTTAAAAACCATCAGCCAAACTTAGGGGCTAATTTTACTCAAGTTGTGATGCTAATTTAGAGGCTAATAGATGACCCAAAAATTCTACAACCCAAAAATTCTAGACTAAGTTAGTAATAGTCATTTTCATGTATTGGTTAGATAAAGAGTAAGCCCTAAATAATTGTTATTATTTTTATGGTGGTATTGGTTCTTGGGTTTGTTGCAGTTTGACAATTTCCTTTGGTACTATCTTTAGCATTATCTCTACTCCTTTTAAAAGTGACAAAGCAACAATAATTTATGTTGAACTACATTGTGGGATAGGGTTTATTGGTAACATTTATAAATATAATATATTAGGATTTGGATTACATTTCATGAATGTATGTAAGGACATTTACATTCTACATATGGAAGATGTGCATAGATTATTCAAGAAAGAGGAGGTGAAAACTAGATATTTCCCAAAGAAACACTAAAACTTGGAGAACTAGCCATTGTTTGGGATGGAATAAGTAATCAAAGGGAATAAAGTGGTTGGATTGCTAGATTTATAAGAACAAGCATGTTTTCAAAGATTTAGGAAATGTTTTTTGTATCATCTTGGATTGAATGGTGTTTTTGAATTAAATTTTGGTTTAGGTGTGTACTTGTGGTTGATTTGTGTATAGCTATTGGTGGGTTTAATTATTTTTTTGTAGAAAAATATCTCTTGGAGATTATAAAATCTTATTTTGATCCAACTTGTATAGTAATCAATGCCAAAACACAATTTGCAAAAACATGGATACTTAAGAATTAATTCAAATTATGATTTTGCCACACTAATACTCTCCATTTAGATTGTAAGTATTCCTTCATATTTGTAAATTTGTATCAAATTATACAATATTGACATCAAGTGGTTTTGATAATGATCAACCTTGTAATCTATGTTGGTGTTTGCTTTAGTATTGTGTTTCATACAACTATTACTTGATCTCTCTCTACAATATATCAAAAATTTAGTTATCATCTTCTAAGATAAGGTTTTGATGAGAATCTAACACTATCAATCCCTATGGTTTACGTAAGAATCTCATTCCCTCTTCAAATTGAAAATAATAAATTGAAAGGTTCTAAAAAAGACTTGAAGTAGATACCTAACAATGGATTAAGCCAATACTATAAATCTAGGCTTTATATAGTTTCTAATAGAATTACCCTTAGTGGGTTCATATTCAAATTATTCATATCATCATGTTCCATCTATATGCATTATAATGGGCCAAGTGATGTGGCCAATAATATGTGTGGACACATGTGCACATCAACTCCTTTTGTGATAGAAGAGACAATAAAATTGAACATTTTGAAGGTTTTCCTCTACTACAAAGTGCAAATTTATGGCTTCTCTTAGTAGCTATATGGATTCTTTGGATGATTGTATTATAAATTATTTTAATTTACTATAAATTAAAGATTAAAAGGTTTCTCTTATATAATATATGTTGGAAATATAAGGTAAACAAGGTTACTGAGAGGGGAGGGGTGAATCAGGAACCAATCAAATTTTATTTTACATGATCAATTAATCCTTCATATAATATTCTAATCTAATTGTATGCATGAAAGTATTTAAACATTCATAACAATTTGAAACAAGATATGGTAACCTAGAAACCTTCCAATTACAAAGTAAAACTAGGGTGGGGATACAAGCTTTAGTAATGCAGTATAAAGTTAAAATATTAAGGCTTGCAATTAACCACTTCTAGTGGTCTGCCTTGTTAGGAGCAATGAGGACTATGAGGTCCACCTTGTTAAAGGATTTACAAACATACAATGAAGGATGCACTAAATTAAGAGATTTAGAAAAGGCTGTTAAGTCTACCCTATTAAAGGATTTGACTGATGCACCTGTTAGGATGAACCAGTGGTTGATCTTTGATCTACAACTCTAATTTACTTGTTGAGATTCTTTGTAATGTAATGATCACTTGACTATGATAGATAGATCTCTATTGTCCCTTATACTACCTGTAGCCTTCTTTAATTCATAGTCCTACTCATCATATTCTTCTTCACATCCATACATGAATATGATACAATGTATTATATATATATATATATATACCAATCCAAATCATAACTTACTAGAGTCGACTGTAATACTAATTTCGTCATAGTTCACAAAGTTGGCCCAACTATTTTAACTCAAGTTTTGAAGACAAATTAAATGATGTTTCAATACTCAAAAAATACTATCAATGCTCAACAATCTTTGGCACTTAGTTGAACTTGAAGCTCAGTCTATACTAATCACTTCCAACTAGCTTGAACTCGGTCAACACTGTGTGACTCGATGAATACTAAGAAACTCGATAGCTTCTGAATCACTCAATTGATACTACATGACTCAATCAACACTAGATTCATATGTTAACAAAATGAGCTTGATAGATATAGTATAACTTGGTTAACATACCATATCTCAATTAATACTATGATGTTCTTCACTTCCACTGATTAGCTTGATAGCCTCTACTATGCTTAGTTTGCACTATGCCTTGTCTCTGAAGCTTGATAAAACATTGTGTAGGTTAGTAAATACTACAAACTTACTCAAGTTCTTGGTAGACATGGTTTTCTAATTACTTGGCTTAGGTACAACTCAATCACTTGTTAATGTTGCAAACTAACTAATAAGCTTGGTAACAATTATCGAGCTTGGTAATGTTGGAAATGATTGAAATGATCTTAAGAAAAGTTGTTGGAATAATATATGGAACTGGTAAAGAATTTCCTCAATCATTTTTTTGTCATTGATGTCAAACTTGCTACTTGCAGGAATGACAATTGCTTTAATGATCCAAATACTAGCAATTAGCTGATTGTCAAGGTGGAGGCAATCAATAAGATGTAACTAGAAAACCTAGAGAAAGGTTGAAGCTATGATGTTGTAATGAAGTACAAGGATCAGCTAAGCCATTGATGAAAAAGTGTATTTGATGACATACTATAAGATACAAAGAATGGGCACACTGAAACATATCAAAGATTTAAGGTTTTAGCTAAGTCTTTTGTAAAGCTCAAACTAAGAACATTAGAGAGAAGGAGTTGAGCAAGCTAGTAAGAGCCGCGTAAATTCCTAGTTAATGTCGAGTAAAATTCAAATGATGAGAAAGTTAAGATGCTGAGTGACACAAAATTTACCAAGTGCTGAGCAGAATCAAGTGCTGAGCAGAAACAAGTGCCAAGCAGAATCAAGTGCCGAGCAAAACCAAGTGCCGAGAAGAACTAAGTGCTGAGCAGAACCAAGTGTCGAGCAGAACCAAGTGCTGAGCAAGTATAGGTGTCGAGTAACACAGAGGTGCCAAGCACTAGTAACTCAATAATTCCGAGTTGCTGCATTATTTTGAAAATTGAAGATTCACCAGATCTAAGCCTACAAGGTTGTTATCTAAAAATTTGTGAATGTAGAATGTTTTTCTTTTAAGGATACAACTGGTGAAGTTTCTAGAAGAGAATAAGATATGGGGTAGATACATTTTATCCTACCTAATCCATTTTGAAACCCTAAAATTAGAGAGGGAGAATTGAGTGGCAAAAGAAAATCAAACTTCTATTTAAGAAGACATAAGTTAATAAAAAAAGGAAGAGAGAGAGGTGGTCAAGCATAAAAGCATGAAGTGTTGTAGAATGTGCTAAGGAGAAGAAATCATAGAAACTCTGTTTGGATAGATGACCACAAGGATGATTGCATTGGTAGAATGAGTAAGAAGACTCAAGGAGATGAAGCTTGAGAGGAAGACAAGCAGTCAGAGCTGAAGTTATTGAAGCCAAGCATAAGGATTGAACTGAAAGTGTGATCTAAAATTTGCAAAGTATGTTGTAAGTTGTATCAGATCAAAAGACCATTATCATTACTTTCTAGCAATTGTAACAGTAAGTTTAAATCCTATAGACTTAGGTTGGTTTAATAGCCATAAGATAAATCCTTTAATAGGGTGACATTCCAAGTGAATGTTCTAAAGACCTTTTACTAGGCCCATTCCTAATAGTTTGGTGAAATCCTCTAACAAGGTCACATTTAACAGTGTGTTGTAAGCCTTTAACAGGGTAGGCTTTTAATAGGGCATCACTTCAGAAGAGAGAGAATCAAGTAGCATGTTACTAGTGGTTTTTCCCAAATTGGGTTTCCATGTAAATCATTGTGTCATGTGTTGATCTTCAATGTTTTATCTTTGCATATTGATTTACTGTATCTTGATTATATGATTGATTTAAGTTTGGATGGATGAAAAGTGTATGGATTCATTAAAAGTAGTAAAAAGATATTAATAGGGCATTTGGACCTTGAATAACTGATTCACCCCCCCCCCCCCCCCCCCCCTCTCAATTATTCTAAAGAATTCTAATAATTGGTATCAGAGTTGATTGCTGATTTAGTTTAAAGGGACTACAAGCAGAAAAGATCAAAATGCTAAAGAGAGAAGTTCCCAAGCTCAACAAAGAAAAATTTGTTGCATGGAAAATTTTGATGAAGCTACATCTTGGATCCATAGGAGATTATGCCCAAAAATCAATTGTCATTGAACATGTAGATCCAACAGGTGCTCCTACTGCAGAAGACATGAAAAACAAGTAAGAACACAATCATACAATGCTGGAAATTGCCTCTGCACTCAGCTATGCTGAATTTTCTGATATCAAAGGATGTGACACTACAGTCAAAATGTGGAAATCCCTATCAGACATCTATGGAGGAGATTAGAATATACAAAGAGAAAAAAGAGAAAGTCTCAGAGGAAAGTTTGATGACATGAAAATGGAAGAAAATGAGAATGTTTCTCAGTATGGTGCAAGAATAAAGGAAGTGGTAAGTGCAATAAGATACTTAAATGGTCAATAGGATGAAGATACTATTAATAGTAAGTTCTTAAGAACCTTGATCCCTATCTATGCTATTAGAGTATCAACAATACAAGAGCTAAGATGTATACTAAGAAATAATCTATGTTTTGAAGGTATAATAGGTAGACTCATTGCATTTGAGTTATCTAACTTTGACAACTACAAACCTAAAAATGTTGAATCTTCTTTTAAGGCCAAGTTATCACTGAAAGATGCCGAATAGGTGAAATCAAAGAGAGGAAGAAAAATGAAGTATGTATCTAGTGACAGTAGCACTAATGAGGAAGATGTGGAACAATTGGAAGCATTGCTTGCTAGAAGATTTCACAGGGGCAAAGGAAAATTCAAAGGTAAGATGCCTATCATTTGTTTCAATTGCAATGAAGTAGGTCATATTGCTGCAAGGTGTCCATAGAAAAAGGATTCCAAGGAAGGCAACAAATACAAGAATAGAAGAGATGATGACAAGAGAGATTATAAAGGAAAATGTAAGAAGCATTATATTGTTGAAGAAAATTTTGATGATAATGATGATGAAATTTTTTATGTAGCCATGAAGGACCAATCTAATGAAGAAGAGACCACAACATTGGTAACATGTGTAAACAAGAATGACAGATGGATCATAGATAGTGGATGTTCACATCACATGACTGGAGACAAAAGTAAGTTTATTAACTTTACTCAGTATGATGGAAATAGTGTTAGATTTGGTAATGATGCTCCATATCAAATCAAAGGAAAAGGTTCCATTAAACTCACAGAACAAATTTCATGTGACAATGCATACTATGTTGAAGGATTAAACTACAATTTACTGAGTGTCTCACAGTTAGGCAATGTAGGTTGCAAAGTGAAATTTGGAAACAAAACTGCAAAAATCTATGATACTGATGGTAAACTGATAGGAAAAGGAGATCAAACAAAGAGTAATTTGTTTTACCTTGACATGGATGATGTTTCTTGTTTATTTGCAAAATTTGATGATGAATGGTTATGGCATAGAAGATTATGACATGTCAACTTTGATAATCTAGTCAACATCAGTAAAATGAAGAAAGTCAGAGGTCTACCAAAATTGAAGAAGCCTGATAATATCATGTGTAAACAATGTCAACTAGGAAAGATGACAAAGTCAAGTTTTAAAAGAAAAAAACTATACATCTAAAGAGATACTTGAGTTAGTTCACACTGACTTATGTGGTCCAATGGAAATAAAAATCTATAGAGGAGATAAATACATAATGCTATTTGTTGATGACTATTCCACGATGATGACTATTATGTTCTTAAAACAAAAATCTGATACTTTTCAAATGTTTAAGTGATATGTGGCTAGAGTTGAAAAAGAAACTGAAAAAAGCTTGAAATGCCTAAGATCAAATAGAGGTGGTGAATTTACATCAAATGAATTCGAGATATTCTGTAATGACAAAGGAATCAAAAGACAAACGTCAGCTCCTAGAACTCCCCCACAGAATGGAATTGCTGAAAGAAGAAACAGATCTATGATTGACTATGCTAGAACATTAATGATGGAAAAGAATGTTGCTCTAAAATACTGGAGAGAAGCAGTAAGTGTAGCTGTTCATACACTGAACTGAGTACAAGTCAAGAAAGGTACAAATACAACACCTTTTGAATTATGGTATGGTTACTCACCCAATATAAAACATTTCAAAGTGTTTGGTTGCAAATGTTTTATCTTTAAAGATATTAGAAATGGAAAATTTGATGCAAAAAGTGATGAAGGAATATTTCTTGGTTACTCCACTAGAAGTAATGCATATAAGTGTTTGAATATTAACATTAACAAAATTGGGAAAAGTACAAATGTAAATTTTGATGAGCACACAGAAGTCCAAATTGAAATACCAAAGAAAATGGAAGAGTACATAACCTTTGTGTATTCTTATGAAGGAATGACTGTCGATTAGGATGATGTTATCAAATTGAAAATCAACAACAAGTATCAGTTTCAACCGAGTCTCAACCCGTGAATGCCGAGTTGCATTCAGAAGTTGAGTTGCAGAATGAAGGAAATGCATAATCTGATTCTTAAAATAGTACACATGATGAAGAACAACCTGACAACAAAGTGTATAGTGATCTTGAATCTAAAAGATTAAACATGGAAACAAGGACAGAGCCAAGGTTATCCAAATATGTAAAAAGACATCACCCTGCTGAACAGATAATTGGTGATAAAGATGCTAGACCAATGACAAGGAACAGACTAAGACATGAATCATGTCTGATTAGAAAATCTAAACCCAAGACAATATATGGTGCATTACAAGATGATGACTGGTATAAAGCTATGGAAAACGAAATTTATCAAATAAGAAAAAACAAAACCTAGAGTTTGGTTCCTAGACCAACTGACAAGAATGTGATTGGCATCAAATGGGTATTTAGAAACAAACTAGATGAGAATGGTGAGATTACTAGAAACAAAGCTAGACTAGTATGTAAGGGTTATGCTCAAGAAGAAGGAATAGACTATGGAGAAACATTCGCTCCTGTTGCTAGAATGGAAGGAGTAAGAACTTTACTTGCATATGTTTCCTAAAAAGATTTTAAAGTCTATCAAATGGATGTAAAATCTTCTTTCTTAAATGGTATACTAGAAGAAGAAATCTACATTGAACAACTAGAAGGATTTGTTGATGAAAACAACAGGGATATGGTGTGTAAATTGCATAAAGTACTCTATGGTTTGAAACAAGCACCTAGAGCATGGTATGAGAGACTTCACAAGTATCTAGTGCAAATAGGATATGAAAGAACTGATGATAATGGCAACATGTACATCAAAGCAGAAGAAGGTAAAGACATTATTGTATCTAAAATCTTTGTGGATGACATAGTGTTTGGAGGTAAGGAAGTAATTTGCAAAGGCTTTGCTGACAAAGTGAAACATGAATTTGAGATGTCTATGTTTGGTGAAATCAAATTTTTTGTTGGATTGCAAGTACATCAACTCAAACATGGAATATTTGTTACACAATCAAAATACATCAAAGAAATTCTTAAAACATTTGGATTGGAGAAATCAATCCAGTCTGCACACCAATGGGAACAGGAAATAAGCTATCCAAAAATGATGAGTTAGCTGAAGTCAATCAAACAATGTACAAATCCATGATTGGAAAACTACAATACGTTGTATATAGTAGACCAGACATAGCATTAGCAGTTGGAATAGTGGCTAGGTTCTCTGCTAATCCTAAAGAAAATCATCTCATAGCAGTAAAAAGAATAATGAGATATCTCAAAGGGACTGATGACTTTGGTCTATACTACAAAAAGAATAGAAAATTTGAGCTCAGTGCATATATAGATGCAAACTGGGGAGGAAACATTGATGATAGAAAAAGAACAAGTGGAGGTGCATTATTCCTAGGCAAAAGGCTGGTCACCTGGACTAGCAAGAAACAAACATGTACATCCCAGTCCACTGCAGAGTTAGAATATGTGGTAGCCACAGTCAATTGTACAAACATTGTGTGGCTCACACATCTATTGGAAGGAATGAAAGAAGATGTAACAAAACCTGTGATATTGTATTGTGATAATACAAGTGCTATAAACATATCCAAAAATTCAGTGATGCATGCAAAAACCAAGCATATTGCAATCAAGTATCATCATGTTAGAGAATTGGTAGAAGACAAACAAGTAAAGTTGGAATATATTCACACAAAGGAACAAACTGCAGATATCTTTACCAAACCATTGCCCAAGGATGCCTATGAATATCTTAGAGACAAGTTGGGGGTCATACCCCTAACTCAAGTAGTTTAAGGCAACAAGGAACCTTCCCTACATCAACAGGAATAAATCATTGAAATATTAACAGGTTGATGCAAAGGATGACAACAAGAGTAGAAACTCCAAATCAATCACAAGCATGGTGATAGAGGGAGAAAATCAACAAGAAGCCAAAGCTTATATTTTGCATAATAAAGATGCTACATCTTTGGCATTTATGTCAGAGAGGGAGAAATATGCAAAAATATGATCAATAAAAAGAAAGAGAGAGATATATATGAAAGAGGGAGATATATGAGATTAGTAGTAAAAATACAGCAAGACAATGTATACAATCTTGGTGGTAACTAAGTTGATTAATTGATTAGTTTGGTTTGCCATCAATGCCAAAGAGGGAGATTGTTGGAAATGATTGAAATGATCTTAAGAAAATTTGTTGGAATAATATATATAACTGGTAAAGAATTTCCTCAATCATTCTTTTGTCATTGATGTCAAACTTGCTACTTGTAGGAATGACAATTACTTTAGTGGTCAAAATACTAGAAACTAGTTGATTGTCAAGGTGGAGGCAATCAATAAGATGTAACTAGAACACCTAGAGAAAGGTTGAAGTTATGATGTTGTAATGAAGTACAAGGATCAGCTAAGCCATTGATGAAAAAGTGTATTTGATGACATATTATAAGATACAAAGAATGGGCACACTGAAACATATCAAAGATTTAAGGTTTTAGCTAAGTCTTTTGTAAAGCTCAAACTAAGATCATTAGAGAGAAGGAACCTAGCAAGCTAGTAAGAGCCAATTAAATTCCTAGTTAATGCCGAGTAAAATTTATATGACGAGCAAGTTAAGATGTCAAGTGACACAGAGTTTACCAAGTGCCAAGCAGAATCAAGTGTCGAGCAGAACCAAGTGCCAAGTAGAACCAAGTGTCGAGTAGAATCAAGTGCCGAGTAGAACCAAGTGCCGAGTAGAACCAAGTGTCGAGCAGAACCAAGTGCCAAGTAGAACCAAGTGCTAAGCATGTATAGGTTCCAAGTAACACAGAGATGCTGAGCACCAGTAACTCAATAATGCCGAGTTGCTGCATTATTTTGAAAATCAAAGATTCGCTAGATCTAAGTTGAGAAGGTTGTTATCTAGAAATTTGTGAATTAAAAGGAAGATAAGAATGATGAACTGGTGGCATAGAACACCATGTAGAACATTTTTCTTTTAAGGATACAACTAGCAAAGTTTCTAGAAGAGAACAAGATATGGGGCAGATACATTGTATCCTACCTAATCCATTTTGAAACCCTAAAATTAGAGAGGGAGAATTGAGCAGAAAAAGAAAATAATACTTCTATTTAAGAAGACATAAGTTAATAAAAAAAGGAAGAGAGAGAGGTGGTCAAGCATAAAAGCATGAAGTGTTGTAGAATGTGCTAAGGAGAAGAAAGCACAGAAACTCTATTTGGACAGACGACCACAAGGATGATTGCATTGGCAGAATGAGTAAGAAGAATCAAAGAGACGAAGCTTGAGAGGAAGACAAGTAGTCTGAGCTGAAGTGATTGAAGCCAAGCATAAGGATTGAACTAAAAGTGTGATCTAAAATCTGCAAAGTATGTTGTAAGTTATATCAGATCAAAAGACCATTATCGTTACTTTCTAGCAATTGTAACAGTAAGTTTAAATCCTATGGACTTAGGTTGGTTTAATAGCCATAAGATAAATCGTTTAACAGGGTGACATTCCAAGTGAATGTTCTAAAGACCTTTTACCAGGCCCATTCCTAACAGTTTGGTGAAATCCTCTAACAAGGTCACATTTAACAATGTGTTGTAAGCCTTTAACATGGCATCACTTCAAAAGAGTGAGAATCAAGTAGCATGTTACTAGTGGTTTTTCCCAAATTGGGTTTCCACGTAAATCATTGTGTCATTTGTTGATCTTCAATGTTTTATCTTTGCATATTGATTTACTGTAACTTTCTTATATGATTGATTTAAGTTTGGATGGATGAAAAGTGTATGGATTCATTAAAAGTAGTAAAAAGATATTAATAGGGCATTTGGACCTTGAATAACTGATTCACCCCCTCCCTCTCAGTTATTCTAAAGAATTCTAATAGGTAAAAATGTAGCCCTTTGACTAAGTGTTGAGTCACTAATATAAAAATTGACCATAATGTCAACAATCTCCCCCTTTGGCATTAGTGACAAAAACACTTATCAAACCAAAAATCTAAACTTCAAAAATAACCATCATTCAATGTCTTCAACTTGGTTTTGATTGTCTGTTGTTGTTTCTTGGTAACATACTCTATTTTTCTAATTTTTCAAAATTGCTTTTGTAAACTTATCCGTAAAAGTATCTTTATAACACTATACTACTCCCCCATACACACATCTCCTATATACATATTTGGAGTATACAATACCTTCTGTTTGTTTACAATATCTTCTCCCTCTTTGCAATATTATATACTTCTCCCCCTTTTTGACATAAAGGTGTATAATATCTATATGATAATACCAAAATATGACAAAAAGTTAGAATGTACCTTTAGAATAAGTACTATTGTCTTGTCCCAATTCTCTTGTAGTACCTTTCTTGCATGCAATGCAATCTAAAATTCTACTAATAATTCCATCATGTGATCAACTATGGAGAAGTTGTTGTCATAGATGAGAGTCTTTGAATCCTTGATGTGTTTTTGCAATGCATCCATGTTTGGAAGAATCATGCCTTGGATTTCTACAAGTGTGGCCTTGATACTAGCTTCTTCCTTTACTAATTTTTCCTACAAATTTGTTAGATATCTGATCTTTGTGTAATGTGCAAAACTATGGCTTGGGTAAAGTCACAACTAATGTGCACTTTCCTTCATGTCTTCATCTATCTTTGAAAATTTTTCCTTGGTTTCCTTTATAAAGATAGATGTGTCACTTGACTTTACAAACAATTAAACAACATTATTTGCAGAGGTTTCTAGTGAACCAAGAATAATAGCTAACTCTACTTGATCTATTGTAATTCTTTGTGCAACTGGTTCCAACACTTTGTTCTCAATCTTTCTTTCAGCTCTTTGTAGTATCTTCTCCTATCCATTCAAGTCTTTTTTGAGTTTGTCAATAATTTAGAAGCTAACTGGTCCAAAAAGGGTTGAGTACTATTAACCTCAATACTTAGAGCATCAATAAATATGCTCTTTATGTCTTCAAAAACTTGATTTTCTTTCTTCTTTTCTTCCCTAAGCTTTTCTTCTTAGCTCCCTTCTTTAATAGTTCACCTATGGTGTTTATTTGATCAGGGGTGAGGGTAGAAATATCCTAATTTGGAATAATTATATCCTCATCTAGATCAATAGCTTCCTTTTCTTTATCCTTTTCCTTCATAATGGTGGAAACAATTTGTTTTCGCTTGTCAAGAACTTCAATACTTGGTTGAGATTGGTTCTCAACTATCATTGTACTAGCTGTGGATACACTTGGGATAGAAAAAATTGTAGATACTAATGGACTAATTTTAGATACTGATGGACTAGCAACAAATATGGAAATAACCCTAACAACATAAATACCTTGTTGCTGCTTGGTTAAGCCTGATGATAGAGGTACGAGCTGCTTGGAAGATGAAGTGTTGGGCAGTCAATGTAACACTCAACTAAATAGATTTAGAGCTTGGTTGGGTGCCTGGTATAGTAGTGGTATCCATAACCAACTCTATAGAAGATTTCTTTGGGCTAGATTGCGCTAAGGTTGTGCTCGTATAGTGCAGAAATGAGGCCATGATTATATTGCAATTTTCTCTAAATTAGTTTTCTCAATGCTTTGAGTATCTGTAAGACTTCCTCTAGTAGCTTCCTATTCTTCCTCCTCATAATATAGATTTAAATCATCTAAATCATTGTTTTTTATTTCTAAATTTTCTTCTAAATCCTCATCTTCACCATCTTTGTCATCAACATTCACCACAAAGTCACTAGGTTGATGCAACTGATAGATGTTTTTCCATGTTTTTGTACTTCCTTTACCACATGTTCCATGTCCTTAAGTAGTGTCATGCTTGTGCTTAATTTGAGAGTGAATCTCTTCTCATTTTGCTTCAAGGATTCTTTTACCTCTTTCTTATTAAGATTTGGCATGATTTTCTATATGGTTTGTTCATAGATGTCCTTGGTAATCTTCTATGCATTTTCCCATCTAGGCTTTATTGCCTACATAAGCTCATTAGGAATTAGCTATGTAAGCTCATCTGGTGAATACTTCCATTTACCTAGCTTTTTCATAACGGCTTCCTCTATCTATCTTTTCTCTTCCTCATTTATTGACTCATACTTAAGGAATTTGAAACATTCCATGCATGTTCCTTCTTCCATCTTCTTTAATCTTTCTTAAAGTGTAGGTGAAAATCTCTTGAAGATAACCTGCTTGGCTTTATCTTCATCTAATTTCAACTTCTTTCTTGACTTGGTTACCCTTCTAGTGAATACATTAGGGGATAATTTGGCAAGTTTTCTTATAATAACCTTACCTTTCTTCCTTAGAGGCTCCTCATCCTTAGATTTTCCTTCCTCTTCTTTATCCTCTTCATCATCACCTTCTACATCATCACCCTTTCCCTTGGTAAGTGTTAGAGGAGAAATTTCTCACTTTATGCTTTTTAGTATCTTCTCTTGATGCAGGAGCATCCTAGGTGCAAGTGAAATCTTACATCACCCAAAAATATTTTATTTTTAGCCTTTTCAATTTTAACAAGGACTAGTAGATAGGGTGGTTACTATTTATGGAAACTTACTATTTTTAGTAAGTTTGTCATATGAGCTTGAAATGTTCTCATTTTCTATAGGAAGGTTCATTTTAGAGTTGTAAGCCTACCATAAAAATCTCATTGCTCAAGAATTAGTATTAGAGATGTTATTACAGATTTTTAGTGGAAAAATTTGTAGAAAAATCTTTAGGCTCACTGTTGGAGGCCTTAGAGTTCCTGGATGATGTTCAAAAATTCAATAGAAGGGTGCTAGCACCATTCCAAGCCTATATATCAAGAGCTTGTATTTCCAAAAAGTGGTTATAATAGCCAATCAGAGAAACAGTTCATGAGTTATGGTCTTTGGGAGTTGGGCTACTGAAATTTATAAAACAATTTGTCAAAGATGTATTTGGCTGACTCTATGTGTATTGTTAGGGCCTATTGGCCCTAGGTATTGAGTTTGAGCATTTAGAACCTTCCTGAGTGGCATAAAACTGCCTATTTAAGAAAGGCTTGAACATTGTCTAAGATAACTTTGGGTGATAGTTTGCAACTTGTCTTGCAAATTATTGTACTGAAGGTGCCCATGTGGGTTATCATATTGTACTTATGAATTTTATAATTTTGCATATTTTGTATTGTTTCTATGTTTCTGTTATGAGATTATGGTATTAAGGAGAGATCCCTGCATCAAGTGGTATCAGAGCTAGAGTTCTTGAGTGTGTGGATAGACCATTGACTATGAGGTAGTTTGCACTAGGATTGTGGTTTGGGTTGAGAGTGTAGAAACAACATCGATTGTAAGGCAGATTGCACTAGGGTTCAACAGAAGCACAAAAATGCCTTCATAAATAGAGCATGCTAGAAGAGTTGTAGGTGTTACACTTGAGAGTTTTTGGGCCCTCCAAAGACAAATGCAAGCATTGGAAGAACAAATGCATAGAGGAATGGATCTTACCATTAGTGATGAAAGCAACGATGAGGATGAAGTAAAAGAAAATACTGAAGCAGAGACAATTCTAAATCTAGAGAAAGAGAGGCTTTTTAGGGTCATCTCCAAGATTGGAAAAAGACCTAAGTTTGAGGTTACCACATTTTTGGGAAATCTTAACCTAGAGAAGCTGATCAATTGGATCAATGAACTAGATGAGTACTTTGAGTATGAAGATATTGATGATTTGATAGGGTCAAGTTTGTGAAGGAAAAACTAAAGGGACATGCGAAGATCTGGTGGCAAGAGGTTCAATTGGAGTGAAATAGAAAAGGAAATTACAAAATCACCAGATGGGATTAGATGAAAGATAAAATGAAGTGAAAATTAATTCTTGTGGATTATGAGCTTGATCTATTGAAGAAGATGCAAGGGTTGAAGCAAGTAGGAAAATCTATTCAAGAGTATATCAAAGAGTTCTACCGAGTTCTAATTAGAACCGACCATGCATAAGCTAATAAGGAGAAAGTTGCCCATTATCTTAATGGGTTAAGGTCCAACATTTAGGATGAGCTAAGTCTAGTTTGAATAAGTAGTATTGTGGAGGCATACTAATTTTTCCTAAGAGTTGAGGAGAAATTGAGTAAGAAGTTTGACAATAAGAATAGTGGAAGAGGTCATGGTGGAAGATTTGGTGGATGATCTTATGATGGTTTTAATGATGATCAAAAGAACAAGGATGACGTTGGAAGTAGCAATCAGAACCAGAGGGGAAATAATTTCAATCATTTCCATGATAAGAACAATAGAGATTAGAGAGGAGGAGGCAAAGGACAAGGATCTAGAAGAGGAGGCTTGCATGGAAAATGTTTTCACTGCGGTGAAGAAGGGCATAGATCATTTGTATGTACCCAATGCCAAGGAAGGATAGATCAAAGAACAAAAGGTTAGGTGAGAGTTACACATGTTGATGAGGATGCTAGATCCTCACATTCTAAAGATGCTAAAATTGGAGAAGTCCTAGTTTACCAAAGAGTCCTACTAAGTGGTGAGAATAAACTTGAGCAAAGAAGGAGCTTGTTTCACACAAGATGCAGATGTGAAGATAAGTGTTGTGATATGATTATTGATGGTGGAGGTGCTGATAATTTGGTGTCAAAAATAATGGTCACCAAGTTGAAGATGAAGAGGCAAAAACACCCATGTCTGTACCATATTTTTTGGGTGCAAAATGACCACAAGGTCCTGGTCAATGAGCAGTGCTCAGTGAAGTTCAAGATTGGAAGCTATGAGGATGAGATACTATGCAATATCATACCTATAGACACATGTCATATGTTGTTGGGTAGGTCATGGTAGTTTGATAGGCATGTTGTACATGATGGGTGAGAAAATACGTATACTCTAACTAATGATGGAGTGAAACATAAGTTGAAGCCATTGAAGGATAAAAAAGAAAAGGTATGTAGTGCTGCCAGAATATGTTTTGTTGATGGAAAAGAGTTTATTAAAGGTATGAAATATGAGCATAAGTGTTTTGCTATAATTCCTAAAGATAGTAAAGAAGAAGTAGAGGAGGTACCTACACAATTTGTAGATATGTTAAAATATTTTTTTGATATTGTATTAGATAATGTATGTAATGGATTGCCCCCAATGAGGAAGATCAGTCACCAAATGAATTTGGTTCTAGGAGCCAATTTTACAAACAAGGCAACACACACAATGACACCAATAGAAAGTGAAAATTTGAACAAGAAATTTCATGAGTTGTTGCAAAAGGAGTTGATTTGAGAGAGTTTGAGTCCACATGTTGTACTAGTAGTATTAGCACCAAAGAAGAATAGAGGAGCGAGGATGTGCATAGATTCTCATGCTATCAAATAGTTCACAATAAAGTATAGATTTCCATTGCCAAGGATGGATGATATTATGGACTATTTGAGTGGAGCTAAGTCTTTTAGAAAGATAGATATGAAGAGTGGGTACCATCATATTCATATCAGAGAAGGTGATGAGTGGAAAACTACTTTCAAGATAAGGGAAGGACTATATGAGTGATTAGTCATGCCTTTTGGGCTAATCAATGCACCAAGCACTTTCATGAGGCTCATGAATGAGGTATTGAAGGAGTTTATGGGTAAGTTTTTTATTGTTTACCTAGATGATATATTGATCTTTAGTAAGAAATTAGAGGAGTATTTGATTCATATTCACAAGGTGTTTGATAAGTTGAGGAAAGAAAAGTTGTTGATAAACTTGAAGAAGTGAAAATTTGTAAAGAAAGTGTTGGTGTACCTAAGATTTGTAGTCTTAGGAGAAGGTCTGAAAATGGAACTAGAGAAAATAAAGGCTATGCTTGAATGACATATTCCAAGGAGTGTGATAGAGGTAAGATCTTTTCATGGATTGGCTACATTTTATAGAAAGTTCATAAAAAGTTTTAGTAGTATTTGTGGACCCTTGATTGAAACAATGAGAGGGGATAGGAAATAGTTTTAATCTGTTGAAAAAAAAGTTACTGAGCAACTTATTCTAGCACTTTCTAATTTTAACAAGGTGTTTCAAGTAGATTGTGATGCTAGTGGTACTACAATAGGAGTTTTTTTGAGCCAGGAACGTAGACCTATCACTTATTTTAGTGAGAATTTGAATGATGCAAAAAGAAAATATTCTATTTATGATCTACAATTTTATGCTACAGTTCAAATTTTGAAGAAGTGGAGACACTATCTTCTTCCTAAGGACTTTGTTTTGTATACTAATTATGAGGTTTTATAATATTTGAATAGTCAAAAAAAATTGAACCAAAGGCATTTAAAGTGTGTTGAGTTTTATCATAGTTATACATTTGTTTTGTAACATAGGAGTGGGAAGTCTAAAAAAGTTGCAGATGCTCTTAGTAGAAGACAACTTTGCTAACAAAAATGTAGATAGAGGTAGTTGGGTTTGAGGAACTCAATACATTGTATCCAAATGATCTTGATTTTGGTGAAGCATGGAGGGCTTGTAAATAAATTGTTACACTTGATAGGACAAAGTGGTTGGATTTCATGATCCAAGATAATACGTTGTTCAAAGGAAGCTAGTTGTACATTCCAAGAAGTTCAATGAGAGAGAATCTCATCAAGGAGAAGCATAGTGGAGGATTGGTTGGACATTTTGGTAGAGATAAAATCATAGCTTTTGTTGCCAAAAATTACTACTAGCCACAGTTGCAGCAAGATGTGATGAAGTTTTAACAAAGTTGCAAAGTATGTCAGATGGAAAAAGGAGTGAAGCAGAATACAAGGTTGTATCAACCATTACCTATACCAGACAAGCTGTGGGAGGATATCAACATGGATTATTTTGTTGGATTTTTTAGGACACATCATGGGCATGATTCTATTTTTGTGGTGGTTGACAAGTTTTCAAGGATGACACATTTTATTCCTTGCAAGAAGAATAGTGATGTTGTTCATGTAGGAGAGTTGTTTTCTAGAGAAGTGGTGAGATTACATGGTCTTCCAAAGAGTATAGTTTTATATCGAGATACCAAATTTTTTGGGTAATTCTAGCATACATTGTGGAAGAAGTAGAAGATAGATTTAAAGTTCATCTCATCACATCATCCACAGATGGATGGACAAACAAAATCTATGAATCACAGTTTGGGAAATTTGCTGAGATGCTTGGTTGGAGATAAACCAAAAGGATGGGATATGATTTTTTAGTAGACAAAATTTTCATATAATAATTCTATCAATAGGAGTACTAGTAAATCACCATTCCAGATTATATATGGGAGTAGTCTCGAAAATGCTTCTGAACTAAGGTAGTTAGATAAAGGAGAGATAAGTAGTGCTGAAGTAGAAGATTTGGCTAAACATTTGAAGAACATCCATGAGGAGTTGAGGAAGCACATCATAAAGATGAATACATAGTATAAGGCTAAGGTAGATGTGAAAAAGATATATAAGGAATTTTAGATTGGAGATGAAGTCATGGTTCATTTGAGAAAGAAGCATTTCCTAGTGGGTGCATATAATAAGTTGAAGATGAAGAAGTTTGGACTCTACAAAATAGTGAAGAGACATGATTCTGGCAATGCGTATGAAGTGGAGTTTCCAACTAAATTGAATATTTCACTAGTATTTAATATTTTAGATTTGATAGAGTATTATGAAGGAGGTGATGGAGATGAAGTTGTAGAAGTGCAATGGAGCATTCTAGCAACTAGTTTGACTACAAAGAAGATTGAGGAGATACTAGATAGTCATGTTGGAAAAAGTATTAGAAACAAAAATTATGAGGAATATTTGGTCAAATGGAAAGGGAGACTAGTTGAGGATACATCATGGCTAGCGAAGGAGGAGGTTAACCATCTTGGTTTTCCTCTGAACACTTGAGATATGATAGGGTCACTTCTCAAATTACCCTAGGTGTCTGATGTAGGAGCATCCTAGGTACAAGGGCAATCTTGCATCACCCAAAAATATTTTATTTTCAGTCTCTTTCATTTTAATAAGGACTAGTAGACAAAGTGGTTACTATTTATGAGAACTTACTATTTTTAGTAAGTTTTTCATATGAGCTTGAAATGTTCTCATTTTCTATAGGAAGGTTCATTTTAGAGTTGTAAGCCTACCATAAAAATCTCATTGCTCAAGCATTAGTATCAGAGAAGTTATTATGGATTTTTGGTGGAAAAATTTGTAGAAATTTTTTTAGGCTTACCATTGGAGGCCTTAGAGTGCCTAGATGAGGTCTGAAAACTCAATGAAAGGGCACTAGCACCATTCCAAGCTTGTAGATTTGGAGCTGGCATTTCTAAAAGGTGGTTATAATAGCCAATTGGAGCAATAGTTCATGAATTATGGCCTTTAGAAGTTGGGCTACTAAAATTTCTAAAACAATTTATCAAAGATGTATTTGGCCAACTCTATGTGTATTTTTAGTGTCTGTCGGTCCTAGGTATTAAGTTTGAGCACCTAGAACCTTCCCGGGTGGCATAAAACTGCCTATTTAAGAAAGGCCTAAACATTGTTTAGGACAGCTTTGGGTGATAGTTTGTAGCTTGCCTTGCAAATTATTGTACTAAAAGTGCCCATGTGGGTTAGCATATTGTACTTATGAATTTTGTAATTCTGCATTTGTGGTGCAAATAAGAAGTCCATATTTTGTTCTCACATTTTCTATTATTTCTATGTTTTTGTTATGAGTTTATGGTATTAAGGGAAGCTCCCTGCATCATCTCTACTCTTTTCCTTCCTTTACTTACTGCTTGAGGTAGCTTGATTTCAAGCTCAATTATTGCCTTTTCTTCATCATAAGTTCCAAAATAGGTGGCTTTAGGATCCATAGGATTATTCAGAAGAGCCTTAGTTACATCCTTAGTGTCATCAATGTTAACCTCATATTCTAGAGGCTTAACCCATGCCACTCTAGGTTTGACTACTTGTATATACACTTTGTCATAGTCCACCATGAAATATATTTCATCCTTGTAATCATATGCAAGCTTCTTGGGGATCGTAAATCTATTATACATCTTCTCTTTGAATGATTAAAAATATTTATCCATAATGCTATCAAAATTTTCACCTATTTCTACAATATAATCATTAATCTAATATAAAATAGGTACATCTTTCCTCCATACTACTATACCTTTGGAAGGGAAAATTTTTTTAACAAAGAAGAATAAACATGTCAAAAGATATCAAAACTTATATGGATTATTCTTTGATCGTCTAATGCTCTCCATGTTTTTGTTTAATTGATTCAACAACAACTTAGTAAGGTCAAAGGATAGGTTATTCTTCATAGATTTGTATGCAAGATTGACAACTTCACATGACACACTATTTGACTAACTAGAGCTATAAATCTTGTGCACAATTAAATGTACACCAAAATTCAGCTCTATGTTAGTTACTCCACTTATCTTCATACCTCTTCTATCCCACTTGGCCAGAGTATTCTTAGTTAGTTCTACCTAACCTAGGGTTTTGGTCATTTTAGCCTTGTTTAGAATGAGAAGCCTAGTGATTCTATGAATCATTTTCTTTGTAATCTAGGTGGGTTGGCCCAACCATAACTACCAATTGTGTACATGACTTAGAATATATCTAATCCATTTGACCTAAAAGTCTCTTTGCATAGATGAGATATGTGTCAGATCCTTGGTTTCCAAATGTCGATGTTCAGGTTTCAATACACCATCCACACACAATTCATTGAATTCTTCATTCATCTCTAGGGTTCCAAGTTCCTAAATAGAATAGTGATAAAATGAATGGATGTCATGCACAAGTACTACCTTAGGTAGAATTTTAGACTATGCACTAGCTAGGTTGAGCACCTCTATAATTGCTAGACTCAACTTGAATTAGGTGCCTTGTAATTGATTCTATGGACTAACATTTCAAAACCTTTCTTCTCTTTGCTACTTGAAGATGCCATCCTTGGTATCATTTCTAAAAACTTCAAGAAATTTTCAACAATAATTACTTAGGTTTCTTACAGATGTTATGAGTGGAAAGTTTGATGCAAAAAGTGAAGAAGTTATATTCCTTGGTTAGTCCACAAGAAGTAAAGCTTAGAAGTGTTTAATTACTAACACTAACAAAATTGTGGAAAGTGCAAATGTGAATTTGATGAGCTTACAGAAGTACATGATGCTGAACCTACAAAGGAATTAGAAGAATATAAATCATTTGTATATTGCTATGAAGGAATGTCTATTGAAGAAGATGCTACAAATCATGCTACAAACCAATAGAAAGTCTCAATAATTGTTGAGTCACAACCTGTGAATGCTGAGTTGTAGAATGAGGAAAATGCACATTCTGATTCTAAGATTAGCACACATGAAAGAGATGTTGAAACACCTAATTGAGATGTACATAGTGACATTAAAGCTAAGAGACAAAATTTAGTTACAAGAACTAAGCCTAGACTATCCAAACATATCAAAAGACATCATCCTACAAATCAAATCATTGGTGACAAATATGCAAGGCCAATGAAAAGAAATAGATTGAGAAGTGAATCATGTTTGTTAAGGATGAGGGAACATAAGATAGTGAAAGATGCATTGTAAGATGATGACTGGTACAAAGCTATGGAAGAATAAATTCACTAGATAGAGAAGAACAAGACATGGAGTCTAGTTCCTAGACAAAAAGACAAGAATGTGATTGGCACCAAATGGGTATTCAGAAACAAGTTAGATGAGAATGGTGAAGTGACAAGAAACAAAGCAAGACTAGTTTGCAAAGGGTATGCACAAGAAGAAGGCATTGACTATGGTGAGACATTTTCTCCTATTGGAAGAATGGAAGGAGTGAGATTTTTTCTTGCTTATGCTACATACAAAGGTTTCACAATTTATTAGATGGATGTCAAGTCTACATTTTCGAATGACATATTAGAAGAAGAAGTCTACATAGAATAGACAAAAGGTTTTACTGATAAAAATAATA
Organism: Cupressus sempervirens; assembly: GCA_028749045.1. Taxonomy (NCBI): domain Eukaryota; kingdom Viridiplantae; phylum Streptophyta; class Pinopsida; order Cupressales; family Cupressaceae; genus Cupressus; species Cupressus sempervirens. Next base: position 33,749,277 of record CM053787.1, read on the forward strand.
AGAACATGGCATGTAGAATGTACAAAGCCCTATATGGATTGAAGCAAGCACCAAGAGCAAGGTATGAGAGACTTCATACTTATCTTATGAAAATTGGATTTGAAAGGATAGATGATAAAAATAGTTTGTACATGAAGACATATAAGGACAAAGGTATACTATTATCTGAAATATTTGTTGATGATATCATATTTGGAGGTCAAGATGCTTTGTGTAGGGATTTTGCCAATCAAATAAGGCAAGAATTCGAAATGTCAATGTTTGGTGAGATCAAATTCTTTGTGGGATTAAAAGTATATAAGATGAAATATGGTGTGTATATCACTTAGTAAAAATATGTCAAAGAAATATTGAAGACATTTGGACTAGAGGATTCCAAACCAGTCAGTACACCTATGGTGACAACACTCAACCTATAAAATAATGATGATTCAACTGAGGTAAATCAAACATTTGGAAGTAAGTGTTACATAAAGAGAGATGATGACATTGGTAAGTTTGATGCTAGAAGTGATGAAGGTATGTTTCTTGGTTATTCATTGAAAAGCAAGGCTTATAGATGTTATAATACGAGAACTAAGACTATTATGGAAAGTAAAAATGTAAGAATTGATGAGAAATTCAAAGTACAAGAAAGAATAGTTGATTACAATTCAGATGATGATGATATTGTTACCAAGCCAAGGAATGATGAAGGATTTCTTGAGACTAACAATGATTTGTAGAATGAAGGAGAGAAAATGTAGCAACAAAGCTCAAAACCTTTAGTAGAGCCAAGAATTGAGATAACAACTCCTACTTTAGGAAAGATCATGATAAAAAATTACCCATCTGAATAGATCATCGAAAGAAAAGACAAAGTTGTGATGAAAATAAGTAGACTAAATGAAGAACTATGGTTGATATCTCAAGTTGAGCCTAAGAATGCAGATGAAGCATGTAAAGATGACTATTGGAAGCAAGCTATGAAAGAGGAACTGGATTAGATAGAAAAGAATGAAACATGGGAATTGATCCCTAGACTAGCAGACAAGAATGTGATAGCAACTAAATGGGTATTCAGGAACAAGATGAATGAGCAAGGAGAAGTTGTAAGGAACAAAGCAAGATTTGTATGTAAAGGTTACTCATAGTATGAAGTAATAGATTATGAGGAGACTTATGCTCTAGTGGCTAGAATAGAAGCAGTAAGATTATTCTTAAACTATGCAACATAGAAGAAATTCAAAGTATATTAGATGGATGCCAAGTCAACATTTTTGAATGGAGAATTTAAAGAAGAGGTATACATTGAGTAGGCTAAAGAATGTCCTTTAACTGTTGACAAAGACATAGTATGCAGAGTAAGCAAAGCATTGTATGGATTGAAGAAAGTGCCTAGAACCTGGTATGTGAGGTTGGACAAGAATTTGACAAAGCTTAGAAATATCAAAAGTATTGTAGATAGAAATCTAAATTGGAAAGAAATTGATGATATCTTGATGATTTTGGTAATATTTATTGATGACATTATATTTGGACGAAATGATACATAAAGTGAGAAGTTTGCAGAAGAGATGAAGAAAGAATTTGAAATGAGTATGAAAGGACAGATGAAATATTTCCTAGGATTATAGATTATACAAAATAAAGAAGGAATCTTTATTTCTCAGAGTAAGTACTTGAAGAGTTGACTGAAAAGGTTTGGTTTGGAAGCATGCAAACCCATTGGAACACCTATGGTAACTAGACAAAAGTTATCTACTAAGGATGAGACACCTACTGTTGAGCAGAAGAAGTGTTGGAAATATAGATGGAGTAACTAAAAAGGGGGGTAAATCAATTAATCCAAAAAAAAATCCATAGATCCCTTAAATTTTTGATAAAACTAGTTACAACTATCACTAGGTGAACATACAAAAAAATGTTGTAACTCAGTAGATGTAGTGTATGTTAATTTATTACTGATCTTTAAACATTCACAGTGTTTAACATGAAACCATGAAAGAAATAACATGAACACATAAGACACTAGATTTAATGTGGAAACCTAATATGGGAAAACCACCAAATAACTAGCTACTAATTTTCACTCTTCTGAAGTGAGCCCTATTAGGAGCAATCTGGTTAAAGGTTACAATACACATTGTTAGGTGTGACCTTGTTAGAGGACTTAATCACCCTTTTAGGAGTGGCTTTGCTAGAGGTCTTTAGAAAAATTTAGTAGAATTGTCACCTTGTTAGAGGATTTACAAATGGTTGTTAGACCAACTCTGTTAAGAGATTTAGGAATCACTGTTACAATGGTGAGAAAGTAACAATTAAATGACTTGAATGAGATGCAACTGAATTGCTAATACATATCTCTATTCTACTCCACTAGATCCTTCCTATTCAAATAAAACTTTTCTAATCCTCAAGGATATCTAACCATCCTTCAAAAAAATTTCACACTTTATTCTTCAATAAATACACTTGCATACTCGCTCATTACTACTTTAGAATTCTCAACTTGACATTTTATTTATACCTTACAAATTGTCAAGTCATCTCAATTAAAACTTACAATTACCAATAATCATTACATTAGTTAGCTAAAATCATTACATGAAACATTTAAGCTTTATTTCCCAAAACAAAAAAATCTTTCATTGGCCGACTTTGCTCAGTAAAGACTATTCCTAAACTAATTTTCCATGTTAACTAACAGAGGCTCAGTTAATACTGCGAACTATGCAAAATCCTATAGAGATCGAGTGAACTTGATAAACACCTACTATCCTTCATTAAGCATGTGAGCTTGTTTAACACTACTTTCTACAACTTTTCCTTTGATGCCTTAGTGAGTTTGGTAGAAACTATTTCCATAGAGTAATTTCTAGGAATGCTTGGTAGACTCTAAAATTTTCTTCGCTGACCAACTAAGCTTGGTAGATACTATCTATCAACTGATATGACATTTGTGTAACATCAAAGAAAATACATAATTGGACAATTGTATCCAACAATATCCCTCTTTAGCATTGATGGAAACACAACATGTCATAGCACAATGAAATTTGAAAATAAGTATTTTCCTGATAGAAATTTTCTACTTCTTAGATTTCATACCACAAACTTCTCTAATGTAGTAATCTCCCTCAATGAAGGAATTACATAGCTTGTTTTCAAAAAAAAAAACTCTCCCTTGAAAAAATTCAAATTTTAGAAAGATATGATAGTAAACTCTCCCTCTTTGACAACACATGCCAAAGACAACAAATACAAAATGAGTATCAATGTACCTTAAGTACTGATTTATATGCAATGTTCCCATGATTATGCTGCATCAACTAATAGATCTTCAACTTGGTTCCTATTGATGCATCACTAAAAATTTATTTTAGCGAGCTTTAGATAGGGGAATGATCCCTAACTTACCTCTCAGATACAAGAATTCATCCTTAGGTAATGGCTTGGTGAATATGTCAGCAATCTATTCTTTTGTATGGATATATTCCAATCTAATCTCCTTATCCTACACCAATTCTCTAAAAAAGTGATACTTTATTGCAATATGCTTGGTTTTGGAATGCACTACTAGATTCTTTGATATGTTAATTACACTTTATTGTCACAAAACATAACAACTAGTTCTTTGATCTCAACCTTCATGCCTTCCTATAACTATTTGAACCAAACAATGTTAGAATAGTTCACTATTGCTAAAACATACTCTACTTCTGTTGTAGCTTGGGATGTGTAATTTTTTTTTTTTCTTGTCCAAGATACCAACCTTTTTCCTAGAAAGAAAGCTCCACCACTTGCACTCTTTCTGTCATCAATGTTTCTTGCCCAATCAGCATTAGTAAACACTTTCAAGTCCAAATTTTCTCCAAATTTATACCACAATCCATAATCTTCAGTGCCTTTCAAGTATCTCAAGATCCTCTTGATTGCCATCATGTGATTTTCTCTTTTTTTTTCTGAAAATCTTGACACTATATGAACTACAAGAGCAATATCAGGCCTTGTGTGAACTACATACTACAATTTTCTAATCATTGATTTATATAAGGTCTGACCGACCTCTTTTGAATTATCATCTTTGGTAAGCTTTAGTCTAGTACACATGGGAGTTCCAACTAGTTTACAATCTTCCATACCAAACTTCTTGAGTATCTCCTTGATATACATAGACTGAGTAATGTAGATATGATTCTTGCTTTGCTGAATCTGAAGACCAACAAAGAATTTAATCTCACCAAACATCGACATTTCAAATTCTTTTTTCATTTTCTCTAAAAAAAATTGCATAGATCATCATTCCTTGTAAAAAAAAGTATCATCCACAAATACTTTTGCCAAAAAAATCTTGTTATCTGGTCCTTCCTTGATTTACAAGCTACTATTATCATTAGTTCTCTAAAAACTTATTTGAATAAGGTAGTTATGCAATCTTTCATACCATGCTCTAGGGTCTTGTTTCAAACCATTCAATGCTTTGTATAATTTGTAGACCATGTCCTTTTTATCTAGATCAACAAAAACTTTAGGTTGCTTAATGTAGACTTCTTCATCAAGAATACCATTGAGAAATGCAAATTTGACATCCATCTGATATATCTTAAATCCTTTGTATGCAGCATATGCAAGTAAGGTCCTGACACCTTCGAACCTTGCAATAGGAGAAAAAGTCTCTACATAATCAATTCCTTCTTCTTGAGAGTAGCCTTTACATACCAATCTAGCTTTGTTTCTTGATACCTTATCATCTTCATTTAACTTATTCCTAAATACCCACTTTGTTTCAATAACACTTTTATCTTTAGGCCTAGGTAGAAGAGTCCATGTTTTGTTCTTCTCTATTTTCTATATCTCTTAATTCATAGCCTCAACCAAAATTTCATTTTCTAATGCATCTTTGACATTTCTATGTTCAAAATCAAGAAGTAAATAAGTACCTTTTAGCTTACTTCTTGTCATAGTACCTTCTTATTTGTCTCCAATAATTTGAACTGGTGCATGATGTCTCCTGACATACTTGGCCAATATAGGTTCCTTTCCTCTTGAATGAATTGCACTGTCTTCATTTTGAGTTTCAACTTCTAGCTCTAGTTGATCTATCAACTGTTTGGGTCCTTCAGACTTGGTAGCTTCAAATTGTGACTCAGGTTCCCATGAATTGGTTGGAACTTCTTGCAACTCAATGACTGAGGAAGACTTGAGAGTAGAAGTCACTTAATTGATAGATGTGTTTGGCAATGTATCAGGTTAAATGAAAAAAAATCTCCTATAATCTTCTAGTTCCTTTTTACTTTCTTCTTCAATCCTTTCTAAAAACTCATCAACTTTCACATGTGCACTTTCTATGATTTTGTGAGTAGACAAATTCAAACATCTATATGCCTTACTTTTGCAAGAATATCCCAAAATTATACCTTCATCACCCTTCACATCAAATTTTCATTTTCTCAATTCTTTCAATATGTAACATTTACTTTCAAATACTTTTAGGTAACTTACATTGGGTTTATAGCCATACCATAACTCATTGGGGGTTTTGAATGAGTCCTTCTTTAGCTATAATCAGTTCAAGGCATGAACTGCAATGCTGATAATTCCTTCCAGTATTTGATAGCAATGTTATTTTCAATCATTAGAGTCCTTACACAATCCATGATAGATTTGTTCCTCCTTTCAGCTATTCCATTCTACTCAGGAGTTCTAGGAGCTGATACCTATCTTTTGATTCCTCTTTCAATGCAAAAGTTATTGAATTCATGGGAGATTAATTCACCACCTCTGTTTAATCTCAAACATTTTAGTCTTTTCCCTATTTCTTTTTCTACTCTAGCTAAATAAAATTTGAACTTCTCAAATGCTTCTGACTTTTCTCTCAGATACATAATAGTCATCATTCTAGAGTAGTCATCAACAAAAAGAATGAAGAACTTTTCTCCAGTATAGCTCTCAATTCCAATAGGTCCACATAAATCTATATGCACAATTTCTAAAATATCTCCAAACTGATAGTTTTTACTTTTAAAGTTAGTCTTTCCCATTTTACCAATTTGACAATTCTTGCATAGACCAACATCAGTTTCTTTAAACTAGGAATGCCTCTTACTTTCTTGAATTTTCTTATCTTTACCATGTTATCAAAATTTACATGACATAACCTTCTGTGCCATAACCAACTTTCTTCAACTTGAGCAATAAAACATGAGCACTCACCAAGATCAAGATAAAACAAGTTACCTTTTGTTTGTATTCCTGATCCAATCAACTTTCCTTTGACATCCAATAGTCATGCTTTTCTATGCATGAATTCCACCTTGAATCCAATATTGATTAGTTGTGCCACACTCAAAAAATTATGTTTTAGTCCTTAAACCCAAGAGGCATTATCACATACAAGTTCTTTGGTTAATGAGATTCGGCCTCTTCCTTTTATGTAACAAGGTTCATTATTTCCAAACCTTACACTACCACCATCATAGTCTTCAAAATGTTCAAACTTAGTTTTGTCACTAGTCATATGATGAGAAAAAAAATTGTGTATGATCCATGTATCATTTTCACTCACATGAGAGGTAAGTTCCATCTTATCTTCCTTATCATTATTAGATTCATCTTTCACAACAATGTAAACAATTTCATCTTCACTATTATCAGACTCTTTAGAGTCCTTAGCCATAAAACATGTTTTCTTACCTTTGTCCTTGAATGATTTGAAATCTTTCTTGCCATTGCACTTATGACCTTTCTTCTCATCTTCTCTTTGCTTGTTTGGGTACCTAGCTACAATATGACCAATTTCCTCAAATGAAAAATAGATTAGGGGAAGCTTAACTTGGTATTTTCCTTTGCCTCTAGAATATTTCCCTACTAGTAGAGCTTCAACTACTTCAAGATCACTGTTAGAACTTTCTTCTAATTCTTATTCACTTTTTAGCTAAGATTATTTTATTTTCTTCCCTTTTTCCTTGAGTGAAAACTTGGCTTCAAATGCTGATTCAATGTTCTTGGAAGCTAGAACATAATTTTCATAGTTATCTGGCTCAAATGCAATCAATCTTCCTACTATGGCATCCAAATTTATCTTATGATTTGCTTCACATCTTCTTTCTTGAATTGCAGATACTTTAATTGCTTAAATGGGAAGCAATGTTCTAAGAACTTTACTTACAACTGTTTCCTCTTTGATGTCTCCTCCAGAAGCTTTGATTGCATTGACACTTGCTTTGACCCTCTCAACATATTTGGAAATGTTTTCATCATCTCTCATTCTCATTTGATCAAATTTTTCTCTTAGACTTTCTCCTTTGGCTCTCCTCACATTTTCATCACATCCATAGATATATTTCAGCTTGTTCCACATTTCAAAGGTAGTTTTTTAGTCCTTGATATCATCAAATTCTTCATAGCTTAGAGCAGATGTAATGTCTATCATGATGGTGTTATGAGTCTTCTTCTCAGTTTTATATTCTTCATCAAGGTATTTCAATCTTGTATCTCCAATGGAAGCGAAATAAAATTTCATTAGTCCTTGCCATGCTAAAAAGTTATCCCTATTAAGCCTTGGAATTTTCCTCTTGTAAGACATCCTAATCTTTAGCTTAGGTCCTTGAAACCCTTCCTGTAGGCACCAAAAGATTTGATACCAATTATTGGAAATATAGATGGAGTAACTAAGAGGGGGGATGAATCAGTTAATCTAAAATTAAATTCACAGATCCCTTAGATGTCTAATAAAACTAGTTACTACTATCACTTAGTAAACATACATAAAAATGCTATAACTTGGTAGATGTAGTGTATGGTAACTTATTACTAATCTTTAAACATTCACATTGATTAACATGCAACCATGAAAAAAATAACATGAATACATGAGACAAGATTTAACATGGAAACCCAATATGGGAAAAACCACCAAGTAACTAGATACTGATTTTCACTCTTCTAAAGTGAGCCCTGTTAGGAGCCAACCTAGTTAAAGGTTCAATACACACTATTAGGTGTGACCTTGTTAGAGGATTTAATCACACTATTAGGAGTGGCTTTGCTAGAGGTCTTTAGAACAATTTTGTAGAACTATCACCTTGTTAGATGATTTAGAAATGGCTGTTAGACCAACTCTATTAAGAGATTTAGGAATCACTACTAAATGGTGAGAAAGTAACAATGAATAGACCTAAATGAGATGCAATTGAATTGCTGATAAAAATTTGTATTCTACTCCACTAGATCCTTTCTGATCAAATAAAATTTTTCTACTCCTTAAGGATATCTAACCATCCTTCAAAGTTCACTCACACTTTCTTCTTTAATCAATACACTTAAATGCTTGCGTATTACTACTTTAGAATTTTCAGCTTGACCTTTAATATATACCTTACAAATTATCAAGTTGGCTCAATTACAACTTACAATTACTACTAATCATTACATCAGTTAGCTACAATGATTACATGAAAAATTTAAGCTTTATTTCTCAAAATAACAAAATCTATCATTGGTTGACCCTACTCTGTAAACACTATTCCTAAATTGATTTCATGTGTTAACCAACAGAGGCTCTGTTAACACTGCACAATTTGCAAAATCCTTTGGAGATCGAGTTAACATGGTAAACATTGACTTTCCTTCATTAACCATGTGAGCTCAGTTGACACTACTTTCTACCACTTTTCCTTTGACATCTAAGTGAGTTTGGTACAAACTATTTCTATAGATTAATTTCTAGGAATGCTTGGTAGACTCTAAAATTTGCTTTGCTAACCAACTGAGCTTGGTAGATACTGTTCGCTAATTGATATGACATTTGTGTAACATCAAAGATAACACACAATTGGACAATTCTATCCAACAAGAAGTATAGATCTATGATTAGAGGTTTGCAATATCTGACTCACACAAGGTTGGATAAAGGAAATGCAGTTGGAATTGTTGCAATATTCCAAGATAATCCTAGAGAAGCACATTATGCAACAGTGAAAAGGATATTTAGATATTTGAAAGGAACATCTAAGTTTGGATTATGGTATGACAGATCTAATGATTTTACTCTAAGTTCTTATACTGATGTAGATTGGGTAGGTAGTATGGATGAGAGAAAGAGCACTAGTGGAGGAGCTTTCTTTCTTGGAGGAAGATTGGTTTCTTAGTTAAGCAAGAAGTAGGATTGTACATCTCAAAGTACAATAGAATCAAAGTATGTTTTCATAGCAAATAATTGCAATCAACTTATTTGGATGAAGTAGTTACTGAAAGATATAAGGATAGAAATTAGTGAACCTATTGTTATACATTGTGACAACAGAAGCATGGTAAATATGTCTAAGAATATAGTATTGCATTCAAGGACTAAGCACATTTCTATTAAGTATCATATGTTGAGAGAAAAAGTTACAGAAAAGGAAATCAGATTGGAGTATGTGAGCACTAAAGAGAATATTTCATATATATTCACTAAGCCTCTTCCCAAAGAGACTTTTGAGTATTTGCTAGGTGTGCTTGGGGTTATTCCCCTTCCTACATTAGAGTAGAAGATTCAAGAGTGCATCAGTCCAAGGTAACAAAAGACCATTATTTTTCTGGATTGGATGTTGATGCCTCCTATGTGGGGGAGTATCTATAAAGGATAGATTCATCTAGGACTTTTATTGATGTTATTTTGAATAGTTTCTCTTGACACTCCAGCTAGCAAGTTGTTGCTAATTTTGATGCAGAGATGTTGGTTGTAGAAACCTTTGACATTGATGTTAATGGGGGAGAAGTTTTACATGAAAAAAATTATACTAAGGAGAGAAGTATTATACAAAGGGAGAAGTTTTGCATGAATTTTTAATATGATTTTGGTATAGAGCACATTGAGGTATATCAATGGGGGACTATGATTGATGAAGAGGATTTGAAGACTAATAGTATTTTGTTGGTATTCCTGGAACTACACATTTTTCATCTATGTTTTCATCAATGCCAAAAGGAGAGATTGTTGGAATATTGGAGAGATTTTTGGAAGCATGAATGTTGGTAATATGTTACATTCATGACTAAATTTTTCATTGATGTCAACATAGCATGTTTGATGTGTTGTGTGGTATCTGACAAAAGAACAATGGAAAGATTAAGTTGGTACAGATGGCTAGTTGAGCATGATAACAACTTGAGGTTATGGGAGATACTTTAGAGTATTTGGTATATGTAGTTAATAGCGGAAGTAGAAAGGACAAGTCTAGAAGAAGTTATGTAAGTTTTGGTGATGTCTATTCTAAGATAGAGTTTAGAGAGGCATGTTCTAGTAAACTTGTTATATCTCTTAGCATAGTTGATATCTTGATGATTGAGGTTGAGGAAATGAAGAAGACATGTTGAGGATGATGTGGCTAATCTTGTTCATCATAATATTACATGTATAGAAAGCTATTCAAGTTATAAGGTGGAAGATTGAGGTTATCGCTAAGTGTAACATGTTCTTAGTGTGGTCCTGTAATAATTAATTGAGAAGGACTAACAACTATCTTAGGAAATTATTTTATGGACTTGGTTCAAAGGAAGGACATTTTCTTTTATCATGTGATTGAATGAATGAATTATGAATTAATGATAAGAAATAGTGAGTGTAGAATGAAAATTTGAGTAGAGCAGTGCGAAAGTGAAGGAAATTTTATTGCCAAAGTTTTACTGAGTGATCAAAGGTTTGGTATTTGGAACTAAAGTTCATGAACTAGTCTACAAGGTCTAACAATGAATGGTCCAATTGATACGATAGAGGAAAGGATAGAGGAAAGAAGAAGATACTAGTAAATTTCTTGTTTGAGCAATGAGCTCTTCTTGTAGTTGAAATTGCATGTTTGGGCAGTGGGTTCTTCTTGCATACATTATACCACAAATCCTCATAGGGTCTATCCTCTAATAAGGAATATTTATATTAGTACATCATCTTGCAGGCATCATTCCCACTAGGGTTTTCCTTCTGATCAAGGGTTTCCCTGGTCAACATATCTAGTCTAATTGTCTATGTGCATCTTTGTATGGTTTCTATTTACTTTGGTTGAATGGTTAAGTTTTTTTAAAGAATATAAATGTTTTAATTTTTTGATAACTGATTCACCCCACCACACCCCCACCCCTCTCTCAGTTATCTTGGTGTACTATTATTTCTAATAGACATTGGTATTGACACAACTTTTCATGTGCTAGAGAATGTGATTAAAGAAGATGTTACTAGTGCAACTGATCAAGATGCTGAAGATGATGATAATAGTGCATCTAATGATGATGATGAAGAGAACCTTGATCTACCTATAATAAAATTTAACATTGTTAATATTGATATAAGATTTTTTTGAAGTGAAGAACCTATAATGGAACAATCTTTATTTTTTAATGATGTCAAACCTACTTCTTATTGGTGAGACAATTACTTTTTGGTTTGAAAGTTATCATTTAGTTGATTTATGAAGACAATTTGAAAAGAGGAGAAAATAATAGCACCTAGAGAAAGGTTGAGGTCTTTGGTATGTAAAAGAAGCACTAAGATTAAGTAAGACATTGATGCTATAGTGTATTGTTTATCTACTTAAATTTTGAAATGAAAGATTACTCAAGTTAAGAATGGAAGAAGATCAAGTAAGAAAAGTGTCTACCAAGCCTTGTTGAGAAGTCAATGTGAGCATAGAAGAAATTAATGCAAGCTGAGCGAAAATCAAGTGGTGTCAAGCAAAGATGAAAAAAGTGCAAGCTATGTAATTGTTTATATATGCTGAGTAAAATTTAGTTGGTGTCGAGCATCAGTAAACTTTAGTGTTTGCCAAGTGAACTATTGTTGGCTAAGTAATATCATATTGATGTCAAGTGCTAGTAAATGTTTTAAATCAAATATTTTCTAAACTTGAGCTAACCATTTTTTTTTCTTGAATTATTTAAAGAGTGTGGAAGATAACTATGATGATTTGGTGGCATAGAATTCAAGGTAAACAGTTTTGAGGTGAATTCAAGGAAGATTGTAGTAGAAGTTTCTAGAGGAACCAAATGGAAAAGTGGGTAGATTCATTGTATCCTACCTAACCCTACGTACCCTAAAATGGACAATTGTGGTTAAGTGGAAAAAGATTTAAATTCTCTACTTATAGATATAGCTAGTTAGAAGAAAAGGTTTTCATGTGGGAGAACCTAAAGAAGATAAGGAGTCTAGAGTATTGCTTCATTTAGTGGTTGAATAGAGGTGACTACAATTTTCATGCGAAGAAAGAAGGCTTAAGAGTATGAATGCTTGAAGAGTGAACAAGCTATCAGTGTTGAAGTGTGTGAATGGAAAGAAAAATGGAGGACTGAAACAAAGATCCTTAATCTGCAAGTGAGTTGTAATTTGTTATTAGATCGAACCTTACTATTAGTTTCTAATCATTGTATCAGTATAGGGTAAATCCTTTGGATCAAGGTTGACCTAATATCCATTTGTAAATTCTTTAACTAGATGACATTCTAATGGAATGCTTTAAAGTCCTCTAACAATGCTCATTCCTAACAAGATGATTAACTTTTTAAAACTAGGTCACATTTAATAGTGTGTATTGTAACTTTTAATAGGGTTGTCCCTTCATAAGGAATCACTTCAAAAGAGTGAGAATTAGTAGCATGTTATTGGTGTTTTTTCTAAAATTGGTTTTCCACATAAAATCCTTCTATCAAATTGTGTGAATGTTCTTATGGAGTTTTATGTTTACACTTTTGCAAAGTTGTTTTGGTCTAGGTCAATAACCTACAATATTAAGTATTGTATGATTTAATGGATGCATGCATGATAAGGTTTTATGGATATGGGTCTACTAAGCATTGAAAAGTTTTATTTATACATCCGGTCATTAGATAATTGATTCACCCTCCCTCTTAGTTATCCTAAAGAATTTCAACAATTGGTATTAGAGCCATAGTGCATAAGAGAACTAGTTTGATGGTACTATAAGAAAAAGATCAAGATTTCTAAAGAGAGGTACCCAAGCTTAACAAGGAGATCTTTCCTACATGGAAAAGTATGATGCAGCTACACCTAGGAGTTCTTGAAGACCATGCACAATCTACCATCACTAATAAGTATGTTGAGCCTATTGGATCCCCAACTGTTGATGATCTAAAGAAGAAGAAAGAAAATAGTCAGTCAATGTTAGAGATTTCCTCTGCCTTAAGTTACTTTGATTTTGATGACATCAAGGACTGTGACAGTACAAAGAAGATGTGGGACACTCTTCACACTATTTATGAAGGAGACAAATATGTTTTGAGAGCCAAATATGAAAGTCTAATAGGTAAGTTTGATGACATGATTATGCAAGAAGGTGAGAAAATTATTCAATATTTATCTAGAATAAAAGATGTTAATCCTATAAGAGGAGCTAATGGTATCATTATTGATGATACTATATTGAGCAAAGTATTGAGGACACTATTGTCTACCTATGCTATTAGAGTCTCTTCCATACAAGAATTAAGATGTATACTTGGTACTAATATGTTTCTTGAAGATTTGGTAGGTAGGATCACTACCTTTGAACTCTATAATTTTGATAATTTCAAATCTAAGAATGTTGAATCTTCTTTCAAAGCCAAACTGTCATTAAAGGAACCTAAAGAGAAAAAGAAAAAGGTAAAGTGTGTCTCTAGTGAAAGTGATACAGATGAGGAGGATGTAGAATAGCTTGAAGCATTTCTCTACAAGGAGATTTCATAGAGGCAAAGGAAAATTGAAAGGTAAGCTATCTATCATGTGTTTTAATTGCAATGAGGCTGGTCATATTTTTGCTAGATGTCCAGAGAAGAAGAAGAACAAAAGTGGAGACAAATAAAAGAATAAAAGAGATGAGGACAAAAAAGATTACAAAGATAAAGGAAAGAAGTCTTGCTATATTACTGAGGAAAACAAAGATAGATCTTATGACCATAATGATGAAATGATGTATGTTGCAATAAAGGATGATTCTGATGAGGATGAGGCAAAAATACTAGTATCTTATGTGAACAAGAGTGACAGATGGATCATTGATAGTGGGTGTTCACATCACATGATTGGAGATAAAAGTAAGTTCATTACCCTTGATTATTATGATGAAAATAGTGTAAGGTTTGGTAATGATGCACCATATCTAATAAAAGGAAAAGGATCAATCCAACTCACAAAAAAGATCACATGTGACAATGATTATTATGTAGAAGTACTTAACTATAACTTGTTGAGTGTGTCACAACTAAATAGTTTAGGTTGCAAATTTGAGTTTGAGAACAAGATAGCCAAGATGTATTTTATTTATGGGAAACTTATTGGGAAAGGTGATCAAACTAGAGGTAATCAATTTTATCTTGATATGAATGATGCTACTTGTCTTGTTGTAGAATTTGATGATGTGTGGTTATGGCACAAGAGGTTATGTCATGTTAACTTTGATAACCTAGTGAGTATTAGTAACATGAAAAGAGTTAGAGGTTTTCCTAAATTAAAGAAACCTAACAATATAATTTGTAAACAATGTCAGTTAGGAAAGATAATAAAATCTATTTTGAAAAGTAAGACTATCACCTCTGAAGAAATTTTGAAAATTGTTCATACTAATTGGTGTGGACCAATCAATGTGCAAAGCTACAAAGATGACAAGTACATTATCCTATTTGTTGATGATTATTCTAGGATAATGAAAATTATGTTTCTAAAACTCAAATTTGATGATTTCCAAAATTTTAAGTGGTACTTAGCTATAGTTGAAAAGCAGATAAGAAAAAGCTTGATATGTTTGAGATTTGAGAGAGGTGAATAATTTACATAAAATGAGTTTGAGATGTTTTGTATTGATAGATGAATCAAAAGAAAAACTTCTATACTTAGAACCTCTCCACAAAATGGAATTTTTGAAAGGAGAAGAAAATATGTAATAAACCATGCTACAACACTCATGTGGAGAAGAATTTTGCTTTGAAATACTGGGAAGAAGTTGTAAGTATAGCTGTCTATACCTTGAACTATGTACAAGTCAAGAAAGGTACTCATTCAACATCTTTTGATTTATGGTATGAATACTCTCCCAATATAAAATATTTTAAGATATTTGGAAGCAAGTGCTATATTCTTAATGATTTTAGGAATGGTAAATTAGATACTAAAAGTGAAGAAGGTATATTCCTTAGCTATTCCACAAGAAGTAAAGCTTCTAAGTGTTTAAACACTAACAATAAAAAATTTGTGAAAAGTGCAAATGTTATAAACCAAGCTATAAATGAATAAAAAGTTTCAATGACTGTCGAGTCCCGTACAATGAATGTCAAGTTGCATTAAGGAATTGAGTTATAGTTAGGAGTCGAGTTGTAGAGATAAGCTAATAGAGAAGTACAAAGCGATTCTGAAATTGATAGACCTATTGAAGAGAGCAGAGAAAAACCAAGAGTGTTAAAGTATGTCAAAAGACATCACCCTACTACACAAATTATTGCAGATAAAGATGTTAGACCAATGAAAAGAAATAGGTTGAGAAGTGATACATTTTTTTTGAGTATGCATGAGCCTAAGTTAGTAAATGATGCCTTATAAAATGAGGACTAGAGTTGATTGGGCTGGAAACAAAATTGATGACAGAAAGAGCACAAGTGGTGGAGCATTTTTGTTAGGAAAGAGATTAGTCACCTGGACCAACAAGAAACAACTTTGCATATCTCAATCTACTACTAAAGTGAAATATGTGGTTTTTGCAATAAATTGTACAAATATGGTATGGATCAAACAACTACTCAAAGGTATGAAGGAGGAAATCATTGAACCTGTGGTACTTTATTGTGATAATACAAGAGTTATAAACATATCAAAAAACCCTATGATGCACACAAAGACTAAGCACATTGCAATTAAGCATCATTACTTGAGATCTAGTTAGTTCAAGAAAAAGAATTGAGGATGGAATATGTGAATAAAAAACAATAGATAACTGATATATTGACAAAATCTTTACCTAAGGATGCACATGAATATCTTAGAGGTAAACTAGGGGTGGTATCTTTATATAAATCTACTTAAGAAGCATGAGTAGTTTCCTAAATTAGCTAAGCTAAATGTTGTATCCTACAACTTGATGTAGTGGATATTACCTTAGGAGTTGCCTAAAGTAATAAATTGAGCTAAATTAGAAGACTTACAATCACATGCAAGGTGATAGTGGAAGAACCTGAATTGATTAAATTTGCATACAAAGATGATAAGTCTTTGGCATTGTTGTCAAAGAGGGAGATATGAGTAATGAGGGAGAAAATTAGTATAGGGAGATATAGTACTACTAGAGATAAGAAAGAGATAGATACTTGATTATCAGAAAGTGGAAGAGATACTTTAAAGAGGGAGATATAAGAAAGAGGGAGAAGATATAATAAAGGAATGTGACAAAGCTTACATTACCCTACACAAAGGAAGGACATATACCACAATGATAGAGGGAGAAATTTCAAAGATTTTTTTTTTTTTTTTGGTATTGTTATTGATATTGGTTTGCCATCAATGCCAAAGAGGGAGATTGTTGATATAAGATTATTTTGAAATGAAGAACCTGCAATAGAACAATCATTATTTTATCAATGATATCAAACTTGCTACTTGCTAGTGAGACAATTTATTTCTGAACTAAAAGCTATAATATAGTTGATTGATGAAGAGGATTTGAAAACAAGAGATAGCAATATCACCTAGAGAAAGGTTGAGTTATTTGGTATGTAAAAGAAGAACTAAGACCAAGTAAGACATTGATACTATAGTGTATTGTTTATCTACTTAAATTTTGAAATGAAAGATTACTTAACACAAAAAGAAGATCAAGTAAGAAAAGTTTCTACTATGCCTTACTAAGTAGTCAATGCGAGCCGAGAAAAAATTAGTGGAAGCTACGTGAAAATCAAGTGGTGCCAAGAAAAGATGAAAAACAATGCAAGTTGAGTGATTGTTAGTATATGCTGAATTAATTTTAGTTGGTCCTGAGCATCAATAAACTTTAGTATTTTCTGAGTGAACTAGTGTTGGCCAAGTGACAATGTATTGATGTCGAGTGCCAATAAATGTGTTAAATCAAATATTTGACAAATTTGAGCTAACTATTTTGTTTTCTTGAATTATGTGAAGCATGTGGAAGATAACTATGATGATTTAGTTGCACAATATTCAAGGTAAACCATTTTAAGGTGAATTCAGGGAAGATTGTAGAAGTTTCTAGAGGAACCAAATGGAAAAGTGGGTTGATTCATTGTATCCTACCTAATCTAATGTAACCCTAAAATGGATGATTGTGGTTAATTGGAAAATTATCTAAATTCTATATTTATAGAGATAGCTAGTTAGAAGCAAAGGTTTTCATGTGTGAGAACCTAAGGAAGACAAGGATGCTAGGGTATTGCTTCATTTAGTGGCTAAAAAAAAAGGTGACTATAGTTGGCATGTAAAGAAAGAAGTCTTTAGAGTATGGATTGTTGAGGGGTAAACAAGCTATCAGAGATGAAGTGTGTGAATGCCAAGAAGAATGGGGGACTGAAAGAACTATATGTAATCTAAAAGTTAGTTGTAATTTGTTATCAAATAAAACCTTTCTATAACTTTCTAATCATTATATTAGTTTAGGGAAAATCCTTTGGATTAAGGTTGACCTAATAGTCATTTATAAATCCTTGATATTCTAATGGAAAGGTGTAAAGTCCTCTAACAAGGCTCACTCCTAATAGGGTGATTGGAATCCTTTAACTAAGTCACATTTATCATTGTGTAATGTAATCATTAAGAGGATTAGCTTTTCATAGGGCATCACTTCAGAAGAGTGAGAATTTATAGCGTGTTACTGGTGATTTTTCCCAAATTGTATTTCAACATAAAATCCTTGTGTCAAATTGTGTGAATGTTCTTATGGAGTTTCATGTTTACATTTCTACAAAGTTGTTTTGACCTAGGATAGTAACTTATAAGTTTAAGTATTGTATGATCTAATGGATGCATGCATGATAAGGTTTTATGGATATGGGTCTACTAAGAATTGAAAATTTTTATTTATACACATGGACCTTGGATAATTGATTCACACCTCCCTGCCCCCTCCCAGTTATTCTTAAGAATCCCAATAGTTAATTGTAATTTGTGTAACCTTTATGTAAATTTTTTTGAGTATGTAGAGCATCATGGTGACAGAGTGGAGCATAATGTTAGTGTTGAACATGTTTAGGTTGGGGCAGAAAAAAGTATGATAGTAGATGATGTGGCACTACCAGATAAAGAAAATCCATGTTATGTTCTTTAGATTAATAAAATACTTATAATTTTTTTAAAAAAATGTTTAGAACTAAGCCCATTTATTTTTTATTATGAGAGTACATCAGCTTTGTGCTCAAAAAATGAATATGAAGCATGATGTTATAATATTAGAACCACAAGTGCCAAAGAAGAATTTCAAAGATAGTCATGATGTTCCTATTAGCCTTTATCATTGACGAACATCAAAGAAAAAATAAAAGAAATAATTTTTAAAATCCTTGTTCAATGATGAATGTGTTAATGAATGTTGCTTATTAATGAATTTTATGACATGTTATTGAATATTGTTATGTGACTATAATCACTGATGTGTTCATGATAAATTTTTATAAATATTAATGACTTGTATGTTGTGTTAATGAATGTTATTCAAAATGAATCAATGTTATAGTTCTAAAATAAATGAATGAATGAATGAAAAATTTACTTAGATGTTAACAGGAAATTTCAATTGATTATTGGGGAGGGGGGGAGGCCAAATGAGCTTCCACCTTTATGTTATTGGCCTTGTTAAGTAGAGAATATTAAAGGATTCTCAAAACAAAGTGAAGCTCAAACTAAAACTACCAAAAATTAAATACCAATATGTGGTCTCATCATCGAGTAGGTGGAGAACTTCACCATAGTCACTAACAACTATCATTTCTTCCATGCTGATGTAGACATTTATATGATGTTTATTTCTATAGACTTCATATCATTTCCACTATAGTTTCATCACATGTCTACATTATTAGTTATTATCACTACATTTCTATAGTTAATCACAGTCATCTCTTCTATGGTAAATAATTGTTGTATGTTATTCTTCATATGACATGATTGCAAATTATCATTTTTCTTCAATATTGAATTCGTTTATGCATTTCATATTAATGTGGGTATATAATTCATTCCTCGACTTTAGTTGTATTGTTTTCTACTACCAAAAAATTCATACTGGTTATTTTTGTGTACATTCTGATAAGTTCATTCTTGATGATAATTTTTCCTTGTATATCTTCTGATATATTCAATCATAAGTTCTCACTAGATTTATTTTGTAAGTTTTTACTCTCACCATTTTATTTTCCTTTAGTTTCTTCTATAAAAATATATTATTTATATGTGAACTATCATATGGTCATCTTCTTCTTCACAAAATGATTTACCTTTTACTTAGTACAATTTATTTAACAACACCTACAATATTTCAAGCACTCTTCTAAAATAAAAATCACATTTCTTGCAATGATATCTTCATACCTTTGACATCAATGACTGTACTTTCATCAACAATCATATGACAAAAACTAAGGAAGGCTCTCATATGGCAGAAAAAAGTATAATGGTATGGCAGAAAG
Organism: Cupressus sempervirens; assembly: GCA_028749045.1. Lineage (NCBI taxonomy): Eukaryota > Viridiplantae > Streptophyta > Pinopsida > Cupressales > Cupressaceae > Cupressus > Cupressus sempervirens. The sequence goes on from CM053787.1 coordinate 33,768,903, forward strand.
ATTTAAGTATGAACTACATTGGAATCAATAAGTAATACGATGATTTTTTTTGTATGAACTATATTTGAATCAATAAAATAAAGCATTTCCTTTGCATTGCATGGTAATTTAAGTGATTTATCTATTATGGGTTATAGTTGATAGTGTATAATGGTATGGTAGATAGAAGTATTGATGATAGTTAAAGAAAATATTCTTGGTAGAAATCATCTACAAGGATAATAAGGCCAAAATGCATGCATCATTGATTGAGATAATGTTATGTAAATAGAAAAAATAAAGAAAATTTTCATTGAATATAGTCGAGTGGAATATTTCAATAATTTGGAACTTGAAGAATATTTTGGATATTGTAAGGTTGATATTTGAAAAAATAGATTTTAATATTTTCTACTATTATAGGAAAGTGAGTCAACTGAGATGAAGAATGCACGTTATCTAATAATTGTTTTGTAGGAACATCTAGTGTTTGATTTGATTTATCTAGTTAGCACATATATGGTGTTGTTAACATGTTCATATTGAAGGCATATTAAAAGTGTTGACATTAAGGTCAATTTTTCTATAAGAGACTCAACACTTAGTCAGTTGGTTACATTTCTACCAAGATCTATAGTTGCTAATGAGCTTATCATTCATCTAATAGTGTTAACCAAGTTTCTTAGTTGCTACCAAGATAAACAGATAGTTTGCAGTTCATGAAAAGCTTCACAATATTTATCGAACATCATAGATAATTTACTATATCACCCAAGTGTAATAGTGTCTACCAAGCTTTCCAATAAAAGAGATGAAGACTCTAGTGTTAACCAAGCTCTATAGTGTTAAACAAGTTCTACAATGTCTACCAAGCTCATAGTGTTAACAAAGTGAATCTAGTATTGACAGAGTCATGCAACATCAATCAAGTGATTCAATAGTTACCAAATTTATCTATTTTCACCGAGTCAGATAGTGATGATCGAGTTTGATATACTCAAAAGTTATCAATATGGACTAAGCTTCAACTTCAACTAAGTGCCATGGTTTGCTGAGCATTGATAATGTTTTTTGAGTATTAAAACTTCATTGAGTTGTTCTTTAGAACTTGAGTTATAGTAGTTGGGTTGACTTTGTGAATTGTGATGAATTTGGTATTGTAGCCGACTCTAGTAAGTAGTTATTTGGATTGATATATATGTAACTCATTGTGTCATATCTAAGAGTGTAAGAAAGAAGGAATATGAAGTGTATGAGTTTGAATTGAAGAAGGCTACAAGAAATATAAGGGACAACAATGATTTATATATCATAGCTAGGTGATCATTGAAATACAAGGAATCTCATTTAGCAAATCAAAGTTGCAGATCATACACCAACCACTAATTCATTCTAACAAGTGTATCAATAAAATCCTTTAACCACGTGGACTTAATAGTCTTTTTCTAAATCTCCTAATAGAGTGCATACTTTATTGTATGTTTGTAAATCCTTTAAGAAGGTGGGCATCAAAGTCCTTATTGCTATTAATAGGGAAGTTCTCTAGAAGTGGTCAATTATAAGCCTTAATAGGTTAACTTTATACTACACTATTAAAGCTGATGGGTATCATCCCCAACCTAGTTTTACTTTCTAATTGAAAGGTTTCTACATCACCATATCTTGTGTCAAAGTGTTATGAATGTTTTATTGCTTTCATTCTTTCATGCATGCAATTAGATCAAAAATATATATAAAGAATTAAGTGGTGAAGTAAGATAAAAATTTATTGGTTCCCAATTCACCCCTCCCCTCTTAGTAACCTAGCCTACCCTATATTTCTAACAATTGGCATCAAAGAATTTGGTTCTCACAGAAGAATTTTAACAACTTGAGATAAGATCAGAGGAAATGGAGGTATATAGGCTAGATAAGGCTATTTAGAATAAAAAGTTGGATCTAGAATTAGCTACTAGACAACTCAAGAAAGAAAAGGAGAAATTATCTCAATCATTGAAAAGAAGGATTAAAGATCTTGCAACACAAATGGATGAGAATATCTACATTCAAGAAAGAATTAAAGATTTATGTTCATAAAGAAGTTGATGCAACAATAAATGACCTCCTAAAGAAGAATTCCAATCTTTAAGAAGAAGTCAAAAAGCTAAAAAGAGAGCAAGAAACCCAATCAGTTAGATTATGTAAGGTCATGGAACAAAAGGACAAAGCCAAAGAAGAGATAGAAGAGAAGGACAATGAAATTCAACAACTATCCCTTCAATAAGAAGACTTTATTGATAAAATCAATGATGCAAATCAAGAGCTTATCAATGCAAGGAAAAAGAATGAAAGACTATAGAACGATCTTGGCATTGAAAAGAAAACCAATAAGAGAATGATGAAATCTGAAGAAAGTATGAAGCAATTAAATGAGAAAAAAATAGTATAGACACAAAGGCAAAGCAAGATTAGGATATATAGAAAAAGGTGAATCATCTCAATAAGGAACTTAGAAGAACAAAAGACCTACTTGAAATCATTCTCATAAGATAGGTCATACATCAAAAAAATGTTGGAGAAATGGTAAAGAAAAATTTAATGGAAAGTGTTACAGTTGCAATAAGCATGGACATAGAGCAAGTGAATGTATAGAGAAACCTAAGTTTGAAAGAAAGTGTCACAATTACAATAAATAAGGACAAAAATATTTAGAGTGCAAGACCAAGAAGTGGAATATAGCATAAAAAATTATGAAAGCAATATTTGGATGGGATTATAACACATGGTGTAGATGTCACCATTATGGTGAGTTTGGACACATTGGAGAAAACTGTGCGAAACATCACATGAGGAAAAGATATACTACAAAGAGATGTTTTATTTGTATAGAACTTGGACATCTTGCCATGAACTATATGAACACTAGAAGAATTGAAGATGACAAGAAGACTAAAGCTAACAAAATAAAAAAAAATGAGGCAAAAATGGGTATAGAAATCTCTAGAGGGTGCAAACCAAAATCATGAAGTTGTTGACACCCAAGTTAGTGAATTTGGTGGCCCAACCATTCCAAATTAGTTCCCTATGGAGATCACTAGAAATATGATTTAAAATATCTAACATTAGTTATAGCTAGCAAGCAAAACTTGATCAATATCAACATTCAAGACCTTGCTGAGAAAGGTCGGGTCACAAGACCTTATATAGAAAGGTGAAGTGGCATATCTTTTTCAGTTTGTAGATGTTGAGTTGTTGACTCTAACAAGTACCAAGTTCAGACTGAATGGTGGAAATCTTACTAAGTTCAAAGTTCTCTGAATTGGTAGTTCCTACCAAGTTAGAATACCTTACTAAGTTGAAGATGTCTTTTGAGCATTAAAGACCAAATCAAGTGGTGGACATCCTGTCATCGAGCTAATATAAGTACAAAGAATTAATGGTGATTATAAAGAATTAATTCATTAAAAGGAAGAAATCAATTATATTGTTTCACCATGAATTTTCAAAGCATAGGGTGAAGAGAGAATTCAAAGCCTCTAAGTGATTTAAGTAGTTGGTATTGAAGAATTTTCCCATATTTAAAACACTACCAGGAGATAGCATCTTCAAGCAACAAAGTCAATAAAGGTTTAGAAATGTTGGTTTGTTGAGTGGATTGCAAGGCTCCCAAATTAAAATTGAGTCTAGCCATAGCAGAATCACTTGACCCAACTAGAGAACAATCCAAAATCCACTAATGGTACTTGTTGTCCACAACATCCATTCATTCTATCACTATTCTATTCAAAAGCTTGGAACCCTAGAAATGAATGAGGTATACAATGAACTCTATGAGGATGGAGTTTTGAAACTTGAGCATAATCATTTGGAGAGAAAGGTTTTAACACATATTCTATTTATGCTGAAAGATTTTCAAGTGAAATGGATTAGATTTATCCTAAGCCATGTTCAGAATAGATAGTTATGGTTAGATAATCCTATTCCAATAACCAAGAAGTTGATACATAGGATCATTAGATTGCCCATGTTGAATAAAGAAAAAACCACTAAAACCCTAGGTCGGGCTGAACTGACAAAGTGAACTCTTGTTGAGCAGGATGAAAGAGACATGAAGCTAAGTGGTGTGACTAACATAGAATTGAAGTTTGGAATCCATGTAAATGTAATTTCTCACAAGATCTATAGATCAAGTTACTTGAAAAATATGTCATGTGAAGCAGTTGACCTAGGATACAAGTTTGTGAAGAATAATCTATCTTTTGACCTTGTTGAGCTATTGTTGAATCATGTAAATGTAATTTCTCACAAGATCTATAGATCAAGTTAGTTAAAAAATGTGTCGTGTGAAGCAGTTGACCTAGGATACTAGTTTGTGAAGAATAATCTATCTTTTGACCTTGTCGAGCTATTGTTGAATCAATTCAAAAAAAACATGGAGAGTATCTAAGTGTCAAAGAAAAATTTGTGTAAGTTTGGTTCTCTCTTGACATGTCTATTTTTCTATATTCAAAAGTTTTTCCCTTTTAAAGGATTTGTAGTATGGAAGAAAGATACACTAGTGCTATACCAAATCAATGAATTCATAGTAGAGATGGGAGAAAAATTTGATAGTATCATGGAAAAATATTTTGAAACATTTAAGGAGAAAATGGAGATAAAATTTAGGATTCCCAAGAATCTTGTAGAAGATTATGAACAAGATATCTATTTTATGGTTGACTATGACAAGCTTTATATTTAGGTAGTCAGACCTAGAGCGGCATGGGTTAAGCCTCTGGAATATGAGGTTAATATTGATCACACTAAAGATACCATTGAGGCACTAAATTAGCCTATGGATCCTAAGGAAACTTATTTTGGGACATATGATGAGGCTAAGGTTAGAATTGAACTTGAGATCAAGCTACCTCAAGTAGTGAATAGAGGAAGAAATAGAATAGAGAAAATAATCAAGAATACCAAGTCATCAAGATCTCCTCTCATGATTACCGAGGGTCAAGGAGATGATGTATAAGATGAAGATGAAGGAGATGGAGAAGATGAAGTAGTGGAATCTAAATCTAAGAAAGAGGAGCCTCCCAAGAGAAAGGGGAAGGTTATAATAACCAAACCTCTTAAGTCCTCCCTTGCAGTGTTTACAAGAAGGAAAAAAATGTCCAAGAAGAAGCTAAAGTTGGGTGAAGTTGAATAAAAAAAATTATCTTTAAGAGTTCTACACCTACCCTTCAAAAAAAATTGAATAAGATGGAAGAAGGATTAGGTATGGCATGTTTTAAGTCTCTTAAGTATGATACTAGGAATGAAGAAGAGAAAAATAAGATTGAGGATACCCTTGTAGAAAAATTGGGTAAGTGGAAATACTCACCTTATGACCTATCATAGAATATTTCTAATGAAAATTTTAAAGTAGTTAAACCTAGATGGAAAAGTGCATTGAAGATTGGCACAGACATTTTTGAACAAACTTTGAGACAACTTATGTTGAGTCTAACTAAGAAAGAGGTGAAGGGATCCTTGAAGTAGAATGAGAAGAATCTCACTCTCAAATTCAATACATGTATAATATTGCTTAAGAACATTGAATCCATGGTGAAGTCTACTACTACCTCATGGAAGAACATCAATGAGTTGCACAAAAGAAATGACTTTGTTGTGCATGTTGATGGTAAAGATTGTAAACATGAGGATACATAAGAAGTAGAAATAAGGGATGATGAGATAGATGATATTGATCTTAATGATGAGGAGGAAGAATAGGAAGCCACTGGAGGAAGTCTTCTAGAAATACAAATTATTGAAGAAACTGATGTAGAGAATATTATAACATTAGTTATGACTTCATTTCCTCATTCTCCAAGCAAATTCTTAGTGTAATTAGGCTCAAAGAAGGCTTCTACTGAGTTGGTTGTGGTTACCACTAGATCACTCTGCACCCTACCAATCTTTAGATCTGTACTGTCAAGTGTTTCATTGACTAAAATTCCCAGTACTTCATCTACCAAGTAGCTAGTTCTTCCAACATCAAGCTTGACTAAGCAATAATGAGGTATTCCTATTGTTAGTGATATTTCTACTATTAGTAGATTTGATGTTGTTCCTACTTTTCCCACTATTGTTTCCACCATGGCTAGTGTAATGATAGTATAAAATCACTCTCAACCAAGCATTGAAGTTGTATATAAAGGTAAATAAACTATTTCATCAATAATTTCAAAAGAAAAGGGTAAAAAGGAAGAAATTGATCTGGATGAGGACATTGTTATACCAAATTGGGATATCTTTATCCTCACTCTTGATCAAATGGATACCTTGGGAGAACTTTTGAAGAAAAGGGATAAGAAATAGAAGCTTAGAGGAGAAAGAAAGAAGGAAAATCAAGTCCTTAAGGACATAAAGAGCATATTTGTTGATACTCTAAATATTGAGGTTGACAGAAAACAACCTATTCTAGATTAGTTAGCTGAAATTGTCCACAAGTATAACAAAGAATTGAATGGATAGGAAAAACTATTATAGAGAGCTGAAAGAAAATTTAAAAATAAAGTGTTGGATTAAGTAACACTAAATATTTCTATAAATCAAGTAGAACTATCTAACATTCTTTCTATTAGAAACATATGTTAGTAATGTTGTTTCTTTATTTGTTAAATTGAGTGATACAACTATCTTCACAAAAGAGATTAATGATAAATTATCTAAGATAGATGAGGATATGTAGACAAGTGCACAATAGTTGTCACTTGATCTGAGTTATAGTTTTGCACACTTCACAAAGATCAGAAATGTGACAAATCTCTAGGTAGAATTATTGAGGGGAGAAGCCAGAATCAAGGTCACACTTGTAGAAATTCAAGGCATATTGTTCTTCCAAACATGGATGCATTGCAAAGCACATTGAACATGAAAAGTCTCTCATCCATGATAACAAATGCTCCATAGCTAACCACATGTTGGAATTTTTAGTAGAAGTATAGATAGCATTTAATGCAAGGAAGACATTGCAAGAGAATCAGGACAAGACTATGGTACTAATTTTGAAGGTACATTTTGAATTCTTATCGCATTCTGGTATTAATTTGTAGATATTATACACCTTTGGCATTCATGTCAAAAAGGGGGAGAAGAGGATTATCTATATGAGTATGAAAAGTAAATATAAATATTTTTATTAGCAATGTAGAGGATAATATTATTGATAAAGAGGGAGAAGAATACTATACTCTAGATATATGTATGGGGGAGTAGTGTAGTAATATGTAGATATTATTGGAAATATAAGAGGATTAATTGGTGGGGGGGGGGGGGTGGGTGGCGCACGGTGAATTAGTTACCACAAAAATAAATCCCAGATCCCTTAGATGTGAGTACAAAATGACCTCTAGAAACTGAACTTTGTTGATGCTCGACAAACACAAAACATGTTGTAACTTAGTAAACACTAAAAATGCTCAACAAATACCTAATATGAAAATCTTAAAATATTATTTGGTGTTACCATTATTTTAACTTAGGTGTAAACACATAAGAGAAATAGTATGAACACATTTGGCACCAAGTTTTAATGTGGAATCCCAATTTGGGAAAAAAACACCACTTGTAACTAGTTACTGATTTATCACTCTTCTAAGGTGAGCCCTGTTAGGATAAAACCCTATTAAAGGTTACAAAACACACTATTAGGTGTGACCCTATTAGAGGATTTAATCATCCTATTAGGAGTGGCCTTGTTAGAGGTATTTGGACAATTCAATAGAAATGCCACCTTGTTAGAGGATTTATAAATAGTTGTGAAGCCAACTTTGTTAAGAGATTTAGATCATTGCTACAATGGTTAGAGGGTAAAAATGATGACCTAATTTTAGATGCAATTGAATTGTTGATTACAGATCTTAATTTTGGCTTGTATACTTGATCTTTCTTGATCAAATGTATCTTTTCAGCTTCAAAAAGATATTATGCTTATCCTTCTAATTTGCTTCCTCTTAGCATCATTAAATCTTCAATTATCTTCCATGCATTCACTCTCTTTTAATTCTCAACTTGACCTTATATTTATATCTATCATGTTGTCAATTCGGCTAGAGTATAAATTAGAATAATTAATAGTCATCTTCTCAAATGGTTAGAACCAAAAAATAAATCAATTGAACTTAATATTCCAAAATAGGAAAATTCTTTGTTAGCTAACCCTACTAGGTAGACACTAACTTAGGAATGATTTAGCTATATTAACCAAGTGAACTCAATCAAGACTACATATTTGCAAAGTTTCTTTGGTAACGTGAGCTCAGTTAACACTAGTTCCATCTAAAATTTTCTTCATTAACCAAGTGAGGTCAGTTAACACTCATTTTCTAAAAAATTTCCTTTGTCTCTTGAGTGAACTTGGTAAACATTATCTAAACTAGGAAAACTTTGGAATGTTTGGTAGACAAAAAAAACTTTCTTCAATACTTGAGTGATCTCAACATACACTGACAGACAATGATATGAATTTTTTTGCAACATCAAAGACAATACACAACTAATCAATTATTCCAAGAATCTCCCTCTTTGGAATTGATGACAACACATATCATAATGTAATGAAATTTTAGAGCAAGAATAAAGTAAGGAATTATCCTTAGTTTTATTCTGATTCTCATCCATGAGAAATCCCTCTATTAGTGTAAGCTCTTTTTGCTTTCAGTTTCTCCCTTTTTAACATCTTTTTACAAAATTTCTATAAGATATGATAGAAAACTTCTCACAAACAATAAATAGTGAATATCAATGTACCTCAAATACTAATTCATTTACAATATGCACTTGTCAATAATACACGAACTGATTGATCTTCAACATGCTCTGGTTGATGTGTCACCAAACTTTATTTAGTGAGCTTTAGATAGGGGAATGACCCCTAGCTTACCTCTTAGATACATAAATTCATCCTTAGGTAATGGCTTGGTGAATATGTCTACAATTTTTTTTTTTGTATTCACATATTCCAATCTTACTTCTTTATTTTGCACCAATTCACTCAAGAAATGATATTTTATAGCAATGTGTTTTATTTTCGTATGCATTACTAGATTCTTTGATATATTGATGTTGGATACAATTGATTAATTGTGTGTTGTCTTTGATGTTACACAAATTTCATATCAGTTGATAGTCAGTGCATGCTAAGCTCACTTGGTCAATAAATTTTTTTTCCCTAGTCTACCAAGCATTCTTGAGTTTACTCTATGCAAAAGGTAGTTTCTACCGAGCTCACTCGGGCGATGAAGGAAGTTATGTAGAAAAGAGTGTTAACCAAGACCACTCAGTTAATGATGGGAAAGTTGAATAGAGTTAGCATTAACTAAGTTCACTCGGTTACCAAAGGAATTTTGTAAGTTCATTTCATTAATTGAGCTTCTATTGGTTAACACAAGAAACTACTTTAGAATTAGTTTCTACCGAGCTAGGTTGGCTACCAAAGGATTTTCTTATTTTGGCATGTAAAGATAAATTATTTTACCTATTGATTCTAGCTAATTGAGGTGATGAATATTGGTTATTATAATTTTTATTTGAGCTGACTTGACAATCTAAAAGGTATAAGTAAAAGGTCAAGTTTTGATTTCAAAATATATATGAGATGCAAGTTGAATAAGTTGAAAGAGATAAGAAGAGAGGAAGCAAACTTGAAGGATACAAAGATATCCGTGTGGAGCAAAAAAATATTATTTGATTAGGAAGGATCAAGTATGAACCAAAGTAGAGATCTATAATTAGCAATTTAGTTGCATCACAATCAGGTCATTTCATTGTTACTCTCTAACCATTATAGTAGTGAACTAAAATCTCTTAATAAAGTTGGTTTAACAACCATTTGTAAATCCTCTAACAAGGTGACAATTCCATTAAATTGTTTCAAGACCTTTTACAAGGCCACTCCTAATAGGATGATTAAATCCTATAACAGGGTCACACCTAATAGTGTGTTTTGTAACCTTTAACAGGGTTAGCTCCTAATAGGGCTCACTTTAGAAGAGTGAAAAAATAAACTAGTTACATTGGTGGTTTTTTCCAAATTTGGTTTCCATGTTAAATCCTGGTGTCTCATGTGTTTATATTATTTCTTTCATGCTTGCAAGTAATTATTGATAACATCTTTAGATTCAATAAAGTAATCCACACTCTGCATTTATTGAGTTGCAACATTTTTTGTGTGTTTACCGAGTATCAACAATAATCAATTTTATCAGTCTAAATTTTATAGTTGACATCTAAGGGATCTAGGATTTATTTTAGTGTTAACTAAGTCACCGCTATCATAATTACTCCTATTATATTTTCAACAATTGGTATCAGAGCTTTTGATGCGTGCAAAGAAGGTTTCAAGGACCTAAGCTAAAGATCAGGATGTCTTACAAGAGAGAGATTCCAAAGCTGAATAAAGACAACTTTATAGCATGAAAAGGACTTATGAGGCTTCATCTAGCTACCATTAGTGTTTCAGGATGTAAGTATCTTGATGAAGAATATAAAATTCTCACTGGAACATTATCAATTAATGATATTGCTGAGAAGAAGAACCATAACATCATGATAATTGACATTGCATTTGCTCTCAATTATGCTAAATTTGATGAGGTCAAAGATTGTAAAACTACTTTTAATATGTGGAACTAGCTGAAAGAAATCTATGGAGGAGATGACAATGTAAGAAGAACCAAAGTAGAAAGCTTTAGAGGACAATTTGATCAAATGAGGATGAGACAAGATGACAATATTGCAAAATATGTGGAAAGAATCAAGGCCAATGCTAGTGCAATCAGAGCATCTAGAGGAGAAATTAAAGAAGAAACTATTGTAAGTAAAGCTATCATAACTTTTCTTCCCATCTATGCAATCATAGTGTCTTCTATTCAAGAAAAGAGATGTGATCTAAATAACAAGATAGGCTTGGATGCCCTAGTAGGAAGATTGATAGCTTTTGAACTAGACAACTTTGACAACTATGTTGCTACTTCCAAGAATATTGAGTCTTCTTTTCAAGCTAAAATCTCATTCAAAGAAAAAGGAAAGAAAATACAAGATAATCAATAAAAAATTGAGGAAGAAACAGAAGAAAGTTTTGATAGTGATCTTAAAATTGTTGAAGCTCTACTTGCAAAGAAATATTCTAGGAGCAAAGGAAATTACACAGGTAAATCCCCTCTAATTTGTTTTTTTTGTGAAGAAATTAGTCATATTGCTACTAAGTGTCCAAACAAAGAAGGAAAGGAAGAGAAGAAAATCCACAAGTGCAAAGACGAGAAAGAATTCAAAGGTCACAAATCCTGCAAAGAAAAAGGTAAGAAAAATTGTTTTATGGCTAAAGATTTTGATAATAATGAAGATGAAATATTATATATTGTTGTAAAAGATGAATATGATGATGAAGGAGATACGATGGTACTTGTCTCTCATGTTAGCAAAAATTGCACATGGATCTTAGATAGTGGATGTTCTCGCCATATGACTAGAGACAAAACTAAGTTTAAACATTTTGAACACTATGATGGAGGTAGTGTAAATTTTGGAAATAATGAACCTTGTTGCATAAAAAGAAAAGGCTGAATCTCATTAACCAATGAACTTGTATGTGAAAATGCCTATTGGGTTGAAGGACTAAAACATAATTTAATGAGTGTGGTAAAACTAAACAACATTAGATTCAAGGTAGAATTCATGAATGGCAAGGAAAGAATGCTGGATAGCCAAGGAAATCTGATTGGATTAGGTAGGAAAACAAAAGGTAACCTATTTTATCTTGATCTTGGTGATTGTTCATGTTTTATTTCTTAAGTAGAAGAAATTTGGCTATGGCACTGAAGACTATGTCATCTAAATTTTGATAATATGGTCAAGATTAGAAAACTCAAAATAGTAAGAGGTCTTCCTAGTTTGAAGAAACCTAATGTTGGATTATACAAAAATTTCCAAATTGGTAAAATGGGAAAGACCAGTTTTAAAAGCAATAATTATCAGTAAGAAGATGTCTTGGAAATTGTGCTTACTAATTTATGTGGACCTATTAGAATAGAAACTTATAGTGGAGAAATTTTCTTTCTTTCTTTTGTTTGACGACTATTCTAGAATGATGATTGTTATGTATCTCAAAGAAAAATTAGAAGCTTTTGAGAAATTCAAATGGTATCGTGCTAGAGTAGAAAAGGAAATTGGAAAAAGATTGAAATTCTTAAGATTAGATAGAGGTGTTGAATTCATTTCAAATGAATTCAATAATTTTTGCATTGAAAGAGGAATCAAAAGACAAGTATTAGCCCCTAGTACTCCTGAGTAGAATGGAATAGCTAAAAGAAGAAATGGATCCATTATGGATTGTGCAATGACACTATTGATTGAAAAGAATGTTGTATCAAATACTGCAAGGAAGCTATCAGCAGTGCAGTTCATACTTTGAACTAAGTTCAGTTGAAGAAGGACTCAAACAAAACTCCCTATGAACTATGGTATGGCTATAAACCCAATATAAATTACTTAAAAGTATTTGGCAGAAAATGTTATATCTTGAAAGAATCTAGAAAAAAAAATTTTGATGTAAAAAGTGATGAAGGTATATTTATAAGATATTCCTGTAGAAGTAAAGCATACAAATGTTTGAATTTGTCCACTCACAAAATCATAAAAAGTGCACATGTGAGAATTGATGAATTTGCTAAAAATACTAAAGAATAAAGCAAAAAGGAGCCAAAAGATGATAGAAGATTTGTCTACTATACATTGCCAAATACATTTGACAAAAATGAGACTTCATCTCATGAGCTCTACAAATCTCCATTAGTTACCGAGTTACCGGAAGTTCAAACCAAGTCAGAGGAACTAGAGTCACATTTAGAGGCTATCAAGTTAGTACATACTGAGTCTAAAGAACCAAAGCCACAAATAGAACGACCCAAGCCAGAAGTTGAAATTCAAAATGAAGACAATGCAGTTCATTCAAAGGTCAAAGAACCTATATTGGCTAAATATGTCATAAGGAATCATGCTCCTGATCAGATCATTGGAGACAAATCAAATGGAACAATGACAAGAAGAAAACTAAAAGGTACATGTTTACTTGCTGATTTTGAACTTAGAAGTGTTAAAGATGCACTAGAAAATGAAAGTTGGATTGAGGCTATGAATGAAGAAATAGAATAGATAGAAAAGAATAAAACTTGGACTCTTGTACCTAGGCCCAAAGATAAAAATGTGATTGATATAAAATGGGTATTCAAAAATAAGCTAAATGAAGATGGAAAAGTGTCAAGAAACAAAGCAATGTTGGTATGTAAAGGTTATTCTCAAGAAGAAAGTATTGATTATGGTGAAACTTTTTCCCCTATTGCAAGATTAGAAGGTGTTAGGACTTTACTAGCTTATGTAGCTCACAAAGGATTCAAAGTATATTAGATGGATGTTAAATCTGCATTTTTGAATGGAATTCTTGATGAGAAATTCTACATTGAAGAACTAGAAGGTTTTGTTAATCTAGACAAAAGGGACATGGTTTGCACATTACACAAAGCCCTATATGGTCTTAAACAAGCTCCTAGAGCCTTGTATGAAAGACTACATAACTATTTGATACAAATTAGTTTTCAAAGAAAAAATGATAACAACAACCTATACATCAAGGAAGGATTAGATAGGAAGATTGTATTGGTAGAAATATTTATGGACGATACTCTATTCATAGGAAATGATGACTTATGCAAAACATTTTCAGAACAAATGAAAAAAGAATTTTAAATGTCTATGTTTGGTGAAATCAAATTCTTTTTTGGATTGTAGATATAGTAGAATAGAAATGGTATCTATATCACTCAATCTAAGTACATCAAAGAGATACTCAAGAAATTTGGAATGGAGGATTCAAAACCAGTTGGAACCCCCATGTGTATTGGACTTAAGCTTCCAAAAGATGATGACTCCAAAGAAGTAGATTAGACCTTATACAGATCAATGATTGAGAAATTACAGTATGTGGTACATACAAGGCCTAATATTGCCTTAGCAGTTGGGATAGTGGCAAGATTCTCAACTAAACCTAGAGAAAACCACATGATGGAAATAAAAAGAATCTTGAGATATCAAAAAGGTATTGAAGACTATGGCTTATGGTACAAACTTAGAGGCAACCTTGATCTAAAAGTATTTACTAATGGTAATTGGGTAGGAAATCTTGATGACAGAAAGAGCACTAGTGGTGAAGCATTCTTTCTTGGTGGAAGGTTGGTATCTTGGACACGAAAGAAGCAAAATTGTACATCTCAATCCACAATAGAAGTAGAATATGTAGTAGCAACAACGAATTGTTCTAGCATTGTTTGGTTCAAATAGTTGTTGGAAGGAATGAAGGTTGAAATCAGAGAGCCAATAGTGATGTATTCTGATAACACTAGTGCAATCAACATATCAAAGAATCTAGTAATGCATTCCAAAACAAAGCACATTACTATAAAATATCACTTTGTAAGAGAATTAATATAGGACAAAGAAATCAAATTGGAATATGTGCATACAAAAGAACAAATTGCAGATATATTCACCTAGTCATTATGTAAGGATACATTTTTGTATCTAAGAGGCAAGCTAGGGGTCATTCCCCTATCTAAAGCTCACTAAATAAGGTTTAGTGATGCATCAACAAGAACCAATTTGAAGATCAATCAGTTGATGTAGTATTGACAATGACATATTGCAAATGAATTTGTACTCAAGGTACATTGATACTAATTAGGATTGTCTTTGCCATGTGTTGTCAAAGAGGGAGAAGTTTACTATCATATCTTTCTAAAATTTTGTAGAGGGAGAAGTTAAGAAGTTCATTCACAGAGGGAGAACACTATAGGAGAAGTTTTCTACATAAAATCAAAGAGGGAGAAATTTTCTAACAAAGGAGGTCTTGTTCTCAAAATTTCATTGTGCTATGACATGTTGTGTTGCCATCAATGCCAAAGAGGGAGATTGTTGGGTAGAATTAATTAATTATGTATTGTCTTTAATGTTAAAAAAATGTCATATGAGTTGACAGTCAGTGCATGCCAAGATCACTTGGTTAATAAAGATAGTTTTCCTGGTCTACTGAGTGTACCTGAGTTTACTCTATTTAAAAGGCAATTTCTACTGAGATCACTTAGGTGATGAAGGAAGTTATTCAAAAAAGAGTGTTAACTGAGCTCACTCAGTTAACAAAGGGAAAATTGAATAGATTCAATGTTAACCAAGTTCACTCAGATAGTAAAGGAATTTTGTAAGTCCATAGTGTCAATCAAGCTTCTGTTGGTTAACATAGGAAATCACTTTAGAACTAGTTTCTACTGAGCTGGGTCAGCTACCAAAGGATTTCATTATTTTGGCATGTAAAGCTTAAGCATTTTACCTATTGATTCTAGCCACCCGAGGTGATGAATATTGGTTATTCTAATTTGTATTTGAGCTAACTTGATAATCTGAAAGGTATAAGTAAAAGGTCAAGTTGTGATTTCAAAATATATATGAGATGCAAGTTGAATAAGTTGAAAAAGATAACAAGAGAGAAAGTGAACTTGAAGGATAAGTAGATATCCTTGTGGAGCATAAAAGTATTATTTGATTAGAAAGGATCAAGTATGAACCAAAGTAGAGATCTATAATCATTAATTTAGTTGCATCACAATCAGGTCATATCATTGTTACTCTCTAACCATTGTAGCAATGAACTAAAATCTCTTAACAAAGTTGGTTTAATAGCCATTTATAAATCCTCTAACAAGGTGGCAATTCCATTGAATTGTTTCAAGAGCTTTTGCAAGGCCATTCCTAACAAGGTGATTAAATCATTTAACAAGGTCACACCTAAAATGTGTTTTGTAACCTTTAATAGGGTTGGCTCCTAAGAGGGCTCACTTTAGAAGAGTAAAAAATAGTAACTAGTTACATTGGTGGTTTTTCTCAAATTGGGTTTCTATGTTAAATCCTAGTGTCTCATGTGTTCGTGTTATTTCTTTCATGCTTGCAAGTAATTATTGATAATATCTTAAGATTCACTAAAGTAAATCACACTCTGCATTTATCGAGTTACAACAATTTTTGTGTGTTTATTGAGTATCAACAATAATTAGTTTTATCATGTAATGCCCCACCAAGGGATTCAAAGAATTTCACTAAGTTTGCCAAACAATTTTTTTTAAAACATGAAATATAAACCATTCACAACTTATACATAGTAATAGAAGCAATAATAACATCCAACTGAAAGTAAACATAACATACATAATAGTTACATTCTTTAAAGATCCCTTAACTTTGAATCACATCTAATCATAACTATTCATTTAACATCAAATCCTTAGCAATGTTACATCCAATGCTCTTAAACAATATTACAAGTGTCTTTTTTGTAATTAAATTTTAGATTGCTCAATCATCCACTGTACATGTTACAAGGTATGAAGGGCTTGAAAGAATAAACATCCATGTAAATAAAGTAAATCAACATCCACTATTAATCCATGATGCAATTGAAGTAAATAAAACCGTATGTCATACATGATACATCATCTCAAAAGATATAAACATCCATCATAAAAGATAACCATATATTACAAACATAAATAACTAAGTGCATGGTTCCTCCCAACTGTAAATAGCATCATTAGACCATCGTGGATCCTAGCCATCCCTCCTTGCGTAACATTCCAAAGCATCAAAGAGATCATCAGTATTATCATAGTAGCAATGTCACTCCTAAAACATCCTACTAACATACAAAGTAAAGCATAAGATAACATCATTTAACATATGCAAATCATCAATATAAGAAACATACCAGTAAATACATCCATCATAAGGTATATCATATATCATAATGCTCCAAGAATAGAATGAAGATAAATACCAACCAAGAATGCTCCAACCATGGTGTCTCAGATAAATCTCAAATGATAAGAGTGGAAAAACACTACCACCTGACCGCATGGTACCTAAGTGGTCCACTCCCACCGTGCTGAGGAGATAATCTCAAGTCCCATACAGGCTATCCAAAAACACATAGCATAAATCTCTTTAAGTCCAGGAATCCTAAAAGTATACTAACTCAAAGGTTCTAATCACAAAATTGACATCTAATTCCCAGAGGCACACAATGACATGTAGGAAACCTACTATGCAAGCGGGAAAGTGTCATCACATTTATCACATACAAGTTACCCTAGTAGTTAGCTAAACTCCACGGGTCCATACTGATCTCATGCGGCCACTAGTATCATCTCATACTGACGAGGCATACTATGGAATGCAAGGTCACAACCATGCGTTCTCTCTACTCCCATCCTAGTCTGTACAAGCACTCGAGGCATGGGCAAGAACATCAAAACAATTTTCTTTTTAGGTTCATTTAATCCCCATTTAGTGTGTAAATGTTATCACTTATTAACCAAACTTACAATGAGTTACTCTGGCAGACACTTAGGGCCCCGACCCCCCATTGCAAGCCACTTCCTGACACTATAAGTAGATTACCTACCCTAAGCTCATGGAATTATAAAATCACCATAGTCCTATACAAGCGACTGAAAAGAAAATCCAAAAGATAATCTATAAAAAGAATCATAAAATATCCATGATAAAAGCATCAAATATCCACAATAAGAATCATCAAATCTCTATGAGCATCTGAAAAGAATCCATAGAAAATCATGACCACAACAATTCTCTATTGGCAACTAAAGAAATCACTGATAATCATAAGTATCCATTGGTTCTCAATAACCAAAATATATCTCAAAATAAATCACCATATCCATTGGTTCTCAACAACCAAAATATATTTCAAAATGAATCACAATATCCATTGATTCTCAACAAGCAACCAAGAATATCTCAAAATCATACTGATCAAAGACTCCAAAATGGTTGAGTCAAACATGTCACAACATGATATCATCAAAAAATAAATCAACATTTTAAATCAACACTTTAGTCCCATCATGGTGACTAGAAAATAATCCAAGGATAACTGATCGATGACTCAAAAATGGTTAAGTCAAGTGTCTCAGATACATAAGAATCTCAACTATAACAATCAGTAAATACAAACATTTCATAGAGCATACAATCATATTACCATGGTTGGGTTTATAAAGATCAAGACCAAATAAAATCAACATGCCATCACATCTCATAACCCTCGAGCCTCTGGTAACAACCTAAGACTTGTCAACACTAGTCAACCCAAAACCCAAAATAGATAGCATGGAGAATACACAATGCAAACACATGTTTTGGTTTACTAAAATCACATAGATGAGTTAAGTGTAGAGATTTCCAGTTTTTGTTTCAAGTATACTTCAAGTGTCAAAGTTTAATCATTTGACCTACAAGTCAACCCATTTGTTTCCCCGATAGCACTATCCAAATAATATTCTAAGAATAGCTTAAGGGTAAATACTTTACTCATTAAACTGATCACCATTGACCTTTAATTAAATTGTTCTCTTTATTTAACTATGATCCATATTCTAATTGAATAACTCTTCTTTAATGTTACTTCAACTTTTCATCATAATCAAAGGATCATTATTCATTTATAAGAGAACCAATTATCAATCTTCAAATAAGAAGATTATAACGTTATTAAAAAGCTCAATTAACATAGGTACACAGTCCATGACCTTCCAACATTCTATTAGTTCTCAATTAGAAACTTAATTAAGTATTACTAAAGTTTGAGCCTTTTAATTTATTCATTATCATCATTGACAACCATATAATATCTAAAGTCATTATTCAAGTCATAAGGCTTACCAACTTTGATATAGATAATTCACAACATCGCTAGAGGAATCGATATTAGCATATCAATTTGAACTCTATTACATAACTTAATTGATAACTCAATGATTACTATCAAGCAAGAAGACTTCCTTTAACCCTATAGTATAATCCTCGTACTGTTTTGAAATCAACCTTTCTAAACTCCACTAAGAGTAAATGTTTGAATCATTATAATTTAATGTTCTCTCAAGAGATGATTATGATTTAATCATAATAGAATGAATTTTGTTTCCTCTATCTCGACCAATTAGTATCATTAAAACTATTTTTAATCATTAATTATTCAATTGAACCTCATTGCATAACTTATTTATTAGTTGAATTTAATTAATTTACAATTAATTAAATTAACTAATATTTAACATGACAACTCAAAGAATATCTCTCAATTAATAAATAACCGTAGTTCCATAACCTATATTTTGATGCATTTATATTTCCAATGATATAAGGATAACCATCTCTCAATATCATTATCTAATAATTATTTTAACCTTTCGTCTCATATCCCCTGAGATTGTCTAAACTAATTATTATAACTTATTGTTGTACTTCCATTATTACTAATCTCAATTTGAATTTAATTGAATTACTTAATAGCTAGTCTATACTTATCATTCATTAATAATTGCTAACCTTAACAATTATTAATAAATACTAATCCCATTAATAATTTCATTATTATAATGATCAATATTTAAATCAGATTCTTCATTCATTCAATCATTCAATGACTATCAAGTAAACATTTATATCTCTAGGAAGAATTATATATAGTTTTCTCAATTTACCATTCGTGAGAATTCTAAAACTATTTGGGCAACTTCCCTATTTCAATTGCAACATTTTTTTATTAATCTTAATTACTTAAATAAAATTCTATTAATATTATACATACATACATACATACATACATACATACATACATACATACATACATACATACATACATACATACATACATACATACATACATACATACATACATACATACATACATATATATATATATATATATATATATATATATATATATATATATATGTATGTATTCATTTATACACATATACATATATATGTATAATAATATTTATTAACTCTATATATATAAATATCGAATTCAAAACATAATATATAGCATATGAATTTTTAACAAAACTATCATTCAAATCATATTGAAGTAATTCAAAGCGATTTAATCACTGCATACAACATGCAAGCCGTGCAGCCTGCGGGTCACAGATACCCTATGTACTCGCAGGTACTCTGCGACCTGTGCAAGTACACTACTAGCAATAATTGTGGTTATGGGGGGGTGTGGTGGGTATGAACCCCACCCGCCCCAATGTTATATTTATTTCGCATAACATTTTTCAAATACGTTTTCATGCGATTCAGCTAACAATAAAGTTTTGACTGTGATTTAAGTATTTGATTTGGTAATAGATATGTGTGTGTGTGTGTGTGTGTGTATTTGAATGTGTGTGTGTGTGTGTGTATATATATATATATATATACACATATACATGCAAAGTTTTATGCTATAGTATTAACATATATATATGTGTATATATGTGTGTGTGTGTGTGTGTGTGTTTGTAGATTTGAAAAGATAAATAAACATGTATAGAACATATACACAATTTTTAAGAGACTTCCAAACTTAAGAATATTTGTTCTTTAAATTTACCCGATATTTCATCCAATAGGTTTAACTATAAATTTTGAAATCACCATTTCTCAATTTGATTCTAATTCGAACCCAAACCCATTTTAAATTGAAGCTAGGGTTTTCTAATGTTTTCTTTGAAACCAAATAACATACATATCTAGATTCTAATTTCAAATTGTAGATTCAATCACAGAGAGTATTCAGCCACATATAACAAACACGATGAAGACAGGAAGAGAAATAGTGCAAAGAGAATATGCAAATATCACAAGTGCACTTGGACACTGATGCTAATTTTTCATGCCTCAGAAGTCCATAGAAAGTCCCTTCCTTCTTCTCGTATGCAATTCCTCCAAGATCCAAGCCAACAGAAATTCCCATATGACTAGAAGTGCTTGAAGAAGCATAGAAGCATGTAGAAACATATGAGCATGTAGAAGCATATGAGCTTCTCAAATGCATGTAAGCTTTGAAGCTTGTCCAAACACACTAGGAGAGCCTCTATTTAAAGGCCTCTAAGATGCATCTAGAATGCGTCTAGAAACAACTAGAAGATAAGCATGACAACCAAGCATGAGTCTTCTCCAACCTTCTAGATGATTCATAAGGTTGTAGACACCATGTGCTCAAATAAAATGCTAACTCCTAAGTGTAGACAACTAGTGCATACTTAGAGTGCAAACTCCTGTGTTGTCTACATGACAACTCTCGAGGATTTGCAAACTCCTATGTGAGCAAACATTAAAATAATGCACAACATTAATATAATATTTACTTTACTCTTTTCAATTTAATTTATTTATTATTAAATCTTATGCACTAACTTTAATAATTCCACTTATTCTTATCTTAATATATTTATATTTTAATCACATGAAATCTAGAATCTTTTAATAATTTTAATATATTTTCCACTTTTAAATTTCATTTTAAAAACTTAATTACTAAAATATTTATTAGCTTTAATAATATTATTATTTAGTCATTTATTTAAAAATGAACTCCAAATATAGTATTATTAAAATAAATATTGTCACATTTCAAATTTAAACTATAACTTTTATCTTCAAATTTAATTATTTTATTTAATTAATTTTCCAATTAATTAAATAAAATAAATATTAAAATATCATATTAATTTTTCATTAAATTAAACCATTAATTAAATCTTTTAATAGAAAATACATCAAAGACTCATAGGGTAAAATACGAAAAACCCATCATAGCCAAAATACATACAAAATCAAACCAAGGGTTAATATCACGAATTACGTCATCTGATGCATTCAGAGGGTACTCAACTCAGATACTTGTCCTAATTTTCCAGTTAGGACAAATGGCTTAAAGGGTTGGGATTTGAACTTGAGAATTTATCTCCCTTCTCTTATCATTGAGATAATGTGATAGGGTATGCTCATCCTAGAAATTCAAGGAAGTTGATACCCAGTACCTACAACCTACATAAAAACCATGCATGTAAAAGCACAATATATACTAAAGTAAACAAGCAATGGCAGGAAGTGGTGCATTGTGTAGATCTCGACTAGCAGGTGACTACGACTCCCTTCCTTAACCACATCAGAAATGCCATACAAAAGAACAAACACGCACACCATACACATGCAAGTATGGGGTAAGTATCCATAAGAAAATACATATGATAATAAATCATCTAACTAATCATCATCAATAATTGCAAACACTGTAATAATCATCATGCATACATGAAATGTAAAGTACCAAGTAATCTCATCACATATCAATTAAATCTGTAGCACAATATCTGATAGTCCCAAAACAATGTTGCTAACCATCAACATAAAACTAGCTCTATAAGAGTTCGACAATGATAGCAAAAATGCAACCTAGGGGTAGGCACTACATATCAATATAAATTTTATAGTTGACATCTAAGGGATCTATGATTTATTTTAGTGGTAACTAATTCACCCCCCTCTAAGTTACTCCTCTTATATTTCCAACAATTGATTACACTGGTGTTGTCATAGTATATAACCATTGGATCCTTGATCTCTATCATCATATCTATCAATAGTTGTTTCAACCAAACAATATTAGAACAATTAACTACTACTGCAACATATTTTTTCTCTACTATGGACTAAGAGATACAATTCTATTTCTCGCTTGTCCAAGAAAATAGTCTTTAACCAAGAAAGAATGCTCCACCACTGGTGCTTTTTATGTCATTAATACTTTCTACCCAATTAGCATCTGTGAATACTTTTAAATCCAAATTGCTTCCTATTTTATACCACAAACCATATTCTTTAGTACTTTTCATATATTTCATGATTCTTTTGATTACCATCATGTGATTTTCTTTTGGATTTGCTGAGAATCTTGCCATCATACCAAACACTAATTCAATATTAGGCCATGTATGTACTACATACTACAATTTTCCAATCCTTGATCTATATATGTTTTGATCTACTTCTTTGGAATCATCATTTTTGGAAAGCTTATGTCCAGTTGACATAGGGGTTCCAACTAGTCTTGAGTCTTCCATTCCAAATTTCTTTATTATTTTCTTGATATATTTAGATTAAGTAATGTAGACACCATCTTTCTTCTACTGAATTTGCAATCCAACAAAGAATTTTATCTCTCCAAACATAGAAATCTCAAATTCTTTACTCATTTTTCCTAAAAATACCTTGCACAAGTCATCTTTTCCTATGAATAAAGTGTCATCAACAAATATTTTTACCAACACAATCTTCTTGTCTGGTCCTTCTTTGATATACAAACTAATGTTATCATTTTTTCTATGAAAACCAATCTATACCAAATAGTGATGAAGTCTTTCATACCAAGCTCTAGGAGCTTGCCTGAGACCATATAATGCCTTGTGTAATTTTCATACCATGTCTCTTTTTCTAGGATCTACAAACCCTTTAGGTTGTTCAATGTAGATTTCCTCATCAAGAATTACATTCCAGAATGTAGATTTTACATTCATTTGATAAACTTTAAATCTTCAATGGGCTACATATGCTAGTAAAGTTCTAACACCTTCTAGTCTTACAATAGGAGAAAAAGTTTTATCATAATCAATACCTTCATCTTGAGAATATCCTTTACATACTAACCTTTCTTTATTTCTGGAAACTTCTCTATCTTCATTTAGCTTATTTCTGAATACCCACTTTGTGGTAATTACATTTTTATCCTTGGGTGTAGGAACAAGAGTCCAAGTTTTGTTTTTCTCTATCTATTTTATTTCTTCATTCATTCCCTTAGTCCAACTTTCATTATCTAAAGAATCTTTAACATTTCTAGGTTCAAATTCAACAAGTAAATGTGCACGTTTCAATTTATTTCTTGTCATTGTTCCATCTAATTTGTCTCCAATGATCTGATTAGGTGCATGATGCCTTCTCACATATCTTGCTAAAAAAAATCCTTAAAATTTGGAGTATGTTTCCCTAATTTCATCATGAACTTCAGTATTAAGCTCAAGTCCCATTGTCTATGACTTAGGTCCATCAAGCTTAGTTTTCTCTAGCTTAGTAGCCTCTGACTTTGACTTGGGTCCTTTAGACTATGACTCAAATTGCATTATCTGCAACCTTGTAGCTATTGGATATTTTGGGGACTCAGGAGGTGAAGTCTCCTTTCTTCTAAATAGATTTGGAAGGGCATTAGGTTCATAGTAAACAAATCTTTTGTAATTCTCAAGCTCTTTTTTGCTTTCTTCTTCACTCTTTTCTATAAACTTATCAATTCTCACATGTGCAGTTTCTATGATTTTATGAGTAGAAAGTTTCAAAAAATTTTATACTTTAATTCTATAGGAGTATCCTAGGAATATGCCTTTATCACTTTTGACATCAAATTTACTTTTCCTAGCTTCTTTCAAGATATAACATTTGTTTCCAAATACTTTGAAGTAACTTATATTGGGTTTCTAGCCATACCATAGTTCATAAGGAGTTTGGTTTGAGTTTTTCTTCAGCTATACTTTATTCAAAGTATATAATGCAGTGCTGATTGCTTCTTTACAATATTTTATTGCAACATTATTTTCTATCATTAGTGTTCTTGTGCAATCCATAATGGATATGTTCCTTCTTTTAGCTATACCATTCTACTGAGGTGCACCAGGGTCTAATATTTGTCTTTTAATTCTTTTTTCAATGTAGAATTCATTGAATTCATTGGATTTGAATTCACCACCTCTATCTAATCTCAAACATTTCAATTTCTTTCCAGTTTCTTTTTCTACTCTTGCCAGATACCACTTGAATTTTTGAAAAGCTTCTTATTTTTCTTTTAGATACATTATAGTCATCAGTCTAGAATAGTCATCAACAAAAAGAATGAAAAACTTATCTCCACTGTAACTCTCTATCCCAATAGGTCCACATAATTCTATATGCACAAGCTCTAAAAATTCTTCAAAATGATAGTTGTTTCTTTTGAAACTAGTCTTTCCCATCTTATCAATTTGATAACTTTTGCATAGACCCATATCAAGTTTCCTCAAGCTATGAATACCTCTTACTTTTCCATTTTTTTCTTATTTTAACTAGATTATCAAAGTTTACATGACATAATCTTTTATGCCATAACCATCTTTCTTCTACCTGAGCGATATACATAGAATAGGTTACCTTTTGTTTGTTTTCTAGATCCAACCATGTTTCCTTTTCCATCCAATAGTTTGGCCTTCCCATTCATAAATTTTTCCTTGAATTCAATGTTATTTGACTATTTCACACTTAGTAGATTGTGTTTTAGTCCTTCATCCCAATAAGAATGATCACATATAAGTTCATTGGTCAAATAGATACATCCTTTTCCTTTTATGCAACAAGGTTCATTGTTTTCAAATCTCACACTACCACCATCATAATATTCCATGCGTTCAAACTTTGTCTTGTCTCTAGTCATATGATGTGAGTAGCCACTATCAATAATTCATATATCATTTTTGTTAACATGAGAGATAAGTGCCATCTCATCTCCTTCATCATTAGATTCATCTTTTATAGCAATATATACCATTTTATCTTCACTGCTACCATAATCTTTAGCTATAAAACAACATTTTTTACCTCTGTACTTGTAGCCCTTGTAGTTTTTTAATTCCTTGCTGCTTTTGTACTTATTACTTTTCTTTTCATCCTTGTTTTCTCTATTTGGGCACCTAGTAGCAATGTTACCAACTTGCTCGTATGAAAAATAGATTAGAGGAATCTTACCTTTGTACTTTCCTCTTCCATTAGAATATTTCCTTGCAAGTAGGACTTCAACAACTTCAAGATCACTATCTAAAATTTCTTCTTCAACTTCACTTCTTGATTGATTGGCCTTTGATTTCTTACTCCTTTTCTTGAGTGAGAGTTTGGCTTCAAATGTAGACTAAATACCTTTGGAACTAGGAACATAGTTATCATAGTTGTCCAACTCAAAAGGTATCAATCTTCCAACTAGAGTGTCCAAAGTTATATTTCTATTTGGATCACATCTCATCTCCTAAATAGAAGATAATTTAATTGCATAGATATGAATAAGGGTTGTAAGTACCTTTCTTACAACTATTTTTTCATCAATATCTCCTCTAGATGCTTTAATTGTGCTCACACTTGTTTTGATTCTTTCAACATATTTTGCAATATTTTCATCTTCTCTCATCTTCATCTAATAAAATTATCCTTTGAAACATTTAGATTTGGCCCTTCTTACATTATCATCTCCTTCATAGATGTCTTTCACTTTGATTCACATTTCACGAGTTGTAGTATAATCTTTTGCTTCATCAAATTCAACATAATTAAGAGCATATGCAATGCCAATCATCATGATGTTATGATTTTTCTTTTCAAAAATATCTTCAATTGATAGTGCTCCAATAGGAATTTTGTATTTAGTATCAAGATACTTACAACCTGAGTCACCAATAGTTGCTAGATGTAACCTCATAAGTCCTTGCCATGCTACAAAGTTGTCTTGGTTCAAGTTGGGAATATCTTTTCTATAAGACATCTTGATCAAGTTAGCTTAGGTCCTTGAAACCTTCTTTGTAAGAACCAAAATCTCTAATACCAATTGTTGGAAATATAAGAAGAGTAAATGAAAGGGAAGGAGTAAATCAGTTACCAAAAAAAAAAACCCCAGATCCCTTAGATGTCAGTACAAAATAACCTTTGAAAACTGAACTTTGTTGATGCTCGATAAACACATAAAATGTTGTATCTCAGTAAATACTAAAAATGCTAGGAAAATACTTAATATGAAAATATTAAAATATTATCTATGATTACTATTATTTAAACTTAGGTTTAAACACATAATAGAAATATCAAGAACACATTTGACAAAAAGTTTTAATGTGGAAACCCAATTTGGGAAAAACCAACAATTACAACTAGTTACTAATTTTCACACTTTTGAGATGAGCCCTAATAGGAGCCAACCTTGTTAAAGGTTAAAAAAAACACTGTTTGGTGTGATCCTATTAGAGGATTTAATCACCCTATAAGGAGTGGCCTTGCTAGAGGTCTTTGGACAATTCAATAGAAATGCCACCTTGTAAGAGGATTTATAAATAGTTGTTAAGCCAACTCTATTAAGAGATTTAGATCACTGGTACAATGGTTAGAGAGTAACAATGAGATAACCTAATTTCATATGCAACTAAATTTTTGATTATAGATCTCAATTCTGGCTTCTATACTTGATCCTTCTTAATTGAATTTATCTTTTTAGCTTCACAAGGATATTCCGCTTATCCTTCTGATTCACTTCCTCTTAGCATCACAAATCTTCAATTATCTTCCATGCATTCACTCCCTTTTAATTCTAAACTTGACCTTATATTTATATCTTTCATGTTGTCAAGTTAGCTAGAATATAACTTAGAATAATTAATATTCATCTCCTCAGTTGGCTAGAACCAATAGATAAATCAATTGAGCTTAATATGCCAAAACAAGAAAATCCTTTGTTAGCTAAACTTGCTTGGTAGACACTAACTTAGGAATGATTTAACTATGTTAACCAAGTGAACTGAGTCAACACTGCATATTTGCAAAGTTTATTTGGTAACTGAGTGAGCTCAATTAAACTAGTTCCATCCAACACTTTATTCATTAGCCGAGTGAGCTCAGTTAATAGTCATTTTCTACAAAATTTTCTTTGTCTCCTAAGTGAACTTGGTAAACAATATATGAACTAGACAAACTCTAGAATACTTGGTAGACAAAAAAACTTATGTTTAATGCCCAAGTGAACTCAACATACACTAACTAGCAATGATATGACATTTTGTGTAACATCAAAGAAAATACACAACTAATCAATTGTTCCAATAGATATATCATATACAGATGAGTAAAAAATATCTTTACAAAGACAATTATGAAAAATCAGAAGAAAAAAAAAAGTATTTTACTAAGCTTGAGCAACAAGAAGCCAAAAGCAAATTGAAGACACATAATGTTGATAAAGGAAGTTTTTGACTTGTAATTTTTAAAATTTATAGTTTTTGGTATGATAAGTGTTTTTCTCACTAATGCCAAAGGGGGAGATTGTTGACATTAATGTTAGTTTGTGTATTAGTGACTCAACACTTAGTCAGTTGGTTACAATGCTACTGAGCTCTATAGTTGCTATGAAGCTTATCATTCATCTAGCAGTGTTAACCAAGTGTCTCATTTTCTACCAAGCTAAGTAGATAGCTTGTAGTTCATGATGAGCTTCACAATATTTATCTAGCATAAGAGATAATTTACTATATCACCTAAGTGTAGCAGTATCTACCAAGCTTTCTAGTAAAAGTGATGAAGACTCTATGGTTAACTAAGCTCTGTAGTGTTAACCAAGATCTAGAGTGTCTATCAAGATTGCAATGTTAATAAAGTTAATCTAGTGTTGATTGAGTCATGTAGTGTCAACTGAGTGATTCAAAAGCTACGGCATTTTTCTTTAGAACTCAAGTTATAGTAGTTGGGTAGACTTTGTGAATTATGATAAATTTGATATTGTAGCTGACTCTAGTAAGTAGTTATTTGGATTGGTATATATGTAACTCTTTGTATCATATCCAAGAGCTTAAGTAAGAAGGAATATGAAGTGTATGAGTGGGAATTGAATAAGGCTATAAGATATATAAGTGACAACAAAGATTTATGTATCACAACTAGGTGATCAATGTAATACAAGGAATCTCATTCAAAAAATTAGAGTTGTAGATTAGATGCCAGCCATTGATTCATTCTAATAGGTGTATTAGTCAAATCCTTTAATTAGGTGGACTTAACAATCTTTTTCTAAATCTCCTAATAGAGTGGATAGTTTATTTTATGTTTGTAAATCATTTAACAAGGTGGACCTCATAGTCCTTATTTCTTCTAATAGGGAAGATCACTATAGGTGGTAAATTGTAAGCCTTAATAGGTTAAATTTATACAACAATACTAAATCTTGTGGGTATCATCCCCACCCTAGTTTTACTTTCCAATTGTGAGGTCTTTGGGTCACCATATATGTGTCAAAGTGTTATAAATGTTTTATTGCTTTCTTTCTTTCATGCATGCAATTATATTAGAATAATATATAAAGGATTAATTGGTGAAGTAAGATAAAGTTTTATTGGTTCCTAATTCACCCCTCCCCTCTTAGTAACCTAGCCTATCTTATATTTCCAACAAAAAGATGATATGTTTTGGGTAATGCCATTATGTCAAATTGTCCTTGTGAATCAACATATACTTGTAGGTTCTAAGTGATATTTTTTTATTAATTTAGAGTTCATACAATTTACCTTCATGGAGGTAATTGTGACCATTTTACAAAGTGTTATATTTATTTTCTTATGGTTGTTTTGGTTGGGCTATTACTTTTTGTCTATAAGCCCTTTGGTAGTATTTTTTAGCTGTACATGATGATTCTTTCACCATTGTTGTATTTGTCTTGTTTTAGTAATAGATCTCTATTTTCTAAAAAAATTCCTTCCATGCTCCTCCAAGGGACAAAACTCTTCAAGTATATCACAAAGGTACATGCCAAACAATATCTCATTTTTTATTTGAATTCCCAATACACCACTATAATTACTTGGCATGCCTTCTAGTTCTTAATTAAGTTTAATTTGATTGATGTTGAGTGGGAAAGTGGGAAATTTAAATTAAATGATACTTTAAATTTTTTCTAAAATTCAATACTTAATACTCATTTTTCACCTTTTTCTCCTTTTCAAGTTCATTATTGTTGGTTTCTTTGTTATTGTCTAATCATTTGATTAGTTAATTAGATAGGTGGTCAACAATGAATTGATAGGATATGATGCAAATGACACAAATAAATATTCAATGAGAAGGAAGAATGAAACAATAGTGATGCATGACAAAGATCAAATGCATAATATGTAAGACTTGTTAAAACAAAGGGGGTTCATACGCATTGACCTTTTTTTAGTGTTTATATTTAGCCCCTCATTGATAAAATGCTATTTTGAAAATTGTTTTGAAGAAAAATTAAAATACTATGCTTGAGTGGACCAAATTAATGGAGATAGTGTTAAATATAAATTTTAGGTACAAAGGGAGGTAGGTGAGGGTTGGTGGTGTATAAGCAACAATAGATTGCATTATACACTTGTACCTCCACCAAGGAATCTAACTATTTTAGGCCATGCATCTATAAAATAGTTCACATGTCTTGCTTGTTTGATTTCTATAGGACTGTAGTAGTAAATAAATTGACAACATTAAATTCTTAATTGTAAATATTTGGAGTAGGGTAAATTGACAATTTTCTTTTACTTTAATTTTGATAGGAATATAGTAATAAATATGGTGGTAGTTTTAGACATTAAGTGTTTCAATCTCTTGGTTTCAGACAATGTAGATGGAGGCCCTAATTCAATATGCAATCTCACTTGATATGCTAAAAAATGCAACATCTTTTCATTTTTGTTACATGTCATTAATTAGGTATTTTAAGTTATAGACCATCACAGACATTGTAATTTTGACTCTTATAGGTGAGGGTAATTTCCTCAACATGCAAGAAAATCAAGACTTTTTATTTTCCACCTTGCTGAAGACATTCTCTTGGCCAATCATCTAGAGTTCTAATATTCATAATGGTCTATAAATATAAAACTTATAGACATATTAAAATAATGTAAACATGGTCTATTTTTTCAGCTCCACCCATTGTCCATGTATATTGAATGCAACTACATGTGCATTCTCAATTTAGAGTGTCTGAATCTTATTTTCAATGGGAGGAAGAGAAGCCAAAGACATAAAGGGAATACACCAAAAGATGGGAAAATAATGTCATTTTGATGGTGTAGAACCTTATATATATGCACATGTTAGAAACTTCCTTAAAAAATCATATTTGGAGTATTAAACTTTGCTTTGTGGACAAAAGAGAGTAAGATTGATTAGTGTAGACAATATAATACATAGTGGGACAATATTTTTCCTAATCCTAAAGGAGATTTACAAGGATATTCTCCCTAAAAAACAAATTTGAGGAAAGGCCAATATTTTGAAATAGCATGATGTTGGAAGGAATAGAGTAAGTGCAAACATAGTCATTACAGATCCAAATGTAATTAAAATATAAAAAAATTGCAGATTTTAATATTTAAAAAATATTATCTAGAATAGAAGTAGAATAGATGGAACACATTTCATCAACTAGATATTTGTATAATGAAAGAAGTAATTTAAAATGTGGGCATAGATAAGAATCATATAATGTATATGTGTATAAGACGCATATAATCTAAGAAAGACAAAGGTAGGCACATGTATATACATTAACATCACTAGATTATCCCAATTACCATATAATAAGATCTCACATATCATCAATTTTGAATATAACTCAATTTCATTTCTTCCAATAGACATTAATAAAAATTTCAAAATACTACTCCCAGCATAAAGGTTCAAGAAACCTTGTACTTCTATGAAAATAACTTTAACATATATAGAGTTTGAAAAACTTGGGTTAGTCTTTGGTTAGATTCTATGTTCTATGTTTTGTCTTCACACTACATTGGGTTTCAGCTTATATAAATTGATCAAATTCTCTCCTTACTTTGTTGGAACTCACTTGAAGGAAACACAATCCATTAGTAAGAGCTTAATGTTTATTCACATAGAAACTATGCTCCAATTTCCTTCATCAATTTTGGTGTTGGTTCTTAAATTAACATAGATCATGATGCAAATAAAACACATGACTTGGGCTAATAAGTCTTCATATTTCATTTTTTTCATTATTAATTACTGGTAATGAAATCTTCCACACTTATCTCTACATCTATGTCTCTCCACATGATCTTTGCAACTCATATATCAAATTTTGAGAAATGGTAGAATGGAAATAGTGAAAACATTCTATTTATTGTATAATATTTGTATGCACATTAGAGTAAAGATTCAATAATGGTGTTCTTTCTTCTATATTACAAGAATGATAGAAATAGTGTACAAGTGCCTTTCAAATTGAGCCTCTATCCTAATGGTGAATAGATCATGACACATTATTTCTTGTGAAATATTTTAGACTCCATTCTCAAAGGCTAGACTTTGATAACTTTTTGGTGTGTTATAGTCTTCTCCTCTTAATTTTTTCTCCTCTTAATATTTTCTATGTTAGTTTTATAATGCACCTAATAGATTTCTACAAACTATATATCCAGTCAAACACCATACATTGCAATGAGAATGGGTCTAAGTCATGATGCTTTATCATTGATCAACATCCTCTTAGTTGATATTGTTGGTCTCTAATTTGACAAAATTTAAACTACCTCTTAAGAGGTTAGGATATCTAATAGTTAGCTAGACACCATAATGGGCATTTTGAGGAATCACAATAAGAGGACCAACTGACAAGACTTTGATTTCTTCTCCACTTTGAACTCTACAAAATTTAGGTGGGTACACCTAGGAATTCATTCTTTATATATATTTAAAACTCAAACTCTCAACTTGAATTCCAACATAACAGATTATTGGGCCTTGATTCTTTTAATTCTAAGACTACAGAAGAGATGATACATATCAAACACTAAACTCCATGAATCAAGTACAGGCTCACAGTTCAAAATTTTAACAATAAAATAGCAAAATAATTGATAAATAGGATTTTATACTATAGAGATATTCTAAAATGGATCAACTTTTAATAGATGGCAAGTTCCTTATCTATTAGGATATTAATGCTAGCTACAATTGATCAATTATGTGTTGTCTACCGAGCATTCATAAGTCTTCTTTGTATAGAAGGTAGTATCTACCGAGCTCACTTGGGCATCAAAGGAATTTATACAGAAAAGAGTGTTAACCGAGATCACTAGGTTAACAAAGGAAAATTGAATAGAGCTAGTATTAACCGAGTTCACTCGATTACCAAAGGAATTTTGCAAGTTCATAGTGTTAACTAAGCTCCTCTTGGTTAACATAGGAAATCACTTCAGAATTAGCTTCTACCGAGCTAGGTTGGCTACAAAAGGATTTTCTTATTTTGGTATATAAAGCTTAATTATTTTACCTATTGATTCTAGCTGACTATGGTAATGAATATTGGTTATTCTAATTTGTATTTGAGCCAAATTAACAATCTAGAGGGTATAAGTAAAAGGTTAATTTGTGATTTCAAAGCATGCAATTTGAATAAATTAGAAGATATAAGAAGATAGGAAGCAAACTTGAAGGATAAGCAAGTATCCTTGTGGAGCAGAAAAGTGTTATTTGATTAGGAATGATAAATCATAAGCTAGAACAAACAACAATTCAGTTCCATCACAATCAAGTCATTTCATTGTTACTCTCTAACCATTATAGAAGTGATCTAAAATCTCTCAATAGAGTTGGTTTAATAGTCATTTGTAAATCCTCTAAAAAGGTGGAAATTTCATTGAATTGTTTCAAGACCTCTTACTAGGCCACTCCTAATAGGGTAATCAAATCCTTTAATAGGGCCACACCTAATAGTGTATTACTAACCTTTAACAAAGTTGGCCCCTAAAAGGTCTCACTTCAGAAGAGTGAAAAATAGTAACTAGTTACAATTGGTGGTTTTTCCAAATTGGGTTTCCACATTAAATCCTAGTGTCATATGTGTTCATGTTATTTCTTTCATACTTGCAAGTAAATTACTAACAATATCTTAAGATTTCCTAAGTTAGAAACATTCTACATTTACTAAGTTACAACAATTTCTAAATGCTTATCGAGTATCAACAGTAATCATTTTTATCAATCTAAATTTTATATTTGACATCTAAGGGATCTAGGATTTATTTTAGTATTAACTAATTTACCCCTCCTCTCTTAGTTACTCTTATATTTCCAACAATTAACTCATAGGAATATGACATTTACTTTGGGATATATCTTAACACTCTGTGGTAAGAATATCAATGTTCATTTCCATCCCCCATTCTTATAAAAATCTTCTATGGCAACCATAGAATTCTTCCAATTTACATTAAGCATCTACATAACCCATTAAATTATTAGCAAAAGTAAATTGAAATCTAATCCAAAATGAATTACAACTAAAATTTAATGAAATTTTCCATTAAACCTTAGAGAATCAAATGGTAAAAAAACTAAACTAAAGATTACACAAAAAGGAAAAATGTCACTTTCTTTATAGCATGAGAAAACATAAAATATTTGTTGCATTTTTCTCAACAACAAAATAGCTCCTTCATTCACTACTTTGTGGTGGGGCCTATTCTATTTTATTTTTTTCTTGTTCCTCCACAACATCTAATGATTTGTCTTTATCTTATAGCTTTTTTTAAGGTTGTGGGGCCACCTTTTCTTCTTCTACTCTACTCAGATCAGATTCTTTTATGTCTATAATAGGTAATTGGCTGTCTCTTTCCTGAACCACCTTTGATGTTGTGGCTTTAACTTCATGCGTTGGTTAAGGTCTTGTCTCATCTAGCTCTACCATGCTTACCTGAATGGCTTTGTTAGACATTTCTTTCTCCTCAGTAGTAGTGGATTTATCCATAAATTTATCATTGGGTGCCACCTACAAGAGTTTTGAAGCTAAAGAATATTCTACCATCCACTTGTTGAAAATAATGTCATCTAGCCAATTGCACTTGAGAATTTCCTATTTTCTCTTTAAGATATATTTTCCCAACTTCTTTATCTCTTTAAAATGTTGTTTGAAAGAATCATAGAATATTTGAACATTAACTATTTCCTCAACAATTCTTACAAACCAAATGTAATTTTCCTTATTAACAACATTATTTATCCTGATACTCATTATTTCTTTCAAATTATTTCACCACCCCTCTTTATCTTTAATAATGCCAAATCCCTTTAGCACATGAGGAAAAAGATAAAAATTCCTACTTAGATATTTGGAGAAACATGTTCTCATCTTTCTTTGTAATATATCTTTCTTTAGATAAAAGTCTAGTAGGCTACTTTCTTGATCATATGTTTTCTCAATCTGATCATCAATCTTGTCAATGAAAAGAAAACATAGAGTAGTGATATTATCCTCCTTACAGATCCATTTAGTCAAAATTTTTGTCAAGGTAGCATCATTATTTTCTAATTCCTTCCAAAAAATTTCTATCCTTGACACCTCCTAATAGAACAGAGGCTAGTTTATTCTATCTACCAGAAACAAAACTATATCTCTAACCTTGTCGTCATATTGAACTTGCACCTCTAACTATGCTACTATGAGTTTGGCCTTTTCCTCTCTCACCTCATCTGTAATATAAAAATATTGATACAAAGGTGTATCAGGGATTTCAATGATTAGCTCGATGGGAGGTGGTGGAGCAAGGGAGGTTACAATCATAAGCTAACTAGATTTATCCCCCACTTTCTTTTTTCCTTCCTGCTTCTATAACCTTGAAATAACTTTCTCCATTTCATAAATTTTCATTCCCCTTTCATCTTAACTTTCAAATACCTGTTCAAATCTAGCATTCATATCAAGAAACTTATTCTTATTTTTTATAGCTACTTCCACACCAAAGTCAACCATCTCTTTATTTATACAGGCAATTTTTTTAGTGCCTATATCTCCCATTTTATACACTACTAGGCTTCCTATATGCTTTGCACCTAAAGCTGTTGGAAATACAAATGGGAAATGTATACTTCTGAGATGGCGGGGGGGAGAGGTGTGTGGGGTGTTGGTGTGGGGGGGGTGCGGTGTGAATCAGAAGTACTAAACTCTAACCAATAAAAATTTGAACTTTGAAACAATGCATGTATAAATATATTGAAATAACATGTAAAGTAAATGCATCCACATATGCACTTGACACTAGATATGATTGCCCATAAACCCTCCAATGAGAAGGTAAAAATGGGGTGGAGATGAAAACCACAATTCTTCACTACTATAGCAATAAAGTTCACCTGTGTTACATGATTTGACCATTCTCAAGATCTGCCCTGTGAAAGGCCTACCATATTAAAGACTTACAAAGGTTTGTTAGATCCTACCCTATTAAAGGATTTCTCAATGACTATTAAATCAACCTTAATACAAAGGATTTCATCTTGCTGATATAGTTGTTAGAAAGTATAGTAGAATGTTTGATTTGATGTAATTACAATTTGATATTTCTGATTTCAAATCCCAATTTAGTTCATCTCAATCCTCTCTGATTTGATATGAAATTACTATAACCTTGATCCTCTGTTTTGCTAACTAATTTTGCAATTCTATCCTTCTTCTAAGTCACCTTGAATGTATGCTTATCAATTCACCCCTTTCACACATGCATTCTCTAATGCTCTCTCACTTATTCATTATAAATTATGGGGTTTTGTCTCCCTTTAAAAAGACTTTGGTGTCTTAGGGTTAGGTATGAATCTATGATTGAGATTTATCCAACTTTCTCACTCAATTCCCTCCATTTTTCTGATTGGTTGCATGTTGATCACATAGAGATTACAAATAGATTCAATCTTATCTTCAAAGCTCTAAGATCTATCCATATGTTAGCTCAAAAATGGTTTACATAGTTGTTTGTGCCATCATAAACAACTAGGCCAATTCTGTGTTACTCGGCACTTGTTGATACTAGTGCTTGACACATACTATAATTCTATCTAGCTTAGCACTTTAACTTTCTCGACATCTATTGTTTACTTAGAACTTGATTTTTCTCAGCATTGTCTATTCACTTGACATTTGAAACTTGCTTGGCTTTATCTATTTTCTCGATACTTACTATTTACTTGGGACATGAGTGACTTGGCACTCATTGCAACTTGACATCTATACATATTATACGTGGCACGAACTTGGTAAAAGGCTTAAGTGTGTTGACACTCAATTGTCAAAACCAATCTAAGATCAAAAATCTCCCCCTTTGACATGAGTGGTAAAAAACACTTAACTATACATGACGAATTTAGCTTCCTCAAGTATAATATACATCCAATTTGGAAAAAGTTTGTAATGGACTATATACCTCAAAATTTTATAACTCCCCTTGAGTTAATATGTCTTTTCTATATCCAAAATCTCTCTGAGTAGATTTTTCTCTGCTGGTACATTTGTCTTCATTCTGAATTCTGATACTCTTTAACTGATGTGTTGGGTTATGCCCTATTTCCTGGTGTTTATTCCTTCTTTCTTCCCTATTTATTATGTAACTCCCCCTTTCACATGTCTCACCCTTGCATAGCTATTTCTCCCCCTTTTTTGATATTGATGTAAAAGGGTTTATACACTAAGTGTATATTTATCCAAGAAGTTCTTGTTAACTTCCATTACAATTTTGAGAGCAACATCCTAGTTGTCTATTGCAACATCTAGTGACTTGATTTGGATGGTTGTCTTAGCTGTAAGGTGAACTAAGCCATCTAATGTTGAAAGATTAGGATTTTTCTTGAGTACTGTCTTAGCAAAGGCTCATTCTTTCTGTAGGATTTCCATGTGTGGAGTTAGGGAGGCTTGAATATGAACAAACTTGGCTCTTATATTAGCCTCTTTTGCTATCAATATAAATAGTTCCTTTTGTGTGTGAAGTGTGGAGTGAAAATACTTCTCACTTTGAGATATATTTTGTGGTAATTGCATACCAAATATTTTCAAGTTTCTTTCTAGACTCATAATCCTTTGGCTCATTTCTTGTGTGAAGAGTGTGGGGTCACACAATTTAGTGTACAATGAGAATATATTCTCAAGTACCTTCTTCATTTTTTTCTATTTTTTTAGTCAATTCCACTTGTGATACTGCTATTCCACTAGATATTTTTTCATTTACCTTCCCTTGAAACTTCTTTTCAAACCATTCCATAATTTTTACATTAGTCTCCTGGTCTTTCTTTGTCACCGGTTCAACAATTTTAGACAATTGTTCCAATATTGACTAGGTTTCATTAGGTGTTTACAAGCTGAATGCATCTAGGAAGATGTCTTTTATTTCATGTAATGCTTTCCTTTCCTTATACTCCTTTCTGAGTATTTCTTGGTTTTTCTTTCTTTCCAATGCCTCCTACATGTCATTAATCTATTCAATGTTCATGGTTGCATAGCCATATTTTGGTATGATAATTTCTTCATCTAATGTTGGGTCTCCATAGTGAAGTACCCTTGCAACCTTTGTGGAGCTTGAGCTTGGTGCTAAAATTTGAAGTGGCATTGCATCACTACTTGACTTTTGAAGAACTTTTGTAGGAGTTCTAGTAGTTGGTAAATTAACCAATGTTTGAATTTCTTTTTGCTCCTTTTCCTTTGGAATGTCCTTCTCTTCCTCTATTCTTCCTTGATTAATCACAATTATTTGTGGTGCTCCTTGAGTTTGTGTAGTAGGAACAAATATCTCTATCTATCATGTTTGTTCCTTTGTTGGCTCCTCTACAGTTTGAGTCTTTTGTTTAGTCATGAAAACTTTCACTATGGTATCAACCTTAGCTGACGTATCTTTTGATGCTTTTTCTTGAGGTTGTCCACTAGTAGTTGGAGGGATGGTAGAAGGTGGTTCTTGTGTATTCACCTTGTCCCTAGTTAGATCAACTACTGCTTTCTGCAACTCATCCACACCAATACTAGATTGTCACACAACTTTGCTTATAATGTTGTTTGGTCAAGGATCTTCTTTAGATCCTCTGTAGTTAGTGGATTAATGTTTTGAACTAAGATATTAGGAACATCCTTTACTTTGACTATCTCTATAGGTGTGTTGGTGTCATGTGGAGGGCTTAGTGGTGGCAATTGTGTATTTTAAACACTTTGATCTATTTGTTACTCCTCAGCAATTTCCATTTCATCTCCTTTTTGTGATGCCTCCTCCATTGTGCTATCTACCTTTTCTTTTTTAATTTCTCTTTCTTTGTCATTTTCTTCCTCTTATCCATTATTTCTTCCCTCAAAGGGATCTTCTTCTCCTTAATAGTAGTTAGCCCATAAATCAACTTCCACATTTGAGTTGACTTCTTGACAACATCTTCAATCTTATTTTGAATAATGTTTAAGGCCTTGTACTTAGGTGCAAATTTGCTACCATTCTTTTTATTTGATTTTGTTATCTATCCTTTTGACAAGTCTGGCATCACTTGTGCCAATATGGACTCTCTTATTTCTTTCTCCATGTTTAGGCAATAATGCCATTTATTTTCAACAATGGAATATAAATCCTTAGGAATAGTAGTGTCAAATTCAAGTGGGGTATTCTTGAATTTTGCCATCATGGCATATACTAATTCCTCAATTTTATTCTAATATTCTCTATTTAATTTATTGAATTCAATGGTTTTCAAACTAGTCAAGTGCGCATTTTCCCTAATATTATCACAAATATTATCAATATTAGACTTGGGTGCATGACTTACCACTTTGAACTGGCAGTTGTCATCTAACTTGATCCTCTCTTCATTAGATTCTGGTCATGCAACATATTTCCTCCTTATTTTCTTCTACACTAGACCTGGTTGCTCAGTGGTCTTCTTCTCCTCTCTTTTTTTCTCTTTTCCTTTTGAGTGGTGGCCCTTGTAGTTTCTCTTATGGTTGGAGTAGTAGGCTTGGTAGGGCTAGGTTTTGCAATCATTTATCCCTTGGTCTGATCTATAGGCTATGTCTTAGCCTTTCTTTTCTTTGGCTCTGGTTCTATTGGTGCTTCCTTAGCTTCTTCCTCCTCAACACCTTCTTCTTCATCTTCACCCATTCCTTGTGTTAGGGCAAGAGGTTCTTGTCCCTATTTTTCTTCTTCTTCTTCTTCTTCATAATCATCTTCTTCATTATCACCTTCAGCTCCCTTGCCAAATTTGGCTTTCAACTTCTTGACCAATTTATCCTTCTTGTTTAGAGTTGAGGCATTTTTCAACTCCATTTCAATTTTGGATTTCACAACATCATAGTTTCCAATTTTTTTGCATATTTGTCAATTTCCTCTACAAGTAATGCAGTGATGGCTATTGATGCTTCATCTATATTGATTTCATACCCCACTGGCCTTAGCCATCTTACTTTGGATATTGCAGCCTACATAAATATGTATTTAATATTTGCTAAGAAACATATGTCATTGTAATACTTCTCCACTAGGGAAACTGGGATTCTCAATCTTTGTTTCATGGTTTTCTTGAAATTCTCAAAATAGCTAGTCATTATAGACTCAAAGTTGTCTCTCATTTGCTCTATGTACTCATTTATTTTTACTACCATAGACCTATTAGTCTTCTATTGTGCCTTGCCAAAAGAAGAAAACTCATTCTAAACATAGAAAGATATACATATCAAAATTGAACCAAATTTGCATTGGGCACCTTTTGATCTCCTTATTGCTCCTAAATTCTCCATGATTTGCTGCAACTATACCTCGGCCAGACCATAAGTATGATCTTTCTTCACAATTTTGTACCCTACATCAACTACAATGAATGGTACACTATTCAATAGGCTTGACTAATAGAATTTGTGAGATATGATCCTCACTACAAATTCAAGAAGTGGATCTTTGATGGTGTCAATAGTCATTCCACTCTTATTGCAATTTGTCCTTGTATTTTTCTCAATATCTTCTTTAGAATTTCTCCTTAGGGTTTTGGGTTGTTCTAGGGTTGGAAATCCTATAACCCTATGCACAATCCTTTTTGACAACTTGATGGGTCCTCCTTCTAACCATAGGCATCCATCATGGATTCTACTCAAAACAATACTTATCCATTCAGTCTTAAAGACAATAGGGAAATCAAGGGCATATGTTAAGCCCTTTCTCTCAATGATTTGGAATTCTTCCTTCAGCACTCCATTCTTGCATAATTTTTCATATGATTGATGAATTTCCACATCTCCTATCCCTCCAACCTTGTAGTTATAACATTTTCTTACATCCAAAACCATCATGACCTAGGGTGGAATGATCGGCAATGCCCTTGCTGGGTCATTCTTATATGAAAATTCAAGAATAGGTCTAAAATTTGGTTGCTTGACCTCATTACTAACCAAATGAACTTTGAAAGGTTCCTTTTCTTTAGGATTTCTAGAGCTAGAGGCCATTTTGCAAGCTGGGGTTTCAAAAGATATTAAACTACAGATAACTACGTAACTCAGAATGTGAAGAATACCTTTTAGATCAATAAAATGATCCTTAATCTCTATTGGAATTTATGTAAATTCTTCAATCTCTACTCACCAATAACTTCTTTTCTCTTCTTGCTCTTGCTCTATGTTTGTAATGACAAAAAATGGGCAAAAATTTACCTTATACCCTTTTAAAATGTAGCATTTAATGGATGGTACATGTACAATTGTAAACTCGGCTTCTATATAATTTATTCTTTACTCTATATCCATTGATTTTCCATCACTCAGCATCCACTAGAATTACCCTTACTTGGCTTTAATAGGAATTTGTACTTAGCAACCACTACTGACTCGGCAATTGAAGGGAACCTTTTCACACTCAGCAATAAGATGAAAACTTAAAGTTTTGACCTTGGTTTTTCATTGTTAACTTGCATCTTTATTCATGATAATTTGTTCCTTTAAGTACTAACTTTATCTTGGAATTGATTTATGATTAAACATTTAAAGATTAGACCCACATACCTCCTTTTTCTTAGTTTGGTGAAGTGTGACCACTTAACCCTTTAGGTGAAGTGATCCCTTCATTTGATATGTTGCATCCATCTTTCTTCTTCCATGTCTTGTTCATCTCTCCTCTGATGTGCTCAACATCTACCTTGCCTTTTCCTTTATTGAACTCTAAGTTAGGTGCCTTTGTCCTTGCTGGGTAGTGCTTGCTAATATGACTAGTCTTCAAACAACTAAAGCATGTAGTTTTACTGAACCATCTATTGTAGCTACCACTAAACTATGTTCTTATGAAATTCTTAGGGATGTGTCCATAATCTTGACAAAAATGAGAGCTATGTCTTATATTGTAATCCCAATTATAGGAATTTTCATGGCTTCTTCCCTTGTTTGATGACCATGTGGACTTGGATCTACATTAAAAGTCTTTGTGTCCAAATTTATGACAATTGTAGCAATGCCCTTTAAATCTTGGTGCATGCATGGTTTTAGTTCTGCATTCATGTGCCTGATGACCTTGTTTGTTGCACTTGTAACAATATGTCATGTTCTTTTACTTGGCATTCTGACTAGCATTCTTGCTCCTACAAACATTAGCTATATGCCCTTTCTTTCCATAATGATGACAAGTAGGTTTATAGTTCTTACCTTTATTACTTCTTTCCTTAATAGCTTTGGATTATTCTCCTTCTTCAGTGCTAGTGTAGCTCAATCTTGATGTGTCTTTACTAGATCTAGGGGATTGCAGTAATTTCTCAAAGTACTTGATGGATTCATTTGGCTTGTTGAAACTTTCAACAAAATCCTTCTCTCTTTTTAGGTCATTTTTTAATTGCTCATTCTACAATTTTAATGTGGTTATCTCAATTTTCTTGACACTCAACTCATGATGGGCATTCATCATTTGGCTTAGGGTGTCCAATTTCATATTTGAGATCCTAGATAGCTCTGTTGATTTTTTTTCCAATCTATTTGACAAATTTCTTTTGTCTTCTTCTATCATGGCCTTGCCTTCTATAGCTTTCTTATTTTTCTAGGTCACGTCACATAGTAGTATAGCTTGTGATTCTAGCTCCAACATGACATTTATGATTTTCTCAGCTTGTGCTCTATTCTTGTCTATTAGATTTGCAATTTCTACACCAAATTCACAAGAGTTACCATCTACAAATAATTTTGTGGTGTCAATCTCCTTATATTGAGTGTCATTTTCTACTATAGCAATCTCTTTCCTTCTCTTTAGTGAACTTCTCAAGGCATTTCTAGATTCATTTAGTTGTTGCAGTAAGAGATGTATCTCAATCTCTTGATTCTCAATAGTCTATCCTGACTTGTAAACCTCCATCTTAATATCTTTTCTCCAAGTTGTAAGGCTTATCCTGGTGAGAACTTAGCTTTGGTACCAATTTTTGGAAATAGAAATGAGAAATGTATACTTCTGAGGTGGGGGAATAAGAAGTACTAAACTCTAACCAATAAAACTTTCAGCTTTAAAACAATGCATGTATAAACATATTGAAATAACATGTAAAGTAAATACATCAACATATACACTTGACACTAGATATGATTACCCATAAACCCTCTAATGAGAAGGTAAAACTACTATGGGGATGACACCCACAATTCTTCACTACTACAGCAATAAAGTTCCCCTATTAAGGTTGCATGATTTGACCATTCTCATGATCTTTCCTATGAAAGGCCTGCCCTATTAAAGGCTTACAAAGGATTTTTAGATTCTACCCTATTAAAGGATTTTAACATCCCATTAAAAGTGTGCCTGGTTGAAGGACTTTAGAACACTCACTTGGAATGCTGCCCTATTAAAGGATTTCTCAATGACTGTTAAAACAACATTAATACAAAGGATTTCAGCCTGCTAATATAGTTGTTAGAAAATATAGTAGAATATTTGATTTGATGTACTTATAATCTAATATTACTGATTTTAGATGCCAATTTAGTTCATCTTGATCATCTCTGATCTGATATGAAATAATTTTACTCTTGATCCTCTATTCTACTAACTAATTCTACAATTTTGTGCTTCTTCTAAGTCACCTTGAATGTATGCTGATCAATTCAACCCTTTCATTGCTATCATCGCCTTCTCACATGCATTCTCTAATGCTCTCTCACTCACTCATTATGAATTATGGGGCTTCATCTCCCTTTAAAAAGACTTTGATGGCTTAGGGTTAGGTATGAATCTATTATTGAGATTCATCCAACTTTCTTGCTCAATTCCCTCCATTTTTTGGATTGGTTTCATGTTGATCACATAGGGAATACAAATAGATTCAATCTTATCTTCAAATCTTTGAGATCTATCCATGTGTCAGCTCAAAAATGGTTTACATAGTTGTTTGTGCAATCACAAACAACTAGTTCAATTTTGTGTTACTCAACACTTGTTTATACTGGTTCTCAGCACATACTATAATTTTGTCTCGCTCAACACTTGAATTTTCTCAACATCTATTATTTACTCGACACTTGATTTTTCTCAGCATCATCTATTCACTCAACAATTGAAACTTTCTCAGCTCTGTCTATTATCCCAGCATTTACTATTTACTCAGCACATGAGTGACTTGGAACTCATTGCAACTCAGTATCTATACATATTATACTTGACATGAACTTGGTAAAAGGATTAATTATTTTTACATTCAATTGTCAAAACCAATCTGAGATCAACAAAAGCTTCTTGGATTTTGGATTTGTCTTTCTTCTAAATAGACTATATTACTAAGTCCTTATGATCATTACTGTATTTTACCCCTTTGTGGGCTTCCTTGACTTCTTCTTCTATATTAAGCTTGGTCTCCTTTTCCTTCAAAACAACATAAAAAAACCATTACATTAACAATGTCCCATTCTGGGATTATAAAAACACCTAAATCCTTTAACAATTACCTCACCCTAGGGATTATTTTACTAAAATTTTGCATTATTTCAACTTTTATCTCTTCATCTATCTTAGAGTCCTATTTGTTAGGTTTCTCTACCTTTACCTTTTTGCACTTTGCCTCAAAATTTGATATATTGCATCTCCATAAGAATTGAATAAAAGCTCTAGACTTCAAAAAGTCATCATCATCATCAA
The DNA here is from genome assembly GCA_028749045.1 of Cupressus sempervirens. Classification (NCBI taxonomy): domain Eukaryota; kingdom Viridiplantae; phylum Streptophyta; class Pinopsida; order Cupressales; family Cupressaceae; genus Cupressus; species Cupressus sempervirens. The sequence continues at coordinate 33,813,524 of CM053787.1, forward strand.
AAAAAAATTTAGTAGCCTATTCTACAACAAGATCCATCTCTTATGTTCTAAAATATTCAACACCAAGGGCTATGAGTGGCATTGGGGGTTCCTTAATCACTCCCTCCTCTACTTCTAATATTGATATCAAAACATCATCTTGGCTTCCTATTTTCTACAATTTCCCCCTTAAGGAGTCTTCATTATCAAATTGAATAGGGGTTTGGGATGGAGAATAATCTTCTACCTTTGATGAAGATCCCTCTTCCAACATCTCCCTTTATGTTGATGGTTCTAAGGGTGGACTTTCTGAATATTGTCTCTTATAAGATGACATAGGATGTGCTCTCACATTCCTAGTAATGACATACCCTATGTTTCTCTAGACAATATACTTCAATAGACTAATAACAATCCTATTCCCCATTTTTCTTTCTACCTCCTTAGTCTGGTCTGGGTATGTTTTTATCAATGCCTCATTCTTTTCATTTAACGTTTGCATGATCCCAACAAAATGTGCCATCAATTTATTTACCTTGTCTCCCCAAAACTTGATATTATCCAAATGGTCACACTTTCTATCTAAATCATTAATAAACTTCAAAAACCTACTATAAACTCTCCATTTTCTTTCTTTACTTCCTATTCTTACAAAGAGAAACCATTTGCAATTATGTCTTCACAAAAGTAAAATATATTCTCATAGGATTTAGTCTTAGTTCTTTCTTTGAACATTTCAAAAAAACCTTATGGATCTACAAAATGAGAATGAGATTGGGCCATTTGATATCTATCAAGAAACTTACCCAAGTGTCTCCATCCTCCTTTGGTCAGCAAAAAATTGTGGACAACTATGAAATTTGGAAAAATTGTCCTTCTAGATCTTCGCACCAATTCCCTCTCTTCAAGTCCTCCAATCTGCCATAAGAATTCAGCAATTCCTACCTTCAAGGGCACTTGGTATGGAGGGACATGAGGATTCCTTTGGAAAACATACACTATGAAAATAATATAAACTAAATATGGGATGATGTCTCCCTAGTTATGACTAACCTTTAGATGCTTAGCATGATCTATAGACCTAATCAGCTCTGGTAAGGATTTAGGAATTCAAGGGTTGTCTCCACTTAACAACATCCTTAGTCTTGATGCAAAATATCTATCAAAATGAAAAAATGGCATCCATTACTTCCCAAGTCACATTTGCACTCCAAAGTTGTACTAGTAGCTTCTTTCCATCCCTTTCTCACTCTAGCTTCATCTCTTTCACAAAGATAGAAACACCCTTATATAGACACATATACATCCAAAAAGAATACTAGCTAAAGGGTTTGTCAACCTTACCCTTGGTTATTCCAATTATCCTATTGTTTATTTCTTTAGCTAAATGGGATTCAAAAAAAAAAATGGAGCTCATGCCATACTACAAGATTTGAGCCATCATAAAAATTAAGGACCCTAGGATTTGTTCTTGCTCATTCATGCCAAAAAAGTTGTAGAGGGAAATATAAAGATCCTATTCTCTAAGGTTGATGTATTTTTTTAATAAGGGCTTTGGGGTAGAAGGTGTTATAAGTGTCAGATGTACTACCTTTGCAAAATGCTCTTGCAATGGTCCCCCTTGAAGGTATGTTCTTTGAGCATCATAACTTGATTGCAAATAATCCAAATTGATATTCTCATGCAAATCAAGGTTAGATTTTAACACAAAAACCTCTCTAATAACCTCAACTATTATCCTAAATAGATTAGTTATAGCATGATTTTTCTACAATCTACAACACAGGGTCATAGCTCTTTGCCAACATTGTTAGCAAAATATCAACCATGAAGACACCTGTGTCAACCAACTTTCTGATGTTGAATTCCAAAATATTATTCAATGGTGTATCATTTTTATTTGCAAAAACTACTCCTTGAAAAATTCCAAACCACCCATTGATGTTTCTACATCTCTAAGAAAATTTCCTTTATCATAGAAACCCTTGTCAATTTTCACTCTAGGGCTTTTTGGGACCAATTCCTTTCCTTTTACAGTTTCATTTGTCGAAATTGGTAGTTGTTCAAGGAAATCATCATGCACATTTTTTTGTTGATAGTCAATCATTCTGAAAAATTCTCTTCATGGAGGCATCCTATCAATTAAACAAATTCAAATAGAAAATCTTTTCACAACAAAGGTATGGGAACTTACTCAAAAATCTCTAATCACAGCAAGAAAAAGTCATTCACAATAATTTGTGATGACAAAAGAAAACTCTACTTACTATGCTTCAACTCTATTTTACATTGTACTAGATCATTGAATGAATTACATACTTTATGCCAAATTCATTCACATGAGGTTACCTTGAAACACAATTAATCGTCTAATAGTCAAATTGTGTATGTTGTATAAAGAATTTGAAAATTGGCTATTGATCTAAGTGAAATACAATGGCTATGATTCAAATTTGATACTGCATCACCTTTTTTCTTATTAGGACACATGTCAGCTTCTCATATATTTTCTTTGGTTAAAGTTCTTGCACTTCAGTTTTGCGAGATCATGACATCCCTTAATTAACCTTGCATTGCACGATCAAGAGATAACCATGCTTGCTTAAAATTCCTCTTAGAAAATGGGCCCAATAAGATACATATTACTCCCTTGCATTGTCAGTTTGGTTAAAAACCCTTGATGTTTCTTCTATGAGAATGTGATCACCGTCAATCTTTTGATATTAGAAAATTATGATTTCTTCATGATGGTATGTTACAAAGTGGGCCCATAGAGACATGTGGCAATCCCTCACATTTTCATATTTCTTTAAAAACTTGCACTATCATTCTATGAAATAACAACAAGCATCAATCATCCTTTGATTTGATGGTTGGGAAAATATTTTAATATTGTTATGCATAACACTAAGAGTGAATCAACACATTCCAACTAGTACTTCATGTTGATATCATTCCTTTTTAGACTTGCAAGATAAAATGGGACCACCAACTCCACATGTCACTCCCTTGCATTCTTATTTTGGTTAAAAATCTTTCACCTTTATGTTGTGAGAATGTGACCATTGTAGATTTCCATCTTAATATGTAGCTGAGAAAATGCTTTTTCTTTAGACTTTTCAATGTAGTGCAAACCCACAAAAACATGTGTCACTCCTTTACATTCTCACATTTTTAAAAAGGCTTGCATCTTGATTTCATGACAATGCAAGGATTGTTGATCTTGTTTTTATCAATGGTCACAAATGTAGCATACTATTCCACCCTTTTGGGAACCCATAGGGACATGTTGGGAGTCCTCTCAATAGCACCTTAGTTAAAGCTCAAAAATATTCATTTTGCAAGAATATGAGAAGTGTTGATCCTAAAAACATCTAAGGGTTGGGATTAAACTTGAGGGTCACTACATTCTTTTGGTTCCATAAGAAAGGTGTCCCAAGCTTGTATTCTTGCATTTCTTAAATAGACAACATCTTCATTTTTTTAGAAAGCACAAGCCATAGGTTTGAGGAGGATCGCTGGTTACCAATAATAACTCATCACTCAGGTTAAAAATGAATATTTATAACTAGAAAGAAACCTAACCAAGACCCAACCATGGTTTAGGAAAAAAAATTAGCATAAAGAATTAACTTTATTTCACATAAATTAAAAACTAACAAGGTAGTAACCCTATGAAATATTTTTCTTTATACTATGGCTTTTTCAATATATTTCACATTCACACTTAGGGTTTATTTCAAATTTCCCATAATAGTCAAGGGATCCGACCATTGAAAATTCAAAATAATTATAGAATTATTTTTAAACAATGGGGCACAAAAATAAGGTTTAACACATACTCAACTCTTCCTTTTGACTTGACGCTTCCCTAAACACATCCATCCATCTGGCTATGTGTCTCATTTGAAGGACTCTTTAAATATAAATCAATATTCACTTATCATAATTTTTTTCCAATAATGGGCTCTCATCAAAGTTTCAACAACCTTTGGTTGATATTTTGATTATGTTTGTCATCAATGACATGTCAACATCCTTGAAATCTCCTAAGATTTCATCAAACTTTTGACAGTGTTATATAGAGGTTTCAACAGGGCTTGTCATTCATGGTGTGGAAAACTCATAAAAAACCACTAGAAATTGACAAAGTTTTGACATCATTTGGTAGATGATTTCATTCTTGTGAGGTGGAATCAAATCATGCTTGACACTGCCTCCTGCCAAAGATTGGGATCATTTCTAATCATGTCATTCATCAATACATACACAACCTCTTGCATCAAAATTTTGAAAAACATTTAGTGATGAGAAGTTTTTATCATTTACTCTTGAAAAATTAAACAACCCTCATCAAAAAATAGGTCCAAATTTACTAGTGATTGATGGGACAAGAATATGGGATATTCTAACAATGATGTGACATGCATGTAGAAAGAAGTGATGAAAGTGATAGAAGAAATAAAAGATACAAGTCTAGATGTAGACTTATAGGTGGACGTACATGCTTAGAGGTGTAGGAAACTATGTATAGATAGTGACCAATATTTATTGTCTATGCTCACTTATGAATTTCAAAATTTGACTACTTGATTTGAGAGGGATAACTTTAGGCTTTCAACACCAAGACAAAATGAGTGGATTTAAGGACACTCAAACTTCATTGATATTTCTTTTGTTAGTTGATACTTGAAGATCCATGGATGAAAAACAAGATTAAAAATGCAAAACTATGAGCAAACAAAAAATTGGTGCTTAAGGAAGTGAAAGACAAAATGGAAAGAGGGTGTTCAATGAGTAAAGCCATAATAGAGGAGGGAGATCATATAATCTTTCTTGGTAATAATCATTGATGTGCAAGAAATGGTGTACCATATTCTTAGATCTGATCATTAGTTTTCCTTCTCACAATTACAATAATTGTAAGCATCTAACATGGTAAACTTGTAATAAGCCTTTGAATTCCTCTAACAAGATATCCCTCAAAAAGGGATCAAAATTATCTAATGAGGTATCCTTAGTAGGCTCTTATAATTGTAATAGATTATGTTCATTCCTTATAGGATGAGTTCTCAGAAGGAACATATGTAAACCTTTAATAGGGAACCTATTGGTGTTCAAAAACTACCAGGTTGCAAAAACCCAATACTAGGATTCAGGAGATAAAACTCAATTTAAGGATTAACTAATTCCCATATTCAATTAAATTCATCTCACATCTAGACCAACTTCAAAAGAACACAAAGACTCTCAATAGTTTAGGCTTTTTAGGGCTAAGGAGGGTGCACCTTAGGGATGGAAATGACTGGTTATTTGATATTCTTTATCAAAACTCATTCACTCACACTCTTCTTTTTAGATCTATCCCCTATAGCAGAAAATGGTCAACAATCTCATTGGATTTTTAATTGACTCCTTGATTATAATAGCCAACTATAACTTAGATGAAAGCTATTACAAATAAGTAATGACCAAAAATTTATTTCTTAATTACAAAAAGTAAATATTGATGTTTTTTTAAATCTACTTTGTGTAACCAAATAATTGCATCAAATTGCATCACAACTTATGACTAGTGCCTTATCCATTTCTATATAGAGTCACACTAGTAAACCATTGACCTATTTAATTGACCTGTAATTAAATTCATCAGTTGTTAACCCTACACTCCATTCTTATGATATCCCTCTCATATACCTAGAAATCCTATCAATTTATGGAAGCATTTACCTAATTATTTGAAATAAAAGAAACAATAAATTGACATACAACCTATAGTAGTTCTACATTAAATTGTATGAAATTTTCTCATTCAATCCCAAAATAAAAAGCATATGAAAATGGAGACAAAATTTAGAGACATAGATACTCAGAACTCCCTCTTTGTATTAAAATTCTTTTAAAAATAATACATCACTACTTTAGTACTCAAAATATGTCAAATTCTATTATTCACTTTTCATTATGTCTTCAATATGAAAATTTAAAACAAAACACAATTGACAAAAAGCTAGACTGACTGTAAATAGCATAAACAATAAAAATTATATAGACTTCAGACCCCCACTCCACATCTTGGAAATCCTTTTATAGGAAGGATTGCAACAAGCTTTATATGGGAGGACAAATGTCAAAAACTGATTGGAAAGAAAATAAAAAGATATTTGACATGTTATTTATACAAAAATTCTCTATACTTTAATAAAAATAAGATGCAATTGTGAAATTGGTAGGTGGAACTTTCTATGGGCCTCTTGAGCATATTTCTATTTGTCCTTAACTGACTGCCACTTAGCATATTTCTATTTTTCTTTAACTAATTGTCACTTTCCTTGCCTTTCCTTTATCTTTTTGTCTCTTCTGACATTAACTATATCTCTGAATTGCATAATCACTTTCACTAGATGGTAGGGCCTTTATATTTGTTATGACCTCCTAGATAGAAATATTAGTTTCTATATTAGGTTAGGTGGTATCCCTAACTGCATTCAAATATTCAAGGTGTTTTTTTCCACTTTACATCTATTATGGCCTTGATCTCTATGATTATCTTTGACATTTCAACTTCTAGCTTGTATAGCATATATATCATATCATATACCACCACCATAGTTGGTTCATTATTATAATACACTAGAAATCTGGGATGATTCAAAATGCTATCAAAAGAAGATGACCATTCCATCAAATTCTTAATTCTTCCATCACTGTCCAAAATGGTGGGCACAAAATTGGGTGTCCCTATAGCAATTGCTTTTATTTTATTTTGAATTAATTGTAACTTTCCAGTAAAGAAACCATTCAAATATTTTACCTTTTTTATCATTTTCCTAACATAGATAATCAATACCTTTTGAAAATCTTTCTTTTGTGTCATTGGGTGTAAGGATCCCATGCAATAAAAATGGGAGACAATAGAGCAACTGCATCAGAACATTTGTATTCAACACCCTACAAAACAAGATAATTACTATGCACATTTTGTGAAACAAGTTTTAATGCATTTATCTTGTGAGTCAAAGAGTTCCTGATATTTCTAATTTAAATCTCCTTTCTATACTCCAAATATTCTTCATCAATTTCCATACTCTAGCCTGTTACATCCTCTATCTCTGATATTCATCCCTCTATTTGTATTCCCTAGTATTGTTCTCTATAGTGGACTTGGTAGTTCTTTTCAAAGTCACTATTTCATCCTCCAAATGAAGGTTTCTCCATTCTAGGACATATGTCTTTTTTGTTTCTTCTTCATAATGCCTCCTCATTTTAATGTACTACTCATAGACTCTTTCTAGTTGTTCCTCCATCACATCAATCCTATTTTTACCCATCATTGTTGCTGAATTTTGTAGTCGATAAATATGGCTACTGGAGTTCGAGTGCACATTCCAAAATAACATCCTCCCTAGGGGACTCTTTAATTTCTATAAGAGTAGGCTTCTAGTTTTCTAGAGCTAAGCTCCATATTTCCATAGTTTGGGCATCAATGTTATACCCAGAGTCTCTCAACTCCCCATCTGATTCTCATCTTCAAAAGATATTTTTCTTTATTTTCTTCTCATTTTATCCAATAAGAATGAAGAATTGATGTCCTATACTAGTAAGAAAATCACACCACTTCTCTTCACTAGCTCTCTAGCTTCTTCCATAGTTAGGGTTTCACTGGCAGGGTCATACTCCTATAGTTTCTGAACCATCTCAGCAACTACTTCATTTGAGTCACCTAGCTTCATTTTTAGGGATAACTCATTTTGTTTCAATTTATATAGAAAGCCCTTGAATTCCTCTATTTTGATGAAGTTATCATCACTCATGAATTCATTGGCCTCTATGATCCTATCATCAAGCATTTAAGCTTGAAGCTCAAGGATTTGGATCCTTTTTTCATCCTTAGTGGCTTGGGTTATAAAAAAATTTCTTCTCATAGTATCAAAATAATGGTTTCCCCTTGGGATTATTTGTAAGGATTTCTATGGGGCTTTTGGGGGAATCACCGCCATTTTCTACTTCTTATTTCTTTTTTGGGCCTACTTTGAACTCTCTTCCTGGTCCTCTTCATCATCACTAAATTCTACCATAATGTCTTGACCAGAAGACTTAGAATCTACCATTTTTTGAATCTCTTTAGGAAATTGAGCTGAAATTTCATCAAAACTTTCAACACACTTGTCCGACCTAGCCTAGTAGTCCATTTTAGGATAAAATCCTTTAGAAGATGGATCTTCCTCCTTCATCTCTTGTTCAAAACTGACAACATCCTAGAATTTAATAATTCTCTCTCTACATAAAATTTCATGTAGTCTATTAGGAATGATATCCTCCTCCCATAAACATTTTTATGGAGGTAAGATATAACTCTTGATGCTCTTGAAGGCATTCCTGACTACATTGCAGGGACCATAAATTCTAGCTAGAGCCATTGCTAATTTGTATTCTTTAAGTAAAGCATATTTTTCCTCAATTGCATTCTTTCCTATCTCAAAGTCTTTTACTTTGGTACACCTACATAGGAAAGCACCCTTCTTGATAGTTTTCCCTAAGCATTCTCTATTTAATGAAATTAATTGCCAAAATATATCCACAATTCCTAACCTTTCTGGCACAAACTTAGGAAGAAGATTGCGGGGGGGGGTTGAGAACATCCAAAAATCCTAATAATAGTAGTCTTCAAAAAGGAAAACATTTTCCCAATTACATCCTATCTATTTTCCTCATCAAATCATAAATTTGGCTTAACCATCTTCTTCACACTATGTAGTATTCTTTCATTAACATTTCCTATAATCTTTAACGTATGGTGTATAAAGTCATTATAAAAAGAAATAACATTAGAATATGGGTATAATTTTTTCCATACTATTGTCCATGTTTGCACAAGTAATATTTCTCCCCACTCCTCTATACACTCAAAGAAACTCTAATAAAAAAGATCTACATTTTTTAATAGGATTAGATGCATGATCATGGAGTAGTGATAGAACCTTAAATTCTAAAATTGTCCTTCATAGGAAACAACAATTTCTTCATGAATTTTGGTGATGATGTACTCAACAAAATCATATCCCACATTTTTGTTGGGATCCTGAATGTTCAATGCAATGGTGTAGTGTGCACTATTAGCATACATGGTTCCATCTAAACCTAGGATTTTCTTCAACAAAAAAAAAGTATTCTTCATATACCTCTAAAAGAACTCAAGAGTCATGGATTCATCCAATTCCTTTTTCTTTGTTATTCTCCCTTTCTCTTTTCTTAATTGAGGGATGTGCCTAGTCATAATCCTTCCCATGTAAAAATTCTTATGGATTTTGAGTTTTTCATTAATCTTATCCATGCAAATTAGCAATGAAATAAGGCCTCCCAAGTCAAATGCTTCAATGAATGTGAAGAGAACAAGAGGGCTATCTATACTATTTTGCAACTTTTCTCCCCTTTCTCATAACTATAATGTCAAGCCTGTGACATTGTGCTTCCCTTTAATTGCCACTTTGCAACCTCAGTTCTTCATTAACTACATGAGCTTGTCAAAATATAATTACTTTATTTTATGCTTTATCATTGCTTTGCAATTGTTTATGATTTCAATCTTATAACCACTACAAAACAATGATGACCATCAAAATTACCACTTTTCATCTTTGACATAGTTTAAGACTTAACATTCCTTTTATTTGTGATGTTGTGATACCTCATATATTAACTATGTTGCCTCTTCAGAACTGCCAAATACAAATATTTTCTTAATCATGTGATGTTGTGATAACTATTTTTCCACTTTACTTTGCAACATTGCAACCAAAGACCTTAACTACAATTGAAACCTTAGAATGTTGTGCTAGCCTCTAACTTAACCATTTTGAATACATTTCACAAGATCACAACTTAAGATTTTACCTCACAACCAAACCTTGTGAAAGTGTGATTATAACCTTTTGCCACTTCACCACCTAAATCTTGGGTTACTCCTAAACACTTGTGAAGATGCGATGGTATAAATTTTAATTGCATGGTCTTTTATCACTTCTTCCCACCTTAAAATTTCTTAACTGTGTTGTCATCTACGATGTAATGGTAGACATTTTAACCTTAACATTTTCTTTGTTCACAATCTTGCAACCTCAAATATTAACCACAAATTTGGCCTTGCCAAGATGCAATCATGAGCATTTTTCTACTTCTCTACTCTAACCTCAAGTTAGCCTTAACTCCTTGTGATACTACAATTCCCTTAATCTAAACTATCTTGATTACTTTTTGCGCCTTCACAAGTTAACTTTCACTATAATTCAAACTGTTGTGATAGTGTGATGTCCATTTCCTTTAACTATTAAATACTCTTCACATTTCTACATCTCTAAACCATTACTCTTGGCTTAATGGTGCGATGTTGTGATCTATTAACTTTTACTATTTTGGCTCTTCATTTCTACTTCACCACTTGAAATATCTTCAATTCTTTATAACCTATGACATTGAAATAACCATTTGAGCTTAACTACTTCTTTCAATTGCAACCTCATAGCTTGAAAACCTAAGTTAACACTTAACCCTACAAAGTTGTGATTGTGAACACTTTGTTGCTTGGCTACCTTAACCTTAGGTTCTTTTTAACCACCCACAAAAATGTGATAACCTTAAAACCTAACTACTGTTGATTCCTTTTCCATCTTCACAACTTAAACTTTAGGATTTAGCTAACTTATTGTGATGGAGTGATGATTCAAATTTTGACTACCACTTTATGCTTCACACACCTTTGCAACTTAAAAATTTCAAGCCACAATCCTACTGCAATCATGTGATCTCTATTGAATCGCTCCTTCACAACCTTAACTTGACAGTTATCCCTAAGAGTTTTGAAGCCATGCTGACCTATTATCATGACTATTCTGCATCCTCGCATCCTTCAAAATAGTTAGTGAGCACAAAGGAGTGATGTTGCATTTGAAACGCTTTCACAATGTCACAACTTAGAAGAACCAAGAGGCATGAAAAATAATAGGAAAAAGGGTTAAAAGGCTTAGGAATATTATCATATAAGCAAGACTTTTCATATATCCCTATTTGATATTTGCATGTCAGTTTATGAGCATTTTGACAAAATAAAAGACGTGACTATTGCCCTAGGGTTTTTTCATGAGGGAATTTTTTTTTTATAGAAATCCTAAGCAATCTAAAAATAATTCTTCCTAATTTTCATAGGATTTCATAGAACTCTTTTTGGGTGAAAAATTAGGCCAATAGAATCATTTTACTTGCAAGGAAATCCTAGTAGGTATATTACTTCTATTGTGGTTTTCACCCTCACACTAGGTGTTTCCATGTAAAAATAATTGTCATCCATGTGTTCTTTCTTGTGTGATCTCTTATAGTTTTAATATACTACAATAATTATTATCTTACTCATTAAATGACTAGTAATAGGCTTAGGGAATAAGTTTTTTTCTATAATCTATAGAAAAGTTCATACTAATTCACCCCCCCTCCTAGTATTTTCTAGGATCAAAAATTGGTATTAGAGCTTAGACCCTAGTAGTAGCAAGCCTTATAGCTTAAGGGAATATTAAATAGAAAGCACTAGACTTTAGAGATAACTTGATGATGCATTGGACACTATTGAAGACTTGAAAGATAAGCTAGTGAATTTGTAGAAAAGAGAAAGAAATTGATGAAGAAGCTAGGAAAAATCCATGAGCTAATAGGAAAGATAAAAGAGAAGAATGGATCTAAAGAATCTAAGGAAGTAATATCAGAACTTATGACTGAGAAAGAGAAGTTAACAAGAAGGGTGAGGAAAATGAAAAAGGTACAAGAATTTACAATAGTTAAAATTAGTGAGGCTTAGGATGAGAATGGAAATACCATCCTTGCAAGAGATCAAGCCTATTAAGAAATAAGAATAGAAAAGGAAGGAAAAAAGCAAGGTGAAGATTTTCTAAATTCAAAGCAAGAAGAAATGACTATGATGGAATATGAACACCAATACATTAGGAAAGAGAACAATGTTTTACAGGAACATTATCATGATAAACTAAAAGAAATAGAAGTTCTAACTAAAGAAGGAATATAGATGGAAGAACATATTCATCAAGTGATGGATAAAATTAAGGACACCAAAGAGAGTAATGAAACACTAGTTAGGTCCAATGAAAGTAGAAAGAAGTTGGTAGAGAAACTCAAATCTCAAAGGAAGACTACAAGCTAAACTAAGCTAGGATTCAAAGGAATCAACAAAATCAAGAAAGGAGAGTTTTTAGAAATCAAAGACTCAAACCTCATAAATAATATAGAGACACAAAAGAGAGGTATTCTTGCCTTGCAAAAAATTCTACACTCTTTTTGATATGATATTTTTAATGTTGTCATTGCTGGTCAAACCTATATTGTCTTATATTATTCTATATGACATGTTTAAGTAAGGACATTTCTATAAAAGACTAATGTGTTATTAGGGACATTACAAGGGTTAGCTTATCAGAGAAGCTAAAGTTTATTGGATTGAAAAGTAAGAAGAGGTCAAAGGTGTTAGAATGATTTAGAATAACTGAGCATGGGCGGGGGGGGGGGGGGGGGGGGGGGGGGTGGGTGAATCAATTATCCTTAGGTCCAAATGTACCAATTAAACTTTTAGACACTTCAAGTAATTCAAATATAAATATTAAGTAGCTTAGTCTATATAGAAATATATCTATAACACAAAACTTGCAATCCACCATCCTCATAAGAAAAAACTTACAATATGTAAAACATCAATAGTAAAATATCTCAAATATCATTCACACAAGTATGACACCAAGATTTAGCATGGAAACACAATTTGGAAAAAACCACCAAGAATATGTCACCAATATTTTCACTCTTCTAAAGTGAGCTCTATGATGATCCAACCCATTTAAAGGTTACAATATACACTGTTAGGTGTGAACCTATTAAAGGATTTAATCACCTTGTTAGGAGTGGCCTTACTAGAGGACTTAGGAACATTATATTAGAATGTCACCTTGATTAAAGGATTTCAAATTGATATAATGATTAGCAAGTAACAATGGGTTGATCTAAATAAAAACAACTCACTTTGCAAATACAAATCACAAATTTAGTTCAATAGCTAACTCATTAACTTGATGTCATTAGAATCTCCATCACATCTTCACTTGGAAACCCTTCAATAAATCTCTCATCATCTCAATCATTCACTCTTCATCCTTCTACTGAAATTCACCAATCAGTAGAATCAACTTCTCAAACCTTGTTAAGATCTTCACCAACTTTTCTATCCACTTCTAGTTTATCCCTTATACCTCCTTAAATTGGTATCTTTATCTTTCACCTCTTAAAAACCATTGTAGTTCTTAGGGTTAGGTTAGCTTCATCGAATCCTTCCATTTTTTCATTTTTTCCTTTCTCTTCTAGAAAATTCTCCAAAATTCTCTTTGAATCCATGCATTGAAATGCTCAAACATAGTTTCCCTTGAATTAAATGTTCCTACTCATCAATTCTTATCTTCAACATGTTTTCCATAGTCTAAGAATTTAACTATGTTGACCAAGAAACTTCTCAAAACTTCTCTTTGAATTCATTCATAGATAACTCACTTATCACTATACTAACTTTCTTAACTTACACTATTTTCACTTGTTCCATTTACTAGCACTTGGTCAAACTTCTATGTTACTCTATGTTTTACTGACATTTGGCCAAAATTAATTTTTCTTGGCTTCTATTATTGGCTTGGTCGACACTAGCATTTCTTAGCTTCAACTATAAGTTCCTTAATCTTATCCATTGAAGCTTAGTTAAGCCTTAATATTTTTTCTTTATTGATCATCTCTTCTAGGCTTTAAGACAATTCTCTTCTCAACTTGGTGTTATGATTAAACAACACATTATCTTTCCAAAATCTAACTATTCAAGTGTTCATTATAATTCCACATAACTCAACATTTCCACTAGGTCATCTTGTTATCACTTCTTCTCAAATCCTCTTCATCAATCATATTGATATGACACTCTACTCAAGTAGCAACTATCTCACTAATAAGGTTTGAAAAAAATGATAACATAACAATTGTTCCAATTGTAGTTCTAACAATCTCCCTCTTTAGCATTGATGGTAACACCTCTAGTTACCATGCAATCCAAAACATTCATTTTCTTCAAGTAGACCCCTTTATGTTTAGTTTTAGATCTTCATTAATATCCTTAGTTTCATTTTAATTCTCATCTTGGTATTCAACAATCTCCCTTTGTACTTTCATTCTGATTCTCATCCACACAAATCTAATATGCAACACCTTTAGGTGTAAAAACACATAGAATTCATCTATCATATATGAAAATGAAATCAACCAACTCTCTACAACTCCTAAATTTATATGCTATCTCTTTATGAACTATCTCTCTTTGCAACATCTCTTTTTGTTTTTTTATTTCCTCATATGGTAATTGCGTAATATATCTCCCTATTTGAAAACAATGCCAAAGACACTTCAATACTATTACCAAGTAAAATTTTCACATACATATTCAACATATAGATATCTCTTGGTTAGTTATCTAAATTAGATTATTCTTCTATCATATTTTCTTATGTTTTATTTAATATCTTAAACTTTTCTCACTTCACAACTTTAGGAAAGTCCTAAAGTGTCATAGTCTGCATCATTTTAAGATATTCTGATCAACACAATTCATGCAGAGCTCTATCTTACCTTAAGTATCCCCATTTAAGGGAATTGTTATAAATAGGAAATAAGGGGGGGGCTAGAGGTGGGGGGGGTGGTGAATCAGTATTTTACAGACTTTATCCCAAAAATAGATATTATTAACAATCTTATAACTTGCATATGAAAGTAAACTAAATATGGCAAATAGTAAACAAAACCATGTAATAAGAGAGCTCATAACACCATATTTTTTTAGCTAGGGAAACCCTATCCAAGGGAAAACCCTAGTGGGGATGGTACCCACAAAATGACCCACTAATCAAAAGTATCTTGTGAAAGATATTGATGTAAGAATAGATATGAATAGCTAGGGCCAGAGGTACACCTAACTATCCAAATACCTTACCAAGTAATGACATAAAGAAAAATTGATCCAATTATCATCATACATACCCAATTGTAAGGTCTTTTGGATTACAACTAGATATAAAATACTACTTTAAAATCCACAATCTAGCATCAAATTTTCTTTTCCAAAAATATCTTCTCTAAAATCTCTAAGTTCTCATTAGCCTAAACCTAAAAATCCCTATTTATACTTTTTGAAATGACTTACAAAAGATTCAAGATCATTACATAATACAAAGGTTGACATTAAAATGGTTTGTACACATACCAAGACAAGATCCTATCATTAAATTCATGATCCAAATTAAATACATAAGTTTGCTCAAACTAAGAACCAATTACATACAAACTTGGTCAAAGAAGGAACCAAGCATCAATAAAAATGATTCTCACTCGACACATGAAGGAACACTCAGCTAACACTAAACAACTCAAAAAATAGTGGAACTTAATCAACACTAGAACTTAGTCAAAACTAGATAGCTTGGCCAACACTAGAACTCAGTCAATGTTGGAACTCAATCAATATTGAAATTTAATCAACATTGAAGATTGGTCAACACTAGAGCTCAGGAAAAATTGATAGAATGAGCCAAAAAGTGTAGCATAACAAGGCAACCTAGGATGATCCTACATTGGATATTAACTCTGTTAGGCATCTATTACCTCCATATAGTGGCTTAGTCCTTGTTAGATGACTTAGGCCTTATTAGAAGCATCACCATTTTTAGTATTTTTAATATAAAAATACAAAATATATACAAGATGAACCCACTACCCAAAGATGCAATATACAATGTAGTTCCTTAATACAAAGAGATAGATACAAAAAGCTCTTAGCACTATTGCTAATATCTTCAATATCTGATACTACCTTTTTTTCTCACAAAATTCATATTCCTTTAATCATATATCATATTTCAAACATCACATCACACATACATAGCACATAGAAACTTCACATTAACAATCTTTCCTTTATACCTTTATAATTACAATATTACTGCCCAGTCGACCTTCATTCTTTTACAACTTTAAAAAATACATTATTATCTTTCACTGACTTAGGGTTAACATCTATGATGTCATCCTTAATTAGTTAAGTAAATATTTTGTAAATAAAATAATTTCTTAATCCAAAATATCCAATTCTTTGTTATGCCATGTTCTGCCTGAATACTATCGTCAATGGTGAACTACTCATAACTCTTGCCATACTATCCATACTATCCTATAGACTTGACTATAGACTCATCACACTCCGTACTAAATTTCATTAAGTGCACATGTGCCAATATAACTACAATGAATTGTACTAAGCAAAACTCTATCTATTCTACCAGACAAGCTATGTGATACTTAGACAATTCTCTAAGTATAAATTCCATGACTTATTCCTCAAGGTTTTCCCTCTTCATACATAAGTTATGCTATCATAAATGACAACATCGAATGTCCACCTTAGCCAAATATCCAATAGGAATCACCCCTAGTTTACCTCTTAGATATTCATGTGCATCCTTAGGTAAAGATTATGTGAATATATTAGTAATCTATTCCTTTATATTCACATATTCCAATCTTATTTCTTTGTCTTGTACCAACTCTCTCAATTAATGATACTTGAAAGAAAAATTCTTGGTCTTGGTATGCATTAGATGAATTTTAGATATTTTTATAGCACTTCTATTATCACAAAATATAACAAAAGGTTTAGTGATCTCTTCCATTATTCCCTTTAACAATTTCTTGATCCACACTATGTTAGGAAAATTAATTGTTGCTACTATATATCTAGCTTCTACTATGGATTGAGAAATACTATTTTTCTTCTTACTTGTCCATGAAACTATTCTCTAATGAATGGTTCTCCCCTTAACACCTCAAAAACATAATAGGAACAAAGAAACAATAGTAATTGTGAGAACAAAACATGGGCTTATTACTATTGTTGCAGATGAGGAATTACAAAATTCACAATTACAATATGCTAACCCACATTAGCACCTTCATTAAAGTAATCTGCAAGACAAAGCTGCAAACTATCACCCAGAGTTGTCCTAGAAAATGTTTGGGTATTTCTTAAATAAATTTTTTTATGGTTTCTGCTAAGGTTCTAGACACTCAAAATTAATACCTAGGGCCAAAAAAGCCTAAAAATACATGTAACGTCAACCAAATATATTTTTGACATTTATTTTGGATGTTTTGGTCAGCCAAACGTTGGAAGGCCATAACTCTCAAACTATTTCTTTGATTGGCTATTATAACCACTATTCAAAAACCTCAACTTTTGGGGTATAGGCTCAGATTCATCAAGAACCCATCTATTGAGTTTTTGGGCTTCGTCTAGGTAATTTTAGTCCTCCAATAGTGATCCTAAAGTTTATATCTCAAAATTACAAACCAAAATTCCATAATAAATCCATGGATATGCGTGATATGACATTGGACCTCAATTAGTAGGATGATTTATCCAAGATGAATATCCACCTCTAAAATTAGGACATTTTGAGCTTGTATGACTTGCTTACCAAGTAGCAAGCCTCAATAGATAAAAACTCTTCATGAAGACAACCTTTCTTGAAATAACAAAAATGAAATATTTTTGGTTGGTACAAGATTGCTCTTACACCTAGGATTCACCTGCATAAGACACCTAGGGTAATTTGAGTAGTGACCTTGTCACATCTGAGGTATTTAGAAGAAAACTAAGATTCTTAACCTCCTCCATTGCTAACCATGATGAATCTTTGACTAGCATCCCTTTCTAATTGACTAGGTATTATTCATAAGCTTTTTTCCTTGTACATTTTCTAATATGACTATCTAGTATCTCCTCAATCTCCTTTGTAGTCAAACTAACTAGTATAATGCCTCACTGTTCTTCAATTACTTCATCATTATCACCCCCTTCATAACACTTTATTAAATTTGAAATCTTGAATACTGGTGAAATATTGAATTTACTAGGCAACTCTACCTCATAGGTATTTCCAGAATTACGTCTTTTCACTATCTCGCACTGTCCAAATGTCTTCATCTTCACCTTATTATATATAGCGACTAGAAAAAACTCCTTTGTCAAATGAATCATGAATTCTTCTCCAATATGAAATTACTTATACTTCCTTTTCACATCTGCCTTAGCCTTGTACTATGTATTCATCTTTATGATGTGCTTCCTCACCTCCTCATGGATTTTCTTCAAATGTTCAACAAATTCTTCTACTTCAGCACTATTTATCTCTCCTTTATCCAATTTTCACAATTCAAAAGCATTTCTAGGACTACTCCCATATACAATCTAGAATGGTAAATCATACTTCATTCCTCTATCTTTGTCTTATCAACCAAACTTCTACTCCTTCAGATCTTTTAACCAGATCATGAATTACATATCTAATAATCACTTGGATCACCTACATTTTTAAATCTATACTCTATCCTTTTTGCAGTTTAGGTACAATGTGCAATTGATGTGTATTGTCAACCAGGGAGAACATCTTTCCTTTATATCATACCTTCATAATAATTCCTTGAGTTGGCCATAAGGCTTTCACAATTAATTAAAATAAGATATATAATTAATTATAATTTCAATAGTACTATTGGCTCACATTCTATGCAAATATTCACATGTGTGACTCCTGGTCTTCCACACTTGCTAACATCATTATTTTGTGACTATGTATATCTTCATTATATCTTAGATGAATGATAGCGATCAATCATCAGAACACTATTCTTCAATACTCTATTTCTTCACTGCTATCAGTAAATTAGGTATAACTTCTATACATCTTTGATTTAGACATTATCCTCTTAACAATGTCATTAAGATATATTCAAGAACATGTTCATAACTACTATCACCTAACCCTTTCTTAGTTACTACACAACATAAGATCTCTGATTACTATTGTTCCAGTCTTCTACAAAAACACTGCTATGTTGACATCAATGACAAACACAATCATGAATGCAATGTATCAATACTATCCAATGCTTAGGATACTTCCCCAATGTAGTATCATCAATGTTCATGCTAAAAAATCCAACTTTGGCATTGATGGCAACATAGATGAAAATCTATCTAAGTTCCAAGAATACTAAGTAAACTTTAGTTGCTGCATGCTATTCTTATCTTCTCAAATCATCTTCCTTAATCAAATATGAAATCCTCTAGAACACTTCTTTGTTCATCTTCTTCTCTAGACATTAATTGTTTACTTCATACTAAACAATTCACAATACAAAAATTGCGTACTCTTTTATCTTATATGAATCTTTCTAAATCTCCCTAAAGAGATATGTCTCCCCATTGCTTAGGAGTCCTTCTCATGCACACTCTCCCATAAGCTTTAGGAGATTTTTTTCATGTCTAACTCTCACCCATTTACATCAATGTCAAAGGTGTCAATCAAAATACCAATTGTAAATTAGTTGCTCAAAGTCATTAACTAGGTTGAGTGTCCAAAGACACTATTTATTACCAAATACGAATTAATAAATACTAAATATTGAATATCAAGAGTTCTCTATGGCTCAATACATACTAGATACTCCCCATTCAAGAAGCATCAACATTTAGTCCAATCAAATAGTAGTGCTCTATAACACTGGACTGATGCACTCTCTGCATCACCTACTTAGAAGTAGGTAAGGGAATAATTCCAAGCATACCTCTTAAGTACTCAAATGTATCTTTAGGAAAAGGCTTCATAAAGATATCTACAATCTTATCCTTAGTATTTACATACTCCAATCTAATCTCCTTTTCTACTTCTTTCTCTATCAACACATGATACTTATTTGATATATGTTTAGTCTTAGAAAGAAATATAGAATTCCTAGACATAATGATTTCACTTGTGTTATCACAATAAATGATAATAGGTTCATCAATCTCAATTTTGATATCCTTCAACATTTTCTTTATCTACATAGCTTGATTATAGTTTCTTGTTGTTGCAACATACTCTACCCTATTTTTAATTTGTGAAATATAATCTTATTTCTTTCTTAACCAAGAAACCAATCTTCCTCCAATAAATAATGCTCCACCACTGGTGCTATTTTTGTCACCCATACTTCCTACACAATAAATGTTAGTATATGTGCAAAGTGTGAAATCATTAGATCTGTCATACCAATTTCCATAGACAAATGTTCCTTTTAGATATTTGAATATTCTTTTTACTACTACAAAGTGATATTCTTTAGGATACACTTAAAATCATGCCACAATCACTGCTACTCTCTTTATATTTAGTCTTGTGTGAGTTAGATACTATAAACCTCCAATAATTGATCTATACTTCTTCTATTCTACTACATGTGTCTCATCTTTGTTAGATAACTTTTGACCAACTATAATTGGTGTACCAATAGGTCTTTCAGGTACTTAGTTTGAGAGATGAATATACCATCATTATTCTATGTAATCTAAAATCCTAGGAAAAACTTCATTTGTCTTATCATGCTCATTTCAGATTCATTCTTCACATCTTTACAAAATTTATCACTAGCTTCATTATTGCCTCCAAAAATGATGTCATCAAAAAATATTACAATGATTAATAAACCATCTTCAATCTCTTTTAGATACAAGTTATTGTTAGTCATACCTTTAGCAAATCTAGGTTTTGCCAAGTAACTATCCAACCTTGCATATTAGGTTCTTGGTGCTTACTTCAAACCATAAATAGATTTCTTAAATCTTCATTTGATGTATCTTTCTTCTAAAAAAGGAAAACCTTTAGGTTTCTCAATATAGACTTCTTCTTCTAGTTCTACATTTAGAAATGCAGACTTGACATCCATTTGACAAATCTTGAATTTCTTGCTCACTGCATAAGCTAGGAACATCCTTACTTCTTCCATTATTGATATAGGTGCATATGATTCTTCATAATCAATACCTTCTTGTTGTGAATAACCTTTACAAACAATTTTGGCCTTGTTTTCAACAATTTTTCCTTCCTCATTCATCTTACTCCTGAAAACCCATTTTATTCCTATCACATTTTCGTCTTTGGGTATAGTGACTAATTCCCATGTATCTTTCTTTACTATCTGATCCAATTCTTCCTTCATGTCTTTGATCCAATGATTATCTTTGACTGCTTCATCTATGCACTTGGGTTCAACTTGAGATATCAGACATATCTCCTCATTTACTCTGTTCCTTGTCATTACACCTCTATCTTTTCTTCCAATGATCTACTTAGGAGGGTGATTCATGTTGGGAATATTCAAGATATGAAATGTTATTGAGAGGGGATGGGTGAATCAATAAATTTAAATTCTTCCTTTTAAATTTGCCAGAAATCAATCTATGCTACTGCATACATTAATACTGAAATTTAAAACATTCATCACACAAAAGAACACAATATTTTGGTGACCCAGAAACCTTCCAAATAGAAACTAAAATTGGGATGTGGATGATACCAAAAAAACTTCAATACTACGGCATAAAATTGGCCTATTAAGGCTTACATTGACTACTTCTAGTGATCTACCCTATTAGGAGCACAAAGGACTACTAGGTCCACCTTGTTAGAGTATTTACAAACATACAATGAAGTATGCACTTGGTTAAGAGATTTGTACAAAGATTGTTAAGTCTACCTTATTAGAGGATTTAGAAACTGTTTCACCTATTAAGATGAAGCAGTGGATCTACTTACAACTGATTGCTGATAAGATCCTTTATGCACTGATCACCTTATGTGATGGATATAACCTTTCTACCTCTGTAATGACCTTGCTATATTCCTTGAACTACTTCTAATAATATTTTGTATGTACTTCTCAAAAATATTTCATATTAATTCGCTATTGCTTCATAGATACAATATATTACAATGCACCTTACATATATACCTTTCAAATTTACAAAATTGTAAGGTAAGCCAAAACACAAGTGAACAAATACATTACAAAGTCGACCCAATAGTAAAGAACTCGAGTTCACTAAACTGACTTGATGACCTTCTGATACACGATGTCCACTATATTACTTGGCATCATCATGCACTTGGTAGAAGTGAAGGCTCAGTTCATACTAATCACTTGATGTAGTTCTGAACTCATTGACCACTAGTGACTTGGTAGATGTAGTGTCACTCGGTAGATACTACACACTGATTTTACCTTGCTTCACTTGGTAAACACTACTGATTCCAATGCTTGGTTTAAATTGAATATTGATGAAACAAACTTACTACTTGGTAGACATTATGAAGCTCGATAGACACTGCTGATCTTCACATTGCCTATATTCACTCAGTAACCACTGTCTGCTCAGTGTAAACTACTGAACTCTTCAAAGCTTGGTTAACACTAGAATGCTCAGTGCGTGTAGAAAATTAAGTGTTGAGCTTGGTAGCTATACTGATATGGATAAGTGTCATCACTAATGGCAATACTAACTTAATGCCAACAATCTCCCCCTTTGGCATTAGTGAAAAAACACTTATAAGCCAAAAAATATGTACATAAACTGACTCACTAAATTTTGGTTTTTCAAATTTGATCTTTGTAAAGTTGCTACATATACATTTCTACATATATCTCCTTGATGATGCATAATGTATATACACAGATACTTATGTACATAGCTATACACATATACATTCTAACTCTATTGAGTGCTTTTCACCCTTTTTTATAGTAATTCCAAAGGGCTACATATAATATCTATATAGTTAAACCAAAATTAGAGAGGAATTCTTGATGTACCTTAAGAATGAGGGAAAATGAGGTATCCCAATTCACTTGAAAAATTTAGTAGGTGGAGAGAGAAATTTGAACTTCTGCTAATAATTTGATCATGTGATCAGCCATGAAGAAGTTCTGATCCTGAACCAATGTCTTCCAATGAGAAATATGTTTCTACATTGCATCCACTATTGGCAATATCATGTTCTGAATATCAATCAAGGTTACTCTTATTCTTGCTTCTACTCTTAGAAGTTCTACTTGCACTTCTACTAGATATTTCACCTTTGTGTGATGAGAGGAGCTCAAAGAGGGGTCAGCTTGCAACTTTGATGCATGATATTTCATGTCAGCATTAATCTTATTTAGCTTCTCCTTTATTTCATTGGTAAAACTAGACATATCACAAAGTTTGGCAAAAAGTGATGCTACATTATTAAAAGAATTTTCAAAATTACCCAAAAATGTGGACAACTCCACTTATTTGATTGCAATTTGCTAAAGAATATGCTCTAGCACCTTGTTATCAAACTTCCCTTCAACCTTTTCAATTAGTTTCTCTAGTCCAGAGGAGTACTCATTATATTTCTCTACACCCTCTTCTAACTAAATCAAAATATACTGAGTGGAATCCACTTCAATACCTATAGCATCTATAATTGTATTCTTGGCATTTTCAATTATTCTTTACTCCTTATCCCTTTCAAACCTTAGCTACTTCTGTATAGCTTTCTTCTCTATGAGTTGACTGGCTAACCTCATTTCTTCAATAGAAATAGTCTCATAGTCAATCTTAGGTATTAGTATCTCTATGTCTAAGTCAATTTCTTCTTCAATTTCCTTTCCAATGATTATAAGTTTTAATGGTTGCCTTTGTTTTACTTCAATGATGACTGGTTTGACTTTTGGGATAGACACAATAGTAGAGATAGAAGGGCTAGTAGTGAAAAATGGAATATGGCTTAAGGATTGAATGTCAATAGGAGTACTAACTGAATAAAAAACTAAAACACTTCCCAAAAATGATGCCACACTTGGTAGAATACCCATAGAAGTGTCTGAACTAGCTAGAATCAAAGTAGATGCAGACAATGCTGATGAAAACAAAACTGTAGAGCTTACTAGAATTGATGAAGAAAAAATTGTAGAACTTATTGATGCATTAATTGAAGATTCAAAAGCAAAGGGGGCTAAATTGATACCTAAAGAAGTAATAGTTAGTTGAGAAGATGAAGTGCTTGACACTTCTATTGCAGATACTTGGAGCTGGGAGGTGGCTGGTGAAGATTGAGCAATTGATGTTGCTATTGTGTTCACAATCTCACTAGTAGAAGCTATCTCCACAGATGTGACAATATGTGGTGGAGTGTGAGGAAGAGATGCAATTGCTTTTGCTGCAATTTTGACCAGATCATCTTCATCCTTTTCTTCCTCTTCTTCTTCTTCCTCCTTTCCTTCTTCATCCATTTCTTCTACTTCCTCCTCCTCTTCTTTCTTCTCTTCTTCTTCCTTCTCCTCCATTAGAGCATGCAATTCACCTTTAGTAATTATGATGGAAGGAGTGTTCTCATCATCATCATCATCATCATCATCATCACTATCATCATCTTGAATTATAACAATTTCATCTGATGGCTTGTTGAGATGATATACATCTCTCTAGACATCTGAGGCATGCTTAACCACTGATTCTATGTTATTCATTAATGTAAAACATGAGTTAAGCTATAGAATCATCTTGTCTTCATACTCTTTTATTGCCTTCTTTACTTCTGCATTAGTTAGATTAGGTACTAACTGTATCAACTATTGTTCAAAGATTTCTTTTACAATTTGCACCATGCTCTCCCATTTGACTTGGATTTTGACAAAAATATCTACATGGATTTGAGGTTGAATTTGAGTAGGGGAGTATTTACAAATACACATCTTCTCCATGACTAAGTCCTCAATCTCTTTTTTTTCAGCTAGAGTTTGAGTCTTATATTTGAGAACTCTGAAGTTACATATTCCTACTCCAACTCTTAGCTATTTCATCCTTTCCTCAAATTTAGGTGGAGAGTGAATGAATACTAGTTTAATTTTACTTTTCCTACCTCTCCTGGAGAATACTGTAGTTGGTTTCTTCTAAGGTTTAGTGATAATCACTCTACCTTTCTTCCTTTCTGGTTCCTCTTTCTCTAATTCTTCTTCTTCTTCATCATCATATTCCTCATCTTGCCCTTGGTAAGCATTAGAGGACCTTGAGCTATCTTCAATTTGGAAATTCTCTTCTTGCCTCTACTGAGAGCTTGAGGAATCTTGATATTGAGCTCTATCCTCTTCTTGGCTTCCTCATAAGTGCCAAATGTAGGAAGATTTGGATTGGCTAGCTCCTTTACTAGAGCCTCAATGATGTCTCTAGCTTCATCAATGTTAATTTCATAAGGCAATGGTTTTACCTATGCCACTCTTGGTATGACTGCTTGAATGTACACTCTATCATAGTCCACCATGAAGCATATGTCATCCTTGTAGTCTTCCACAAGCTTGGGTGGAATTCAAAATTTGTTGTTCATTTTCTCCTTGAATGCCTCAAAATAATTATCCAACACCCTTTCAAAATTTTCACCCATTTCTTCAATAAATTCATTTATCTGATAAAGGATAGGGGTTTCTTTCCTCCATATGATTGTGCCCTTAGATGGAAAGAATTTTTGAACATAAAAGAATAAATAGGTAAGTAATGAATCAAACTTGAAGGAATTATTCTTGGAAGTCTTCACACTTTCAATTTTTTTGTTCAATTTCTTTAGTAATACATCTGACAAATCAAATTAAAGGTTCTTCTTTATAACCTTGTATGCTAGGTCAACTGCCTCACAAGGAATGTTTTTTGATCAACTCGAGTTGTAGATCTTATGTGAAATGATATGGATGCCAAAACTAAGCTCTATGTCAGTGACATTTTTTAGTTTCAAACCTCTACCATCCCACTTGGCTAGGGTTTTCTTCTACAGCTCCTCCCAACCTAGGGTTTTGGTTGACTTAGCTTTGCTTAGTATTGGTAGACCCATAACCTTGTGTATCATCTTCTTTGTAATCAAAATTGGTTGCTCCAACCATAATTGACCATTGTGGAACCAGCTCAATATATATCTTATCCATTTTACTTAGAAATTTTGAGGCATGTGAGGGATATGAGTTAATCCTTTAGCTTCCAAATGTTTATGCTTGGGTTTCAAAACTCTGTCTATACACATTTTTGCTAGGGTAGTATCCATTTCTAATTTCCCTAATTCTTGAATAGAAAATTTAAAGTGAGTTTGTATGTCAATAATTAGGAGTACCTTAGGCACAATTTGCAATTGAGCATTGTAGGGATCAAGTGATTCAGCAATGGCTAGAATGATCTTGAAATTTGGTGCTTTCCATTCAACACCCTTAACCAACATTTTGGAACCTTTCTATGGTTTAGTTTTGTTTCCACTAGTAGACACCATCGCTGCTCAGTAGATGATTAAAATCATGAAGATCTCACTGCTAAATCACTCAAAAACACTAAAATTCTCTTTCAACTCGCTCTTCTCTTCAAATGCTATGGATGTGATGAAAAATGAAGTCAAAATTTCCCTTTTGTTTGAAAAATTTTCATAAATGCTCAGGGTCATTATGACAAAGTGTGTGAAAGACTATCATCCACTGACCTAACTTGGCAAGAGTATCAACTCGGTGAACAAACCAAATTTCCTTTTACTCCCAACCTCACTCGGTAAGGTCTACAACCAACTTTCCTTAGATGAGTCTGATGCAACTTGGCAAAAGATAACCTTTCTATGATTCCTAGTGTATCTAGAATACTGATCAGATCATTTGCATTCCTTATATTTCTTGGAACTACTTATGTTTTTCTTCTTGAGTACAACTCCAATACATTCTTAGGGATTTAGTTTGAGGGGATGAAGACACCCACTTCTTGAGTGACTTCACTTCCATGATTTGAGCTTGTATCCTTAGTAGATTTAGGAATCCATTGCTACTTCATTTGCTTCCTTATGTTGTTAGCCCTTGCTTTCTTTTCATCTTCAAATTTTCC
Source organism: Cupressus sempervirens (assembly GCA_028749045.1). Lineage (NCBI taxonomy): Eukaryota > Viridiplantae > Streptophyta > Pinopsida > Cupressales > Cupressaceae > Cupressus > Cupressus sempervirens. Next base: position 33,840,381 of record CM053787.1, read on the forward strand.
TATATTCATTCAATTTTTAGCTATATGATCGAGTTTAGTGCATGTGTAACACCTTATAGTAGCATCCTTCTTCCTTAGGTGATGCCTTGCACAATTTATGCCAGTGTGTCCATATTCTCCATAATAATGACATTTGTGCCAGGTATTGTAGTCCCATCCAAATATTACCTTTAAAAATTATTCAGCTGGATTGAATGATTTGGATCTACATTGAGATGCCTTGTGACCATGCTTTTTGCATTTGTGACATTTACCTTAAATTTTTGGTTTCTCCTTGCATTCATTGGCTTTGTGACCATACTGATTGCAGTTGTAGCACTTTCCATTGAATTTTTTTTTTCCATTGCTTCAGCATTTGTTTGATGTATGACCAATTTTCCCACCATGATTACATGAGGGTTTTTGATTCCCTTTTGCACCTTGCTTGGAAGATTCACCTTATTCTTCATTGTATCCAAGTCCCTCTCGACCTTTTTTCCTATGAAGATTTTGCTCATTTGGTTGATTCAATTGATTCATGTCTTCTTGTGATTTCAACATTCTCTCATTGATTTGTTTTTCAGCATTTAGGTAATTCTTCAAATTTTTAACAATTTTCTTTTCACATCTCAATTCTCTCATTATTCTTTCATTAATTTCCCTTTCATAATTTAGATCACCTCTTATTCTTTCATTCTCTACTTTGAGAATCCTAATTTCTTCATTTGCTCTAGTGATTTGATCAATGAGGTCTTCATGCTGATTGTATTAATTCTATTCTTTATTGTTTCTTGTCTCCAAGTCTTCATTTTCCTTATTCTTTTGTTCCAAAATTTCACATAGGCTAATTGATTGGATTTCTTGTTCTCTTTTGAGTTTCCTTACTTCTTCTTCTAGAGAGCCATTATTTTCTAGGAGTTCCTTGATTGCCTCATTAGCTTCATCTGAGTTGCTTTATGGGAAAAAGTCTTCAATCTTTTCTTCAACATACTGATGGACATCCATTTTTCTTGCAAGTTCCTTCCTTCTTTTTAGGGATTGGGAAATATGCTCCTTTGCTTCTATGAGTTGAGCTATGACCATCTCCAGATCTAGCTTTTCATTTTCAATTTCCTTGTTAAGCTTGAATATCTCCATTTGTCCTTAGATTTATGCTCAAGCTATCAAACTTTTATCCTGAGAACCAAAAAGCTCTGATACCAATTGTTTGGAATATTAAAGATATGAAAAGTTACTAAGAGGGGAGGGGTGAATCACTAACTTTAAATTCTTCCTTTTAAATTTGCCACAAATCAATCTATACTACTACATGCATTAATACTGAAAGTTAAAACATTCATCACACAAAAGAACACAATATTTTGGTGACCCAAAAACCTTCCAAATAGAAAGTAAAACTAGGGTGGGGATGATACCCACAAAACTTCAATATTGTAGCATAAAGTTGGCCTGTTAAGGCTTATATTGACCACTTCTAGTGATCTACCTTGTTAGGAGCACAAAGGACTGCTAGGTCCACCTTGTTAGAGGATTTAAAAACATACAATGAAGTATGCACTTGGTTAAGAGATTTGTAAAAAGACTATTAAGTCTACCTTGTTAGAGGATTTAGAATCTGATTCACCTATTAAGATGAAGCAATGGATCTACTTACAACTAATTGCTGATAAGATCCTTTATGCACTAATCACCTTATGTGATGGATATAACCTTTCTACCTCTGTAGTGACCTTGTTGTATTCCTTGAACTACTGCTGATAATATTTCACATGTACTTCTCAAAAATATTTCATATTACTTTTTGATTGCTTCATACATATGATATCTTACAATACACCTTACATATATACCTTTCAAATTTACAAAACTGTAAGGTTGGCCAAAACACAAGTGAACAAATACATTAAAAAGTCAGCCCAATCGTAAATAACTTTAGTTCACTAAAATGACTCAGTGACCTTCTAATACATGACGTCCATTGCATTACTCAAAATTGTCATGCACTTGGTAGAAGTGAAGGCTTTGTCCATACTATTCACTCAATCTAGTTCTGAACTCGGTGACCACTGGTGACTTGGTAGATGTAGTGTCACTCAGTAGATATGACACATTGAGTTTACCTTGCTTCACTCGGTAAACACTACTCCTTCAAATTCTTAGTTTACACTAAATCTTCATGGAACAAACTTACTACTCGGTAGACACTGTGAAGCTTGGTAGACACTATTGATCTTCACATTGCTTATATTCGCTTGGTAGGCACTATCTACTCGATGTAAATTGTTGAACTCTTCAAAGCTTGGGTAACATTGGAATACTTGTTGAGTGTAGAAAATTAAGTGCCGAGCTTGGTAGCTATGCTGATATGGATAAGTGTTGTCACTAATGGCAATACTAACTTAATGCCAACAATTCCTTGTTAAATTCTTAATGAGGGTAAGAGTGGTTATCTCAACTCTTATCTCTTCTCTTGGATGTGAACTTTATTCTTCTCTTTTCTCATCACTTTGCACATCATTCTACAAGTCACTATTAGTCTTAAACAAAACTTCAACATTTTTTCTAATAATTATAGAGTTATCTTCTTCATTATCTGAATTATAATCTATCATCCTTTTGATTCCAAACTTCTCATTAATCCTTACATTTGCACAATCAACTATTATCTTAGTTCTATAGTTAGAGCATATGTAAGCCTTACTTTTCAATGAGTATCCAAGGAACATACCTTCATTGCTTCTTTGATCAAACTTACCAATATCATTATCCCTCTTAATATAACATTTTTCTCCCAAATATCCTAAAATATTTGACTAATGATGAATGTCCAAACCATAACTCATAAGGTTTCTTGTCTATGTCTTTTTTGATCTATACTCTATTCAGAGTATCCACTCTCCACTTTTCTCCAGAATGTCTTAGGAACATCATTCTCAAATAGCATAGCTCTGGTAGCTTCTTCTAATGACTTATTTCTCCTCTCAACAATCCCATTTTTCTTAGGTATTCTAGGTATAGATAGTTGTCTTTAGACTCCATTCTCTTCATAGAATATTTTAAACTCTCTAGAAGTAAATTCTTCTCCTCTGTTTGATCCCAAACACTTAATCTTAATACTAGATTCATTTTAAACTCTATTCTTAAATATCTTAAACTTCTCTTTAAGAAATCCTACCCACATCATTCTTGTGAAATCATTAAAAAAAATCATAAAATACCTTTCACATAGAATCTTTTGGTTGTTGTAGGACCACTTAGATCTGGGTGAACAATATCCAATTTGTTTTGTAGTAGAGAACTTCTTGCTAGGAATAGACACTTTCCCCTATTTTTCCAAAATGCATTCCTCCCATAAAAAGTTAGTAGGCTTAACAATCTTAGGCAAATCTCTTATTGCAAATGTACTATTAACCTTCACAATGTTATCAAATTTTATATGAAAAAATATTCTATGCCACAACCAACTATTATCAAATGTTTCTACCAAACATTTCACTTTAGTAGGATTCAACTAAAATAAATTACCTCTAGATATGGTTCTCGTTCTAATCATTTTACCATCTTTTTCTTTTATGATGCAAGTCTTCTCTGTGAATTGCAATAGATATCCCTTGTCTACCAATTGTCTAACACTTAACAAATTATGCTTCAAATCATAATAAAATAAACATCATTAGTTTTAGTTTTACCTTCAAAGAGTAATGGATCCAATCCCTATAATATGACAAGATGCATTGTTACCAACTCTAGCAATACCTCCATCATGATTTCTGAACTTTACAAACTTACTCATGTCACCAGTCATGTGATGTGAACAACCATTTTCAATTATCCAATCAAACTTTTTCTCAACTTGTGTAACTAGAGCTCTTTCTTCTATGATCTCTATATCAAGATCATTTTCCTTCATAGCCAAAAATCCTAATTCATCATCACTTCCACTTTGATCTTTATAATCATGACTACTACTAGAAAAATCTCCTCATGTGCTTACAATCCTTGATAGGTTATGTCAAAAATTTAGCACACTAAGGGTTGTCTCAACTTTGGCTAGATCTCTAGAATATCTCAGTTCAACTTTTGCAAACTCTAATCTTCCAAGCAACATTTCCTTTGTGAAATATTTAGTGTAGGGCATCACAAGATGAATCACCTATACAATTTTTTTGAAAAGTGGTGTCAAACATTTCAAGATCTTGCACATAACTTCATCATCTTCCTTAGCTCCACCAAGTGACCAAATACCTATAATAATTTATAATATCCTACAAATATAACTTCTTATAGATTCATCTTCCTTCATCTTAGCATCTTGAAATGTACACATCCAATTTTATAATCTCATTCTATTTCTATCTGTATCACCTTCATAAGTATTTTCTACTACTTTTCAAATTTCATGAGATGTTTGAAAATTATTTACCTGACTGTACTCACTATCAAGAAGATCTAACAATAGTGCTTCTCTGGCTCTCATGTTGCACATGAGTAAGTCTCTTTTAGCTTCACTACATTCCTTAAGATTCTCTTCTTCCACAATTGTCTTCTCATCTTTTCTCAAAATCCAATACCATAAACTCCTACACATTAGATGAGTCTTCATCTTTTCCTTCCAATTTTCATAATTTGCCCCTTTAAATCTAGGACTATCCTTTCTAAAAAGGTTCACCATTGATCTCCAAAGTTGTTAAAATTTTCCTTCAAGGACCTGAAGCTCTGATACCAATTGTTAGAATATATAGTCCACTGATATAATTGAGAGGAGGGGGGGGGGGGGGGGGGGAAGGGGGGTGTAAATCAATTATACAACTATTATCATCAAAATGAACTTTAAACCTTCTTAACCATATGAGTAATGTAAACTAAAACCACAAAAAGGATACTCATATACAATAACACCAGATATGTTAACTAGGGAAACCCTTGATCAAGGGGAAAACCATGGTGAGGATGGTACCCAAAAGATGATATACTAATATAAATATTCTTGGTTAGATGATAGACACTATTAGGATTATGTTACAACATTCAATACATATGAGATTCCAAACTTGTTAGGAGTTGTGGAAGACAACTAGACCCACTGCCCAAACAATTTTGAGGGAGAGACTAATGAACCCACTATCCAAATGATCTCTATATTATTCCTTGCATAATAATAAAATTGAATCATACTTTCTTCCTCTATATCAGTCATGTCAACTAGACTTCAGGTCCTTTAGATCTTGTAACTAGATCACAAGCTATGTGTCCAATAATGCCTTGGATTTATTACAAGCATTCAATCAATCCTCTGGTTCTTTTCAAACTTCAGGTGCAATGCACAATTAATATGTATTGTCTATCAAGGAAAACATATTTCCTTTATAACATACCTTCATAATAATTCCTTGAGTCAACCTTAAGGCTATCCCAATTATTTAAAATAAGAGATATAGTTAATTATAATTACAATAACACTGTTAGCTCATAGTATATACAAATCTTTAAACAAGCAACTCTAGGTCTTGCACACTTACTAACATCAACACATGATTGTCCTTTATTATTGTGTTACTACACATTTCTTCATTACATATTAGATGAAAGAGAGTGATCAATAATCAAAACATTGTTCTTCAATACTTTATTTTTGTACTACTCTCAATAAATCAGATATGGCTTTTGTACATCTTCAATTTAGACTTTGTTCTCTTAACCACAACATCAAGACATACTTAGGAACATGTCCATAACTACACATGACTTAACCCTTACTCAGTTACCATACAACATAAGATCTCTGACTACTATTCTTCCATGTTTTACAAAAATACTACTATGTTGACATCAATGACAAAAATAGTCATGAATGTAACATATCAATACTCTCTATTGTGACTCAAAATTGAAGCCCTGATTTTGAGTACCATCATAGAAATCAAGCCCTATAAATGTTTTTTGATGCATGTGTACCTGGTTGTCCCATTTGAGGCCTAAGAGGTGTTTAATGTTTCTAAAACCTTGCATTCAATATGTCTATATTCCAAGAAGATAAATTGTCATTCTTAGCCATTCTATGAAGTTCCATTATGCCCAATTTCTAAATTTGCATTTTTGCCTATGTCAAACAATGATAGAAGTCCTTGTTTACATTTGAATATCTTGTGCCTAGTAATATTTCATGACTCATCAATTTGAGAGTAATTATTTTCCATACTAGAGAACCTATTTTTCAAATTTTGAGTTGTTTCAATAAGTTTTGACTAGGTTTTGAATCCCTCTGATGCAAATTGTTTATAATTCTAGGAGGACCTATTTGACTTATTATAACTTTGACCTAGTTGACCAAAATGAAACATTTCCTTTTGCATTACATTCTAGAGGTCATATACTTGCTATGTTTCAATTTGGAGCTTATGAAAAATCTATTTGATCAATTTTTGAACACGATTCCAAATGCAATTTGTGATGTTTTACTACTGTCAAGAAGTGAAAATTGGTCTATGTCCCTTTTCATGATGTCATATCTCTAAATCTATAATAGGTGAGATTAAATGGATTGCACCATTGTGTTCTACTCTAAAAATTTGTTAATTGTGCCAGTTTGCAAGTTTTGAAAAATTTGTCTACACACTTTCTCAGGTCAATTCCATTTGCAAAAAATGCTTTTTTGCCAGTGTTTCTAGTCCACAAATCTAAGTAGCCCACTTTGATCACTTGCCAAACACACCTAGTTATTCATCATGAGCCCAAATCCAAAAATTATACTCTCCTAATGGTAGTTAACCAATGCCCTATTTTTTGTGCCTCCAAGTGTCAGTATGCCCTATTTTTGAAGCCAAATCTAAATGTGTTTTATTATTTTTTGACATATTTGCTAGCAGGTAGTTCTGATAGGGCAACTTCAACAATCAATATCTTTTTACTAATAATTTTTCATGAGAAAAGATTTGGCAGGGTGCAAGAATACAGAACAAAGAATCAAAAGGTTTGATTTTAGAGCCTAGTTAGGTATTTTTGTCAATTTTGAAAGCTAGTCAAAGAGCCTTTATCCAATTTTCATAATTCAGAAGCATTTGTTGGACTGCTCCCATATATAATCTGGAATGGAGATTTACCAGTATGCTATTAGAATATATAGTCCAATGATATAACTGAGAGTGGGGGGGGGGGGGGGGGGGGGGGTGGTGGGGTGAACTAGTTATACAACTATTATCATCAATACCAAGTTTAAACAATATTAACCATATGAGTAATGTAAATTGATACCACAACAAGATACTCATACACAATAACACTAGATATGTTAACTAGGAGATCAGAGGAAAAAACCCCAATGGGGATGGTACCCACAAGATGATGCACTAAGATAAACATTCCTACTTAGATGATAGATCCTATTAAGAGTCTTTGAATACTTGTTAAGGGTTGTGCTAACCCTGTTAGGAGTTGTGGAAGACAACTAGACCCACTGCCCAAGCAGCTTTAAGGGTAAGACCAATAAATCCACTATCCAAATGATCTTTGTATTATTCCTTACATAATACTAGAATTGAATCATACTTTGTTCCTCTATCTCTGTCTTGTCAACCGAACTTCTGCTCCTTCAGATCTTTTAACCAGATCATGAATTACATATCCAATAATTTCTTGGATTACCTACATGCATTCAATCTATACTCTACTCCTTTTTGCACTTCAGGTCAAATGTGAAATTAATGTGTATTTCCAATCAAGGAGAACATCTTTCCTTTATATCATACCTTCATATAATTCTTTGAGTTGGCCATAAGGCTTTCCCAATTAATTAAAATAAGATATATAATTAATTATAATTACAACAGCACTGTTGGGTCACATTCTATGAAAATATTTACATGTGTGACTCCTAGTCTTCCACATCACTAACATCACCACACAACTATCCTCTATTACTAAGTGACTATGTATATCTTCATTATATCTTAGATGAAAGATATCAATCTATTATTAGAACATTGTTCTTCAATACTCTATTTCTCCATTGCTATCGATAAATTTGGTATAACTTCTATACATCTTTGGTTTAGACTTTGTTCTCTTAACGAAATCATCATGACATATTCAAGAACATGTTCATAACTGCTATCAGTTAACCCTTACTTAGTTACTACACAACATAAGATCTATGATTGCTATTGTTCCAGTCTTCTACAAAAATATTGTTATTTTCATATCAATGAAAAAAACAATTATGAATGCAACATATCAATATAGTCCAATGCTTAGGATACTTTCCCAATGTAGTATCATCATTATTCATACTAAAAATATCAAACTTTGGCATTGATGGTAGCATAGATGAAAATCTATATAAGTTCCAAATACCAAGCAAACTTTAGCTACTGCATGTTGTTCTTGTCTTCTCAAGTTTTCTTCCTTAATCAAATATTAAATCCTATGGAAAACTTCTTCATTCATCTTCTTCTTTAGACATCAATTTTTTACTTCATACTAAACAATTCACAATACAACAATTGCATATTCTTGTATCTTATATGAATATTTCTAAATATCCATAAAGAGATATGACTCCCCATTTCTTAGGAGTCCTTCTCATGCAAACTCTTCTCTAAGCTTTAGGAGATTTTTTTCATGTCTAACTCTCCCCCATTGACATCAATGTCAAAGGTGTCAATCACATTACCAACTGTTACATACCAATTATAAATCAGCTACTCAAAGTCATTAACTAACTTGAGTGTCCAAAGACACTATTTATTACCAAATACCAAAGAGTGAATACTAAATACCAAGAGTCCTCTATGGCTCAATATATACTAGATACTCCCCATTTAGGAAGCATCAAAATTTAGTCTAGTCAAATAGTAGTGCTCTATACCACTGGACCGATGCACTCTCTGCATTGCCTACTCAGAAGTAGGCAGGGTCATAATCCCAAGCATACCTCTTAAGTACTAAAATGTATCTTTAGGAAAAGGCTTTATAAAGATATCTACAATCTAATCTCCTTTTCTACTTCTTTCTCTATCAACACATCATACTTATTTGATGTATGTTTAGTCTTAGAATGCAATATGGTATTCTTAGACATAATCATTGTACTTGTGTTATCACAGTAAATGATAATAGGTTCATCAATCTCAATTCTAATATCCTTCAACATTTTCTTTATCTACATAACTTGATTATAGTTATTTGTTGTTGCAACATACTCTACCCTATTTTTAATTTGTGAAATATAATCTTACTTCTTTCTTAACCAAGAAACCAATCTTCCTACAAGAAAGAATGCTCCACCACTAGTTCTTTTTTGTCATCCATACTACCTACCCAATCAATGTTAGTATATGTGCAAGGTGTGAAATCATTAGATCTATCATACCAATTTCCATAGACAAATGTTCATTTTAGATATTTGAACATTCTCTTTACTACTACAATTTGATATTCTTTATGATCAACTTAAAATCTTGTGACAATCACTACTACATTTTTTATATCTAGTCTTTTGTCAGTTAGATACTACAAACCTCCAATCATTGATGTATACTTCTTCTATTCTACTACATATGTCTCATCTTTTTTAGATAACTTTTGACCAATTATCATGGGTGTACCAATAGGTTTATAAAATTTCAAACCAAACCTTTTCAATAGGTCTTTCAGGTACTTAGTTTGAGAGATAAATATACCAACATTATTCTACACAATCTAAAATCCTACTAAAAACTTCATTTTTCCTATCATGCTCATTTCAAATTCATTCTTGGTATCTTTAGAAAATTTATCACTAGCTTTATCATTGCCTCCAAAAATTATGTCATCAAAAAATATTACAATGATAATAAACCATCATCAATCTCTTTTAGATACAAGTTTATATCAATCATACCTTTAGTAAATCCAAGTTTTTCCAAGTAACTATCCAACCTTGCATACTAGGTTCTTGGTTCTTGGTTCAAACCATAAAGAGATTTCTTAAATCTTCATACGATGTCTTTTTCTTCTGAAAGAGGAAAACCTTTAGGTTTCTCAATATAGGCTTCTTCTTCTAGTTCTCCATTTAGAAATGCAGATTTGACATCGATTTGATAAATCTTGAATTTATTCTTCACTGCATAAGGTAGGAACATCCTTCTTCCATTCTTGATATAGGTGCATATGTTTCTTCATAATCGATACCTTCTTGTTGTGAATAACCTTTGCAAACAAGCCTATCCTTGTTTCCCACAACTTCTCCTTGCTCATTCATCTTACTCCTGAAAACCCATTTTGTTCGTATCACATTTTCATCTTTGGGTCTAGGGACTAATCCCCATGTATCATTCTTTACTATTTGATCCAATTCTTCCTTCATGTCTTGGATCCAATGATTATCTTTGATTGCTTCATCTATGCACTTGGGTTCAACTTGAGATATAAGGCATATCCCTCATTTACTCTATTCCTTATCATTACACCTCTATCTTTTCTTCCAATGATCTACCTAGGAGGGTGATTCCTTGTCATATTCTTAATGAGGGTAGGAGTAGTTATAACAACTCTTATCTCTTCTGTTGGATGTGAACTTTGTTCTCCTCTTTTCTCATCAATTTGCACATCATTCTGTAGGTCACTATTAGTCTTAAAGAAAACATCAGTTACATTTTGTCTAATAATTCTAGAGTTATCTTCTTCATTATCTAAATCATAATCTATCATCTTTTCTTTGGTTCCAAACATCTCATCAATCCTTACATTTGCATAATCACCTATTGTCTTAGTTCTATAGTTAAAGCATATGTAAGCCTTACTTTTCAATGAGTATCCAAGGAACATACCTTCATTGCATCTTCAATCAAACTTACCAATATCATCATCCCTCTTAATATAAAATTTTCTCCCAAATATTTTAAAACATTTGACTGATGGTGAATGTGCAAACCCTAACCCATAAGATTTCTTGTCTATGTCTTTTTTGATCTATACTCTATTTAGAATATACACTATTGTATTTACGACTTCTCTCTAGAATGTCTTAGGAACATCATTCTCAAATAGCATAGCTTTGGTAGCTTCTTCTAATGACTTATTTCTCCTCTCAACAATCCCATTTTTCTTAGGTGTTATAGGTGTAGATAGTTGTCTTTAGATTCCATTATATTCACATAGTATGTTAAACTCTCTAGAAGTAAATTTTCCTCCTTTATTTGACCCCAAAAACTTAATCTTAATACTAGATTCATTCTCAACTCTATTCTTAAATATCTTAAACTTCTCAAAATCTTAAAACTTCTCTTTAAGAAATGTTTCCCACATCATTCTAATGAAATCATCAAAAAAAATCATAAAATACCTTTCACATAGAATCCTTTGGTTCTTGTAGTACAACTTAGATCTGTGTGAACAATCTCCAATTTTTTGTAGTAGTAGAGAACTTCTTGCTAGGAAAAGATGCTTTCCTCTATTTTGCTAAAATGCATTCCTTCCATACAAAGTTATTAGGCTTAGCAATCTTAGGTAGATCTCTTACTGCAGATGTACTATTAACCTTCATAATGTTATCAAATTTTACATAACAAAATCTTCTATGCCACAACCAATTGTTATCAAATTTCTCTACCAAACATTTCACTTTATTGGGATTCAACTAAAATACATTACCTCTACATATGGTTCTAGTTCTAATCATTTTACAATCTTTGTCTTTTATGAATGCAAGTCTTCTCTGTGAATTGCAACAGATATCCCTTATCTACCAATTATCCAACACTTAACAAATTATGCTTCAAACCATCAAAAAAATAAACATCATCAGTGCTAGTTTTACCATCAATGAGTAATGGATCCAATCCCTATAATATGATAGGATGCATTGTTACCAACTCTAACAATACCTCCATCATGATTTCTAAACTTTACAAACTTACTCATATCACCATTCATGTGATGTGAACAACCATTGTCAATTATCCAATTAAACTTTTTCTGAACTTTTGTAACTAGAGCTCTTTCTTCTATGATTTGTATATCAAGATCATTTTCCTTGATAGCCATAAATCCTAATTCATCCTCACTTCTACTCTGATCTTTCTAATTAGATTATTATTCTTCATTAGCATACAAACAATCTCTATCTCTTCTAGACTTCAACTTTCCTTTATACTTTTTCTCTCTTTTAGAATATTTAGATGCATAATGACCAAATTCATTACAAGTCTAACATTTAAAGATTTTCTTACAATCTTTTTCTCCCCTCACAAGAAGGGCTATTCTCTGTTTAATCTTTCTATTGTCATAAGATCTACTACTACTAGAAAAATATCCTCATGTGCTTGTAGTCCTTGATAGGTTAGGTCAAACATTTAGCACGCTAAAGGTTGTCTCCACTTTTGCTAGATCTCTAGACTATCTCAGTTCAACTTCTACAGACTCCAATCTTCCAAGCAACATTTCCTTTGTGAAATCCTTAGTGTAGGGCATCACAAGATGAATCATCTATACAATTTTTTTGAAAAGTGGTGCCAAACATTTCAAGATCTTCCACATAACTTCATCATCTTCCTTAGCTCCACCAAGTGACCAAATACATACAATAATCTCTAATATCCTATAAATATAACTTCTTATAGATTCATCTTCCATCATCTTAGCATCTTAAAATGCACACATCCAATTTTGTAATCTCATTCTCTTTCTATGTGTATCACCTTCATTAGTATTTTCTAATGCTTTTCAAATTTCATGAGATGTTTGAAAATTGTTTACTTGATTGTACTCACTATCAAGAAGAGCTGACAATAGTGCTTCTCTAGGTCTCATGTTGCACATGAATAAGTCTCTTTTAGCTTCACTGCATTCCTTGAGATTCTCTTCTTTCACAATTATCTTGTCATTTTTTCTTAAAAACTAATACCATAAAATCTTGCACATTAGATGAGTCTTCATCTTTTCCTTCCAAATCTTAGTTGCCCCCATCAAATCTAGGACTATCCTTTCTAAAAAGGTTTGCCATTGATATCCTAAACTAGTTAAAATTTTCCTTCAAGGACCGAAAGGTCTAAGGGGGGGGGGGGTACTATTATCAACAATACTAACTTTAAACAATCTTAACCATATGAATAATGTAAACTCAACCCACAAAAAAGATACTCATACACAATAACACCAGATATGTTAACTAGGGAAACCCTTGATCAAAGGGAAAACCCTGGTGAGGATAGTACCCAAAAGATGATGTACTAATCTAAATATTCTTGGTTAGATGATAGAAATTTTTAGGAAACTATTGTAACATTCAATACATATGAGATTCCAACCTTGTTAGGAGTTGTGGAAGACAACTAGATTGACTGCCCAAACAATTTTGAGGGAAAGGCTAATGAAGCCACTATCCAAATGATCTCTATATTATTCCTTGCATAATAATAGACTTGAATCATACTTTCTTCCTCTATATCTATCCTATCAACCAAAATTTTTATCCTTTAGATCTTGTAACCAGATCACAAACTATGTGTCCAATAATCCCTTGGATTGCTTACATGCATTCAATCAACACTCTGCTCATTTTCACACTTTAGGTACAATGCATAGTTAATATGTATTGTCAGTCAAGGAAAACATATTTCCTTTATATCATACCTTCATAATAATCCCTTGATTTAGCCTTAAGGCTTACTCAATTATTTAAAATCAGAGATATAGTTAATTATAATTACAATAGCACTGTCAGCTCATACTATATACAAATCTTTACACATGTGACTCTAGGTCTTGTACACTCATTGACATCAAAACATGACTATATCTATTACTATGTGATTGAACATCTCTTCATTACATTTGAGATGAAATAGAGCAATCAATAATCAAAACATTGTTCTTCAATACACTATTCTTGTACTACTCTTAGTAAATTATGTATAGCTTCTATAAATCTTCAATTCCAACTTTATTCTCTTAGCCCCATCATCATGACACACTTAGGAACATGTCCATAACTACACATAACTTAACCCTTACTCAGTTACTGTATAACATAAGACCTCTAACTACTATTCTTCTAGTTTTCTACAAAAACACTGGTATGTTGAAATCAATGACAAACATAGTCATGAATGCAACATATCAATAGTGTCTATTGTGACTCAAAATTGAGGCCCTGAGTTTGAGTACCATCCTAAAAATCAAGCCCTATAAATGTTTTTTGATGCATGTGTACTTGGTTGTCCTATTTGAGGCCTAAGAGGTGTTTAATGCTTCTAAAACCTTGCATTTAGTATGTCTATATTCTAGGAAGATAAATTGTCATTCTGAGCCATTCTATGAAGTTCCATTATGAACAATGTCTAAATCTACATTTTTGCCTATGTTAAACAATGACAAAAGGCCTTGTTTATATTTGAATATCTTGTGCCTAGTAATGTTTCATGACTTGTTGCTTTGGGAGTAATTATTGGCCATACTAGAGAATCTATTTTTCAAATTTTGAGTTGTTTCAATATGTTTTGACTAGGTTTTGAATCCCTCAAATTTGGTCATTTATTGTTATCATGCTGATGCAAATTGTTTAGAATTTTAGGAGGCCCTATTTAACTTTTTATAGCTTTGACCTAGTTGACCAAAATGAAACATTTCCTTTTGCATTACATTATAGAGGTCATATACTTTCTATGTTTCAATTTGGAGCTTATGAAAAATCCATTTGATCAATTTTTGAACACAATTCCAAATGCAATTTATGATGTTTTATTGGTGTCAAGAAGTGTAGATTGGTCCATACCCCTTTTTATGATGTCATATCTCTAAATCTTTAATAGGTTATATTAAATGGATTGTACCATTGTGTTCTACTCTAAAAATTTGTTAAGTGTGCCAGTTTACAAGTTTTGATGAATCTATTTGCACACTTTCTTTGGTCAATTCCATTTGCAAAAACTACTTTTCTACCAGTATTTCTAGTCCATGAATCTAAGTAGCCCACTTTGATCACTTTCCAAACACACCCATTTATTTATCATGAGCCGAAATCCAAAACTTATACTCTCCTAATGGCAATTAACCAATGCCCTATTTTCTATGCCTCCAAGTGTCAGTGTGCCCTATTTTTGAAGCTAAATCTAAATGTGTTTTATGGTTTTCTGATATGTTTGCTTGTAGGTAGTTCTAATAGGGAAACTTCAACATTTAATATATTTTGACTGATTATTTTTCATGAGACAAGATTTGGCAGGGTGCAAGAATATAGAACAAAGAATCAAAAGGTTTGATTTCAAAGCCTAGTCAGGTGTTTTTGTCAGTTTTTAAAGGTAGTCAAAGGACCTCTTGGCATAGAGTTGACAAGTTGTAGAAAGAGGGGAATTGAGTTTTAAAATTTGAAACAATAGTAATGGATTTTTTATCAAATTAGTACCAAATGGTCAAATGGATTAATCTACTAGTTCAAGTGTTTGAAAACAAATTTTTTTTTAGTCAGACCCACTTTGGGGCTCGACTAATTAAACTAGATTGATAAGATGTGAAATCGAAAATATTCAAAGACTAAAATGATATTCCAAGACATAAATTGTGATTTGTGTTGTTATTTAGTACTATTGAGACCTTGGAAAATCTCTGCTCTTACCTCAGTCTTTGCATATGGATAGATTTCCTAATGGATAATTAAACATAACTGGATATGTTCATGGGATATTAGCAATTCATCATCACATGTATATGAATGGCTCTATGATTTAAATCCAACATTGTGATCAAGAAATGCAATAATCGGCATCTATCAATGACTAGTGATTCTAACAATTAGTGAAATTCATGACTTACTCTGTTGTGGTGATTATTGACCTATCGAATGATGCTTTGAAGGAATAGAGGAGTTCTAAAAAAGGGGGAAATCATCCCTATTTCTTGGCCTCAATTAAGGGCAAGGGTGAGGTTTGTTTTGATGTGATGTGGGGCCCATCCATATCCTTCACCCTCTTGCTTTGATCCCATCCCAATGGTTGATTTAAGTTCAATTTATATTCTTTTTCCCATGGACTTGTTCTTAATTGAAATAAATCCATTGTATTTTATATTGCTATTTTTTCTGAAGAGGGAGTTTTATGAGCAGAACACTCATGGTTCAAGGGAAGATAAGAATTCAGTACTGCTACCCACAAAGCAATAGTAATGAAGTACTCCACCTTTGTAGATCTATGTAAAACAGTATCAATGAGATCATTAGAAGTAGCAACGAAGCCACCAAAGTGACAACATCTGGGACAAAGAAAACTACCCTTACTTCCTTCTTCACACGTTCCAATGAACACCTTACTTTGGTCCCAAGACTCATCCATGTTGCCTCAAAAGGACAAATCCAACAAAATCCTACTCAAATCTTGGCTATTCTTTTGAGCCATGAAAAAGTTTAGTAAAAATCAAAATAAACCTGAGCCTACTATTTTCTATCAGAGCATGGAGGAATGGATGATGACATTAGATGCATTGAAACAAAAAATAATTGAGGCTAATGAGAATAGGGAAACTAGAGTAGCTAAGGTTATGGAGTTAAGTTCTGAATAGTGGATGAAATCTTTAAAAGGAATTCAAGAATAGGGAAGGATTCTATTTGCATAAGAGCTTTGGGGGGTCATGATTTTGAGGTTTTCACCTAACCTTATGAGGTAGCTACATATAAAGGTCAGGTGAAGTTGCAAAAATATTGGCATGGCATAGATCCTTGTGACTTCTATGAAAAATGTTCCCCTTATTGGGGATGCCATAGGTGTTGATTGTAGTTGTTGCTAGCTTCAGCCAAGGTGAATGGAAACCTGGCCATTCACTCTAGGAAAGGTCAAGGATGTGTTATAGTCACTAATCCAATTGTGAGAGCTATTGTCCAGACACCAACTTACACTTAAAAAAACACAAATAATTTAATTTCTTTCTAGTAGGAACCACTTTCCATTCTAACCCCACTCATTTGTGGATTTGCATAGAGCTGTGACATTTAATGTAGAGAGCTAGTCTGGATAGTGAAAAAGAAAACTCTACTTAAGGTTTTTAGTCCCACATTTTTGGGACAGAAGAACTTTCCTCACTTATTATATGGGAACACACAATATGCATAGTTTCTTAAAGACACAAAGATTTTTAGAGCCTCAAACTCATGCAGAACCCACCTAGCCACTCAAAGAGTTAGATAGAGTAATTTTGACCAAACACACATGACAAAGAAATGATGTCATTAGATGTCTGGACCCTTCAGACAAATTGTAAAGTGACATATGGTAGTTGGCATAGATTTTAGAAGCCACAGGATGGTGACACATGGTAGATTGGATGGTGGTTTCCATGTCACCAGAGGAAAGTTGCAAGGAGGTTAACCATGTGACATGGCAACTAGTGATGTTAGTAGAACATATGGACCCACCAACCAACCAATAGTTGACACATGGTAGTGAGTTGGATGAGTCATAAATTGACACATGATGGAGGCTTCAAATGTGGAACACAAATCAAGGTGTTGATGTGGACTAAAGTGATATGTGTCATGTGGTTGCTATGTCGTGATGACATGGAAAAGTGTTGATTGGGATAGTGACATAGTGATTGATGACATGGCATGATGAATGGACCAATGATGTGGTGGAATAGGTAACAAAATGAGATGATGACATGTCACACCCAGGTGGTGGGTGGCATGTGACTATGCAAAAATTCTTGCTAATCAGGTGATGATACATGTCAGATGGCTGGTCAACCAAATTTGACCTAAATAAAATTGGAGGGAAAATCAAGCAGCCATAAAAGAATATATATTTTAATATTTTTTCCAAAAATTAATGTGTAGGACCATTTTAAAAAAAAATTTATTTAATTCAATATTTTATACTATAGAAAAGGTCAAATATTTGCAAAATTGCAATATCAAAGCCTAAAAGGAGCTTGCTTTTCATTTTGAGATTCTAGGCATTTTTGGTAAGCAAGTATAGGAGTATTATATATCACCGAAATTGGGACAAAATGAACATTCCATTTTTGGAGTTTTTTTTTACATAGGAGGTGACTAGTTCTATTTATGCAAGGATTTGTCTTAGGTACCTAATTTTTAGCTTCATTTAGTTGTGGTAATCTAGATTGATTTCTAGTTAACTGGTAAGCTAAATGAATGTAAAAAGGCAGTTACATGAAAGTTTTGTCACCTCCAAGGTAGTTGAATCAAGGTATCATTAGCATTATTATGCATTTCATATATTTTAATAGTATAAGGTTTTTGATTATTGAGGAAGAGATATTTCAGGTTGTTACAAAAACAATGATGAAAAACAAATCAGATCTCATGGGTAGAAAGATGAGAGAGGTTTTACAACAACAAAGAGTGGAGATTCAAGTGCATACTTGTCATTTTTTGAGATCCGATCTAAGATTCCATTTTCTTGCTATATTTTTCTCTTTCACATCCATTGTAGGAGTTGGTTCTAGTCTAGGAGAAAATTTCTCATTATTGTGATACCATGTTGGTAGTTTTTAGTGTGAGATCACATTGTTGGTTCCAATTTTGTCTATGAGACTACATTGTTGGATCTAGAGCTATGATTCCATGACATTCTTTAGTATATTTCTCTTGTATGAACAACACTAGTGAACATAATATGGCTAGTTCTAATCTATTTAGTGGTTTTGTGAGTTGTTTTAGATGCATCTGAATGTATAGTTTCAAAGAAATGAATACAAATGAGTAGGAATGTCTTAGTTTCATTCTAATTCTCATATTCTATCTCTATCATCTGCAATCTTATGTGGTTTAGGGACAAAGAATTGAGACCCATTTACATCCCCTTAAGGTTGTATGTTTGATATATTTTTCTATTTGAACAAAGGGCCAAGTAAATGTTTGATGTGTTTGATAGGGTTGCTCATTATTTTGAGAAGGATACTTCATGAGAATGCGGTCTTTATGAACAATGATGTTTGATTCACAAAGTGATAAGACAAATCTAATATCTTGATGTATGGAATATGTCATTGGTATCATAGATGTATGTGTTTTATTTGTGGAATTTCCCAATAGATAAGGCACTAATTAGCTATAGGATCAACTTGTTTTTATTGCTGCATATTTGGGGTTTTGCTGAAATCAACATCATTAATCAAATATTTTTCCCTTTAATGTTGAAGAACTAAAAAGGATTCCCTCACTTAGCTTAGCAATTTCTTTGACTATTCTATTAGTTATTCCATGTTTAAGATCTTTGCATAAGTATTAGAAGATTAAGGGTTTTATCTACTTTGTTTAGATTTAGTGTATGTTTTTGACAAAAGGTACCATATGAAAGATCTATAGGTCCACCCACCTAGGTTTTATAGAGCCTAAAGTAGAAGAAGGGTCTTGACTTATAGTTGGCCTGGTGTTTAAATGGGTATGTTGAAAATGGGAAGTAGCTGCCCCTAGATGTATCTTGCTCTTATTAGGGTAATTTGGAACCTTATTGTTTCAAAACACCAACAGTCTCCAATGCTTAGGATACTCCCCCTAATGTAGTATCATCAAAATTCATGCTAACATAATCCTATTAACAGAATTATTATTTTCAAATTCTTCCTATGGTAAAATTAGATCCTAGCCTTTTGGTTTATTTCCAACCAAACATCCAAACAAGTTTCCCAAATTATGATTCACAACTTCTATCTGTCCATCATTCTATGGATGATGTGATGAACCAAAATTCAAATCCATCTTAAATTTTTTTTATAATGTACACCATAAATACCCAACAAATTTGGTATCTGGATCTGAAACTATACTCTTTGGCAAACCATGTAGAGTCACCACTTCTATGAAAAAAAACTCTACCACATGAACAACATCACTAATCTTCTTGTAGGGAATGAAATGTGACATGATTGAAAACATGTCAACCACCACAAAAATAGAATCATTCCCCTTCTATGTCCTCATTAATCCAAGAACAAAATTGACACTAACATCCTCCCATGGCATCTCTGGTATAGGTAATGGCTAATACAACCCTATATTTTTGTTTACTCATTTTCCCATCTAACACACTCAGCAACTCTATACAAATTTCTTCACATCTTGCTACAACTATGACCAATAATAGTTCTCAACAAAGAAAGCAATGGTTTTATCTCTACCAAAGTGTCCAAACAATCCTCTAGTATGCTTCTCCTTGATGAAATTCTTTCTCATTGAACTTCTTTGAATGCACAACTAACTTCTTTTGAACAACATACCATCTTGGATTATGAAATCCAACCACTTTGTCTTCTCAAGACTAATAGGTTCACTAAAAACCTTCCATACTTCACCAAAATTATGACCCTCTAGATACAAATTACTAAGTTCCTTGAATCCAACCACCTTAATCTGCATTTCTATTAGCAAAATTTGTTTTCTACTAGGAGCATCTGCAACTCTATTAGACTTCCCAATCCTATGTTTTAAAAAAAATATATAATTTTGCAAAAAATCAACCCACTTTAAATTCCTTTGGTTTAATTTTCCTTGACTATTCAAATATTCCAAATCTTGATGATCAATATAAAAAAAAAAACTCTATAGGAAGAAGATAGTGTCTCCACTTCTTCAATACTTGAAATATAGCATAAAATTCCTAATCATAAAAAATATATTTTCTTTTGGCATCATTCAATTTCTCACTAAAGTAATAAACAAGTCTACCTTCCTTTCTCAAAATAACTCCTATTACAGCACCACTAGCATCACAATCAACTTGAAACACCTTGTTGAAATCAGGAAGTGCTAAAAAAAACTACTCTATAGCTTTCTATTTCAATAGATTAAAACTCTTATCTACTCCTACAATCCACTTCAATTCTTTCCTATCCCCTCTCATTGTTTCAGTCAAGGGTCCACAAATATTACTAAAACCTCTTATCAACTTTCTATAAAAACTACCCAGTCCATGAAAAGATCTTACCTCTATACAACTCTTTAGAGTAGGTCATTCCTAGATAGCCTTCACTTTCTTTGGGTCCATTTTAAAACCTTTTGCTGATACTAAAAATTCCATATACACAAAATCCTTCCTCACAAAAATTCACTTCTTAGGGTTTATTAGCAACTTTTATGTCCTGAACTTATCAAACACCTTTTGAATTTCAATCAAGTGCTCCTCCAATGTCTTACTAAAGAAAAAAATATCATCTAGGTAAAAAATGAAAAACTTACCCATAAAATCCTTTAGTATGTCATTCATGAGCCTCATGAAAGGTCTCAGTCCATTGGTTCACCCAAAAGGCATGACTGGTAACTCCAACAATCATTCCCTTGTCTTGAAAGTAGTCTTCCCCTCATCACCTTCTTCGATACAAATATGATGGTATCCACTCTTCAGATCTATCTTTGTGAAATACTCAGCCCTATTCAAATATTCCATAATATCATCCATCCTTGGCAATGCAAATCTATACTTGATTGTGATCTTGTTAATTGGATGAGAATTTGTGCACATCCTCCATTATCCATTATTCCTTTTTGGTAATAGTTCTAGTATAACAAATGGATTTAGACTCTCTCAAATTAACCCCTTCCACAACAACTCATGAACTTGTTTGTTCAACTCTTCACTTTCTACTAGTGTCATTCTATGTGCTTCCTTTTTTGAAAAACTAGCTCCTGGAATCAAATCCATCTGATGACTAATCTTTCTCATTAGGGGTAACCATAAAGTACATTATCTAACACAATATCAAAAAATTCTCCCATTATATCTGCAACTTCTACAAGTACCTCCTCTAGTTCTTTACCATATTTTAAAATTATAGAAAAACACATATGCTCATGCTTCATACCTAAGAGAAACTCCTTTTCATCAACTAAGCATATTCTTGCAGCACTAAATACATTTTCTTCTTTTTTCTTTAATGAATTCAACTTATGTTTCACTCCATCCTTGGTTAGAGCATAAGTATTTTCTAGCCAATCATGTACAACATGCCCATAAAATTTCCATAGCCTACCTAGCAACATATGACATATGTCCAAAGGTATGATATCACAAAGTACCTCATCTTGGTGGCTTCTAATCTTGAACTTCACTAAGAATTGCTCATTAACCATGACCTTATGGTCATCTTGCACCCAATTGATATGATATGGGCATGGGTGTTTCTATCTCTTCAACTTTAACTTTGTGACCATCATTTCTAAAACAAGATTGTTAGTACTTCCACTATCAATAATCACATCACAACACTTATCTTCACATATGAACCTTGTGCATAACAAGATCCTTCTTTGATTAGGTTCATTCTCACCACTGAGAAGGACTCTTGTGTTAACTAGGACTCCATGTCATTAAACTCTTTAGAATGTGATGATCTGGCATATTCATCAACATGTGCAACTCTGGCCTGGCATTATGTTCTTTGATATATCCTTCCTTGGTGTTGGGTACATTCAAATGCTCTATGCCCTTCTCCTCTGCAATGAAAAAATTTCCCATGGAAGCCTCCTCTTCTAGATCCTAGTCCTCTACCTCTTCCTCTCTGATCTCTATTATTTTGATCATAAAAATGATTGAAATTATTTTTCCTTTGATTCAGATTGCTACTTCCAACCTCATCCTTGTTCTTCTAATCATCATTTCAGCCTCCATAAGATCGTCCGCTAGATCTTCCACTGCTACCTCTTTCACTATTCTTGTTGTCAAATTTTTTGCTCAATTTCTCCTCAACTCTTAAGGAAAATTGGTATGCCTCCTCAATAGTGGTCATTCAAACCAAACTTAGTTTGTCTTGAATTGTTGGTCTTAACCCATTAAGATAACAAGCCTCTTTCTCCTTATGGGCTTTTGCATGGCCAATTCTAAAGAGAACTTGATAGAACTCTTCTATATACTGTTGAATAGAATTTCCTACTTGCTTCAACCCTTGCATTTTCTTGAACAAATCAAGCTCATAAACCATAGGAATGAATGATCACTTTATTTTAGCTACCATCCAATCCCATCTGGTGATTTTGTCCTTTCCTCTTTTATTTTGATCCAATTGGATCTTCTACCACTAGATATTTGCATGACACTTCAATTTGGCCTTCGCAAACTTGATACTATCCAGATCTTTAATTTCTTCATATTCAAAGTACTCTTCTAGTGTATTGATCTTGTTAATTAATTCCT
This sequence comes from Cupressus sempervirens, assembly GCA_028749045.1. NCBI lineage: Eukaryota > Viridiplantae > Streptophyta > Pinopsida > Cupressales > Cupressaceae > Cupressus > Cupressus sempervirens. Next base: position 33,863,471 of record CM053787.1, read on the forward strand.
TTGGGTTAAGATTTCCCAAATATGTGGGAACATCAAACTTAGGTCTTTTTCCATTACTTGAAATGACCTTTAAAATCTTTGGCTCTTCTTGGTTAAGAACTTCCTCCATTGCATTTGAGTCTATGTTTCCTTCTTCTTCTCTTTCATCATCTCCAACAACAAGATTCATTCATCCAGGCATCTATTATTGCATTTCTTGCATGTTCATTTGGAGGGTTCTAAAATCCTTAGATGTAAAATCTTCAACTCTTCCACTGTGCTCTCTTTGTGGAGGCATTTTCACACTTCCATTGAAACCCTAGTGCAAACTACCTCACAATTAGTGATCTATCTACATGCTCAACCCAAACCATAGTTTAGGTGTGAACTGACTCACAGTCAATGATATGTCCACACATTCAAGAACTCTAGCTCTAAGACCACTTGATGAAGGGTGCTTCCCTTAATACCATAAACACATGACATAAACAAATAAATAATAGTAATTGTGAGAACAAAAATATAGGCTTCTTATTATTGCCACAAATGTAGAATTAAAGAATTCATAATTACATTATGCTAATCCACATGGGCACCTTCATTATAGTAATATGCAAGTCAAAGCTATGAACTATCACCCAGAGCTATCCTAGACAATATTTAGGCATTTTATAAATAGGCAATTTTATGCCGCCTGAGAAAGTTCTAGATACTCATACTTAATACCTAGGGCCAAAAAACCCTAACAATACATATAAAGTTAAGAAAATAAATTCTAGACATTTATTTTGGATGTTTTGGTCAGCCCAACTTTGGAAGGCCATAACTCTTGAACGGTTACTTTGATTGGCTATTATAAGCACTTTTTCGAAACCTTAGCTCCTGATCTATAGGATTGGATCCATGTATGTGCCCATCTGTCAAGTTTTCAATTTTGATTCGGGAAATTTTAGGCCTCCAACAATGATCTTGAAGTTTATATCTCAAAATTACAAACTAGAAATCCATGAATACACATGATATGGCACTGAGCATCAACTAGTAGGCTAATATATCCAAGACAAATATCCACCTCTAAAAATAGAAAAATTTGAGCTCATATGACTAATTTACTAAGTAGCAAGCCTCCACAGACAACAACTCTTCATTAAGACAACTTTTATTGAAATAACTAAAATGAAATATTTTTGGTTGAAGCAAGATTTCTCTTACACCCATAATGCTTCTGCATCAATCTCTTTACTATAAATAAAGTTCCACCACTTATACTCTAAATTTCATCAACATTACTAGCCCAATCCACATCTATATAAACTTTCAACTCAAACTTTTCATTTTTCTTGTAATATAGTCCATAATCCTTATGTTTATAGAAAATCTAGTAGCAATCCCAACTACTAGTGCAATAGCTACTTTGATATGTGAAACATATTACAACTTGCCAATCATTAATCTATACAATGTTTGGTTACATCAATAGAATCATCATTCTTTGAAAGTTTATTTTCAATAGCCATGGGTGTTCCAACTAGTCTTGATTCTTCCATACCAAAGGTTTTTAGTATCTCATTGATATACTTTGATTGTGTAATGTGGATACCTTTCTTCATTTGGTACACTTATAAGCAAACAAAAAATGTTTTCTCCAAAAATAGACCTCTCAAAATCTTGTCTCATTTGATCTACAAATGACTTACACAATCCATTTTTTCCTCCAAATATGATATCATAAAAAACATTTCAGTTAATATTATCTCTTTGTAAGACTTAGTCTTCAAGTACAAATTTCCATTTTTATTTATCCTTGCAAAACCAATCTTAACCAAGTATGTATGCAATATTTCATACCATGATCTAGGGGCTTTTTTCAATCCATACAAAGCTTTGTGCAACTTACATACCATATCTCTATTGTTTGGATCAAGAAATCCTCCAAGTTATTTAATGTAAAATCCTTTCTTAATTCCATTTAGACATATAGATTTGACATCCATGTAATATAATTTGAATCCTTTGTAAGCAACATATGCAAGAAGTGTTCTCACTTCTTCCAATATTGAAACAAGAAAAAATGTCTCCCCATAGTCAATTCCTTCTTCTTGTGCATATCCCTTATAAACTAGTGTTTCTTTGTTTCTTGTTACTTCTCCTTTCTCATTTATCTTGTTTCTAGATACCAATTGTGTTCCAATAACATTCTTGCCTTTTGGTCTAGGTACTAGTGATTAGGTTTTATTCTTCTCTATCTATTCAATCTCTTCATTGATTTATTGGATCCAGTGGTCATTATTGATAGAATCTTTCACTAATTTGGGCTCAAATTCACATAGTAAACATATGTCACTCTCAGTCTTTTCTTTTTCATAACTCCAAAGTCCTTGTCTCTAAAAGTTTGATTAGGTGCATGATGTCTTCTTACATACTTTGCTAATGTAGGTTCTCTACTTCTTTCTTCTACTCAAGGTTCATCTTGCAGATTGACTTTAAGGTATTACTTTACATATTTCTTCTTTCTTTTCTAGCTACTTGGCAATAATGCAAGGAAACTAAGGGAAATAGGGTCATAGGCACAACCATCTACCAAAGCTACCTACAAGAGTAAACATAGTGGAAATACAACATAGATAAAATCAACGAAAGCAAATAGAAGAGAAAAAAACTTATTGATTCATTTAATCATCAATATACATGCCCTATTATGAGGCCTTCTGAATTATAACCAACATTACAAATTAAACTTTGATCTTCAAAGATGATCCTCACATTCTCCAAAAAAAACTATCCTTTCTCTGTAACTCCTACTTCCTCTCATCTAATAACAATAATCCTAATACTCTACCCAAGACCCATTTAAGTAATTTTATGGCCACAAGCCTACCTATTACAAATTACCAACTAAATAAACCCTTACATTAAGTGCACAACCAAGCAATAAGTTGGCTCACAACAAATATTAAGTACAAATACCAAATTAAATATGCTCAAAATTAGCTCAGACTGGAACAAAAAACATACAACTTGGTTAAAGAAGGACCAAGAAAAATATTAGAACTCAACTATACTTGGTGTAAATAGGAACTTAACACCAATAGAAACTCAGAACCAATAGGTACTCAACACATATTACAAATGCAACACCAACTAAGAGCTCAACAGTAACTATGAACTTGACACCAATAGGTACTCGATACAAATAGGCACTCAACACATACTAAGAACTTGACATTAGAAAATGCTAAGTACTACAATTTGGTAGCAACAAAGAGACAAGAAAACATGTAGGATAAAAATGCACCCAACGATACTGCTACATCAGAAAACTAGGGATGAAATAAGTGATTCTCCTGAATTAGTCAAGTGTCACAACTTGAGTTGAATCCAACTTAGATTGAGAAATTCATGTAGCATCTTCAACTAGTTTGTTCTCCCACTTCATGAAATACTCATAGTAATATTTTTGTCTTGTGCTTTTACCAATTCTCTAACCTAATACATGTTCAACCTTTTCAATTTTCTTCTTATGATAATCTTCTAATATAACAACTTCATTATCTGACTCATGGTACATACACAAATCAACAACATTGAATATAGGAGATATATCCATGTCATCAGGTAACTCAACCTCATAAGCATTATCATTATCAAACTTCTTCATCTTCAACTTACTATATGTTCCACTAGGAAATCTATCTTTCTTCAAATGATTTATCAGCTCATCACCAACTTTAAAAACATGATATCTTCTAGAATTATCAGCATTCTCCTTATATTTATGATTACTTTGATCCAACCTCAACTTTACTTCCTTATGAAAAGAATCCATAAAATCAACAAATTCTTCCCCTGGAACATGTCTCTTTTCTTCACTAGCAACATCCCTCAAATTTGATATTCCTCTAGGTTGCATTCTAGTAACAATCTGAAAAGACATTGTCCCTATACTCTTATTCACAAAATTATTATATGAAAACTTGTTTTTTGTCAACACCAACTCCCAATTATATGGTTTATCTCCAACTAAACATCTCAAAAAATTACTTCAACTTCTATTCAAAACCTCTATCTGTACACCTATTTGTGGATATAATGTAGGACTAAACTTTAACTTTGTACCCATCTTTTACCAAAAATTACACCAAAGTAATCAAAAAAACTTATTGTCTTTGTCAGAAATAATACTTCTTGGTAATCCATGCAATCTAATAATTTGTTTGAAAAAATAATTAGCAACATGCTCAACATCTAATGTCTTTTTACATGGTATGAAATGAGCCATCTTAAAAAATCTATCCACAACAAAAATATAGAATCATACCCCTTTATAATCTTAGGTAATCCAAGAACAAAATCTATATTGATGTCACCCCAAGGTTTCTCAAGAACAAAAATAGGTGTATACAAATCAATATTTTGACTCACTCCTTTTGCAACTTGACAAACTCCACAACTTTTTATGAATTTATAAACATCCTTATACATCTATGGCCAATAATACTCATCCTTCAATAAACTAAATTTCTTATCAATTCCAAAATGTCTAGCCAATCCAACACTATGTTTTTCCTTGATCGAATTAACTCCCATAGAACTTGTAGGGATACACAATTGAATTCATTTGGATAACATATCTTCTTGAATGAAATACTCTATTGGAAATATAAGAGGAGTAACTGAGAGAGGAGGGGTGAATTAGTTACCACAAAATAAATTGTAGATCCCTTAGATGTCAATAGAATCAAATGTCTAATTAAATTGAACTCTACTATAACTCGGCATATTAAGATATTAAGATATTATCCATAACTGATATTACTTTAACTTAGTTGCATACGCATAAAAGAGATAGCATGAACACAATTGACAATAAGATTTAATGTAGAAACCCAATTTTAAAAAAACTACCAATTGTAACTAGTTACTGATCTTCACTTTTCTAAAGTGAGCCCTGTTAAGAGCCAACCCTATTAAAGGTTACAAAATACACTATTATGTGTAATGCCCTACCTAGATATCCTTGTAAATAAGGATAAATATAAGCCAAGATAAATTTTTTTGACAAGTATCAATACACATGATAACATCATGCATGAATCTTAAATATCTCAATAGAAGACTTAACCACCATCCTAGCAACCAATGAATCTCCAAATGCCACTACCCAAACCAAAATGACTAACCATAGAAGGAGGTAAAAAATAAATGAAACAAATCAAATTCTAAATGAAATCCTAAGGTATTCAAGAATACCATAACAGGTACCTAGAACACCTCGAAAAAACTTTCAGATAAACTGAGAAGTGCCCACTATGTGCCTAGATAGGTTTTTCCAAGAAAGGTGATATTTTAAATCAGTACAATATGAAAATTTCTAGTATTGTACCACCTTTCTAATGAAGGTGTGTGTGATACAATGAGGGTTTGGGTGACACTTCTCAAGAAGGCATGCAATACTTTACAAGTATCGTACGATTTTTCCTCAAAGGGTGTGTGATACTTTCTAGTATCACATGACATCACTCTAGGAGAGATGTGATATAATTAGGGGTCACAAAATAGTTCTCTTTTGGACATGTGATACTTAAAAGTATCACCCAATGCAGATGCATGGTCACACAAGAACACAAGGAAAACTCTAAGGATGAATCAAGGGATAAAATAAGAACTAAAAACCTCTACACCAAGGAGTACTGGATCCATCATCAAGATATAGGAACTCAAACACAATAGCTATAAGATGGAAACTACATCTAACCATCTACCATAGCAGTGAAGGGAAAGTAAAGAAGGGAACATTGCAGTGTACTAAAACAACATTGTAATGAATAGAACAACCAAACTAAGTACATAGTTCCTCTCAATCATAATAGTGTCATAAGACCATCGTGGGTCCTAGACATCCCCTATGCATAACATCCCAAACTACATACTTGATCATTGATTCTATCTTATGAGGATGTCACTACTAAAATATGGTACAACGTAAGAATAAGGAAATCTAACATGCTAAAAGTAAAGCATAAGATAATGCTACAAATAAAACTCATCATCTAACATATGCTAAACATCATATAAGGAAATTCTTCAATACTAACATCATCTAGACATGATATACAAGATTCTAATGAAAGAATAAATCACAAGATAACATACTCTAGAACCTAAAGTACCAAGTAAAAACATCCAACAATGGTCACACTAGGATAGTAGACCATCTTTGTACACCAGTCCCTAGTAGTGGTATAGGTAGCTATGCCTCCCAACTACATGGAACCCATAGGTCCACTCCCATCATGCTGATGGAGATAATGATCCAACCAAAAACACACATAAAAAAAATGTCCATGGCTAACACTCATGCCAGATAGTATGAGGATTGAAACCAAGAACATAAACAATACATAAACTACAGGTCTTGGCCAAATACTTAATGGGCTACTAAGTAGGGGCTAACATCATGGAGAGTCTCTTGGCATACAAAAACTCAAGCTAGGATCATGCACTTCAACTCCTCAACAAAGGCTCTCACACACACACATTTTATTATCTTAAGTTTTATTACCACCTAGTATTTTATTTAGTTAACACTTGATTAACAACTTTCTCTGCCAACACTCTATGCACAATGATCACCAAGCTACAAGATAGAAGCCCCCTCCATATGCTACCCTACCCTACCCATGCTCTTCCAATGATGAGCTCCCATAGGTATGCATATTTCCAACCCAACCCCAATTATCATAACTCCCAAAAGTACCATAGAAGGTTGGGCCTTGTAAGTCACTTGACAAATGTACACACACATACTCATGTGTGGTATACCACCATCATGAAGATCATAATGGAAGGACTTGATGACAACATAGTGCAAAAAATTAGACCATCAAAATAGTCTTAGGACAATAGATGTGACATGCATCCCAATGCAACATAAAAGTGCAACAAAGGTTTGGTTAACATCCAAATGGATGATCCAAGACCATGACCAAACCCATGCCAAGAAAACTCAAGAAAATAGGGTGACACAAAAAATGAGGTAAAAACCCCCAAAATTGGAAAACTTCAAATTTAAAACTCATTTTATCTTTGGGTACAAAAACCCCAAAAATCTAATAAATTTGGGTTCGAACATTGTATGCAAAAATGGCCAGCATAATGGTGCAAAGCCCCAAACTCCCATCTTGAAAATAGGGAAAATGTTCATACCTAACCAATCAAGTAGAACCAACAAATAGAAATGGAGGGGAACACTAGTTCTTAGCCCCCTAAAAAACTACTATTAGAAACAAAAGATGGAATGAAGCCAAAACAAGAAAACAAGAAAACACTACCTGATAGCAAAAGGGGCTAAAACTGAAAACAACACAATAAAATAAATCACCCACTAAAACTGCTAGAAATCATGGCAAAGCAAGATCTACTTGAGTTGGATCCAATGAGACTAAGCTCACAAAGATCCCATGTTCATAGCTCCTACAATGAACAAAAGCACAATCTTCAATAAGAGGATTCTCGGAAAAGCTCTCGAATTTGTATTTTGCAAACGCGAGAAGTGAGAAAACAAATCCCTTCTTCAATACTTATTCACTTTTTGAGTGAATAATCATTTAGCATAAATAGCTAGTTAGAATAGCTAAACTTTGAATTGACTCAAATGAAAACAACTTATCCCTCATAATATGAATTCACCTAGGAAAAAGCTTCCAACAATCAAATTCAATAAAATTTAAAGCCTGAAAACCCATAAATCCCAAAAATTTCTTTAACAAGTTTTGCAACAATGTGAACCTCTAAATGCACAGACATGTTCATTGGTCTAATCAGATAATGAAAATGGATTTGGATTTAATAATCAATGATAGGTTTAAGTTAAATAATTAAATAAGGATATGTCAACCATACAAGGATAACATTGGTAAAATATGAATAGTTGATTCACTAACTCCATGTCCCACTACCAAGGATATAAATCTTGCACACTAAAACACATGATCAAGTGCAATTACATATAATATCATTTCCAAAGTAATAAATGCATTAAATAAAAAATTTAATCATTTATTCAATTATACCTAAATAATCTATTTACATCACTCATGTTCGCATAAAGAATAAAGAGACAAGGCTGAAGTAAATATCCATAGCATTAAATCCATCACATAACCAAAATAGAGATATGTCCAAAATAATAGATAATTATATATCATCATAGACCTACTATCATCTCAAAATGGTATTAACATGCAAATATGATAAACTGAACAACATAGTAGTAAAGCATCTATGGTACTGGAATCAAAGTATAGCATTTGACCCTCAAGTCATCTCAAAGAACATATAATAAGAGTATCCAATATCTCTTGAATCAAAATGAAAAAGGTACAAACTCCAAACATAAGAGGCACTACATTAGGTGTCACCCTATTAGGAGTGGCCTTGTTAGAGGTCTTTAGAAACTTCAATAGAAATGCCACCTTATTAGAGGATTTTTAAATAACTGTTAAGACAACTTTGTTAAGAGATTTAGATCACTACTACAATAGTTAGAGAGTAATAATTAAATGACCTAATTTTTGATGTAACTAAATTGCTGATGTGACATATCTTGCTAACACACATTCTTTGGATTTGGATTTTTTTCTATAAATCTCTTCATCTTCTTCTATATTAAGCTTGGATCTCACTGTCTGTGACTCAGGTCTATCAAACTTGGTTTTCTCTTGCAATGGCTCAGTAGCTTCTGACTATGACTTAGGTCCTTCATACTATGACTCTAGTTACATTGGTTGCAACTTGGTGGCTTTTGGATATTTTGGGGACTTGGGAGGTGAAGCTTTTTGACTTCTAGATAGATTTGGTAATGTATCAGGTTCATAATACTAAAACTTTCTTTAATCATTAGGTTCTTGGTTGCTTTCTTCTTCACTCTTTTCTACAAGCTTATCAATTCTCAAATGTACAATTTCTATGATTTTATGAGTAGACAAATTCAAACATTTGTATGTTTTACTTCTGCAGGAGTATCCTAGGAATATGCCTTCATCGCTTTTGACATAAAATTTACCTTTCCTAGATTCTTTCAAGATATTACATTTGCTACCAAATAATTTCAAGTAACTTACATTAGGTTTGTAGCCATGCCATAGTTCATAAGGAGTTTTATTTGATCTTTTCTTCAACTATACTCTATTCAAGGTATGCATTATAGTACTAATTGTTTCCTTACAATATTTGATTGCAACATTCTTTTCTATCATTAATGTTCTTGCACAATCCATGATGGATTTATTCCTTCTTTCAACTATGCCATTGTGTTGAGGTGTACTAAGGGCTAATACATGTCTCTTAATTCCCTTTTTAATGAAAAATTCATTGAACTCATTGACAATGAGTTCATCACCTTTGTCTAATCTCAAACATTTTAGCTTCTTTCTAGTTTGTTTCTCTACTCTTGCTAGATACCACTTTAATTTTTGAAATTCTTAAAACTTTTCTTTTAGATACATTATAGTCATCATTCTAGAATAATCATCAACAAAAAGAATGAAAAAATCATCTCCACTATAACTCTCTAGTTTAATAGATCCACATAGGTCTGTACATACAACTTCTACAACTTCTTCAGAATGATAGTTCTGTTAAACACAATAGTCCACCAAGATAATTGAGGGGGGAGGGGGGGGGGGGGGGAGAGGGGGAGGTGGGTGGGTGAATCATTTATCCAACAATTAAAACATTTATTGTCTTTATATAATCTTATCAATTCAAACAAAGTAAACAACAACCATAACAAGATAAAACCCTAGTGGGAATGATGCCCATAAGATAATGTGCTAATATAAATATTTCTTGTTAGAGGATGGACCTTGTTAGGAGTCTATTACAATATTTAGTAGTTTGAGTCCCTATTAGAAGACTTTAAATCCTTGTCAGGATATTCCAACCCTGTTAGGAGTTGTAGTACAATGCATGTAAGAAGAGACTGTTGTCATTTAGGTTTGCACCCTTGTCCAAGGCCTATGCGTGAGGACAACCTAGTGAAACATGGAAACAACCTCCAAGCTGTGGGACTTGAACTACGAAGTTGAATCTCTGGAGAAGGCCGGCTTCCTCTTGCTATCAGGGCGCACCTATCTATTCTCAGAAGGGAAAGGGAGAAAGAGAGTGTCAAAGCAAATCTACCTAGTCTAATCTAAGGCGGTGATGCACCAAGACAAAGTGTTCAGATTCATTCCTGCCCATATATATACTACAAAACCAGAATAACATAAAAACGTCATACACATCCAGAATTATATCGATCAGTAATCACATACAGATCAGAAGAAACCAACCGAATGACACTAGGAAAAGGAGATTTCACTTATGTATTATTCGATAGGCCAAAGATAGATACAGTATGCAGATCGTTGATCTCAACAATACACCAATGGGAGGAAAAGTGATGCACATTCACACTGATGGCCGAAAGAGATGATATAGGCTATTACATGGCTTAGAGATAAAGGGGGTTTTACACTGTAAATCTGCAAGCAGTAGCAGAGAAAATCAGGAAGAATCGACCCTCAAAATAGATCACGAAACTACCTTTATAGATCAGGCACAACTGAAGATTTTTGTGTTACATTCACTTCTTACCTACTGGCATTAACTTCCTATCTTGAGAACCCAATCGGGGATCTGGATTGAAATCCTAGCCTGCATACCAAGAAATCTCATTTCTTTTGAGAAGAGCCTGGAGAAGATAGAAACGGCACCACAACATTCCCTGACATGGTAGATGGGCCAACTAGATGGGTGGAGTGTCCTTATGTCCTACATTCATTCCTGGTAGGTCAAAAATGATCGTGAAGATAAGATCGCAAGATACGTCGATCGCCTCTGCATCTTGGTTCATGAATCAAACTAGCCTATTAGCCAACCCGATTTCTTATATGCCGACTAGGCCACGCAGGCCAATTGTAATCCTTTGTCTTGCCACTTGGAGAGTCCTTCTGCGGTTGATCGCCTTCATCGAACTAACTGCGCCACCTTATCACCTAACCACTGGCCATCAGCTAATTGCCATGTTGAAAATTGAAATACGAGGACACGTGTCTTTCAAGCGCTAACTCGCTATTGTAAAATCCGCGCAGTTCCTCCATGGTGAGATAGCGCTGACCCTAGATTCCTGTAGATCTAATGGTGGAGAATCCACCCCTTAATGCATTGATTGTATTAGGAAATTTGGCCCCTCAATATATCGATGTTCTGACTTGGCACACATGGTTGTTTTTGATTCCCCGTGGACTCTCTTTCCTATGATTGGGCCTCCATCCGAATTGGCGCCACCTCAATGATGCATCTGACGAGACCTGACCCCACCGACATGTGTCAGTCAGGCGCGATGTCCCCATGGTAAAAATCTTGCAGCCTCGCTAAGGCGACATGGCACCTACCGTTGATCTCATCAAATCTGACGGTGGAGAACTTGACCTTCTGTAACCCTCCGTTCCTATTGATCCGTCGGGCCCGACAACACGTGGCATCCCCCTGTTGGTTTGTCAATCACCACACCCTATCTGCTTCTGATGGCATGAAACGCAGCCCCGCTAGGACACGTGGCGCACGGGTGCTATGTCGTTGATGCTAAAGTCTGGGCAGCTCCTGATGGCGAGATAGCCCCAGCCGTAGATCTTGCAGATCTGACGATCAGAGCGACCTCGTACTTCACTCGCCGTCCCTCCTGAAAACTACTGGGCCCGTGGTTGCCGTGTCCTGACATATACGCATGGCATCATCTAGTTGGTGAACCCGAGACTTGATTCGTAGAATGGCCACGCAGTGAATGGGCGCTATGTCGCCATGATAATATCTGCACATCTTCGCCATAGCGAGATGGCGCCATCCGTTGATGCAATCAAATCTAACAATGGAGATCGCAAACCCTGACTGTGCCAACCGTATTGATAGAGACTCCAGCCTGGTTACACGTAGCGGTTCCTCACTGACCCATTGGAACACGACTGGGCAATCTTGTGACTTGGCCTCACAAGGTGACCACGTGTCGACCAGGTGCCATGTCGCTATGGGAAAATCGAGGTTAAATTTCCATAGCGCCATAGCGCCCAATTGATGATGTGTCCCTATCTGTGCATGGTTCTTTTTGATTCACTGCCGTGACACGGGCTCTGCCAACTGGGCAAATGAGGTACGCAATGGGGCCCAATATTTATCTGAAGTTCTGGCCGTTTATTTTCTCCGGCCCGCCAAACTTTTACCCGATCATCGCAATATATTTTTTGGCAACATGACCCACCCGCCGTCGTGAGCATCTCCGTCGGGCGCTATGTCGCCATGGAGATTTTTCGGTTGGCGTGCGATAGTGCCATAGCGCCTGCGGCGTCAAAAAACTTTTCGACTGCCCTCCATTATGACCCACCCGTAGGGCCCACCAAAAATGTGTCGTTCGGGTGCGATGTCGCTAATACTATCTCCCGTGCAACTTTTGATGACGAGATCGCGCCGACCGTCGATCTATCTAAAATCTGACGGTCACAGAACCTTGGCGAGTTGGGGCATTAAAATAACAATTTTTTGGCTAACCATTGAATAGGTCGCAGATTTGAATTTAAATCTTTTGGCGATAAAACCAGAGGTAACACTTCTGGCGACTTGCAGGGGGCATGAGCCTGCTCAATGCATGACCAGTGCCTAAGAATGATCTGTTGGGCTATGGAGTCGAAAGAGGACCAGGAGGCACAAGCTGAGAGCTGTAAGAACCCTAACCCTTAAAGAGGAAATCAAAACATTAAAAACCCTTAAGGTTCTAACTCTGCTTCTATGATTGGAAACAAAAAAAACAAAAATGGGACCTCCTCAGTAGCGTGAGATATGTCAAAGATGACTCACGAAGAGAGCCATGTGCTCGTGCACCTATTGCAAAATAGAAACAAGCAGGAAGCAACTAGATTAACTATGTACATAGATTCACAACCCTTCAGAAATAGGGCTTCAGATAGATCCCATTGACTGGAATGGGTAGAACTTCACCACTTGGCCTGCTTAGTTGGAATGCGTTGGCCTGTTTGCAACTGGAAATCAAATAAGGGCCACTCCATAATGGGTCAAATTCAGAGTGCCTTCCTGGTTTTGCTCTATCTAAGTCCCACTTGAGAACTAAATCCCCCTCTCTGAAGATTCTGGCCCTTGCCTTCTTGTCAAAATTCCTCTTCATCTGTTGCTGGTGAATCTCTAGAGTTTTCATGGCTTTGTTTCTCTTTTCTTCCAACTCAATTAGTTCTACCATTCTTACTATCATGACATCATCTTCAACCAGTTCTAGCTGATGAGCCAACTCCAAGGATGGGAACTCCAATGAGATTGGGAGTCTAGCTTCGCTACCATATACTAGCACAAAAGGTGAATTCCCAATAGATCTCTTGGGTGTTATCCTATCAGCCCACAGAGCAGTCCTTAATTTCTTGTGCCAGGTCCTTTGATTGTCTTCTATTGTCCTCTTCATAATTTTGATCAGATTCTTGTTGGAAGATTTAGCCAAACCATTACCCTGAGGATAGTAGTTCGATGATGTGCTCAGGTAGATATTGTGATTCATGGCCCATGCACAAATTTGTGTTCCAACAAAAGACTTGGCATTATCTGAGATGATAGTAGAAGGAGCACCAAATCTAGATACAATTCCATCAAGGAATTCAACAAATGATGGCTCTGTGGCATCCTTCAAGGCAACTGCCTCTATCCACCTAGTGAAATAATCAGTAGCAGCCAAGATCCATTTCTAACCTGCACTAGATGGAGGATTAATGGGGCCTATAAAATCCAACCCCCACAGATTGAAGGGCTGATCCACCTGAATAGGATGGAGAGGAAGAGCTGCAAGTCTCTGTTTGCTTGAGAAAAAAGCACATTTCTCACATTTCCTCACATACCCGTAACAATCATGGAATAGAGATGGCCAATAATATCCAGCCCTCATGATCTTCATAGAGGTTGTTCTTGCAGAGAAGTGGCCGCCATTAGGGCCATCATGGAGTTCTCTAATCACCCTTTCAGCCTGATCCTCTTCAACACATCTCAACAGGGTCCCATTAAAATCCCTCCTAAATAGGATATCGTCAATCACAATATAGGGAATGGATTGTAGTCTATATTGTCTTTTTTTAGTTCTGTCCAATCCCTGAGGGTATCCATTCCCTAATAAGAAATTCTTCATGTCATTTATCTAGCTCCTTGGACCATCAACATACCTTTCCTCCTGCTACTCTGCTATCACCATGGAAACTTCTTCATCTGAGTTCTGATCTGATAACATTTCTTTACATAATCCTCTTCCTCTTACCAATTTGGTAATCTGAATGTCAACATCATATTCCATTACCCTAGTGATCCATCCAGCTCTCTTCTCACTGACATCTTTGTTTAACAGGAAGTCTTTTACACTTGCATGGGGCACCAACAAATGGATCCTATTATGGGATAAGAGGTGTCTGAAATTCTTCAAGGCTCTAATGACTGCAAGGGCTTGCTTCTCAACAAAGCTATACTTATCTTCATATTCCTTTAGCCCTTCACTAAAGAAGGCTATGGGCTGCTCCTCATTCCTGTCATTTGTTTGGGTCAAGACAGCAAAGATACTTGACTTACCACCTAAAGTGTAGAGGATGAAATCTTTCTCAAATTTTGGGTTCATGAGGGTAGGGGCCGATGCTATGGCTGCCTTGATCTTTTCAAAACTCTCCTTCCCCTCCTTGGTCCATGAGAAGACCATATCTTTCTTGAGCATGGCTGTAAGGGGTTTCACCATGGTGGCAAGATTAGGAATAAACCTTCTTACAAAATTTATCCTACCAAGGAAACTTTGTAGCCCTTTCTTGTGTTTAGGGAGAGGAAGGGCAAGTATTGCTTTTTTCCTTTCTGGATCAACGGTCAATCCATCCTTAGATACAATGTGTCCCAATAGTTTTCCCTGGTTTGTAGCAAAGACACATTTGGCTGGGTTGAGAGATACCCCAAACTCTCTACATCTTAGAAATACCTATCTCAAATGATCACGGTGACCCTCCACATTCTTGGAATACACAGTTATATCATCAAGGTATACCAAGACAAACTTGCCAATTAATCTTCTGAAAGCTACCTCCATTGCCTTTTGGAATGTGGCACCTGCATTTGTTAATCCAAATGGCATTTTGCAATAAGCATAGGTGCCCCATTTAGTAGTAAATGTTGTCTTGTGTCTATCAGACTCTTTAACCAATACTTGATTATAACCTGAAAACCCATCAAGAAAAGAGAATCTCCTTGACCCACTGACCTTGGACAGAATTTGCTCCATAGAAGGGAGAGGATGGTGATCTTTAAGGGAAGCCTAATTGAGATCCCTAAAGTCCACACACAATCTGATTTCTCTATTCTTCTTCCTTACAGGGACAAGGTTAGCTACCCATGATGAGTGTTTGATAGGAAAAATTATGTTAGCCTCAATCAGTTTGGATAGTTCTTTCCTCATTAAAGGTTCAATCTTGGTATTCACTGGCCTCTTTTTTTGCCTTACTGGTTTGACCCTATCAACTAAATCTATGGTATGCTGAAACCAACTAGGGTCAAACCCTTTTAAATCATCATATGTCCAAGAAAATACATCACTAAATTCTTGACATAGATGAATGAAATATTCTTGCTCAGCTTTAGAACATACCTTCCCCATGTTAAGAGATTTCCATCAGCAATAGTAACTGGGGCATGGTCATCCTTTTCTGCAACTAGATTCATCCCTTTGCCTCTTATTTGATCATCAGGATTAAAGATGCCCTCCAAGGTAATGAGACCCTTGGGTAGCTTGTTGGAACTGAGATGAATGATCTGATCACCATATTGATCTTGTAGTCTCAGCTGACTTCTCTCTAAAAATTTTGCTTCATTCTGCAAGAAGCTCACAATTTTCTCATCAGACTCGAACACTTGCCAGTGAGTATTATTATCAGGAACAACAGGCCTCACCACTACCCTTATTTGTTGTTTCTTTTCTTCCTCAAGATTCCCTAGCACATCATAAGATGCACCCACTGCTGCAAGTCTATCAGCATGTTTATTTTCTTTCCTAGGAATGCTCTAAATGTTAAATGCATTGAAACCCTTGAGAAAATCCCAGACTCTATGTTTATAAGATTTGAGCAGGCCATTTTTGGTGATATTCTGATTTCTCACTTGGTTCACTACCAACTCACTGTCTCCATATACTTTCAAGGCTTGAATTCCCCTCTTTTGGGCAAGTAGGAGACCTTGGATCAAGGATTCATACTCGGCCACATTATTGGTACAACTGAATTGGAACCTACAGGAGAAGTAGTATCTTATTTGTGTAGGAGAGATCAACATAACACCAGCCCCTGATCCATTTTTATTCCTTGATCCATCAAAGTACATTCTCCATACTCCATTTATGTTGTCATTAGTCCTAACAAGGTCAAGAACTTGAACCTCCTTCTCTATTATGCAATATGTACTAAGGCCTGTCTCAAGGGTTTCTGACATAGGTTCAAACTGACATGTATTTGCCCACTCATCCAAGAAGAAATCAGGAATCCCTGCTATGGAAGTGACAGGCTCATTTACTACGTTGTTTTCGTTCACCTCTAGGATAGGGCAATTCATATTGATGAAGTTGGGAGTGTAGGGTTCAGTGTGGTGAAGGGCTTGAGGTTCTGCTCTTATTGAAGCATTGGCTCCATATCTGGTCTTAAATGACATGTAAGACCAATTAGCAGATATGAATCCACCAATTTGAGCAGTGAAGTCTCTCGAAAGATAGATGGCAAAATAGGGCTTAACCTCAGCCATAGATATGTCTTGAATCACAGTACAACCAGGGCATTCATGTAGGGCCATTTCCACACTTCTAAGGATGCCTACAGTTTTGACAGTACTCCCATCTAGTTGTAACACATCCTTAACAATGGGCTCATATTTCATCCCTAAAGCATCAGCAACACACCTAGGCATTACTGAGTTGCTAGCCCCTAAATCTATCATGCAATTATGGACTAATTTGCCCCCTATAATCAAAGAAACATAAAATGGAGGAGGTCTAACCTTTTTATTTGCCTCCACATCTCCTGCTGGTTGTACTAAACTAGTGGCACTCTCCATGGTAGATGACTGATCCTTGGGCTCAATCCTTTCCAATTCTTGCTGCAGCATCTTCCTCTGCATTGGTATGGTAGCAACAGCATCCCACATGGAAATGTTTACATTGGTCTTCTTCATTTTCTCTACCATACTCAATGGTGCACTAGGAATTTTTGTAGAAACTTTGGGGGCTGCACTTATAAGAGGTTGAGATGGGGCAACAAAAGGATCACTTGCATCCTCATTTCTTGGACCTTGCTTTTGCTGTTGTGAAGTGTTCGTCTGCTCATTTGCTATTTGTGTGTTAGGTATAACACTTGAAGTTGAGGCCTGCTTAGGAGAAGGAGGAGCAACATGTTCCATAGCTCTCTTCTTGCTTCTTGTGTTATGAGAAACGGAGTCCTAGTTTACATTACAATGTTCCTCCATTTGGTGATTCATAAAAGAGCAATCACCCTGCCTCTGAACACATGGGGCCTCCTTGGGATGATCTTCTTTGTGTGATTACTTTACTGTGGACTCCTGGATAGTTAGGGCCAAATAAGATTCTGCTTTTTGACACAAGCAGTAGGTATAAGAATAGTTACATGAGGGACAAAAATCTTGGTCTTGGGCCAAGTTATTTTGAGGGACTATAGCTCTATTCTGATTTGAGCTTGAAGAAGAAGCATGACTATTCTGCCTATTCTGATCAAAAGAGCTATTCCACTGATTAGGAGGCCTACCACCACCTGGAGCCTGATATTGCAATTGGGGAGGCTTACCACCTTGGGCTTGTTGTCTTTCTAGGGCCACCACCTTGTTACTCATCTTTTGTATTAGAGAAAAACTATCCTCTAGTCTCTTCCCTTGGTCCTTCAACCCCCTCCCCTGCTCTTGTAATTTTTTATCCAAGGTCTTTTCTCTTTTATCTATGTTCAATACTAGACCTTGGAGCATTTCCTTGAGTTCATCTATTCCGTTTGAGGATGTGGAAGCTTGGGGAACTGGAGTAAGGGCTTGCGATGTAGAGATTGTAGGGAGAGGGGCTATTGCTGGTTGGTGGTTGGGAACATCAGGAAAGAAAGGCATAAGAGGCCTTGGGGCCAACTTTCCTCCTTGTATTAGAATGTTCTCAGCTTTTATGGTTGTCTCATAAGCATTAGGTAATATATCTCCTCCCATAGTTTGGATTGTAGTGGCAATATCACTGTTAAAAGTTCTAAGGTAATGCAAGAAGGCATTACCAGGGGTGGGTTTCACTATAGTAGGTATTCTATCCCATGTCTTTTGGAATCTGTAATTAAAATCAGTCATACACTCATGGGGAGCTCTTTTTATTGTAGTCAGCTGCTCTAATAGTGACAAATGGTCACTCTTATCCTCAAAATGTTTGCATAATCCTGCTCCTAGTCCATCCTAATCAGTTATGGAACCATGAGCTAAGCCTCTATACCACTGTAATGCTTTTCCTTTTAACGATGAGGCTAGAAGTCTGATAGCAACATCATCTTCCGTAATACCATGAATATTGCAGATATTTGCTACCTCTTGGATATGCTCTAGGGGGGAAATAGAAGTTTCACCAGTAAAATCAGGTATGCTTTTTAGTGCAGCTACTGGTATATCATGTCTTTGGGCTAACAACAGAGGACTTCCACCATTAAAGGTGGAAAAAGGATGAACTCTTGGTTGTGCCATATAAACAAGTGTTTTATTGATGAGTGCTGATGGAAATCTAGGCTGAGTTCGGACAGTAGGAGGAGTAGAGACAGATCTCACAGGTATGTTGATTGTTACTCCACCTCTAACTAGTGATAATGAAGCTCTAGCCCTCCTTCTTCTAGGACTTGAAAGTGAGAGTTCTTGATATTGAAAATTACCTCTAGAAGACGCCCTTGTTTCAGCTCTGGGCATGAATTTCTGCAACTTTGGCCTGAAACCAGATTTGTTGATGCTCAGAGTCGCAAAGTACTTGATGAATCAGCCTCTTGAAGGCTTGAATACTGAAGCCAGCACTACTTCTTCAGTATTAATCTCAGAAACTCTTTCTTCTTTTGACACCAATAGACATGAAATCTTCTGATATAGGTCCCACCGGGCGTGCCAAAACTGTTGTCACTTAGGTTTGCACCCTTGTCCAAGGCCTATGCACGAGGACAACCTAGTGAAACATGGAAACAACCTCCAAGATGTGGGACTTGAACTACGAGGTTGAGTCTTCAGAGAAGGCCGGCTTCCTCTTACTATCAGGGTGCACCTATCTATTCTCAGAAGGGAAAGGGAGAAAGAGAGCGTCAAAGCAAATCTACCTAGTCTAATCTAAGGCGATGATGCACCAAGACAGAGTGTTTAGATTCATTCTTGCCCATATATATACTACAAAACCAGAATAACATACAAAAGTCATACACATCCAGACTAATATCGATCAGTAATCACATACAGATCAGAAGAAACCAACCGAATGACACTAGGAAAAGGAGATTTCACTTATGTATTATTCGATAGGCCAAAGATAGATACAGTATGCAGATCGTTGATCTCAACAATAAACCAATGGGAGGCAAAGTGATGCACATTCACACTGATGGCCGAAAGAGATGATACATGCTATTACATGGCTCAGAGATAAAGGGGGTTTTACACTGTAAATCTACAAGCAGTAGTAGAGAAAATCAGGAAGAATCAACCCTCAGAACAGATCACGAAACCTCCTTTATAGATCAGGCACAACTGAAGATTTCTGTGTTACATTCAATTCTTACCTACTGGTATTAACTTCCTATCTTGAGAACCCAATCAAGGATCTGGATTGAAATCCTGGCCTGCATACCGAGAAATCTCATTTCTTTTGAGAAGAGCCTGGAGAAGATAGAAACGGTGCCACAACATTCCCTAACATGGTAGATGGGCCGACCAGATGGGTGGAGTGTCCTTATGTCCTGCATTCATTCCTGGTAGGTCGAAAATGATCGCGAAGATCAGATCGCAAGATACGTCGATCGCCTCTGCATCTTGGTTCATGAATCAAACTGGCCTATTAGCTGACCCGATTTCTTATATGCCGACTAGGCCACGCGAGCCAATCGTAATCCTTTGTCTTGCCACTTGGAGAGTCCTTCCACGGTTGACCGCCTTCATCGAACTAACTATGCCACCTTATCACCTAACCGCTGGCTGTCAGCTAATTGCCACGTCGAAAATCAAAACGCGAGGACACGTGTCTTCCAAGCGCTAACTCGCTATTGTAAAATCCGTACAGTTCCTCCATGGCGAGATAGTGCCGACCCTAGATTCCTGTAGATCTGATGGTGGAGAATCCACCCCTTAATGCACTGATTGTATCTAGAAATTTTGCCCCTCAATATATCGGTGTTCTGACTCGGCACACATGGTTGTTTCTGATTCGCCATGGACTCTCTTTCCTATGACTGGGCCTCCATCCGAATCGGTGCCACCTCAATGATGCATCCGACGAGACCTAACCCCACCGACACGTGTCAGTCAAGCACGATGTCGCCATGGTAAAAATCTTGCAGCCTCGCTAAGGCGACATGGCGCCTACCATTGATCTCATCAAATCTAACGGTGGAGAACCTGACCTTCTGTAACCCTTCATTCCTATTGATCCGCTAGGCTCGCCAACATGTGGCATCCCCCTGTTGGTTCGTCAGTCACCCCACCCTATCTTCTTTTGATGGCATGAAACGCAGCCCCGCCAGGACACGTGGCGCATGGGCACTATGTCCCTGATGCTAAAGTCTAGGCAGCTCCTGATGGTGAGATAGCGCCAACAGTAGATCTTGTAGATCTGACGATTAGAGCGACCTCATACTTCATTCACTGTCCCTCCTGAAAACTACTAGGCTCGTGGTTGCCGTGTCTTGAAATATACGCATGGCATCATCTGATTGGTGAACCTGAGACTTGATCCGTAGAATGGCCACGCGGCGGATGGGCGCTATGTCGCCATGATAATATCTGCGCATCTTCGCCATAGCGAGATGGAGCCATCCGTTGATGCAATCAAATCTGATGGTGGAGATCACAAACCCTAACTGTGCCAACTGTACTGATAGAGACTCCAGCCTGGTTACACGCGACAGTTCCTCACTGGCCCATCGGAACACCACTGGGCAATCTTGCGACTTAGCCTCACAGGGTGACCACGTGTCGACTAGGCGCCATGTCGCTATGGGAAAATCAAGGTTAAATTTCCATAGCGCCATAGCGCCCAACCGATGACATGTCCCTATCTATGCATGGTTCTTTTTGATTCACTGCCGTGACACGGGCTCTTTTGGCAACGTGACCCGCCCGCCGTTGTGAGCATCTTCGGCGAGCACTATGTCACCATGGATATTTTCCGGTTTGCGTGCAATAGCGCCATAGCACCTGTGGCACCGAAAAAATTTCCAACCGCCCTCCGTTATGACCCACCCGTAGGGCCCACCAAACACGTGTCATTCGGGCGCGATGTCGTTAATACTATCTCCCGTGCAACTTTTGATGACGAGATCGCGTCGACCGTCGATCTATCTAAAATTTGACGGTCACAGAACCTTGGCGAGTCAGGGCATTAAAATAAATTTTTTTTGGCTAACCATTGAACAGGCCGCGGATTTGAATTTAAATCTTTTGGAGGTAAAACCAGAGGTAACAGAGACTACTGCCCAAACATGCAATTTCAACTATAAGAAGAGCTCACTACTCAAACATGAAATTTACTATTATGTTCTACTTTTCTTTGTTCTATCAACTAAACCAAACACTATCAAACCTTGTAGACTAGGACATGAAAATTTGATCCAAATATCAAACCTCGAATCACATAACAAAACCTTAGTAATGAAGTTTCCTTCACTTCCACTCTACTCTACTCAAATTCACATTCTACTCTCTTTGCTACTTACAATAACTTTTGATCAATACAGTTCCATGTCATATGATAAAGGAAAATGTCCATCCTTTATATGGAGTCCATAAAAAAATTCCCTAAGTTGGTTGTTAGACCTTATCGATTAATCATTATAGGACCACATTAGGAACACATTACACTTAGTAATAACATTAATCTTCTACCTTGCAACTTGAATAACTTTCCATACACACAATATTATGATGTGCAATCTGTTGGTGTTTCAAACTATAGAACAAAAAAAGTTCAATATCACAGTCAAAATACTCACACAATCTAAGGATTAACCAATTCCTAGTAGCAATTACATGAATAAACCACTATGACCCAACTTTAGCAAAACCAAAGGATGGTTTCCTACTCTTTAGGCTCTACTAAACCAAGGCGGGTATACCTAGGGATAATTCTAATACAAATTATGGTATAAAATTATCTTAGTTTCATAATTCTCCTAGGATTTACAAATATTCCTGGAAATAGCAACTACCTAAGACACAAAGAATAGATATAAATGAGTAGTGAACAACATTTATAACTTTGAACAAAATGGAACAAAAATGATTTTGATTTTATAATTGGTTTGATATGCAGTAGTAGAATTCATCCTTGTTCACTTCTGACTTACGTGACCAATGCCTTATCCATTGGGAAAAAAAAGACCATTGGTGGGAGATCTAATTAAAATAACTTGCAAATTAATTAATCAATTGTAATCACCTATTCCCATTCGTATGAAGTATCCTTTCTATAAACTCATAAATCCTACTAATTCATGGAAGCATTTCTATAATTGCTTGAATTAAAAGCAACAGTGATATCAATATACAACCCATCTAGATCGCATTTAGCCAAGTTAAATCTTATTTAAATGACTTCAAAGTAGACAAATCTACAAAATGGAGGTAGAAATTGATGACACAAATACAGTGTAAATACCCCTTTTTATTATCCTTTCAGATGACTAATACAATGACCAATAGAAATAAATTGGAAGTCCATAACAGATTTCTATTTTTGTCATTTCAATATATCACCAAAAAGTACAACTAGAAATAAACTCGAAACAACTACACACTATTGGACCGGCTGTATTCTCTCAGAAGGCTAAAAATTATACAAAATTTAGACGCTCACATTGCCTTGAAAACTCATTTATATAGGCATGAGTTGTAACAAGCAAAGGGTAGATGTGATTTACAAGTGTCCTTCAAAATATTTTTTACATACACTTGTAACAAAAAGACAAAATGCAAATAAAAGAAAGGTTAATACATTGAACATTCCTTTGTGGGTCCACTTCTGTTATTTCCTTTGAAAAGGAAAAAATACTTTGTTCGAATTCCTTTAGCATTCTAGTTCCTTGGGCTAGGTGGCCATCAAATGTGACAGTGATGAGTCATCTCCTTCTACTTGAGGGTCCTCTTTGTCTTTATCATTAGTAGTAGAGGTGGCTTCTACTTTTGTACTCTCTTCTTTATCATCATCCTCCACCTCATCATCTCCTTCTATCTATTTTGTAGACATAAACTCTTCCTTCCACTTATTGTTGGTAGTGTCCTTCAGCCAGTCAAATTTAGACCTTCTCTTTGTACAGTTACTAAAGAATTTACATTTGCCTCTAAATCAACAAAATCTTTTCTGATGATATTATAGAATAACTATACTTTTACCAACTCCTCATTTTTCATTGCCCATAGCAAATGGCCTATTTCATTTATAACCTTATTTATTTTTTCACAAAAGACTTCATCTAGCTCCCTCTTCCATTCTTCCTTTTCCTTTATTTTATCAATTGCTTTTAGAGAACAAGGGAACAAATCAAATTTTCCACAAAATACTTGGAAAAAAAAATAGTTAATCTTCTGTAGAAAGAATCTTTCTTATCGTCAAAACCTTGCAACTTATTTAGTAAATCAAAAATTTCTTCTATCGGATGATATGTTTGCTGAATAATAGATATACACATAGTAGTGATATCTTCATTTCTCTTTGTCCATTTCTGTACAATGGGTTTGAATATATATTCATTTCTTTTCAATTCATCCCTGATAGCTAAAATCCCTACTAATTGATCAAAAAATGTGGGCCATTCTATCCTATCTATTAAATATGTGATACCTTGCCACAATTTTTCTTCATACTGATTATTAAGTTCTACATGCATTGCATATAACTTATTTTTCTCCTCTTCAAAATCCTCTGTAGTATAGAACTGAGGCCTTTCTGGAGTATCGGGTATCTCAATAATTGGTGTTGATTTAAAAGGCTCAATAGGTGGCCATGGGGGGTATGCAATCTTGGGTTTACTAGTCTCTCCTAATTTTCTTTTTCCAAGAAACTTCTCCATCTGAGCTACTTTTTTTTTCTAATGATTGTATTTGCATACCCCTCTCCTCATACGCTTTCAAAACTTCTTCAAACCTAGCATTGAGTTGGGAAAATTTATCTTCCTCTTGGCCAGACATGATGCTACCAAATTTTAGCATCTCAGATGCCATCCCAATTATTTTTTGACTACCTATCTCTCTAGCCTTGAATACTATCAATGCACCAATATGCTCTGTAGTGGGAATCTCATGCATTCTAGTATTTCCCCTTTTCTCCATGGACCATATAATAAGGGCTTGGTGGTCATCACTAAATTTGACTCCTCTATGAGCCTATAGTATTTCTTCCCCAGTCCTTAGTTGAACATCCCCTTGTTTCCTTACTGAATAAAAAATAATGGCATTTTCTATATCCCGTTCTAGTAGAAGGAGGACTCCTAACTATCTAACTATATGCCTCCTAGCTTCAAGAGTAAATTGATCAAAATCATTCAAAAATTTAGATTTCACCTCTTCCTTAATATCTGAATCAGGTTTGTCTAGTTGCTCAGCCTTGATCTTCTCACAGGTTTTCTCAAAATTTCCCATGTTTCATCTCCACAAAAATTGAGCAAAAGCCCTAGATTTTACAAAATTCTCATCGTTAACAAAACTTTTAGAGGCTTGGGAAACTATCAGATCAATTTCCTTACCTTGGTAATCAACAACAGTTAAATCCAAGGAAGGCATAGGAGGTTCTTATGGTTCTCTAATATCCAAATTTGTGGATGTAACAATTACATCCCCTTCTCCACCAATTTGTCTAAGCTGCTCCTTTAGAGATGCTTCATCATCTATCTAGATTGGGGACTAGCTTGGGGAGTATTGTTCTTTTTGAGAAGAAGAAGACCCCTGCTCTAATTTTTGCCTTTTTGGAGAGCTGGCTACAGATGGACTTCCTGACCTTAGCCTCTGATGAAGGGGTGCCTATTGCACACTCTAAACCATGACATAACCTACCCTTCTCTGCAATGTATATTGGCCGGGAGCCACTATATTTTTCCTACTTATCTTCCTTTGTACTTCTATAGCCTTGTCTAGATATGTCTCAATATACATGGCTTTCCTTTCATTCATAGTTTGGATGATCACAGCAAAATTATTCATTAATGCTTGCATTTTGGCTCCCAATATTTTTTGTCTTTCAATGGGTCATACCAGGGGTCAAAAGCATTAATACATTCTAGGGTCTTGCTGAATACTATTCATTTTTCTTTCCTCAGTTCTTGTTCTTGCAAAGTGAAAATATTTTTTATTATATCCTCTAGATAATAAACTTTTTGTACCATGCAAGAAGTTCTCACCCTCTCTGCCATGTTATATCGATCTAAAAAAAAATTCAAATATTTCCACCCCTTCTTGACAAAGACAAAATCGTGTACCATAGTAACAATTGGAAAAAAGGTACCCTTCTTATACAATTCCCTCTCATCTATAGTGACTATTTTCCATAGGAGGTCGTCTATCCCTATCTTCAAGGGCACATGAAAAGGCAACACATGTGGCTTTCCCAAAAAACCATATATTCTTATTATAGTTGAAACATTATAAGGGGCTATATCCTCCCAATTATGACTAACCAATAGTCCTTGTGCATGGTCCTTGGGTTTGACCAATTCTAACAATGCTTGTGGAATTTTGGGGCTATCCCCTTTCAAAAGTAGCCTAATCTTTGATGCAAAGTGTCTATCAAATCTCACAAAACTAGCATATATAGCTTTCAAAGTCATATCTACACTCCATAGCTGCACTAGATTCCTCTCTCCATCCTTGGTCATTTCCAGCTCCATACCCTTGGAGAAGAAGGTAAATTCCTTCTACAAGCATACATGCATAAGCAATGAATACCAACAGAATGGTTTGTCCACTTTTCCTCGTGCTATCCCCACCAGACCATTATGAACTTCTTTCGTAAGAAACATAGCAAAATCTAGAATAATGCTCATCCCAAATTGAATAGTTTGAGCCATGATAAGGACAATAGAGCCTATAATTTGATCAACTTCATGCATCCCAAAAATCTTGCAAAGAGAAAAATATAATGCTTGAGCTCTTAGGTTGAAATGCCTTCTCAGCAATGGCTCTAGGGTGTTGGTTGTAATCATAGGCAAGGTGCCAATTTTAGCAGCATGCTCCTACAATGGCCCTATTCTTAGGTAAATCCTTTATGCATCATACCTTACTTGAAAGTCATCCATATCAATAGTTTGATGCACATGGTTAGGATTGCGGTTAAAAACCTCACTAATTAATTTTGGAAAAACCCTAAAGAAATTCACTCCAACACGGTTCTTTACCCCTGTAATCGAATCATATTTCTTGGCCAAATCCATCAACAAATCACTATCAAAGAAAACTATGGGAACTGTTAATTTACCAATGTCAAACTCCCATACATTGCTCATAGGAGTGTCCAATTTTTGCTCTGAAAACCATTTCTTAAACAACTCTAGACCCCCCATGGAAACCTGGGCATCTCTTTACCTAATTTTCTCTATCATAAAAACCTTTTGCTATAGTTACTCTTGGGTTCTTTGGAATGAGTTCCCTCCCCTTAGTTATTTCATGTATTGATAAGGGGAATTGTTCAAGAAAATCATCATGCATAGAACACTTCAAATAATCCATTTGTCCAGCGAACTCATTCCAGGGAGGCATTTTGAATAAAACCCTAGAAATTTTACAATAGTAGATACTTGAATTTTAAAGATTCACAGAGTACTTACCCATTAGAATTTTCACTTCTACACTATGTGATTTCTTCTACAATGTTACTGGATCACTAGCTAAAATTTCTATGCCCTAGCTCTAAGAATTTTGTATGCCCTAATGTTCTTTCTATGCTTTGGTGATTCATTAATGGTGAGGTCATGAGTTCTTTTCATACATTGAAATCACACAAACAAAATCTAAACCATATTTACTCTCAGTAACCATTACCTCCAAATTGCAACCAAATTTGAATCTTGTCCATAGATTTTTACCAGATCAGACAACTTTGATGTAAAAGGCAACAAGCTTTATGGCTTGAAAAAAATAAGGTTGCATGTCACAATATTGCTTGCCTACATTTCTTAAATTTCTTTCACTTTAGAATTGCGGGGAAGTGCCGCTCGTTGATCAAGACAAGATCAACAATCAAATCAATTCACATTTGAACAAAATCTAGTCAACTATACTAACCAATAGGAAGCCTTTATATGAGTTTGTGCCTTCTGACAAATTCCATGCTAGCAAGTCCCATATGTTCTTCTGAGAGAGTAGGTGCTTGACATCATTATTTCCACATGTCAAGCTAGCACATTGTTGCTTTCCTTATTGATCAAGCATTTCCTTATTGTGGGATTGCACCAGTTGTTGATTTTCAAAAGATCAACGGTGACACTAATTATACCCTACAGAGCTTTTGAGTTAAAATTTTAGATGTCACCATGGACACATGTCCACATGGCACATACCCACTTTACTTAAACTTCATTCAAGTTCTTATTGCGAGCAAGAGCCCTTTGCTAATCAGGATAGGATTAACGATTTGAAACAATTCTACACTTTTTCCTCACATCATCTACTTGGGCCAATGAAATGACTACTTTCAATCCACATGCTCTGACTCATCTAACTATTGCATTAATTTTAGAAGCTTTTCACGCCCACATCATAAGTATCTCTAGCTAAGAACAAGTGGTAGACCACATGGCGTGACTCAGCATTCTTCCATAATTTGGCCACATTGTGACACATGTCACAAAGGTGCATACCTGCTTTCCTTATTTGACTAGCAACTTCATAATGCAAGCATGTGCTAGCCATCGATCTTTGAAGGATCTACAGTCTAACAAAACTTTAGTTGATCTAGCAAACGAAACACTTTATTTGCATAACTGGCAATACATATCAACAATTATTTTACAACTTGGCACACCACAACACACATTGAAAATTCTCGACCCCACCTTGGAAAATGTCATAAAATTGCTTGCCTACATTATTTATCTCTCTTGTAGCTTCAAAATGTGGGCATGCACTAGCCTTTTATCTCTGATAGATCTATAGTTATAGAATTAGGTATCGTAAGCACCACATTGGCTAAGGTGATGAATAAAAAATTTCCAACCATCCCAACTTGTCTAACACTTGCCAAAGAAGACATCTCAACATCATCCTTAAGAATGGTGAGCATATCTTGTCAGACTGTGCCACTTGTCCTATTGATGCTTCCCTGGATTTTTTTTCATGAGCATCTCCTTCTTGTGGGAAAGCACTAGCCCTTGATTCAAATGAAACAAATGGTTGATGGTTCTTGGTCATAAAGGCATATCTCTATTAGTAACTCAACCAATGATATCGTAGGAAATCCAGATCATGCACGAAAAGTACTGACAAACCTACAAATTTGTTTGACAACTTATGACTCCCCATAAACTTTATAGTTCACTAAAACTTTAAAAAGGCAAGAGCTACATGTCATCGAGTCACATGCCTACATTATTTAAAAACCTTGCATCTTAAAATTGCGAGAATGCAACACCCATTGATCTGAACAACATCAATGATTATAAAGATTTTGTGTCATCAAAGGTATTTCCTAATAGAACGATCAAACAATTTATAGGCCAAGCATGACCACATAAAGTTTAGACAAAATTATAATGAATTCATGCTTGTGCAAGCCCTTCCTTGGGGTAAAAGCAATAAATTTTTTTGAGGGTTTTCTAAAACTAGGGCAATCTAAGGGTTTGAAAAATACAAGGAAAAAAACCCTAATTTGCAAGATTTTAAGACTCAAATGATTTTTCACTAAAATTTTCCATAATTTTTGCATTGTGAAAAATTAGACCAACAGTGGCTTTGTTTGGGGATGATAGACTACCTGAGTCTATGCAAGAATTCAGAATCTTTGGGAGAGTAGACCACATACTTGGTATAGGGATGACAACATTTTCAGAGAGCATAGAGCAATGCATAGAAACAAGAAACAAGAAACCAAACTATACAGAGAGACAATTTACACGAATTTACAAAATATATAGAATGTACAAGAAAACCAAGAACCCTAAAAACCGCTATTCATGGAAAATAGATACCTTTAAGAATATTACCTATTCAAGAATTGTCCATGAACTAGAAATTCAAGAATATCTCTAGTTAAATCCTTCAAAAAATATGAATCTTCTCCATTTCTATCATAAATGTTATATGGACCAAGCTAGATTGCATCAAATTTACCATGCTTTCCTTTATCTTCCAATCTAGCATTCCACATTAGTACCATGTCACCTATTCCAAATTTCCTATTATTGGCTTTTCTATCATAAAAATGTTTCATTTGTGACTGCAACTTGGCATTTTGAACAATAGATTCTCTCCTTGTTTCCTCTCGCTACAATATATCATCCATTCCAAGTTGCATCTTATCAATGATATCATCTTCACACAATTGAACAAATATATACATCTCTTTGATGTTATTTTGTGGAAGTCTAGCCTATATACCATAGACCAAGTCAAATGGGGCACATCCAATGGCCTTTTTCATAGTAACCCTATTAGCCCACAGAGCTAATGGCAACTTTGAGTCCTAGGCCCTCTTGTTTACCCCCAAAATCCTCTTGATGATTTTCAATATACTCTTATTACTAGATTTAGCCTAGCCATTACCTTTAGGGTGGTAAGGTGATGATGTGTATTTTGTAATGCCATACCTTTTACAAAAATCTTTATATTCCTCTGATTTGAAACACATGGCATTATTAGTTACAATCTTCTAAGGACATCCAAACCTAATTATAATATTATTCAAGATAAAATTAATCACCAACTTGCTTGTTGCATTCCTAGTAGGGATTGCCTCAACCCACTTGGTGAAATAATTAGTAGCCACCAAGATCCAAGAATGACCTCCACTAGACTTGTTTGTGATTTTGTCTATAAAATCAATTCCCCATTGTTGGAAAGGTGCTTGCACCTCAACAAGTCTTAAGGGTAGATTTCTAGAAAACTTGAACTTCCCACTGAATCTTTGACAAGTATCACATAATTTCACAAAGTTATGAGCATCTTTAAAAAGTGTTGGCAACCAAAACCCAGCCCTCAGAATCTTATGAGTAGTAGTTTTATCCATATAGTGACCAGCACATACACCTTCATGCATATCTTTCAAAATGCTTCTAGACTCAATTTCCTGCACACATTTTAAAAGGATTGCTTCCATGCTTCTCCACCACAAGTGTGCTCGGACTATAACATATCTTATAGCATGTAACTTAAGGGATCTCTTTTGATTATCAGTTAACTCTGATGGAGATTTCATAGTTTGCAAATAATAGATTACATTCTCATACCAATCAGAGGTGCCCATATCATAGAGATCTTCTCTGCAATTATCATCCAATTGATTAATTTGGTTTGCCTCTAGATTTGGTTCTACCATCAACTTGGCCAAACCTTGTCCTTTGACCAATTTAGTAATCTAGATGTCAATATTGAATTCTTGTATTCTATTGATCCACCTACACCTCCTACTAGATACCTCTTGTTGTGAGAAGATGTCCTTCACAACAGTAGTAGGAACAAAAGCAACAACAATAGCTCCCATTGAGTAACATCCAAAAGCTTTCACCCCTTTGACTAGTGCATATTCCTATTTTTCATTGATGTCATACTTTAGCTTAGCTGCTTGCAATGACTTGCTAAAAAATGCAATTGGTTGCTCATAGCCTTCTTCATTTTTTTGTAACAATACTGAAGCAATAGTGTGAAATGAAGCAAAATAAAATATGTGAATCCATCAAAATTGATTCTTACTAGCTCAAGTGTCCAAAGACACTATTCAAAAAACATCCAATGAGAGTCCTTGATGAATCTATCCATCACAGATACTCCCCCATATAACAAGCATCAACATTCAATCTAGATAAATAATGGTGCTTTGCTACATTTGACTAATACACTCTTATATCTTCTACTCTAATGTAGGAAGGGGCATAACCCATAACATACCTTGAAAATACTCAAAAGTCTCTTTGGGAAGAAGTTTAGTGAATATATCTACAATTTTCTCTTTAGTGCTCACATACTTCAATCTAATTTTCTTTTCTAAAACTTTCTCTCTCAACAAGTGATACTTAATAAACAATATGCTTGGTCTTTGAATGCAACAATAGATTCTTAGACATATTTAATGTACTTGTATTGTCACAATGTATGATAATGGGTTCACTGATTTCTATCCTTATATCCTTCAACATCTATTTCATCTAAACAACTTGCTTGCAATTGTTTGCTATTATAATATATTTTGCTTCCATTGTACTTTGTGAGGTACAATCCTACTACTTACTTAGCCAAGAAACAAATCTTCCTCCAAGAAAGAAGGCTCCACCACTAGTTCTCTTTCTATCATCCATACTACCTGCCCAATCAGCATCAATATAAACACTTAGAGTAAAATCATTAGATCTATCATACCACAATTCAGAGTCTGATGTTCCTTTTAGATATCTAAATATCCTTTTGACTACTACATAATATCCTTTGTAGATAACTTGTGTCTAGTTACCATAGGTGTTCCTATTGAAAATTAGCTAATAGTTATATATAATTTTTTTCATTTATGGAAATACATGATGTGCATGATCATAGGAAACCTCAGAAATATAGGTACTTAGTGTTTCATAATCAAAGAATTGTCTAAGTATGAAATTTGGTTTACAATGGTGTATTGTTTTGTTTATAACTTGTTGCTGATGTCATATTATGACTAGTAAAGTTAGATGGAGATAGTATAAATGTTGGTGATGATGTGTATAACCTCATAAGTCAGTAAAAACTGTACAAAATAGAGATAATCATGTTTGAACCAAAACATGATAGCACAATTGAAGGAAAGAATTATTTTGTTTACAAGATAATTACTTGTCCAATTAGGGCCAACATCCTAGCTATTTACTCTAAGTTAGAAAAGTGGATTGTGATTTTAGCCAACCAAGTAGCAATTTGTGTAAAGGCATGGTATTTATGTGAAGGACATTTTGTAATGAGAATGTGAGTGATTGTGATTGCAAGTGCTATCATGTAATTCTAACTATATGTGAACTTTTGTGAAAGTGATATATGCAAAGTTTTATATGAGCTATTTTGTGATCCAGGTTCAAGTTTAATATTAGGGATCAATCAAGGAAGAAAATACAATATTTATATTCCAAAATTCTAATTACTTGTTTAGGCAGTGAGCTCTTCTTGTAATTGGACGTGCATGTTTTAGCAGTGGGCTCATCTTGAAAATATGCAAAACTCCTAATAGGGTTGGAATCTCCTAACATGGATTCAAAGTCTTCTAGTAGGTACTTCTTATACTAAATTTACTCATTGACTCCTAATAGGGCCCATCCTTTAACATCGAACTTATATATTAGTATATTATCTAGCGAGTATCATGCCCTTAGGGTTTTCCTTTATCTAGGGTTTCCCTAGTTAACAAAATATCGTGTTATGAGTTATCTTTGTGCATTGTTATAGTTACTATTTAGCATTACTTTATTACTTTATTATGCATGGTTTAAATTAAGAAATAATATCTAGTTGGTGACTAAAGTTTGCATATTATTGATTCTCCCTCCCCCCCACCTAGTAATCCATATTTCTAACAATTGGTATCAAAGAATAGTTACTTTAAAGAGGCTTAACAACTTGAGTAAGATCCCTATGGATATGGAACAAGTGATGAAGAACCTTGAAGAATCTCTTGAACAAATTGATCTCCTTACCAAAGAAAGAGATAAGTTGAAGGATACATATGAAGACTCCAAAGTATACACTAGTTAATTGAAGGAAAAGATTGAACATCTCAAATCCAAGCCTAAGTCTACTAAATCTCAAACTAATGATGATGATTATTCAAAGTTGAAGATAGAGCACAAAATATTGAAGCATGGATTAAATATTACAAATCTAAAGTTGATTTTGAGAAATGATCCTAGCAAAGTTGAATCTAATTTGAAGACTGAAAATGCAGATCTAAGAGCAAGTCTAACAAAGGAAACATTGAAATAAGATCATGAAGAACTTCATAAGTACAATACTATTGTGAAAGGTGAATTAACCCAGTGCAAGCAAAAGCTTAAGAAGCTTTATTCTAGTAGAGAAAAGCTTGATGATTCTATGTCAATATAGAGACCTTATGATAAGACTAGTCTTGGTTATCTAATTAACATGTTTGTGAAGAAACCTAAGATTAGATTAGATTTGAAAGAAAAAGATAAACTTGACGATAAGATTGAATCTAGCCAATCTTCTGATAAACTTAAAGAAATTGGAAAAGACAAGAAAGTTGAAATTTCTGATGAACCAAAGCAAGTGGAATCTCCTAAGGAAACTAGGTATGAATTTAGAGGTAAGTGCTTTTTATGTAATGAAATAGGTCATATGAAAAGAGATTGGACTAATAAGTAATTTAATCATGTTAAGGACTTTTATTGTCATAATTATCATGGTATGGGTCATAATGCAATTGATTCTAGGAAACCTAAGTATGATAACAATAGAAGAAATAGTAGAATGTCTAGAAATACTAACCCTTAAAATAGAAGAAGATCTAATGAAAAGACATCAAGAGAAGGAAGATCTTATGAAGACAGAAGATAAATTGTGCATTATAATTGTAACAACTTAGGACACATTTCTTAGAATTGTCATGCACTAATGATCAGTAGAATCTTAGAAGTAGAGCACCTACATGTTAGTTATGCAACAACTTCAAACACCAAAGTATTATAGAATGGACAAAAACTTTGGAGATAGAAGGAACAATGGAAGAAACTTTGGGAATAGAAGGAATGACAGAAAGAACATAAAAAATGATAGAAGAAAACATGAAAGGAACTCTATAACCAATAGAGATAATGAGGAACACAAAAAGATTATTAGTGAACTTCAAGAAGAACTTAATGAGGCATTTGTAAAAGGAATAGATATCTCAAAGGAAAAGTTAGATGATGATGAGATAGGTAGATCGAAGTCAATTGTTGAGTTTGATTCAATCAAGTTGAATTAAGCTTGTTCACAGCATTAGAACTTGAGAATTTAATCCAAAAGTTGAATTAGAGGTAGAGAAGTTGGGAAAAGTTGTATTGAGATAAGCTTAGATGGTATTAAGCTTGTTTGTAATTTGGAGCTCATCTAAGAAAGTTATGAAGGAATTTAGAGTTACTAGTATTACATAAAAAAGGTTAATTCTATATTAGAAGGTGAAAAGTGTGCTTTTGTAGAGAATTTTATGATGGAATGTTCAATAAAGTTTTTTCATGTTGGTAGCTAACTATGGAAAACCTTGGGTAGCACTTGAAGATTGGATAGATGATCTTGAGCAGTTATTTGATTATAGAATGTAATTGTAAGCTTTTTCATGTGTGCAAAATACATAATTAATGAAATTTAAAGTTGATAGAATAAATGGAGTACAGAATTGATTTTCACTTCATTACAAACACATCTGAAGTGAAGAGCACTTAGAAGCAACTTGTTAGAGTGAATTTCAAAAAAAATCCTATTTTTGGAAAGAGGTATTTTCTCATTTTTTGCAAATTTATTTAGTAAAAGTTTATAATTGATAAGATCATGGATATTTTAGTAGTGCACAATGTTGATAATGAGGATAGACCTAAGTTAAAGATTGTTTCTGTAAAACCTATGGAAGGAAACTCTAACTAAGTGTTGTCTATCACTTTGAACAATGTAGTATATCTTGAAGATATAGGAAGTTATATAAATAGTAAGTTTGAGTGGATTGGTAGTAAATTCATGAACAAAGATACATAATTAGTTTTCAACCATGACATGAATATGAAGCCCAGATTTGAACATTTAAAGGAATTAGAATTGTTTAACTATCACTTCTACTGTGAGTTAGACATATATTATATTGAGTAGAATACATTATGGAAAATTATGGATGCAAGATAATGTAATTGATATTTCTATTTACCTTATTCATGAGGTAACTTGTCTTAGTAAACAAGGTAGTGTACCTATAGGTGAGAAAATGGTCAAAAAGAAAGTTGAAAGCTACACTAAAGCAGTATATAATGGAAAGGCTATGGTAAACAACACCATCAAGCAAGATGATGTAATATTTTTAAGTAGAATTATTTCCTTTTCTATTTGTGAAAGTTCAAAGATTGACAAACTTTTTGCAAGATTCATCTATGCAGCATATAAGAAATGTGTAGAGAAGGTCTCATCATAGTCTATTCCTACTTGCTGTGATTAACCTTTACATACCAATCTTGCCCCTTTCCTTATAAATTATTCATTTTCATTCATCTTGTTCTTGACTACCCATTTAGTTCCTATCACATTCTTGTCTACTAGCCTGGGGATCAATTCCCATGTCTCATTCTTTACTATCTAATCCAATTTTTCTTTCATAGCTTATTTCCAATAATCATCTCTACATGCTTCATCTTCATTCTTAGGTTCAACTTGAGATATCAAACCTAGTTCTTCATTGACTTTGCTTCTTTTCATTACAGCATTATCTCTACTTTGAATGATCTACTTAGATGGGTGACTCTTTATCATATTCTTTTCCAAAGTAGGAGTTGCTATCTCAACTCTTGGCTCTACTGAAGGTTTCAAGCTTTGTTCATGTCTTAGCTCTCCTTCATTATACAAATCATTGTTAGTCTTAAGAAATACTTCATCATTCCTTGGTTTAGTAACAACATCATCATCCAAATTAGAATCAACTATTCTTTCTTGTATCCTAAATTTCTCATCAACTCTTACATTTTCACTTTCCATAATAGTCTTAGTTCTTAGATTATAACATCTATAAGCCTTTCTTTTTAACGAATAACCAAGAAACATACCTTCATCACTTCTAGCATCAAATTTACCAATATCATCATCTCTTTTGATATAACACTTACTACCAAAATTTTTGAAATACTTAATTGTAGGTGAGTGACCAAACCATAGTTCATAAGGGGTCTTGTTTGTGTCTTTCCTAACCTATACTCTGTCAGAGTGTAGAATACTATACTCATAGCTTCTCTCCAAAACATCTTGGATACTTCATTCGTAGCTAACATAGCTCTTGTAGCTTCTATAACTAATATGTTTCTTCTCTCTGCTATACCATTATGTTCAAGGGTTCTCGGAGATGATAACTATCCTTTGATTTCATTTTCTTTATAAAACATGTTAAACTCATATGAAGTAAATTCTCCTCCTCTATCTAATCTTAAACATTTAATATTAATACTGGATTCAATCTCAACTCTATTCTTAAATATCTTAAACTTATCAAATACCTCATATTTCTATTTAAGAAATGAAACCCACATCATTCTAGAAAATTTATCAACTATAATCATAAAAATACCTTTCACCATAGAATCCCTTAGTCTTTGTAGGACCACTGAGATCTATGTGTACAATCTCCAATTTCACTATAGTGGTAAATTTCTTGTTGGGAAAAGAAGTCTTGTTGTGCTTTTCCAAAACACACTCCTTGCATATTGTGTTAGAAGGTCTTACAATCTTAGGCAAATCTCTAATTGCAAACATACTACTACTCTTCAAAATACTATCAAAGTTTATATGATAAAATCTCTTATTCCATAATGAACTGTCATCTACCTTTGCAACCAAACATGTCATTTTAGTAGGATTCAATTGAAATACATTACCTCCAAATTTGGTTCTAGTTCCAATTACCTTTCCATATTTATCTTTGATCATGCATGTCTTCTTTGTGAACTACAATTGATAACCTTTGTCCACTAGTTGTCCAAAACTCAAAATATTATGCTTCAATCCATCAAAAAAATATACATCCTTAGTGTTAGGTTTAACATCAAAGTTATAGATCCAATACCTTTAACTTGGCATGTTGCATTGTTTCCAACTTTAACAATGCCTCCATCTTGACTTTTGAAGTTAACAAACTTGTTCATATCACTAGCCATATGATGTGAACAACCACTATCAATTATCCAAATGGACTTCTTTTCAACCTATGATACCAAAGCTACTTTCTTTGGACTTTCTTCTTTGATTGCTACATATCCAATTTCATCATCACTAGCACTTACTACTTGTTCATTAAAATCATTTTCTTCATTTACATACAAATAGTCTCTATCTCTTCTAGATTTGTAGTTTCCTTTATACTTTTTCTCTCTTTTAGGACACTTAGATTCATAATTACCATGTTCACTACAAGTCCACCATATAAAGCTTTTCTTATCATCTTTTTCTCTTCTTACTAGAAGGGTAACTCCTTATCCAATCTTTCTATCCTCATCAGATCTGTTGTTGCTAGAAAAATCTCCTATAGTACTTGTGCTCCTTGATAAACTAGGTTGAATATTCAAGGCACTAAAAGATGTTTCAGTTCTAGTCAATTCTCTAGCCTGTCTAAGCTCATTCTTAATTGCTTCAAGTCTTCCAAGCAATGTCTCCTTTGTGAAATCTTTGGTACAAGATATAAACATCTACATCATTTGAACTACTAACTTTAATGGTGGTGTTAAAGCCTTGAATATCTTCCATATAACCTCATCATCTTCTTTGGTTCCTCCTTGAGATTTAATACTTACAACAATTTTTGATATCTTGCTTAAATATGTTCATATAGATTCATTTTTCATCATTTTAGCATCTTGAAATGCACAAATCCAACTTTGTAACCTTATTTTCTTAGAGTGTGCATCACCTTCAAAACTAGTTTTCATTTTTTTACAAATCAAATGTGAAGTAGAAAGTGATTTAACCTAATTGTATTTTAGGAAGTGCAGTCAAAAGTGCTTCTCTAGCTCTCATGTCACACATAAAAAGATCTCTTTCATCTTTAGTACAATTTTCCAAATTCTTTTTAGCAATGATTGTCTTCACTGATTTTTTTAAGATCTAAGATCCCAGACTCATACACAATCCATGTGTCTTCATATTTTCCTTTTATCTATCATAATTAGTTCCATCAAACTTCAAACTATCTTTCTTGAACATGCTTTCCATGGATCTCCCAAAATTGTTAAACTTTATCTTCAAGGACTTGATGCTCTGATACCAATTGTTAGAAATAATAGCCCACTAAGATAACTGAAAGGGTCCGGGGGGGGAGGTGTGAATCAATTATCCAACAATTAAAAAATTTATTATCCCTAAACAATCTTATCCATTCAACCAAAGTAAACAAGAAGCATAGCAAGTTGCACATAGACAATTACAACAGATATGTTAACTAGGGAAACCCTTGATTAGAGGGAAAACCCTAGTGGGAATGATGCCCACAAGATGATGTACTAATATAAATATTATTTGTTAGAGGATGGACCCTATTAGGAGTCTATTACAATATTTAGTACATAGAGTCTCTGTTAGGAGACTTTGAATCCTTGTTAGGAGATTCCAACCCTATCAGGAGTTGTAGTACAATATATGCAAGAAGAGAAAACTACCCAAACATTCAATTTCTACTACCTAACTATCCAAAAAAATCATCATAGTAATATATATACAATATTCCCCCATAGGAATATCATCAACATTCATGTTTCTAACAAGTTCTTTCCTTTGAAACTATTTTTTGACCATTGTCTCCTCTAGATTCTTTGATTGTGCTCACACTTTCTTTAATTCACTCAATATATTTTGCAATTTTTTCATCTTCTCTCATCTTCATCTGATCAAATTGTCCTCTAAGATTTTTGGCTTTAGCTCTTATTACATTATCATCTCCTCCATAGATGGCTTTTAGTTTGATCCACATATCGTAAGCTATAGTGCAACTTTTGACATCATTAAATTTAACATAATTAAGATCAAATGCAATATTAGTCATCATGATATTATGATTTTTCTTTTTAAATATTTCTTCAATTGATAATGTCTAGTAGGAGTCTTGTATTCACTATAAAGGTACTTGCATCCTAAATCACTAATAGTTGCCAAATGTAACTACATAAGTCCTTGCCATGTTGTAAAGTTTTATCAGTTGAACTTGGAAATTTCTCTTTTATAAGACATCTTGATCTTTAGCTTAGGTCCTTGAAACCTTCTTTGCAAGCACCAAAATCTCTAATAACAATTGTTGGAAATATAAGAGGAGTAACTAAGAGGGGAGGGGTGAATCAATTACCACAAAATAAATCCTAGATCCCTTAGAGGTCAATACAAATAAAAAATCTAACTAAACTAAACTCTGTTGTTACTCAACAAATACACATACACTCAATTTACACTAACAAATGTTGTAACTCAGTAAATATTGAAATAACTTTGCAAATTCTTATCATGAAAATCTTCAGATATTATTTGTGATTGATCTTAATTTTACTCAGTTGCATATACATAAAAGGGATAGCATAAACACAATTGACACCAAGATTTAATGTGGAAATCTAATTTGAGAAAAACTACCATTTGTAACTAGTTACTAATTTTCACCCTTCTAAAGTGAGCCCTGTTAGGAGCCAACTCTATTAAAAGTTTAAAAAAAGCTATTAGGTGTCACCCTATTAGAGGATTTAATCACTCTATTACGAGTGGCCTTGTTAGAAGTCTTTAGAAACTTCAATAGAAATGCCACCTTTTTAGAGGATTTACAAATAGCTATTAAGCCAACTTTGCTAAGAGATTTAGATCACTACTACAATATTTAGAGAGTAACAATGAAATGACCTGATTTCTAATGCAACTAAATTGTTGATTATAGATCTCAATTCTAGCTTGTATACTTGATATTTCTTGATTGAATTTATCTTTTTAGTTCACCAAGGATATTATGCTTATCCTTTTAATTCACTTCCTCTAAGCATCATTAAATATTCAATTAACTTCCACACATTCAATCCTCAACTTGAGCTTATATTTATATCTTAGATATTATCAAGTTGGCTTAAATAAAACATAGAATAGTAATTATTCATTTTCTTATATGGATAGAACCAACAAACAATTCAATTGAACTTAATTTTCCAAAGAAAGATTATCCTTTGTTAGCTAGCCTTGATCGGTAGATACTAACTCAAAGCAATTTTCTTATGTTAACCAATTGACCTTGGTCAACACTGCATGTTCACAAAGTTCCTTTGGTAACTGAGAAAGATTACTTAGTATTGATTCCATCCAACATTACCTTCATTAACTGAGTGAGCTTGGTTAACACTCAACTTCTATAAAATTTACTTTGTCACCTAAGTGAACTCAGTAGACACTACCTTATAAACTAGGCAAACTTTCAAATGCTCGGCAGACACCAAAAATTGTCTTCAATGTTTGAGTGAACTCGACATACACTGACTAGAAATGATATGATATTTTGTGTAAGATCAAAGATAATATACAATTAATCAATTGTTACCAACAATACTCATCATACTTACTCATGTGATATGATATATTTGTTTCTCTATACTATTTCCATGCCTCAAAAAAATTAGGGTAAGCATCATACAACTCTTTCATCTCATGAAAGCTTAGAACTTCATCCTTCATCTCAATCAACAAAGGACATCTTGTGCTTAATTCATCAACTCAGTTAGTGACTCCACCCTTATTCTTCATCACAAATGTAAAACTTTGCAAGTACTCAACCCACTTCATATGTCTCTAATTCAATTTATGTTGACTTCCCAAGTACTGTAAAGCTTTATGATCAAAATACAATACAATATCCTTAGGAATCAAATAGTGTCTCTACTTCTTCATATCTTGAAAAATTACATAAAACTCTTGGTCATACATATAATACTTCCTTCTAGCATCATCCAACTTCTCACTAAAGAAAGAATCATGTTTACCTTCTTGACTGAATACAACTCTTATCGCACTACCACTTGCATCAAATTCAACTTGAAATACCTTTTTGAAAGTAGGAAAATCAAATATAAGTAACTCAAAAACCTTTTGTTTCAAAGTCTCAAAACTCTTTTCAGCTCTATGTTTCTACTTGAAATCCTTTTTGTCTCCTCTCATTATCTTAGTCATAACATTGAAAATAGAGCTGAAATTCATTATAAACTTTGTGTAAAAATTAGCCAAACCATGAAATGATCTTAACTCACCCAAATTCTTGGGTATAGGCCATTCCAGAAAAAATTAACCATCTTAGGACTCATTCTCAAACCATCATCTAAAATCACAAATACTAAATACACAATTTCTTCTTGCATAAAAGAACACATTTTAGGTTAATCATCAAGTTCTCCTCTTTCAATCTCTACAATACTTGTATAACATGCTCAAGACACTCTTCCTTAGTCTTACTGAATATCATAATATCATCCAAATAAAAAATCACAAACTTATAGAAAAATCTCTTGAAAACCTCATTCATCAACCTCATGAAAGTACTAGGTGCATTAGTCAAACCAAAAGGCATTACTAACCATTCATAAAAACCATCTTTTGTCCTGAAAGTAGTTTTCCATTCATCACCTTTGCTGATTCTAATATGATGATAACCACTCTTCAAATAAATCTTGGTAAAATACTTTCCTGCACTTAAACAATCCATTATATCAACCATCCTTGGCAAAGGAAACCTATATTTCACTGTGATCTTGTTAATAGCTTTGGAATCAATACACATTCTCCATTCTCCATTCTTTTTAGGTACTAATACAATAGGTATAATGAATGGACATAAAATTTCTTTGATAAAACCTTTCTAAAACAACTCATGCACTTGTTTATTAAGTTTTTCATTCTTAGTAGGTGTCAATATATATGGTGCTTTATTTGGAAAACTAGCTCTAGGAATCAGATCCATAAAATGACTTATACTTCTTACTAGTGGTATACCATTAAGAATATCTTCTACCACAATTTATTTATACTCGTTCAAAAAAAATCAATTTTTCTAGTACTCAGCTTCTACTAGTTTCTTTTGCTTGGTCATTGCTAGTAGAATTCTACTTGGTCACCACTATTTTCTATCACTCAGATTCTACTAATACAACTTAGCCTTCTAGGAATTATAGTAAATTATGCTTGATTCTACTTCACTTTTTTTTTTCTAATTTTTTTCCATTAACCATGACAATTCTCACAATAGTACAATTAATCTCATCTAGACTTTCAATTAAAGGCAACAATATTTTCTTTCTTCAATTCAACTAAAGAGTATATTGATTCAATCTTTTCCCAGATCTTTCCAACAAAATATGACAACAATCCATAGGCATAACATTACATAGAACTTCATCAAAATAATTCCCAACCTTAACCTTCACAATATCTTGTTCACTTACCAATATTGTATGCACATCTTTGATCCATGGATAGGGATAGGGTTTTGGATGCTTTGACCTCTATAACTACAACTTTGTAACCAACTCTAATGATGCTAAATTTGTAGAACTTCCATTTTCAATGATCACCTTGCAACATTTTTTGGCCATCTTAAATTTAGTCTTGAATATACTTCTCCTTAGGATAGGTTTCTCATCACTTACCTTATTAAATAAGGTTCTTCTCACCATCAGATATTCTCCAACCTTAGCTCCACTTGGTGAACCCTTAGTCTTTTCTTAAACCAAAATTTTTTTATTACCTTGCCCATTTTTGGAGGATCTACTCTCAAAGGATCATTTTCCCTCTTTACAATATCTAAAATAATTACCATGAACAAAACCTCTAGAATAAGGTTTACCTCTTTTTCAGTAAGGACAATATGTCCTTTGTAAGAATCACAACCTTTCCACCAAGTCTTTCCTTTGTCGCCATTATTCCATTCATATTTTCCCTTGTCTTGCATAGAATTTTCAAATATTCCACCTTCTCCATAAGATCCAACTCTACCTCTTTGTCTTTTTTCATGCTTCTTTGTCAAGATCTCCCCAACTTTCAAGACATATTGATATGCTTCCTTCACACTTTCCAATTTCAAAAAACTTATTTCATCTTGAATCCTAGATCTTAATCCATTTATGCACCTTGCAATTTTCTCCACATCATCATCTACATGTCTAGATCTAATGCCCATTCTATAGAGTTCTTCAGTATACTCCTTCATAGACATATCACTTTGTCTCAAAATTTGGATTTTTATCAACAAGTTAACTTGGTAATCAACACGAATGAACCTTTTCTTCACCTTGTTCACCATTTTCAGACAAGTCTCAATCTTCTCCTTTCCTTTCCTTTGTCTATCAATTTGCAAATGCTTGCACCATAGTGAGGCATGACCCTTTTACCTAGTAACTACAATTTTCACCTTCTTATTATCAACAATTTTTTCATACTCAACAAACTTCTCCATATCAAAAATCTAATCCAACACAATATTGGAGTCTAATTTTCTGTCATAAGGAACAACTTCAATGACATGCTTTGAATGTGCCTTAGACAATACTCTCAATAATCTTCTCTCATCTAGATCTTCCTGAGGTTCTAGATTAGGGTTTGGTGCTACTTCTTCATCATCACTCACATTGTCAAGATGTGCTCCTCTCCTCTAGGCTATCTCTACAACATCTATTCTGGCTATAATTTGTCTCAATGTATCTAGTGTGACATTACCAAGATTTCCTCTACCCTGAACCATCTTTACAATTAGGTTCCTACAAGATTGTAACCCTCTACAAGTTGTGGGTCAAATCCTTATCTTTTCTACCCTACAACCAAATCGACTTAGGGTTCTACATAATCCAATCTCCACAAGGAAAAACTTGGCTACTTGATGTAGGGAGACTAAGGGAAACTAGGGTGAAAGGCACACCCAACTACCAAAGTCACCTAAAAGAGTAAACACAATAGAAA
Source organism: Cupressus sempervirens (assembly GCA_028749045.1). Lineage (NCBI taxonomy): Eukaryota > Viridiplantae > Streptophyta > Pinopsida > Cupressales > Cupressaceae > Cupressus > Cupressus sempervirens. Next base: position 33,907,613 of record CM053787.1, read on the forward strand.
CATAGCACAAAGAACATCAACCAAAGGAGATAAAAGAGAAAAAAAAAATTGATTGATCTAATCATCAACATACTTGCCCAACTATGAGGCCTTTTGGGTTAATACCAACATTACAATTCAAACTTTGATCTTCAAGTATGATCCTCACATTCTCTAGATAAAATTATCATTTCTCTCTAACTCCTACTTCCTCTCATCGAATAATAATAATTCTAAGACTCTACCCAAGACCCCTTTAAATAATTGCATGCCCACAAGTCATCCTAGTACAAATTACCAACTAAATAAATCTTTACATTAAATAAGTAACCAAACCACAAATTAGACTACAAAAAATATTAAGTACAAAGATAAAATTAAATACATGCAAATTTGTCTCAAACTAGAACTAGACATAGATCTCAATCAAAGAAGGACCAAGGAAAATACTAGCACTTGACAATGCTCAACATACATAGGAACTTGGCACCAATAAGCACTGGACACATACTAAGAATTTGACACCAACTAAGAACTTGATAACAACTAAGATCTTAACACCAACAAGAACTTGACATATACTAAGAACTTGATACCAACATGAACTTGAAAATGCCATATACCAAAACTTATTAGCAATAAAGAAACAAGAAAACATTCAAGATAGAAATGCAACCCATGATGCTCCCGCATTAGGAAACCACTTGTTGTTGCTCAAGATGCACTTCCTAATGCTTGACACATAAGGTGTTGGACTCACCTTCATCAATGTATATAAGGATTCTATAATATTCAGGTTCCTTTTTACATTAAACTTTATTCTTTTCTACATATTCATCAACTTTCACATTTTCACTTTCAACAACTTTGTTATTGTTAGAGTTCAAACACTTATTCTTTTCTCTTAGTGGAATAACCTAAGAATATGCCTTCATCAGTTTGTGGAGCAAGTTTTCCATTTCCATTGTCTTTTAGTATATAACATTTTCTTCCAAAAACTTTTTAATAATTCACATAAGTTGCATGTCCATACCATAACTTAAAAGGTGTAAGCTTTGTACCTTTATTGACTTATACTTTGCTCAACATATAAACAAAAATTACTTACAACTTCTCTCTAGAACATAGGTGCAACATTCTTCTCCATCATCAATGTCCTAGTATAGTACATGATTGATCTATTCCTTCTTTCCACAATTCCATTCTATAGAGGGGTCTTAGGTGAATACATCTATCTTTTGATTCATCTATCATTACAAAATGTGTTGAATTCTCCATATATGAATTCACCTCCTCTATCAGATCTTAGATAATTCAAGATTTAACACGTTTCTTTCTCAATTCTAGCCAAATACCATTTAAACATTTTAAATGCATTAGATTTTTATTTAAGAAACATCATAGTCATCATTCTAGAGTAGTCATCAACAAATAGAATAAAATATTTTTCACCACAATAAATTTGTAAAAAAATAGGTCCACAAAGGTTAGTATGAACCAATTCTGAAATAACATCAGAAGTATAGGTCTTTTTCTTGAAACTAGACTTGACATTTTCCCAACTAACATTGTTTATACATCACATTATCATATTTCTTCAATTTTGGTATCCCTTTTACTTTATTCATCTTAGTAATTCTTACCAAATTATCAAATTTCATATGACATAGCATCTTATGCCATTACAGTATATCTTCACATTATGGAAAAAAAAAAGTGTCATTAGATAGGTCTAGATAGAACAAATTACATCTGGTTCAATCTCTACTTCCAATCAATTCTCCCAAACCAATGTATATCTTGGCCTTCTTATTCTCAAATTCAACTTTGTAACCTAAACTATTCAACTATTTCACACTCAAAAATTTGTAGTTAAGTCCTTCAACCCAATAATATTTTTCACATCTAATCTTGTTAGTTAATTTTATTGGTCCTTTACCTTCCACAAAATATGGTGCATCATTACAACACTACCACCTTTATAATTTTATAGGTTTTCAATCTTACTTTTATCACCAATCATGTGATGTGATAAACCACTATCAATTATCCATCTATCACCCTTACTTACATATGGAATAAGTATAGTTTTCTAATCTTCATCAAAATCATCTTTCATAGAAACATAAACAACTTCTTCATCATTACTATCAAATTCACTATTACTTTAATCTTCAACAATGTAACAAGACTTCTTATCTTTTCCTTTGTAATCCTTATATCATTTTTTTTCTTTTCCATCTATTCTTCCTTGAACTTGTTATCTTTCCTTTCATCATTGTAATCCATGTCAGGACACCTTTTAACAATATGACCAACCTTATTGCATGAAAAATAGATTATAGAGAGTTTACCTTTTTACCTTTTTCTACCTCATAGAAGTCTCCTATTCATTAATACTTCAAGATTTCCAATATCATCATCAAAAGATTCACTCTCAGTAGCTTCATACTTTCCTTTCTTTTTCTTGGACTTATGCAAAACTAATTATGACTTGAACGAAGCTTCAATAGAAATGATATTAAATTTATCAAAATTTTACAATTCAAAAGAAGTGAGTCTACCAACTACACTTTCCAAAGCTAGGTCATTACAAGGAGTACATCTCAGTTCTTGTATTACAAACATTGTAATAGTATAAATAGAAAGTAAGGTTCTCAATACCTTGCTAATTGTTGGTCTAGTTTTTTACAAAATAAATTTTGTAAAGTCCTAGCTAAAAATCAGATTTAATTTTGTGTTTTGCCTACTAGGGATTTTGGTTTTCTGCCTTTGCAAATTTTAAAAACTTTTGAAAAACCCTATTAAACCCTATGTTTTGTGTTCCTTTTAATTTTAATCAGGTGTGAAGCTTTTGAAATTTTGAATATTCCTTAACCCATTCAAATCTTCTGCTATACCAAGTGCCTTTTACCTAGTTTGTTCCCACCGTCTAATCTTTATCAGATCTATGACTATCACATCATCGCTATGAGGAAATGTGAGGTTTTTAATGATAATGACATACCAATTTCTATGAAATGGATTGACATTGTCATAAAGTAGAGGGTCAGCGCAAGAAAATTGCATTGTTTTGAAAAATTTGGTCACATGCTTCATGTCAAAACTGTCAGTGTCAGAAAAGAAACCACTTGGAACAAGTTTGTAGTTGGCATCATTAAAGTCTAGTTTTTTCAATGAGTCATTATGTCATGACTAAAAATTCCTTGTGCCTTTTCAGTAGTGACATAGCACCTTAATAGAGAATATAGAAGATAGAATTTTTTTGAAAAAGACAGTGACCATGAAGTTCACAAGTGGTATTATGGATGTGCATCTTTATTGCTTTGTGAAAGGTGTTAATTATAGTAATCATGATTGAAAAGTAGGTATCTTCCTCACACAAAATTTTAATAATATTCATGAGGTCACCATGTTGTGAATGGAAAACTAATAAATCTTACAAGTAGCGACACAGTGACTCGATGGGAAGTGATTTTTGCAGCAGTGATTCTAGAACATGGGTCCCAACAACCGTTTCATAAAAAATAAGCCACATGATCTCCTGGACATGGTGGCATCCTTCTAGGAAACATATATGCACCAAAGAATTGAATAACATGGGAGGTTGTTATGTCACAACTGGAAAATCCTTGTACCTTGCTGGTAGCAACATAGCACCTAGCCTAAAAATGTGAAACATGGCAGGCCCAAATCACATGATGTCACAATAGGGATTGGAATATTAAATTATCTACTAGTTAGATATAACATTTCCATGTGATTAGTAATATGGACCCATTCCCAGGTCAAAAATCAGATGAGAGATGGTGGTCATTGGATTAAATCACATCAATGGTTATCACCAAGTTGCTATAGAAAATTGTGCATTGTTACCCAACATGACATGGCAACTAAGGGACCCACTATAGTTATATGACTCTAATGCATTTTCCTCACCTTTAGATCAAGCATAGATCTATGGCTATCACTTCATCACTATGGGAAATTGCTTAGGTTTTAAGGATAGTGACACAGTGAGTAAACGAAATGAATAGGGGACCCAATACATTTGTTTTAAATAATGAATCAAATGTTCATCATTCGATCAAGATGGAATCAATGGTTGTCTCTATATCACATACATAATATTATTGTTCTGACATAGCAATTTGGTGACACATGTCCTTGAGGATTAGTGGGTCCAGTTTGTAACACCAACAGTGAAGGAAAAGTACTAGTCTAGAATTTTCATTAGATTAACTTCTAGAATGGCAAGTGGAAAATGAGTCATCCCTATTTTCACTCCTAGATTGTTGGATTTTTTGAGATAAACGGTGTGAATTTAAATGTAGAAGGTGGTGCCACTTTATTTCTCTTATAGTTCATTTATGATGAATGAAAGCTTTGTGTGTGAGAAAAAACTAGAGTATATTGTAGAAGATTTTACCATTTCCATCCCACATGAACAAGATTTCAAGTTCCAGAGAAGAAAAAGTTAGCATGAATTTGTGCTAGGCTTGATTGGAATGTGAAGGAATTTCCCTTTTTTCACAAGACATTGTAGAGTTGTAGAGAAGAAAAAGCAAGAAATCAAGTAAGTCTTCATGTTCTATACCCTCTATAACATTTTAGTTTTTTGCAAATTGTATTTAGTATGTCTCCCAAGAAGGTTTTCTATAGGAAAGAAGATTATTTGGCTAGGAATATCAATGATGACCTTCTTGAAATGCTCCCTAAGTCTACGAATGAAGCTGTGAAAGTGAAGAAGCTAACCTCATTAAACCCTAGGCTCAAAATCATAGATGGGTTATATGATAAAGGGAATTGGGTCAGGGATGCCAAAAATTCTCAAACTAGTATTTCTTTGTTTAAGAAATGGTTTTCAAAAAGGAATTTATTTGCCCCACATGCCAATACCTAGAACTTTAACTTAGGAAAGTTAGTAGTTCCAAATTTTTTTATAGATTTTGATCTTTTGGAAGCTGTTGCAAAAAACTATTATCAAGCAATCAGAGTAGTGAGAACAATTGATGGTGAAATTTGATCACACTCAACCCTGAGAAAATTTGAGAGGTATCTGGTTGAGGGCCTTTAACACACTATCATGTGCCCATTGACCTACAAGAATTAGAGATATAATATATGTCAAAGAAGGATGTGATTAGGTAGGGTGCACTGAGTGCACATATAGGAAAAATTGGAAATTTTCTAGTGATTACAACATCCTCTAGGTAACCTTTCAAAAGGGCATATTTCAATACCAGGGCTGTGGAGGCATACAAGACCCTATGTAGAGTTTTTGGTGAAGATGAAGAGGATTTTATGCCTATAGTTTTTATGTATATGATCACTTAGATTCCCTCTTTTGGTGTGGATGTTATTTTTGATTTTGCCTCCTATTTAGTAGAAGAGATTCATACTTGCCTAGTTGGGATTACAAGAAGCAAGGTCGAGAAATTTTTTGGTCACTATTCCTTGTTGATGCATATGTTTTTTCTCAAAGGAGTAATATATTTTGGTAAGGAAATGGAATTAAATAGAGAATAGGATGGGGAAGCACTACCAGTCTAGTTATGGAGTGCAGATATGACCTAGGAAGTAGAAAAATCTAGTTTTGTTAAGTAAGTACTTTGCTTCAAAGTTGAGATGCCTATTATTAAGTGACAATCCTAGAGTGCCTAAGGCATTGGTAAGTCTTATTAGGCCCCTTGATAATCATGTTGGTTTGAAAATGTCACATAATTGGGAAGATATCATCCCATACTCAGTTTTAACTATCCTTAGGATTTATGGTTTTAGAGGTACCCCTCATGTATTACCCTACCATGTGGTATTCTAGTAGCTAGGAGGATTGGAGGAAATTTATTTGTTGAAAAGGAAAATAAGGTCAATATTCCCAACTTGCACTACAGCCCACCAATTTGTGATCACAAAAGAAGGTTGCTCATCTTTGTACAAATTTTTAGATTAGTATAAGATGGCAGTCTCTCATCCCCATTTTTGTGACATTGAGGGATTCTATGACTTAGCCTTTAGGCATAGAACTAAGTTGGGCAAAATAAAACATGAGTCATACTTTCCTAAAGACATAATAAGAAATGAGTTTTCCCTACAAGAACAGGAAACCAAGAAAGAAAAATGGAGAGTGTTCTCAAGGGTTTTCAATTTTATTCATTGTTTTGATGAAGATTATTATCCTTTGGGTAATGCCACCATAGATAAAGATAAAATTAATAAAATTATGATTGCTTTCCCTAACATAATGAAATCTATGAATGATAAAAATATTTTTTTTATTAATGCTTTTCTAGATAGGCCTAAGGAGATAATGAGAAAATTAACATTCAATCCCAGTGTAGGTGCAGGACAATTGATTGTCCAGAAAAGGTTAGGCTATAATATAATTCAAAATAAGAAAGCCAATGTGGATAAGGGAAAAAAAATAATAGAATCCACTAGTGTTGTGTTGGAACAGAGACCTACTAAACCCTCCCCTAAGAGGCAAAGAATAATAAGGGACTGAGGTCCTCACATTGAGGAATATTTTCCTACATAATCCCATTTGTGGATTGAAGAGGAATAGATTATCAGGGAGAAAATTGAACAAATATGGTCACAAGGAGGAGTTTTTATTACCTAGGTAGAATTAGATGAGGTAACCCCCCAAGAGTCTCTTGTGCCAAGCCTTGAGTTGATAGTGGTAGATTTGAAGGGAAAGGAATTGGACCCTATGATGGAGCAGGCCAGTCATGAATTTTTTTCAGATGATAGTTTTGTTAGTTCTAGTGCCTTCCACCAATTTTCATGGGGGACAAACATAGGAAAATATGAAGAAAGATGCAACCATTTAGACATAATTAAAAGATGAGATGATAAAGGAATTTCAATTTTGACCCTTGAAGAAGAGAGAGAAATGGTAAGAGAATCAGGTGTTTTAGTGCTTCTCAATTGGGATATAAAAGATGCTCTAATTTTTAATTCTATTTCCAATAAATTAGAGAAATTAGACCAAGCTAAAAAGGAAATCTCAAGGTTCTAAGTTTAGTACAAACCAAGCTACTTTGGTTATTTGGTCCATTAGAAAAGCATTCAGAACAAGGTCTCTGCAAATAGATAATACTAGGTTGATTGGTAATTTGATTGTAAAAAGAGTAGAGGATACAAATTCTGTAGAGGTGGCACATTTAAATGATGAGACTTCACAATGAACTTTGACCACTATAGAGAAAGATGAGAATAAGAGATTGAAATTGCAAGCGAAGTATGAGAGAGTTTTGGAGGCATATATAATAAAGAAGTTCATAAAATAATTGACATTGAAACTAAGGTAATGAGGAGATCTTCTAGGCCAAGAATCGTATATCCCCACCCTCTAGTGGAACCTTTTAAATCCACTCCTCTCATTGAAATACTGGAGACTCCACAAAGGCCATAGTAGTATACAATAGAAGATTTTGAGGAAGAAAAGAATGAACTATGGGCATTGCATGTAGAGATGAATGTGCAATATGAAGACAAACTAAGAAAGGCTCTCATGTATCTGGTTGATAAAATTGAATGGCCATTATTTTATGACCAATTGGAAAAAGTAATAAAAATAAGGGATGAAATAAAGGCAAGTGATGAGGCCTTGAAACCTATTGTAAATAAGTGAAGTAAGAGGAGAATTAGATGATCTATTTTGTCTAAGAATGAATAAAGTGATTAATGAGATAGGAAATGCATGGTGGGCTACCATAATAGAAGAAATGGTGAAGGTCCAAATATTTTTTGATTCCTTAAAATAAGATTTTGTTAATATTGATAAAGTGGCAAAATATGTAATGAAGAAGCAAAGTGATATTTTGTAGCTTAATTGGCTAGATGACACACTTTTTTAAAATTGGATGGTAGAAATTGCTTCTAATGAATAGTTTGAAGCAACTAAAACTGATGATGATGAGGTGGAGGAATATGAAGTATAGATCATTGATACAACTACACAAGATCAGAGGGAAGAAGAAGATAAAGGAAATAAATCATTTTTAGTTGCAGGTCTAGAGGCCCAAGATGTTGACATCACAGAGGAAGAAACAAGAATAAAAGTACTTTTATCAGTCCATGATGAAAATAGTGAAAACCCTTGAGTTGAGTTTGATTTGCAATTTCCCAAGAAAATTTTATCATTGGCCAATCTAGCAGCTGCATATACCAAAGATTCAAAATAGCAGTGGCCAATCAAAAAATTAGTAACATGTGAAGGTGTAATAGAAATGGGACATACCAAAGGAATATTTGATGTATTAGCTTTATGTTAAACAAAGTTTTGTCTTTAACAAAATGTAAATATCTCTATCTAGAGGGACAACTATCCTTTTCTCTTAGCCTAAAGCTTGTTGCATCTCACATTATTTAAGTGAGATTCCAAGGCTAGAGAATGGTCTAATTTCTAATAGAATTTTAGTTTTACTTGAATATGGTTCAGTCCAGTTTATTAGTGCAAAAATTATAATGTATTTTCTATAGAAATACTTCAAAATATATCAATTTTACAGGGGTCTAATGCCTTTTCTAGAGTCATTATGTGTTTTACTACAATTGTATACAAATCTTCAAAGGAGATTAATACAAAATTGAACTGTCCCCATATCTATTCTTGCTAAATTTTGTCTCCATTGTTATTACCTGGTTATTTTGATATTGTGTGAGCAAAGCTTTTCTAGTTGAATGCAATTCACTTAGATTGTGTGTCAACTCATCATTTCTATTAATTTAATGAATTAAGTAAATGCTTTAGTGAATTTTATAGAGTTGCTATGGTAATAAGAAGGATGTCTATAAAGAATGAAGTCGAGTAAGAATTGCTGATAGTATTGATTGCAATCCAATCAATTAGAGCTATAAATTGAAGTAGACTCTAAAACCCAATGGAAGATGCACTGATCTAATTAATCTAGTCTATAGATAGATAGATTATGAATAGACATCAAGCTTAGAATCAAAATCAACTTTATTTTACTGTTTGAAGAGTTTCAAAGATGGTCAACACTTGTTTGCATGTAATCTCTCAGCCTTAGGTAGCTACTTTTGCTTGAAATATTTGCAAATTTGAGAAGAATTGTGACCAAATCTGCTTATAATGGATGTATATCATTTGAAAATGTCAAGAAATGGATAAAGTACATATATGTCAAAGATAAAAGATGAGAATTAGAATGAAACTAATAAAATTCTCATACAACAACATTCATTTTGAATCATCCCTTAGGTATACCCACCTTGGTTCTGCAAAGCCTAAAGAGTAGAAAATTGTTCCTAGTTTTGTTGAAGTTGGATCCATAGCTAGTCCTTATATTTGTAAGTATTATTATCTTGCTATTGAGCCTTTGTTGTTCAATAGTTTAAAAACATCAACAAAATGATGAATCTACTAGGGAGTTGTCCAACACATGTGTGAGAAGTACTGCAATTTCTTTGGTCTTGTTGTGTACGTGTGTGTTAGATTTTTTAGTACTGCTTGCGGTTATAATGGGTATTGTTAGTGACAAACCTTGAGAATTTAAAAAGAAAAAAAGAAAAAAAAAATCAAATGCCATAGAGGTGTGCTGACATATACAACCCTTCCAAGTGTCTTATTTTTCAAGCAAGAGTAGCAGTCTTATGATCTTAGTGATTGGTTCATCTGTGTGTTAGATATTTCTATACTATCTTGTGTATTTTCCTTAAAGTTAGGAGTAATTTTAACTATTGTGTTTTCCCTAGAATAGGGCGGTGACTCAATCAAGGTTTTGAAGCTAGTGCTTATTTGATAAATAGTAAAATGGCTAACAAAAGAGAAAACACAAGAGTTTACACAAGAGCCAATCATGATTTACCAAGGTATATAGACTTACCTCAAGGTGGTAGGAAGAACCCGAGTAAGAAAAAGTTAGTGGTAGGAAACTAAGAGGTAGTGTATTAGTTAGTTCTCAATACTAACTAGTGGTAGGGAGAGAGTCTTCTTCACTTAGCTCTAAATCAGAAACCACAAGAATCTTAGGAGGAATATTTAGTACCCCATTACCAAATGAAAATATCTATTAGGAAAAGAATGTGCCACCAATAGAGAATGTATCTCCTAGGCTAGATTTGATAGTTGAGATGAATCATAGGATAGGAATTAGGAGTTCAATTGGAGATCCTTTTAATCCCAGAGTGGTCCCATACATGGAAACTAATCTTATAGACCTGGATGATCTTGCTGATTTGGAAGCTAGTTCTTGCAGATCCTAAAGAAGTACAATAAGAGAAATGGGTTGTTGAAGAAGAAGCTAAGTGTACTCATCTAGAAAAGAAAAGAGAGAAAGCCACCCTAGATGCTATAGTGGAAAGAGATAATCTACTTAGAAGGATGGCTACTCAAAAAGAACAAAACAAGAAGTTAGAAGAAAGAACTTCAATCCTTCATGCTGATGTCTTTGGAGATGTAGATAGCTTGAGAGCCAAAGTTTAGGAGCAAGAAAAGTTTCTAAGCCAAAAACAAGAACCTATTATTTCCTAAGTTCAACCCTACAAGCCCATCCAAAATAACTTAATAGAACCTACTATAAAAAAGATAGATAAAGGAAAAGGCAAAGCCATTGGGATCTAGATAAACAAGCCTCAAATAGTAGTAAGTAAATCAATAAATGGCCCTATGTCAAAATTAGATCTAGAATCGAAAAAGGCTAGGAAAGAGAAAGAAGATCTTGCAAAAGAACTCGAGAAGCTTGAGGATGAAGCCCAAGCCATAGAAACTAGGAGAAAAATTTAGTTCATAAAGTCTAATTTTGCATTGGCTTTATGGCCAAAGTTGTCTACCTCAGTTGTAACTTTTGCACCTATTTGTGGACTAGTAATGTCAACTCAAGGACTATCTCAATCTACCCCTACCTCATCATCCACCATTGGTACTCAAGTCCTAGTCATTGAACCTCAACAATCTCAAAGTGTTATTCTCAACCAAGCGAATGTAGCAAGCACCTCAAATGTTGCTAGTTTTTAGAAGAAGCCCATCTACATGGAAAAGTATGGAGAAATGTCATTTGTAGGTATTATTGGTGCTCCACACCCTATATCTTTTTATTTAAGAGATAAATTTGTCAAGTTCTTTGGAAATAATGTTGTTACTAGTGAAGAGCACTTGAGAATTTTCATAGATATGCTAAATGACTTTGAAGTTGAACATGAGGATGTGGTGATAAAGTTATTTGTTCATTCATTGATTGAAGATGCAAGAGATTATTTTAGAAGATTACCTGATGACAACATTAGTTCATGGAGTGGTTTGGAGAAATTATTCAATGAACAGTATGGAGATAATACTAATGTTGGGTTTATGTTGAATGATTTTAATAACATCAAGAAGAACCCTAATGAGTCTACATTTGATTTCAATGTAAGATTCCAAAAGGGTATGTACATATTGTTCCAATTTATGACGTTGAATGAGGATGTTCGTCTTACAACCTATTTTAATGATTTTGACAGCAAGATGACTTACCATTTGAGGGATAAAGATCCTAAACTTTGAGGGATGCTTATAAGATTGTAGTGAACATTGAAAATAATAGGAAAGCATCTAGAAAGATTGGTAGGAGAGATGATTCAAAGTTGTTCAATCCCAAGAATAACAACAAAAGGGAAGTTGATAAAACCCACGCAGGAAAGAAGCCTGAAGAACCCACAATAGGTCAGGTGTTGGACTTGTTAAAAAAGATGAACTAAACTACTTTCAATGCATATAAGTCAAATGTTGGTGAGAAAGCCCCAGGGAATAACAAAAATTTCAATAGATAGCCTAGAATGCAAAACTATCCTTATACCACTCAATGGAGGGATGGTAAGCCAATTCCTATCCAAACCCAAAATGTAAAAGATAAGGGTACACTAGATCCTCTATAAAGAAGTTCTTAATATGAATAATAATGTGCCACGGTGTATCATTTGTCAATTGCCTCACTCTTTAGAGTATTGTGTAATTTCTTAGTCATTTGTTTCAAATAATAATGCACAAAATGAGGAGGAGGAAGAAGAAAAAAGCCATGATGATGTAAGATGTAATATGGTGAGCATGTGCAATGATTGTGTGGATTCTGATCTGGAAGAAAATTAAAGTGATCTTGAAAATAAGAAAATTTCCTATCAGTTACATCATCAACAAGTGTTTTCAAATAGTGAAGGGTGTGATGAAGATCAAGTATGTGCTACATCTTCTGAAGTTGGTCATGTAAATTTTAGAATGCCCTCTAAAGAGGAGATCGATAGGATCACTACAAAATGATATCCCAAGTACATAGCACTTACAATTTGAGAATAAAAACAATTAATAATATTTTTGGGAAGCCGTCTAGTATATTCATCAAGGATATTACACATAAGATGAAGGATGAAAATAAGGAGGCTAATGTAGAGACAATTAAAGTTAAAGATATTAAAACCAAGAAGTGGGAACCCAAGAAGAAGGTTCGTTTCCAAACAAATGAGATAGCAAAAGTAATTGTGCAAGAAAAGGGATCAAGATCTGATACTGTCAAGCAAATAATAGTGCTTGATATTTAAATGGTTCCTACTCCAAGTATGATTATGAAAACCACTATATCTGATCCTATTGACATGATATCCATGTTGTCACAAATTATTGTTAAAGTACCCTTATCTGAACTATTTAGAATTGAAGAGCATAAAAGTAAAGCTTTATCATGGTTGGGAGGGATAGGAACTCATAACAATGTTTTAAAACAACATGTCATCCAACAAACCCCATTGGTAGTAAAATATAGTGGTATTATATCTCAAATTCTCCAAATGTTTTTGGATGATTCATTAGTAGCATATATAGAAGATATTGACCCATTCTTTCTCAGCTTGATTATAAAAGGAAAAACCCTAAAAAAAATGCAAGATAGATTCAGGAGCCTCTAATACTATCATTCCCTTCAAAGTAATGGAAGCCCTAGGGTTGAAAGTATATACTAAGCAAGGTAGATGTAGAGGTATGGATGCTAGAGAAGTCTCAGTTATAGGTACTATTAATGCTTTATTACTTAAGCTAGTTGCATACCTTGAGGTAGAGTTGACCATGTTAGTCCTTGTAGTTGATATTCCTCCACATTATGGAATGTTTCTCTCTAGAAAATGGAGTGCTACTATGGGAGGTAGCCTAAAATGTGACCTAACCTATGCAATTTTTCACATAGGATATAAGGTTCTTAAAGTAGATAGAGAGCCAAGGGTCAGTCATATTTTGGGGGAAGAAATTCATAGAGATGCTTCTTATCTTCTAGACATGGGTATGAATGCATTCAAAGCTGAATTAATTATCCAAGAAGTTGAGAAGTTTCATGCTATGATTAAGCATGAAGTTGAGTGTTGTTTGGATTCACCACTATTATTGACAATGTTCTTTGATGGGGCTAGCTTTAAAGAAGGTTTAGGGGTAGGGGTGGTTTTTGATTCTCCTAAAAAGAATAATTTTAGATATTCCTTCACCCTAAATTTTTCATGTACCAACAATATAGCTAAGTATGAAGCCCTACTATGAGGTTTGAAAGTTTCTACCCACCATGGAATTGAGAAGTTTCATGTCATAGGTGATTCTGAATTGATTATCTCATAGATAAGGGACACATGTGCCTCTAAAAATAAAAGATTGAAACAATGTAGAAATGTTATCTAGGATCAGATAGAATTCTTTGATGCATTTGGTATTTCATGGAGAGATAGAAATAAGAATAAGATGGCCAACCTATTAGAAAATGTAGCAATTAAACCAAAGGATGTAAAATTTGTAGGAGTTTCATAGATTGAGGTCAAGAATAGACCCTCAATACCTGACAATATTGAACATTGGCAAGTATTTGAAGATGACAAAGACATTGTGAATTTCTTTTTGAATGAAGATAAATCCCATGTTCAAGAATTCAACTGTAGTGATTTGGTTTAGACTATAGATGGTAATGAAACAATTTTTGGTCAAGAAGTCATGCAATTAAAGACTAATAAAATACCTAAGGGTCTAGTTGTTTTGGAGAACAAGTTTTACAACCAAGATAGGGTAAGACTTGGGGCTATAGATTATAAACCTCAAGAACTAATAGAAATAAACCTTGGAACTAATGAGCCCTCGAAGAAAGTTTATATTGGCCAGAATTTATCAACTAAAATTAGAGAGCCTTTGATTGACCTACTAAGAAAATATAGACATGTTTTTGTATGGTCATATGATGACCTAAAGGCTTATAGAGAAGATCTTTTTGAACATGTCATTCCCCTCAAAGAGAATGTGAAACCTTTTAGAAAAAAATAGAGACCAATCAATCCCATTTTAGCCCCTAAAATGCAAGAGGAATTGATAAAGTTAAGGGATGGATGGATAATTAAACCTATTAGACATTCCACTTAGATCTCAAATCTAGTAACTATTAGGAAAAAGAATGGAGATAGCAGACTATGTTTGGATTTCAAAAATATGAACATTGCTTCTCTAGAAGATAATTATGGGTTGCCAAACATGGAGGCTATGTTGTAGCAAGTAACTAGTTCTAAGCTTATGTCCATGATGGATAGGTTCTCATGGTATAACCAATTCTTGGTGAAAGAAGAAGAGTAGTTTAAGACAACATTCACAACTATATGGGGAACTTATGTATATGTGAGAATGTCATTTGGATTGATTAATGCTGGTGCCACTTTCCAAAAAGCTATGGATGTAGCTTTCCATGAGTACATCAACAAGTTTATGGTTCTATATTAGGATGACCTTAAAAATTATTCTAAAAGGGCTTAATGTCATTATAGAAATTTGGAGAATATTTTAGCAAAGCATTATAATATGGAGTGCCATTAAACCTTAAGAAATATACATTTGGGGTAACTAAAGACAAACTATTAGGACACATAGTATCAAAAGATGGTGGAAAGATAGATCTTGAGAGAGTGGCAACCATTGATAAGGTACCTAAGCCAAAGAATATGAAAGGAATACATTTTTTTTTTGGGAAAGTTAACTTTTTGAGGAGGTTTGTTACTAACTTTGCTGAGATTAGCAGACCTATTTCAAAAATGCTTAAGAAAGGAGCTACTATCAATTGGAATGGTTAACCTTCACATGCATTTTAGGATATTAAAAATGCCATAAAAAATGCTCCAGTCCTTAGGACTCTATATTACACAAAACCAATGCACATATTCTCTTTTGCATCTTTCTATATTGTAGTTGCAGTCTTGTTGCAGAAGAATGAGGAAGGGTATGCACAACCTATTGTTTTCTTCAGTAAGCTCCTATAGCCTACTGAACTAAAATATGAGATAAATGAGAAGAAAGCATATGATTTGGTGAAAGTTGGTAAGGCTTTTAGATGCTACTTGATAGGCACCATTGTCATTACATTTGTGCCTAGTGAAGTTGTAAAAGATATATTTTCTCAACAAGAAGTGTCAGGCAGAAGATGCAAGTGGATCAATAGGATCCAAGAGTTTAACATTGAAATACAAATAAAAAAATTGGTGAGAGGCTAGGGATTAGCTAAGCTTATAGCTCACACTAACTTATATGCTAATCAAATAAATACAATAATAGATGATTTGAAGTTAATCCTATATGATATGGACCAGTGTGAATGGTACACCAATGTCATTCATTATCTGCAACATATGGAAGCCCCTCTTTATTTGAATGAGAATGAAAAAATAAGTACCAAGCTACAAGGAATCAAGTAAATTATTGTCTACAGTAATTTATGGTGGAGGAACATTGAGGGAGTGTTGTTAAAATGTGTTGATCAGGAAAGATCAAGAGAAATAATAAAGGAAATGCATTCTGGAGTTTGTGGAGGACATTACATGGCCAAGACCACTGCACATAAAGTAATGAGAGCTAGATTTTGGTGGCCATCCCTTTTCAAATATGCTCAAATAATGGTTAGAAAGTGTGATTCCTGTCAAAGGTTTATAGGTAAATTGATTTTTTCAGGGAATACTCTGCTAAAGCCAGTTGAAGTTCAAGCACTATTTCAGCAATGGGGAATGGATTTTATAGGTGAGATTTCTCCCAAGTCTAGTAATGGCTATTCTTGGATATTAGTTTCTACTAATTACTTTACAAAGTGGGTGGAGGAAATCCCTACAAAAGTTACAACTAGTAAGGTTGTTAACAATTTTCTGATAAATAACATTATGTCAAAGTTTGGTTGTCCTCAGAGAATTGTGACAGACAATGCAATGTGCTTTAGATCTGAGGAATTTATAAAGATTTGTGATAAGTATGGGATAACAAGATCAAGATCTTCACCTTACCATCCACAAGGAAATGGACAAGCTAAATCCATGAACAAAATCTCATTAAAATTTATTAAGAGAACCCTAGATGATAACAAGAAAGCATGGGATTCCAAGTTGCAATTAGCAATATGGGCTAATAGGGTAACTGTGAAAAAGGCCATTGGTGTAGCACCTTTTGAAATTTTATATGGAATCTAGGAAAGGATACCTTAGAATAACCTAGTGGGCTTGTATAACTATATTCAAATGTATGATGAGGATATTATTGATTATAAGCAAGAATGGTTGAATGAGTTAGTTTCACTAACTGAGACCCAAAAATAGGCTTCAATTAGAAATTAGAAGTTGCAACTATAGGTCAAAGCACTCTATGATAAAAGGAAAATGAGTAAGAAATTTGAAGATGAAGAATTGGTCCTCATGTGGAATGCAAAAAATTGAAGAAAAGGGAAAACATGGAAAATTTGGCACTATATGGTTGGGTCCCTACCTAATTGAAACTTCATGGGGAGAGGATTCTTATTTACTGAAGGATATATTAGGTAATATTCTTGAGCTACCAGCTCATGGATAGTTCTTGAAGAGGTATTTCTACTGAATTACTTGTTTTGTCCATGAACATTGGTTTTAGGTTTCCTGTTTCCTTGTATATTGTGTATATTTTTTTAAGTCCCTATAAATACCTTTGTACAGTGTGGTTTTCTTTTTAGATTGTTTTGTGCATGTGTTCTTTGAAGAAGTTGTCATTATGTATCAAGTTTATGGTTTTCTTCTCCCAAGGATTCTAAACTCTCAATTGAATCCAATGTTTTCATTGTCCCCAAACAGAGCCATTGTTGGTTTGATTTTTTACAAAATAAATTTTCTAAATTTTGAGCTAAAAATTAGATTTAATTTTGTGTTTTTCCTGCTAGGGTTTTTGGTTTTCTTCCTTTGTAAAATTTAAAACCTTTTGAAAAACCTATTAAACCCTAAGTCTTATGTTCCTTTAAATTTTAATCAGGCATGAAGCTTTTGAAATTTTGAATATTCCTTGACCCATTTAAATCTTCCGCTATAACAAGTGCCTTTTACCTAGTTTGTTTCCACCATCTGCTCTTTATTAGATCTATGGCTATCACATCATTGCTATGAGGAAATAAAAGGTTTTTAATTATAATGACATAGCGACTACCATGAAATGGACTGGCATTTTTGTAAAGTGGAGGGTCGACGTCAAAAAATTGCATTGTTTCAAAAAGTTTGGTCACATGCTTCGTGTCAAAACTGTCAGTGTCAAAAAAGGAACCACTTGGAATGAGTTTGTAGTCGGCATCACTGGAGTCTAGTTTTTTTGACAAGTCACTATGTCATGACTGGAAAATCCTTGCACCTTGCTAGTAGCGACATAGGCCCTTAATTGAGAATATAGAAGACAATGATTTTTTGAAAAAGATGGTGACCATGACATTCCCAAGTGGTATTATGGATGTGTGCTTTTATCGCTTTTTCAAAGATGTTAATTATGGTAATCATTATTAAAGAGTAGGTATCTTCCCGACATCAAATTTTAACAATATTCATGAGGTCACCATGTCATGAACAAAAAAGTAATGAATCTCACTGATAGTGACACAACAACTCGATAGGAAGTGATTTTTGTGGTAGAAATCTTATAAGGTGGGTCCCAACATCTATCTTTTCAGAAATAAGCCACATAATCTCCTAGACATAGTGGCATCTTGCTAGGAAATGCATATGCACCAAAAAATCCTTGTGCCTTTCTGGTAGTGACATAGCACCTAGCCTGAAAAATGTGAAACATGGTGGGGCCCAAATCACGTGATGTCACAATTTAGGGATTGGAATATAAAATTATCTACCAGTTAGATAGAACATTTCCATTTCATCAGTAACATGGACCCACAGCCAAGTCAAAAGTTAGATGAGAGATGGTGATTATTGGATTAAATCACACTAATGGTTATCACCAAGTTGTTATAGAACATTGCACATTGTTTACCCACCGTGACATGGTGACTAAGAGACCCACCATAGTTGTATGACTCTAATGCAATTTTCTTACCTTTAGATCTAGCTCAGAGCTATGGCTATCACTTCCTCACTCTGGGAAGTTGCTTAGGTTTTAAGGATAGTGACATAACAAGTAAAGAAAATGAATAGGGGACCTACCACATTTGTATTAAATAATGAATCAAATGTCTCCCCTTCAATCAAGATGGAATCAATGGTTGTCACTATATCACATAGGTAACATGCTTGTTCTTTATGTATAGCGATGTAGTGACTCAGTAACATGTGTCCTCGAGTATCAGTGGGTCCATCTTGTAATGCTAGTAGTGAAGGAAGAGTACAGGTGGAGAATTTTTATTCAATTGACTTCTAGCATGGCAAGTTGAAAATGAGTCATCCCTATTTTCACTCCTAGATTGTTGGATTTTTTTAGATCAACAGTGTGAATTTAAACATAGAAGGTGGTGCCACTCTATTTCCCTCACAATCCATTTATGAAAAATGAAAGCTTTGCATGTGATCAAAAAATAGAGTATATTGTAGAAGATCTTTCCATTTCTATCCCACGCAAACAAGATTTCAAGTTCCAAAGAAGAAAATGTTGGCAAGAATTTGTGTTGGGCTTGATTAGAATGTAAAGAAATTTACCTTTGTTTGCAAGACATTGCAAAGTTGTAGAGAAGAAAAAGCAAGAAATCAAGTAAGTCCCCATGTTCTATACCCTCTATAGCATTTTAGTTTTCTATAAATTGTATTTAGTATGCCTCCCAAGAAGGTTTTCTCTGGGAAGGAATATTATTTTGTGAGGAATATCCATGAAAACCTTCTTGAATTGCTCCTTGAGTCAATGAATGAAACTATGAAAGTGAAGAAGCTAACCTCATTAAACCCTAGGCTCAAAATTGCAAATGGGTTATACAATAAAGGGAATTGGGTTGGGGATGCCGAAACTTGTCAAACTAGTCTTTCTTTGTTTAAGAAATGGTTTTTAGAAAAGAATTAATTTTCCCCACATGCCAATATCTGGAACCTTGATGTACAAAAGTTAGTAGTTCCAAGTGTTTTTATGGATTTTGAACTTTTGGAAGTTGTTTGAAAAAATTATGATCAAATAATCAAAGTAGTGAGAAGAATTGATGGAAAAATTATAATCACAATAAACCCTAGGGAAATTCGAGAGGTATTTGGTTTAGGGCCTCTGAAAAACTATCATGTGTCCAATGACCTATAAGAGTTAGAGAAAGAATATATGTCAAAGAAGGATGTAATTAGGCAAGGTGCACTGAGGGCACATATAGGAAAAATTGGAAATTTTCCAATGATTACAACATCCTTTAGGGAACCTTTCAAAAGGGCATATTTCAATTGTTGGAATATTCAAATATGGAAAGAGTACTTATGAGAGGGGGGGGGGGGGGGGGGGGGGGTGAATCATAAGTATCATACTTTTGCCAATAAAACTTTTAACTGAAAATAGATTACATGCATATCAAATAAACATGTAAAAAAACACATGCATCAATAACTCATAACACTAGAATTTGGTAACCCTGAAACCCTCCAGGAATAAGAAGGTAAAACTGGGGTGGGGATGATACCCACAAAAATTTACTGCAATAATATTGTTCAACCACTTCTGATGGTTTTCCCTATTAAAGGCTTTACACTGTGTCAATAGTGACCTGGTTAGAGGATTTCAAACACTTAACATGAAGTGTTACCCTATTAAAGGATTTCATCACCTAGTTAAAGGATTTATTGAAATAGCTGTTAAGTTAACCTATCACCATAGGATTTTCATTCTAATACAATTGCTAGAGAGTATTAGGTACAATAAACCTGACTGATTACAATCCTTGATTGCTGATTGCAGGCACTTGTTATGCTTTCTCTGATCTGGATCCTTTTTGTGATCTAAATAATCCTCACTTCTGAAAATATAACTCCTTGTGAACCCTTGTATGTCTTCTCACACCTCTTATCTTTTTTTTTTCAATGAAGTTTCGTCTTCCTTATAAAGAAATTTGAAAATTTAGGGTTAGGTATGGATCTACGATCCACATTCAATCTTCATTTTCCATTCAATACTTATCTTTTGCTGATTGGTTGCATGCCTTTAGCTTTTTTTCTTATTGGCTGCATGCAAATTGCATAGGAAAAATAAAAGATTTGATCTCATCATTAAATCCATCAAGATTTACCTTATGTCAGCTGTAAAAATTGTTTGCATTATAGTTTGTGCAATTACAAACTCTTATGTTGATATACTGAGTTACTCAGCTCCTAAAGTATTGCAAACACTCAGCGCATGCTATTTCCTGGATAGCTTGGCATCTTAACAAAATTGTATTACTCGGCACCTTAAGTAGCTTGACACTTTATGTTACTCGATACTTGTAACCACTCGGCACTTGTTAACACTCGGCACTTGTATTGCTCGACACTTATACTTCACTCGGTAACTAATCTTTACTCGGTATCTTATTTTCATTTGGCAGTTGATCTTCACTCGGCATGCATGATGTGCTCAGCATCCAATGTGGAATATGTTTAAGTGTGTTGGCACTCAAGTGTCAAAAACCATTATGAGGTTAACAATCTCCCCCTTTGACATGGGTGACAAAAACACTTAACTGATCTTATAAGTACATTTACTAATCCGATTGGTATGTACATATTAAAAACTTTGATCAAAATTTGTAACTTACAGTTTTACAGTATATACCTCAAAAATTTTGTAACTCCCCCTAAGTTGATTGTGTCTTATCTGTATATTAGTGCTCCTCCTTTGTATTTGTTCTCCTCATTAGTCTATATCTCCCCCTTTTTCTATATAACTCCATTATAATCTATACTCCCTCTTTTTTTATATCAATATTTATCTCCCCCTTTTTTACACTTATGTCAAAGAATTTTTAAGGGTTAAGACCATATTTGGCCAAGAATGTGCTATTTACCTCCATAATCATTCTAAGAGCTGCATCCCAATTGTTCAAAGTAATTTCTAGTGACTTATGCTAGATGGTAGTCTCGGCAACAAGATGAATAAGTCCATCTAGTGTAGAAAGATTTGGATCTTTCTTGAGTACACTTTCAGCATTTACTTTCTCTTTATGGAGTATTTCTAAATGTAGGGCAATGGAGGACTAGAGTTGTATTACTTTGGCCTTGATATTAGCCTCATCTACTATTAATACAGCTATTTCTACTGTTAATACAAGTTTATGAGTCCTACGTAGCTCAGCACTTAAGTAAAATACCTTAAATCGATGAAATTTTTCTTGAATCGCTGTTGAAATCTTTTACAAATGGTTTCTAAGCTGTTCTTGATCTTCTTCGCTCCTTTTTTGGCTTTTCTTCTTGTTCGAATGGTGAAAAATGATCAGAAATAGGATTTATGTACCCTTCAAAATAGAGTAATAAATGTTTAGTATGCTGCCAACTATCTACTCGGCTTCTAAATAGATTTTGACCTAACTCAGCTTCCACTATTCTTCACTTTACTCGGCTTCTATTGGAGTTTTTCAACTCAGCATCGGTTATCAACTCGGTCATTGTTGGGAGCTCGGCATCTATTTTAACTCGGCATCCAAAGTCAACTTGACATCAAAATTTACTTTTGTCTTGACATCTTGTTTAATGCAGATTTATACCTTGCTTGGCTTCTTTGTCTTGGGACTGATGTATGATATAGCTTTGTATATCAGTCCTGTGTACTTCTCATGCTTATTTTGATGAAGTGTGATCACTTGACCCATTGGGTGAAGTGATCCCTCCACTTGATGTGTTGCACTCATCTTTCTTTATCCAAGTCTTGTTCATTTTCCCCCCTTATCTTTTCAATGTCAATCTTTTTTTTTCCTTTGCTATCTTCATTTTTGGGTGCCTTTGATCTTGTAAGACAGTTTTTGCTGATATGACCAGTTTTCAAACAACTGAAACATGTAGTTTGATTCAACCATTTTTTGTAGTTCCCTTTGAAATGTGTTCTTATATAGTCCTGTGGTATATGTCCATATTCTTGACAATAATGAGAACTGTACCTGGTGTTGTAATCCCAATGATAATGACTTCCATTCCCTTATTTTTTTGCTAGTTGATTTGATGTCCACATAGGTTTTGATCTGCATTCAAATGCCCTATGTCCATATTTTTTGCAATTATAACAATGTCCTTCAAATCTTTGTGTCCTTAAGACATTGGATCTGCAATTTTGTGTCATATGTCCTTGCATGTTGCACTTGTGACAAAAACTTTTGGGTATGTTTGATTGATTGAATCTTCTACTCCTGCACATATTACCTGTATGTCCCTTCTTATTACAGAAATGACAAGTGGGTTTTGAATTCTTACCTTTATCACTTCTTTTTTTAGCACTCTTTGATGATTCTCCAACTTCAGTGCTATTGTATCTTAGTCTTGATGTATCATGGGTAGATTTTGGTGATTTCAGCAATTGTTCAAAATATTTGATTGCTTTACTTGATTTGTTGAGATTCTCTACTACCTCTTTTTTCCTATTCAATTCATTCTGCATTTGTTCATTTTGCATCTTCAAGGTAGAGATCTCAATATCCTTTACATTGAGTTCATGATGAAGGTTCATCATTTGCGCAAGTGTATCCATCTGCATGTTTGAGATCCTTGTCAGTTTAGTACATTTTTCTTCAAGTTTGTTTGCAAGATTCCTTTTGTCATTTTCCATCATGACCTTATCATCAACTGCTCTTTTGTTTTGTTCAGTAATTTCACATATCATTATATCCTATGATTCATGTTCCATCTTGAGAGTTCTTATCTCTTCTGCTTGAATTTTATTTTTCTCCGTCAGTTCTGCTATTTCTGCATCAAACTCTTTAGTGTCTCCATTGGAAAATATATTGGTGGTGTCAATTTCCTTATAGTGTATATCATTTTCAGCTATGGCTAGATCCTTCCTTTTTTTTTAATGAGTTTCTCAATTTGTTTCTGAATTCCTCCAAGCTATGCAGAGCAAGTTGCACATCTATCACCTGATTTTTAATTATCTTTCCAAGTTTAAAAGCTTCCATCTTTAGATCTTTTCCTCCAAGTTGTTAGGCTTTTCCTTAAGAGAATCTGGATTGAGCTCTGATACCAATTGTTGGAATATTCAAATATGGAAAGAGTACTTATGAGAGGGGGGGTGGGGGGTGAATCATAAGTATCATACTTTTGCCAATAAAACTTTTAACTAAAAATAGATTACATGCATATCAAATAAACATGTAACAAAACACATACATCAATAACTCATAACACCGAAATTTGGTAACCCAAAAACCCTCCAGGAATAAGAAGGTAAAACTAGGGTGGGGATGATACCCACAAAAATTTACTACAGTAATATTGTTCAACCACTTCTGATAGTTTTCCCTGTTAAAGGCCTGCCTTGTTAAAGGCTTTACACTATGTCAATAGTGACCTGGTTAGAGGATTTCAAACACTTAACATGAAGTGTTACCCTGTTAAAGGATTTCATCACCTAGTTAAAGGATTTATCAAAATAGTTGTTAAGCTAACCTATCACCATAGGATTTTCATTCTAATACAATTGCTAGAGAGTATTAAGTACAATAAACTTGACTGATTACAATCCTTGATTGCTGATTGCAGGCACTTGTTATGCTTTCTCTGATCTGGATCCTTTTTGCGATCTGAATAATCCTCACTTCTAAAAATATAACTCCTTGTGAACCCTTGTATGTCCTCTCATACCTCTTATCTTATTCCTCTTTTTTTTTCAATGAAGTTTCATCTTCCTTATAAAGACATTTGAAAATTTAGGGTTAGGTATGGATCTACAATCCACATTCAATCTTCATTTTCCATTCAATACTTATCTTTTGCTGATTGGTTGCATGCCTTTAGCTTTTTTTCTTATTGGCTACATGCAAATTGCATAGGAAAAATAAAATATTCGATCTCATCATTAAATCCTTCGAGATTTACCTTATGTCGGCTGTAAAAACTGTTTGCATCATAGTTTGTGCAATTGCAAACTCTTATGTTGATATACTGAGCTACTCGGCTCCTAAAGTATTGCAAACACTCGGCACATGTTGTTTCCTGGATAGCTTGACATCTTAACAAAATTGTATTACTCGGCACCTTAAGTAGCTCGACACTTTATGTTACTCGATACTTGTAACCACTCGGCACTTATTAACACTCGACACTTGTTAACACTCGGCACTTGTTAACACTCGACACTTGTACTGCTCAGCACTTATACTTCACTCAGTAACTAATCTTTACTTGGTATCTGATTTTCACTCGTCAGTTGATCTTCACTCGGCATGCGTGATGTTCTCGACATCCAATGTGGAATATGTTTAAGTGTGTTGGCACTCAAGTGTCAAAAACCATTATGAGGTTAACATCAATACCATAGCTATGGAAGCATACAAGACCCTATGTAGAGTTTTTGGTGAAGATGAAGAAGATTTTATGCCCATAGGTTATATGAATATGATCACTCAAATTTCCTCTTTTGGTGTGGATGTTATTTTTTATTTTGCCTCCTATTTAGCAAAAGAGATTCACATTGGCTTGGTTGGGATTGCAAGAGGCAAGCTAGAGAAAATTTTTGGTCACTATTCCTTGTTGATGCATATGTTTTTGTTCAAAGGTGTAACATATTTTGGTAAGGAAATGAAATTGAACAAAGAACAAGATGGGCAAGCACTGCTAGTCTAGTTATGGAGTGCAGATATGACCTAGGAAGCAAAAAAAGCTAGTTTTTTTAGGTTTCATAGGTACGTTGCTTCAAAGTTGATGTGCCTATTATTAAGTGACAATCCCAAACTGCCTAAGGCACTGGTAAGTCTTATTAAGCCCCTAGATAATCTTGTTGGTTTGAAAGTTTCATATAATTCGGGAGATATCATCCCATACCCAGTTTAAATTATGTTTAGGATTTATGGTTTCAAAGTTACCCTTCATGTATTACCCTACTAGGTGTCATTAAAGGTAGGGGTAGCTAAATTTTTGTGTCAACTAGGAGGATTGGTGGAAACTTATTCGTTGAAAAGGAAAAGAGGGTCAATATTCCCAACTTGTACTATAGCCCACCAATTTATGATCACAAAAGGAGGCTAGTCATCTTTGTGCAAATTTTTAGATTAGTATAAGATGGCAGTCTCTCATCCCTATTTTTGTGACACTGAGGGATTCTATAACTTGGCCTTTAAGCATAGAGCTAAGTTGGGAAAAATAAAACATGAGTCAAACTTTCCTGAAGACATAATAAGAAATGAGTTTCTCCTACAAGAACAAGAAACCAAGAATGAAAAATGAAGAGTCTTCTCAAGGGTTTTGGATTTTATTCATTGTTTTGATGAAGATTATGATCCTTTGAGTAATTCCACAATAGAGGCAAACAAAATTAATAAGATTATGATTTATTTCCCTAACAAAATGGAAGCTATGAATGAGAAAAAGAATTTTTTTATTAATGCTTTTCCGGACAAGGCTAAGCAGGTCATGAGAAAATTAGCATTCACTCTCAATGTAGGTGCAGGACAATTGATTGTCCAAAAAAGGCCAGACTATAATATAATTAAAAATAAGAAGGCCACTATGGAAAAGGGAAAAAAAATAAGAGAATCCACTAGTGTTTTCTTAGAAGAGAGGCCTAATGAGCTGTCCCTTAAGAGGCAAAGTGACCGAGGTCCTCACATTGAGGAATATTCACCTACATAATCTCCTTTGCAGATTGAAGAGGAACAACTTACTAGAGAGAAAATTGAACAACTGAGGTCACAAGGAGGAGTTTTTATGACCTAGGTAGAATTAGATGAGGGAACCATACAAGAGCCCCCTATGCCAAGCCTTGAGTTGATAGTGGCACATTTCAAGGGAAAGGAACTGAACCCTATGATGGAGTAGGCTAGTCATAAATTTTTGTCAGATGACAATTTTGTTAGTTCTAGAGCCTTCCAAAAATTTGCATGGAGGAAAAACATAGAGAAATATGAGGAAAGATGCAATAAATTAAAGGGTAAGCATCCAAATATTGAAGATTCAGCCACTCATACACAAATAAAAGAGGAAATGATAAAGGAATTTCAAAGTTTGACCCTTGAAGAAGGGAGAGAGATGGTAAGAGCATTAGGTGTTTTATTGCTTCTCAATTGGGATATAATAGATGCTCTAATTGGACCAAGATAAAAAGGAAATCTTATGTGCTAAGTTCAGTATAGACCAAGCTACTTTAGTTATTTGGTCCATTAGAAAAGCATCCAGAACAATGCCTCTGCAAATAGATAATATTGGGTTGATTGGTAATTTGATTGTAAAAAGAGTAGAGGATACAACTTCTATAGAGGCATCACATTTAAATGTCGAGACTTCACAATTAACTTTGGCCACTATAGAGAAAGATGAGAATAAGATATTGAAATTGCAAGCCAATTATTAGAGACTTTTGGAGGCACATAATAAAGAAGTCCATAAAAGAATTGAACTTGAAACTAAGGTAATGGGGAGATTTTCAAGGCCAATAATCACATATCTCTACCATCCAATAGAACCTTTTAAATCCACTCCTCTTATTGAAATACTAGAGACTCTAGAAAGGCCACAGTACTATACAATAGAAGATTTTGAGGAAGAAAAGAGTAAACTATGGGCATTGCATGTAGAGATGAATGTGCAATATGAAGAAAAACTAAGAAAGGCTCTCATGTATCTAGTTGTTAAAATTGAATGGCCATTGTTTTATGACCAATTGACAAAAGTAATAAACATATGGGATGAAATAAAGGCAAGTGATGATGCCTTAATACCTATTGTAAATAAGTGGAGTAAGAGGAGAAAGGAAATCACATTCTTGTGCTACTCTATCATAAGGTTTTCACATGATTAGATTGAAATAACTTATAATCTTGCTCATGATCTCATAGAATTTGATGACAGGAGAGTTGAGTTACAAAGAAGAATTGTTAGCTATTTGGATAATTATAAGAGCCATAAATTTGATTTGTTCCCACATGCTTTGGTTAGGAAAAATAAATTGAAAACTAAAGATGAATGGGCTAAAGAATTAGATGATCTATTTTGTTTAAGAATGAATAAAGTCATTAATGAGACATGACATGCATGGTGGGCCACCACAACAAAAGAAATAGTGAAGGTCCAAATATTTTTAATTCTTTAAAACAAGATTTTGTTAATATTGATAAAGTGGCAAAATATGTAATCAAGAAGAAAAGCAATATTCTGTAGTTCAATTGGCTAGATGACATACATTTTAACAAGTGGATGGTAGACATTCCTTCTAATGACTAGTCTGGAGAAGCTAAAAGTGATGATGATGAGGTGGAGGAAGATGAAATATAGATCATTGATAAAATTGCACAAGATCAGAGGGAAGAAGAAGATAAAGGCAAGCAACCATTTTCATTTGTAGGTCCAAAGGTCAAGGATGTTGACATGATAGAGGAAGAAACAAGAATAAAAGTTCTTTTATCAGTCCACGATGAAAATATTGAAAACACTTGAGTTGAGATTGATTTGCAATTTCTTGAGCAAATTTCATCATTGGCCAGTCTAGCAGCTACACATACCAAAGATTTAGAATAGTAGTGACCAATCAAAAAATTAGTCACATGCGAAGGTGTAGCAAAAATGGGACCTACCAAAGGAATACTTATGTATTAGCTTTCTATTACATAAAGTTTTGTCTTTAGCAAAATGTAAATATCTCTGTCTAGAGGGACAATTGTCTTTTTCTCTTAGCCTGAAGCTTGTTGCATCTCACATTATTTAAGTCGGATTCCAAGCCTAGAGAACGGTCTAATTTCTAATATAATTTTAGTTTTAGTTGAGTATGGTTTAGTCCAATTTATTGGAGCAAAACTTATAATGTATTTTCTCTACAAATACTTGGGGATATATCAATGTTATAGGGGTCTAATATCTTTTCTAGAGTCATTCTGAGTTTTACTACAATTGTATACAAATATTCAAAGGAGATTAATACAAAATTGAACTATCCCCATATCTATTCTTGCTGAATTTTCTCCCCATTGTTATTACCTGGTTATTTTGATATTGTGTGAGCAAAGCTTGTCCAATTGAATGAAATTCACTTAGATTATATGTCAATTCATCATTTTTATTGATTCAATGAATTAGGTATATGCTTTAGTGAATTTGATAGAGTTTCTATGGTAATAGGAAGGATGTTTGTAAAGAATGAAGTCTAGTAAGAATTGCTGATAGTATTGATTGCAATCCAATCAATTAGATCTATAAATTGAAGTAGACTCTGAATCCCAATGGAAGAGGCACTAATCTAATTAATATAGTCTTTAGATAGATAGATTATGAATAGGCACCAAGATTAACATCAAAACCAACTTTATTCTAATATTTGAAGAGTTTCAAAGATGGTTAGCACTTGTTCGCATGTAACCTGTCAGCCTTAGTTAGCTACTTTTTCTAGAAATATTTGCAGATCTGAGAAGAATTATGACCAAATCTACTTATAAGGGATGTATATTATTTGAATATGTCAAGAAATGGATAAACTACATATATGTTAGAGATAGAATATGAGAATAAGAATGGAACTAATAAAATTCTTATACAACAACATTCATTTTGAATCACCCCTTAAGTATACCCACCTTGGTTCTATAGAGTCTAAAGAGTAGAAAACCATTCCTAGTTTTGTTGAAGTTTGATCCAAATAATATGCATACACAATTGTTAATAGGAAGTAGCTAGTCCTTAGATTTGTAAGTATTATTATCTTGGTATTGATCCTTTTTTGTTCAATAGTTGAAAAAAACCAACACTAATCATGGTCTCATCAATAATATTTCCATTAGATCCTATGATGGCATTCACAAATTCTTTGATTCTTTCATCATATTGCTCAATGGTCTCACCTTCTACTATTCTCATATCATCAAACTTTCCTCTCAATATTTTTGATTTGGCTCAATGTACATTCTTTTGTCCTCCATGGATCTTTGCCAACCTATCCCATATAATCTTTATAGAACTACATTCCTTTATGTCATCAAACTCTAAGTAACTTAGGGAAGATGAAATATCCAAAATTCCTTGATTGTGCTCATGTTTATCCTTTATCTTCTAGGATTTCATAGGTGAAAGAATGCCTATGTATTCACTCTCCAAGTAGATTACTATAAACCTTCCATTTGTACAACCAAACTTAGCCTATGTGGCTCAACCCTCATCTCCTCAACTCTTTGAGGTGAATCTTTTTCCTTCTCATTTTTGATCATATCTATACCCATCCTTTTTATGGACTCATATTATTTATACACTCTATTTGATCAGTTTAGAGTTCAATCATGGAACTCGACTATCTTGCCTTCATCACTCCCTTAGTCTGAGATCCTAAGGGAATTAGTCTTTGATCTATAGTAAACTTGTATGCTTTGCCATTTTGGATCTCATCTCTCTTCTCACCTTTTTCATTCATAAAAACATTTCCCTCTATGGAAACTTGTCATTATTTAGGCACAGGTGTATTACTTTCTTCAATAGCTAGCACACCCTATTGATTGACATCACCATCTCTACTATGTAAACTTACTAAAATACCTAGTGTTGAGTTAGTTAGTTGGGTGTACTCATGTGCATTGATATTAGGGAACTCTTTTATTTATACAATCATAGGATTGGGGTCTACAACCTTATCATGAGTTGGCATTGGTACTAACTTCATTTGTACAAGGTCTTTTCTTCACTTCCTTGTCTCAGCTATGACATTCTCTTCACTTAGCACATTTTATTAGGCCTCTTCTCTAGTTCATCATCAATAACCACAATCTTAGTCTTCCCTATATATAGTTTTACCAAACTATTGAATGTATCGACAAGGTTATCTTCACCATCATCAATACCTTTAGTATTTTCCAGTTTCACATTTATTTATTCTCATTCTTTTGTTCATCATCAAGAGTTAAACCATATATTTTCTTCTAGAATAATTTTCTTTCCTCAACAATAAGGTTCAATATTCTTGTTCAAAATTAGGATAGCCCTTCTCTTAGGTAAAAATCTATTGTTGAACTCTTTCATTGATTTAACTATTTACTTTTTATTTGATTCAAGCATGACTTAGGCAAGTGTACCCTCTTTGATTTTCCTCTCACTTGTAAGTGCATACTTATATTTTCCATCAACTTTACCATAGAGCTCATTGGGTATCATATTCCCTAACTCTAATAATGCATACTTAAAAATTTCCATCATGTCTAACATTGGATTCTCTACATTGTTCTTATCTTCTTCACTCAATTTATCAAATTTTACAAATTGAAATCTAGACAACCAAACACTTCTCCTTATGTTTTTGCATACCTCATCAATAGTTTGGGGCTTCATATGCACTACCACCTTGAATAGAATCAAATAGTTTGATTCAATATTTTTTTCATCTTCTTCATTGTCCTTATGTAGGATGAGATTTATTCTTAGTTTCTTGATTTATTTGCTAGGCTCTACTTCATCAAAGATGGTTTTTCTCTTTGTTAGGCTTTTTCCTTGAATTGGTTTTGTCTCTATTATCATTCCTTTATTTTGTATCTTAGTAACTATGATTTTTGTAACCCTTTTTCTTTTCCTAGTCACAATTTGTATGGAAGGAAAAGGCTTAACTTCTTTGTTCTTTCTCTTACTTCCCTAAGGCTTGGTAATAACAATCTCTTTTTCATTTTTTCTCAGCTTTCTCTTCTTCATCTCTATGTTACTCTTCATCTTTACCTTTACCTTTAGAAACCTATAAAGGAATCTCATGCACAATAAATTATCCCAAAACATTCTCCAAGTTTTGAATCATGTCCTTCTTTTTCTTATTTATCCTAGGAACATTAATTTAAATACTTATCTTCACCATTGTTGACTTAGACTTTCTAAATGGCTTGGTGTTTTTATCAACTTCCTCTACCAATAATGGAGTGATTTCTACTATGACTTCATCAATGTTAGCCTCATATAATAGAGGTCTCAACCATGTAATCCTACATAAAACATCTTGTGCATAAGTGAAATAAGTGTCTACCAAGAAACATATATCATCATAATATTTTTCTGCAAGGGATTGTGGTAACCTAGACCTATTCTTCATTTTCCTTTAATTATTTAAAGTAACCATCCATTCAATAATATATTGGGTCACGAGTTTCTTCTTATCCCAAACTACATTGCCAATGGTAGGAAATGATTTTTTCACATAAAAGAAATGCAAATAATCAAAGGTCCAGACTTGCACAAATTGTTCTTCTCTTATTTATACTTCCCAAATTCTCTACTAGTTGCCTAAGTTGGAGAATTACAAGATCATAACTATGATCTTTCATAATAATCTTCAATGTCAAATGCACTACAACAAATGGCATGCTATTAGATTGGCTTGACTAGTAAAAATTTAGTGTAATGACTCTAAATGTGAATGGAATATATACATCCTTAATGGTATATATTGTCATTCCTCCTTGTTTCTTCCTTTAGTTTTATATTCTCACAGAACTTCTCATATGCCACTCTTAACTCAAAGTCTCCAACTTCTCCTATCTTGTAAAATAACATGATCTCACATCATGAATCATGATTATCCTAGGTGGGATTGATGGTAGGGCACTTGAGGAATCACCCTTCATCACAATTTTAACTTACACTCTAAACTTAGGTTGGGGAAACACATTGTTTTTCACCTATTAAGTGTTATTGACCTTTAACTAAATTTTCAAGTCTTGATTGAGATAAGCTTGATGTCATTTCTTCAATTTAAGGTTCAGTCAAAAATTCTACACAACATGGCTTCAATGCAACTTCCCTTGACTCACTTTAGTTATCGATGATACACACCAAATCTTTCACAAACTTGTTAAAATGCTCAAAAATTACTCTAACTCTATGCTATCTCAAAAAACTTAGATGTTGTGTGATAAAAATCACTCATAAAATTTAGTATATAAATTAAAACCTCAAATTTAGGGCCTCTTCAATGTTTTATAAATATAGTGTGTGAGCTATAACTATTTTAGATAGCACGAAGAAACTTAGTCACCACACATAAAAAAACCTTCTAATTAGAAAAACTATAGCTTGGTCATAACTGATATTTTAATTCAATTACATAACACTTTTAAGACTCCAATGCTAATACTCAGTCATCACTAATACTTTAACTCATTACCAAAATACATTACTCAATTCAAACCTCTAATTTTTCCTTGTACATCCATTAACACATTGATTAGGAATTTCATGCATATTGCATGAGGAATTGATGTATGATTTAAAAACTTGAAATATAATACCATAAATACCTCTTTACTTAGTTTATGGTGGGGGAATCACCTAATCATTGGATTTAGTGATCAAAACTTCACCATTTTCACTACTTTCTCCTTCAATTTTCTTTTTCTAAGTTTGTTTCATCGGGATTCTTACTTCTTTAATATTGACCTTGGTCTTTCTATTTTTCTCTTCATTATTTTATATTGATGCTCAGTTCAAGTAGTCTCTACTTAGATGACCAACCTTCTCATGGTTAAAATATATTGTTTAAAATTTTCTCTAGTTCCTTGATCTCCCTCTAAGATGTATCTTTGCACAATTTTCTACAATTTGTCCATACTTACCACATAACTAACAATTCACCCAAGTATTTTAGTCCTTGTTTATAGTGTTTCACTATCTAGTTTCTTTTCCTTGACCTTTAGGTGTCCAACTATTATTTTCTTTAGATCTATAATCATGTGCCTTATGTCCATACTTTTGACATGTCTAACAATAGCCTTCAAATAAAGATGTAACTTTTTTCTTACTGGTCTTTGATCTACATTCATGTGCTTGATGTCTATTCTTGTTGTAGTTGAAACAATAACCAATTTAGGTTTAGGATTTGACTTACCTATTCTTCTCCTATGAATATTTTTGTATGGCCCAATTTTCCATAGTGATAGCATGTAGGCTTCTTGTTCTTCGCTTTCCTTTGTTCTCCATGGTTTAATTATTCTCCTTTCTTGGTAGATGATATTACATCAATATAACCTAGTATAGTAGTGTCATGAGGTCTTCTATTTACTCTTATTTTCTCACCAAGTTGCCTCATAACCTCTCTAGATCTATTCATTCTCTTCATGATTTATTTTTTCTCTCAACCTAGCTTTTAGTTGATTGCTCTTAGTTCTTAGATTTTGACTCTCTTACACCTTCCTAGAAATCTCGTGATTAGAACTTAGAACAAATTGACCATGTCAAATTGATTTTGAAACAGCATTTATACCTCATTGATCCTTTCATCAAGACTTGTAGCCATCTACATTTGGTCTTCTTCAGCCATTACCTTATCTTCTCCATCCTTTTCCTTTTGTTCATTCACTTCACATAGCCTCATTGATTATATTTCATGTTCTCTTTTCAATTATCTTACCTCGTCATTTAGGATGTTTTTCCTCTCCAATAGGTCTATTATTTCTATATCAATTTCACTCTATCTACCTTCATTATGTAAGTTCTCAATTCTTTTTTCTATGTATTAGGTGTCATTTTTTCTGAATTTCCATCTCCTTCCTTCTCTTTAGGGACTTCTTCAATTCCCCCTTTTCAATATTGATGTGCTCAAATGTAAGTTATAAATCAATCTTTTGAATTTTAATAACCTTTCATAACTTGTAGGCTTCCATCTCTAAGATCTTTGACTCTTAAGTGTATAGACTTATACATAGAGAACTCAACTATGTTGACCTTATGGCTAGACTAGTTGTCAATTAGTTCCAAAACACAATCATTTGGTTGGTTACATTTTTGTTGAGGACCACAAAGTAAACCTTACAAATAGTGTCAACCAAGCTTGTTATGGAGTGTTAACTAAGTAAAGCAGAAAGAAATTGTTAATTTAGATAACCATGTTAACCAAGAAGAGTGAAAGTAGTGATGACCAAGCTACAATAGTAACTAAGTTATTATAATGTCAATTAAGCTCTTCAATGTTTTCCTAATCATCAGTGTTAACCAAGTTGACGCTTACTCTTGAGTGATCAATGTGGACTGAGAATTAGTATCAATCAAGTGCCAAAGATTTTAGTGTTCACTATATTTCCAAGTATTGGTATATCACCAGATTGGAATTATGAACCTAGGTCTCAACATTGAGCTGATGAGGAGAAGATTCTAGAATATGGTATTGTAGCCAACTTCAAAATGTAATTATTTGGATTGGTATAAATGAGAGGTATCTTGTCATATCCAAATGAGTATGGAAGTAACCATGAGTATAAATCACATGTAATTTTGAAGATTTAATAAAGGCTACAAGTAGTATAAGGGAAATAAGAGTCTTATCCACCACATTAAGGTGATCATTCTACATCAAAGGAATCTCATTCAACAAACTAAGTTGCATAGTAGAGACCAGCTACTGGTTCATCCTAATAGGTGTATTAGTCAAATCTTCTAACAAGGTGGACTTAACAGTCTTATACAAAATCTCCTAACTAATTATATACTTCATTATATTGTTGATAGTATTGTTGAGTGTCATAATATCACCTGAGTGGTCTTTAGAACCTGAGTTAAAAGAATAAGCCAACTTAGTGAAGATTATTTGAATTTAATGTTGTAGCTGATTCCAAAAGGTAATTAATTAGATTAGTATATAAGTAATACATATTTTGTATCCAAGTATGAGTGAGTAACAAGTAAGAAGTAGGATGAATTCTAATTAGAAGATAAAGGCTACAAGAAGTATAAGGAAAAGTAGAGTCCCATCCATCACATAAAAGGTGATCATTTAAGATTGAAGGAATTTCATACAAAAAATCAAGTTGTAGATCAAAGATCAACTACTCATTTATCCTAATAGGTATATCACTCAAGTCTTTTAACAAGGTGGACTTAATAGTCTTATGTTAAATCTACTAACAGAGTGTATACTTCATTTTATTGTATAAATCCTTTCACAAGGTGGACCTAACAATCCTTATTATTCCTAATATGGAAGATCATCAAAAATGATTAATTGAATGCCTTAATAGACCAACTTTATACTGTAGTACTAAAGCTTGTGGGTATCATCCCCACCCTAGTTTTACTTTCTATTTTGAAGGTTTCTAGGTTACCAAATATTGTGTCAAGTGTTATGAATGTTTTATTGTTTTTAGTCTTTCATGCATGCAACTATATTCAATTATTTTATATGGTGAATTGAATTTAAATTTATATTGGTACCTAATTTATTGCCCCTCTCAGCCACCTAACCTTCTCTACATTTCCAACAAGCTTTGATAGCAATTTTTGGAAATCTATTTGGAAAAGTAAGATTCTGAGAGGGAGGATCGAATCAAGATCTTAAAAAAAATTACTACTTCAAACACAAATAAAATATATACTTAATTAACCACACACATGTTTGCCTCAAACTCTAACTTTAACAAGAAGCATCATATATTAAAATTTGATATCATATGTAACATCTAATAACTTGAATAACACATATAAGAAATATATTAACACATGACACTAGATATGGTAATGTAGAAACCCTCTAAGGTGAAGGTAAAATTGTGGTGGGTATGAAACCCAAAAAAATTCATTACTACAAAAATAAAGTGTGACTGTGAGGGCTACAAAGTTTTATCACTTTTGATGATCTACCATGTGAGGGGTCTTCCCTATTAAGATATTACAAGACTTATTTATTCTTTCTTGATTAAAGTATTTTAAGTACATAATTAAGTAAACACTCTATTAGGAGATTCATATGTTGGATGTTGGATTAAGTCTTATTGGGAAACATGATACTAAGAGTGGAGGGGGATGGGTGAATTATGATTTATAAAACTTTTCACTCCTTGAACATAATAATAGATTAACTGCATTTACTCCTAATCCATCTCATATTTAGATCTCATGTCCTATAATCATAAATTATAAAACTAAAACAAAATATAACTATTCATATCATCCATCAACCATGAAAATATAAATTCATAACACAAAAATTTTGGTAACCTAGATACCTCCAAGGTGAATGTAAAATTGGGGTGGGGATGACACCCACAAATCATTACTACTACAACAACAAAGTTCATTTTTTAGGGCCACAATTTGATCACTTCTGATGATCTACCTTGTGAGGGGTGTACTTAGTTAAAAGCATTACAAGACTATTGTCTACCTTTATTAAATGATTTAAACTTACAATGAAGTAATTAGCACTCTGTTAGGAGATTTAACAAAGTCTGTTAAAACTACTTTATTAAGATATTTTTCCTAGTACACTGGTTAGAATGTCTTTGTACCTAATCCTTTGGTTTTCTCTATGAATTTTATTACATATCTCCTCTGTTGAATCTCCCTATCTTATTTTCTTTGTTCTTTCCTTCCCTGCTAGGTTTCTCTATATGATCTCTCTATCAAACTTAGCCTTATTTTCTTTTTCCTTAGCCTTTTTGTTCATTCAAGATCTCCCTTCTCATACCTTCACATACTTTCTCACATCCATAATAATTTAGGGTTAGATCCCTTCTTAAATAGACATTCATGGAAGGTTCTAGATCATAATAAAAAATATAGAATTCATTCTTTTACTATCTAAACCTTCTAATTTTGTGATTGGTTAATTGGCCTTTCTTGGGATTAATACCTTCTGACAAAATGCATATTTTTTTTTTGTAGTTGTCTCTAAAATCCATAAATGTCACATATAAGTCAGCTAAAATGATTTATATAAGTGCTTGTGCCATTACAAACACATATGCAAAAACTATTTTATTTGGAAATTGAATGTTTTGATGCTCAGTCATAACTAATATTCATGTTTTCTCTCAGATTCTATAGCCTTAGCATGTTTTATTTCACTTGACATAAGTTAATTTTATATCATTTGGTCTCTATATATTTTACTCAACACATAAAATAGCATGGTCTCTACTGGGGTGCTCAGCAACATTTGACTTCCTCAACACGTATTGAAATATAAACAAGCCTATATATCTTAGTCTTCTTAGGATGGATTGTCGTAGAGATGACCAACCAATGCTACTTAGAAAATGACTAAGTTTTGAATAGTATTAGGCAACAAAGCTTAGAGATCAACATCATATAGAGCTATTAGAACCACTCTATTAAGAGATTTACCCTAAAACACCTATTAGAATGTATCAGTACCTGATCCTTTAGTTTCGACTTAAATGTTGATAACATATCTCCTTTATTCAATTTGATATCACCTCTCCATGATAGATCTTCAATAACTACTCTCTACACTACTCGGTCACCATACTACTTCTTAGCTCTTAACTCCATTGAATTTACCTTCAACTTTGCATCCCAAATTCTAACTTATGACAAAAAATAGGTCTAAAACTTTCCTTAAATAGCCATATGATAAAGCTTCTAGATCACAACCAATGATCCAGATTCATCCTTTTTTTCATTTAGTCCTTCTAATGTTTTGATTGATTGATCTCATTACATAGGGATTAATGATTCATAATTATAGGTGTTATTACCTCTTTGGCTCTCTTCTTGAACATAAAAAATATTTCTTTACTCAGAAAATGGTTTGCATAATTTTTTGTGTGATTACAAATATTTATACAAAAGTATGTTAGTTGACACAAATACCCTTATGATTCTTGATGCATATTGGTTCTTCATGTTGTGATGTGGACATGAACTAAGCATAGAATGGACACAACAGGAAAGGGAAAATTTAATTAACTGCAAAAATATGCTAGTACACTTAGTGCAAAGAAACAAACTCCAAAACATGCCCTATGGGCTTACAATAGCATAAATTTGGAGATAAATTCTTCTCCCAATACCTTCTCTCAAACTCCACTCCGAACTGCCTTTTACAATGCTAGAAATGTTCTTAAATAGACCTCAGAGGGTTAAGGATTAGGAATACATTCTAGAAAGTTCTAGTTGCCATCCACTGACCAAATAGAAGGCTCTAGAAGTCACATTAGAAGTCAGCACAAAATTAGAAGAATCCAGAAATGGTAACCGAACTTTCGGGAGGCATAACTTTTGAACCGTAGCTCCAATTGACGAACTGTTTACATTTTCAGAAAGCTCTCAAAGTGCTCTATAGCCTTATGGACCACCTTCACTCATACCTCATTTTTAAGCTCTATTTTAGTTCATTTAATGCCCTAACCTAACTTTGAAGCATTCTTAGGATGTCTCTAGAAACTAAAAAATTGCGATAACTTTCAAACCGTGGGGCCTTTTGACCTGATTCTTTTTTTGGAATTCTCTAAATTATAATGAAAATAATTTGACCAATTTACACCTTCTAGTTCACCAAAATGATGGCTCAATTACATACTCCTATTTTTCTAACATTTACATGTATCCCAAGGTGATTAAAAACTCTAACCCAAAACACTAATAGTGGAACTATGAGAGTTGGAACCTTTATTTGACCCAAATGTGTATCCAAAAATGAAAACACATGAAATAGGAACTAAGTCTAAGTAGATTATTTTGGATGACACAAGATTTCCCTTATACCCCTGGATGCTCCTACATCAGACACCCAGGGTAGATTGAAAAGTGACCCTATCACTTTATAAATGGTAGAGGAAATCCCAAATGGGAAACCTCAACTATTGAATTCCAAGTTGAGTCCTCCATTAGTCATCCTTTCCACTTGACTAGATACTCTTCATACTACCTATTTTTGGTACTCTTGCCCACACGATGATCTAGAATGTCTTTTATCTCCTCCTTCTTAGAAGTAGGAATTGGACATGGCTCTAACATCGGCTCCTCATCTGCACCATCATCATGATACTCTATTAAGTCTGCAATGTTGAAAATAGGAGAAATGTGAATACCATTGGGAAACTCCACCTCATATGCATTTCTTGAGTCATGTTTCTTCAGAATTTTACAGGGGCCAAATTTCTTCATTTTTAGCTTCTTGTAAGTACTAGTTGGAAATATTTATTTTCTTAAGTGTACCATGATTGGATCCTCTACTAGGAATTCCTTATTTCTTCTCCTTTGATCAGCCCTAGTTTTATACGCTTGATTCATCTTGGTAATGTGTGCCTGAACCTCCTCCTCATGTAGATGCTTGATATGTTCAGCAAATTCTTTAGCTTCAACACTTGTCCTCTCCCCTTGCTCTATCTTCCTCAATTCTGGTGTAGTCCTTGGGCTACTTCCATATACAATTTGGAAAGGTGATTTACCAGTACTCCTATTTATAGAGTTATTGTAAGAAAACTCTACTTGTGGTAGAATCAAATCCCATCCCTTCGGCTTATCCCCAACTAAACATCTTAGTAAATTGCCTAGACTTCTGTTTGGCCGTCAATCTACGGGTGATGTGTGGAACTAAATTTCAAGTCCATTCTCAACTTCTTCCACAATGTTCTCCAAAAATACCCCACAAATTTAGCATCTCTATCAAAAACTATACTCCTTGGGAGACCATGTAGTCTCACCACCTCTTTGAAAAAAAAGTCTACAATATGGACAACATCATGAGTTTTGTGGCATGGAATGAAATGTGCCATTTTGAAGAACCTATCAACCACCACAAATTCTAAGTCATTACCCCTTTGTGTCCTCAACAATCAAAGAATAAAATCCATACTTATGTCCTCCCATGGCTTTGATGGAATAGCAAATGGCTAATATAGTCTAGTATTGGGACTAAATCCCTTGGCAACTTGACAAATCTGACAACTCTGTACAAACTTCTTCACATCCTGTGAAATCTAAGGCCAAAAATAATGTTCTCTAAGAATGGAAATGGTCTTATCTCGACCAAAATTTCTTGCCATCCCTCCACTATGTTTCTCCTTAATCAAAATTTCCCTTATGGAACTCCTTGGAATGCACAATTGACTACCCTTGAACAACATACCATCTTGAATCAATTAGTCTAGCCACTTGGTTCTATCTACAGCAACAAGCTCTTTACAATCTTTCCATGCTTCAGCAAAATTAGGATCCTCAGGGTACAAATTCTTGAGTTCATCAAACCCAACTACTTCAACCTACATTACTGTAAGCAACAACTATCTCCTACTTAGTGCATCTACAACCCTGTTAGATTTTCCACTTCTATGCTTCAACACAAATGTATAGCTCTACAAGAACTCTACCCACTTCATATGCCTCTAATTCAATTTACCTTGGCTATTTAGGTATTGTAATGCCTGGTGATCAGTATATAAAACAAATTCCTTTGGCAATAAATAATTCCTCCATTTCTTTAAGTCCTAAACTATTGCATAGAACTCTTGATCATAAATAGAATACTTATTTTTTCCATCATTTAATTTTTCACTAAAATATGCAATAGGCTTACCTTCTTGGCTTAATACACCCCAATAGCACTGCCACTAGCATCACAATCCACCTGGAACACCTTTCTAAAATTTGGAAGTGCCAACACAGGTTGTTTTGTCACCTTCTTCTTTAGTAATTCAAAACTTCTCATAGTTGTTGTAGTCCATTTGAACTCTTTTCTATCCCCTCTTATTGTATCAATTAGGGGTGCACATATGCCACAAAAATTCTTAATGAACATCCTGTAAAAACTAACCAGACCATGAAATGATCTTACCTCAGTAGCAGACCTTGGAGTAGGCCATTCCAAGATGGCTTTTACCTTCTCTTGATCCATTTTAAGACCTTCAGGTGATATAACAAACCCCAAGTAGACTAACTCCCTTTTTGCAAAGATACACTTCTTCAAATTAATTAATAGTTTCTCTTCCCTTAACCTTTCAAGGACAATATGAATATGCAATAAATGTTCTTCCAAAGTCTTGCTGAAAATTAAAATATCATCCAAATAGACTATAACAAATTTTCCCAAGAACTTCTTAAGTACCTCATTCATAAGTCTCATGAAGGTGCTTGGGGCATTCGTCAATCCAAAGGGCATGACTAACCACTCATAAAGACCCTCCTTGCTCTTGAAGGCTATTTTCCACTCATCTCCTTCTTGAATCCATATTGATGATAGCCACTCTTGAGATCTATCTTTGTGAAGTACTGAGTTCCACTCAAGCAGTCCATAAGATCATCCATTCTTGGCAAAGGAAATTGATACTTGATGGTTATCCTATTTATAGCTTGAGAGTCTATACACATCCTCCACTCTCCATCCTTCTTTGGTGTTAGTACTATAGGTACTGCACATGGACTCAGGCTCTCCCAAATCAAGCCCTTCCTAAATAGCTCCTAAACCTGTCTATTTAGCTCCTCAGTTTTAGTAGGAGTCATCCTGTGAGTAGCCTTGTTAGGCAAACTAGCTCCTAGAATTAAATCTATCTGATGACTAATTTGCCTTACCAGTGGAAATCCTTTTGGAATGTTACCAGAGATGATATCTCCAAACTCACCTAGTAAATTTGAAACTCCAAGTGGTATTTCACTACTACCTTCTTTATCTTTCCTAGGAATCAAAGCATAGCACATACGTTGATGTTTCATGCCATACAAAAACTTCCTTTCATCAACAAAATAAATCCTAGCACTGCTACATACCGTTTCACCTTCCTTTTTCATGGGCTTCAGTTTGTGGCAAACTTCATCCTTTGTTAGAGAGTATGTGTTTGCATGACCATCATGTACTACATGCCTGTCAAACTGCCATGGTCTACGCAACAACAGATGGAAAAAATCCATTGGAATAAGATCAAAGAGAACTTCATCATGGTAACTCCCAATTTTGAATTTCACTAAACATTGTTCACTTACCAGGACCTGATGATCATCTTTCACCCAAGCAATCTAATAGGGCTGGGGGTGTTTCTCCCTCTTGAGCTTCAGCTTAGAGACCATCTCCTCTTATACCAAGTTATCAGTGCTACCACCATCAATGATCACATCACAACATTTATCCTCACACTTACACCTAGTACAGAATAAACTCATCCTTTGTCTAGGTTCAATCTCACCACTTAGTAGGAGCCTTTCATTTACTAAAGTTTCTCCTCTTTCTACATCCTCTAAATGTGATGATTGTGCATCATCACCCACATGAGCAACCCTAGCTTGACCCTCAGCTCTCCTATCTATCCTCCCTTTTCATTGAGGGAATTCAAAGGCATGATGACCTTTTTCATTACAATAGAAATAGGTACCATAGAAGCCTCCTCTTCCTTGTCCATGTCCTCTACCTCTTCCTCTCTGATTTTCTAAGTCTTGATCATGGGAGGGGTTGAAACCCTCATTCCTCTGGTTCCTACTAGTACCCACATCTTCATTTTTCTTTTGGGTTTTATTTTTGCCTCCAAATGACCTACCACTATCCCTTCCTCCTTGACCATGCCCTCTTTGTCTCCCTCCAAACCTCTTATTTAGCTTGTCTTCAACTTGTAGGGAAAACTAGTATGCCTCTTCAACGCTGGT
This sequence comes from Cupressus sempervirens, assembly GCA_028749045.1. NCBI lineage: Eukaryota > Viridiplantae > Streptophyta > Pinopsida > Cupressales > Cupressaceae > Cupressus > Cupressus sempervirens. The sequence goes on from CM053787.1 coordinate 33,950,264, forward strand.
CATTCTTACTAGACTTAATTCCTCCTAGATGGTAGGTCATAACCCACTGATATAACAAGCAACCTTCTCCTTATTTGCTTCTGCATACCCTACTCTAATCAAAAGTTAGTAAAAATTCTCTATATATTCTTAGATTGATTTTTTTACTTGCTTTAACCCATGCATCTTCTTAAACAAATCAAGCTTGTAGTCAATAGGAATGAATTGCTTCTTTAGTTTGTCCACCATGTGATCCCACCTTGTGATCTTATCCTTTCCTCTTCTATTTCTTTCCAATTGAACCTCTTGCCACCAGATTTTGGCATGCCCTTTTAGTTTGGCCTTTGCAAACTTAACCCTATCTAGGTCCTTGATATCCTCATACTCAAAGTATTCTTCCAATCGATCAACTCATCTGGTTTCAAATTTCTTGAAAATACACCCACATCAATTGTAGGAATTTTCCCAAACTTAGTAATGGCCCTAAAAATCCTTTCCTTTGCCTAATTTAGAACTTCCCCATCAACTTCCCCTTCTAGTCCAATTTCTTCTTCTTCATTATCGTCCTCACTTTCATCGTCTGCGGCAACATTTGTTCCTCTACAGAGCTCCTCCTGCAACACTTGTACCTACCTTTGGAGGGCTCTAACCGCCTCAAGATTAATAGCTCTGGCCCTTCCACCATGCTCTCTTCATGGAGGCATCTTCTTAACTCAAACCCACAACCACACAGTCCTGGTGCAAACTACCTCACAGTTGGCACTTTGTCTACACACTTAAGAAAACTAGCTCTGATACCACTTGATGGGGACACGACCCAAGCACAGAATGGACACAATAGGAAAGGGAAATTTTTATTAACTATTAAAATATGCTAGTACACTTAGTGCAAAGAAACAGACTCCAAAACATGCCCTATGGGCTTACAATAGCATAAATCTAGAGATAAATTCTTCTCCTAGTACCTTATCTCAAACACCACTCCAAACTACCTTTTACAATGCCAGAAATGTTCTTAAATAGACCCTAAAGGGTTAAGGATTAGAAATACATTCTAGAAAGTGCTATTTGGCATCCACCAACCAAATAGAAGGCTCTATAAGTTGCATTAGAAATTGGCACAAAATTAGAAGAATCCAGAAATGGTAACCGAACTTTCGGGAGGCATATCTTTTGAATGGTAGCTTCGATTGATGAACCATTTACATTTCCTAAAAGCTCTCAAAGAACTCTATAGCCCTGTGGACTAAATTTTCTCATCCCCCATTTTTTGGCCCTATTTGAGGTCATTTAATGCCCCTATCCTAACTTTGAAGCATTCTTAGGATGTCTCCAAAAACTGAAAAACTGCAATAACTTTCAAACCATGGGGCCTTTTGACCTGATTCTTTTTCTAGAATGCTCTAAATTACAATGAAAATCATCCGACCAATTTACACCTTATCATTCACCAAAATGATGGCTCAATTACATACTCCTATTTTTTTTTGGCATTTACATGTATCCCAAGGTGATTAAAAACTATAACCCAAAACACTAATAGTGGAACTGTGAGAGTTGGAACCTTTATTTGACCCAAATGGGTATCCAAAAATGAAAACACATGAAATAGAAACTAAGTCTAAGTGCATTTTTTTGGATGACACAGGATTGCCCTTATACCCCTGGATGCTCTTGCATCATGTTGTTAGTCAGCTTCAACTATTCTTGGTTGCTACTATTTGGCTTGATCTCCATGACACTTGACACATGTATTGACTTAATAACCATTATATACCTAGCAACTCCTAATCTTCATAGAAATAACTAATTACATACATCACTTGTCCTAGATGCATTAGCTTAGTCACAGTGTTGACCAACTAACCCTTCCTTATAAATGAGTAGATATTTTGTAGTAACTTATAATGCTAGATTTCCTTTAGGGTCAAAAACATTAGTGCTCTCAACAATAGTTTTCAATATTTGATTAAAATATCTATATTCCTTACTCTTTAATGAATATCCAAGGAAAATTCCTTCATTACTTCTAGGATCAATCTTCCTAGTATCATCATCTATTTTGATATAACACTTACTTCCAAAGATTTTGAAGTACTTTACAATAGGTGTATGTCTAAACTAGATTTCATAAGGTGTCTTATCAATGCCTTACCTTATATACACTATGTCCATTATGTATATTATGGTGTTTTCCTCTTCTCTCCAAAAGATATGTGATACATTATTCTTAAACATCATTTCTCTAGCTACTTCACTTACTAATTTAATCCTCATTTCTAATATTCCATTTTATTTTGGTGTCTTAGGATCTAAAAGTTGCCTCTTAATTCTATTATTCTCACAAAAAATGTTAAAACTCATTTGAAATAAATTTTCCCCTTCTATCTGATCTTAAACACTTAGTCCTCAAACCAAATTCATTCTCAAATCTATTATGAAATAATTTAAACTTGTCAAAATCTTAAGACTTATCTCTAAGAAACACTACCTACATCATCCTTGTAAAATTGCCAATATGAAGCATAAAGTACCTTTCTAAATAGAATTCTCTTGTTATTGTAGGAACATTGAAATCTATGCACAATATCCAACTTCATTGCTGTAGTAAACATCTTTCTTGGAAATGAAATCTTCTTCTACATTTCCATAAACATTCCTTGCAAACCATGTTAGAAGGATTCACAATATTAGAGAAATCTCTGACTACATGTTTAGTATTCATCTTCATAATGTTATCAAAATTAATGTAATAAAATCTCTTATGCCATAACCAACTATCATCAACTTTTGCAACCAAACATGTCATATAAGTAGGATTCAATTGAAAAAAATAACCTCTGGTCATTGTGATTGTACCAATCAACTCACTATCTTTATCCTTGATAATACAAGTCCACTTTATAAATTTTAATTGATATTCCTTATCCACAAGTTGTCCAACACTTAAAATATTATATTTCAAATCATGGAAAAAGTAAATATCCCCAATGTTTGTCTTTCCATCAAGTGTAAAAGATCATTTTCCCCTATTCTAACAAGGGGCATTATTTACCACTCTAACTACCCCTTCATTATGATTTTTAAACTCAAAAAACTTATTCATATCTCCATCCATATAATGAGGAAAACCATTATATATAATCCAATTAGACTTTTTTTTTTCAACATGTGATAATAAAGCTTTATCTTGTATTACCTCTTATTTATCAAGACTTTCTTCGTTAATAGAAACAAATCCAAGTTCATCATCTTCATCATCACTTTATAATAAATTTACCACCTAAAAATTTAATTGATCATCCTCATCAACATAGAAGCAATCTTGTATAAACTTTGACCTATAAGGCTTCCTAGGTTTTAACTTCTTTACTCTCTTAGGTCATTCATATGAAAAATGACCAAAATGTATGTAAATCCAATACATAAAATATTCCATAAATTTAGGTTCCCTCTATTGGAAATATGGAAAATCAGTCTAATAAAATGAGATATGTGGTTGTCATTTATGGAAACAAATAGCTATGATTGTTTATGATGGAAAATTGTCCAAGTATCAGACAATGTTACAGCAACATGATGAGATTTACTAATAATGGAATATTCCTTTGGAATATTCTCTTGCATAGTTAACTATAGATGCATGACATCATCCTAATGATGTAGACAAGTGCACATGTCTATTCCATCAACTAAGTTCAAGTTATAGAGGAAATATTGATGCAGATACTTCATTGTACAAAACAAAGCATGTCAGCAAACTGAGTTGTATGACTTACAAAATTATTTTGATTATTAAACCCTTATGAGCTAACTCTAAGGATAATATGGGAGCCAAATAAGGAAGGATTTATTAATATGAGTGATATAAGTAAAGGACTTAATTTATGAAGTTAGATGTGGAAATATGCACGTGAATATAGATGTGAGTGCGAGATTATGTGATATAAATGTGAGATATGATGTGAATTGATATATGTACAGTTACTCCTTGCTTATGACATTGAGTGAATAGAAAGGAAGATTGTCTATAGTCTACCAAAGGCTTTTTTAAAGAACTAACAATTAGAAGAATTGCAAAGTATAGCAAGTGACCCAATTTTGTTTGTATATCTATTCTCTTGAAGAAATTAATTATATAGTTGCATGTTAGGGTAGTGGGCTCTTCTTGCACACATTTGTATATGATCCACCAACTGCTAATAGGGTTGAACTAACTCCTAATAGGGTTGAGGCTTCTAAAAAGGCCTAGTCTCCTAACAAGGACTCAAGACACTATACATTCTTCATAGACTTTTAACAGGATCAATATCCTTAACTGGATTCTTTATATAGTGAATCATCTTGTGTGTTTCATCCCCACCATGGTTTTCCCTTGGCTAGGATTTCCCTAGTTAACAAAATATGGTGTTATGAGCTCTCTTTATGTATGGTTTTTTATACTATTCAAAATTATTGGTTTACTTTATTATGCATGTATCAAAGTAATTAATAATATCCAGTTGTGGGCAACATGGTTGAAAATACTGATTCACCCCACCCCACCCCCTAGTATTATCTATTTCTAACAATTGGTATTAGAGCCTAGTTATTCAAAACAAGATTAACAACTTGAATAAGATCCCGATGGATATGGAACAATTGAAGAAGAATCTCAAAGAATCTCTTGAACAAATTGATCTCCTTACCAATGAAAGAGATGGCATAAAAGATAGATATAAAGATCCAAAAGCTTATATTGATGAACCAAAGGACAAGATAGATAACATGAAGCAAAAATGACCTAGTGAGTGAACTAGTGATGATGATATTGAAGATCTAAGGAAAGAAAATGAGATCTTAAAATATGAGTTAAAAATTGTTGAACTCAAGCTAAGTCTTAAGAAAAATGGAGGAAAGAATGACTCTCAAATAAAAGCTAAAAATGTAGATCTAAGATCCTAGTTATGAAAAGTAACATCTAAATTAGAATCTATCAAGTTGGAAAATGTAGAATTAGAGAAATACAATACTATTGTGAAAGGTGAGTTGGTGTAAACCAAACAACTTGAGAAATTGTATACCAGTAGTGAAAAGATTGAGGAAAAAATATATGTACAAAGACCTAGTTATGATAATATTAGACTTGTATTCTTCCTTGGACAATCCACCAAGAAATCTATTGAGAGAAAAGAACTTGATACACTTGAAGTCAAAAAGGATCTAAACATGAGAAAATTAGATGATACATCTAAAGACAAAGAGAATTTTACTCACTCTAAGAAATCTAAATAGTCTGATCAAGATGAGGATAATATAAGAAAGGAATCTCATGTCAGATGTAGTAAACCTAAACATACTAGAGACAATTGCAAAGGTAAGTCTTTTAAACCTATTTCAAAATTTAATTGTCATAATTGTCATGGATATGGACATCATGCAGTAGATTGTAAGAAACATAAATGTGATAATGATAATGCAAATAGTAGAATGTTTAGGAACACTAATTGTGCAAGCAATAGAAGAATATCTCCCAACAATTAAAGTGGAGAAAGAAGACAAATTGTTTGTTCCAATTGAATAATTGCAGAGCACTTGACAACTAGAATAATGAACAAAGAAGGAATGTGCCTATATGTTAATTATACAATAACTTTAGACACATAGAAAAGTTCTATAAAATGGATAGAAGAAACCTTAACAAGAATTAGAACTATATAAGGAATAATAGAAGAAATGATGATAGTCTGAAGGAAGAAATGAAGAAGCTAATAGAATAATTTAAGGAAATAGTTGTGAAGGCAAAAGAAACTAGAAGTTCCCATATAGTTCTGGAAGAAGCACATCCTAATTTACTTGATAAGATAGTAAAGTCACTTATTGTCTATGACCCATCCTACCTAAATTAAGAATTCTCAGTAAAAATAGTGCATCAATTAATAAAAATTAATGTTAGAGAGAATACCACAAGTTGCATACTTAGCAGTATATACTAGACATTGAGAGAAGTCTACAGTGAAGTGCACATTGCTTGATATGATCATTATGAGGATATATAGAAAATGATGTCTCTATTACATAGAGATAGTATTTTAATCTTTGGCAGATATGCATCTAATGCAAAGTATAGATTGTAAAAGATTTAAAGAACACAAATTGATTTATGAACATCATTTTCTTGTGTGAAATCTTAAGTGCAATATTAAAGAGTGATTTGAAGTACTAAAGAAGTTTGCAGATATGCATGATCGTTGAAAGCCCTAAAACAAAAAATTGAGGTTTTTTTTGAATTTTTTGAGCATATTTTTAGTAATGGCAACACAAAGAGTGTTTGATATTAGTGACAAACCTAGATATAACTTCAAGAAACACTCATCTATCTCTTTACTTGATGACTCCATTGGAGCATTCTTGTAAGTACCAAAAGATCCGTTCTTCATTTTGAGGACATAAGAAGTTACATTAATTGTAAGATAGAAATCATAGGAGATACTAAGATCCATAAAGAATTGGAGAAAATGTGTAACAATTAGTTATCATTGAAACTAGAACATGCATACCTAGAACACCTTAACCTAGTTAAGTACATGTTCTATATAGACTTAAATGACCATGAATAGACAAGAATCATTTTGAGAAAAATTCATGATGACCTTCTATGGTTGGGATATTCACTCATATGCATTGATAATGACCTAATTCACAAGGTCAATGGTTTGATCAATGAAGGATGCAATACTATGAACATAAAGAATGTATGAAAATTAGTTGAAACACAAGTTTTGATGGAAAAAAATGAAGATCAACACCACTCAAGATGATGGAGTAAGACTCTTAAGAAAAAAATTGGGTTATAAATTCAACCATGGATCTAGGATAGATTAAGTCCCAACCAAATTTTTTCAAATAGTGTATGTGATGATAGTAAAGGGTGAAAAGGTTAATCTATGTAATGTTATCCGAACTCAGTTGTTGGATAACATATCAAAGATCAAGAAGTCTAGGAGCACATTCTTTAGGCTTGAATCCCTATTGACTCATATATACTTCTACACATCAAATAAATTTCCTGGTATTTCAAATTGGGATGGAAGCAAGTGTATTATGCGAACTATCACTTGAGTTTATAGATCTAAATAAAAAATAGTTAGGGACAATGATATTGATAGAATGATAAAATTATTCCAAGCTGAAATGAAGCAGAGGTATAGGATACCACCTATGTTGATATAGAAATATAAGGATGAACTGTGTTTCATGATAGAAATAGATTTTACATGCATGGAGTTAGTAATTCCTCGAATAAAGTTCATTGAACCTATGGGTTATGAAATGACTACTAAACTAATTGAAGGCTATGTGCAGATAATTCTATACTTTGAAGTTGATTTTGGATGCCCTAAGTGGGTTACAGATGCTAAAAAGATGAAAGAAGTAAAAAAAAATCTAATTGACAAGGATATCAAGAAGAAAGTAGAAAAATTAATTGATTCCATCTTAAAATAATTAGGGATGTCAAGAAAATAATTTGAAGAGGTGAAAGGGATAGCCTTAGAAATAAAGGCTAGCAGTCAAACTAAACTATTATCTCCTACACCTATTGCAATGGATGAACCTACTATAGAGGTCACAATTTCTCAGACAAGTGTGCAAGCACCTGCAGTGCCATATGTAGCAGTTGTAAAGCAGTAACCCTTGAGGAACCAAAAGAAAATAGAGGAAGAATCAATGCAAAGAAATTATACAAGGCTTGAGAAGAGAGTTAAGAAAAAAAAAAGTGGACCGAGCAAGAAGAGGAAAACCCTGTAGATCTATTCCTTTGAATCTAAAGAAGAGACTAGTGACAGACCAGTAGAGCTTGCAGATCAAGAAGCAAAGACTTTAGTAGGAAGGAAAGCATGGAAGCCAAAGGTAGAAAATATTAATATGAATATTATTAATGACAATAATTTTGTGCAATTTAATATATATTATGACTTGTATAATAATATGGATAGGAGATAGCTAGAGAATGTTGTAGTTAGAAACATGATTCTAAAAAATAAAAGGTCAAATCCATGAAGATTTGTATAATAGACTGAGCAATAGAAAGAGTAGAGTAATTGAGGAAGATAAGAAAATAAGGATGAATATGGTGAAAAAGCTATGTATAGTAAATAATGGGGAAGAGTTAAAGGAATTTTTGAAAGGTATAGCACCCTTGCTAAGGAATAAGAAGAGATCTATTCTTCTTATGAGAGGAAATTATGAAGAGGTAACTATGGAAACTCAAAAGGAAATAGTCACATACATGTCTACTATGCCTAAGGAGACTAAAAAGAGTGCGCAACCAAGGGAGACAAACCCTACAATGGTAGTAGTTAGTCTTTCTCACAGTTCTAAGAAACCAGCTAAAAAACCAAGTGATTCACCACATATTACCATTGATAGTGAATCCACATAGGTAGAAAAAACTAATGTAATAGTGGATAGAACTAAAGATCAATTCAAGGATTTTGGCTCTCACATTGTTGGCAATATTGTTGACTATAGTAGCTCTACCGATGAAGAAGAAGAGAAGTAGCAAAAGAAAGAAGATGTATCTTTTGAGAAGAAACTAGAAACTATGTCAACTAGCACTCAGGCAGCTACTACAAGTGTTCCCTTAGTTATAGTAATAGTAAAACCCTCTACACCACCTACACAAGCAACAATGGTCACCACAACAATACAGTCAAATGATGAAGATAAAGCACAAAATCTTATATCTTCTTTATGTAAATTCCTTAAAAAAAGGAAATCAGTTAAGTCATTTGAGAAGACTTTAACTTCAGTTTTGGATAGATTGGAGAAGACAATAATTTTTGTTGATACATCTACAAACATTCAACAGAGAGCAACAATTGTGTGCAAAAATTTTGACATTGAGTTTATAACAGTAACCAATGTTGCTAAAATTCAAGCATAGGTGCAACATGATGGTAAACTTCTTAATACTATGTGTACAAATATAAGAAAGCGTATAGAAACATTAAATATATCCATTAAACTATTGAGATAGAATATGGAGGAAGGGAAGTAGATATATGCTAAATACAACTTGGCATACCTTCACCTTCAGTGTTTTGATTAAGAGGTCAAAGGGAACAAAACAAAGCTACAAATGCTTACTGGTAACTTTCTAAAATAAGATCAAAAGTTAGAAAACTTTAAGCATTCAATGGAAGGAGTTCATGATATCATCCAAGATATTCAAGTAAAGAAAGAGAAAGCCCTAAAAAGATTTACCCTTTTAAAAGATCATTTATTCCCATATATTACATTGTTATAGGATCAATTGGAGGAATTATTGGTAGCTAAAACTTCATATGACAAGTTTGTAGTTATAGACTTAAATGTAGCAGAGTTAGCCACATATGCCATATGTGTACTAATAAGTGCATTAGATGCACTAAAAAAAGTTGGAAGAAACATCTTGCATAGTTGAACACTGACTTCAATGATTGTTTCTCCAAATTTTGATTTGGCTTTTAGATTTTGATAGGATTTTCTTTTTTGACACCTTTTTTATTGATGGCAAAGGGGGAGAAATAAGGAAAATTGTAATTGTAGGTTATATAGTTTGAAGTATAATAGTAAGCTTTGCTTCAAGCAAGTTTTGTAATTGGAGTTATAAGGGATGTAATCTTTTTCTCAAGACATGAATATAATGCTCTTACTATGTTATGTATGTTTATTTACTTTGATTGGTATGACAACATTTTGTTTTTGGGGACTTAGTCAATTTTCCCAATGTGTTTTCATCAATGCCAAAGGAGGAGATTGTTAGCAATATGGCCAATCAATCTAATAAGATGAGATATGTGGTTGTCATTTATGGCAACAAATAGCTATGATTTCTTATGATGGAAAATTGTCTATGTATCAGAAAATGTTATAGTAGCATGATGAGATTTACTAATAATGGAATATTCCTTTTAAATATTCTCTTGCATAGTTAACTACAGATGCATGATATCATCCTGATGATGTAGATAGGTGTGCATGTCTATATAGTCAACCAAGTTGAAGTTATGGAGGAAATATCGATGCAGATACTTCACTGTATAGAATAGAGCATGTAAGAAAATTGAGTTGTACAATTGTTATTTTGATTATTAAATCTTGATGAGATGACTCTAAGGATAATATGGCAGACAACTAAGGAATGATTTATTAATATGATTGATATAAGTAAAGGACTTCATTTGTAAGGTTGGATGTGGAAATATGCATGTGAATATAGATGTGAGTGCGAGATTATGTGATATAAATATGAGATATGATGTGAATTGATATATGTGCAATTACTTTGTTCTTATGACATTGAGTGAATAGAAATGGAGATTGTCTATAGTCTACCAATAGCTTGTATGAAGAACTGACAATTAGAAGAATTGCAAAGTACAACAAATGATCTAGTTTTGTATGTATATCTGTTCTCTTGAAGAACTCAATTATATAGTTGCATGTTAGGGCAGTGGGCTCTTCTTGCACACATTTTTTTATGATCCACCAACTCCTAACAGGGTTGAAGAAACTCCTAATAGGGTTGAGGCTTCTAGCAAGGCCTAGCCTCCTAACAGGGACTTGAGACACTATACATTCTTCATAGACTCCTAATAGGGTAAATATCCTTAATCAGATTCTTTATATAGTGAATCATTTTGTGGCTTTCATCCCCATTGATGTTTTCCTTTGGCTAGGTTTCCCCTAGTTTAAAAAAATGGTGTTATGAGCTCTCTTTATGTATGGTTGTTTATACTGTTCAACATTATTGGTTTACTTTCTTATGCATGTATCAAAGTAATTAATAATATCTAGTTGTGGGAAAAAAGGTTAAAATTACTGATTACCGCACCCCCCCCCCCCCCCCCCCTTAGTATTATCTATTTCTAACACTATCTTCATGGTTAATGAAAGTCTTTCATCGATTTTATTTTCTTCTTCTTTCTTAATGACCCATTCTATAACATATTCTCTACTGGTGATCACACTCATTGTAATTTTAGTTTTATCTTTCAACACACTAAAAGTTGATTCCATCATTATCACTCTTTGGTTCTGCTTCAAAGTTTGTTCAAATATGTTTAACTTCCCAAGTAAATTTCTCTTGTAATAATTAGTGTCACGTGAATAATTTATTCATTAATCTCAACTTTGTGTACATAATCAGGGGTCAATTTTTATAATATCTTCTATATTACTTCATCTTGAGTCACAATTCCTCCAAAACTCTTGATTCTTGAAACAATCTAAGCTATTCTATCAAAATATTCTCTAATAGATTCATTTTCCATCATTTTAGCATTACCTACCATATTATTCCAATTCCTTAATTTATACTTCTTTGCAAATTTATCTCCTTAAAATAGATTCTATAACTTAACCCAAATTTCATTAGCAAGGTATAAACCTTTTACCTCAACATTCTATGATTCATGAAGAGCTAATAACAATGCTTCTTTGGAATATATATTGCACATAAATAAAACCTTGTCTTCTTGTGTGTACCTCTCCAAATATTTCTCCTCTATTACATTCTCTCTTTTCCTTGTAACTAACCAATAGTCCTCTCCCATGCATAACAAGTGAGTCTTCATCCCATCCTTTCAATTGTCAATGTTAATTCCATCAAAATTTAAACTTTCTTTCTTGAATGCAGCTCTAGATATACTTAAGCTTCTAAAATTTCTCTTCAAGAACCTAATGCTCTTATTAATTGTCATAAAATAAATTCAAAATATAAAACTAAGAGGGAAGTGGGTGGGGGGTGCTATGGGGATAAATAACTTATGTTCTTTAAATAACTTTTATCAACTTCAACAAATCCAAAACATGCAACCAAAAGATATAGAGACCACTAGATATTAACCATACTATGTGACACATGATATTTTAAGTAGGGAAATCCTTGATCATAGTAAAAACCCTAGTGGGAATGATGTGTTGGATTGTGTGTTATCTTTGATGTCACACAAATGTCATATTAGTTGTCAGTTAGTGCTTATCAAGCTTACTTGGTTTGCAAGATAGTTTTCCTTGTCTAAAGAGCATTCCTAAAGTTTATTTTGTGAAGACAGTGTCTACCGAGCTCACTTGTGCATCAAAGGAAATTATGGTAGAAAGAAGTGTTAACCGAGTTTACATGGTTAATGAAGAAAAGATGGATAGATTTAATGTTCACCAAGTTCACTCAGTTACCAAATAATTTTTGCAAGTTTGTGGTGTTAATCAAGCTTCTGTTGGTTAACATAGGAAATCATCTCAGAACTAGTGTTTATCGAGCAGGGTTGGCTAATGAAGGATTTTTTTATCTTCACATATGAAGCTTAATTATTTTAAGTATTGTTTCTAGCTAACTATGATGATGAAAATTGGTGATTGTAATTTTTATTGAGCTAACTTGACAATCTGGATAATTATTGTTTCTATCTAACTATGATGATGAATATTGGTGATTGTAATTTTTATTGAGCTAACTTGACAATTTGGAGGATATAAATAAAAGGTCAAGTTGAGATTTCTAGTGTGTGCAAGTGTATTGATTGAATTGAGAAGGAAAGAGTGGGAGAAAACTTGAAGGATAAGCAGGTATCCTTGTGGAGTAGAAAAGTGTTATTCAATCAAGAAGGATCAAGTATGAACTAGAATAGAGATCTATAATTAGCAATTTAGTTTCTTCACAATTAGGTCATTTCATTTTTACTCTCTAACCATTGTATTAGTGACCTAAAATCTCTTAATAGAGTTGGTTTAATAGCTAGTTGTAAATCCTCTAACAAGGTGGCAATTCCATTGAATTGTTTTAAGACCTCTTGCAAGGCCACTCCTAATAGGGTGATTAAATCCTCTAATGAGGTCACACATAACAGTGTGTTTTTTAACCTTTAATAGGGTTGGCTCCTAATAGGGCTCACTTTAGAAGAGTCAAGAAAAAAAAAACTAGTTACATTGGTGGTTTTCCCATATTGGATTTCCATTTTAAATCTAGTGTCTCATGTGTTCATGTTATTTCTCTTATGCTTGCATGATTAATTATTGTTAATGCCTTAAGATTTAATAAAAGTAATTCAAACTTTGTATTTATTGAGTTACAACATTTTTAGTGTGTTTACTGAGTAACAACAACAATCAATTTTCTAAGTCTAAATTTTATTGTAGACATCTAAGGGATCTGGGATTTATTTTAGTGGTAACTAATTCACCCCACCTCTCAGTTACTCCTTCTATATTTCCAACAATTGGTATTAGAGATTTTGGTGCTTGTAGGGAAGGTTTCAAGGACCTAAGCTAAAGATCAAGAATTCTTACAAGAGAGAGATTCCAAAGCTAAATAGAGAAAACTTTTCAACATTGCAGGGACTCATGAGACTTCATCTGGCCACCATTAGTGATTCAGGCTTGAAATACCTTGAAGAAGAATACAAAAACTCCTACTGGTACATTATCTATTGGAGATCTTGCTGAGAAAAATAACCATAACATCATGATGATTGATATTGCATCTGCTCTTAGCTATGATGAATTTGATGAGATCAAAGACTTCAAAACTACTTTTGATATGTGGAACAAGCTAAAGGACATCTATAGTGGTGATCACAACATAAGGAGAGCCAAATTAGAAAGCCTTATAGGACAATTTGATCATATGAGAATGTTGCCAAATATGTGGAAATAATCAAAGCTAGTGTCAGTGCAATTAGAGCTTCTAGAGGAGAGATCAAGGAAGAAACTATTGTAAGTTAAGTTCTTAGAACATTACTTCCTATTTATGTAATTAGAGTATCTATTATTCAAGAAAAGAGGTGTGATCCAAATCACAAGTTAAGTTTGGATGCCTTGGTAGGAAGATTGACAAGTTTTAAGCTAGACAACATTGACAATTATGTTCCAACTTCCAAAAATGTTGAGTCTATATTTGAATAAAAAATTTCACTCAAAGAGAAAGGTAAGAAAATAAGGGACATTCAGTGAGAAGGTGAAGAGGAAATAGAGGAAAGTTCTAACAGTGATCTTGAAGTTGTTGAAGCTTTACTTGTAAAGAAATATTCTAGAAGTAGAGGAAAATACAAAGTTAAGGTTCCCCTAATATATTTTTCATGTGAAGAGATTGGTCATATTATTGCTAGGTGCCCAAATAGAGAAAGCAAGGATGAGAAGAAGAGTCACAAGTACAAAGGAAAAAAGGATTTTAAAAATCACAAATCATACAAGGAAAAAGGTAAGAAGACTTCTTTTATGGCTAAAGATTATGATAACAATGAAGATGAGATAGTATACATTGTTGTAAAAGATGAATCTGATGAAGAAGAAGATAAGATGGCACTTATCTCTCATGTTAGAAAAAAAAACACATGGATCATAGATAGTGGATGTTCACATCATATGACTAGAGAGAAAATAAAATTTGAACATTTTGAACACTATGATGGAGGTAGTGTAAGGTTTGGAAACAATGAACCTTGTTGCATAAAAGGAAAAAGTTGTATCTTATTAACCAAAGAACTTTTATGTTACAATGCCTATTGGGTTGAAGGACTGAAACATAATCTACTAAGTGTAGCACAATTAATCAACATTGGATTCAAGGTAGAATTCATGCATGGCAAGGCTATACTGTTGGATGACAAAAGGAATCTAATTGGAGTAGGCAAACAAACAAGAGGTAACCTATTTTATCTTGATCTTGGTGATTGCTCATGTTTTATTGCTCAAATAGAAGAAAGTTGGTTATGGCACAGAAGAATTTGTCATGTAAACTTTGATAATAAAGTCAAGATAGGAAAATTTAGAAAAGTAAGAGTTATCCCTAGTTTGAAGAAACTAGATGTTAGTTTATGCAAAAAATGTTCAATTGGCAAAATGGGAAAGACTATTTTTAAGAGCAAAAACTATCAATTTGAAGATGGCTTGGAAATTGTGCATACTGACCTATGTGGACCCATTGGAATAGAAAGTTATAGTGGGCAGAAATTCTTTACTCTTTTTATTGATGACTATTCTAGAATGATGACTATTATGTATCTTAGAGAAAAGTCAAAAGCATTTGAGAAATTCAAAAAGTATTTGACAACAATAGAGAAGGAAATAGAGAAAGGATTGAAATGCTTAAGATTAGATAGAGGTGATGAATTCATCTCCAATGAATTCAATAACTTTTGCATTGATAGAAGAACTAAAAGACATGTATCAACCCTTGGTACTCTTGAGAAGAATGGAATAGCTAAAAGAAGAAATAGATCCATCATGGATTGTGCAAGTTTGCTAATGATTAAAAAGAATGTTTCTATCAAATACTAGAAGGAGACCATCAGCACTATAGTTCATACTTTGAACCAAGTACAATTGAAGAAAGACTCACATAAAACTCCCTATGAATTATGGTATGGCTACAAACCCACTGTAAGTTACTTGAAAGTATTTGGTAGTAAATGGTATATCTTTAAAGAGTCTAGAAAAGGTAAGTTTTATGTGAAAGGTGATGAAGGTATATTCTTAGGATATTCTTGCAGAAGTAAGGCATATAGATGTTTGAATTTATCTACTTATAAAATCATAGAAAGTGCACATGTGAGAATTGATGAGTTTGCAAAAAATATTGAAGAAGAAAGAAAAAAAGAACCAGAAGATTACAGAAGATTTGTCTACTTTGAACCTAATAAATTGTTAGGCACACCTAAAAATAGGGAGACTTTTCCTCCCAAGTCTTCCTCAGCTACCAAGTTGTAAGAAGTACAAATTGAGTCACAGGGACCCAAGTCACATTCTAAGGCTACTGAGCTAATGCCTACCAAGTCTAAACAACCCAAGCTAGAAATTGACATTCAAAATGAAGACAATGAATTTCATTCAAAAGGTAAAGAAACTATATTGGCCAAGTATATCAGGAGGTATCATGCATCCGATCAAATTATTGGAGACAAATTAGAAGGTACTATGAAAAGAAGTAAGGTAAAAGGTACATGATTACTTGCTAATTTTGAACCTAGAAGTTTTAAAGATGCATTGGAAAATGAAAGTTGGATTGAGGCTATGAATGAAGAAATAGAGCAAATAGAGAAGAACAAAACTTGGACCCTTGTTCCTAGGCCTAAAGATAAAAATGTGATTGGAACAAAATGGGTACTCAAAAATAAGCTCAATGAAGATGGACAAGTATCAAGAAACAAAGCTAGATTAGTGTGCAAAGAATATTCTCAAGAAAAAGGGATTGATTATGGTGAGACTTTTGCTCCTATTGCAAGATTAGAAGGTGTTAGGACCTTACTTGCATATGTAGCACACAAATGATTCAAAGTATATCAAGTGGATGTTAAATCTGCATTGAACAACCAAAAGGTTTTGTTGATCTAGATAGAAGGGACATGGTCTACAAATTACACAAAGTATTGTATGGTCTAAAACAAGCTCCTAGAGCATGGTATGCAAGGTTACATAACTATGTTATATAGATTGGTTTTTAGAGATTAACGATAATAGTAGTTTATATATTAAGCAAGGACTGGATAACAAGATTGTATTGGCAGAGATAGTTGTGGATGACACTCTATTTATAGGGAATGATGATCTATGCAAAGAAATTTTAGAAAAAATTAACAAAGAGATTAAAATTTCCATGTTTGGAGAGATAAAATTCTTTATTAGATTATAGATACAATAGAACAAGAATGGTATCTACGTTACTCAATATAAGTATATCAAGGATATACTCAAGAAGTTTGGAATGGAAGATTGAAAACTAATTGGTAACCCTATGTGTACTGGACTCAAGCTTACCAAAGATGATGATTCAAAAGAGGTAGATTAGACCTTATACAGATCAATGATTGGAAAATTAGAGTATGTAGCTCACACAAGGCCTGATATTGCTTTAGTAGTTGGGATAGTGGCAAGATTCTCAGCTAAACCTAGAGAAAATCATATGATGGTAATAAAGATATTTGAAAGGCCCTGAAGACTATGATTTATGGTACAAACTTGGAGAAAACTTAGACCTCAAGCTATTCACTGATGTTGATTGGGTAGGAAATCTTGATGATAAAAAAAGAACAAGTGGTGGAGCATTCTTTCTTGGTGAAAGGTTGGTGTCTTGGAGAAGCAAGAAGCAAATCTGCACATCCCAATCTACAACACAAGAAAAGTATGTAGCAGCAACAATGAATTGTTCTAACATTGTTTTGTTTAAAAAATTATTGGAAGGCATGAAGGTTGAGATCAAAGAACTAATTTTCATGTTTTGTGATAACACCAGCACAATTAACATATCAAAGAACCCAGTGATGCATTCCAAAATTAAGCACATTGCTATTCAGAGAACTGGTGCAAGATAAAGAAATTAGATTAGAATATGTTCATACAAAAGAACAAATTGCAGACATATTCACCAAGGCATTACCTAAGGATGCATTCTTGTATCTAAGAGGTAAGCTAGGGGTCATTCCCCTAATTGAAGCTCACTAAATGAAGTTCTAGTGATGCATCAACAAGAACCAAGTTGAAAATCAATTAGTTGATGCAGCATAGTTAAGAGATTATTGCATATGAATTAGCACTCAAGGTACATTGATACTAATTTGCTATGTGTTGTCTTTGGCATGTGTTGTCAAAGAGGGAGAAGATTACTATCATATATTTCTAAAATTTGTTGATATCTTTCTGAGGAAGAAGTATACTGTCATAGAAGTTATGTAACTCCTTCATAGAGGGAGATTACTACATGAAAGAAGAATTTTTTGATGTAAAATCTACGAGGGAGAAACTTTCTATTAGAGAAAGTCTTGTTCTCAAATTTGATTGTGATATGACATGTTGTGTTACCATCAATGCCAAAGAGGGAGATTGTTAGATTGTGTGTTGTCTTTGATGTCACACAAATGCTATATTAGTTGTTAGTTAGTGCTTACCGAGCTCACTTGGTCTACAAGATAGTTATCCTTGTCTACCAAGTGTTCCTGAAGTTTATTATGCAAAGATAGTGTCTATTAAGCTCACTTGAGCATCGAAGGAAATTATGGCAGAAAGCAATGTTAACCAAGTTCACATGGTTAACAAAGAAAACATGGATAGAGTTAGTTTTCATCAAGTTCACTTCATTACCAAAGGATTTTTGCAAGTTCATATTGTTAACCAAGCTCCTATTGGTTAACATAGGAAATCATCTTAGAACCAGTGTTTACAGAGTAGGGTTAGCTAATGAAGAATTTTGTTATCTTTGCATATGAAGCTTAATTATTTTAAGTATTGTTTCTAGCTAACTATGATGATGAATATTGGTGATTATAATTTGTATTGAGTTGACTTGACAATCTAGAAGGTATAAATTAAAGGTTAATTTGAGATTTCTAGTGTGTTCAAGTGTATTTATCGAATTGAGAAGGAAAGAGTGGGAGCAAACTTGAAGGATAAGTAGGTATCCTTGTGGAGCAGAAAAATGTTATTTGATTGGGAAGTATCAAATATGAACCAGAACAGAGATCTATCATTAGCAATTTAGTTGCATCAAAATTAGTCATTTCACTGTTACTCTCTGACCATTGTAGTAGTGATCTAAAATCTCTTAATAAAGTTGGTTTAGTAGCCAGTTGTAAATCCTCTAACAAGGTAGCAATTCCATCAAATTTTTTTAAGATCTCTTGCAAGGCCACTCCTAATAGGGTGATTATATCCTCCAACAGGGTCACACCTAATAGTGTGTTTTGTAACCTTTAATATAGGGTTGGCTCCTAACAGGGCTCATTTCAGAAGAGTGAAAAATAGTAACTAGTTACATTGATGATTTTTCCCATATTGGGTTTCCACATTAAATCTGGTGTCTTATGTGTTCATGTTATTTCTCTTATGCTTTAATGATTAATTACTATTAATTTCTTAATATCTGATAAAAGTAATTCACACTTTACATTTACCAAGTTACAACATTTTTAGTGTGTTTACTGAGTAACAACAATAATCACTTTTCTAAGTCTAAATTTTATTGTAGACATCTAAGGGATCTAGGATTTACTTTTGTGGTAACTGATACACCCCCCACCCCCCCTTCTCAATTAATCCTTCTATATTTCCAACATGGTGCCCACAAGATGATTTAATATTATAAATGAACCTTGTGAAAGGATTTGACCCCATTAGGAATCAATTAAACACAACCAATACATATGATTCCATGTGAGAATAATTTGAATCCTTTTTAGAGAATTCCAACCCTATTGGGAGTTGATAGGAAGAAAATTGAACTCACTATCCAAACTTCTTCATTTATTTTCTCACAAAATAATTCAAGATAACCTATCCAATAAAAATGATCTAATTGAAATGTCAACTTATCTTGCTAGTATAGTTCCTTTGAAGTCCATAATTATCTTTAATATCAAGCTCCATTTGACCTTCAAAAATTTGCATCCAAAGATTACATAACATTACATAAATAACATATGATTGAATATGATCTCACTGATCACACACATGATACTTACAAAAAATGTAACATCTTTCCTTTATACCAAGTAATAACTAAGTGAGTTGGCCTTGAGGCTTCTTGATGCAAGAGCATCTATTAGAATGGAACAAGAAGAGGCTCCATGAGGCTAAAATAATTTATTATATTTTTAAATATATATTTTCAATCCATTTGAGTCAATATGTAAAGCTAAACAAAACCATTTACAATACATTGTCCAAGTTGTCTAGTATGGTCAAATTATATAAATAAACCCATGGAAGGGTAAAATATCATAAAATGTCACATAAAGGATATTTTGACTTATTAGTAGGGGTTTTATAAAGTTTAAAGGTAATTTATGTGAAAATGAAAATGTTTTCAAAAATGTATTATCATAATGAGTTGACAATATGTGAAGTTGATGTAAAGAGGAAGGTCAAGAGTCATAGAAGGTAGATAATAGGTTAAAGGAATTTTAAAGATATTAAAATTTCATGTACTAGTTTTTATTTTCAGAATGTAATTGCTGGAGAAGCTGAAAAAAGTGGTGAAATAAAGAGAAGTTTTCTTTTGTGAGTTTTATTAAAAAATTCCCAATTAATTTTCTAGAAATCTGACTATTATTTGTGATTTCAAGAGAACATATGAATATATATAGATCTAAAAATTATAATTTATGAAAGGAAATTTCATTAGCTTTCTATTGGTTTTGGTTTTATGGTATTTCATTATGACTTGAAGAAGTAATGAGCATTTAGGTGCAGGTTTGGATTTGATTTTCATGGTAGTAGTTTTGGTAAAAGTTTAATAAGTTTTAATCTACTAATTGGATTGAGCATTAAATTGGGAAAAAAAATTTTAACTAGTTTAAAATCAATATCATAAAAGGGATTTGTGATACATGTTCATTTGTAAAAATTATGAGTAAACATTTGAATTATTTTGATGTTGTCAATCTCATTAATTTAGTTGAAAATATCTATTATTGAAGTGTCTTGAGGTTTTATCCCAAGTAAAAAATTAAGAAAGGTCCACATCTTCATCATTTTTGGTATTAGAGATTAGCAAAATTTTTGGTCAAAGGTAATTTTTGAGTTTGTGTAGGTTGTGATAGGTTGAGGAGAGAACCTATAGAGTGGCCAAAAGACTAGGTTGAGTGGAGCAAACCTAGATAGGATAAAATGGTCACACTAAGAGATTTATATCATGATGAGAGGATACAATTATATGCATGGGTTTCATATTGGGAATTAAATAAAAAGAAGATGGATGAGACAATGAAAAGATGGGAAGAGAAAAAATCTAAAAGAGAACATGAACCTAGAATGAAACAAGAGATAGAAGAGGAAATAAGATTCCTAATAAGGAAACTTTAAAAAGGCGAAGAAAATTTAGAGAGTCTAAAAGAGGAATTAAAGAAAATTATGGAGAAGGAAAATAGTGATTTTTAGTAGCCATTCATTGTTGATACAAAGGTATGTAAGGATGGAATAGATAACTTAGTTAAAAATGAAGGAAAGAGTTGTCCACTGGAAGGAAAAAGTGAACAAATAGATGATAATTTTAAAAGTGAGCATAAGCTAGTTGTTGATGAACCTTATGATAAAAAGGTTATTGAATATGAGAAAGAGATGGAAGTGATAGATGTTGATGAGCGTTATGATGAAAAGGTTCACAAAGATGGGAAACATATGGATATAAAGGTTTATGATGGAATGATGGGATGAGATTTGAAGTTAAGAAGGGAAGTGGTATAGCCTATCAAAAAACTAATAGTTGCAGTAAGCAAGAAGACTCATGATGAAGCCAAGAGGATATAGATGGATCAAATATTGATGTATTTGTCCCAAAGCATGGAGGCATTACAATATAAAGAGATTGAAAAAAAGGATGCAAAGGTTCCTATAGTGAACCAAATAGATGAATTGATATATGATGAGATCCCATTGATATTTCCTAATCCATTTATTGCAGGTTTGTAAGAGTTTTATTTGGATAGTTATGTTGAGAAGTGTCATGTCTCATTTTATGACCTTATTAGACTTCTTGTTACATGGAAATTGGTTCATCTTTGACCTGGCCAACCTTTAATTTTGAATATGGATAATGGAAATATTATGCTAGTTATCTACTTGTTTTATGTTTAGTGTGATCTAAATGGTTAACAAATACATTGATATGTGATTTTTTTAATGCTATTTTATTAATGTGATTATGTTCATATGTTAATGTTAAGGAGTCCTTATTAATGATGATGATGTAGTTATGGATATTGCTATTTACATTGATGCTATGATAGCTCATGATATATTGTTAAAGGTTAAATCAACAAATAGATATGTATTTAGATAGAATGTAGCATCATGTTTTCATAGTTGCATTTGTGATTATGTTGATGATGTTTATGATTAGTTCATTATGTTACTTAAAGTTATTGACTTGTTTCCTATTGTGAGTATCTGAGTGGGTGCATGATTTGGTAGAATGAGAGTGTGGTTGAGGCAGAGAGGGTTAACTTATTAGAAGGAGATGGTTGAATAACTTTTGCAGCCCACACACCACTTAGAGTTTTAATGGAATTTCAATTTATGTTGTATTTTATCTCTTTCTCATTTTCCTAAATGATAATATGGCATGGCTAGAAATACATCTATATTATAAATAGTTAGAAATGGTGTTCTTCTTTTGTCAAAATAGGAAAACGAGAATGTGATAGTTAGCGAGTTAAGTCAAATTTGGAATAATGCATTTACATATGATATTTAAAAAGAAAAGGGGAATACTGTACAAGCTAATGTGGAAATGAAAAAAAGTAAAAACTCTCAAGTAGATGTGCTTCTTTTCACCTTGATAATGCTTCTAT
Organism: Cupressus sempervirens; assembly: GCA_028749045.1. Classification (NCBI taxonomy): domain Eukaryota; kingdom Viridiplantae; phylum Streptophyta; class Pinopsida; order Cupressales; family Cupressaceae; genus Cupressus; species Cupressus sempervirens. The sequence goes on from CM053787.1 coordinate 33,972,544, forward strand.
GCATTAGCGAATTTGAAAAAAATAAGGGAGTGCATAGATAAAATGGGAATCTTGGGTTAGTTACTTGAGAAGAGAGAATGGAAATGGTGGAGACATTGACAACTTTAAGGAAATAGAAAGGATTTGAAAAATTTAACTAGAGAAGGTTATGGGGGATCTCAAAAATTTCTCTAGGTTCTTTCTATTATGTTCTTCTCAATAGGTTCTTTTCCTTTAAATATATACTTTGAATGATTGATGTAACTTCAAAATCATAACATAAAATTGTAGAACAAAATTTGTGCATTTATGTGCTTCATGCTTACTTTACCTCTATACAAGATGAATGATTTTTATATGTGAAATCATGATTCATTAGAAGACTCTACGTATTGGATACCAAATTAGGGTAAATCCTTCAATACATGAATATCATTTGTACTAAAGGTGTTGAGCTTGTTAATCGAGTTTCAATATTGTTTGACATGCTTCCTGTCTTGTGTTATCATTCATTTTTCAATTACACAAAGTTGATTCTCTACTACCTAGATGTGAATATGATTGAATGAATAACTAGAAAAAAACAAAAAACAAAACTAGATGTTGACATCTTAGTCAAGTTTGTTTATTAGTGACACACACTTATTCAGATAGCTAATAACTACCAAGCTTATTGTATAGTTAAGAGTGTTAATCAAGTAATTTAGGCTCTACCAAGTTCTATAGTTGCTACTGAGCACTAGAGACATCATTCAGTTTGTGCTGAGTAGTTTGTAATAATTTGGTAATTATTAGTGTAGATCGAGCTTCATAATGCTTATTGAGTTTCTTAGTGCAAATTGAGTTCTACAGTGGTTACCTAGTTCACAGTTTTAGTGATGTAAATCTAGTGTTGACTAAGCTATGCAATGTCAACCAAGTGATTCAAATTATATGACAAGTTTCATAGTGTTCACTGAGTGATTAGGGTAGGCCAAGTTCAAACTACTTAAAAGTGATCAGTATGATCCAAGCTTCTATGTTTACCAAGTGCATGATGATGTTAAGCATTGACAATGGTTTTCAAGCATCAGAACATCACTAAGTTTGTCTTCAGAACTCGAGTACCTGTAGTTGGGCTGACTTTGTGTATTTTGGTGAAACTTATATTGTAGCTAAATTTGATGAATTGTAAATTGGATTGGTGTATATGTAATGTATTGTATCACATCTAAAATAAGAATGTAACAAGTAGTAAGAAGCATAAGTTCAAAGTACAAGGCTACAAGAAATATAAGGAGCAACAAAAGATTTATCTATCACAGCAAGGTGATCATTACACTCAAAGGGTATCTCATTTAGAAAATCATAGTTGCAAATCAAAGATCAGGCACTAGTTCATCCTAATAGGTGGAATAATTAAATCCTTTCTTAGGGTAGACTTAGCAATCTTTTGTAAATCTCTTTACAAAATGTAGACTTCAATTGTATGTTTGTAATTCCTTTACAAGGTGGATCTAGTAGTCCGTATTGCTCCTAATAGGGTAGATCATTAGATGTGATCATTCTAAGCCTTAATAGGCCAAGTTTATACTACAATACTAAATCTTTTGGGTATCATCCCCACCCCAATTTTAATTTCTATTTGGAAGGTTTTTGGGTCACCATATTGTGTGTCAAAGTGTTATGAATGTTTTAATGCTTTTAGTTTTTCATGCATGCATGTATATTAGAATATTTATGAAGGATTAATTGGTATATAAGGATAAAATTTTAATGGTTACTGATTCATCCCTCCTCCCCTCTTAGTAACTTAGCCTATCATATATTTCTAACAATTGGTATCAAAGATTTTTTGTTCTCAAAGAAAAAGTTTAATAGCTTGAGCAAAGATTAGAGGCTATGGAATAATTTATAATTGATAAGGCTTTTAATAATGAAAAGCTAGATTTGGAATTGGCTATTGGGAAAATTAAGAAAGAAAAGGAGAAACTCTCTCAATCCTTGAAAAGAAGAAAAGATCTTGTAGTACAGATGAATGAAAAATTATAAATTGAAGAAAGAATTGAAGACATTCATTCATAAAGTAATTTAGATGAAGCTAATGAAACAATTAGAGAACTATTAGAATAGAATGGAAAAATTCAAGAAGTAAGGAAACTGAAAAGAGAACAAGAAATTTATTTAGTAAGATTGTGTGAAGTCATGGAAGAGAAAAATAAGATAAAAGAAGAGTTATAAGGAAAGAATAATGAAATTAACATCTATCCCTTCAAAAAATAGACTTCATTGATTAGATTACTAATGCAAATGAATAAATCATGAATATAAGATCAAAGAATGAAAGATTGTAGAATGGTCTAAAAACTAAAAGGTAAACCAATGAGAGGATGATGAAATCTTGAGAAGACATGAATCAATTGAATGAGCAAAGGCAATATAGATAGAAAGGAAAAATAGAAATTGGATATACAACAGAAGGTGAATCATCCAAGCAAGGAGCTCAAATGAATCAAAGACCTACTTTAAGTAAATGTGGTAAGTTAGGTCATACATCAACTAAATGTTGGAGGAATGGTAAAGCTAAATTCAATGGAAAATACTAAAATTGCAATATGCGTGTTCATAGAACAAATTAATGCATAGAAAAACCTAAATTTGAAGGCAAATGTCACAAATACAAGAAGCATGGGAACAAATCCTCTGAATGCAAAACCAAGATATTAAATCCAATAGAATATATTGTAAAAGCTGTATTTAGTTGGGACTACAACACATGATGCATATGTCATTATTGTCGAGAATTTGAACACATTGGAATAAACTATGTAAAACATCACATGAGGACAAGAGACACCACTAGAAGATGTTTTGTTTGTACAAAACATTGTCATCTTTCTAAAAACTATATGAACACTAGGAGAATTGAATGTGAAAATAAGGCCAAGGATAATAACATCAAAAAGAACATGAGATAGCAATGGATTCCAAAATCTTCTAAGAATGCAAGTCTGAGAAATGAAGCAAATGTCACTCAAGAATTGGGTGACTCAAGAATTTCTACTTGATCTTGTTCAAAAATAATTGGAACTAAGATTCTAAAGTAGACATTTTACATCAGTTCTAGTCATCTAGAAGAAAAAATCCATATCAACATTCAAGATACAAAGGGATCACTGAGTGTTTGAAGGAATTCTAGACATTACTGAACTAGGTTGAGTTGCAGACCCTGTCGAGCAAGGTCAAGAGTAACTAAGATTGTTATGTGGACACTAAGTCATGAATGCTCCTATCAAGAATTTAATTCAAGACAAGTGGAAGATAGTCGTTCATCAACCAAGTAAATGTACCAAAAATTTATGGTGATTAGAAGGAAAATTTTGATAAAAAAGGGAAAAATTGAATTCATTTTTCACCGTGAATTTTCAAGAGCAATTTTTGTGCATCCAAGTGATTAGTTTGAATTGTTTTTGAAATTTTATCCATTTTTTAAAACCCTATTAAGTGATGACATCCTTCAATAGCAAGACAAAGAAAGGGTTTGAAATGTTGGTTTGAGGCATTGAATGGAAGGCACTTGATTTCAAGCTTAGTCGAGCTATTGCGAAAACCCTTGATCCCACTAGAGTACAATCTCAAATTCCATCCAAGGTAATTCTAGTTAATGATATCTACATGAATTTTTTATGTTCTATTCAAGATATAGGAACCCTATAAATGGATGAAACTTTGGAGAAGTTGTGTGTGAACGATATGTTAAAACCAAAAAATTAGTTTAACCCATATTCCACACATGCCCTAAGATTTTCAAATTAAGTGGATAAGGGTTTTCCTTAGCCAAGTACACAATAGAAAGTTATGGTTGGAACAACCTATTTTTTATAATACAAAAAATGATCCATTAAATCACAGGGCTTCCAATCTTAACAAAGGAAAAATCCACCAAAACCCTAAGTCAGTTGGAATTGGAGAAGAAAACCCTTGTTGAATGGGATGGAAGGGGTATGAAGATCAATTATATTACTGATATGGAGCTGAAGTTTGGAATACATATAATTGCACAAAAGATATATAACTCTAGTAGAATCAATAGTGTATCATGTGAAGCAGTGGATCTCTCTTTCAAAGTGGTCAAGAATAGATCTCTCTTTCAAAGTGGTCAAGAATAACCCATCCTTTGACCTTGCCAAGTTGACATTGAACCAATTCAAAAAAAATAAGGAAAGCATTAGGACATCAAAGAATAACCCTTGTAAGTTTAGTTCATTTCTAACCTATTTATTTTTCTTTGTGGAAAAGTTTTTCTCCTCAAAAGGTATATTTTCATGGAGAAAAAAATATACCTATTCTTTGTCAAATCAATGAGTATATAGCAAAAATGGGAGAAAATTATGTCAGTATCATGGACAACATTTTTTATGCATTCAAGGATAAGATGAATAATAGATTCAAGATAGCAAAGAAACTTTTAGAAGAATACAAGGATGATATTTTTTTAATGGTAGATTGTGATAAAGTGTATATACAAGTAGTCAAACCAAGAATTATGTGGGTTAAGCCTCCAGGTTATGAGGTCACTATTGATGATGCCATGGATATTATTGAAGCATTGTTGAATGGACCTGTTGATCCAAAGGCTACATATTTTGCAACATATGAGGAATCCAAAGCCATAATTGAATTAGAAATAAAACTCCCTTAGGCTATCAACAAAGGTAAGAAAAGGATAGCCAAACTGAAAAAAACCAAATCTACTCTTCTATAACCAAAAGGTAAAGGAGATGACATAGAAGAAGATGATGCAGAAGGTGAAGAAAAATTAGAAGAAGAAGAGCTAGTCAAGAAGAAAGGTAAGTTTATTATAACCAAACCTACCAAGACATCAACTTCAGTGTTTACAAGGAGGGCATCTAGAAAGAAACTTGATGAAGAAGGACAAGGTGTGATTTTCAAATAACCTCCACCCAAATTCCAAGAGAAACTAAAAGAAATTGATTCTAGAGCTAGCATGAAAAACTTTGAATCATTGAGGTATTAAATAAGAATTATAGAAGATAAAAAGAAAGTTGATGACATGGTTATGTCTAAGATGGGTAAATGGAAATATTCTCCTAACCACCTTGCACACCAGATTCCCAATGAATTGATGGATAAAGTCAAGCCAAGATGGGAACGTGCCAAGAAAACTACTAAGGATATATATGAGTAGAGTCTAAGGCAACTCGTGCTGAGTCTAAATGATAAAGAAGTGAAAGAGTCCATAAAGTAGAATGAAGAGAAACTTACCTTGAAGTTTAACACTTTTTTGATATTGATCAATGACATTGAACATGTAGTGAAGAATTCTACTAACACATGGAAGAATATATATAATCTTCATAAGAAGAATGATTTTTTTGTTAATGTCAATGATAAGGATGATGATGGTAAAGATGGCAAGGAAGAAGAAGACAAATATGATGAGGAACAAGAGTAGGAAGCTACCAAGGATAATCTCCCTAAGATTCATAGCATTGAGGACACCAACCTTGAAAATATTGCAACAAAAATTATAGCCTCAATTCCTCACTCTCTAAGCAAAGCTTCAAATCCATCTAGCTCAAAGAAAGCTACTGCTAAGTTGGTTGTCTCAAACACTAAAAATCCAAGCACTCAACCAATATTTTCACATTTTTAGTTCATTAATTCATTGACTAAATGACCAACACTTCATCTACCAAGCACTCAATGCTTCCTCCTTCATCAATTGTAGTTACTCAACAACAAGGTATTTCTTCAATAAGTGCAATATCTAATTTTACTAGCAATCCTTCCATTTCCACCATTGTTTCTATTCCAAGAATGCAAATAATAAGTATGAAGATAGTTGAGAGGAAGCCTCAACTGAGTACAAAAGCCTTTAGCAAAAGAAAAGATAAGGAAGAAGACCTTGATCTTGATGAAGATATACTTATCTTGAATTGGGATATCTCTAATCTAAATCTCGATCAAATGCATATAATAGGATAACTTCTATAGAAGAAAGTTAAGCAACAAAGAGTTAAAGAAGAAGGGAATATATAATTTCAAGTGCTTGAAGTTGCAAAGAAAATTCTTGTAGAACCACTCAGCATTGAGGTTGACACATCTCAACCTATTCTGCCCCATCTAGCAAAAGTGGTCCAAAAATTTAATGAAGATTCAAATGGACAAGAGAAGTTTTTGTAGAGAGTAGAGAAGAAATTAGAAAATAAAGTATTGGAGCTAGTAGCACAAAAGATTGCCATATACCAAGTAGAATTGTCTACTATTCTAAGCTCATTGGAAACCTCTGCCAAAAATGTGACTTCTCTATTAGTAAACTCTATGATACATCCATTTTCACACAGGAAATCAAAGAAAAACTCTCCAAGATTGATGAAGATTTGAAAGCAAGTGCACATTAGTTGTCACTTGACCTGAGCTATAGTTTTGTTCACTATATAAAGATCATATTTCTAACTAAATGTAGGTAGAATTGCTAAGGGAAGAAGCCAAGATAAGAGCTACACTTGTAAACATTAAAGTATGTTTCTCCCAAATATGGATGCATTGTAGAAACATATTTCACATGCTAAAACTCTCATCCATGATAACAACTTCTCCATTGCTAATCATATGATAAAATTATCAATAGAAGTGCATATTACATTGCATGCAAGCAAGATGTTGCAAGAAAATTAAGACAAGATATTGTCATTGATTCTAAAGGTACATTCTAATTTCTTGTCACATTTTGGAATAACCATGTAAAATACACCTTTGGCATTTATGTCAAAAAGGGGAAGATGTATATAAAAAGTAAAGCATAAAGATGTAATATATAATGATACAATAAAAGGGAAAAGATGAGAAGATGTGTATAATATTTAATATATATGTATGGGGGAGCATCATGATATTTTACATATACATATATAGATATTCATAGAAACATCTCTTACAAAAGCAATTTTGAAAAATCTCAAAAATAGAGTATGTTACCGAGTTGAAGACACAAGATGGAGACTAAAGATTATTTTTTGAAATTTTCAAAAATTTACTTTTGATTAATAAGTGTTTTTTTGTCACTAATGCCAAAGGGGGAGATTGTTGACATCTCAGTCAAGTTTGTTTATTAGTGACAGACACTTATTTAGATATCTAACAACTACTTAGCTTATTTTATGGTTAACAATGTTATCCAAGTAATTTAGGCTCTATCAAGCTCTATAGTTGCTACGAAGCAGTAGGGACATCATTCAACTTGCATTGAGTAGTTTGTACCAAGTTGGTAATTATTAGTGTAGACCGATCTTCATAATTCTTTCTAAGTTTCTTAGTGCAAAGCAAGTTCTATAGTGGTTACCAAGTTTGTAGTTTTAGTGATGTGAATCTAGTGTTGACCAAGTTTTCCAATGTCAACTGAGTGATTCATTTTATATGCCAAGTTTCACAGCATTCACCGAGTCACCAGTGTAGACTAAGTTCAAACTACTTCAAATTGATTAGTATGAGGCAAGCTTCTATGTCTACTAAGTGCATGACAATGTCAAGCATTAATAATGGTTGTTGAGTATCAAAACTTCACTTAGTTTTACTTCAAAACCCAAGTACCTGCAGTTGGGCCAACTTTGTGTATTTTGTTGAAACTTGTATTGTAGCCAACTTTGATGAATTATAAATTAGATTGGTATATATGGAATGTATTTTATCACATCCAAAATAAGAATGTAACAAGCACTAAGAAGAAGAAATGTGAAGTACAAGGCTACAAGAAGTATAAGGAGTAGAAAAAGATCTATCTATCATAGCAAGGTGATCATTACACTGAAAGGGTATCTTATTCAATAAATCATAGCTACAAATTAGAGTTCAGCCACTGATTCATCGTAATAGGTGGAACAATTAAATACTTTTCTTAAGGTAGACTTAACAATATTTTGTAAATCTCTTTATTGAGTGCATATCTCATTGTATGTTTGTAAATCCTTTTACAAGGTGGACCTAGCATTCCTTATTTCTCCTAATAGGGTAGATCATTAGAAGTGATCTTTGTAATCCTTAACTGGCTAACCTTATACTATTGTACTAAAGGTTGTGGATACCATCCCTGCCCTAGTTTTACTTTCTATTTGGAAGGTTTTTAGGTCACCATATTGTGTGTCAAAGTGTTATGAATGCTTTAATGCTTTCAGTTTTTCATGCATGCAAGTAGATAAGAATATTTATGAAGGATTAATTGGTATATAAAGATAAACTTTTAATGGTTACTGATTCACCCATCTCCTCTTCGTAACTTAGCCTATCATATATTTCTAACACTAGATATGTGGAAACCATAGGTACTAATCCTCAAACTAATATCCTAAGACCACATGACACTAACAACTTGCATTACTATCTATCATTTGGGGATGGAGGAAATTACAATTAAGTAGATTTTGATTAACTAGCTATAGATGGAATTTTTCATAATTGAGTGCTAGAAATTTCACTCTTTCTTGTATACATAATAGGAAAGCTCCTAATGTGTGTATTCCCAAGGCATGCATAAGACAATTCCTTTCACTTGCTACCATTTTGTATGAAGCAAGGTTATCAAACAAACCTTTACTTTTGCAGTCATTCTCTCCTAGGAGATAATTCACATTTGAGGTGACTTCTAGTAGATGTGTAATACCCAAAAATATTATACATAAACATTCTAGTTTAAATGGAACTCTAATCTATTTTATTAACTTTGTTTCCTTAGCTGCATGTGTGGCATAGTATCATGAGGGAAGTGTGAAGATGAAACTTTTTGAATTACTTAAGTCTTGAAAAGATTGAACCTTGTGTCAAAACCAATGTTTCTATTAAGCATAAACCTTAAAGATATAAGTCTTTAGCTAGCACCCTATGGAACTAAGAGGCTTAGAAAGACTATTTAGAACATATCAGGATGCTATCTTAGAAACCATAGCTTCTTAGATTCAACTTCAATATTCATGAGATTCCACTTTGAGGCTTTTGTATCAAGTACTTTTTTAGATAAAACTAGTAAAAGCATTACCTACTCTTACCATATATGTATATAATTCAATCAGTCAAGAGCTAATAATATCTCTTAATTGAGTTTATGTGATTAAGTTGAAGAATTTTTTTTCTCTTCCATCTTATTTATCATGAACTTAATGCTTGGATATTAACTCTTGAGAGTATGAAAATAGAATGAACTAAGTGATCTATGTTAAAATTAAGCTAGAGGTAGTAAGATTGAAATGAGTGCAATATTTATAACTCACTATATTGTATTATATACTAAGCATAGATATTACCTTTGAAATAATGAGTATGATAAATAAAGTGGAGCATTATCATTGCATACATTTCTAAATTGATTACATATGGTTGTGTCTCGAGTATTTGATGTTTAACTCCTTCATGGGATGGGTGAAACATGGAAATAGGGAGGGTTAGAGATGGATTCATGATGATTTGTTTCTCTATACCCACTAGTGCTAATGGATGGATATTGTATGTTTAGTTTCATCCTAATTCAAATAATTTTAGAAAAGAAATGCTTGACCAAGCCAATTATTTTTGCATTTAATAATTTTTTTTGTACTTGTAATACATATGTGTGGATATGATTACTTTATTTTTCATATGAGTAGATACATTTAGATGTTACATATGAGTAGATATGTTTCAATTCTATTTTTTTTTACTGCATATGAGTAGATGTGTTGTTATATTATTTTTCTTTTCCCTTCCACATTTTGTGGTTATGTTACTAGGCACATGTGTTGATGTAGCATGTTTCACAGCTACACTAGATGCATTTGATCCATCTTGTTCCAGGAAACTAGGCTTCTCATATAGGGGTCAAGGTGTTCTTAATTTTAAGAAGAACTCTGGTAGAGTAAACACTTTGTGGTTGGCATGGTAAAAGTTCTAGGTCCACACTCCCATCTCAGAAGTAGATGGATGGTGTGTGATGGCTTTAGAGACTAGCTCAAACAAAAGGACACTTGACGTAGTTTTATGAAGTTGATTTAAAAGCATTACCTACTCTTTCCATTTATGTATATAATTCACTAAGTCAAGAATTCATACTATCTCTTAATTGAGTTTATGTGATTAATTTGAAGCATTTTCTTTCTCTTCCATCTTATTGCTCATGAACTTGATACTTGGATATTAACTCTTGTGAGTATGAAAATAGAATGAACTAAGTTATCTAAGTTCAAAGTATGCTAAAGCTGGTAAGATTGAAATGAGTGCAATCTCTACAACTCACTATTTTTTTTATATGTTGAGCATAGATATTATCTTTGAAATAATGGGTATGATAAATAAAGTTTAGTGCAATCATTGCATAGCATTCTAATTTAATTGCATGTTGTTGTGTCCTAAGTGAATTATGTTTAACTCCTTCATGGGATGGGTAAAATGTGGCAATAGGGAGGGTTAGAGATGGATTCATGATGATTTATTTCTTTCTACCCACCAGTGTTGATGGATGAATATTGTATGTTTAGTTTCTTCCAAATTTAGATAATTATGGAAAATAAGTTCTTAGTTAACCCAATTATTTTTGTATTTAAATATGTTGTTTTTACTTGTAATGCATATATGTGGATATGCTTACTTTATTTTTCATATGAGTACATATGCTTAGATGTGTTGTAATTCTTTAGAATAACTAAGAGGGAGGGTGAATTAGTTATCCAATGTCCAAATGTACAAATAATTTTTTTCACATCTTAGTGAACTCATGTCTATAAAACATTGTCATGTATGCATTCATTAGATAATAAAATACTTAAACTTTGTAGGTTACTATCAAAACAACTTTACAAAAATGTAATCATGAAATGTAACAGATTCAATAACACATTTGACACAATGATTTTACATGGAAACCCAATTTGGGAGAAATCACTAGTAACATGAAACTAATTCTCACTCTTCTAAAGTGATGTCGTGTGAAAGGCCAACCCTATTAAAGGTTACAATACATACTATTTAATGTGACTTGGTTAGAGGATTTCAATCACCATGTTAGGAGTTAGCCTTATTAGAGGACTTTATATCATTTACTTAGAATGCTACCTATATAAAAGATTTACAAATGAATGTTAGGTCAACCTTAATCCAAAGGATTTACCCTAAACTAATACAAGGATTGGAAAGTAATACAGCTCACTTGCAGATTACAAATCTATATTTCAGCCCTTCATATGCTTAATTTTCACATGCTTCATCTTCGATAGCTTGTTCATCCTTCAAGAATTCATACTCTTAAGCCTACTTTCTTTACATGCCAATAATAGTCTCTTCTATTCAGCCATTAAATAAAGCAAATACCCTAGACTCCTTGTCTTCCTTAGGTTCTTGTACATGACAACCTTTTTTTCTGACCAACTCTCTCTATAGATAGAGATTTAAGATCTTTTTTCATTCAGCCTCAATCATCCATTTTAGGGTTAGGTAGGACTAGGTGGGATACAATGACTCTACCCACTTTTCCATTTTGTTCCTCTAGAAATTTTTTCCTTGAATTCTATGTTACCGACTCATCATAGTTATCTTCCATACACTTCACATAATTTAAGAAAAAAAAATAGTTTTTTAAGATTTGTCAAATCTATGATTTTACATTTATACTAGCACTCAGCTTTCATATTGTTCTTCCACTTGTCATCAACTAGATAACTTGGAAAAAACTAAAGTTTACTGGTACTCAACGTCAACTAAAATTGACTTAAATTACACTAAGCTTAATTTTCATACACGAATTCTTCACTTTACTTAGCTCTAACTAATTTTCTACCCGAATTGCACTAACTTTTCTTAGCACCTATTTTCCACTTAGTGAAGCTTGGCAGACTCAATTATTCTTACTTGTTCTTCTAGACTTAATCAGTGTATCCATCCTTTATAGCCTTAAGTAGGTAATCAATACACTATGTTGTCATTGTCTTAACTGATCTTTGTACTCCTTTTTCATATGATAACTCAACCTTTTCTCTAGGTGCTCTTGTTATTAAATTTAATCAAATCGTCTTCATTAATCAAACAAATGATAATGCTTAAATAAACTAGGAATTTATCTTACCAGCAAGTAATAGGTTTGATATTAGTGACAAAAAAATTATTGAAACATTACATATTCTTTTCTTCAAAACAATCTCATATCAACAAAATGTTACATATGAGTAGATATCTTCCAATTCTATTTTTCACCTCAAGATACTATGTTTCAGGAAGAGCTAATAACAATGCTTCTCTAGCATACATATTGTACATAAATAGAACCTTGTCTTCTTGTGTGCAACTCTCTAAATATTTGTTGGTCTCAAATTGGTGTTGACAATTAAGTGTCAACACACTTAACCAATTCTCAAGAGAATGCCAAGTATAATACTGATGTCAGGCTATAGTGTGTGTCGAGTTAGAGATTCAATAGGTTCCGAGTGAACTTTAGGTGCTGAGTGAAGTTCAAGTGCCAAGTGATAAGTGATGCAGAGTCACTATAGATGTCGAGAAAAATAGAATTGCTATAGGAGCTAAGTGAAACATAATTCCTATATGTGTTGAGCATCAACAACTAGTAAGTGTCGAGTAACATAGAATCAACATATGAGTTTGTATCTTCACAAACTCACATGTAAAATATTTTAGGAGCTAACATACGATGAATCTCGAACGATCTTGAAGATAAGATCTAATCTTTTGCATTTCCCCTGCAATTTACATACAACCAATAAGAAAAATGGAGAAGGCATGCAACCAATAATAAAAGTTAATGAATTGAGTGGGAAATTAAGAATGAATTTGGATCGTAGATTCATACCTAACCCTAAGGCTTCAAAGTCTTTAAAAGGAGGATGAAACCCCATTGTATGTGTGTATGTGAGAAGTGTATGGGTGAATTGTAGTGAAGGGGAGTGTAAAGACTTAGAGTAGAATAATATTGCAAAATTCAATTGATCAAGAGCAGAGTATTAGAATTTTGAGAAGAGACAAATCAAATCAAGCAAGGATCAAAGTAGTCAGAGCAAAAAGAGGATCTAGAACTAGCAATTAAAGATTGCAAGTCATTACGTCAAGACATTCTTCTATAACTTCTAACCATTGTATTGTGAGAATGGAAATTCTATGTTGATAGGTTGGCCTAATAGCTATATAGGTTTAATAGTCGTATTGTAGATCCTTAACAGGATTGTAAAACCTTTAATAGGGTAACATTCCAAGTGAATGTTTGTAAATCCTTTAACCAGGTCACTTTTAATAGGGTGTAAATTCTTTAATAAGATAGGCCTTTCACAAGGTAGACCATTGGAAGTGGTCAAATTTTGTAACCTTCAACAGTTACATATTGTTGTAGTGATACTTTGTGGGTGTCACCCCACCCCAGTTTTACCTTCTCATTTTGGAGGGTTTCTGGGTTACCAAATTCTTGTGTTATATGTTTTCATGCATGTATTTACTTTCATGTTTATTAGATGGATTAGATACATGTGAATGATTTTAGTTAAAAGGTTTTAAATAGGTTAAAGTTAGTTACCTCTGATTCACCCCCCCGCCCCTCGAAAGTAAATCTTCACACTTGTAAATTCCAACAATATTTCTCCTCAATAACATTCCTTCTTTCTCTTGTAACCAACCAATAATCTTCTCCCATGCATAAAAAATGAATTTTCATCCTTTCCTTTCAATTGTCATTGTTAATTCCATCAAATTTTAAACTTTATTTCTTGAATGTAGCCCTAGATATCCTTAAGCTTCTAAACTTTCTCTTAAAGGACCTAATGCTCAAATACTAATTGTTAGAAAGTAAATTCCACAAATATAACTAAGAGGGTGATGGGGGCAATAGGGGGCACTGCGGGGATGAATACATTATGTTCTTTAAATAAATTTTATCAACTTCAAAAAATCTAAAACATGCAACTGAAACATATAGCAACCACTAGATATTAACCATACTATGTAACACATGATATTTTAAGTAGGGAAATCCTGTATCAAAGTAAAAACCCTAGTGGGAATGATACTGACAAGAATGATGTACTATTATAAATGTACCTTATGAAAGGATTTGATCATATTAGGAGTCAATTAAACACAACTAGTACATATGATTCCATGTTAGAAGACTTTGACACTTTTTTAGAAAATTGAACGCACTATCCAAACTTCTTAAAATATTTTCTCACTGAATAATTTAAGATAACCTATCCAAGAAAAGTAAAATAACTGAAATGACACCTTATGTTGCTAATAGAGTTCTTTGAGGTCCATAACTATCTTTAATATCAAACACCATTCAATCTTCACAAATTTGCATCACATTACAAAAATATCATATGAACCCATATGATCTCACTGATCACACACACAATACTTACAAAAATGAAAACATCTTTCCTTTATACCAAATAATAATTAAGTGAGTTTGCCTTGAGGCTTTTTGATTCAAGAGCATCTATCAAAATGGAACAATAAGAGGCTTAATGAGGATAAAATAATTTATTATATATATTTTGAATCCATTTGAAACAATATGTAAGGCTAAAAAAAACCATTTGTAATAGATTGTCCAAGTTGTCTAGTATGGTAAAATTATATAAATAAACCCATGGAAGGGTAAAATGTCATAAAATGTCATGTATAGGAAATTTTTATTTACTAGTAGGGGATTTATAAAGTTTAAAGGTTAGTTATGGGAAAATGAAAATCTTTTCAAATATGTAAAAAAATATTATCGTAAAAAGTTGACAATATGTGAAGTTGATGCAAAGAGGAAGGTCAAGAGTCATAAGGGGTAGACAATAGGTTAAAGGAATTTAAAAGGTATTAAAATTTCATGTATAGGTTTTTTTTTTTGTCGAAATGTAATGGTGGAGAAGCTAAAAAAAGAGATAAAATAAAGAGAAGTTTATTTTTGTGAGTTTTATGAAAAAATTCATATTAAATTTTCTAGAAACCTGAATGTTATTTGAACATATGAATAGATATTGATCTAAAAATTATATTTTAGGAAAGTAAATTTCATTAGCTTTCATTTGGTTTTGTTTTTATGGAATTTCATTGTGACTTGAAGAAGTTATGAGCATTTGGGTGTAGGTCTGAATATGGTTTTAATCTACTGATTGGATTGAGCTATAAATCGGGGATTTTTTTAACTAGTTAAAAATAAATATCATAAAAGGGATTTTTGATATATGTTAATTTGTAAAATTATGATTAAGGATTTGAGTTATTTTGATGTTTTCATTCTCATTAATTTAGTTGAAAATATTTATTATTGAAGTGTCTTGAGCTTTTATCCCAAGTAAAAAATTAAAAAAGGTGCACCTCTTTATTATTTTTGGTATTAGAGCTTAGAAATAGTTCTGATGAAAGGTGATTTGTGATTTTGTGTAGGTTGTGATAGGTTGAGGAGAGAACCTATAGAGTGGCGAAAAGACTAGGTTGAGTGGAGCAAACCTAGATAGGAGAAAATGACCACATGAAGAGATTTATCACATGATAAAATGATACTATTAGATGCTTGGGTTTCATATTGGGAATTTTAGAAAACGAAGAATGATGAGACAAAGAAAATTTAGGAAGAGGAAAAAAACTAAGGGAGAACAAGAAGCTAGAATGAAACAAGAGATAGAAGAGAAAATAAGATTCCTAATAAGGAAGCTTAAACAATTGAAAAAAAATATAGAGAAACTTAAATGAATTAAAGGAAAATATGAACAAGGAAATAGTGATTTGGATCATCCATTCATTGTTGATACAAAGGTATGTGAAGATGAAATAGATAACTCGGTTATAAATGAAGAGAAGAGTTGTCCATTGGAAGGACAAAATGAAAAAATAGATGATAATTTAAAAAGTTAACATAAGCTAGTTGTTGATGAAGCTTATGATGAAAAGGTTATTGTAGATAAGAAACATATGTAAGTGATAGATGTTGATGAGCCTTATGAGGAAAAGGTTCACAAAGATGGGAAACAAATGGATGTGATGGTTGTTGATGGAACGATGGGATGACATTTGAAGTTAAGTAAGAAAGTGGTATGGCCTATCAAACAGATAATACTTGCGGGAATGAAGAAGACTCATAATGAAGCCAAGAGGATAGAGATGGATCAAATAGTGATGAATTTGTCCCCAACCATTAAGATATTGCAATATAAAGACATTGAAAAAAAGGATGTAACGGTTCCTATAGTGAACCAAATTAATGAATTGATATATGATGAGATCCCAATTATATTTCCTAATCCATTTATTGGAGGTTTGCAAAGAGTTTTACTTGGATATTTATGTCGAGAAGTGTCATGTCTCATTTTATGACCTCTTAGAGTTCTTGTTACATGGCAATTAGGTCATCCTTGACTTGATCAACCTTTATTTCAAGCATGTATTATGGAAAGATTACACTAGTTATCTACTTATTTTATGTTTAGTGTGATCTAAATGGTTAAAAAATACATTAATATGTGATTTTGTTAATTTGATTTTATTAATGTTCATATGTTCATATGATAATTTTAAGAAGTCTTTTTTCATGATGATGATGTAGCTATGGATATTATTATTAGCATTGATGCATTCTGTTGGGACTAAAAATTGCATGCTTCATTTTTAGTCACATCTCAAAATCTAAAACAATCAGGCCTATAATGGCTTTTAAGTGCCTATGTACTCGGCTGTTAGTTTCAGGCCTAAGAGGTGTTTAATGCTTCTAACACCTTTCATTCAGCATGCCTAAGCATTTCTTAATGATAAATTGACATTTTGAGCTATTTGGTGAAGTCTCATTTTGAGCAAATTTCAATTCTACATTTTCACCTAAGTGTCAAAAAGCAACAGGAGCCTGTGTTTGCTATTGAATATCTCGCACCCAGAATTGCGTCATGAATCACCACTTTGGGAGTGTCCATACTTGAGAACCTATATTTCAGATTCTGATTCATTTTGAGTTCATTTGATTAGGTTTTGAATCCCTCAAAGTTGGTCAGTTATTGTTTTCATGCTTTTGCACTTTGTTCATATTTTTGGGAAGCCCTATTTGACGTGTTGTAACTTTGACCCAGTTGATCGAAATGCTAAAATTCTTTTTGCATTTTATTGTAGACCTCAGAGAATTTTTATGTTTCAAGTTTCATCTTATGACAAATCCATTTGATCAGTTTTCAAATGCGATTCCAAACACAATTTGTAAAGTTTTACTGGTGTCAGCGAATGCAGATTGATTGGAACCCCTATTCATGATGTCATAACTTGAAATCTATGATTGCCTAGATCAAATGGTCTGTTACCCTATATTCTAATCTAAAAATAATTTAAGTTTGGTAGTTTATAAATCTTGATGAATCCATTTGCACACTTTTCCAAGGTCATTCCATTCGTAAAAATCGTTATCTTGTCATTATTTCCTGTCTTGCAAATCTAGGTAGCCAACTTTTGATGCTTGCCAAATTTGTCCCATGATTTTTCATGAGCCCAATTCACAGGCTTATATTCTCCTCATGAAAATTTACCAGTTTCCTAGTTTTTATTAACTCATGTGCCCGTTTGTCCAGTTTTCCATGCCATTTCCAAACGCACTTTCCAGCTTTCTGACATGTTTAATTGCAGGTAATTTCAAGTGAGCAACTTTAGAGGTCGATATCTTTTGACCCTGATGTCATCATGTGACAAGATTAGATAGACCTATTCAATGTGTCAGAGAGAAGAAGGATTTCGAGTCTCAGAGCTTTGTCAGATGTTTGAATCAGTTTTCAAAGCCAGGTAGCAGGCCTCCTGATAGAGAATTCATAGTGATGCAAAAATGATTAAAATGTGTTTTCAGTTGATGTTTCGGTGCTCAAATTTTATTCTAATTAGTTCAAGATGATCAGTGGATAAATCTGAGAATCTAGTTGTTCGAAAATGAATTTTTTTTTAGCCGGACCCACTCTGGGGTCCAACTAATTCCATTAGATTGATAAAGGTTTGTGCAAGTCAAAGATTTGAAGAGGAGACAAAACAAAGTAAATGAAGGTTTTAAATCAAAAGTTGAAGAGCGTGCCAAAAGAGCATTGAGTAACCAACATCAAGTCTAAGTGGAGATTAAATCTCTCTTTGATGGAGTAGACTTCTCAAAGCCTTTGACAAGAGCCGTGTTGAGGAATCAAACAATGATCTATTTAGGAAAACCATGGATCCTGTTAAAAAGGAAATGGATGATGTTGATCTATACCTATCAGGATCACCAAACAATTGTTTCAATTCAGGTCTTTGAACGTGAATGAAGTTTGATGAGTGTTGAAGGAAGGAAGTTCTACACGCTAAGTTTAAACAAAGAACATCCCATGCCTTTTCAAAAGGAAAATCATGCCAATAAAAGCGTATTCAAAGAGATGGGAGAGACCACATGAGGCAGGGTGTCTAAAAAAATGAAGCCATAGGTCAGAGTAAGATGGAGAGGTAAAAAATAGAGGTCACCCAAGCTAAACAACCAAGCCACTTAGCATGAAGAGCCAACAGTCCAAAAAGAGAGAAGTAGCCTCAACGAAAAAGAAACTCATCATATGCCATAAAAGGATCACGCCAATTCAAATAGGAAGATGACACATTCTAAAAAAGGAGCAGGGCAGGGGGCAATCAAAACCATGGCATGATAGAGAAAGAAGCTGCCATTGGAAATTGGCATAAGCCTCATTCATAAAAAGGGGGTCATTCACTAGTTTTAAAGAGGGAGATCCAGGCAAGTGGAAACACCATCTACAGGAGGTAGAATGTCCATGAAATCTAACTGAGCTGACCAAGGCATTAAGAAAAGAAGAACCATAGATTTAGATGAAGCCACAGTCAGCAAGAATAGAGGAGGCTTACGCAAACAAGGGAGCTCCCCATACCTTCTAAAAGGAAGCTTGTAGTAGCTTAAAACAAGGAACTTCATGCCTGTAGAGATCAAGAGGTAGCGTGAGCCAATAAAGACACCCTCAACGCTAAAATACAAAGTAGCAAGCAGTAAAAGAGGAACTCCATGTTTTCAAAAGACAAGGAATATCCCATATCAAAGCAATGACAAGGGAGTGTTAAAAGAGAGACCTTCACACTAGTACAAAATGTATAAATAGAATGCCCAAGTAGTCAAGGCACATGGAGCAGACCCTGCGCAAAGAAAAATTGCAGTTTAATCCTTTTGTCCCACATTCATTAAGAGTGGGTATTAGAAATCTTTTAAATACTTCTCTATACCTAATATATGTTGCCTAAAAAGAAAGCACCTTTTGAAGGCAAAGCTCATGCTAGAGGGCCTGAGTTGATGAGATGGAGGTGTGACATCAGCAGGGTTGCATAAAGAAAACTTTTAATCGAAAGTGCACATGTGATGAGTTGGCACCCAGACTGGAGATCGCAGCAAATGTCAACATGTGGCTAGATCGACGGATTGCACAAAACTGCAATATTAAGTTGCTCACCCACTAAATAATGGGAGAATGTGCCTAGGTGCCATGTGGCAGTGGGCCCAGGTCATAGTTCAATAGTGGCAGCTCAAATGGGACTATCAGATTTTGCCATGTGGCAAGATTCGACGATGGGCGCACGCCCGCAAAAAGAAGATGCAAGGTGATTAAAAAATGCAGGAATGAAGATTTTTGACATGTAGCGTGGGTCCCAGTCGGGTGATGATGTGGCAGATGGTGCAGGTCTAGACCAATTAGGAAGCGCCACATGGCACTGGTCAAATTAGTTTGACCCCAAATTCTAAGGGGTGAAGAGAAATTTGAAAATAATAAA
Organism: Cupressus sempervirens; assembly: GCA_028749045.1. Taxonomy (NCBI): domain Eukaryota; kingdom Viridiplantae; phylum Streptophyta; class Pinopsida; order Cupressales; family Cupressaceae; genus Cupressus; species Cupressus sempervirens. The sequence goes on from CM053787.1 coordinate 33,992,284, forward strand.
AAATTCCTTTATTATTATTATTATTCATATTCAAACTGATGTGCAACTCTTTTAAAATCAAAAGAGGTCATATTATAAAGTTTGAACCTTAGCATTTTAAAAAAAATTTGAAATTTAAAATCAAACAAGTTGCAGATCTGACCTTTATAGCAAAGGGAGGCAATTTTCAAATGAAGATTTAATGGGTTTCTGATAAGCAAAATAGGTGATGTTATATATTGCTGAAACTGGGAGGGAATGAAATTTTTGATTCTGGAATTGGTTTTTGCACAGGAATTCATCTATTCGAGTAGTATGAGGTTTTCTATTAGGTTCTTTTTCTGCAGCCGTATTCAGGTATGAAAGTTCAGAATTGATTTTTAATAAAGTAATGATTTGAATGGGTTAAAGAGACAATGAAAATATAGTCGGGGTCACATTCACTCAGTAAAAACTGAAATTTCACTAGTATTTTCATGGGGCAATCAAATATTTTGATGACTCTAAGGTTTCATCATTTCAATGGAGATATTTTGCAAATCAGTTACAATAAAAACAAAGAAAAAATTAGATCAGAGGGAGATGGAAGAAAGAGGTTGTTTAGTTGCCAAGGGAAGGAATTCTGAAGGGACACCTGTATAATGAATTTGGGAATTCTTTCTTTGCTATATCTTTCTTTTCTTTCTCTGTTGTTTTTGTTGGTTGGTTTTCTATTTTCCAGTTCTTGGAGCTCTGCTTAGGTTGTGATAGCCATGCACCTAGCATATCTTGTATGAATAGCATATGGATTTCATAGATAGTTCTGATACAGTAGTGTGATATTGTATCTTGTTTTATTCCTTCCTAATGTACTTATTTCAAGGAGATAAATACAATGTGTAGAAGGTTTTGAATTTCAATATAATTCTGTCTCCTTTCTTGTTTAATTTGTAATTTTATATGTTCAAGAATAAAGAGCTTGAACCTATTTGCAATTGCTCAGTTGTATGTTTGAGGTTTTCTTACCTTTGACTCAAGGAGTCATATAATTTCTTGTAGTTTCAGACAAGGTTACAGATTCATTAAGAAGGATGTGTGAAAATATGGGGTTATATTGGATATTGTTGTCTAATTCATAAGGTGAACAGACTGAACATGAATGTCTCAACATATGCCATATGTTGATTGATGTTCAAGGATGTGTAATTTTGATGTATAAGATTGCCCTAATGGATAAGGCACTGGTCATTTATAGGATCATTAAGTTTTTGTTGCATATTGGAAATTCTTTCTTTTCTCAATATAAATCAATCATTTTCCCTTCATGTTGAAGTGGACATAAAAGTTTAAACCCTCACTCAGTTTATGAATAATATAGGTTTGCACCTAGCTATTGTAGAATCCGTGTTGTTTCATAAGCCATTAGGAGATATTAGGGGTTTCATCTACTATCATAGATCCTGATTATGTTTATTACACTGGTTCCATATGTCAAATCTAAAGTGGCTCACCCACTTGGGTTTTGCAGAGCCTGAAGTAGAAGAAGGGTCATGCCTTATAGTTGGCCTTGTGTCTGAAATGATATGTTGATAATGGGAGTTAGCTGCCCCTAGATGTGTCATATTTTCATGGGGATAATTGAAAACCCTCCAACATTTTCAAACACCAACACATTCATGCTATGATAGCTCATGATATATTGTTAAGGGTTAAATTAATATATAGATATGTATTTACATAGAATGTAGCATCCTATTGTCATAGTTGAATTTGTGATTAGGTTGATGATGTTAATGATTAGTTCATTATGTTATGTATGGTTATTGACATTTTTACTATTGTGAGTGTCTAAGTGGGTCTAGGATTCCATAGGATGATAGTGTGGTTTAGGTAGAGAGGGTTAGCCTATCAGAAGGAGATGGTCAAATAACTTTTGTAGCCCACACACCACTTAGATTTTTAATGGAATTTCAATTTATGTTGTATTTTATCTCTTTCTCATTTTCCTAAATGATAATATTGTGTGTCCATAAATACATCTATGTTATAAATAGTTTTAAATGATGTTATCCTTTTATCAAAATAGGAAAGCAAGAATGGAATAGTTAGATAGTTAAATCAAAGTTGGAATAATGCACTTACATAAGATATTTTTTTTAAAAAAAAGGAATAATGTACAAGCCAATGTAGAAATGAAAACAAGTAAAAACTCTCAAGTAGATGTGCTTCTTTTCACCTTAATAATGCCTTCATCCATTAGAAAATTTGACAAAAATAAGGGAGTGCATAGATAAAATGAGAATTTTGGGTTAGTTATGTGAGAAGAGAGAAGAAAAATTTATTGATCTATCTAAATCTTAGAAATGGGGGAGACATCCACAAATTTAAGGAAATAAGAAGGATTTGGGAAAATTAACTAGAAAAGGTTTTGGGGGATCTCAACAATTGCTACAGGTTCTTTATATTATGTGCTTCTCAATAAGTTCGTTTCCTTTAAGTATAAGCTTCAAATGTTTGATGTAACTTCAAAATATAAACATAAAATTGTGGAACAATTTTTTTTTCATTTATGTGCTTCATGTTTACTTTACCTCTGTAGAGGATGAATTTCTTTTATGTGCATAAGAATGACTCATTAGAAGACTCTATGTATTCGATACCAAATTAGGGTAAATCCTTCAATACATGAATATCATTTGTACTAAAGGTGATGAGCATGTCGATCAAGTTTCAATATTTTTTCAAATCCTTCATATCTTGTGTTATCATTCCATTTTTTGTTTCAAGAAGTTGATTCTCTACCACCCAAATGTGAATATTACTAAATGAATCACTAAAACAAAGCAAAAAACTAAATTAGATATGTGGAAACCATAGGTATTGAGTCTTGAATTAATATCTGAAGACCACATGATACTAACACTTCACCTTACTATCTATCATTTGGGGATGGAGGAAATTACAACTAAGTGGATTGTTATTAACCATTTTTAGATGGTATTGTTTGTAACTAAGTGTTGGAAATTTCACTATTTATTGTATGAATGATAAGAAAGCTCCTAATGTGTGTATTCCCCAACCATGCATGGTAAAATTCTTTTCACTTGCTACCATTTTGTATGAAGTAAGGTTGTCAAAAAAACCTTTACTCTATCACTACACTCATTCTCTCCTAGGAGATAATGCATATTTGTGGTGACTTCTAGTAGATGTGTAATGCCAAAAAATACTATACATGAGCATTCTACTTTTAACTGAACTCTAATCTATTTTATTAATTCTATTTCCTTGGCTACATGTGTTACATACTATCATGAGGGAAGTTTGAAAATGAAACTTTCCAAAGTACTTAGGTCTTAAATAGATTGGAGCTTGTGTCAAAACCAATGTTTCTATTTAGGACAAACCTTAAAGACATAAGTCTTTAGCTAGCACCTTGTGGAACTAAGAGGCTCAGAAAGGCTATTTAGAACATATGAGGATGGTAGCTCAAAAAACTTAAATTTTTATATTCAACCTCAATATTCATGAGATAAAGGAAGAAGGGGACTTTTTAAATAAAAAAGGTCAAAGGATGGATACCTTAGATCACGAAGCTCAAGGTAGACATGTTGATGAGGAATCATAGAAGTATGATGAACACTAATGCTTATGATCCCCATCAAAGAAGGAGGAGGAATAAAGGAAGAAGTGTGTGGATGATCAATTGGTTTAGGTAGTTAGAAGGTTAGAGGAAGATAAAAAGGTAGAATATGATCACTAAGTTATTTTAATTAATACTGATAGGGTTTAGATTGTGGGTGACTTAAGAAAAGACCTCAAGAAATTCACCCACCCATGTTTCATGGTAGAATCTTTGGGGAAGATATAGAGGCATAGATTACAAATATGGAGAAGTATTTCCTATTTTGGAACTACATAGGGAATTCTAGAGAAGTTTGGGCCACATTTTAGCTTATCAGGGAGGCAACTACATGATGGGAAAACATAATGGCTGAGAAGAAATTTCAGCATCATGAGGTAACTTGGGAGGAATATTTATAGCTTTTCTACAAAAGATAGTTACCTCATCTTTTCTATGATAACAAGTCATCATATTTCTACAAGATAGTTTAGGGAAACATGAATGTTACATAGTACCATGAACATTTTTTTCACTTGGTGAAGTATGTCCCTTAGTATCTATGTGATGAACTATTTAGAGCCCTAAGTTTTTTCATGAGTTTGTGACCTAAGATATATAACAAGGTCAAAATATAGGAGCCTATGACCATGGATTTTTTACTTTGTAAGGCTCTCAAAAAAGAGTAGAGATTAAAGGATGCAACCTTGCCTAAATAATTTAACTAGGATTACAAGAGGAAGCATAAGAATAATATATCATACTAGGATAATAGGGGATATAAGGATGACAAGGAAAAAGGAAATGGAAAGAAATACGACATCAAAAACATGAAGGAAAAAGGACAAGAGAATTCTAATAGGAACAAGAAAAATGAAAATAGGAACAACAATAGGAACCAAAACAATGGTAACAATAGGAATGGGAATGGAAAAAATGGAAACAAAATGGGTGATTAGAACATTAATGATGTTAGGAGAGGTCCTAGGATGAGATGTTTTGTATGTGGTGGTAACCACTTTTCTGCTAAGTGTCCATAGTGATTTGATAGAAGAGATTTTTGACCTCAACATCACATTCATGTTATAGTTGATCATAAACAGGAAGACTATTAGTCCACTCTTATTTAGATGACTAGTATCCTTTTTGGATGATTCTATATCTATTCTAGTTGATACCAATACTGCTAAATGCTTTGTAGACCCTAAGATAGTAGCAAAAATACTTATTAGGGCTAGTGATTGTATGTTTAAACCTTGGAATGTAGAATATGGTAATAGGGTTGAGTTTAGGGTAGAGAAATTCTTATTTTATAGTGAGTTGGAACTCCATAGCTTCCAAATAGAGATCAACTTGTATGTAGATCCTTTGGGATCATATGATGTCATCCTAGGAATCAATTGGTTAAGTGAACATAAAGTCTTATGTAACTACTATGATAAGGTAATTGAATACATCAATGACAATATTAGCATGAATGTTGATGACATTACATTGGGGGGTATCCTAAGCATTAGAGAGTATTGATATGTTGCATTCATGACTATATTTGTAATTGATGTCAATATAGCAGAAATTTTGTTAGGACTAGAAGAATAATAGCTAGTAATCTTATGATGCATAGAATTTTAGGACATTTCAAATGATGTTTAGTGGATGACATGTTCTTGAGGTTGTCTTGATGATGTGGTTAAGAGTACTAAGTCTAATTCAATAGTGTATGGAAGTTACACTTGATTTACTAGAAGCAGTACAAAAATAGAGCATTGGAAAACAAAGTTACGATGATCTCTCTCTATCTTTCATCTTAGATGTAATGAAGAGATGCACAGTCACATAGTGACAGAGGATATTCATATGATGACACCAGTATGTATGCAAGATTTGATTTCACATGTGTGAAGTTTGGTATAGACTGTGAGCTGGCAACGTTATTGTAATTATGAATTACCTTATTTTAATTAATTGAGAAAGCATCAAGGCTAACTCAAGGAATTATTATGAAGATAAGGTATAAATAAAAGTTTCTTTCCTTATTTGTAAGGTATCTTGAAGATGAAGATCAAGTGGAAAGTGAAGTTTATTGGAAATATTCAAGATATGATAGGTTACTAAGAGGGGAGGGGTGAATCAGTAACTTCAAAACTTTTAAACAATTTATCACTTTAACCATATATACTATTCACCATTCATTCATCTAATCTACTGCATATAAGAGAAATCAGACATCCATAACACATGTACATAGTGGTTTGGTAACCCAAAAACCTTCCAATAGAAACTAAAATTGGGGTGGGGATGATACCCACAAAACTTTTTTACTGCAGTATGAAGTTGGCTTGTTAAGGCTTACATTGAGCACTTCTAGTGATCTTCCCTATTAGGAGCACAAAGGACTGCTAGATCCACCTTGTTAGAGGATTTACAAACATACACTGAAGTATGCACTCTGTTAAGAGATTTATAGAAAGACTTCTAAGTCTACCAAGTTAAAGGATTTACAAAACTGATTCACCTATTAGGATGAAACAGTGGATCTTACTTACAAACTTGATTTTCTAATTAGATCCTTGAAGTATAGATCATCTCTTATGACTAATGAATCTTTATTGCTCCTTGTAGACCTTGCTAAATAATTTTTTTTTATATTGATTCATTTTCATTCTTCTCAAAACATTACATGTCTATCTTGATACTCTCTTGCATACATTATAATTGATATAATACATTCGATATATACCATTCCAATAATTACAGTTGCAAGGTTGGCTAATAAACAAGTGAAAAAAATATTACTGAGTTGGCCAAATAGTAAATAACTCGGGTTCACTAAATTGACTCGGTGACATTTGATACTCAATGTCCACTGCATTACTTGGCATCATCATGCACTTGGTAGAAGTGAAGGCTCAGTCCATAGTAATCACTTGACGTAGTTCTAAACTTGATAACCATTGGTTACTTGGTAGATATAGTATCACTCAGTAAAAACTAAATCCTTTATTTACCTTGCTTTCACTCGGTAAACACTGTGAAGCTCGGTGAACACTGGAATTCTTAGTGTGAACTGTGAAGCTCAGTTAACAATAGAATGCTTGGTGTGAATTGAAAAGTTTGATATGAACTACTTAAGTGATGAACCTATAAGGTAACCACTAAATGCTCAGTATACACTATAGATGCTCAGTGTAAACTGTGAAGCTCAATGAGTGTAGGAAACTAAGTGTTGAGCTCGATAGCTATACTGATATAGATAAGTGTTGTCACTAATGGAAATAATAACTTAATGCCAACAATCTCCCCCTTTGGCATTAGTGACACAAACACTTATAATCCAAAACATATGTACATAACTTGACTCAATGAATTTTGGTTTTTCAAAATTGATCTTTGTAGAACTGTTGCATATACATTTCTATATATCTTCTTGATGACTTATAGTTTATATGTAAAGATACTTATGTAAACATGCTAACTTTAATGAGTTCTAACTCCCACTATCACTCATAGTGATAACTCTCCTCATTTACTATGTTGAATCTCTTTTATTATGCTGAATCTCTGTATCTCTCCCCCTTTTTGACAATAATGCCAAAGGACTGCATATATACAGTTTATATGGCTACACCAAAGTGAGATAGAAATTCTTGATGTACCTTAAGGATGGTTACAAAAGTACTATCCCAAGTTTGCTACAAAATTTGATAGGTGGAGAGAGCAATTTGAACTTCTGCTAATAATTGGATCAAGTGATCAACCACTGAGAAGTTCTGATCTTGGACCAATGTTTTGCAATGAGTAATATGTTTCTGCATTGTGTCCATGATGGGAAGGATCATGTGTTGGATGTCTATGAGTGTGGATCGGATCCTTGCTTCTTCTCTCAATAGTTCTGCTTGAGCATCTGGAAAATATCTAATCTTGGTGTGATGGGAGGTTATGGAGGAGGAGTCCACCTTTAGCTTGGATGCACTTGATTGCATATCAATGTCAATCTTATTTAACTTATCTTTTATTTCTTTGGTAAAACTAGAAACATCACAAAGTTTAGCAAAAAGTGATGCTGCATTATTAAAAGAATTTTCAAAGTTTCCCAAAAATGTTGACAATTCAACTTTTTTGATTGCTATCTTTTGAGCAATATGCTCTAGCACCTTATTATCAAATTTCTTTTTAGCTTTCTCAATAAGTTTCTCTTGTCTAGAAGAATCCTCATTAAATTTTTGTACTGCCTCTTCTAATTGAATCAAAATGTGTTGAGTAGAATCTACTTCAACACCTATAGCATCTATAATTATATTCTTAGCATTTTCAATTATTCTTTATTCCTTATCCCTTTCTAATCTTAACTATTTCTGTGTAGCTTTCATCTCTACAAGTTGACTGGCTAACCTCATCTCTTCAATGGTAGCATTGTCATAGTCAATCTTTGGAATCACTATTTCTATGTCTAAGTCAATGTCTTCTCTAGTTTCCTTTCCAGTGATCAAAATTTTTAATGGATGCTTTTGTTTGACTTCTGTGATGACTGGTTTGACCTTAGGAATAGACACAATAGTGGAGATAGAAGGGATAGTAGTGAAAACTGGGATAGGACTTGAGGATTAAATGTCAATAGAAGTGCTAACTGGATCAAAAACTAAAATACTTCCCAAAAATGGTATCATACTAGGTAAAGTACCCATAGTAGTATCTGAACTGATTGGAGTCAAAGTGGATATAGATGATACTAATGGAAACAAAACTATAGAACTTACTAGAATTGATGGAGACAAAATTGTAGAACTTACTATGACACTCACTAATGATGAAGGAGTTAAGGAGGCTAACTCGGTGGCTAAAGAAGTGACATACAACTCAGTAGATGAAGTGCTTGACACATCTATTTTAGATACCTGGAACTAGGAGGAGGTTGGTGAAGATTGAGCAATTGATGTGATTATTTTGCTCATAGTCTCACTTGTAGAAGCTATCTCCAAAGTAGATGTAACAGTATTTGGTGGAGATTGAGGAAGGGATGCAATAACTTTTGCTACAATTTTTACTAGATCTTCTTCCTCTATTTCTTCCTCATGTGCTTCTTCCTCCTTGTCTTCTTCCTCTTTTTCTTCCATTAGTGCATGCAACTCTCTTGGAGTAACTGTGATGGATGGAATGCTATCAAAATCATCACTATCACTGCTATCATCATCCTTGATGTCAACAAGATCATCAATGGGCTTGTACAGATGATAGATGTTCTTTAACATGTTTTTCTCATCACTTACAAAATGCTCAATGTCATTAGTTAAAATCAAACATGTGTGAAATATAATCATCATTTTACCTTCATTATTCTTCATTACTACCTTTATTTCTGCTCCAGTGAGACTTGGTAGGAGATTCCTTAGGGATTGCTCATATATATCCTTGGTCATTTGGGTAGCTAACTCCCATCTTGGTTGCAATCTCTCCAACAGCCCTTTGGAGATTTGAGGGGCAAGCTGGTCTGGGGAGTATTTCCATTTTCCCATCTTATTGAGTACCAGTTCCTCAATTTGCATTTTCTCTGCATATGTCCTTGTTTCAAATTTCAATGCTTTGAAATTTGTGATGCCAACTCCTTCTTCCAATTATTACAATCTATCTTGTAAGGTCAGTTGGGGCTTGGTGAATACCACTTCACCTTTTTTGTTACCTTTCTCTCTCCTTGTGAAAATAGTTGTGGAGGCTTTGTGTGGCTTGGTGATATTTACCTTGCCCTTCTTTTTGACTAGTTCTACCTCCTTTTCTGATTATTCTTCTATATCTTCTGGTTCTTGCTCCTCTTCTTCATCCTCACCTTTTCCTTCAATAAGCATGAGAGGGCCAATTTCAGTTTTCAGTTTGGCTATCTTCCTCTTTCCTTTGCTTATGGCCTGGGGTAGCTTGATTTCAAGCTCAATTCTGGCCTTTTCCTCATCATATATTCTGAAAATTGGTTGCTTTGGGTCTATTGGCTCATTCACCAGTGCTTGGATTCATCAATATTCACCTCATAGGGAAGAGGTTTTACCTATGCAACTTGGGGTTTGACTACCTAAATGTACACTTTATCACAATCAACCATGAATCATACATCATCTTTGTAATCTTCAACAAGTTTTGGTGGAATTCAAAACCTATTATTCATCCTTTCCTTGAAATATTCAAAATAATTATCCATGATGCTATCAAATTTTTCACCCATTTCTGCTACAAACTCATTTATTTGATATAAAATAGGAATATCTTTTCTCCACACTATAGTTCCTTTTGATGGAAAGAATTTTTGAACATAGAAAATAAACAAGTCAATAAGGAACCAAATTTGCAAGGAATATTCTTTGAAGTCCTTATGTTGTCCATGTTCTTGTTCAATTGTTTCAACAATAATTTTGATAGGTCAAATTCAAGGTTCTTTTTCACAATTTTGAAAGCCAAATCCACAGCCTCATAGGGCACACTGTTTAGATGACTGGAGCTATAAATTTTGTGGGCAATGATGTGAATGCCAAACCTTAATTCAACATCAAAAATAGTGCTAACCTTTAAACCTCTCCCATCCCACTCAGCTAGAGTTTTCTTCTACAACTCCTCCTGACCTAGGGTTTTGATGGTTTTTGCTTTGTTGAGTATGGGGTGACTAGTAATCTTATGAATCATCTTCGTGGTGATTAACACTAGCTGCTATAACCATAGTTGCCCATTGTGAACACAATTGAGTATGTACCTAATCCACTTAGTTTGAAAACTTCTTTTCATATGCGAAATGTGGGTTAACCCTTTGTTCTCTAGATGTTTATGCTCGAGTTTCAAAGAACCATCAACACTCATTTATCCTAGGGCATTATCCATCTCTAGGTTTCTAATCTCTTGAACAGAACATTTGAAATGAGTATGAATGTCATTTATGAGAAGTACCTTAGGTGGAGTTTGTGATTGAGCTTCATTGGGGTTGAGTGACTCTGCAATTGCTAGAACTAGCTTGAAATTTGGCGCCTTCCAATCCACACCTTTAACTAGCATTTTTGAACCTCATTTTTCCTTGGTGCTACTGCTACTCCCGGATGCCATTGTTGCTCAGTAGGTTTTAGAAAATTTTGAATAAATTCTTTGCTTAAAAATCGCTTGAAATCACTTTGGAATTTTCTTTGGAATCACTGGAAATTTCTTAGCTCTGTAATCGTGGTGAAAAATGAAATCAAATTCTACCCTTTTGACAAAAAATTTTCCATAAATGCTTGGTACAAAGGTAGATGAGATGACATAGTGCTTGATAGGCTATCATTCACTTTCTCAGTAGAATCTTGCAACTCAGTGATTGAATAAAACTTTTTTTGCTCCCAACCTAGCTTGACAAGTCTTCAACTGACTTTCCTTAGTAGATGCAACTCGGCAAAAGATACACTTTCTTTGTGTATTTGGAATATTAATTTGATCATTTTTCTTTCTTTTATTTTGGAACTACTTGAGATATCACTAGAAGATGAAATTCCATATCCTCCTTTATGAATCTAACTGGAAATGGTGGAGTCACCCACTTCTTAAGTGACATTGCCATCATTTGAACTATCTTGCTTGGTAGATTTTGGAATCCACTGTTGCCTCATCTTCTTTCGAATGTTATCAGCTTAAATTTTCTTTTCATCTTCAAATCTTCCTATGTTCATGTAGTTTTTAGCTATATGACCAAGTTCAATGCATGTATAACATCTTACAGTAGTATCCTTCTTCCTTAGGTGATGTCTTGCATAGTTTATACCAATATGTCCATATTCTCCACAATAATGACATCTGCACCAAGTATTGTAGTCCCATCCAAATATTTCTTTAACAAGTTGTTCAGCTGGATTGAATGATTTGGATCTGCATTGGAATGCCTTGTGACCATGCTTCTTGCATTTGTGACAATTTCCTTCAAATTTTGGTTTCTTCTTGAATTTATTAGCTTTATGACCATGCTGACTCCAATTGTAGCATTTACCATTGAATTTACCTTTTCCATTGCTCCAACATTTGTTTGATGTGTGGCCTAGCTTACCATAGTGATTGAAAGCAGGTCTTTGATTCCTTTGGGCACCTTGTTTGGAGGTTTCACCTTCTTCCTTATAACCAAGTCCAACTTTACCTTTTTGTCTATGAAGAGTCTACTCACTTTCTTGATTTAATTGAGTCATGTCTGCTTGAGATTTCATCATTCTCTCATTGATTTTTTTTTCAGTGATCAAGTCATTTTCCAAACTTTCATTGATTTTTCTTTTAGATCTTAAGTCACTTTGTAAGCTTTCATTGATTTGTCTTTCAGTGATTAAATCATTCCTTAGGCTTTCATTTTTAGATCTCAGATTCATAATTTCTTCATTTGTATTAGAAAGTTGATCTACAAGATCTTCATGCTGAAGGGATTGATTATTTCTTGCCTCTAAGTCTTCATTTACCTTGTTTCTCTATTCCAAAACTTCACATAGCCCAATTGATTGCATTTCTTGTTCCCTTTTAAGCTGTATTACTTCTTCCTACAGAGAGCCATTCTTTACTAGAAGTTCCTTGATTGCCTCATTAGCTTCATCTGAACTACTTGATGGTAAAAGGTCTTCAATCTTTTCTTCAACATATCGATGGTCATTCATTTGTCTTGCAAGTTCCTTCCTTCTCTTTAGGGATTGAGAAAGATGCTCCTTTGCTTCTTTGAATTGAACCATAGCCATTTCCAGATCTAGCTTTTCATTTTTAATAGCTTTGTCAAGCCTGAATATCTCCATTGTCCTTGATCTTTGCTCAAGTCGTCAAGCTTTGTCCTAAGAACCAGAATGCTCTGATACCAATTGTTGGAAATATTCAAGATATGATAGGTTATTGAGAGGGGAGGGGTGAATCAGTAACTCCAAAACTTTTAAACAATTTAGCACTTTAACCACATATACTATTCACCATTCATTCATCTAATCTACTGCATATAAGAGAAATCAAACATCCATAACACATGTACACAGTGATTTGGTAACCCAAAAACCTTTCAATAGAAAGTAAAACTGGGGTGGTGATGATACCCACAAAACTTTGTTACTGCAGTATGAAGTTGGCCTGTTAAGGCTTACATTAACCACTTCTAGTGATCTGCCCTGTTAGGAGCACAAAGGACTACTAGGTCCAACCTGATAGAGGATTTACAAACATACACTAAAGTATGCACTCTGTTAGGATATTTATACAAAGACTGTTAAGTCTACCCTATTAAAGGATTTACAAAATTGATTCACCTGTTAGGATGAAACAGTGGATCTTACTTAAAAACTTGATTTTCTTATTAGATCCTTGAAGTATAGATCACCTCTTATGACTGATGAATCTTTACTGCTCCTTGTAGACCTTGCTAAATACTCTATTTTTTTGCTGATTCACTTTCATTCTTCTCAAAATATTACATGTCTATCTTGATACTCTCTTGCATACATTATAAATGATATAATACAATACATATATACCATTCCAATAATTACAATTTCAAAGTTAGCTAAAACACAAGTGAACAAAATATTACTAAGTCAGCCAAATAGTAAATAACTCAAGTTCACTGAACTAACTTGGTGACCTTCTGATACTCAACATCCACTGCATTACTTGGCATCGTCATGCACTCAGTAGAAGTGATGGCTCGGTCCATACTAATCACTTGACATAGTTTTGAACTTGGTAACCATTGGAGACTTAGTAGATATAATATTACTTGGTAAAAATTGAATCCTTTGTTTACCTTTCTTTCACTCGGTAAACACTATGCTTCCATCACTCAACAAACACTGTGAAGCTCGGTGAACACTGGAATTCTTGGTATGAACTGCAAATCTCGGTGTGAACTATGAAGCTTGATATGAACTACTTAAGTGATGAACCTATAAGGTAACCACTGAATGCTCGATATACACTGTAGATGCTCGGTGTAAACTGTGAAGCTCAATGAGTGTAGGAAATTGAGTGCTGAGTTTAGTAGCTATACTGATATAGATGAGTTTTTTCACTAATGGCAATAATAACTTAATGCAAAAAAAGTTTTATTACACAAAGTTAGAAGGACCATAATGCTTACTAATTGCATATAAAAGATCCAAGTGATCATTGGATGTGTAGTATGAGATCTAGTTACAAGATCTGAAGGAGAAGAAGTCTTCTTGATAGGACAGAGATAGGGGAAAGAAGTACATTTAAGTTCTATTATTATACAAGAAATAATATAGAGATCATTTTGACAGTGGGTTCTTTGATCTTAAACTTGAAGTTGTTTGGGTAGCAGGTCAAGCTGTCTTCCACAACTCCTAACAAGGACTCACATGTATGAAATGTTGTAATAGACTCCTAATAAGGTCTATCCTTTGACAAGGAATATTTATATTAGTACATCATCTTCTGGGTACCGTCCCCACTAGGGTTTTTTGTCTGATGAAGGGTTACCCTATTTAACATATCTAGTGTTAATTGTGTATGAGTATTTTTTTGTAGTTTCATTTTATATTACTCACATGATTAAGTTTGTTTAAGGTCAATGTTTGTAGTTGGATATATGATTCACCCCCCCCCCCCCCCTGCCCCCCAGTTATACCAATGAACTATATATTCTAGGAATTGGTATTAGAGTGTTGGGTCCTTGAAGATAAGGCTTAATAAATTTGGGAGATCAATGGTGAATATGTTCAAGAAGGATAGTCCAAGATTCGATGGGGCCAACTATGATAGTTGGAAGGAGAAGATGGATACTCATCTATTATGAATGGGTCTAGGATATTGGCTTTTGAAAAAAGTTAAGAAGGCAATTTTTGTAGAATTAAAGTTAGAGGAATGCAGTGAGGGAGAAAGTGATCTATTCATGTGTAATATGAGAGCTAGAGAAGTCCTACTATTAGCTCTTCCAAAGAATGAATATAGTCAAGTAAAGACATTTCAAACTTCTCATGAAATTTGGAAAGCATTAGAAGTTACTTTTGAAGGTGATGCTCATGCAAAAAGAATGAGATTGAAAATTTGGATTTGCACATTTCAAGATGCTAAGATGATGGAAGATAAATATATAAAAGTTATGTAGGAAGAATAGTAAAAATCATTGTAGGAATCCAGTCTCTTGGTGGAACTAAAGAAGATAATGAGGTTATATGGAAGATCTTGAAAAGTTTAACATCACCATTCAAGAAAACAACTCAGATGATTCAACTAGTTAAGGTCTACCCTAAAAATTTCACAAAGAAAACATTTCTTGGGAGATTAGAATCTGTAGGAGATAAGATAATCTAGAGAATTAGCTAGAGTTCAGACAATTTCATTACTCTAAACATTCTACCTAATTTGTCAAGAAGTGCAAGAACAAGAGGAAACTTTGTTAGTAGTAGCAGATCTAAGGAAGATAAGAATATTGAAGAAGGAATAACCCTTCTAGTAAGAAGAGAGAAAGATGTTAAGAAAAT
This sequence comes from Cupressus sempervirens, assembly GCA_028749045.1. NCBI lineage: Eukaryota > Viridiplantae > Streptophyta > Pinopsida > Cupressales > Cupressaceae > Cupressus > Cupressus sempervirens. Next base: position 34,007,317 of record CM053787.1, read on the forward strand.
ATTTAAATATTGGACTTGGGATGAATATGGTCATTATGCATCTAAATTTCATAAAAGAGAAAAAAGATATAGAGGAAAATTTAAGGGTAGAAGAGATAAGGATAGAAATTATTTATATGCTAATATGGATGAAGAAACTAATGAAATAAAATGGATTGAAAGTGATGATGAATTAGGATTTGTGGCTATCAAGGAAGATGATCTTAATAGAGAAATAAGAGAAGAAGAAGCTATAGTTACCCATGTTGAGAAGAAATCAGATTGGATAATTAATAGTGGATGTTCACATCACATGACTGGTGTTATGAACAAATTTGTTAAGTTCAAGAATCAAGATGGAGGTATTGTTAGAGTTAGCAACCATGCAACCTTTCATATTATAGGAATTAGATCTATTAATCTTGATGGTAAGACTAACATTGATGGTGTTTACTTTGTTGATGGTTTGAAACATAATTTGTTAAGTGTTGGATAGTTAGTAAACAAGGGATATTGGTTGTAGTTCATAGAGAAGACTTGCATTATCAAAAAAAAAAAGATTGTAAGTTGATTGGTATTGGAACTAGATCTAGAGGTAATGTATTATAGTTGAATCCTACTAGAATAACATGCTTTGTTGCAAAGGTTGACAATAGTTGATTATTGCATAGAAAATTCTGTCATGTAAACTTTGATAATATTGTGAAAGTTAGCAATAAATTTGCAGTAAGAGATCTATCTAAGATTATTAAGCCTACTAATATTATCTGCAAGGAATGTATTTTGGCTAAGCAAAGGAAAGTGTCTTTTCCTATCAAGAAGTTCTCTACAATAGAGAAACTAGAGATTGTTCACACAGATCTAAGTGGTGCTACAAGAACTAGAGGATTCTATGGTGAAAGGTACTTTATGATTTTTGTTGATGATTTGACTAGGATGATGTGGGTAGCATTTCTTAAAGAGAATTTTTTTTATTTTTTGAAAAAAGGGTAAAAACTTTAATATTGAAAATTAGAATAGAACATTACAAAACAACAAAGGTCCAAAGCCTCGGGGACCAAAAGAACCACAAGAGAAGCAAAGAAATATATCCCCCTTCCCCAATACCACTCACATCCTCCACAAAAATCCTCTCCAAATACTAAACTAACTCTCTAGAAACCTACTTCCACCCATCAATCTTCCCATCATCTATATTTTTTGATGCCCATTTAGCTAGACAATTAGCCACTCTATTCTATTCCCTTGGAATATGGACACAAGACACTGACTCCATCAAAGAGCTAACCTATAATATCTATTACACCATCCTAGCCAACTGCCATTTAACACCAAAAGTCTTCTTCTCAAGAATTAAATTGACCAAGACCTAAGAATTTGGCTCACAAATAACCTTACACCATCCTAAAGCATACGCCTACTTAAATGCATAGAGGATAGCCAATCCTTCCATCCTATTGGCATTCAAAATTGAGTTCCCATTTTGAGTGTCTATTTAAAATTTTGAATCAAATCAAGCCCTATGAATGCCCATAAATGCATATGTACCTAACTATACATTTGAGCCATGTAAGGTGTTCAATGCTTCTAACACCCTTCATTCAGCATGTTCACTTTTTCTATGAAGTTAAAGTGTCATTTTGAATCATTTGGCGAGGTCTTGTTTTGAGTTAGTTCCAAGTCTGCATTTTACCCCAAGTATCAAACAGCAATAGGAGGCTATGTTTGCACCTGAATATCTCGCACCTAGAATTCTATCATGACCTAACACCTTGGGAGTATCTATTTTCCATACATGAGAACCTATGTTTTAGATTTCAATTCATTTTGAGTTCATTTGACTAGGTTTTGAATCCCTCAAAGTTGGTCAATTACTGTATTCATGCTGATGCACTTTGCACATAATTCTGGGAAGCCCTGTTTGATGTATTATAATTTTGACCTAGTTGATCAAAATGTGAAAATTCCTATTGTGTTGCATTTTAGGTGTCAAAGAATTGTTATGTTTCAAGTTTCATCTCATGACGAATTCATTTGATCAGTTTTCGAACGTGATTCCAAATGGAATTTCTATCTTTTTACTGGTGTTAGTATTTGCAAATTGTTTGGTAGCCCTACTCATGATGTTATATCTTGAAATTCATGATTGGTAAGATTGAATGGATTGTACCCCTCTTTTTTCCACTAAAAATACTTTAAGCGTGCCCAGTTTCAGGTCTTGACGAATCCATATGCACACTTTTTTAGGCCATTTCTATTTGCCAAAATCACTTTTCTGCCATTGCTTCAATCTGCAAAATCCAAGTAGCTCACTTTGAATGCTCAGCAAATGTATCTTGTTATTTTTCATGAGCCTAAATCATAGATCCATAATTTCTTCATGACAGAGAACTAGTTTCCAAGTTTTCATTTCCCCATGTGCTCATTTGTCCAATTTTCAAGGCCAAATCCAAACCTAGTTTGTAGTTTTCTGTCATGTTTTCTTGCAGGTAAAATTTGAGAAGGCAAATTTGGAAATCAATATCTTTTGACTGGGAATGCGTCATGAGATGAGATCTAATAGGGTGTAAGAATGTGGAGCAAAGAATCAATGTGCTAGTTTTTAGAGCTTGCTTTGGTGTGTGGATCAGTTTTCAAGGCTAGTCAACAGACCTCCTGACATCAAATTGATAATTTGTAGAGAAGTGATGAAATGATTTTTAAATGTTGATTCAGTGGTTGAATTTTTTTCTAATCAGTTCAAGAAGATAAGTGGGTTGGTTTGATGGTTCACTTGTTTGAAAATGAATTTTTTTTTAGTCAAACCCACTTTGGGCCTGGCTGATTCCATCAAATGAGTTTGAGTTTTGCACAATCTTGAAGGTGCCTTGATAATGAAGATGGGAAGTGAAATCTCAATGATAGTAGCAACATCTATTGTCCAGAAGATACTCTGGGATGATGTTGGGTCAGCTCATATTTGTGCAAATGTAGAACAAGTGATCTACACTTTCTAAGAGAAATCCATGGCTTTCAAAGGGAGGGCTATGTTTTTGTCTCTTTGCATTATATCTAACAAGGCATGTTGAGCAAAGGTTTCATGTTTTCAAAGAACATTCCACATGCATGCAACTAGAGAAAAGCCACGTGAAAGGATAAAATTACTAAAATATAATGATGGATGTAGTTATTGAAGCTACTAAGAGAAGGTGGAAACATAAAAGTCTACTATGTAGGAGGCAAGCATGTAGAAATTAAAATTAGCATCACAAATTATAGAGTGAAGTCGCTAATGCAAAGAAAAGAAGAAACCAACCATTCAAACTTGGGAACTCACACTAGAAAAGAGAAAAGGAGTTTCCAATAGAGCCAAGTCCCATGCTTGTAGGAGGAATCCCCACATTTCATATGGAAAATGCATCAATGCATAAAAGGATATTTGGTCAAAAATGTTGGCCAGTAAAACAAGCTCCACAAGTAGGGAAAGCCAACAAAAAGCCGCTGTTAAAGGGAAGTTTAAAACAAAGTAGTAGGGGACTATTGCAAGGAAGCATAGCTCATGTGGATGAGGCTATGGCCGTAGGGGACATCAACAAGGACATCTCATATGAAGCTGAACAATAGCAAATCTACATGTGATCAAGGAGATTCATGTAGAACCAGAGCTCTACCCATGTAGGTAATAAAGAGAAGACACATAGTTTCTTTTAAAGCCGCACCAGTCAAAGCCTTGAATTAAAATTAGAAATACAGGCTATTAAAAGAATGCAACAAGCTGGAGTTAACAAATGCTTGGGTCTGAGGTGGATCATCAACAAAGGGATAGAGCAACCATAGTTTCAAAGAGGATGTTGTGTTTCATGGGGAAAAACTTAGGACTCTTTATCCCACATTGCTCGTGGGTAGGTATTTTTAAATCTTTAAATATAACTCATTGCAAATGCATTGTAACTCAAAGAAAAGGGGCTTTTGAAAAGCCACAGCCTTGTGTGTGGGACCTGCAGGTCATAAGTCAACCATATTTTGACCCACGAAATGCTTGGCCTAAGTGTATGATCAAAGAGAGATTTGAAAGGCTTCATGGGGTTATGACCACCATAGGGTTGGGAGGTAGGTTTCAAAGGTCCACAATCTTACGAGGAGGCCCAACATGTATGAACATAAGCAAATTTTCAAGGACCTCCAATGTTACGTGGAACTCGTGGAAGCATGAAGGAAATACACACCCGTATGGGTGTGAATCAAATTTTGAAGCTCTCTGGTGTTACACTAAGGTCATGAGAATGTAAAGGGCAGCCTTCAACGTAGCGTGTGAACGTGAATGGAAATGTGCAGAGGCTCTAGAGCTACGAGATTTAGGAGATATTATTAAAATATTAATATCATCCTTATGCAAGAGAATGGAAAGGGAATTTCAAATGACTCCAATGCTATGAGTAAAATGAATATTAAGAAAATATTAATTAATTAATTAATATTTCAATTGTCATGGCCAATCAATGTTTGACATGTGGCATCTTTAGATAGGAGGAATAAAGAACTGATTTTCAAATGGAAATTGAGATGCTTCAAATGCATAAATGAAAAATTCAAATGAATTTGAAGTTTTATATAGTCCAGACTATATAATTTTTAAATTTTTTTCATTTTTAAAGCTCTGATACAGTCCAAGTTTGAAATTTTCAAATTGCTACTAGGGGAGCATTTTTTATCCAAAATATGCCTTATAATATATCGATGGAACTGGGAGAATCTAAATTTTCCAAATATGAATTTAGATTTTGAACAACAATTCATCGGTTTAGTCTGTAAGCAGTTTTGTAATTTCTAGGGTCTTCTCAGTAGAATGGGAAGATTTGATCATAGAGCATCAAAGTTGGTTATAGGGTAGATTTGAATACTTTTTGAAGCCTGAATGTGGAGAAAATAGTATTGAAAAGGTTACCTTGGCTTCTTGAAATAACTTTTCAACTAATTCTTACTTTTACCGTGAATTCAACTTGGCATCAAAAAATCAGTTATGATGGTGAATCAAATATTTGAGATTCTTTATGCGTTGAGGAGCCAAAATCATGGGGATTTCATTTTCAATTAAGGAAAGAAGGTAGAGAGATTCTTTTCAAGATTCTAGTAAAGGAATTCTGAGGGTACATATGTCAATTGCAAATTCAATCCAAGAATGGTTTCCTTCCTATATCTTTCTTTCTTCTTCTCTTTTGTGGAGGTTGGTAGTTTTCTTTGGGTAATACCAGTAGGGTTCTAGTGTTTTACTATGAAACCATTTTCTTCAGCATTTCTTCTCTTGTATGAACAACATTAGGAAGGATAATATAGATAGTTCATATCTATTTGGAGTTTTTCTATGTTTTCATTTCATGCATATGAATGTATTGTTTCAAGGAAATTAATACAAGGAATAGAAGGTCAAGTTTCATCTTGAATCTTATCTCCTTTTATTAGTGAGCTTCAATGTTTTATGGTCTTTGAACAAAAATCTTAGGTCGTAGTTGTAGTCCCTTAAGGCTATATTTTATTTCATTGTTTCTTATAACTCAAAAAATTATGTAAATGCTTCAGGGAATTAACAAGGTTGCAAGTTTACTGATGGGGATATCATGTGAGAATGAGGTTTAAATTGAACATTGATGTCTATTTACAATTTGAATAGATAGATCATATATTTGAATATATAAATAAGTATTAGATATCCATATGTATGCATTTGATTCATGGATTTTCCCAAATGGATTAGACACTGGTCAACTACAGGATCATTAAAATCTTACTGCAACATATTTGAGGGTTTTGTTGAATTCAACAATATTAATCAAAATGATCTTTACATTTTATGATGAAAAGCTATAATAGAATGCCCTCACTCAGCTTATGAACTCCATGGTTTTGCATTTAGCTACTAAAAATTTATCTCATTTCATAAGTCATTAGGACAGATAAGGGCTTTTATCTACTTTGTTAGATTCAGGAGTATGTTTTGCACTGGTACCATATCGATTGAATCTGAGGTCCACCTACCTAATTTTTATAGAGCCTAAAGAAGAAGAAGGGTCTAGCCTTATAGTTGGCCTAGTTTCTAAAATGGCATGTTGAAAATAGGAGTTAGTTGCCCCTAGATGTGTCATATTCTCATTGGGATAATTAAAAAGCCTCTAGCATTTTCAAAAACCAACACATCCTATTGATAGTATATATCCCTTCATAAGAAAAGAAGATAAAAACCACTAATCTAGAAGAATCCCTACCAACGTCGCCAACCCTAGCGGGTCTAGGATTTCCCCTAGAAGATCCATCTATTTCAAAAAGCCAATAGGATAGGATAGCCAACCCCCCTCCTATTGAACTCTTTGTCTCACACTCCTTCCTCTCCTAACACAAGTAGATGCCAAAGATAGCCCATCAATTCTTAACCAATTCACTATCTCAATGTCACCTTTCTCTAACAACAACACAATCTCACCTTTAGCTTCAATAGTATCCTAGATCATTCCCACAATTCTAAACTAAACTTGTTGGATCTTCAACTTTTCTTCACAAAATATTATATAATTCCTTTCCAACCAAACTTTCCAAAGTAGAAAGATGGGACCAACAAACCACACATCCTGCAAGAAAGAGGTCAAGGAGGGGGGTCTCCCTAGACTAATCCAAAACTCAACTTGGGAGGAGGCATGAAAGAATGGGCTTTTCCAAACATCCCACTAGAAATGCCAGAGCTATAAGGTGAAGGAAAAATAAAAGAACAAGAGGAGAATTCCCCTCCCTGCATCCGCAAAGAACACACCTAGATGGGCTAGAAAAACCATTATTCCAGATATTATCCCAAGTCAAACACCTATTCCAATCCAAAGTCCAAATAAAGTAGTTACACATCAACCAAGAAAACTTATTCCAAAATTTCTTTCACAACTAAACCTCCTCCCCCATAATCTGTTAGGAGAACAACACATGATACCCAAAAGAAATAGTGTAAGCACCCTTGGGGTTGGGAGACCAAGCTAGCACATCCCCATCCCCAAGGGCACTACAACTTTGAAAAGAAAGAATATAATGAAGCTCAACATATTCCTCCACCAACTACCCTTGAAAGGAAAGAGACTTAAAGTTACACACCCTTGACCATCCTACTTCTCAGAATCTCTGGCACAAATTAAGAGAATGAGGATACTGAGTAACAATAGGAGGGTGGCCATCCTAGTTGTCATGTCAAAAATGCACCTCTACCTCATTCCTATAAATCTAGAAGAAGCCCCCCTTAATGAGTGCAACCCCTTTGTTGAGAGTATTCCAAATTATAGAACCCTTCCCTATTAGGATATAATGAGGGATATCACTTGGAGGAATTCCTAGGAAGTACTTTTGAGTCAAAAATTTTGCCCACACCTAGTCCTGTTCCACACACTAATGCCAATATAATCTAGTAGATAGAGCCATATTGAATAGTAATGACTACCTTAGCCCAAGGCCACCAAACTATTTAGGACTACAAATAGCATCCTATCTAACAAGGCTCTACTTGGAAGATAATAAACTACTAGCCCATAAAAAGTGTATTGCTAAGGAATCTAGGTTCTTAATAAAACCCATTGGTGCCACCTAAATCATACTCCTATAAAGAGGGAGAGCTCGAACCATAGATTTGAGCAACTATACTCAACCCACAAAATATAGCCAATGAAGGGTCCAATGAGTAACCTTAACATGAAATTTTTCTAGAATAGCTTGCAAAGAATCCCTAGACTACCTACCCTTAGAAATGGGAATCCCAAGTTAGGTCAATGAGAGGTCCCTGTATCACCTAATTTAGTTAGTGTAAAAAGGAATACTAATTAATAAATGAAAGCATTCACAATACTAAAATAATAAACACTTATGATAGGACCAAAGTTATCACCAAGAAGGAAAACAAACCAACAATTGTAGGCTCCTTATGGTATAACCTACAATGACATAGATATGTCCTTAATGGATGGGGATGTATCCTCACATTTTTCTCTAGCTTCCAAAGGATGGGGGTTTTTACCAAGTAGGTATATGGATAAGGGTTTCAACAATGAATGTATGGATGGATTTTAGCATTATGATGGTATTTTGGTAGTTTTTAGGCTCTCAAAATAGTATTATAATTTTTTTTAAAGGTAGTTGATAGATTGTAAGAGGAAAGGGCCTTATTTATAGGCTAAGGGGTAGAGAAATTGAGGGCTAGGATGAAAGAATGGTCAGGGAGGGCTAAGATGCTTTGAAAGGGAAGCACATGGATTGTGCTTATTTAGAGCCAATTAGGGAGTAACAATTGTCACAAGGATCTATTCTGTGGGGAAAGTAGTGACTTACTATGCTAAAAAATCCCCCTCCCCCATAACCCCAACCAGAAAAATCCCTAGGGATCTTGGGTAGAAGTAGGCTGAGAAGGCTGAGGAGGGAGGAAACGATGAAGAGAAGGAACTAGAGTCTGAGGAGGTGGTTAAGGAGATGCAAAAGGAAACAAAGGAGGAAAGTGGAAGGAAGAAGTGCAAGAGGGAGAGTTTGGAGGATGTGCACTCTCAATTTAAGGAGGCATCTCTGCTTCCCATTTCTACTATCCATCTCCACCTTGAGGGATAGAAAGAGGAGAAAGTTGGGTATGCGAAAGGGGAAGTGCAGACCAATGATAGGAGGTAAGCATGGATCAACTTCAATGTCAACACCACCAAGATGGGAATCTTTAGGGAGGCCATGAATTCCCACATCCTCGTGGATAATCAAGAAGAGTAGTGGCTAGAAGAATTAATTGATCTGATGATTGTGGCTATTTTGGATAGAACCAGGGAGACAAGGATGAACCTTTTAAATAATGCTCACAATAGCATGATTAATAATTTTATATCAATCAAATGGATTTTCCACAAGCTTGAGGAGGTTAAAGATCAAGTGAAACATATTGAGGCAACAAGGAAAGGAATGGATGCCAACAAGATGATGGATTTCGTTGACAGGCTCAATCTGGTAGAACAAAGGATACAAAACCTGGAAAACTACAATCACAACCTTGTGAATCAGATGTTTTCCTTGTTAAGCTCCATTAACAACAACATCATCTCTCTCATGGGCTAGATCAAAGACAAAGAAATGCACGAAGATGAGGATGGAAAAGATAGGGATGAGACCAGAATGGAGGATGATCCTACAAAGGACAACTCCATTCCTGCTCAGGACTAGGGGAATCAAAGGGCACAACAGATGGAAATGGAGGAGAATCAACTGGCCTTTGAGGCTACTCAGGTGATGCATGATCTAGAGCGAAAGAATGAGGAATAACTCTCACCTTTTCCTTTGTATATAATTGTCTTTTGACTTTTTGTTTTGGCTTTAGGTTGTGGCTTTGCTTGTTTCCTTTGCCTAGTCTTTTCTCAGAACTCTTTCCTTTTGTTGGGCTTAATGCTCATTATTAGCCTTTGAACTTATACTTTTTTGGCTAGCCTATCATGCTTATTATCATCCTTCTTTTGTACTAACTTTTGGGTTTTAGGTTCCCTACAAAACTTGTTTATTTAAGAAAAAACACTTCTCACAAGGAGGATGAGATAAGGGTTGGCCAAAGGGAGTAATGAGGGAGGTTGAGTATGTAAGAGGGATGTAAGAGACAAAAAGATGTATGTAAGAGTCATTAAGAAGGATATAGGAGGATAAGGGAGACTTGTTGACTTCTTGGGGTAGCAAGTCTTAACCCTTGCTTAAAGTTATGCACATGTTTAGGAGGGGGGTCATACTTAGTTTAGGAAGGGGATTAGGGGGAAAGTGGGTTAGATTTGATGGGATGGGTTAGTTAGGACTCTAAGTTAGATTAGTATGGGTGAATGGATTGGACTAGGGATAAAGGTAGGTCTTAAGGGATGTTTTAGGGGTTTGGATATTTTATTAAATGATTTATTTAATAAAATGGGGATATGGGATTAAATTAAATAGATTTGAGAATTTATTTAATTTAATAGACTAATAGGAGTTTAATAAATAATTTGATTTTGGGGTATCATTGATTTTATCAATTGGACTATAGTTAATTAAAGTAATTAATTAATTAGAGGATGATGATTAATTATTTAAATAATAAATATTTAATCAATAATTCCCTAGGAGATGACTTAATATGATTATCTATTTGTTCAATTAGATTTAGGTGTCTATAATCCCCAATCTAAAATCTAAGAATATGAGAAATTCTCCTTTGAATGGAGTGTGGTGTATTGAAGAAAAAGATAGAAGACTTGCACATGTTTGAAGCATTCTTAATGGTTTCCATGCCCATTAAAGTAGTGTCATCCACAAACTATAAGTGAGATTGCATAGGTAGGCCACCTCCCCATTGCCATCCCTAAATGGATCCCTCCTACATTTTTCTTTTTATCAAATGACCCAAACCATCCACCAAAAGAAGAAACAAGTAAGAAGAGAGGGGATCACCTTGCTATAAACCCCAAGAAGCACCAAAGAGTTCAAAGTGTTCCCCATTAATCAAAATAGAGAAAGAAATTGAATTCATGTAGCTCATAAACCAACGAATCCACTCCTCCTCAAAACCAAAGGCCCCTAGAACCTTTTGGAGGAAGGACCATAGAACTCTTTCATAAGCCTTAATCCTGTCAAGCTTGATGAACATAGCCTTATCCTTGGATTTGGCCATAGAATGAATAGTCTTAGTAGCAATAACCACCCCATCAAAATTTGGTAGCCTGCCAGAAAACCACTATGTTCCTCATAAATCAGTTGTGTAAGCCACTTTTTTAACCTATCAAAAATCAATATAGAGATAATTTTATACATAAAATTTAACATAGAAATGGGAAAAAATTGACTCAACTAAGCAACCCCATCACCCTTGGGGATGAGAGAAAGGAAGGTAGAGTTTAGGGCCTGAAGCATTTGCTTATTCTTTTGAGAGTCTTGAACCAACTTGATAATCTCCCAAAATTTCTAGAAGTACTCAATCAACAAACCATCCAAACTAGGAGTTTTGACCTTCTTCATCTAGAAAATAGTTTTTTCCAACTCCTCCAATGAGATAACACTCATAATATGCTCCTTCATCTCCCAAGAGACCAAGTAAGGAATGTAAGAGAAGACCTAAGCCTCTTCAACTGAGCTTCCATGTGAGTCCTCCCTAATTAAAGAAGCAAAATACTGTATAGCCTCATTAGAAATATCTTGAGTTGAAGTAAGAACCTCTCCCCTATTAGTTAACAAAGCTGATATAGAATTACCATGTTGTCTGGCCTTCACCAAAATAATGAAGATAGTATTCTTGTCTTTCTCCTAAAGCCATAGAATCTGGGGAATAGAGTGAAGAATAATTAGGCACCCCATCCTCCCTAATCAACCTAGTAATACCATTCAATTTAGCTTGTGTAGCATGGTTTGCATGGAAAAAGTTTCCAAAGCATTGTTGGTTCCACCACTTAAGCTGATACTTCACATATTGGAGGAGCTTAGAAAAATTATACATTGTGGTACCATAAGTAGGCCTACCATTCCTCCACCACTTAGCCACACATTCATAAAGGTTAGGGTCCCACAACCACATAAGCTAGAATTTGAAGGGTGACTTTTGAGGCATTCAAGTAAATGAAATACCCAGTTTTATAGGCTAGTAATCCGATCCTCTCTTGTCTAATATCTCAAAACTAGAGGACCACAATCACCCAACCCAAAAGTAGGAGACCAAGAAACAATCAAGTCATCTAGCAATGCAACTATCTTCCACCTTTTTTTCATTCCAAGTAAATTGACCATTGCTAGGTTTGATATCCACTAGATTGAGAGCCAAAATATTATCCCAAAACAACAATGTAGAAGGCTCAAGTCTTGCATTACCACCCCATTCATTAGCTAAGTCAGTAATATCATTAAAGTCACCAAGAATGATCCATGGCAAATAGGGAAATAAGCTACAAACAAAGTGGATATTAGTCCAAACAAGAAGTTTACCTTGGAACTCAATAGGAGCATATACATTGGAGAAAATAATAGACTCTCCCAACTTAGAACACTAAGAAACCATGGATAGAGAGGACTTAATGGATAACCACCACAAAGACTATATCTTCTAAGGGTTCTAGAGACAAGCCACAACCCCCAAAGATCTCTAAGCCCTAATACACTAGCATTGCCCATTCTTTTGCATCTTAGGCACTGTACCCATCATGCATTCAATAGCTAACTTGGTCTTGTGAAGAAAAAGAACATTAGGAGAATTAATTCTTACCAACTCACAAACAACTTTTTGGCTAGGGTCATTATTCAAGCCCTTACATTCTATGAGGTAATGATCATTTCAATGCAGTTAAAAAGTGAGAATTCCAGGTCATAACAGACCTTGATTGTACCAAAGTCTCCCCTATCATCTTAATCTTCTCCAAATATTTCTTCCTACCAAGTTTACCACTTTTCTCCAAAACCCCCTTCTCGCCATCATTTTGCAGAATGCCTAGTTAATGAGAAGGATTGCCACTCTTAGGCACATCCAAAACAACAATCTATGTAGGAAAAGAAGTACCTCCATCCCCTTTTCCCAACTCAATATTTGGACCCAACATCACCTGGGCCCCAATCTACCCATCTATGACCTTAGGCATAACAGACTCCTCTTGTGAAGTAGAAGGGGTAATGGAAGTGTGATCCTCCAGGCCAAAACCCACCACAACTAGATCCCCATTTATTAACCCTGGATTGACATCTTACTGACCCAAATCATCTAGGACCTCAAACATATTAAAATTATCCCCATCTTGTCTCTCCATTAAAGTCCTCTTATGACCTCTATTTCTATTATGAGCCTTAATAGGAACATAACCCTTTGCATCCATCCCCTCACAAAAAATAGGAATCTTCCCCTTATCAGCACCATGGGTGTTATGAGGAGGAGGTGGAGGCTAAGTCTCCATAGGCTTAGCCTTTGGGCATCTATGTAGTAGATGAGAATATTCATGATAGAGGTGACATCGAAAAGGGAGGGTGTCATAGTCCAATTTTTGCATCCAAGAATGGGAACCCATACACATATCCAAAGCATCTAGTAGAGGTCTACTCAAATCAATTTCCACACAAATTTGAGCAAAAGTCATTACTTTCTTACCTAGGGTTTGTGTCAAAGACCCTACTAGCTTCCCAAACAACAAAGCAAGCATGTGCAAAACTTCCTCACAAAAAAATTCGATTGGAAATCTAGGTAACCAAACCCACACCAATACATGATTAAGAAGCTCCTAAAAGGGATTAAATATTGCATGTCATGGCTTGATGAACAATCCAACTTGATTGTAAAAATAAGGCCCCACCTCAAAAACCCTATTGTGATCAGCCAGGCAGATAAATGTGACCATAAAAATAATTATTTGAAAGTAGTATGACCTCCATTTTACCCTTAGGTTCCCAAGGCCTCCAAGCCCACAATTCCATAAATTGTAGAGAAACTCTTAGTCCCAAAAATTTTCTATAAAAAGAATGCTTTGAATAATATTCAATATCCTTAGCAAACATCTCAATTAGAATTACTAGTTTAGGTCTCTCTTTGCAACACTCAAGGTAGCTATTAATCTTTAAGATCGAAGATCCACTAGACAGATTCAATTCCATAGCCCCTATGCTTGGAGTGAAGAGGGTGTTGTCAAAAACCCTCACTCCATTAGTTGAAAATTTAAAACTAATGGTAGCCCAAAAGTCCATGTCAGACAATACCCTAGATGGCTCACCTTGAGACATAGCCATACAAAGTCCTAAGATAGACCAATGACATAGATCTAGTCCTAGCACCCCCTATCAGGAGAAAGTTTCACATGTAGTAGAAACAACAAACATGACTAGATTAGAGATTAAAGAAACAACCATAGCAAAAATTACCCTCCCCATAGATCAAAACCCATGCCCACCCTCACCGATACATAGATAGGGATCACATCTCACATGCTAGGGCATAGATGGCCCTAGCTTGGCTCCTCACAAACCAAAGTGTCATCCTCATTCTTATTGTCTATCAATTCTCTTAAAGAGAAGTTTGAAGCTTATGAGAAATTTAAGATATTCAAGAATAAAGTTGAAAATGAATCTAGTGTCAAGATTAAATTTTTAAGATTAGATAGAGGAGGAGAGTTAACCTTTAGATAATTCAATATGTTCTATAAAGAGAATGGAATCAAAAGGAAATTATCTTCACCTACAACACCTAAACAAAATGGGATTGCTAAAAGAAGGAACAAGTCAATAGCAGAAGTAGCAAGAGAAATATTATTTGAGAATGATGTCTCAAAGATATTTTGGAAATTATTTAACACTATAGTATATAGTCTAAATAAAGTATATATTAGGAAAGGTATGAGCAAGACACCCTATGAGTTATGGTTTGGTCATTCACCATTAGTCAAATATTTTTGAATATTTAGAAGTAAGTGTTACATAAAGGGAGATGATGATATTGGTAAGTTTGATCCTATAAGCAATGAAGGTATGTTGATTACTCATTGAAAATTAAAACATATACATGTTTCAACTTTAGAAATAACACAATATTTGAGTGCAAAAATCTAAGGATTGATGAAAAGTTTGGTACTAAAGAGGAGATGGTGGATTATAATTCTGATGAAGAAGAGGATAATTCTAGATTTGTTAGATAGAATAATGAAGTTCTTTTTGAGACTAACAATGAATTGCAGAATGATGTATCTATTGAGCATAGAGAAGATCTAAGATCTGAACCTAGGGAAGAGATTAGAGTTGAGATTTCAACTCCTACTTCCAGTAGAAACATGACAAAGAATCTACTAATAATAGATTGAAAAAGATATTGTTAAAGATGGATATTACATGTTTCAATCATTGTTTTGTCATTGTTGCTAGTTTCTAGTAAGCAACTACTTATATGGTTTAAGTACTATCACTTATTTGATTGATGAAGAGGATTTGATCAAAATATGTAACAATACCACCTAGAGGAGTACAAGAATTAGTTGAGACAGTGATAACATGATGTATTGACATTCTAATTAAGGTTACAAAGGCTAGTTACACTAAGAAAGTTTAGAACAAGTTGAACAAACTTTATCTACCAAGCTTGATCGAGTGGATAGTAGGTGCTAAGAAAAATCAACGCAAGCCGAGAATAAAACTAGTTGGAGCCAAGTAAAATAGTGGATGGAAAGAAAATTTTAGTTGATGTCAAGCACTAGTAAACTTTAGTTTGTGCTAAGTAATTTTATAGAGGATGGTCAATGCAGTGTCTACCAAAAATTAGAAGTAAGTTAATGTTGAGTTGCTGCATTATTTGAAAGATCATGAATTCGATGGATCTAAGCCAAAAAGTTTGTTTTCTTAGATTGTGTGAACTAGGTGGAAGATAAGACTGATGAGCTGGTGGCATAGAATTCAAGGTAATCCATTTTGAGGTGAATTCAAAGAGGATTAAAGGAGAAGTTTCTAGAAGAGATATGGAATGTGGGGTAGATTCATTGAGTCCCACCTAATCTATCCTAACCCTAAATTGGATGATGGAGAATGAGAAAAAAAGGATTTTAATTTCCTATTTATAGGAATGGCTAGTCATGAAGCAAGTTTGTCATGTGTGAGAACTTAAGGAAGATAATGAGTCAACAGTTTTGCTTCTCAAGTGACCTAAGAGAAGAGTTTGCATTGGCATGTTACGCAAAAAGGCTTAAGGGTATGAATGCTTGAAGGGTGAACAAGCTATTAGAGCTGAAATGTGCGAAGGCCAAGTAGAATGGAGGACTAGAACAAAGATCTATAACCTAAAAATAGAGTTGTAAGTTGTTATTAGATCAAGCCTTACTATTACTCTCTAATAATTGTATTAGTCTAGGGTAAATCCTTTGGATTAAGGTTGACCTAATAATCATTGGTAAATATTTTAACTAGTTGACATTCCAAGTGAATGGTCTAAAGTCCTCTAACAAGGCTCACTCCTAATAGGGTGATTGAAATCCTTTAACAGGGTCACATTTAACAATGTATATTGTAACCTTTAATAAGATTGGAATTTCACAGAGCATCACTTTAGAAAAGTGAAAAAGGGTAGCATGCTACTGGTGGTTTTTCAAAAATTGAGTTTCAATTTAAATTGTTATGTCAAGTGTTTTGATGAATCTATTATGTTTTATGGTTACATTTTTGGGAGCTGATTTGACAGTAACCTACAAGTTTTAAGTGATTTCCTAATCTTATGGATGCATGTATGATGATCATTGTTTTATGGGTTCACTAAGCTGTGAAAAGTTTCATTCATACATCTAGACCTTGGATAAATGATTCTCCCCCCCCTCCAATTCTTCTAAATTAGTCCAATAATTGGTATCAGAGCCATTTTCTTAAGAGGACTAGCTTAAAGGTACTAGAAGCACAAAGATCAAGATGTCAAAAAGCGAAGTACCCAAACTCAATAGAGATAAATTTCCTACATGGAAAAGTTTGATGAAGCCACACCTTGTAGGACTTAAAGATCATTCACAATCTACCTTTACTACTGAGCATGTTAATCCTATTGGAGCCACAACTACTAAGGATATGAAAAATAAGAAAGAATATAACTAGGAAATGTTGGAGATTGCCTTTGCCCTAAGCTATGTTGAATTTGATGACATCAAAGGTCCTGATAGTGCAAAGAAAATGTGGGATGGTTTGACCACCATCAATGGAGGAGATGAAAATTTTCTAAGATCCAAAGTTAAAAGTCTTAGAGGTAAGTTTGATGATATGAGGAAGAAGGTGAAAATATTGCTCAATATGTTGCAAGGATAAAAGAAGTTGTGAATGCAATAAGAGGAGCTACTAGTAATATAGATGATGAGACTATACTCAACAAATTTTTAAGGACACTATTGCCTATATGTGCCATTAGATTTTCTACAATTCAAGAACTCAGATGTATACTAGGGAATAATCTATCACTTAAAGGTCTAGTAGGTAGACTCACTACTTTTGATCTATCTAAATTTGATAATTACAAACTTGAAAAGATTGAATCTTCTTTCAAAGCTAAGGTGTCATTGAAGGAACCTGGTGAGAACAAGAAGAAGAAGAAGAAAAAGATAAAGTATGTTTCTAGTAATAGTGATATAGATGAGGAGGATGTAGAACAACTTGAAGCACTAGTGGTAAGAAGATTCCATAGAGGTAAAGGCAAGTTCAAAAGTTAGTTACCTATCATTTGTTTCAATTTCATTGAGGTTGGTCATATTTTTGCTAATGTCTAAAGAAGAAGAACTATAGAGGTAGTGTCAAGTACAAAAGTAGAAGAGATGAAGACATCAAGGACTACAAAGACAAAAGAAAGAATTTTTGCTATATTGCTGAAGAAGAAACAAGAGATGAATCTGATGAACATGATGATGAAGTGGTGTATGTTGCAATGAAGGATGAATCTAATGAAGATGAGGCAATTGCACTTGTGACTTTTGTGAACAAGAATGATAGATGGAACATTAATAGTGGGTGTTTACATCACATGACTTGAGATAAAAGTAAGTTCATTATCTTGAATTGTTATGATGGAAATAGTGTAAGATTTGGCAATGGTGCACCATGTTTGATAAAAAGAAAAGGTTCTATCAAACTCACAAATAAAATTTTATGTGACAATTATTACTATGTTGAAGGACTTAACTATAATTTTTTGAGTGTCATAACTAAATAATTCAGAATGTAAGGTTGAGTTTAAAAATAAGATTGCAAAGATATATGAAAATGATGGGAAATTTATTGGAAATGGTGATCAAACTAGATGTAATCTATTCTAACTTGATATAGAGGATGCTACTTGTCTAATTATAAAATTTGATGATGTATGGCTATGACACAAAAGGTTATGTCATGTCAATTTAGATAACCTAATCAGTATCAATCACATGAGAAAAGTTAGAGGTTTTCCTAAGTTGAAGAAGCCTGATAATATAATGTGTAAACAATGTCAGTTAGGAAAAATGATAAAGTCAAGTTTTTAGAGTAAAGCTCATACCTCTAAAGGAATACTAGAGATTTTTCATACTGACCTGTGTGATCCAATTGATGTGTAAAGCTAAAAAGGAGATACATATATTATGCTACTTATTGATGACTATTTTAGAATGATGACAATTATGTTTCTAGAATAGAAATATGATGTTTTCCAAATTTTTAACTGGTACTTAGCAAGAGTTGAGAAGGAAACAAGTAAAAGCTTGAAGTATCTGAGATCTGACTAGGGAGGAGAATTCACATCAAATGAGTTTGAGATGTTCTGTAAGACAAAGGAATCAAAAGATAGACATCTACCCCTAGAACCCCTCCAGAAAATGAGATTTCTAACAGGAGGAACTGATCTTTAATGGATTGTGCTAGGACACTCATGATAAAGAAAATTGTTTCTTTGAAATACTAGAGAGGAGTTGTTAGTACAAATTTCTATACTTTGAATCATGTATAAATCAAGAAACATACTCACTCAACACCTTTTGAACTATTGTATGGAAACTCACCTAATATGAAATATTTTTAGATATTTGGTAGTAAATATTACATTATTAAAGACTCTAGGAATGGTAAACTAGATGCAAAAAGTGAGGAAGGTATATTCCTAGGATATTCCACAAGAAGTAAATCATATAAGTGTTTAAATACTAACACTAGAAAAGTTGTAGAAAGTGCAAATGTGAATTTTGATGAATATACAAAAGTATATAAGGCTGAACCTATGAAGGGACTAGAAGAATACAAATCATTTGTATAATTTTATAAATGTATACCTACTAAAGAAGATGCTACAAATCAAGCCACAAAACAACATCAAGTTTTAGTGACTACTAAGTCACATACTATGAATGTTGAGTTGCATTTAGGAACCAAACTTCATTTAGATGGCAAGTTACAAAATGAAGCCGAAGCACATTCTAATTCTAAGATTAGTGCACATGAAAGAGATGTTGAACTACTTGATAGAGATATACATAGTGACTCTAAAGTTGAAAGACCAAATGAAGAAACTAGAGTTGAACCAAGATTCTCTAAATATGTCAAGAGACATAATCCTACTACACAAATTATTGGAGATAAAGATACTAGACCAATGACAAGAAATGGATTGAGAAATTGACACATTTTTTCTGAAAATGAAGGAACCTAAATCAATGAGAGATGCATTAGAAAATGTGGACTGGAGTAAAGCCATGGAAGAAGAGATTGAAAAAATTGAGAAAAACAAAATATGGACTCTAGTTCCTAAACCAAAAGATAAAAATGTGATTTGTATCAAGTGGGCATTTAGAAACAAGCTAGATGAAAATGGTGAAGTCACAAAAAATAAGGCAAGATTAGTTTGTAAAGGATATTCACAAGAAGAAGGAATTGACTATGGAGAGACATTTTCCCTTGTTGCAAGATTTTAAGGAGTAAGAACTTTACTTGATTATTCTATATACAAAGGTTTCAAAGTTTATCAAATTGATGTTAAATCTACATTTTTGAATGGTATATTAGAGAAAGAAGTTTACATAGAAGAGACAAAAGGTTGTTGATGTTACCAATAAGAACACATTATGTAGATACACAAGACTCTATATGGTTTAAAACAAGCACCAAGAGCATGGCATGAGAGACATCATAATTATCTTATGAAGATTGGATTTGAAAGGATTGATGATAAAAGCAATTTGTACATGAAGACATAGAAAGGAAAATGTGTTTTTTTATTTGAAATTTTTGATGATGATATGATATTTGGAGGACAAGATGCTTTATGTAAGACTTTTGCAAATGAAATGAAGAAAGAATTTGAGATTTCTATGTTTTGAGAGATCAAGTTCTTTGTGAGTCTGCAAGTATATCAGATGAAATATGGTAGATACATCACTCAGTCAAAGTACATCAAGGAAATATTCAAAGATTTTGAATTGGAGGATTCCAATCTAGTAAGTGTACCTATGGTGATAGGACACAAGTTGTCAAAGAATAATGATTTAGCTGAGGTGAATCAAACATTGTACAGGTATATGATTAGCAAACTACAATATGTAGTACATAACAGACCTAATATTGCATTATCTTTATAGTTACAAGATTCTTTGCTAATCCTAGGGAGAATTAATTGATGGTTATAAAGAGAAGAATGAGATATCTGAAAGAAATAGAAAAGTTTGGTCTATACTATAAGAAGAATGAAAAAATTGAGTTAAAAGATTGTATTGATGTTGATTGGGTTGGAAGCATTGATGACAGAAAGAGCACCAATGAAGAATAATTTTTCTTAGGAAGAGGCTGGTTATAGGGACTAGCAAGAAACAAAATTTCATCTCACAATCTATTGTTGAAGCTAAATATGTTGTTGCTGCTGTAAATTGTACAAACATTGTATGGATCAAATAGTTACTCAAAGGTATGAAGGAAGAGATCATAGAATCAATCACACTTTATTGTGATAATACAAGTTCTATCAACATATCAAAGAATCCTATGATGCACATAAAGACTAAGCACATTGCAATCAAGTATTATTACTTGAGAGAGTTAGTTCAAGATAAAGAGGTGAAGATGGAATATGTTAACACAAAAGAGAAAATTGTTTATATCTTCACAAAAGCATTACCATAGGATGCTCATGAGTATCTAAGAGGTAAACTAGGGTGATACCCCTATCAAAGGCTATCTAAGTAACAAGAGGAGTGCCCTACATCAAATAAGCTGATTTTCATATGGTATAAATTGATGTAGTGGATCTTAATTTAGGAGCTACCTAAAGTAATCAAAAAGCTGAAACTACAAATTAGTCACAAGCAAGGTGACATAGGGAGAAACTGGAAGAATCTTATATTTGAATATTAAGATGACAAGTCTTTAGCATTGTTGTCAAAGAGGGAGATAGCTACTGATCAATAAAAATACAAGAAAGAGGGAGAGATTAACTGGTCCTAAGGGAAGATATTTACTAATCTTAGAAGGAGAGATCCTAAACATCTTCCTAGTAAGAGAGAGATATAAGAAGTAATTCAGAGGGAGTTATAAGAAAGATTCTTGTAACCTATTCAAAAGATGGAAGTTACTAATAGAGGGAGATTTCAATACTAAAAATTATTTTCTTTTTGGTATTGTCTTACTATTTTAACCTAATCAATTTGGTTTGCCATTAATTCCAAAGAGGGAGATTGTTGATAATAGATTGGAAAAGAGATTGTTAAAGAGGGAGATTGTATGTTTCAATCATTATTTTGTCATTGATGTCAACCTGCTATTTTCTAGTAAGACAATTGCTTATATAATTTAAGTACTATCACTTATCTGATTGATGAAGAGGATTTGATCAAAAGATGTAACAATAGCACCTAGAGGAAAGGTTGAGTTATGAGTATGTACATGAGTACAAGAATTAGTTGAGACAATGATAATATGATGTATTTATAATCTACTTAAGGTTTCAAAGGTTGGTTCCACTAAGAAAGTTTATAAGAACAAGTTGAACAAACTTCATTTGCCAAGCTTGACTGAGTGGATAGTAGGTGCCAAGAAAAATCAGTGCAAGCTGAGAAAAAAATTATTTGGAGCTAAGTAAAATTATGTTCTAGTGTATGCCAAGAAAATAGTGGATGTCATGTAAAGTTTAGTTTATGTCAAGCACTAGTAAACTTTAGTTCATTCCAAGCAATTTTATAGAGAATTTTGGGCAACGTAGTGTGTGCCAAGATGCTGCATTATTTGAAAGATCATGAATTCGATGGATCTAAGCTATCAAGTTTTTCTCTTAGATTGTGTAAATTAGGTGGAAGATAAGATTGATGAGATAATGGTATATAATTTAAGGTAAGCCATTTTGAGGTGAATTCAAAGAGGATTGAAGGAGAAGTTTTGAGAAGAGATATAGAATATGGGTAGATTCATTGAATCCTACCTAATTTTTCCTAACCCTAAATTGGATGATGGATAATGAGTAGCAAAAGATCTTAATTTCCTATTTACAAGAATGGTTGGTCATGAAGTAAGTTTTTCATGTGTCATAACCTAAGAAAGAAAATGGATCAAGGGTTTTTCTTCATTAAGTGACCTAAGAGAAGAGTCTGCATTGGCATGTTACGCAAGAAGGATTAAGGGTATGAATTCTTGAAGGTTGAACAAGCTATTAGAGGTGAAATGTGTAAAGGCCAAGTAGAATGGAGGACTAGAACATAGATTTGTAATATGTAAATGGAGTTGAAATTTTTTATTAGATCAAGCCTTACTATTACTCTCTAATAATTCTATCAGTCTAGGGTAAATCCTTTGGATTAAGGCTGACCTAATAGTTATTTGTAAATCCTTTAACTAGGAGACATTCCAAGTGAATAGTATAAAGTCCTCTAAAAAGGCTCACTCCTAATAGGGTGATTGAAATCCTTTAATAGGGTCACATTTAATAGTGTGTATTGTAACCTTTAACAAGGGTTGGCCTTTCATAGGGCATCACTTTAGAAGAGTGAAAAAGGGTAGCATGTTACTAGTAGTTTTTTTCAAATTTGGTTTCCATGTAAATCATTGTGTCAAGTGTGTTGATAAATATGTTATGTTTCATGTTTACATTTTTGTAAGTTGATTTGATAGTTACCTACAAGTTTTAAGTGATTGCATAATCTCGTGGATACATGCATGATGATAAATGTTTTATGGGTTTACTAAGTTGTCAAAAGTTTTATTTATACATTTGGACCTTGGATAACTTATTCACTTGCTTCTACCTCTCAATTATACTAAAGTATTCCAATAGAGTCACCCCCCATAGCAGATAATAGGATTAAGGATAAGGGTGTGATGAGAAGGAACAATGTGAATGAGGAATTGTGTCTAATTTTTCAATTGGAACCTAAGAGCATAGACGAGGCATGTAAAGATGATCATTAGATGAAAGCTATGAAAGAAGAACTAGATCAAATTATGAAGAATGAGACATGGGAATTAGTTCCTATACCTAAAGACATGAATGTGATAGGAACCAAATGGGCATTTAGAAATAAAATGAATATGCAAGGAGAAGTTGTGAGAAACAAGGAAAAACTTGTTTGCAAAGGTTACAAACACCAGGAAGGAATAGATTATGAAGAAACATATGCACCTATTTCAAGAATGGAAGTAGTAAGGATGTTCTCGGCTTATGCAACAAGAAAGAATTTCAAGGTTTATTAGATTGATATCAAGTCATCTTTTTTGAATGAAGAACTTGAAGAATAAGTCTACATTAAGCAACCTGATGGATTCCCTCTAACAAAAGATAAAGATTTTGTATGTAGACTAAAGAAAGCACCTAGAACCTAGTATGCAAGGTTGGACAGGTATTTGTCTAAGCTTGGATTTATCAAATGTACAACATATGGTAATTTTTATTTAAGAAAAATTGATGATGGTTTATTTATCATTGTAATATTTGTGGATGACATAATTTTTGGAGGAAATTATAAAGAAAGTGATAAGTTTTTTGAAGAGATGAAAAATGAATTTGAAATGAGCATGATAGGAGAAATGAAGTTTTTCTTAGTATTGTAGATTGTGTAGAACAAGGATGGGATATTTATCTCACAAACCAAGTATCTAAAAAACTTGTTGAAAATAGTTGGTATAGAAAGTTGCAAACCTATTGGTACACCCATGATAACTAGTCACAAATTATCTAGTAAAGATGAGACACCTATAGTTGATCATAAAAGGTATAGATCTATGATTGGAGGTTTGCAATATCTAACTCACACCAGACTAGATATAGAAAATGTAGTTAGGATTATAGAAGTATTTCAAGCTGATCCTAAAGAGTATCATTATGTAGTAGTAAAGAGGATATTAAAATATTTGAAGGTTGCATCTAATTATGGAATTTTCTATGACAAATCAAGTGATTTCACTTTGTATGCATATACTAATGTAGATTGGGTAGATAGTAAAGATGATAGAAAGAACACCAATGGTGGAACATTATTTCTTGGAGGAAGATTATTTTTTTGGTTTAGCAAGAAACATGATTGTATTTCTCAGAGTATAGCTAAGGCAAAGTATGTTGCAACAACAAATAACTATAATCAAGTTAGGTGGATTAAAGAAATGATGGAGGATATTGGGATTGAGTTTATAGAGCTTGTTATCAATTACTATGTTAATAGAAGTATAGTAAATATGTATAAGAATCTAGTATTGCATTTTAAGACAAAGCACATATCCATTAAGTATCATGTTTTGAGAGACAAAGCAGTTGAAAAGGAAATAATTTTGGACTATGTAAGTACTAAAGATTAGATTGTAGATATCTTTATGAAAGCTTTTTCTAAAGATAGTTTTTAGTACCTATGAGGTATGCTAGGGTTTATGCCCCTACCTACTTTATATTAGATGATGAAAGGAGTGCATCAGTTGAGTGGTACAAAACACTATGGTTATAGTGGACTAAATGTTAATGCTTCCTAAATGGGGGAGTATCTTGTATGTCTTGAGTCATGAAGGACTCTTGGTAATTGGTATTGGACAATGTCTTTGGACACTTGAGCTAGTTGATGATTTGAGAAGCTAATTAATAATTGGTATTGTCATTGACACCTTTGACATTTATTTAAATTGGGGAGAGATACACATGAAAATAATCTCCTAAGGCATGGGGGAAAATATGTATGAGAAGAACTCATAAGCAATGGGAGAGAGATATCTCTTTAGGGAGATTTAGAAAGATTCATGTAATGATGCAGGATTATGCTTCTAATTTATTACAAGTTGTTTAGTATGAACAATTGTTTCCAATCTTAAAGAAGAAAAACATAAATAGTGTAGTGTTCTAGAGAATTTTAGAATTGATTGATAAAGAAGATTTGAGAAAATGAGAACAATAGCAACACCAATAGAATATTTTTTGTTTTTCTTGGAACTTAGATGTTTTTTTCATTTATATTGAAATCAATGCCAAAGTGGGAGATTGTTAGCATGAATGTTAATGACACTAAATTGGGAAAGTATCCTAAGAATTGGAGAGTATTGATATGTTGCATTCATGAATTTATTTGTTCTTGATGTAAACATAGAAATAATTCTGTGAAGACTAGAATAATAACATTAAGTAATGTTATGATGCACAAAAGCCGAGGATGTTTTAGATGATGCATACTCAAGGACATGTTCCCAAAGTTGTCGAAGTAGTGTAGAAACAAAGCATTGTAAAATATAGTTCTAATAATCTATCACCATCATACATTTGAGATGTAATGAAGAGATGTGCAATAACACAATGATATAGGGCAATTGAAGGATGATACCAACATGTACATGAGATGTGGTTTCACATGTGTGAAGTTTGGTATAGACTATGAGCCGACAACGCTATTGTAATTAAGAATTATCTTATTTTAATTAATTGGGAAATCCTCAAGGCTAACCCTAGGAGTTATTATGAGGATAAATTATAAAGGAATGATGTTTTATTTATTTATAAGGTATCTTGAAAATGAAGATCAAGTGGAATGCGAAGTGTTAGTGCACAGAGTGAGAAGGAGAAGAATGCTTACTAAATGAGTGTAAGTGACCCAAGAGATCATTTGATGCATAGTATGAGATCTAGTTAAAGATCTAAAGGAGCAAAAATTTGGTTGACATGAGTGAGATAGAGGAAGGAAGTACATTTTAGTTCTATTATTCTACAAGGAATAATGCATAGATCATTTGGACAGTTGGTTCTTTGTTCTTAACCTTGAAGTTGTTTGGGTAGTGAGTCTAGCTATCTTCCACAACTAACAAAGGTCTATCCTCTAACAACCTAGAATATTTATGTTAGTACATCATCTTTTGGGTACCATCCACAAAGAGGTTTTCCCTCTTATCAAGGGTTTCCCTAGTTAACATATCTGGTGTTAATTGAGTATGGGTATTTTGTTGTGGTTTTAGTTTATATTACTCACATGATTAATTTTGTTTAAGATTAATATTTTTTGTTGGATAACTAATTCACCCCCCTCCCCCCTTAGTTATATAAGTGGACTATATATTCTAATAGACATAAGTTACTCAATAATACTAAATGGGGTCAAACAACCACTTGAAGAAAGAAACATTTCTGCTATGTAATTAAAGAAAGTAAGGAGGAAGGAATGTCAATTATATGTGGTACATGTCTAGGATAGGAAAGAGATAAACCTTTTCTAGAGGAATATTCCATTTTACAAGAATTCATGGATGTTTTTCGAGACCTAAACTACACCCTAAGAGGGAGTTCAATTTTTCTATAGATATTGGGCCAAGAGCAAAACCTCAATCAAAGGTTCCCTACCACATGACCTCCATAGAGATGTATGAATTGAATAAACAACTATAGGAACTCCTATATTTTTTTTTCAAGAAGGATGGTACCTTAAGGTTGTGCATTGATTATTGTAAGCTAAATAAGGTGGCCATAAACAATCAGTATCCCCTTACATGAATTGACAAATTTTTTAATCAAATGATGGGAGAAAACCATATTCTCCAAATTTTATTTGAGATTCAAATATCATCAACTTCATATTCGAGATGAAGACATACCAAAAACAACATTTAGAACAAGGTATGAGCATTAAGAATTCATAATCTTACCATTTGGACTGACAAATGCTCCTGCCTCTTTCATGAATCTCAAGTGTTGGTGTTTTGAAATACTATAGGCTTCAAATTAACTTGATGAGAACAAGAAACATCTAGGGATAGCTAACCCCCATCCTTAACACATATTTTTATACACTAGACCAACTATAAGATTAGACCCTTCTTCTACTTTAGGCTCTACAAAACCTGGGCAGGTGGACCTCAGATTCAATTAATATGGTATCGGTGCAAAAACATATTCCTGAATTTATTAAGTAGATTTAACCCTTAAATCTCCTAATAATTATGTAATAAAATAGATCTACAATAGAAAATTAAAATTCTATGATATTCACAAGTTGAGTGAGGGCATCCCTTTCAACTCTTCAACATGAAAGGGGAAAACATTTGATTAATGATCTTGAATTTAGCAAAACCTCAAATATGCAACAATAAGAACTAATGATCCTATAGCTGATTAGTGCCTTATCTATTGGGAAATTCCATGAGTCAATCACAAACATATGGATACCTAGGGCATATTCATATCTTTAGATATTTGATCTATCTATTCACCTTGTAAGTAGACATTTGTGTTCAATCTAAATCTCATTCTTACCTGATATCCTCATCAATAAACTTGCAACCCTATTGATTTCCCTGAAGCATTTACATAACTCCTTGAATTATAAGCAACAATGAAATAACATTCAACCTTAAGGGACTAGAACTATGAACTAGGCTCTTTGTTCAAAGATCATAAAACATTGAAGATTATTGATAAGGGAGACATGATTTAAGATGAAACTCAACACCTACTATTCTTTGTATTGATTTCCTTGAAAGAATACATTCATATGCCTAAAATTAAAACATAGAAACACCTAAAAGATTAGAACTATCTATGTTCTATTCATTATTGTTGTTCATACAAGAAGAATTTGCTGAAGAATGGTATCTCAGATTTGAGAAAACTCAAGATTCGAACCAACCAGTTTCATAGTGAAAATTGGAACCCCTACAATGGATGAGAGAAAGAAAGATATAGAAAAAGATGAATTTCCAAATCTAATCTCAGAATGACATGTGTACTCTTGAAATTCCATCTTTTTCTATTGAAAACTTCTTTCATATTTCTACCCATTTGATTTGATGTAGTTTTTTCATCATTATACTGTAACTGACTTGTAAATATCTCTACTCAATGATGAAAACCATTCTACAGCCAAAATATCTAAAAATCCTTATGAAATGTTGAAGGAATTAAGGCTTAACTGATCTAAAAGTGACATAATTCAACCCTAACTAAAATTTGACCATGTTTTACCAAGCTTCTAATTAGATTTTCAATTTTTAAGAATTCCACTAAGAAGGCCCTAGATTTTACATTTCTAGCTATAACTCAAACTAGTGAATTCCTGTGAAAAAAACCAACCTCATAATCATAAAGTTTGTCTTCTCCAAATTTCAACATTTCACCTCTCAAAAACCCCTTGAAAGTCGATTTGAAAAATACCCTCTACTAAAACTATCTAGTCTACAACTGAATTTTCAAAAAGTAAAAAAATTCTAAAGTATGGACTTTAGAAAATGACCATTTCTACATTATAAAAATGTACGGGAGCCCTTTTTGACTTAAAAAATCTGTATGTGCACCCAATTTTGAAAAAACACTTTTAAAATGACATTTGAAAATATTTGATATTTTGCCTCACCCTTCAATTTTGGGTTAATCGTGCCTTGAATTTTTTCCCACATGGTGACCTTTGATTGGCCTACCAAGTTGCCACATCATCACCTAGATAGCAACTACCTCATCACCATTGGCTGGGCTAGCCCCCACGGAGCACTCTCCCGCTTCCCCGCTTTGTTTAAACTTTGAGCAACTTCCCATTGTAGGGATGTGCCATCCATAGGATGTGTCCATGTGTTAGCATCTTAAGCCTCTACCTTGATCTTGCCACATCATCATATTCAAGACTCACTGCCATGTGTTGCTTCCCTACTTGCCCACATTTCTTAACTATTGAGCAACTCTATAAAGCAGGTAAGCACTAGCTACAGGATCTAGACATGTGTCTACATCTGGGTGCATCTAAGTTTTTGGTGCCATGTTAGCTCACTTGTTAATTCATTTAAAATTTCTTCTTGGGCAACCTGTTAGCTATCCTCACCATGCATGGGTGGCTCCCTCCCTCAGGGCTATGGCTTTCAAAAGAGCCTATCTCTTAAGCCATTACACTGTACATACCTTTTGGTATTTAAAATATTAGAAACTTCACCATATCCCCAATGTGGGACTAAAGCTCATCACTATTTCTTACTCTACCTACTACTAAACTCCTTCTTGTTGATTTACTCTTAGTAGGTGACCAAACCCATTTGCCCCATGTAGCAAGTGAGTCAAATCTTCTAGAGTAAGCTGACTCTCCTCTTCTTGATTAGTCTCCTTGGTTATCTCATAATCACAAACTTTTCCTCTTGGTAAAAAGGGCCAAAAAAGAGCCTGGCAATAGTGACATTTTGTATTGAAGGTAGCCTCCACTTGGATTATAAAATGATAAATTTTATGACAAACAAGGTTCCCATTCCAACTTGCAAGATAGTGATGACTACAATGGAGATCTTGATTCTATTGATCTTCCTCTTACTACGGAGTCTCTGCCCTTGCATGGGCTTCCTTTCTTTTCACTCCATAGATTCCCTTCCATCTGCTGCCACTTCTTTCCCATGCAAGATGTCATGTGATTGATCTTCTTTCATTTCTTTTCATAAACTTGAATTAGTTGAATAAATCTTTCTTTCATTTGCCACAAAAAGGGATTATCTTCCTATCTACTAATATTTTCTGGAACCATGTCTTCTATACTACTATTTTCTTGGTTGATTATAACACTCCCTACATCTCTCATATCAGAATTATCTTGGAGAAAAAATGATTCTAAAGCACACAAATGATCATCCTTTGATTCATCTTTGTAGTCAATCATAATGGGGGTTATGTTGCTTGGTTTTTGTGGAAGCAAATTAGTCCTAATTACTAATCTAAATTGAATTCCATCACATTCCTCAAAAGTATGGAAATATTCCATAGATTTTGTCCTTCTACCTGTGCTTACATTGTTAATGACTTTCTTAGAAGTATGACTGTTCCTTCATCTTCCAGGCTAGTAAATAACTCATTTTCTTAATGATAGACCTAGCCTTTACCTATGGCTTCAAAAGATTCAAAATCCTCCTATGTGGGTTCTGAGAAATCCCCTTTGACATACTACAGATCTTGCTTCCAATCCCTTCTTTGCATGGGCTGTCCTACTGGCATCTTTCTTTATTCTTTGTCGACTGCTTCCCTAATTAGGCTATAAAAGAAGGAATTGGAGTAGCTTGTAACTCACATCTTCTTCTTCTTGAAGACCTTTATAGCTTGGGCACAATTGCAATGGCTACTTATAATTTGTTTGTGCTAGCTCCCTATCAACTGTGTGTGGTCTTTCTACATGCCTTTGCCTTAAACAATAGCTCCTACTCTAACAAGCCTACCTAAATTTATGTAATGAGTCTTCTCTAACATATATGCCTCCTAGCTGCCTCCCTTGTCTATGTATTCCTCTTCTTGGGCATCCTTTTCTTCTCCTACAAATGTCTCCTCTTAATCGATGTTGGCAACTATGCCACAAAACTAATGCCAAATTTTTTGCAAGCAACAAGCAACAAGTCCATGATTACTTGCAGCTCCTAATTTAGCCATAACTGAGGCACAAACCATAATTCCTAGAGGTTGTATGCACTTTTTTCCAATTGGATAGAGATAGGGATTTGGTGACTACATCTTAAATGTGGTGAACTAGAGAATAAAGCTTGAAAGAAGACCCAAAATAGAGTCTAAGGTTGAAATAATTATGGCTAATGAACTATTCCTTATTCATATATATATATATATATATTTGTAGCAAAAAGTATAACATTTTCCAAGTTAGATACTTGAATTGCAGTTTGCTCACTTCTTGCAACCTTATCATGATCTTCTTTGGACATGATACGTCAATATCCATGCTTAGAAATAGCATCAATTTCTATTTTCTACTGATTCTCACAAACCTTCTTCTCAACCCTCCAAGGGAAAAAGCTTAGATGTGTAAGAAGTGGCTTCTCATGACTACAAGGAAAGTTGAAACTCAAATATCTTGAATACTTTTGTAGTCCAATTGACTTCAAAAACAAGTTCACACTCTGCTCTACTTTAGTATTGTCTTCATTAGCCCACAGAACTTGTTTAATACAAGCCAAATGAGACACCTTCTAAATGCTTAACTCCCTAAGATGCAATTGAGGTGGTAGCAAAGAAGTTGTTGCATTATCTACTTTTTGATAGTTTGTGTCATAATCAATCAAAGGTCCATTAATAAAAGAAATCAATGCCTTGTCAACACTAGTCCAACTAGGTGACCATGCCCTTGCCAACTTTAAAAGAAAAATGACATACATTGTCTTCCCAAATAGTATCAAATATATGATCTGTATCTGCAAAGTGTATTCTTATTGTATATCCACAAAAGGGAGGATATTTCTTTAGAATCTTTAGAATATCCTTTCTACGAAATTAAAAATGCTTTCTCATACATTTCATATTATCAAACTGGTGAAATCAGTCAAGCCCCAAAGTGGGTCTGGCTAAAAAAAATTCACTTCCAAAAAACTGAAATGTAGAACTGACTTATTCACCCTCTAGCACTGATTTGAAATAAATTTGACCACTGAAAGCGAACTTGAAGCTCATTTTACATCCTTTTTCAAACTTTCAATTTTGCGTCAAGAGATCTTTTGACTGGTATTAAAAATTGACTAGAACACCTGATTAGGCTCTTGGAACTAGCACACTAATTCTCTATTCTACACACTTGCAACCTATTGAATCTCATCTCATGATGACATCAGGGTAAAAGGATATTGACTATCAAAGTTGCAATTTAAAATTGCCTATAAGAAAACATGTTATAAAACAATAAATCATGTTCAAATTTGGCTTTGAAAACTGGGTAAACTGACACTTAGGGAAATGGAAATTGGGGCATTTTTTCACTATCATGAGGGGAAAATGGAACTAGGATTTGGGCTCATGAAAAATAAAAGGAAACATTTGGCAATCTATCAAAGTGGGCTACTCGAAATTTGCAGATTGAAAGTACAGGCAGAAAAGCATTTTTTGCAAATGGAATTAACCTAGGAAAGGGTACAAACAGATTCATCAAGACTTACAAATTGGCACACTTGAAGAATTTTTAGAGTAGAATATGGTGGTACAATCCAATTGATCTCATCTATCAAAAAATAGAGGTTATAACATCATGAACAGGGGTACTGACCAATCTGCCTTTCTTGATACTAGTAAAAAGTTACAAATTACGTTTGGAATCACATTTGAAAACTGATCAAATGGATTCACTATAAGCTCAAAAATGAAATTTAACATGTCTTTGACCTCTATAATTCAATGCAATAGAAATTTTCTCATTTTGGTCAATTGGGTCAAAGTTATGGCAAGTCAAACAGGACTTTCCAGAATTTAGAATTAATTGCATCAGCATAACAACATTAAAAGAACAACTTTGATGGATTCAAAACCTAGTCAAAAAGACTTGAAATGACCCAAAATATGAAATATAGGCTCTTAGGTATGAACACTAAATAATCCCAAACTAAAAATCATGAAACAATACTGGGAGCAAGATATTTAGTTGCAAACACAACCTCCTATCATTGTTTGACACATAGGTGAAAATGCAAAATTGATAATTGCTTAAAACAAGACTTCACGAAATGGCTTGAAATGATAGTTTAACTTCATGGAACACATAGATGCACTAAATGAAAGGTGTTAGAAACATTAAACACCTCATGGGGCTGAAAGGTACAACCAAGTACACGTGCATTAAAAAGCATTTAAGGATTTAAATTTCTTAAAGGTACTCAAAATCAGGGTTTCAATTTTGGGTCTCAATAGTGGCTCTATCTGGGGATGCATTTCCCTTATGAGCATGGCAAGGTTCATATCTCTTAAAGAAGCAGACCATTCTCAAAACTACAAAATTTCTCTCGAATAGCTTTATTGAAACCAAAAACAACTACCACTATTATGTACAAGTGATAGCCATAGGCCACCATGTTGGAAATGTTTAGGATATGACAGGTTACTGAGAGGGGAGGGGTGAGTCAGTAACCTCATAACTTTTTATTATTTTACCATACATCATACTATGCTACTACATGTATTATTTTTGAAACATAAAACAATCATTACACAAGAGAACACAATATTTTGGTGACCCATAAATCTTCCAAATAGAAAGTAAAACTAGGGTGGGGATGATACCCACAAAACTTCAATACTACAATATAAAGTTGGCCTATTAAGGCTTACATTGACCACTTTTGGTGATCTTCCCTGTTAGGAGCACAAAGGACTACTAGGTCCACCTTGTTAGAGGATTTTCAAACATACAATGAAGTATGCACTCTATTAGGAGATTTGTACAAAGACTGTGAAGTCTACCTTTTCAGAGGATTTGAAAATTTGATTCACCTATTAGGATGAAGAAGTGGATCTTTTTGCAACTGATTGCTGATAAGATCCCTTATGCACTAATCACCTCATGTGATAGATATAACTTTTAAGTCTTTGAATTGACCTTGTTGTGTACCTTGAACTATTGATGAAGATCTTTCACATATACTTCACATTACTTTGCTATTTCCTCATCTCATCATCATTCATTGTCATTTTTGATATCTTACAATACATCTTACATATATGCCTTTCAAAATTACAAAATTATAAGGTTGGCCAAAGAACAAGTGAACAAATACATTATAGAGTTGACCCAATAGTAAATAGCTCAGGTTCACTGAACTGACTCGCTGACCTTTTGATACTCGACATCCACTGCATTACTCAGCATCATCATGCACTCAGTAGAAGTGAAGGCTTAGTCCATACTAATCACTTGATGCAGTTCTAAACTCGATAACCATTGGTGACTCGGTAGATGTAGTGTCACTTGATAGATACTGTACACTGAGTTTACCTTGCTTCACTCGGTAAACACTGAATCTTTCATCGCTCAATTTGCACTGAATCTTCATGATGAAAACTATCTGCTTGGTAAACATTGTAAAGCATGGTAGATACTAAGAATCTCAGTAGACACTGTTGGACTTCACATTGTCTGCATTTGCTCGATGTAAACTGATGAACTGCTAAGTTTACAAGGTAACCACTTGATGTTCAGTAAGCATATAGAATTGAGTAAGTGTTGTCACTAATGACAAAAATAATCATAATGCCAACACACTAAACTTCAACAAAAACCTTTACCTCTGTCATAAATATGATTTTCATCTAAACTTTCATGAGGTAAACTAGAGACATTACTTCTATCAATTTCACCAATCAAATCAACATTATGAATCAACTCACTTGGGAAAACTGAATCTACAACTTCACTTTCATAATGCATATAACAACTAGCTTCATTTTATACAACTTGCTCATTATGAAAGTTCTGATCAGTATGCTCAAACATATCAGACTAAAACTCAAACTCTTCTTTATTAAATGAATCATGCATGCTATCAATCTCAAATATGAAGGCAATATATTCAACATGGGGAAAGGGATCACACATACCTTGAAATTGTGTAGCCTTATGCATAACTAGAGAGTGTTCATATGAGCAATCAGACTTTTACTCACACATATCATCAATTTCATAGTTTGAAACATATCCAAAATCTTCAAATGGTCTTTTGAAATCAGCAAATAAATTATTCATCTCATTAGAATATTCATCATAATACTTAGTACAAGGTGTACACTGATCTTCAATAATAACCTCATCAAACACCTTGTCATCCATATTATGAGATGCAACATCATCCTCCTAATCACTGTCAAACTCGGAAGAAGAACAAACTAATCTCTTATAGCAGTAGGATAATATATCATCATTAAGATCATCCTCAACTAAATCTGAACCATCCATGCGTTCTTCAAAAAGAGGATTCATAACTCCATGCAAATCATCTCTGTAGAAATTATGACACATGATGTGCTGATCAACATCAGACTCCTCACCATATAATGGATTAATGAAAACTTTAAAACCATTTCTAACATTACTGTCATGGACACTTTTAGCATATGAAGAAGAAAAATTAGAATCATCACAAGAAGATACACCATCCAATCCATCAACGAAGCATGAAAAATATGAATCAATATTACTTTCATCATCTTCAGGAAGGTGATTCAAATGTCTTGCAAACCAATTATCTTTAGGTGCTGATGCATTAACCTCAAAATCTTTTATATACTACTAGTTACTACTGCATATATCTTCAAAACATTCATCTACACAACTAATCAATCCATCCTTATAAACAATCTCTTTATCCTCATATTTTGTAGGCAACTCTTCTTCACAACTTTCAACCTCAAGCTGATTTATATAATTCTAAATTGGAACTTCACTTTCAGATTTAGAAAAAGAATTCATACCCTTACTCGTATAAGAGTATTCACTTCTGTCATTGCTTTCTTCTTCCCAATTTTCATCAGATTCATGTGAAGACAAACATGTACTATTATTGTCCTCTCCTTGACTCGAGTTACCACTCTCATCATTATCTTCACATGATTCTTCTTCATAGTATATTAGATTAGAAACTTCACCTTTGTCACTTGATACATCACTTCTAACTTCTTCATCCTCATACTAAGATGAACACCTTTCCTCTTCTTGATTCAATATGTTTTCATCATAAAGAAAATCACCAATAGAAGAAGGAATGGATGAACTTACATCTTGTATGTATGATTCATCAAGTGAACTAACTTTATGTTTTGCTACTATGATATTACCAACATATGCACTATTTTTAAAAATAAAAGAATTAGCTCCTCTTTGCAACAAAGAGTCTTCATCTGCACATGCTTTTACTTTTGAACTTTCAACAAGATTAGTTACAATAGTAGGGTTGCCAATTTTTTGATCTAGAATTAAACATTCTTTATGACATTGATTCTTCCTTTGTAGCTCATCTTGCTAGCAAACATTCCTAGAGAAGTGACTCCGGGTTAAGTCATATTTTATGTTATTCTCAATCTCTATTGCCATCATGAATGCTTGATGCAAAGTCTTAGGCTCTTTATCTCTCAATAGGTAACTCATCTTCTTGTCAAAGGAACCAAGATAAACCACTAGACATACTTGATCCTCCAGCTTATAACTCTCAGGAATGTCCTTTAAAACCTTTGTAAATCTGATATTGAATTTAGAATTAACTCACCATTCCTAATTTGGATTTTCAAGAACTGATCAAAATAATCAGAGATGCTTACTCCTTCCCTGAACTACTTCATGAAGGCTGAAAGTAATTCATCCCATGAAGAAATTGAGCATGCCAATAGAAAGGAAAACCAATCCCTAGCATCACCTTCTAAATTTTGAATAAATAACTTCATATGAATGTCTTCATGAGCAATTTCAAAATCACCAACCAAGTCACTCAACAACTGAACATGATGACTAGCTAAATTTGCATGGTTCCCACTAAACTTAGGTAAATACTTTTTAAGATTATATGGTACAAAATTTTGGAAACCATGAATAATTTTGTTGGTGTTTTGAAATGCTACAGGTTTCAAATTACCCTGATGAGAACAAGACACATCTAGGGGCAGCTAACTCCCATCCTTAACACATCTTTTTAGACATCGGGCCAACTATAAGGCTAGACCCTTCTTGTACTTTAGGCTCAACAAAACCTAGGTGGGTGGACCTTAGATTCAATTAATATGGTACTAGTGCAAAAACATATCCCTGAATCTTTTAAGTAGATTTAACCCTTATATCTCCTAATACTTTTGTAATAACACAAATCTACAGTAGCAAATTGCAATTCTATGATATTCACAAGCTAAGTGAGGGCATCCTCTTTACCTCTTCAACATGAAAGGTAAAAATGTTTGATTAATGGTGTTGACTTTAGAAAAACCTCAAATATGTAGCAATAAGTTCCTTATCTATTGAGAAATTCAATGAATCAATCACATACATATGGATACCTGAGACATATTCGTATCTTTAGATATTTGATCTATCTATTCACCTTGTAAATAGACATCTATGTTCAATCTAAATCTCATTCTTACCTAATATCCTCATTAGTAAACTTGCAACCCTATTGATTTCTGTGAAGCATTTACATAACTCCTTGAATTATGAGCAACAATGAAATAATGTACAGCCTTAAGGGACTGCAACTATGACCTAGGCTCTTTGTTCAAAGATCATAAAACATTGAAGATTACTGATAAAGGAGACAAGATTTAAGATGAAACTCAACACCTACTATTCTTTGTATTTATTTCCTTGAAATAATACATTCATATGCCTAAAATTAAAACATAGAAACATCTAAAAGATTAGAACTATCTATGTTCTATTCATTACACTTGTTCATACAAGAAGAATTTGTTAAGGAATGGTATCTTAGATCTAAGAAAACTCAAGATTGGAACCAACCAGTTTCATAGTAAAAATTGGAACCCTTACAGTGGATGAGAGAAAGAAAGATATAGACAAAGATGAATTTCCAGATTTGATCTCAGAATGACATGTGTCCACTTGAAATTCCATCTTCTACGGTTGAAAATCTCTTTTGTCTTTCTATCTATTTGATTTGATCTAGTTTTTTCATAATTATACTATAATTGACTTGTAAATATCTCTACTCAATGATGAAAACCATTCTATAGCCAAAATGTCATAAAATTGTCATGAAATGCTGAAGTAATTAAGGCTTAACTGATTTAAAAGTGACCAAATTCAACCCCAACTGCATTTTTACCATGCTTCTTCTAAGTGAATTTTCATTTTTTACCAAATCCACTGAGAAGGCCCCAAATTTTACATTTCTAGCTATAACTCAAACCAATGAATTCTTGTGCAAAAATCAAACTCATAATCAGAAATTTTGTCTTCTCCTGATTTTAGCAATATATAATATGCCTATATTCACCTCTCAGAAACCCCCTGAAATTCTATTTGAAAAATACCTGATACTAAAACTATCTTGTCTACAACTGAATTTTCAAAAATTAAAAAAATTCTAAAGTATAGACTTTAAAATTTTTTCATTTCTACGTTAAAAAAATGCACGGGAGCCCTTTTTGACTTAAAAAATCTGTATGCGCTCCCAATTTCAAAAAAACACTTTTAAAATGACATTTGAAAATATTTAATATTTTTCCTCATCCTTCAATTTTGGGTCAACTATGGCTTGACTTTTTTTCCATGTGGTGACCTCTGATTGTCTTGCCATGTCACCACATCATCACCCATATAGCACCTGCCTTGTTGCCACTGGCTAGGCTCACCACCACATGGTGCTCTCCCACTTCCCTACTTTGCTAAAACTCTGTGCAACTTCCCATTGCAGCGATGTGCCATCCATAGGATGTCCATGTGTCAGCATCTTAAGCCTCTACCTTGATCTCACCATGCCATCATATTTAGGACCCACCGCCACATGTCACTTCCCTGCTTGCGTGCATTTCCTAACTGTCAAAAAACTCTACAAAGTGGGCAAGTACCAACCACAGGATCTTGACACATGTTTGCATCAAGGTGCATATTGGTTTTTGGAGCCATGTCAGCTTGCTTGTTCATTCATTTAAAATTTCTTCTTAGGCAACCCACTAACTATCCTCACCATGCACGGGTGGATCCCTCCCTCAAGGCTATGGCTTTCAAATGAGCCTGTCTCTAAAGACATTACACTATGCATTCCTTTTGGTAATTAAAATATTTGAAACTTTACCATATCCCCAATGTGGGACTAAAGCTCGTCACTATTTTTTTCTCTACCTACTACTAAACTCCTTCCTGCCAATTTACTCTTAGTAGGTGACCAAATCCATTTGACCCATCTAACAAGTGAGTCAAATCTTCTAGAGTAAGCTAACTCTCCTCTTCTAGATCAATCTCCTTGGTTATCTCATAATCACAAACTTTGCATTTTGGTAAAAAGGGTTAAAAAAGAGCCTGGCAGCAATGACATTTTGTATCAAAGGTAGCCTCCACTTGGATTATGAAGTGATACATTCTATTACAAATAGGGTTCCCATTCCAACCTGTAAGCTAGTAGTGACTACAATGGAAATCATGATCTTGTTGATATTCCTCTTACTATAGAGTCTCTGCCCTTGCATGGGCTTCCTTTCTTTTCACTACACAAACTCCCTTTCATGTGTTGCCTCAGCTTTCCCATTTAGGATTCCCTATTATTGATCTTCTTTCATTTCTTTTTCTAAACTTGAATCCACTGAATAAATCTTTCTTTCATTTGCCACAAAAAGGGATTATCTTCCTGGCTACTAATATTTTTTGGAGCTATATCTTCTATACTACTATTTTCTTGGCTGATTATAAAACTCTCTACATCTCTCAGATTAGAATCAAATTGGAGAAAAACCGATTCTAAAGCACACATATGATCATCCTTTGATTCATGTTTCTAGTCAATCATAATGGGGGTTATGTTGCTTGGTTTTGGTGGAAGTGAATCAATCCTAATTACTGATCTCAAACTGAATTCCATAACATTTTCTAACACCTTTAGACCTAAATAATATAGGTACCTTTCAGAGTTTCTATCCCATAAAGAAGTTTTTCTTCCAACAAGAATCCTATCATATTCCTTGAATGTATGGAAATATTTCATAGATTTTATCCTTCTACCTACGCTTACATTGTCAACGACTTTCTCAGAAGTATGACTAGTTCCTCCATCTTTGAGGCCAGTAAATAACTCATTTTCTTATTGACATACCCAACATTTACCTATGGCTTCAAAATATTGAAAATCCACCTATGTGGGTTTCGAGCAATCCCCTTTGACATACTATAGATCTTGCTTCCAATCCCTTCTTGGCATGGGATGTCCTGCTAGCATCTTTATTTATTCTCTATTGGTTGCTTCCCTAGTCGGTCTATATAAGGAAGGCACTAGAGTAGCTTGAAACTCACATCTTCTTCTTCTTGAAGACCTTTATAACTTGGGTGCAATTGCAATTGCAACTTATAATTTGTTTGTGTTAGCTCCCTGCTAACTGTGTGTGGTCTTTCTACAAGCCTCTACCTTAAACAATGACTTCTACTCTGACAAGCCTACCTGCCTTTATGGAATGAGTCTTCTCTAACATGTATGCCTCCTAGCTGGTTCCCTTGTCTATGTGTTCCTTTGCTTAGGCATCCTTTTCTTCTCCTATAGATGTCTCCTCTTAATTGATGTTGGCAATTGTGCAACAAAACTAGCCCTAGATGTTTTGCAAGTAGCAAGCAACAAGTCCATGATTACCTATAGCTCCTAATGTAGCCATAATTGAGGCATAAACCAAAATTCCTAGAGGTTGCATGCACTTTCTTCCAATTGGATAGAGATAGGGATCTGGTGACTATATCTTAAATGCAATGAATCAAAGAATAAAGCTCGAAAGAAGATCCAAGAGAGAGTCTAAGGTTGAATCAATTATGGCTAATGAACCATTTCTTATTTATGCATATATTTTTGCAAAAAAAAGTACAATATT
The DNA here is from genome assembly GCA_028749045.1 of Cupressus sempervirens. Taxonomy (NCBI): domain Eukaryota; kingdom Viridiplantae; phylum Streptophyta; class Pinopsida; order Cupressales; family Cupressaceae; genus Cupressus; species Cupressus sempervirens. Next base: position 34,047,494 of record CM053787.1, read on the forward strand.
TTCCAAGTTAGACACTTGAATTGTAGTTTTCTCACTTCTTGCAACCTTATCATGATCTTCCTTGGACATGATATGTCAATACCCATGCTTAGAAATAGCATCCATTTCTATTGATTCTCACAAACCTTCCTCTCAACCCTCTAAGGGAAAAAGCTAAGATGTGTAAAAAGTGGCTTCTCATGACTGCAAGGAAAGTTAAAACTCAAATATCTTGAATACTTTTGCAGTCCAATTGACATCAAAAACAAGTTCACACTCTACTTTGCTTTAGTGTTATCTTCATTAGCCCACACAACTTGTTTAATATAGGCCAAATGAGATACCTTCTAAATGCTCAGCTCCCCAAGATGCAAGTGAGGTGGTAGAAAAGAAGTTGTTGCATTATCTAATTTTTGATAGTTTGTGGCATAATCAATCAAAGGTCATTTAATAAAAGAAATCAATTCCTTGTCAACACTGGTCCAACCAAGTGATCGTGCCCTTGCCGAATTTAAAAGAAAAATGACATACATTGTCTTCCCAAATAGTATCAAATATATGATCTGTATCTGGAAAGTGTATTCTTATTCTATATGCACAAAAGGAACATATTTCTTTAGAATCCTTAGAATATCATTTCTACAAAATTCAAAATGCTTTCTCATACATTTCATATTATCAATATGATGAAATCAATTGGGCCCAAAAGTGGGTCCGGCTAAAAAAAAAATTGTTTCTAAACAATGAAAAATGCAAAGTAGACTTATTCACCCTCTGGGACTAATTTGAAATAAATTCAACCACTAAAGGTGAACTTGAAGCTTATTTTACATCCTTTTGCAAACTATCAAGTTTTTGTTAAGAGGTCATTTAACTAGCCTAAAAAGCTGACCAGAACACCTGATCAGGCTCTGAAAACTAGCACACTGATTCTCTATTCTACACCATTGCACCCTATTGAATCTCATCTCATAAAGACATCAGGGTCAAAAGATATTGACCGTCAAAGTTACCCCATTAAAATTGCCTGCAAGAAAACATGTCAAAAATAAATAAATTGTATTCAGATTTGGCTTTGAAAACTGGGTAAACTGACACTTGGGGAAATAGAAACTAGGGCATTTTTTCACTATCATGAGGGAACATGGATCTAGTATTTGGGATCATGATGAATAATAAGATGCATTTTGCAATCAGTCAAAGTGGGTTGTTCAGAATTTGCAGAGTAAAAGTACTAGTAGAAAAACATTTTTTGCAAATGGAATTGACCTAAGAAAGTGTGCAAACGGATTTATCAAGACTTACAAATTGGCACACTTGAAGTATTTTTAGAGTACAATAGAGTGGTATAATCCATTTGATCTCACCTATCACAAATTAGGGGTTATAACATCATGAACAAGGGTACTAACCAATCTGCATTTCTTGACACCAGTAAAAAGTTGCAAATTGCATTTGGAATCATGTTTGAAAACTGATCAAATGGATTCACCATAAGCTCAAAAATGAAACATTACATTTCTCTGACCTCTAAAATGCAATACAATAGGAATTTTCTCATTTCATTCAACTGGGTCAAAGTTATGGCAAGCCAAATAGGTCTTCCTAGAATTTAGAATTAATTGCATCCCCATAACAACATTAAAAGATCAACTTTGAGGGATTCAAAACCTAGTCAAACGGACTCAAAATGACTCAAAATATGAAACATAGGCTCTCAGGAATGGGCTAAACACTCTCAAAGTGTAAAATCATGAAACATTACTAGGTTTCAATATATTCATTTGCAAACATAACCTCCTATCATTGTTTGACACTTAGGCAAAAATGCAAAATTGACAATTGCTCAAAATGGGACTTCACAAAATGGTTTGGAATGACAATTTAACTTCATGGAACACATAGATGCACTAAATTGAAGGTGTTAGAAACATTAAACACCTCATGGGACTCAAAGGTATAGCCAAGTACACGTGCATTAAAAAGCATTTAAGGATTTAAATTTCTCAAAGGTACTCAAAATTAGGCCTTTGATTTTGAGTCCCAACATCATGAACAATTTATTAAGAGACTATCTTGACAAATTTGTGGAGATATTTGTTGATGATATTTATATATACTCCAAGAATTTAGAGGAGCATGAAGAAAACTTTCACATAGTTTTGCACTACCCGAGAGAGAGAAACTCTCCAAGTGTTCATTTTATCAAGAAGAGATCCACTATTTGGGGCATATTTTATCAGTAGATGGTATAGTAGTGGACCCCACAAAGATAAAATCCATTCGTAAATGGCTAAATTTATAGAACATGAGTGAAGTTAGGAATTTTATGGGTCTTTCTGGGTATTACAAAAAATGTGTGGAGATATTTTCCAGTATTGCAATATCGATCACATCTCTCTACTAAAAGGGAAAATGATTTGAGTGGACAAAAGTATGTAGGGAATATTTTTAGCTGCTTAAGAAAAGGCTTATAATTGCACCTATCTTTCTTATACTAGATCATAATGGACACTTTCTTGTCACAACAAATGCTTCAAGGGATGGGCTTGGAGTTGTATTGATGCAAGATGACAAGTTTGTTTCCTATAAATCTAGAAAGCTCAAACAACATGAGGTGAACTATGCTCCACATAGATTAGAACTAGTTGCGATAGTACATGATTTGTAGATGTGGTAGCATTACTTGTTAAGAAATCCATTTGAAATAAAAACTGATCATAAGGGGAATGAGATATATTTTCACTCAACCTAATATAACTGCTAGGAAGAGGTCATGGCTTGAATTCCTTAGTGAATATGACTTTGGCATTGAATATAAAAAAGGAAAGGAGAACAAGGTAAAAAATTCACTCAATCATAGAAGACATATCACCACTATCAAAAATTCAAAAAATCCTATGAGAGACTACATCATTCAATACCTTTCTAAATACACTCATTATGAATGGGTAAAGTTGATATTATATACCAACTCAACTAATTTGCATTTTGATGGATATTCACTTGATGATGATGGTATGCTTAACTACCAGAACATGATATATATTCCTAACTGTGAAGGTGGTTCTTAAGGAGATGCATTATACTTTGATTTTAGGGCACCTAGGGGTAAACAAGATGATGGCTGATTTGAGGCCACTATACTTTTGGTTAGGACTCAAACGTGATGTGATAGAGTATGATGCCTAGTGTTATGAATGTCAGTGTGTTAAGATTGATCATGTCCATCCAATAAGACTTTTGTACCCACATGAGATTTTGCAGTACAAAATCAGCATGGACTTCGTGCAAGGTTTACCCATTACTCGACACAAACATGACGTTATCTTGGTTGTAGCTGACAATTTAACAAAAAGTTGTCTACTTCATTCTTGGTAGTGTGAAAGATGGATCTCTAGTTTTGGCAAGGAAACTTGTACAAGAGATATTTCAACTACATGTTATACCAAAAATTATTATCTATGATATGGATACTTGAATGACTTCAAGGTTCTAGACAAACGTGAACTTCACTTTGGTTACACACCTAAACTTTAGTACTGTATATCACCCTGAGACTAATGGGAAGACAAAGAGAGTACACCAAATGCTTGAGGGATTTTTGTGCATGTGATGCATAGATGAATAGTACAAATGGGAGGAATACCTTCCATTAGTCTAGAGTTTTCTTATAAAATATCCTATCACTCTTCATTAGGCAAGGCCCCTTTTAGGCCCTTTATAGATGAAAGTGTCATACTTCTATTAGTTGGGATAGGGTCAAGGACCAAATTATTATTGGTCCTAAGATATTAAAAGAGATACAAAAGAAGATGTATCTTATTTGTAGTAGGTTAAAAGAGGCAATTGACTATTAGAAGAGCTATGCTTACAAGAAGCACATTTTCAGATAGTTTTAGATTGGAGATAAGGTGTTTTTACATGCTAAACCACAGAAAGGTTCAATCTTGTTTGGAAAGATCTCTAAGCTTGCAACAAGATCTATTGGCCCATTTGAGGTGTTAGAGATTATCAACTATATTTCTTATTGGTGTGCTTTGCCACTAATTTTATCCTACATTCAAATTTTTTTTCATGTTTCACTTCTTAAACCATATCATCCTAACATGAACTATAGGTATAGGATCTAGAGCTAGAGGTAGTTCAACCCACCTGACTCATTGAACAACTACAATCAGGGTATAAGACATAGGTGTCCTCTAATACAAATTCCAATGGGACCAATTTTGTGTCAGCAGTGCAAATTGGGAGGATGCAAAGGATTTCTAAAAATCCTTCTCTCATCATTTTTTTAGATGCTTTTAATTTTAGTTGGATATTAGTTTTGGGATGTGTTGTATGTTCTTAATTTTGGTTGACATTAGTATGATGTCTCTTCCTAGAGGGAAGGGATGTTATGTCTCATTTTTTGACCTTCTTAGACTTCTTGTTGTGTGGCAATTGGGTCATCCTTGACCTGGTCAACATTTATTTTGAACATGGATTATGGAAATATTATGCTAATTATCTACTTGTTTTATGTTTAGTGTGATCTAAATGGTTAAAAATTACATTGATATGTGCTTTTTTAAATTTGATTTTGTTAATGTGATTATATTAATATGATACTATTAAGGAATCTTTTTTCATGATGATGATGTAGTTATGGATACTTTTTATTTACATTGATGCTATAATAACTAATGATATATTGTTAAGGGTTAAACTAATGTATGGATATGTGTTTATATCAAATGTAGCATGTTGTTTTCATAGTTGCATTTTTTATTATGTTGATAATATTTATGAGTTGTTCTTTATGCTACTTATGGTTATTGACTTGTTTCATGTTGTGTGTGTTGGAAATAGAAAGAAGTAACTAAGAGGGGAGGGGTGAATTAGCTACCACAAAAAATAATCCAAAAGTCACTTTAAGATATAATTAATACAATATAAAACCAATAACTTTTTGTAACTCAGTTAACACTGAATATTCTGTTATGACTTGGTTAACATTGAATATATTACCTATCACTTGATTAGCACTAAACATGTACATCTTGAGATAATAAATTTGATTAACATTACTTAACTTAGTTGTAGAAACTTAAATAAAATAATATGAAAACATGAGACAACGAGATTTGATGTGGAGATGTAATTCAGGAAAACTTAGAATACTATCAAACACAATCTCCATGAGAGGGTCCAAAGAGGAAACTACATGACCTATGCTAAAAAACATCATTTTTTTTAAATGGTTGGATTTTTGGTAGGCGGTAATCTAGAAGGAGGAAACTTAGTGGTAGGGATGACCCTAGAGGGACAGGGAATCAAAAAGTGGGGATCTCGACATGATTAGCAAGGTCAGACATGGTCTGTGATGGATCCCTAGAAGAAGAAGAAAAACTATCAAGATCACGCTCCACAAAATGTGGGGATGGGAATGTTCTTTGCATTCCTCTATTTGACTATCACATTCACAAAAGGGACCCATTATAGGAAAGGAATTTCTCAGAGGATGTGGATAAGATTGCAAATGTTTTTAGTGTAGAGGACCATATGAAGGAGAAGTTGGTAGTTGATCAACACAAGTGGTCTTCTTTGTTTGGGAGAAAACCTAGAGGGAAATCATCTTTCCCTTTGGTTACATCAAAATCTTGCTATGAAAATGGTGAATTTGAAATCTTTATACCAGATTTGATTGTTGATTTTTCTATCTCGACAATGAATTTTACTCTAGTTTAAAATTTTTTGAGGGCTAGGCCTAATATTGATGCATTCAAAAATATGATCAAAAGGAAATGGGTTCTCTGTGGTCAAATGGACATTGCACTTATGATGAATGGGTTCTTTTCCTTTTTTTTAACCTATAAGGAACATTTAAATATGGTGGTATGTGGTGGACCTTGGTTGTTTGGTAATAGTACTCTTACGATTAAAAAATGGGAACTTGATATGGATTAGTCTGATGCCTTCTTCCTAACTACTCCAGTTTGGGTTAGACTTCCTAGCTTACCCCTAGAGTTCTAGAATGAAGAAATCTTCAAGGGGATAGCTTAAGCTTTTGGTGAACTTGTAACTATTGACAATGGTATGGCTTCAAGATCAAAACTTTGGTGTGCTAGAATCTATGTGAAAGTCGCTCATTTGAAGAACCTTCCCCAAAAATTGGAATTGAAGATCTTCCAAATACTTGTTTTGTTTGTAAAAAATAGGTCCATTTGGCAAAAAGTTGTCCTTTGAAAATCAAAAATTAACCTAAGTTGGTAAATGTGGACAAAAAGAAAGAAACTAAGATCTAGAAAAGGGTATGGAAACCTAAAGTGATGCCTGAGAAGGTGATTGAGGGTACAGATATCTTAGATAATCAAGATTCAAGAAAGAAGATGGAAGTAGAGGAGACTTCAAGTGTATAGGAAAAAGAGAAGAATGTAGATCCTATGAATCAATTGGTTATTTATAAAAAAAAAGAGCTAGAATGGGAAGATTTAGAAGAAGTAGAAGAGATGGAGGAAGGAGAAATTCTTAAGGAAAGGAGTCATATTTTGGCTTTAGAGAATACTTAGTTTGTTGAATCTCAGATTCAATTGCCTCCCCTTTGTCAGGAGTTTATATCCATTTAGAATGTTATTGAATCCAAAGGAATGGATGTGATTTCAGATAAGAAAGAGCCCAAACAAAAACAAAGTCAAAGAAAGAAAAAAAAAGAATAAAGGTTGTTGGAAATGAGAATGGAGTAACTGAGAGGGGGAGGGGGTGAATCAGTTACCACAAAAACATTTCACAGTCCCTTAGATGTCTAAAATCTTGATCTTGGTTACAGATTACTGAAACTTGATAATGCAGAAAATACTAATAATTATTAAGAACTGGTAACCAAAACAATTCAGAAATCATGAACACTAAAGACAACAGATTTAACATGGAAACCCAATATGGGAAAAACCACCAATGTAACTAGTTACTATTTTTCACTCTTCTGAAGTGAGCCCTGTTAGGAGCCAACCCTGTTAAAGGTTACAAAACACACTGTTAGGTGTGACCCGATTAGAGGATTTAATCACCCTATTAGGAGTGGCCTTGCTAGAGGTCTTTAGAACAATTCAACTAAACTGTTACCTTGTTAGAGGATTTACAATAAGGCTGTTAAAGCCACTCTGTTAAGAGATTTTGAATTCACTGTTACAATGGTTAGAAAGCAACAATGAAGTGACCTGATATAATGTGTAACTTATCTTTGCTGATTGCAGATCTCTGTTATGCTTGACTAGATCCTTACTGATCACATATAACTTTGCAGTTCCTTCAACACGTTTGATCCTTCATCACACTTCTTCAATATACGCTTATTCCATATCAATACATTCGCACTCTTATGCATCCAAACTCTCTCTTCATACGAATTCACAACTTGATCTTTCATATATACCTTATAGATTATCTTAGTCGGCTCTAATCACTAATCAATAATCAAACAAATACAATAGTCAGCTAAAAATTACAAACCAACAAATCCCTTTACTGGCCGACACTGCTGGGTTAATACTATTTAGAAAATAATTCCTCTATTAACCGACTGAGCTCGGTTAATACAGCGAACTCTGTGACATCCCTTCAATCACCGGGAGAACTTGGTAAGTATAGATGACCGAGTGGGCTTAGTAGAAACTATTTTTGCCAAATTCCCTTTGGACACCGAGTGAACTCGGTAAACACTGACTTTCCTTTGTTTACCTTCCCAGATCGGTAAACACTAACTTTTCTTCGGTTACCTTCCGAGCTCTATAAACACTAACTTTTCTTTGCTTACCTTCCCAGCTTGGTAAACACTTTGTCACAGTTTCCTTTGATCACCGAGTGAGCTCGGTAAGTACTAAACTTCCTTCATTTGACCAAGTTAGCTCAGTAGAAGCTATCTTTACAGTGTAATATATAGCAATTCTTGATAGACTCTGTAAATGACTATGCTTACCTTCTGAGCTCGGTAGACTCTGTTTGATGACTGATATGACATTTGTGTAACATCAAAGACAACACTCAATTAACCAATTGTATCCAACAATCTCCCTCTTTGGCATTGATGGCAACATAACATGTCATAGCAGAATGAAATTTGAAAACAACTCCTTCTCTTAGTGCAGCACTATATGTCAACATAATACTTCTCCCTCTTAGATAGAAACTTCTCCCTCTTTTAGTAATCTCCCTCTGTGAAGGAATTGTATAACAGAAAGATATGATAGTTTTATTCTCCCTTTACAAATGCTTACAAATTTTAGAATAGGTACTACAGTTTTACTCTCCCTCTTTGACAACACATGCCAAAGACAATATAACATAGTAAAAGCTCTTTTCGTATGCCAAAAGTACTTCTCAACTGGATTACAGTGTACCTCATGTACAGATTCATATGCAATGACTTCAATACTCTGCTACATCAACTTGATTGATTTTCAACTTGTCATAGGTTGATGCATCACTTGAAACTTTATTTTAGTGAACTTCAGCTAGGGGAGTGATCCCTAACTTACCTCTGAGATACAAGAATGTATCCTTAGGTAATGGCTTTGTGAATATGTCAGCAATTTGTTCCTTTGTATGCACATATTCTAGTCTGATCTCCTTGTCCTGAACCAATTCTCTGACAAAATGATATTTTATTGCTATGTGCTTGGTCTTGGAATGCATTACTAGATTCTTGGATATGTTGATTGCACTAGTATTGCCACAGAACATAACAACTGGTTCTTTGATTTCCATCTTCATTCCTTGTAATAACTGTTTAAACCAAACAATGTTGGAATAGTTTACTGCCGCAGCAACATACTCTACCTCTGTTGTGGATTGGGATGTACAATTGTGTTTTTTGCTTGTCCAAGAAACCAATCTCTTTCCAAGAAAGAATGCTCCTCCACTTGTGCTTTTTTTGTCATCAAGATTCCCTGCCCAATCAACATCTGTAAAAACTTTCAAATCCAAATTACCTCCAAATTTGTACCATAGCCCATAATCTTCAGTTCCTTTCAAATATCTCATTATTCTCTTGATCTCCATCAGGTGAGTTTCTCTTGATTTTTCTGAAAATCTTGCAACAATACCAACTGCGAGAGCAATATCTAGCCTAGTATGAACTACATACTGCAATTTTCCAATAATAGATCTATACAATATTTGATCTACCTCTTTGGATTCATCATCTTTTGTAAGTTTCAATCCAGTACACATGGGAGTACCAATAGGTTTATAGTCCTCCAACTAAACTTTTTCAATATCTCCTTGATGTATTTTGACTGAGTGATGAAGATGCCATTTTTATTTTGTTGGATTTGAAGACCAACAAATAATTTTATCTCACCAAAAATAGACATTTCAAACTCCTTGTTCATTTGTTCTAAAAATTCTTTGCAAAGATCATCATGCCCTATGAAAACAGTATCATCTAAAAATATTTCTGCCAAGATAATATTATTATCTGGACCTTCCTTTATATACAAGCTACTATTATCATTAGCTCTTTGAAAACCAATCTGAATAAGATAATTATGCAATCTTTCATACCATGCTCTAGGAGCTTGTTTCAGACCATACAGTGCCTTGTGTAATTTGCAGACCATGTTCCTTTTATCTGGACCAACAAAACCTTCAGGTTGTCCAATGTAAACTTCTTCATCTAGTATTCCATTGAGGAATGCTGACTTGACATCCATCTGATAAACTTTGAATCCTTTGTGAGCAGCATATGCAAGTAAGGTTCTGACTCCTTCCAATCTTGCAACAGGAGAAAAAGTTTCTCCATAATCTATACCTTCTTCTTGTGAGTATCCTTTGCATACCAATCTAGCTTTTTTTCTGGATACCTTACCATCTTCAATCAACTTGTTTCTGAATACCCACTTGGTTCCAATTATATTCTTGTCTTTGGGCCTGGGTACAAGAGTCCATGTCTTGTTTTTCTCTATCTGTTTTATTTCCTCATTCATTGCCTCAATCCAACTATCATTTGCCAGTGCATCCTTAATACTTGTAGGTTCAAAATCAGCAAGTAAACAAGTATTTTTCAACTTACTTCTTGTCAAGGTTCCTTCGGATTTGTCTCCAATGATCTGATCTGGTGCATGATGTCTTCTGAAATATTTTGCTAATACAGGTTCCTTGCCTCTTGAATGAATTTCATTATTATCCCTCTGTTCTTCAGATTCTTACTGTTTTGGCTTGGTAAATATTGGCTCGGTTGATTCAGACTCAGTAGACACTTGCTCGGTAGTGTTTGAAAGTTGCTGAGGCTTGGTTTGAACTATTTGCAACTCAGTTACTGAAGACTCAGGAGTTGAGGATTCTTGAGTGAACGGTATACTTGGTATAGTATCTGGTTCAATGTAAACAAATCTCTTGTAGTCTTTAGGTACCTTTTTGCTTTCTTCTTCTGATTTGTTTGCAAACTCATCAATTTTCACATGTGCACTTTCTATGACCTTTTGAGTGGATAGATTTAAACATCTATATGCTTTGCTTTTGCAAGAATATCCCAAAAATATTCCTTCATCACCTTTTACATCAAATTTTCCTTTTCTAGATTCTTTCAAAATATAACATTTGCTTCCAAATACTTTCAGATAACTTACATTGGGTTTGTGGCCATACCATAATTCATAGGGAGTCTTGAATGAGTCCTTTTTCAGCTGTACTCGGTTTAATGTATGAACTACAGTACTGATGGCTTCCTTCTAGTATTTGATAACAATGTTCTTTTCTATCATCAGGGTTCTTGCACAATCCATAATGGATCTATTTCTTCTTTCAGCTATTCCATTTTGTTCTGGAGTTCCTGGTGCTGAAACCTGTCTTTTAATACCTCTTTCAATGCAGAAGTTATTGAATTCATGTGAAATGAATTCACCACCTCTGTTTGACCTTAAACATTTCAGTCTTTTCCCTATTTCTTTTTCTACTCTTGCCAAATACCATTTAAATTTTTCAAATGCTTCTGATTTATTTCTTAGATACATGACAGTCATCATTCTTGAGTAATCATCAACAAAGAGAATGAAAAATTTCTCTACAGTATAGCTTTCTATTCCAATAGGTCCACATAAATCAGTATGCACAATTTCTAATATATCTTCAGATTGATAGTTTTTACTTTTAAAACTAGTCCTTCCCATTTTACCAATCTGACAGTTCTTGCATAGACCAACCTCAGGTTTCTTAATGTTAGGAATGCCTCTTACTTTCTTGAATTTGCTTATTTTTATCAAATTATCAAAATTGACATGACACAACCTTTTATGCCATAACCAACTCTCTTCAATTTGAGCAATAAAACATGAGCATTCACCAAGTTCTAGATAGAATAAGTTACCTTTAGTTTGGGTACCAGATCCTATCAGTTTTCCTTGCTCATTCAATAGTCTTGCTTTTCCATGCATGAATTCCACCTTGAATCCAGTATTGAGTAACTATGCCACACTTAGAAAATTATGTTTGAGACCTTCAACCCAATAGGCATTGCTACAAACAAGTTCTTTGGTTAGACAGATTCCTCCTCTTCCTTTTATGAAACGAGGTTCATTACTACCAAACCTTACACTGCCACCATCATAATCTTCAAACTGATCAAACTTAGTTTTATCACCAGTCATATGATGTGAGCAACCACTGTCTATAATCCATGTATCATTCTTACTTATATGAGAGATAAGAGCAATTTTATCTTCCTCATCATTGTCAGAATCATCTTTAACAGCAATATAAACAATTTCATCCTCACTATTATCAGAATCTTCAGAATTTTCAGCCATGAAACATGATTTTTTACCTTTTTTCTTGAATGATTTGAAATCTTTCTTGCTATTCCATTTATGATCCTTCTTTTCATCATTGTTATACTTGTTCGGGCACCTAGCTGCAATATGACCAATTTCTTCACATGAAAAACATATTAGAGGAACTTTACCTTTATATTTTCCTCTGCCTCTGGAGTATTTTCTTGCTAGAAGAGCTTCAATTACTTCAAGATCACTGTCTGAGCTTAGATCTGATTCATCTTCACTTTCTGGCTGAAGTTTCTTTTTGTTTTTCTCCTTGAGTGAAAGTTTGGCCTCAAATGTTGATTCCATGTTCTTGGAAGCTGGAACATAGTTGTCAAAGTTACCTAGTTCAAATGCAGTTAATCTCCCAACTATGGCCTCAAGATTTATTTGATGATTTGCTTCACATCTTCTTTCCTAAATTGCAGACACTCTGATTGCATAAATGGGAAGCAAGGTTCTGAGAACTTTGCTTACAACTGTTTCTCCTTTGATGTCACCACCAGCTGCCCTGATTGCACTTACACATGCTTTAACTCTTTCAACATACTTTGCAATGTTTTCATCCTCTCTCATCTTCATTTGATCAAATTGTCCTCTTAGACTTTCTGCTTTTTTTCTTCTCACATTGTCATCCCCTCCATAGATTTCTTTTAGCTTGTTCCACATGTCAAAGGCAGTTTTGCAATCCTTAATGTCATCAAATTCTTCATAGCTGAGAGCAAATGCTATGTCTGTCATCATGTTGTTGTGTGTTTTCTTTTCAGCAATATCATTGACTGACAGTGTGCCAGAAGGTTCTTCATATTCTTCTTCAAGGTATTTCAGTCCAGTATCACCAATAGTAGCCAGATGAAGTTTCATCAGTCCTTGCCATGCTGAGAAGTTATCTCTATTAAGTTTTGGAATTTCTCTTTTGTAAGACATCCTAATATTTTGCTTAGATCCTTGAAATCTTCTCCTGCAAGTACCAAAAGCTCTGATACCAATTGTTGGAAATGAGAATGGAATAACTGAGAGGGGGAGGGGGTGAATTAATTACCACAAAAATATTTCACAGTCCCTTAGATGTCTAAAATATTGATCTTGGTTACAGATTACTGAAACTTGATAATGCAGCAAATACTAATAATTATTAAGAACTGGTAACCAAAACAATTCAGCAATCATGAACACTAAAGACACCGGATTTAACGTGGAAACCCAATATGGGAAAAACCACCAATGTAACTAGTTACTGTTTTTCACTCTTCTGAAGTGAGCCCTGTTAGGAGCCAACCCTGTTAAAGGTTACAAAACACATTGTTAGGTGTGACCCGGTTAGAGGATTTAATCACCCTATTAGGAGTGGCCTTGCTAGAGGTCTTTAGAACAATTCAACTGAACTGTTACCTTGTTAGAGGATTTACAATAAGGCTATTAAACCCACTCTATTAAGAGATTTTGAATTCACTGTTACAATGGTTAGAAAGCAACAATGAAGTGACCTGATATAATGTGCAACTTATCTTTGCTGATTGCAGATCTCTGTTATGCTTGACTGGATCCTTACTGATCACATATAACTTTGCAGCTCCTTCAACACGTTTGATCCTTCATCACACTTCTTCAATATATGCTTATTCCATATCAATACATTCGCACTCTTACGCAGCCAAACTCTCTCTTCATACGAATTCACAACTTGATCTTTCATATATACCTTATAGATTATCTTAGTCGGCTCTAATCATTGATCAATAATCAAACAAATACAATATTCGGCTAAAAATTACAAACCAACAAATCCCTTTACTAGTCGACACTACTTGGTTAATACTATTCAAAAAATAATTCCCGTGTTAAGCGACTAAGCTCGATTAATACAACGAACTCTGTGACATCCCTTCAATCGCCGGGAGAACTTGGTAAGTATAGATGACCGAGTGAGCTCGGTAGAAACTATTTTTGCCAAATTCCCTTTGGACATCGAGTGAATTGGGTAAACACTGACTTTCCTTTGTTTACCTTCCCAGATCGGTAAACACTAACTTTTCTTCAGTTACCTTCCCAGCTCAGTAAACACTAACTTTTCTTTGCTTACCTTCCCAGCTCGGTAAACACTCTGTCACAGTTTCCTTTGATCACCAAGTGAGCTCGGTAAGTACTGAACTTCCTTCGTTTGACCAAGTTAGCTCAGTAGAAGCTATCTTTATAGTGTAATATATAGCAATGCTCGATAGACTCTGTAAACGACTATGCTTACCTTCTGAGCTCGGTAGACTCTGTCTGATGACTGATATGACATTTGTGTAACATCAAAGACAACACTCAATTAACCAATTGTATCCAACAAAGGTAATATTTTATCTAAAGGAGTTGAGACTCAAAGTAGTAAATTGGAAATTTGCTTTCAAAAATTGAAACCCAATGTTGGTACTCCAGAGAAACTTAGAAGTAAAACGTCTAAAAAAACCAAAAAAAGTGAAAGTTTGTAGATTATTGCTAATGGGAAATAGGCAATTATTCTAGATTTTACCCCTAAAAAGATGATGAATATTTTTACTTGGAATATTAGGGGGTTGAATAGTATTCATAAATTATATATTGTTTGAAATTTTGTTAGAGAGCACAAACCAAATATTTTGGTGCTTCAAGAAACTAAAATGAATAAAGAGAAAGTTGAAAAGCTTAAATCTTTTAACAATTACTATATAATGGCTAGTAGTTTTGAAGGAGCCTTAGATGGAATGATGATAATTTGGAAGCTCTCCTTGTTCTCAGGTACTTTGTTAAATGCTAATAAACATTTTATGGTTGTTAAAACAAAGAGTCTTTACCCAGAATAATGATTGGCATATTGGTAATATGTATGGACCTAACATCAAGAGTGCTAGAAAAAGGTTGTGGGCTACTCTATCTAACATTAAGAGTTATGACTACTATGGTAGATGGATCTTTTTGGGGGATTTTAATGTTTCGCTTTATGAGTATGAAGAAAAAGTGGGTAATGCTAGTCAACTACATGGTAGAATGGATTTTATGGATTTTATGGTTTAATGGATTTAGATCTTCTTGGGATTGATTTCACTTGGAGTAACAAAAGGGTTGGTAATGACTATATCCAAGCTTGCTTGGATCAAGTTCTTATATCACTAGATTGGACTAAAGATTTTGTGTGTAATCTAAAGGCTATCGAAAATATTGGTTTGGACCATTTTCCTTTGATTTTTAGAGCTGAGGCTATCCAAAATAGAAAGAATTTTCCTTTTAGCTTTGAGAAAATGTGGATGCAACATCCATAATTTGAAGATCAATTGGCTAAATGGTGGAACATAAATATTAAAGGAATGACTCTATTTCATGTGGCTTCTAAACTTAGAAATGTTAAGAAGAAAGTAAAAGTTTGGAACAAAAGATGTTTTGGGAACATTTTTTATAACAAATCTAAGATTAATGAGTATTTGTAGGTTATACAAGACAAAATATAGCAGGAAGGGTATTCTATGGATTTGGCAATGGAAGAAAATGAGAAGATGGTGGACTATCATGATATTGTCACCAAAGAAGACATTTATTGGAGGTAGAGATCCAGATCTAATTGGCTAGATGATGGTGATAGAAATACAATTTTTTTTCATTTGTCAACTTTAAAACATAGAGCCAAAACTTAGATTTCAAGTCTTAACAAAGGAAGAACAAAGTTAACTCATGAAAAGGAAATTTTAAAGGAAATTTTATAGGAAATGGTTTCCTTTTTCTCTTTTTTGATGTCCTTCGATCCTAGAATTGATTTGACTCATCACGCTGAATTGTTCGATGTTATTCCTTCTTTGGTTACTAAAGATCAAAATAGAATTTTATGTGCCATTGCTGAGGAAGAGGAAATTTATATAGCTATTTTCTCATTAGGAAGGAATAAGTCACCAAGGTCAGATGGTTTTCCCATGCTATTTTTTAGAAAGAATAGAATCTAGTTGGTACAGATGTTTGTGATGTTGTTAAAGAATTCTTCAGGGCTAAAAGGATGCTGAAGGAAATGTATTCTACTTTCCTATATCTTATTCCTAAGAAGCTTGGTGTAGCTTCTTCGAATCAATTCAGGCCTATCAATCTCTACAATTAGATTTATAAAATTATTTCTAAAGTCCTAACTTTGAGATTATTACATATGTTTGCTTCTCTTATATCTGAGCAATAGAATGGTTTTATTCCTAGTAGACAAATCCTTAACTGTATTATCTCTGTGCATGAGAATATCCATTTTTATCTCTTTCTAATAATCAGGGGTTTATTATGAAAATTGATATTGCTAAAGCCTATGATAGAGTAGAATGGTCCTTTATTCATAATATCTTATTCTCTTTTGGTTTTATTATCAATGTGCTTAAGCTTATTATGTAGATGGTCTCTACTACTATGGTTTCTATTCTGGTTAATGGGCATTCTTCTACTTTCTTTAAAGTAACCAGGGGGTTGAGATAGGGAGATCCTTTTGCTGGAAATATAAGAGGAGTAACTAAGAGGAGAGGGGTGAATCATTTAATATGAAAATAAATCCCAAATCCCTTTTGGTGTCAATAAAAAATGCAAACAAATGACTAAATAATGTTGAAGTTTAGTAAACACACAAAATATTGTAACTCAATAGTAATTGGATTAGCTCAGAAAAAGATTAAATTATAAAACATTAGATGTTATCTATGATTATCATTAATTTAACTTAGTAGAAAACACATAAAAAAAATAGCATGAACCCATTTGAGACTAGGATTTAATGTGGCAACCCAATTTGGGAAAAACCACCAATAGCAACTAGTTATTAATTTTCACTCTTCTATAGTGAGCCCTATTAAGAGCCAACCCTGTCAAAGGTTACAAAACACACTGTTAGGTGTGACCCTATTAAAGGATTTGATCACCCTATTAGGAGTTTCCTAGTTAGAAATCTTGAGAAAAATTCAATGAAATTGCCACCCTGTTAGAGGATTTCAAAATAGTTGTTAAGCTAACTCTGTTAAGAGATTTTAATCATTGCTACAATGGTTAGAGAGCAACAATGAGTTGACCTAATTTGAATGCAACTTGATTACTAATTTTAGATCTCTATTTAGGCTTGTACTCAATACTTCCTAATTGAATATGGATTTACTACACCAAAAGGATATTATTCTTATCCTTCAAATTTGCTTCTTCTACTTACCAGTAGATCTTCAATCACATCACCATTATTCCTACATGCTCTTGCACTCACTTGTACACACCTTACCATACTTTGAAATCACAACTTGACCTTATACTTATACCTTTCACTTTTTCAAGTCAGCCCAAGTATAATTTACAATGATTAATATTCATCACCTTAGTCAGCTAGAATTAATGGATAACAAAATAGGAAAATCCTTTGCTAGCTGACCCTGCTCGGTAGAAACTAAATCTAAAGTGATTTCCTTTGTTAACCAATAGAAGCTTAGTTAACACTACAACCTTATGAAAATCCTTTAGCAACTGAGTGAGCTCAGTTAACACTCTCTTTCTGCAACTTTTCCTTTGACACCCAAGTGAACTTGATAGACACTACCTTTTGATTTAGGAAAACATAGGAAAACTCAGTAGACACTAAGAATTATCTTCATTTCCCAAGTGAGCTTGACATATATTGACTAATAATGATTATGACATTTATGTAACATCAAAGACAACACAAAATTAATCAATTATATCCAAAAATCTCCCTCTTTGGCATTGATGGCAACACAATATGTCATAGCATAATAAAATTTTTGATATGAGAACTCCCTCTGTCAGTATGAGCTCTTCCTTTTTACTAAATTCTATCTGTAATAGCTATTAACAAGTTCATTTGGAACATGCTCCCTCTTTTTATCATACTTCATCTTTCAAAGAGCTTCTCCCTCTCTAGTTTCTGGCTTTATTCTAGTTCCAAAGATTTCTTAGAGTTATGATAGTAAACTTCTCCCTCTTTGATAACACATGCCAAAGACTATAACTCTATAAATTCCAGTGTACCTTAAGTACTGATTTATTTGCAATATGCCCTTGCCAATTCTGTACCAACTGATTGATCTTCAATAGGTTCTAGTTGATCCATTCACTAAAATTTATTTAGTGAATCTCAGATAGGGGAATGACCCCTAACTTACCTCTTAGATACATAAATTCATCCTTAGGTAATGGCTTAGTGAATATATTCACAATCTATTCCTTTTTATTCACATATTCCAATCTGGCTTCTTTATCTTGAACCAATTCTCTTAAGAAGTGATATTTAATAGCAATATGCTTTGGTTTGGAATGCATTACTAGATTCTTTGATATGTTGATTGCATTGGTGTTATCACAATATATGACAACTGGATGTTTGATTTCTACCTTCATTCCTTCCAATAGTTGTTTGAACCAAACAATGTTAGAACAATTGATTATTGTTGCTACAAATTCTACCTCTACCATGGATTTAGAAGTACAATTCTACTTCTTGCTTGTCTAAGATACTAGTCTTTTACCAAAAAAGAATGCCCCACCACTAGTGTTTTTTCTGTCATCAAGACTTCCTACCCAATCAGCATTAGTAAATACTTTTAAGTCCAAATTGCCTCCAAGTTTGTACCATAAACCATAGTCTTCAGTATCTTTTAGATACCTCATGATTCTCTTGATTGCCATCATGTGATTTTCTTTGGGATTTGTTGAGAATCTTGCCACTATTCCAACTCCTAGAGTAATATCAGGCCTTATGTGAACTACATACTACAATTTTCCAATCATTGATCTGTAAGTAGTCTTATCCACTTCTTCAAAATCATCATATTTGGAAAACTTATGTCTAATAGACATAGGTGTTCCAATTGGTTTTGAATCTTCCATTCCAAATTTCTTCAGTATCTCCTTGATATACTTAGATTGAGTGATGTAGATATCATCTTGTTCTATTGTATTTGCAATCCAACAACGAATTTTATTTCACCAAACATGGACATCTGAAATTATTTGTTCATTTCTTTTGAGAACACTTTGCATAGATCATCATTCCCTATGAATAAAGTATCATCAACAAATATTTCTACTAACACAATCTTATTATCTGGCTCCTCCTTGATATACAAACTACTATTATCATTAGTCTTTTGAAAACTAATATGTACCAAGTAATTATGGATTCTTTCATACCAAGCTCTGAGAGATTTCTTGAGACCATATAAAGCTTTGTGTAGTTTGTAAACCATGTCTCCTTTGCTAGGATCTACAAAACCTTCTAGCTATTCAATGCAAACATCCTCGTCAAGGATTCCATTCAAGAATGTAGATTTAACATCCATTTGATATACCTTAAATCCTCTATGTACTACATATGCTAATAAGGTTCTAACACCTTCAAGTCTTTCTAGAAGAGAAAAAGTTTCACCATAGTCAATACCTTATTCTTGAGAGTAGCCTTTGCATACTAGTCTTGCTTTTATTCTTGATACTTTTCCATCTTCATTCAGCTTATTTCTAAATACCCATTTTGTACCAATTACATATTCATCTTTAGGTCTAGGAACAATAGTCCAAGTTTTGTTCTTCTTTATTTGTTCTATCTCTTCATTCATTGGTTCAATCCAACTTTGATTTTCTGGAGCATCTTTAACACTCCTAGGTTCAAATTGAACAAGTAAACATGTACCTTTTAATTTCCTTCTTGTCATTATTCCATCAAATTTATCTCCAATGATCTAATTAGGTGCGTGATGCCTTCTAAGATATCTTGCTAATACAAGCTCTTTGGTCTTTGAATGAGTTCCCCCATCTTCTTTTTGAATTTCAATTTCAAGCTCAAGTCCTTCTATCTATGACTCGGGTCCATCAAGCTTAGTTTGAACTAGCTCGATAGCCTTTGTTTGTGACTTGGGTCCTTGCAGCTTGGTTTGCACTGTCTACAACTCATTAGCTATTGAAGTTTCTATGGACTCAGTAGTCGACACATCTTTTCATTTAGATAAATTAGGAAGAGTATCTAGTTCATAGTAAATGCATCTTCTATAGTCTTTAGGTTCCTTGCTGCTTTCTTCTTCACTCCTTTCTATATATTCATTAATTCTGACATGTGCACTCTCTATGATTTTGTGAGTGCATAAATTCAAACATTTGTATGCTTTGCTTCTGCAAGATTATCCTAGAAGTATGCCTTCATCACCTTTTACATCAAATTTTTAATTTCTAGATTCTTTTAGTATGTAACATTCGTTGCCAAATACCTTCAAGTAACTTATATTAGGTTTGTAGCCATACCATAGCTGATAAGGTGTCTTGTTTGAATCTTTATTCAACTAAACTGTATTGAAGGTATGAACTGTAGTGTTGATAGCTTCCTTCTAGTATTTGAGAGAAATGTTCTTTTCAATCATTAGGGTTCTTGCACAATCCATGATAGAACTATTTCTTCTTTCTTCTATACCATTCTGTTGTGGTGTACCAAGAGAAGATACTTGTCTTTTGATTCCTCTTTCAATGCAAAAATTTTAGAATTCATGCAAAGTGAATTCACCACCTTTGTCTAATCTTAGGCATTTCAACTTCTTTCTAGTTTATTTTTTTACTCTTGCCAGATACCACTTGAATTTTTGAAAATCTTCTAGTTTTTCTTTTAGGTACATTATTGCCATCATCCTAGAGTAGTCATCAACATAGAGAATAAACAAATTTTCTCCACTATAGCTCTTTGTTCCAATAGGTCCACATAAGTTAATATGAACAATTTCCAAAACTTCTTCAAAGTAGTAGTCTTTTCTTTTGAAGCTTGTATTTCCCATCTTATTGATTTGGAAATTCTTTGCATAGACCCATGTCAAGCTTCTTCAAACTACAAATACCTCTTACTCTTTTATGTTTACTTATCTTAACCAAATTATCAAAGTTCACATGACATAGTCCTTTATGCCATAACTAGCTTTCTTCTACTTGAGAAATAAAATATGAACAATCACTGAGATCAAGATAAAATAGATTACCTTTTATTTTCTTCCCATATTAAACCAAATTTCCTTTCCCATCCAATAGTTTGGCCTATCCATTCACAAACTCTACCTTGAATCCAATGTTACTCAATTGTGCCACACTTAGTAGATTATGCTTTAGTCCTTCAACCCAATAAACATTGTCACACAAGTTCTTTAGTTAACAAGACACATCCTTTTCCTTTTATATTACAAGGTTGATTGTTTCCAAATCTTACACTACCTCTATCATAGTATTCCATATGCTCAAATTTTGTTTTGTCACTAGTCATATGTTGTGAGCATCCACTATCAATAATCCATATGTCATTTTTGCTAACATGAGAGGGAAGTGTCGTCTTATCTCCTTCATCATTAGATTCATCTTTCATAGTAATATAAACCATTTCATTCTCACAGTTATCATAATCTTTAGCTATGAAGCAAGATTTCTTACCTTTTCCCTTTAAGTTATTGTAGTTCTTAGAGTCCTTCTTGCCTCTATGCTTGCTGCTTTTCTTTTCATGCTTCATTTATTTGTTTAGACACCTAGCAACAATGTGAGGAACTTTACCTTTGTACTTCCCTCTTCCTTTGGAATACTTTCTTGCAAGTAGGGCTTCAACAACTTCAAGATCACTATTTGAACTTTCTTTTGATGATCCATCTTGTGCACTTCTTGATTGACTAGATTTTCACTTTTTACCCTTTTCTTTGAGTAAGAGTATATCTTGAAATGAAAATTCAGTATTCTTTGAAGTAGGATCATAGTTATCATAATTGTCTAACTCAAAAGTTGTTAGTTTTTCAACTAGAGCATCCAACCCTATCTTATTAGTTGGATCACATCTCATTTCTTAAATAGTAGATACTCTAATTGCATAAATAGGAAGAATATTTTTGAGCACTTTACTTACAACAATTTCCTCCTTCATGTCTTCTCCAGATTCTTTGATTGCACTAACGCTGGTCTTGATTCTTTTCACATATTTTTCAATGTTTCCATCTTCTCTCATTCTCATTTGATCAAATTGTCCTCTAAGGATTTTTGCTTTGGATCTTCTTACATTGTCATCTCCTCCATAGATATCTTTTAGTTTGTTCCACATATCATAAGTAGATTTACATTCTTTGACCTTATTAAATTTAGCGTAACTGAGAGGAGATGCAATATCAATCATCATGATATTATGATTCTTCTTTTCAGCAATATCTTCAACTGATAATGTTTCAGTGGGAGTCTTATATTCAGAATCAAGCTACCTACAACCTAAATAATTGATGGTAGCCAGATGCAATCTCATTAGTCCTTGCAATGCTACAAAGTTGTCTCTATTCAGCTTGGGAATCTCTCTTTTGTAAGACATCTCAATCTTTAGCTTAGGTCCTTGAAACTTTCTCTGCAAGCACCAAAAGCTCTGATACCAATAGTTGAAAATATAAGAGGAGTAACTAAGAGGGCAGGGGTAAATCAGTTACTACAAAAATAAATCCAAGATCCATTTTGATGTCAGTACAAAATGTAAACAAGTAATTGAACACTACTAAAGTTCGGTAAACACACAGTATGTTGTAACTTGGTTGTAACTAGATTAACTTGGTAAAAGATTAACTTATAAACCATTAGATGTTATCTATGGTTATCATTACTTTAACTTAGTAGAAAACACATAGAGAAAATAGCATGAACACATTTGATGCCAGGATTTAACATGGAAACCCAATTTGGGAAAAACCACCAATAGCAACTAGTTACTAATTTTCACTCTTATGAAGTAAGCCCTATTAGGAGCCAACTCTATTAAAGGTTAAAAAACACACTATTAGGTGTGAACATATTAAAGGATTTGATCACCCTATTAGGAGTCACCTAGTCAGAGGTCTTGAGAACAATTCAATAGAATTTTCACCTTGTTAGAGGATTTGCAAATAGTTGTTAAGCTTACTCTATTAAGAGATTTAGATCACTGCTACAATGGTTAGAGAGTAATGATGAGTTGACCTGGTTTGAATACAATTTGATTGTTGATTTTAGATCTCTTTTTAGGCTTGTACTTGATCTTTCTTTATTGAATATGGCTTTTCTGCACCACAAGGATATTCTATGTATCCTTTGAACTCACTTCTTCTACTTACCAATAGATCTTCAATCACATCACCATAATTCACACATTCTCTTGCACTCACTTGCACGCACTCTACCATACTTTGGAATCACAACTTGACCTTTCACTTTGTCAATTTGGCCCAAATATAATTTACAATAATCAATATTCATTACCTTACTTAGTTGGAATCAATGGATAAAAAAATAGGAAAATCCTTTGCTAGTTGACCCTACTCAGTAGAAAGTAACTCTGAAGCAATTTCCTTCATTCACCAACAAAAGCTCTATTAACACTACAATCTTATGAAAATCTTTTGGCAACCGAGTGAGCTTGATTAATGCTCTCTTTCTACAACTTTTTCTTCAATGCTCGAGTGAACTCAATAGACCCTACCTTCTGATCTAGGCAAACATAGGAACACTCGGTAGACACTAAGAACTATTTTCTCTACCTGAGTGAGCTCAGCACTTACTGACTGATAATGATTATGACATTTGTGCAACATCAAAGACAACACACAATTAATCAATTGTATCCAACACCTTTATCTCCTATCATCTTCACTATTATGGCTAATTGTTAGGGTAAATATATTGGGAAATTGGTTTCTTTAGTGGAAATAAAAGGATTGTGGAATTATTCTCATCCTCTTATTAGTTCTCATGAACAATTTTTTGATGATACTATTTTTTTGGGTAAAGCTAAGGTTAGGGAGGCAAGGAACCTCAAAAAGGCCCTTGATCTCTATTTTTATTCTTTTAGTCAATTGATTAACTAGAACAAGAGTTTCTTGTTTTTATTAATACCCCTATTTCTAGACATGGTAAGATTGCTAATATTCTTGGTTTTTATATAGGGTCTTTTCCTTGTACTTACTTAGGTCTCAATCTGGGACCTAATCCTTTAGATTCTTTATGGGAGGATCTTGTTAAGAAATTCAACAAGAAATTGGTAGGTTGGAAAGTTAATTTGCTAAGTCAAGCTGGTAAAGTTACTCTCCTAAAGGCTTGCCTCCAAAGTATTTCTACTTATACTTTGAGTCTCTTGAGGATTCTAGCTAAATATATTGATATTATTGATAAAATCCAATGGAATTTCCTCCGGTCTACTTTCGAGGAGAACAAGAGAATAGCTTTGATTGCTTGGGAGAAAATTTGTAAGCCTAAATTGGTTGGTGGTTTGGGTATCCAGTTTGTCAAGATTATGAATAAAGCTCTATTTGCTAAGAAAGGTTGGTGAGTTTATCATGACATCAAGGAGTGGAGTTCTATTTGGAAACATAAATACTTCTTTGATACTCCTTCTTTTCCTAATTTTCTTTATTATCCTAATGTCTAGCCTCCTTTTACTATTTGGGGTGCTATTTAGGGAGCCAAAAATATTTTAGTCAAGGGTTGTACTTGGAAAGTGAGAAATGGGAAAAAGATCAGGTTTTCAAATGATGTGTTTCTTTTGGATCATCCTCTAATTGAGGATTTTGAGGATATAACTCTTGTTGATAGATGTAAACAAACTTTTGGTATTTTAGTGGAGAATTATTGGATTAATAAAGAATGGGTCAATGTTGCTAAAAGTAATCTAGTTTTTACTAATAATCAAGTAATCTTGAATGCTTTTAGCCTTTATCCTTGTATTGAAGATAAAATTGTTTGGGGGATTAAACCAAGAGGTTGTTTTAAAGTCTCTTCTATTTTTATAATTGAGGAAAAAGGAATTAGAACTTTATGGACTAAAGCTTGGATTAAAGGTCCTATTCCTAAAATTAACATTTTTTCTAGATCTTGCTTCAAAACAAAATCTTAAGTTTGGACAATCTACAAAAAATAGGGGTTTATGTGGTCAATAGATGTTGCCTATGAAAAAGGGAATCTGAAGATAGGAATCACATTTTCTTAAGTGGTAGGTATGTTTAGAAAGTGTGGAGCTATATCCTTCTCTATTGAAACTTAGAATAGGTTTAGTAGAATATTATTGATTAATATTTCCAAAGTTGGACATGTCCTTCTAAGGATGCTAATATCAATTTTCTATAGAATATATCTCTACCCCATCTCTAGTGGGGAATCTAGATAGAAAGAAATAATAGAATTTTTATAGACAAAGAAATTCCTAAGTGGGTTCTTGATCATAATATTATCAGAGCTATCAAGAAAAACTTCAATTCTCATAGAAAACTAAGTGATGAAATCCAAATCAATTATCCTATGAAGACTAAAGGCCATAAAACTAAAATTGATGATTAGAGGTAGAATATAAAATGGGATTCTCCTCCTATGGGTTGGATTAAAGGTAACTTCGATGGTGCTACTATAGGTAATCTTGGTAAAGCTAGTTGTGGAGGTGCTTTGAGGGACCATACTAGTAGAATTGTTGATGCTATTGCCATTCCTATTGGGATTTCTACTAGCCATAAAGCAGAAGCTACGACTGCTCTATATACTATGAGGCTGGTAGTGGATTTTGGATATCAAAATTTTTGGTTCGAAGGAGATTCAATCAACATTATGAATATTCTTAATAACAAGAATCTAGTTACTTGGACAATTGAGGGAAGTATATTGTAAATCAAAAACCTTATTAATAAATTTGATAAAGTATAATTTTCTCTTTTTTTTTAAGAGGGTAATTCAATTACCTTTTGGATTGCCAACCAAGCTATAAATAGGGAAAGTAGGTTGAGGTGGCAAGCTAACCTATGCAAGGAAGTGGAGCTAATGGTGATAGTTAATTATGAGAGGACACATGCTAGAGAAGGAAAGATTTCCTAAGATTGGAAAATTTATGAAGAGGAGTGATGGGTTTATGAAGGATAGTTTGAGATTTCCTAGGAAGTACTTTTTCACTATTATGACTTGCATTCATCATATAAGTAAGGTTAGTAGCTCCTTGGTAATCATAAAAACTTTATTCTTTTTTCTAGTTTCTTAGGTGATTTGCAAGGGAAAACAAGATTTTGAGTAGGGAGGGGAACTTAGAAAGCAAGAGCCAAGCAATTGTAGGGAATGGAAGGCAAATGCTTCTATATGGGAGATTTTGTAAAAGAGGAAAGTGATGACCTACATTGAGAGACTCCATGGGTATAAACCTCACATTATAGAGACCTTATTTAAAAATTAGTTTGAAGAAAGGGTCACTTTGCATGGGTTCATGGTGAACTGGACTAAAGAATCTATTGCTAAGCTTACGAGGCTTCCTATGGAAGGGATAAAATTTAGTAAGGAGACTAGTATCTTGAATACAACACTTAAGAAATTTCCAAAGATAAAAGATTAAGGCAATAACTTGGAGAAAAATGGAAAATTCTATGACTTAGAAAAAATAAAGGTCATCTTGAGGGACATGTTCTCATGTACCCATGAGTATTTTATTCATGATGGTAGGGAAAAGAGAGTCCATCAATTTTACCTTGTTTTCCTAAATCATTTTAGGCACAAAGATTGGATTTCCTTTCCATTTTATCTAAAGTACTCTCTACTTCAAACCCTATATGCTCATACCTAAAGAAAGGTTCTCATCCTATGCTTCATGAAGCTTTAATATTACTTATTGAAAACTTCTATAAAAGTAAGGCTATTAAGTCCTCTCTAGTTTTAGGCAAGAGGAAAGGGTCAAGTAATGATCCTCACTCTAAGAGAATAAAGGTTAAAAGCGGGGAAGGGACTAATGATAGCAAGAAGGTTTTCAAATGGGAGAGGAATAAGAAAACTATTAAGGAAATTGCAGAATCTAATAATTTTGACAATGATGACAAGATGGCAATGGGGGAACTTAGTTCCAAGCTGGATAGATATTCTGGGAGCAAAGGGGTGTCGATTGGTAAAGATAATGTGGAGGGAAGAAAGGATATAAATACCGACTCAAATGTCAGGTTGGAAGCCATTGGGGAGGATGAAGAGAAACATAGCAATCACCCTTCTCACTCTAAAAGGAATGCCATTGAGGAGAAAATGAAGGAGGATACTACTAAGGAAATTGAGGATAAAGACCTTGTCATTAAGGACAATAGCCAAAGTAAAGAAGAAAAAGGACATAGGATGGAGAAGTAGGATATCAATATTGATATCCAGATCAATACTATTACTACTATGATTGACTCTAATATTATGGATGTGGTAGATGGTAGGGATGATTCTCAAGAAGCAAAACCATCCTTCCTTCACACTACTAAGGTTAAAGTGGAAGCTTCCCTTTAGGTTGATTCTTTGTTGTATAATGAAATAATGGTACTCAAGAAGAAAATGGAGGTTGCACAGAAAGAGTTGTACTTTGAATGCACTAGGAGAGCTCATATGGAAATACAATAGGTAACATCCTTAAAAAGAATAAATAATATGAGTAGGAGCTTCATTACTTAATTAAAGAAAGTGGTCAAAGAATGAAAGAGGTCACTTTTATTCTATGTGCTATGGTGGCCAATTTTGGTAAGAAGAGTAAGGAGGAGATAATGTCTCTTGGTAATGTTGGGATGGGGAGTCCAGGAGGTTCTAGTAAGAGAACTTGGTAAAGCATGAGGAAGAAGGTCACTAAGGCTCTTGAGGATCCTATTTTTCTTTGGTTGACATTATCTAGAGTACTATAGTAGCGGGTAAAGAGGTTGCAAACATCATCAAAGAGCTATTGTAGGTGTTGCTTGTGGATTTGGTGTGCTAGTTATTGGTCCAAGTGGTTCATTTGATTTTTACTTTTTATTTTCCAACCTATTTTAAACTTCTAGGTTCCAAGTCCTTGTAAAACCTGACTAGTTTTTATGGTTTAAACTTTTCGTTTTAGGTCCCTGTAAAACCTAGTTTCTTTGTTTCAAACTTTAGGTTTTAGGTCCTTGTAAAACCTAGTGTTTCTTTAATATTTATCTTTAGTTTTTTATAAAGTTTTTTGAGTCCCTTCAAAACTTTTTTTTACCTTAATCTAAAACTAGTTACTATTTTTTACTTTTTTGAAGTGAGCCCTATTAGGAGCTAGGCCAGTTAAAGGTTACAAAAAAAGTGATAGGTGTGACCCTATTAAAGGATTTAATTCACCCTATTAGGAGTGGCCTTGTTAGAGGTCTCTAGTCACTTCAATCTAAAAACATCACCTTGTTAGAGGATTTGGAAAATAGCTATTAGGCTAACTGTGTTAGGAGATTTGATTCACTACTACAATTATTAGAGAGTAACAATGACTTGACCTAATTTTTGATGCAACTATCTTTTCTGATTTCATATCTCTATTATGGCTTGAAAACTTGATCAGCCTTGATCATAATTTTCTTTGTAGCATGGTCAACTTTGATACTCTAATATCCTTCCAATTTTCTTCCTTAATTTATCTTCTTCAATCCCATGCTTCACACTCTTCAATCCTCAACTTGACCTTATATGAATAGACTTGTCAAGTTGCCTTGAATATAATTTTGAACAAAAAAATTTCATCCCTTAAGTCAGCTAGCATTAACCAATAAATCAATCAAACTCAATATGCTATCAATTGGCTAACATAGAATTGAGTACTCAGTCAACTCAAAGAAACTATTCATTAATTAGCCCATCTTGGTCAATCCTAATTCTGAACTAGCTTTCCTTTGGTAACTAAGTGATCTTATTCAACTCAAGATCCATGCCAACTTTACTTTATTAACCGAGTGAACTTGGTTAACACAAGATCTTCCTTCGATTACCAAGTGAGCTTGGTAAGAACTAACTTAGAACTTGGTTATAACTAGAATGCTCGACATACATAGAAAATTGTATTCAGTTCTTGAGTGAGCTTGACAATCATTGCCTTGCTTGGTAAGGCTTAACATTTTGTATAACATCAAAGACAATATATAATTGCATAACTATTTTCAATAATTTCCCTCTTTTTCATTGATGGCAACATAAAATGTCATAGTACAAAACAAATTTATAGAAAAATAGAAGGATAATATCCTTAGTTTTATTTTGATTCTCATCCATGAGAACTCCCTCTAATAATAAGAATTCCCTCTGAGATCAATTTCTTCCTCTGGAATGATTCTATAATTTCTCTAATTGCAGTTTCTCCCTGTAATAGAAAACTCTCCATCTTTACTAATACAAAATTTCTTTGATATGATAACAAACTCTCCCTCTTTGACATCTCATACAAAATACAACAATCATTTTTTTTTTCATGCACGTGATGTACTAATTCATATGAAATCCACTCTGACAATACTACATCAACTTTTCTAAACTTCATAGTGCTTGATTGATCCATCACTAAAATTTAATTAGTGAACTTCATATAGGGGAATGGCCCCTAGATTTCCTATTAGACACTAATGCATCCTTAAGTAATGACTTGGTGAATATGTGTGCAATTTTTTCCTTCGTATCCACATATTCCAATCTCACCTCCTTTTCTTGCACTAATTCTCTTAGAAAATAATATTTATTGCAATGTGCTTAGTCTTGTATGCATCATAGGATTCTTTGAAATGTTAATTG
The DNA here is from genome assembly GCA_028749045.1 of Cupressus sempervirens. Taxonomy (NCBI): domain Eukaryota; kingdom Viridiplantae; phylum Streptophyta; class Pinopsida; order Cupressales; family Cupressaceae; genus Cupressus; species Cupressus sempervirens. The sequence continues at coordinate 34,076,797 of CM053787.1, forward strand.
TACTAGTGTTATAATAGAGGATAACTACTAGATCCTTTATTTCTTCCTTCATACCTACCATCTATTTCTTGAGTCAAATGATGTTGGAACAATTAACTATTGTAGCAATATATTATACTTTTGTTGTAGACTAAGAGATGCAATTTTTCTTCTTTCTTTTCCAAGACACTGTCCTCTTTCCAAGAAAGAATGCTCTACCACTAGTGTTTTTCTCATCATTAATAATTCCTACCCAATCAACATTAGTGAAGGCTTTCAATTCAAATTTTCCTCCTTTCTTATATCGCAAACCATAACCTTTAGTACCTTTTAGATACCTCATAATTCTTTTTATTGTCATCATATGGTTTTTGGATTAGTAGAGAATCTCACCACCATACCAACTAATAATTTAATATAAAGTCTTGTGTAAACCACATATTGAAGTTTTCCAATCATTGATCTATATATAGTCTAATCTACTTCTTTGGAATCATCATTTTTGGAAAGCTTATGTTTAGTAGACATAGTTGTTCCAACTAGTTTGGAATCTTCCATTCCAAATTTCTTCAATATCTCCTTGATGTACTTTGATTGAGTAATTTAGATATCATCGTTCTTCTATAGAATTTGCAAGCCAAAAAAGAATTTAATCTCTCCAAACATTGACATTTCAAAAAAGAATTAAAAGGGAATAATGTAAAAGCCAATGTGGAAATGAAAATAAGTAAAAACTCTCAAGTAGATGAGCTTCTTTTCACTTTGATAATGCCTCTATCCCTTAGTGTATTTGACAAAAATAAGGGAGTGCATAGATAAAATGGGAATTTTGGGTTAGTTACATGAGAAGAGGGAAGAACAAGTCATAAATCTACACAAATCTTCAAAATAGGAGAGATATCAATGGCTTGAAGGAAGTAGTAAGGATTTGGCAAAATGAACTAGAGAAGGTTTTGCGGGATCTCAACAATTACTCCATGTTCTTTCTATTATGTAATTCTCAATAGGTCATTTTCTTTGAAAATAGGCTTCAAATGTTTGATGTAACTTTAAAATATGAATACAAAATTGTGGAAACAAAATTTGTGCATTTATGTGCTTCATGTTTACTTTACCTATGTAGAAGATAAATTATTTTTATGTGCAAAACCATGATTCATTAGAAAACTGTGTGTATTGGGTACCAAATTAGGGCAATTCCTTCAATATATAAATATCATTTTTACTAAATTTTTTAAGCTTGTTAATCAAGATTTAATCTTATTTTACATCCTTCCTATCTTATGTTATCTTTCATTTTTTTTTATATAAGAAGTTGATTCTCTAGTGTCTAGATTTGAATATGACTGAATGAATCACTAGAACAAAACAAAAAAAAAAACTAGATATGTGGAAATTATAGGTACTAGATCTTGAATTAATATCCTGAGACCACATGACACTGCACTTGACATTACTATCTATCATTCAGGACTGGAGCAATACCTTTCACTTGCTACCATTTTGTATGAAGTAAGGTTTTTAGAAAAACTTCCTCTCTTGAACTTATGCTCTTTGAGGAGATAATTTACATTAGAGGTGACTTGAGCTAGATGCATAATTTGCAAGAAAATTGTACATGAGTGTTCTATTTTAAACTAAACTTTGATATGTTCATTAACTATGTTTCCTTGGCTACATGTGTGACATACTATTATAAGAAAAGTGTGCAGATGAAACTTTCCAAAGTACTTAAGTCTTGAATAGATTGGACCTTTTGTCAAAACCAACATTGGTATTTGGCATAAAACTTAAAGACATAAGGCTTTAGCTAGTACCCTATGGAACTAAGAGGCTCATAAACATTGTTTAGAACATATGGGGATGGTAGCTCAAAAACCATAACTTCTTGAAATCAACTGCAATATTCATGAGATTCCACATCAAGACTTTTTTATTGGGCATTTTCTTAGTTATAACTAGTAAAAGCATTACCTACTCTTACCATTATGTATATAATTAAATAATTCAAGAGCTCATACTATCTCTTGATTGAATTTATATGATTAAGTTGAAGCATTTTTTTTTATCTCTTCCATTTTATTGCTCATGGACTTGTTGCTTTGATATTAACTCCTGCTAGTATGAAAATAGAATGGACTAAGTTACCTAAGTTCAATTTATGCTAGAGGTAATAAGGTTGAAATGAGTGCAATCTCTACAACTCACTATATTGTGTTATATGTTGAGCATAGATATTACCTTTGAAATAATGGGTATGATAAAAAAAAGTGGAGTGCAATCATTGCATAGATTTGTAAATTGATTACATGTTATTGTGTCCTAAATATATGATGTTTAACTCTTTATGGGATGGGTGAAATGTGGCAATATAGAGGGTTAGAGATGGATTTATGATGATTTGTTTCTTCTACTACCAAGTGCCGATGGATGGATATTGTATGGTATGGTTAGTTTCTTCCCAATTCAGATAATTCTAGAAAATAAGTGCTTAGTCAATGCAATTAGTTTTCCATTTAATTATACTATTTGTACTTGTAATGCATATGTGTGGATAGGCTTACTTTATTTTTCATATGAGTACATATGCTTAGATTTTACATATGATTAGATATGTTTTAGTTCTCTCTTTTTTTTGCACATGAGTAGATGTGTAGGTTTTTTTTCTTTTTCCTACCACATTCCATGATTAGGTTGCTAGGAACATTTGTGGATGTATTATGTTTCATGGTTGCACCAAATCCATCTAATTCATCTTGTTCTATGAAGCTAGGCTTCTCATGCCAGGATCAGAGTTTTCTTCATGTCAAGAAAAACTTGGGGGGGTAAATACTTTGTGGTTGGTTTAATGCCCTGCCCGGAGATCCTTGGAAACAAGGATGAAATAAAAGTAAGAATTTTTTTTTTTTGTACAAGTATACATGATAACAACATACACAAATCCCAAAGATTGCAACAGAAGACTTAAAAACAACCAAGCACCAATGGATCTCCAAGTGCCACTACCAACCAAAACATAACCAAGAAAACATCAAAGATCTACCAAGCTAAAGACATCAAGTGACTCTTTAAAACTGGCTAAGTCTGAAATCCTAAAGCCCTAAAATTTCCTAGAATCTTTATCTTAGCCAGTAGAGGTCTGAAACCCATCTCAAATGAATCAACTTATACTTAAATGATATATTTTAAACCCTAAAGGACTACAAGAGAAACACACAAATTGGAATTGAAAGAAAACAACCTAAATCCAAAATGCAACAACATAGGGTTCAAGAACACCAAAAAGGGTATCCAAAACAACTCTCAAAAATTTTGGATCAAGTTAAAAAGTGCCCACTACTAGCCAGCATAGGTTTTTTAAAAACTCGTGTGATACTTTAATACAGCACTAAAAAGTATTGCATGGCATTTCTTACAAAGGAGGGTGACACTTTCAAAGTTTGAGCGATACTTTTCTCAAATTCGTGCAATACATTCAGGCTATCGTACAACATTTCTCCAAAGGAGGTGCAATATTTTCTAGTATAGCATGAAATTTCTCCAAGGGGCATGTGATACTTTCCAACATCATATGACATAGTTTCTATGGGCGTGTGATACATTTTTATGTCACACTATGCTGATAAAATGTTGCCCAATGAAACACAAGAACACTTAAAGAGAACACAAAATGGAAAAAATAGAGTATAAATGATGCAGGAGCATCTTGCATGGGAAAATTAAATTATTAGAAAAAAAAAAAAAAAGAGAAAAAAAAAATTTGTGGAGGAGAGAGAAAGTTATGAAAATGGAAGGAAAATAATTAAAAATAGAAAATAGGAAAAGTGGAGAAAAGAGGAATCTCTATTTTCAAGGTGCATGGGTGGCATAAATAGAAAAATAATAAAAATAGTTGTTATTCCATTAATTGAGGTGTGTAGGTGGCATCATGCATAGAAAAATAATAAAAATAGCTGTTATTCCATTAATTGAGGTGTGTAGGTGGCATCATGCATAGAAAAATAATAAAAATAGCTGTGTAGGTGGCATCATGCATTTAATATTTGTTGTGATCCACAAAAGAAATGTAATTTTCTAATTGGGCCACATAGTGGTGCTTAGTTGTATTTAGGTGGAAATTCTAGAAGGTTGTAGATATTGTAGAAGGTTGTGGAGATTCTAGAATGTTGTGGATAAATCATGCCTTGGGTGGTAAGTGCCTATTTAAGAAAGGCCTATTATCATTTGTAATGAAGTTCGAGAAATGGAAGCTCTTCTAATGGAAGTTGGAGAAATAGAAGTTTTGGAATTGTAAGCTCTTCAAATGTAATCTCTTCTAATGAATTTCAAGTATTAATGGAATTTTTATGAAGCATTTTTGTCATCTCTCTTGTCTCCATATTATTGCATTTTTTTGTGAGTTGGTACGGGTGGTGTGGCCCGTCATCAATAAAACCTCCACACCAAGGAGTATCAGATCGACATTTCGAGGCAAGAGTACTCAAACCAAATAAGGAAACACAGAAAGAACCACATTTAACCATCTAACAAATAAGAGACAAAATGCAGAAGGAACATCGTAGTAACTAAAATAAAAATTGCAATAACTGAGAAAACATCACAATGTATAGAATAACCAAGTTAGCACGTGGTTCCTCCCAACCGTCAATGGCATCATAAGACCATAATGGGCCCTAGCCATCCCCCATGTGTAACATCCCAAGCCACCAATTAGATCATCGATGTTTTCATGATAGGGACGTCACTACTAAACATGCTACAATATAAGCAAAAGAAATCTAACATACTAGTAGTACAATAGAAGATAAACCTGCAAGTAGATAACTTCACTATCACATTCTAATCATCATAATATGGAATGCATTAAAACTAACATCACCTAAACATGATAAAAAACATTCCAATGAGAGCATAAATCACAAGAAGCATACTCTGTGAACCGAAGTACCAAGTGAAACATCCAGCCATGGTCATGCTAGAATAATAGACCATCTCTGTACACCGATCCCTAGCAGTGGTGAAGGTAGCTACACCTCCCAACCATAGGGAACCCATAGGTCCACACTCACCATGCTGATGGAGCTAATGATCCAACCACAAACACACAAACAACATCCATGGCTAACACACATGCCAAGCAATATGATGACTGAATCCAACACATAGACAATGCATAAACTATAGGTCCTAGTCAGACATCTCAATGGGCTACTATGTAGGGGTTGACATCATGGAGAGTCACTTGGAATTGACAAGACAAAGCTAGTATTGGAAGCATCAACTTCCCAATGGAAGGTGCACAATTCTAGGCAACATCAACTTCCCAATGGAAGGGGCACAATTCCTTTTTAATTATCTTATATGTATTACCACCCAAATGTTTTACTTTAGTTATCACTTACTTAAAACTCCTTCACACCAACCCTATGGGACAAGGCCACCAGGCTACGAGATAGAAGCCCCTCCATATGCTACCCTACCCTACCCATGCTCATCTAATGATGAGTACCCGTAGGCATGCAAACTCCCAACCCAACTCCAATGATCACAACTTCTAGAAGTACCATAGAAGATTGGGCCCCACAAGTCACCAGATAGATGTACACATGTGTGGTGCACCATCATCATGAAGATCATACGCAAGGACAACAAGAGAATGCAAACATAAGTCAGTCAACTAAAACATAATTTGGATGACAGGTGCCACACGCATCCCAATGTAGCATAAAGTGCAAACATGGTCTAACGGATATCCAAACAAATCATCTAAGTCCATGAACCACATTGTGCCAAGAAAACTCAAGAAAATAGGGTGACACAAAAAATGAGGTAAGAATCTCAAATTTTGGAAAAATTCCAAAATTAAAACCCATTTGGCCTTTGGGTTCAAAAACCCCAAATATCCAAAAATAAAAGGAATCAGACATTGTATGCAAAAAATGGCCAGCGTAATGGCTCAAAAACCCAAACCCCCATTTCAAAAATAGGGAAAACATTCATACTCGACCAACCAAGTAGAACTAGCATATAAAAATGGAGGAGAACACTAGTTCTCAACCTCCTAACATACTGCTACAAGAAATGGAAGCTAAAATAGAGTGAAAACAATAAAATGGGAAGACCCTACTTGATAGAAAAAAGGGTAGAAATTGAAACCTGCACAATAAAATAAATCACTTGTCATATCTACTGAAAATGATAGCAAAGCATAAGCTCCTCAAGCCAAATCCAATGAGACCAACCTTGTACATATCCCATGCTTACAGCTCCCAGAATGAAGAAAACAAGAATCCTTTAGAAGAGGATTTCCAAATTTTCTCTTCAAATTATATTTCTAAAATGTGAGAAGTGAATAATGAATTCACTTTTCCAACACTTATTCACTTTTTGAGTGAATAGTTGATTATGGAAAATAGCCAACTATAGTAGCTAAACTCTGAATTGACCCAAACGAAAATAGCTTATTATCCGTAACATAAATTCACCTAAGGAAAAAGTGCCAAAAATTAAATCCAAAAAGATTTAAAACTTGAAAACCCTAAATCATAGAAAATCACTTAACACTTTTGTGACAAATTCAAACTTCTAAATGCACAAACATGCTCACTAGTCTAGTCACATAATGTAGATGAGTTCAGATTTACTAATCACGGAAAGGTTTTAATTAAAACAATTAAAATAAGGATACATCAGCCACATAGGGATGACATTGGTAAATATGAACAGCTGAATCACCAACTCCATGTGCCACTGCCAGGGATATAATTCTTGCACACTAAAATATATGATCAAGTGCAATTGCATATAATATCATAGCTGAAGCAACATGTATTAAAATACCTATTTAATCCATTTACATCACTCACATTCAAAGAAATCATAAAGATAGAAGAATGAAGTAAATAACCATAGCATAAAATTCATATCATAACATGATCAACAAATATGTCCAATAAACCATATAAATAGATATCATCATAGATCTACTATCATCTCAAAATAGCATCAACATGTAAAATGATAAACTGAACAACATAGAAATAAACCATCTATGGTACTAAATCAAAGTATAACATCTGACCCTTAGGTCATCATAAGGTACAAAATGAGAGTATCAAGTATCTCTTGAATCAAAATAACCAAGGTACAGATTGCCCAACATGAGAGGCACTACAGTTCGTTGGGTAAAAGTTCCTAGGATACACTCCCATTGTAGATAGAAGATGGATGATATTTGGTGGCTTTGGAGACTAGGCCACACAAAAGGACACTTGAAAAGGATTTATGAATTCTATTTAATAGTCTTTACATTCATCTTAAGATGAAGATTATGATCAAATTTATATAATTGGATAATGTTCCTATAATTTTCTTGATGTACTATAAATCATGCATAAGATGGGCATATGATGGATGTTTGAAATGTGAATCAACATCTTAGTAATTATTTTGGAATTACATTAGTTTTGATAAACTACAATTTGAAATCTAATTTTTTGGTTAATGAATGGTCTGTGACTTTTCAAACCATGTGTTTCTTTGTTAATTCCTCTTTCTTAGAATTTTTTTGATGTGGAATTTTTTTCTAAGACATGGTTCTTATAAGAAGGTTTATGAGGACATACAAATTGATGACTTGGATACTTGTCAAAAGTACAAGAAATAGATACCAAAGAATTGGAAGAAAAGAAAGAGAAAGGACAATCTATGGGTCTTGGATTTTTTTGTCCATAGGAGTATGATTCAGGAGTATCTATCAAAAAGGAACAAGAAGAGATTCCATGAGGATGAAATAATATATCATGATTTTTTAAATATATTTTGAACTCATTTGAGTCAATATGTAAGGCTAAACAAAGTCATTTGTAGTCGACTGTCAAAGTTGTCTAGTATGGTCAAATTATAAATAAACCCATGGAAGGGTAAAATAACATAAAATGTCATATATAAGATATTTTTGTTTATTAGTAAGGGTTTTGTAAATTTTAAAGGTCATTTATGAGAAAATGTAAAAGTTTTCAAATATGTAATAAAATATTCTCATAAAAAGTTGACAATATTTGAAGTTGATGTAAAGAGGAAGGTCAAGAGTCATAGGAGGTAGAAAAAAGGTTAATGGAATTGAAAAGGTGTTAAAATTTCATTTATTGGTATTTATATCTAGAATGTAATAGTTGGAGAAACTGATATAAGAGGTGAAATAAAAATAAGTTTATATTTGTGAGTTTTATGAAAAAATTCTTAGTTAATTTTTGACAAATATGACTCTTATTTGTGTTGGTATGAGAACATGTGAATAGATATAGATGTTAAACTTATTTTTTAGGAAATTTATTTGCATTATCTTTCTTTTTGGTTTGGTTTTATGGAATTTCATTGTGATTCAAAGAAGTTATGAGCATTTGAGTATAGATTGATCTGAATCTGATTTCATGGTAGTAGTTTTGGTAAAAGTTTAATGAATTTTATTTTAATTATTGGATTAAGCTATAAATTTGGTAAAATGTGTTTAAGTTATTTAAGATCAATATTATATAAGGTAATTCTAATAAATATTCATTTTAAAAAGTTATGAGTAAACATTTGAAGCAGTTTGAGGTTGTCCAGCTCATAAGTTTGGTTGAAAATATCCATTATTGAAGTATCTTCACGAGTTATAAAAACCCCACCCAAAAAAAGAGAAAAAAAGTATACCTCTGAATCACTTATCCAATGTTCAATTAATAATATAACAGCATCTTAAGATATTACATTTAGCTACCTTAGATGTCAAAAAAGTTACTTACTAATGTCACTCAGTAAACATTCACAAAAATGTTGTAACTTGGTAAGAGTAATGAATGTTAACTTTAATAGATCTAAACACGCATGAAATGATTTGCAATCATGAAATTAAAATGCATGAACACAGGAGACACTAGATTTAATGTGGAAACCAAATATGGGAAAAACCACCAAGTAACTAGCTACCAATTTTCACTCTTTTGAAGTGAGCCCTATTAGGAGCCAACCCTATTAAAGGTTTACAAAACACACTGCTAGGTGTGACCTTGTTAGAGGATTTATTCACCCTATTAGGAGTGGCCTTGTTAGAGGTATTTAGAGAAATTCAACTCAACTTTCACCTTGTTAGAGGATTTTTAAAATGGTTGTTAAACCAACTCTATTAAGAGATTTTGGAATCACTACTACAATGGTTAGAAAGTAACAATGAGATGACCTGAATAAGATGCAACTGAATTTGCTAATTATAGATCTCTATTCTAAACCATTAGATCCTCTTTGATCAAATATAGCTTTGCTGCTCCTTAATGATCTCTAATCATCCTTTAAAATTCACTCTTACAATAATCAATCCACCTTCACATTCATATCACATCAAATTCATCACACTTAAAATTTGCAACTTGACTTCTCATATATACCATTCAGATTATCAAATTGACTCAATTACAAGTTACAATCACTCATAATCATTACCATAGTCAGCTAGAAATAATACTTAAAACAATTAAGTATTAAATCATAAATTAACAAATTCCTTTACTAGCCAACTCTACTCAATAAAAACTACTACAAAAACAATTTCCTGAGTTAACCATCTCAACTTAGTTAACATTGCAAATTTTGTGAAATCCTTTGGCTATCGAGTGAACTTGGTAAGAACTAAATTTCCTTTGCTGACCATGAGAGCTTGGTAAGAATTGTTTTCTGCCACATTTTCTTTTGATAACAGAGTAAGCTCGGTAGACACTAAATTTCCTTTGCTAACCTTCAAAGCTCAATAACAACTATCTGCAAAAGGTAAAGTTTGATAATACTTGGTAGACACTATAAATCTTCTTGTAAACCAACTGAGCTTGATAAGTGCTAACAGATGACTTGTATGACATTTGTGTAACATCAAAGACAACACACAATTGGATAATTGTAACCAACAATCTTCCTCTTTGGAATTGATGACAACACAACATGTCATAGCATAATGAAATTTGAGAACAAGACTTTCTGTAGTAGAAGGTTTTCTCCCTCTAGAATTTTACACCTCAAACTTCAAATATCTCTAGGAAAAATCTCCCTCTTGCATAAACTCTCTTTCTTGCAAATTTTAGAAAGGTATGACAATAAACTCTCCCTCTTTGAAAACACATGCCAAAGACAACACAAATCAAATGAATTTCAGTGTATCCTAAGTACTGATTCATATGCAATGTCTTCATTACTTTGCTGCATCAACTGATAGATCTTCAACTCTGTTCCTGTTGATGCATCACCAAAATTGTATTTTAGTGGGCTTTAGATAAGGGAATGACCCCTAGCTTACCTCTTAGATACAAGAATGCATCCTTAGGTAAAGGCTTTGTGAATATGTCAACAATTTGTTCCTTTGTATGGACATATTCCATTCTGATCTCCTTATCCTACACCAATTCTCCAAAAAAGTTATACTTTATAGCAATATGCTTAGTTTTCGAATGCATTACTAGATTCTTTGAAATGTTAATTGCAATTTTATTATCACAAAACATGACAACTAGTTCTTTAAACTCTACAATCATTCCTTCCAATAATTGTTTAAACCAAACAATGTTTGAACAGTTTACTACTACTACTACATATTCTGCCTCTGCTGTGGACTAGGATGTACAATTTTTCTTTTTACTTGTCCAAGAAACCAACCTCTTTCTAAGAAAGAAAGCTCCTCCACTTGTACTCTTTCTATCATCAAGATTTCCTACCCAATCTACATTAGTAAACACTTTTAAATCCAGATTTCCTCGAGGTTTATACCATAATCCATAATCTTTAGTGCCTTTCAAATATCTCATGATCCTTTTCATTGCCATCATGAGATTTTCTCTTGGTTTTGTTGAAAATCTTGCTACAATACCAATAGCAAGGGCAATATCAGGTCTTGTATGTACTGCATACTGCAACTTTCTAATCATAGATCTATACAATGTCTGATCCATTACCTTTGATTCATCATCCTTGGTAAGTTTCAATCTAGTACACATAGGAGTTCCAACTAGTTTACAGTCTTCCATACCAAAATTTTTAAGTATCTCCTTGATGTATTTTGATTGAGTGATGTAGATACCATTCTTATTTTGCTGAATTTGAAGACCAACAAAGAATTTGACATCACCAAACATTGACATTTAAAATTCCTTGTTCGTTTTCTCTAAAAATTTTGCACATTAATCATCATTTCTTGTAAACAAAGTATCATCCACAAATATTTTCACCAAAACAATCTTATTATCTAGTTCTTCCTTGAAATACAAGCTACTATTATCATTAGTTCTTTGAAAACCATTCTAAATAAGATAGTTATGCAATCTCGCATACCATGTTCTAGGGGCTTGCTTCAGACTATACAATGTTTTATGTAATATGCAGATGATGTCCTTCTTGTCTGGATCAACAAAACCTTCAAGCTATTCAATGTAAACCTCTTCATCTAGTGTACCATTGAGAAATGATGACTTGACATCTATTTGATAAAATTTGAATCCTTTGTATGTAGCATATGCAAGGTCCTAACACCTTCTAATCTTGCAATAGGAGAAAAATTTTCTCCATAGTCTATTCATTCTTCTTGAGAGTATGCTTTGCATACTAGTCTAGATTTCTTTCTTGACACCTTAGCATCTTCATTTAACTTGTTTCTGAATATCCACTTAGTTCCAATAACATTTTTTTTCTTTAGGCCTAGGTACAATAGTCCATTTTTTTTTTCTCTATCTGCTCTATCTTTTCATTCATAGCCTCAATCCAACTTTCATTTTTTATTGCATCTTTGACAATTCTAGGTTCAAAATCAAAAAGTAAACAAGTACCTTTCAACTTATTTCTTGTCATAGTTCCTTCAGATTTATCTCAAATGATCTGATCTGGTGCATGATGCCTCCTAACATATTTAGCTAGCATAGTCTCCTTGTCTTTTGAATGACTTGCATTCTTATCTTCTCGTGGTTCAACTTCTGGTTCTGGTTACTCAGGCTCAATAGCTATTGACTCAATAGCTTTTGTTTGTAACTCAAGTCCTTGCAACTCAATTTGAACTTCCTGCAACTCAGTAGTTATGCTAGGCTCGATACATACTATCCTTTTGTTGACAGATGTATCTGGTAATGTGTCAATAAAAATAAATCTTCTATAATCTTTAGGTTCTTTCCTACTTTCTTCTTCAATTCTTTTTGCAAACTCATCAACTTTCACATGTGCATTTTTTATGACTTTGTGAGTAGACAAATTCAAACATCTATATTCTTTACTCTTGCAAGAATATCTCAAAAATATTCCTTCATCATCCTTCACATCAAACTTACCTTTTCTAGATTCTTTCAAAATGTAATATTTGCTTCCAAATACTGTCAAGTAACTTACATTAGGTTTGCAGCCATACCATAACTCATATGGGGTTTTTGCTAGAGTAAATAATTAATTGATTATTAATTATTTATTCTATTTACTTAAGCTTACTTAGGTTAATGCATTTATTTAATATTTAGTATTTAATGCATATAGTGGTGAGTTGTTGACAACATGGGAGTTTGTTCCCTTCTAGCATGTTTCACCTTTTTTTGTGGTAGAGTGCTTAGTTGTCAACTTTATCTTCTACCACTTTCCAACTTGTTCTACAAGCTTTCTTGAGGCCTTTATAAGAAATCTCTCCCTCATTGTATTTTCATCATAATATCTCATTTTTGCATATTGTAAATACATATTTTCTTGTGTTGCAATATCTTTTTCTCTCTCATGTCCGTTTAGGGTTTTTCCCTTGCTCTACGTTTTTCTCTCCTTGGCTACCCTTTGATAGTTTATTGCATTCAGGTGATCTTGGGTGTCTTCAGAGTTGGATCTCATAAACTCCAACATGGTATGAGAGCCTTCCTACTACTACTTAGTTGTAAGATTTTTGAAGCAGTGATTTGGAGTCACAAACCCTAGTTTGTTTGTGCATTTTTCTTCAAATCAGGGGGACAACAATTTTTCAGAGAACTTTGGACCCAAACAAACACTCCCATTGGATCTAGAAGGCCATTTGCAGTTAGGATTCATATAAAATTCATCAATTTTGGAGACATGGCTCTGGAGAGAAAAAAAATTTCAATCAGGGGCTGCCTTACGAACTGTACAGATTTTTGAGCAAAAAGAATTTTAAAAATCATTTTGGGCTATGCCACTATAGCACTGCCCAATGGCCACTATGGGGCCACCCACACTTAGCCAGAGCACTAATTGCACTCAGTCTCCCCTAGTGCTCCTCCAAGCCCTCACTGAGTCCCGGTCACTACCTATCTTAGCTTCCCTACACTGCTCAACCTCTATTAATCTACTTGGATGGTATTTTCTACCTTAGCGCCACTCTGCTCCACCTATTCCTACTCATGCATAGTCAATGATGACTCAATGCCACCTTGACTATACAATCAACATATGGTACAGTTAGCCACACACTCAGTGCTACCTATCTCATCCCCAACATTCATCACTGATTCTTCTACAGTTAGCAAATGGGCCTACAATCTGCACATGACACGTGGCAAGGCTGCCATGTGGCATATGCCACATGACCCCTTCCATGTCATCTGTACTTGCCACATGGCATACATGCAACACTACCACATGGCTTTGTTTTTTGCATTGACAGGCCATAGGCCGTCAAATTTATGCTCCATATTTGCTAATGTTAGCATGACATCACCTGCATCATCCTCTTGCACCTCTCTAAGGTTATTTTGACCTACTATTGGTTTTTTGGCCATAACTTGAGCATACAAAAGTATTTTTCCAATGCAGAAAAAGTGCCAGAAAGCTAGTTTTGAGATGGAGACATTAGTGTAGGTATTTTTAGATTTTGATGTATTTTTTATGTCCATTTTTTGAGTTGAAGTCCAAAGTTCTATTTTTGACTCTGGCTTGCATATCTTTTGCATCCCATGTCAGTTTTTTGAAAATGCTATATTTTTGGAAAGTTGGTTTTGTCATCTTTTTAGAAATGTAGTCATTTTCCTTAGATTTTTGCCCATGCTATTTCTATGATATTTTTTGCATTTTTTCTCTGTGGTGGATATCTTGGGTGTTTTAGGTCCGAGAATCATTTTCATTGCATGATTACTTTTTTTTTGGGTTGTACTATCTTTTGTGTTAGCTTTTTTCCTATTTTGATCTTTGCAGACATCATTTGTAAGCACTTTTGTATACGCACTGAGATAAAGTGTCACTTTTGCATTTTAAGTTTATGAACGTTGTTTTTGAGTCAGTTGTACATGCACTATTTTTATAAAGCATCATGGGGGGGATAGTTGTTTACTATTTTAGGCATTCTCCCTTTTTAAAGTGAGTGTCTTGTTGCCACTTAGGTTTACACCCTTGTCCAAAGCCTATGCATGAGGACAACCTAGTGAAACATGGAAACAACCTCCAAGCTGTGGAACTTCCTCTTACTATTAGGGCACACATAACTACTCTTGGAGATAAAAAGGGAGAAGAATAGCATGAAAGAAAATCTACCTAATCTAATCTAAAGAGGTGATGAACCAAAATAGAGTGTTCGAACAAAACTTTTCCCATATATGCACTATTGAACCAGAATGAAACTAAGGATATACACATTCAGACTTTCTCTAATCTAATAATCACATGAAAATTAGAAGACCAAGATGAATGACACAAGAAAAGAGAGATTCACTTATATTATCATCCATAGGCCAAGGAGATATAGTCATGCAGATCATAGATCTCTACAAAACACTAGTAAGAGGCAAAGAGTTCTTGCACTTTCATACCAATGGCTAAAATAGATAAGATAGAAAATCATGTAGTTCAGAGGCACAGGAGAATTTACACTACAAATTTGTAGAGTAGTAATAGAGAAAATAGAGAAAGGTTGAACTTTACAAAATTTACAAAAATTTCCTTTATAGTTCCGGCATAACTGAGATTTTCCCTCCAAAACTATCCTACAACCACTACCATCAAGGATTTGCCAAGAACAATCATGGGGATATGAAGAAATCTGATCTAAGTATAGCTTTAGGTACCACAAAATCTGATTGTTAACTAAAACAAGGCCTCAAAAAGATAGAGGTGGTGTTATAACTATGCTCTGACCAAATAGATAGATTAGATCAGGGTGGTAGAGTGTCTTTGCATGCTTCACATTCACTTCTGGCAGTTGGAATCAATCATAAGATTGGATGCATGTAAAACCTTAATTTCTTATCGTTTTTGGTGCATGAATCAGCAAAGTCAATAGGTCAGCCAAATATTGTAAGTGAAAATAGGCCACGTGGGACAATTAGTTCATTTCTCTTTGCCACCCACAAGGTCTTCTCAAGGTTGACCAATATTTCTATACTAACTATGCCACCTTGCAAACCTGACCACAACAGTCACATTAACTATCAGTTGCTAACTGTTACTACCTCCACTAGACCCACTGGGACACATGTCATGGAGGTGCTATGTCACTATGCATAACCTTTGAGCGATTCCCCATAGTGAGATAGCACCCATCATAGATTCAGACTAATCTGATGATCACAAAGACTCACTATATTATTGTGTTATCTCCTTAAAACCTTTGGGCCCACGAAACACTTAGCAACTACCTGGCACAACCTGGCATCCTCATCTTGACAAGACCTAGCCCCACTGATACATATGGCATAATGGTGCTATGTCACTATGGGTAATATCCTCACAACTTTCAAGATAGTGCCTACTATCAATTTCCTTAGATCTGACGATCGTGAAGACTCGCCATACTACTATGTTTTTTCCTTTAAAACTTCTAGGCCCATGAATCAACTCAGCACACCTAGCATTTGATTTGGTCTGAATTGGTACCATCCCTGTAGTTTCATAACACTCGGCCCCACCCTATTACATGTCATCAAGGCACTATGTCACTATGGGTAACCTTTGAGCAATTTCCCATAGCGAGATAGCACCCACCATTGATTTCTTGAGATCTGTTAGTAAGCAAGATGGATCTGACCTATTAGTATACCAACCAATAGAAACTGACCATGTGCCAACCTGTCTGACAAATCCTTGTTTGTGGCCCACCAAGTGAAGGACCTAGATTCCATATAGTCATACCTTAGCCAATCAAAACATTGACCAACTACCAATGTGCACCAAATTTCATCACTGATATCTTATGGGGCATACCTAGGACCCACCTTCCTTCTAATGTCACTATAGTATCATTTTCTATATGGGTGTTATGTCGCTAATGGCAAGGACTACAAATTTTTTGATAGCACCATAGTGCCCATCGTGGATCTAGCAAAACTCAGTGCCGAAGAAACAACAAGGAAAGGAGGACCCACCTGACATGTGGCAAAAAGGTGCTATGTTGCTATGCGTATCCTCCATGCAACTTCTCGTAGCGAGATAGTGCCAGCCTAGATATCTTTTGATCTGATGATGAGGAAGTTGCAAGCCTGCAAGAATAAACCTAGGAAATAAGGAATATCCTAAGGTTTCATCATTTAATTTTTTTGATATTCCTGGGATGATTTAAAATAACATTAAACTGAGAAGTGACTATTGGGTGGGCAAGTATTTAAAATTCAAATATTTGGCAGGGGGCACAATATGTAACATGTCCCTTCCATGACATTAGCCCCATGCAATGTCATTGTGACCGTGTCTTTATAAGTGTTTGTACCTCTTCCTCTCTCATCATTCTTGGTTCATTTACAAGAGATTTTTAGCCCACCTTCTCAGTTGTCTATCATCTCACCCCATCTACATTAAGGGGGGTTTATGGTTCTATTTTTCTAATGCATCCATGGTTTGATGGTTTGATAGTGTGAACAATGTACTTAGTGGTTGATCCTATATACAAGGCAATTGCAGTGGCTGACTACCTATGCATTTTGGTGAGATTGATCATCTACCATATAGACACACTTGGTTCATGCCTTCTTCTTCCATGGAGGTTCTTTAGATCAGTATTTTTCTTTAGGATGGTAGATTTTGTGACTTCTTCATGCTTTAGTAATGCTCTTCATGATCACTCTTTGTTCTTGTTTTAGGGGACATTCCCCTAGTTGGAGGCTTCTTTAGTTCTTACCTCCTTTTGGGGGAGGGTTTTTCCCACGTAGTTTTCTCTCTTTCCCCATTTTTAGAGGTTGCATCTTTTGCATTTGTACATGGGTACCTAACATGGCCTCATTGCTGGGACCAATTTCTACATTTCTTAGTTTTGTGAGCTTAAGGCATTTCCCTAAGTTGTACTTAAGGGGGGGGTGTTAGAGTAAATAATTAATTAATTATTTATTCTATTTACTTAAGCTTACTTAGGTTAATGTATTTATTTAATATTTAGTATTTAATGCATGTAGTGGTGGGTTGTTGACAACATAGGAGTTTGTTCCCTTCTAACATGTTCCACCTTTTTTTGTGGTAGAGTGCTTAGTTGTCAACCTTATCTTCTACCACTTTTTAGCTTGTTCTACAAGCTTCCTTGAGGCCTTTATAAGCAGTCTCACCCTCATTGTATTTTCATCATAATATCTCATTTTTGCATATTGTAAATACATATTTTTTTGTGTTGCAATATCTTTTTCTCTCTCATGTCCATTTAGGGTTTTTCCCTTGCTCCACACTCTTCTCTCCTTGGCTTCCCTTTGATAGGTTATTACATGTAGGTGATCTTGGACATCTTCGGAGTTAGATTTCATCAACTCCAATAGTTTTAAATGAGTCCTTCTTCAGTTGTACTCAGTTCAAAGTATGAACTATAGTGCTGATGGCTTCCTTCTAGTATTTTATAGCAATGTTCTTTTCAATCATTAAGGTTCTTGCATAGTCCATGATAGATCTATTCCTTCTTTGAGCTATTTCATTTTTCTCAGGAGTTTGAGGTGCTGAGACCTACCTTTTGATTCATCTTTCAATACAAAATTTATTGAACTCATGTGAAATGAATTCACCACCTTTTCCTAACCTCAAGCATTTCAATCTTTTGCATGTTTCCTTCTCTACTCTGGCCAAATACCATTTTAACTTCTCAAATGCTTCTGATTTCTCCCTTAGGTACATAATAGTCATCATTCTTGAGTAATCATCAATAAAAAGAATGAATTTTTTTTCACTAGTATAGCTTTCAATTTCAATAGGTCCACACAAATCAATATGCACAATTTCTAAAACTTCTTTAGACTGATAGTTCTTATTTTTAAAACTAGTCTTTCCCATCTTGCCAATTTGACAATTCTTGCATAGACCAACCTCAGGTTTCTTTATGTTAGGAATGCTTCTTGATTTCTTGAATTTACTTATTTTCACCAAGTTATCAAAGTTCAAATGACACAACCTCCTATGCCATAACCAACTTTCTTCAACTTGAGCAATAAAGCATACACATTCACCAAGTTCAAGATAAAACAAATAACCTTTTGTTTGAGTGCCTAATCCAATCAGCTTTCCTTTGCCATCCAACAATCTTGCTTTTCCATGCATGAATTCTACTTTGAATCCATTATTGAGTAGCTATGCCACACTTAATAGATTGTTTTTAGTCCTTCTACCCAATATGCATTATCACATCCAAGTTCTTTGGTTAGTGAGATTCTTCCTCTTCCTTTTATGCAATGAGGTTCATTATTACCAAACCTCACACTGCCATCATCATAGTCTTCAAAATGTTCAAATTTAGTTTTATCACCAGTCATGTGATGAGAACAACCACTATCTATAATCCATGTATCATTTTCTCATCATTATCATACTCATCTTTTATAGCAATGTAAACCATTTCATCTTCTTCTTCATCATCAAAATCATTAGAATTCTTAGCCATAAAACATGTTTTCTTACCTTTGTCCTTAAATGATTTTAAATCTTTCTTTCCATTGCACTTGTGACCTTTCTTCTCATCCTTGTTCTGCTTATTTGGGCACCTAGTAGCAATATGTCCAATTTTTTCACAAGAAAAATAGATTAGAGGAACCTTACCTTTGTATTTCCTTTTGCCTCTTGAATATTTCCTTGCTAGCAGAGCTTCAACCACCTCAAGATCACTCTCTAAACTCTATTTTGATTCTTCTTCACTATTTGGCTAAGAATCCTTTATCTTCTTGCCTTTCTCCTTGAGTGAAAGCTTGGCTTCAAATGATGATTCACTATTCTTGGCAACTAGAACATAACTATCATAGTTATCTAGCTCGAATGTAGTCAATCTTCCAACTATGGCCTCTAAATTTATCTTATGATTTGCTTCAGATTTTCTTTCTTCAGTTGTAGAAACTCTGATTGCATAAATGAGAAGTAGTGTTCTAAGAACTTTACTTATAATTTTTTTCTCCTTGATATCTCCTCTAGAAGATTTGATTGCACTAACACTTGCTTTAACTCTTTCAACATATTTTGCAATGTTTTCATCTTCTCTCATCCTCATTTGATCAAATTGACCTCTCAAACTTTCTACTTTGGCTCTTCTCACATTATCATCACCTCCATAGATATCTTTCAGCTTGTTCCACATTTCAAAAGTAGTTTTTCAATCCTTAATATCATCAAATTCTTCATAACTTAGGGCATATACAATATCTATCATCATGTTTTTGTGAGTCTTCTTTTCAGCAATATCATTGATAGATAATGTGACATATTCTACATCAAGGTACTTCAGCTCTGTATCACCAATAGAAGCTAGATGAAGTCTCATCAGTCCCTACCATGCTAAGAAGTTGTATGCATCCTAATCTTTAGCTTAGATCCTTGAAATCTTTTCCTGCAAGCACCAAAAGCTCTGATACCAATTGTTGGAAATGTAGATGGAGTAACTAAGAGAAAGGGGGAGGGTGTGAATCAATTACCAAAACAACAAATCCACATATCCCTTAGATGTCAAACAAGTTACTTACTACTGTCACTTGGTAAACATTCACAAAAATGTTGTAACATGGTAAGAGTAATGAATGTTAACATTAACACATCTAAACATGCATGAAATGATTTGTAACCATGAAATTAAAATGCATGAACACATGAGACACCAGATTTAACATGGAAATTCATTATTGGAAAAACCACCAAGTAACTAGCTACTAATTTTTACTCTTCTGAAGTGAGTCTTGTTAGGAGCCAACCCTATTAAAGGTTTACAAAACACACTGTTAGGTGTGACCCTATTAGAGGATTTATTCACTCTGTTAGGAGTGGCTTTGTTAGAGGTCTTTAGAACAATTCAACTAAACTATCATCTTGTCAGAGGATTTTCAAAATGGCTATTAAACCAACTCTATTAAGAGATTTTGGAATCACTGCTACAATGGTTAGAAAGTAACAATGAAATGACCTGAATAAGATGCAACTAAATTTGTTAATTACAGATCTCTATTTTGCACCATTAGATCCGCCTTGATCAAATATAGCTTTGTTGCTCCTTAATGATCTCTGATCATCCTTCAAAATTCATTCTCACAATAATTAGTCCACCTTCACATTCATATCACATCAAATTCATCACACTTAAAATTTGTAACTTGACCTCTCATATATACCATTCAGATGATCAAGTTGGCTCAATTACATGTTACAATCACCTATAATCATTACCATAGTCAACTAGAAATAATACTTAAAACAATTAAGCATTAAATCATAAATTAACAAATTCCTTTACTGGCTGACTCTGCTTGGTAAACATTGCTACAGAAATAATTTCATGAGTTAACCATCTCAACTCAGTTAACACTAAAATTTTTGCAAAATTCTTTGGCTACTGAGTGAACTCGATATGAATTAAATTTCCTTCACTCACCATGAGAGCTTAGTAAGAAGTTTTTTTTGCAACATTTTCCTTTGGTGACCGTGTAAGCTTGGTAGATGTTGAATTTTCTTTGCTAACCTTGAAAGCTTGATAACAACTGTCTACACAAGGTAAAGTTTGAGAATGCTTGGTAGACACTATAAATCTTCTTGCAAACCAACTGAGCTCAGTAAGTGCTAATAGATGACTTGTATGACATTTGTGTAACATCAAAGACAACACACAATTGGATAATTGTAACCAACATAATACAACATAAACAACCTCTAATGAATAATCCACACATTTTCCTTCATAAGTATTCACATAATGAAAACCAAGATTTCCCATATTGAGTATAGAATCAAGAACATGTCTCCAACAAAAATCCAAGCTTGGTGATTAAGCTTCAACCTTGTTTAAAAAATATAAAATAAACAATAGAATATAATTTCTTGCAAACTGTCCTACAACTAGTCTTCAACAAAACTTTGATAACTCAGTGAAAACATCACAAATATTTCTACACACATAGATATAACATCTATAAGAATCCAATAATATACTACTAAACCCATTGAAAATATCTCAACAACCAAAAACCTCACTAGAAAAAATTATCTCTTCTACTCGATTGGAACTATACACCAAGATGATATTTTGATGTCAATGATAAACCAAGTCATGATTGCAACACATAAGTACTCAATCATCTCCAAAATAATACTAGCAATATCTATAAGTCATTAATACCAATAAATACATGTTACCTAAGAAAAATTCAACATAAATCATGAACATTTTAACATAAATGATGATGATATTCATTTGGGGGAGTATCCCAACATTGATGAAGCATTGGGGAGATTGTTAGCATGATTGTATGTTGCATTCATGACTATTTTTGTCATTTATGTGAATATACTAATGATTTTGTTGAGACTAGCTAGAGATCGTACAATTCAAAGATTGAAGATTAGATCAAGAAAAGTTCAATACATTTTCTACATAGTGTCTTGATGCTATGGCTAAGAGTGCATGCAAAAAGTCAAAGATTGGTAATAGTTATTTGAGATCTATATATGATGGTATATAGAAAGAGTTCCTAAGAAGTGATTTCTAGTAATTGGTTTACATCTCCTAACATAGATAGAATCAGGTTAAATACAAAGTTAGAAAAAGGTAGAAACTTCTTGAT
Organism: Cupressus sempervirens; assembly: GCA_028749045.1. NCBI lineage: Eukaryota > Viridiplantae > Streptophyta > Pinopsida > Cupressales > Cupressaceae > Cupressus > Cupressus sempervirens. Next base: position 34,098,756 of record CM053787.1, read on the forward strand.
GATGAAGTTGGTGAGTGAATTGAATATGAGGTAAAACATGTGAAAGATGTATAAAGATTGCGAAATGAAAATGTTATGTAATTATGAAAAGATGTAATGTAGTATTTTATCTTAATTGGGTCCTATTCTAATTTTAATTGTGAAAGCCTCAAGGCCGAGCCAATGAATTATTTTGAGCAATTGGTATAAAGGAAAGCTATGTTCCTTGTAATGAAGTGTGGAATACGGTATGGGGTTCTTTTGAAATAGAAAGAAAATTGTACGTTTAAATTACATGTGAGTAAAAGATCAAAGGGATTATTGTGATACAAGTTTTCAAACCTTGTATTGAGATCTAAGTATTTGGTGCAACAGAGGTATGTTGAATGAGTAAAGTGGCTACATTTGGTAGAGAGTGCTAGTGAAAGTTGATCAATTTCTATTATTCTAAAAGGAATAATATAGAGGCCAATTATAGAGTGAGTTTGGTATTATTTCCATTGAAACTTTTTGGATAGTGGATTATTCTTCCTTCTATGACTCCTAACAAGGTTGGCACAACTCCTAACAAGATTGTAATCTCCTTGTAGGGATTCAAAGTCTCCTAATAGGGATTGATATGTAGTGAATGTATTTCATTGGCTCCTAATTGAGTCCATCCTTTTAAAAGGAACTTATTCATTAGTACATTATTTTGTGGGTACCATCCCCACTAGGGTTTTGCCTTTGATCAAGGGTTTACCTAGTTAACATGTTTAGTGTTATTTTTATGTGTATCTTCTTATGGTTTCTATTTATGTTGATAACAAATTTAAGAATAAATAAGGTTAATAAAAGTTGTATTGATCAGCTAACAGATTTAACCCCCTAGCTATCTTGGTGTAATTTACTTTCAAACATTTGGTATTATCGCATCAAGTCCTTGAAGGAAAATCTTAACATCTTAAGGAGACCTATGGTGGGCCATTTCATAAAAGAAAGTCCTAAGTTTGATGAAGTTAACTATGATAGCTAGGAATAGAAGATGAAGACACATCTTCTATGCATGGGTCTAGGATATTGGTTGATGACTAAGAATGAGAAAACCATAGTTGAAGAAACAAAGCTTGAAGAATGTACTAAAGCTAATAGATACACATTCATGTGTAACATGCTTTCTCAAGAAGCACTTTTGTCAGCTCTTTCTGAAAATGAGTATAGTTAGGTGAAATATTTCGAATCTACTTTTGATGCTAATAAACATGCTAAAATGATTATAATAAAAAATTGGATATGTCTACATAAGAGGCTAAAATGATGGAAGATTAATCTATAAGAATTTATATTAGAAGAATATCAAAAATTATTGCAAGAATCAAGGCTTGTGAAGGATCTAATTAAGAAGATGACATAATATAAAAATTATTGAAAACTTTTCCATCACCATTCTATTGTAAATATAAGATGACACAGCGAGGGATGGAATAACTAGGGCCAAGGGACACCCAACTATCCAAACCACCATGCAAGAATTAACACAGTGGAAGCAAAACACAAAGAACAACAACCAAAGGAGGAGGAAGAGAAAACACATCTATTGATTCATCAAATAATCAGCATACATGCCCACCTGTAAGACCTTCTAGGTTATGACCAAATACAAAATACAACTTCTAGATTCACTATCCAATTTTGAATTCACACTTCCAAACACATATGTATTCCCTTTTAGAATTCTCTCTATGTCCCCTTCTAACTCTCTTTAACTCTAAGCCTTAAAACCCTATATATACTTGTCAAAATAACTTATAGATCATTCTAGAACATTACATGAGAGGAAAGCTAACCCAACAATGGTCTAGACACATCCTAATAAAAGATCTTAACATAAATGTCACAATCAATATAAGTCTTGCAAGTTAGCTCACAGAAATCACATCCAAGTGTTGACACTCGACATAAAGAGGAAAAATTTTCACATGAAGGGCCAGTTGACATACACTGGATAAATTGGCACATGAAGAGACACTCAGCATACATTGGGTAACTCAGCAACAACTAGAACTTAGTAGCAACTAGAACTCAGTAGCAACTGGTACTCGATAGACATTGGCACTCTGCAGCATTTGGAACTTGGTAGCAATTGGAACTTGGTAACAACTAGAAACTAGAACTCAGTAATAATTGGAACTTGATAGCAACTAGCACTTGATAGTAACTAGAACATGACAACAACTAGCACTCGGCAACAACTAGTAGAATGAACAAAAAGTGTAGGATTACAAGGAAACCCAAGATGCCCCTACATCAAACAACCAGGGTTGGTAGAAATGATTCTCCTGAATCATTAAGATATCACAACCTGAACTAAATCCAACTCAGATTGAGAAATCCCTAAAGCATCTTCAATAGGTCTATTCTTTCACTTCACTAAATAATCATAGTAATCTTTTCCTCTTGTGCTCTTGCCAACTCTTTGATCCAATATCTATTCAACTTATTTTATCTACTTCTTAGGATAATCATTTGATACAAAAACTTCATCATCTGACTCATGATAATTATATAAATTAGCAACATTGAATATAGGAGATATATCCATGTCATCAAGTAACTCAACTTCATAAGCATTACCACTATCAAACTTCTTCAAGAACTTACAAGGTCCAAATTTCTTCATCTTTAGCTTACTGTATGTTCCCACATAAAATCTTGCTTTCTTTAAATGAACCATCACCTCATCACCAACTTCAAAATCATGATGTCTTCTAGACTTATCAGCATTCTCCTTATACTTTTGATTAATTTTTTCCAACCTCAACTTCACTTCAAAATGTGTTTAATCCTATTCTCCTATTCATAGAATTATTATATGCAAACTTAGCTTGTGTTAACACTATTTCCCAATTACTTGGCTGATCTCCTACTAAACATCTCAACAAATTACCCAAGCTTCTATTCACAACCTCTGTCTATCCATCTATCTATAAATGAAATGTAGAACTAAACTTTAACTCAATACCAATCTTCTTCCACAAAGTCTTCCAAAAAAACCAACAAACTTACTGTGTTAGAAATAATACTTCTTGGTAATCCATGCAATCTCACAATCTCTTTTTAGAAAAGTTCAGTAACTTGCTCTATACCTGATGTCTTCTTACATGGTATGAAATGAGCAATCTTAGAAAATATATCCAATACAACAAATATGGAATCATACTCCTTCATTTTTTTAGGTAATCCAAGAACAACATTTGTACTGATGTCACTCCAAGGTTTCTTAGGAATAGTAATAGGTGTATGAAAACCAATATTTTGACTTACTCCTTTTCCAATTTGACAAACTCCACAACTCTTTACAAATTTCTAAACATCCTTATACATTTTTGGCCAATAATACTTCTCTTTTAGCAAACTCCATGTCTTATCAATTCCAAAATGTCTAGCCAATCCACCACTATGCTTTTCCTTAATCAAATTCAACATCATAGAACTTCTAGCAATACATGACTAAATGCTTTTGAAGAACATACCTTCTTGAATGAAATACTCATCATACTTATGTGATCTATCAGATTTGGTGCTCTTCACTCTATCCATGCCTCAGAAAAATCAGGATTAACATCATACAACTTTTTCATTTCATCAAAACCAAGAACTTCAACCTTTTTTCAATAAAAAAAAATGTCTTCTATGCAATGCATCAACAACTCTATTAGTAACTCCACTCTTCTTCTTAATGAGAAATGTAAAACTCTATAAGTACTCAACCCACTTCATATGTCTCTAATTCAATTTATGTTGTCTTCCCAAGTATTGTAAAGCTTTATGATTAGTATATAGCATAAACTCCTTAGGAATCAAATAATGTCTCCACTTCTTCAAAGCTTGGACAGTAGCATAAAATTCTTGATCATACACACAAAATACTTCCTTTTGGCATCATTCAAATTCTCACTAAGAAAGCAATGAGTTTACCTTCTTGACTTAATATAGCTCTAATTGCATTACCACTTGCATCACATTCAACTTGAAATACTTTGTTGAAATCAAGCAAAGCCAATATAAGTAATTCAACAACCTTTTGTTTCAAAGTCTCAAAAAAATTATTAGCTCCATGTGTCCACTTGAATTACTTTTTATCTCCTCTCATTGTCTCAGTCATAGCATTACAAATGACACTAAAATTCTTTATAAACTTTTTGTAAAAACTAGCCAAACCATGAAATGATCTTACCTCACCCACATTCTTAGGTGTAGGCCATTCAAAAATTACTTTAACCTTTTGAGGATCCATCTTCAATCCATCAACTAAAATCACAAATCCCAAGTACACAATCTCCTCTTGCATAAAAAGAACACTTTTTTAGATTAATCTACAACTTTTCCTCTTTCAACCTTTGCAACACTTGTCTAATATGCTCAAGATGTTCTTGCATAGTCTTATGGAATATTAGACTATCATCCAAACAAACAATCACAAATTTACCCAAAAATATTTTTAGAACTTCATTCATCAACCTTATGAAAGTACTAGGTGCATTGGTCAAACCAAAAGGCATAACCATCTTTTGTCTTGAAAGTAGTCTTCCATTCATCACCTTCTCTAATTCTAATTTGATGATAGCCACTCTTTAAGTTAGTCTTCATAAAATACTTTCCTCTAATCAAACAATCCATTATGTCATCCATCCTTGGCATAGGAAACCTATATTTTACTGTGATTTTGTTAATAGCAATGGAATTAGTACACATTCTCCATCCTTCATTCATTTTAGGTGCTAATATAGTAGGTATAACACATGGATTCAAGATTTCTTTGATCAAACCTTTCTGCAGTAACTCATGCACTTGTCTTTTAAGTTCTTCATTCTCTATAGGTGTCAATCTATATGGTGCTTTGTTTGGAAAACTAGCTCCAGGAATTAGATCCATACAATGACTTAAGCTTCTTACTGGAGGTAAACCATTAGGAATATCATTAGCAACAATATCTTTATATTCATTTAGCAATTCTACAATTTTTGTTGTCATACCAATTTTTGTTTCTTGGTTGTTACAACCAACACTTAGTTCTCTCGGAACTATAGCAAAAAAACTTGATTCTTCTTTACTTCTTTTTCAAATTTCTTTCCATTAACCATGCAAACTTTTATTATAGTACAACTAACCTCATTTGAAATTTCAATCAAAGGCAATGATATTTGTTTCTTCCCATTTACCCAAAGAGTATATTGATTCAATCTTCCATCATGTATAGAATATCTATCATATTGCCAAGATTTACCTAAAATAAATGACAACAATCAATGGGCATAATATCACACAAAACTTCATCAAAGTAATGTCCAATTTTGAACTTCACAAGGCATTGCTCACTTACCAATATCTTATGCTCATCTTTGATCCATGAAACATGATAGGGCTTAGGATGGTTTAGCCTCTACAACTGCAACTTTGTAACCAACTCTTCTGATGCCAAATTTGTAGAACTTCCACTGTTAATGACCACTTTGCAGCATTTTCCAGCCATCTTACATCTTGTCTTAAAAGGACTTCTCCTTAAAATGGGTTCCTCATCACTTCTCTTATTACATAAGGTTCTTCTCACAATCAAATTTTCTCCAGCCTCAAGTCCACTTGGTGAACCCTCATCATCTCCTTGAATCACATTGTTTTGGTTACCTTGCCTTTTTTCAGAGGATCTACATTCAAAAGATCTATGTCCCTCTTTACCACATTTAAAACAATTACCATGAAATCCACCTCTAGAATAAGAATTACCTCTTCCTTGGTAAGAATTAGTACCTCCTCAGTAAGAATTACCACTTTTCCACTTGGTCTTGCCTTTGTCATTATTCTTTCATTCAAATTTTCCTTTAGCCTGCACAAAACTTTTAGATCTGCCATTGTCACCATAAGATCTACCTCTGTCTCTCTAGAATCTACCACCTCTACCTCTTTTTCTTTGTTTATGCTTCTTTGCTAAGATCTCCTCAACTTTCAAGGCATATTGATATGCTTCTTCAACACTTTCCAACTTCACAAAACTTATTTCATCTTCAATTCCAAATCTTAATCCATTTATGTACCTTGCAATTTCCTCAACATCATCATCCACATGTCTAGATCTGATGTCCAATCTATAGAATTCCTTGGTATACTCTTTCACAGTCATGTCTCTTTGTCTCAAATTTTTCATCTTTCTCAGTAAGCTAACTTGGTAATCAGTAGGAAGGAATTTTTTCTTTACCTTGTTCACCATCTTTGACCAAGTTTTTATCTTCTCCTTTCCTCTCCTTTGTCTATCAGTTTGAAAATGCTCCGACCATAGTGAAGCATGACCTTTCAACATAGTGACTACAATATTCACCTTTCTATTATCAGGAGTGATTTCATAATTAGAAAACTTCTCCATATCTAAGATCCAACCTAGCACAATATTGGTATCCAATTTTTCATCATACAGAACAACTTCTATAACAAACTTTGAATTTTTCCTAGACCACACTCGCAACAATCTTTCCTCATCTTGAACTTTTTCAAGTTTTGAATTAGGTTTGGTGCTATTGCTTCACCATCACTTACATCATCAAGATGTGCTCCTCTCCTTTGGGCTATCTCTACAACATCTAATCAAATAATTAGCATACATGCCCAACTATAAGGCCTTCTAGGTTATGACCAAATACAAAATACCTGATTCATGATTTAATTTCAAATTTACACTTCCAAACACATATACATTCCGTTTTAGAATTCTCTCTAATTCCCCTTCTAACTCTTTTTAACTCTAAGCCTAAAAACCCTATATATACTTTCCAAAACACCTTTATAGATCATTCTAAAACATTACATAAGAGGAAGGCCGACCCAACAATGGTTTGTACACATCCCAAGAAAAGATCTTAACATAAATATCATGATTGAAATAAGTCCTGCAAGTCAGCTCACAGAAATCATCTCCAAATGTTGACACTTAGCACATAAAGGATCACTTGACATACACTGGGTAACTTGGCACATGAAGGGTCACTCGGCAGACATTGGGTAACTTGGCAACAACAAGAACTTAGTAGCAACTGGAACTCAGTAGCAACAGGCACTTGGTAGAAACTAGCACTCAATTGCAACTAGAACTTAGTAGCAACTAAAACTTAGTAACATTTGGAAATTGGAACTCAATAATAACTGGAACTTGGCAACAATTGGCACGAAGCAATAACTGGAACTCAGAAATAACTAGCACTTGGAAACAACTAGCAGAATGAACAAAAAGTGTAGGATTACAAGGAAACCTAGGATGCTGGACTGCATCATAAGAGGAGTAAATGAGAGGGGAGGGGTGAATCCGTTACCACTAGAACAATTCCAAATCCCTTAGATGTCATTGCAAACTATCATATAACTCAAAGTTTGGTTAGAACTATAAATCCACTATTACTCAGTTAACCAAGCAATCTGATATATTAATGTGTAGTAACCTTTAGTAACTTAGTTACAAAAAAATAAAGTAATAATAAAAGAACATGAACACATGTGACACCAAGATTTAAAATGGAAACCCAATTTGGGAAAACTACCAATGCAACTAGTTACAACTTTTCACTCTTCTAAAGTGAGCCTTGTTAGGAGCCAACCTTGGTAAAGGTTACAAAAACCATTATTAGCTATAACCCTATTAAAGAATTTAAATCACCCTATTAGGAGTGGCCTTTTTAGAAGTCTTAAAACACTTCAATCTAGAAATTTCACCTAGTTAGAGGATTTAGAAAATTGACAATTACATCAATTTTGTTAAGAGATTTCTTTACTACTACAATTTTTAGAGAGTAATAATGATGACCTAATTGAAAAAGTAGCTGGATTATAGATTCAAATAATTGTTCTAGCTTAACCTCTAGACCCTTCTTGATCAAAATATTCTTTGCAACTCCTTGGATATTCTTCCCTTAATTAGATATCCTTCTTAATTTGCATCTTATCATCTCTAACACATTAAGATATATTTCATCCCACAACTTGTCCTTCCATATATATCAAATATAATGTCAAGTTGGATTGAATATCCTTACAAATAAAAAATTAACATCTATTAAATTTTCTTGCATAAAAAAATAAAATAAAGAAAATTATTTTGATGCAGGTTAGATTGAACTAAAATTGAATCACTCACTTACCATTAAGTTCCTTGGTAACTAACCTAACTCAGTTTACATTGGACTTCTAACTTGGTTACAACTGAATTCCTTTGGTGACTAACCTATCTCAGCTTCAACTAGATCACTAAACTTCTCTTCTACTTGGTTGACACAAGAGTCTTCTAAGCTCAATTCTAACTAGGAGTCCTTGGTTAGAGTATAACATTTGTGTAACATCAATGATAACATACAATTGAATAATTGTTATCAATAATCTCTCTCTTTCACATTGATGGCAACAAAAATTGTCATTATGCAAAGAAATCTTAGAGAAATCAAATGATTTATAATATTTTTTAACATCCTTAGCTTCATTCTAATTCTATATCTATCCATGACAACTCCTTCTATCATCTTATCTTTAGACTCCATCAGATCTAGTTCTCCCTCTTTCTGATATACAAATTGCTTCCTTTGATTTTTCTCTATAAACATCAACCTTTCTATTAAATAAGTATATGACATTATTTATTCTCTCTCTCATTGACATCACATGCAAAAGACATGATAGAGTGCTTTTACAATGTTCCTAATATACTGATTTATATATAATGAGCTCTAACTTCATTACATGAATGTGATCATGCTTCAATGAACCTTGATTGATGCATCACTAATTTGTACTCTAGTAAGCATCTAATAGGGAAATGACCCCTAGCTTTCCTCTTTGATACAAAAATGCATCATTAGGTAATAGTTTGGTAAATATGTAAGAAACCTACTTTTATATGGTAACATATTCCAATCTAACCTCTTTATCTTGAATTAATTCTCACATAAAATGATACTTGATTGCAATGTGTTTGTCTTGGTGTGCATCCTTGGATTTTTGGATATGTTGATTGCACTTGTGTTATCACAATAGATAACCACTAGATCCTTGATTTCTTACTTCATTCATAATAATAGTTAGTTGAACCACTTTATGTTAGAACAATTAGCTACTCTACAACCTCCTCTATAGACTAAGCTATGAAATTATGCTTCTTACTTGTCCAAGATATTAACCTCTTTCTAAGATAATTTTTCTCCTCAATTATTTCTCTTTCTATCATCAATTCTTCCAACCCAATCAACATTAGTAAATGATTTCAACTCAAAGCTCCCTTCTTTCTTACACCATAGACCATATTATTGAGTACCTTTTAGATATGTCACAATTGTTTTGATTATCATCATATGATTTTCACTAGAATTTGTAGAGAACCTTGCAACTATACTAGCTTCTAATGCAATATTAGGTCTTGTGTGAACAACATACTAAATTTTTCCACTCATAGATTTATAGGTAGCCTAATTTACCTTTTTTGAATCATAATCATTGGATAACTTGTGTCCATTAGACATTGGTGTTCCAACTAGTATGGAATCTCTAATTCCAAAGGTCTTTAGTATCTCCTTGATATATTTTTATTGAGTAATGTAAATGCCAACCTTTGTTTTATGAACTTGTAAATCAATAAATAATTTTATTTCTCCAAATATTGACATTTTAAATTCTTTCCTCATTTTTTTAGATAATAACTTGCATAAGTCATCATGACTTATAAATAGGATATCATCCACAAATGTTTCTACTAACAAAATCTTCTTCTATGGTCCCTCTTTAATATATAAATTGTTGTTATCATTGGTTCTCTAAAATCCAATCTTTACCAAGTATCCATGAAGTCTCTCATACTATGCTCTATGAGCTTTCTTCAAACCATATAAAGCTTTGTGTAACTTATATACTATGGCTCTTTTGTTTGGATCAATGAAACCTTGAAGATGATCAATATAGAATTCCATTCATGAAATCTGATTTTACATCCATTTTATACACTTTGAATACTTTAAATGTAACATATGCAAGTAGTATTCTAACTCCTCAAGGTCTAGCAATAGGAGAAAATGTTTCTCCATAGTTTATGTTTTCTTCTTGAGCATATCTCTTACATACTAGCCATGTCTTATTCCTTGAGAATTCTTCATTTTCATTCAATTTATTTCTGAATATCCACTTTTACCAATTTTATTTTAATCCTTAGGTCTAGAAACAAGAATACAAGTATTATTTCTTCCAATTTTCCCAATATTTTCATTCATTGACTCTATCTAACTTTCACTTTTCAATGCATGATTAATAGTTCTAGGTTCAAATTCAGTAAGAAAACATGAACCTTTTAGTTTTTTCCTTGTCATCATGCCTTTTGTCTAATCTCCAATTATTTTCTTAGGTGCATTATTGCTTCTAACATATCTAGCAAGTATAGATATCTTATAGATTCTAGACTAGATTCACTAGTTCACTATGCTCAAAGGTTCTACGAATTTCTTAGATTATCTATATTTCTACTATCTAAGACTCATTTTTGATAGACTGTGACTTAGATTCCTCTATCTAAGACTTAGTTCAAACTATTTCCAACTTGAGTTACACTAGCTTCAACTCAGTTGACACTCCAGACTTAGGTGACTCAAGTGGGGTAATCTGTTGAATGATGGGTAATGTATCTGATTCAAAGTAGACAAAGTTTCTATAAACTTCAGGATCTTTTTTTCATTTTTCTTCACTATTTTCTACAAACTCATAATTTTTTATATATGTACTTTCTATAACCTTGTGAGTGACAAGATTCAAACATTTGTATGCTTTCTCTTGTTAGTATATCCTAGGAAAATGCCTCCATCACTTTTCGCATCAAACTTTCCTTTCCTTCACTCTTTCAAGATATAATAGTTTCTTCCAAATAATTTAAAATAAAAAAATATTAGTTTTATAGCCATACCATAATTCATAAGGTGTTTGATCTATACCTTTCTTTAGTTGAACTTAGTTCAAGGTATGAGCTATTGTGTTGATTGCTTCCTTCCAATATTTGGTTGCAACATTTTTCTCTATCACCAGTGTTCTTGCAAAATCCATGTTGGATCTATTTCTTCTTTTTGTTGTGCTATTTTGATAAGGTGTACCAGGTCTATGTTAGAAACAATAGTCCACCAAGATAACTAGGTGGGAGATGTGGGGTGAATCAATTATCCAACAATTAAAACATTTATCTTATTTTAAAAAACTTAACCATTTAACCAAAGTAAATAGCAACCATAATAAATAAAATCACATAGACAATTATAGCAGATCTATTAGCAAGGGAAACCCTTGATCAGAGGGAAAACCCTAGTGGGAATGATGCCCACAAGATGATGTACTAATATACATATTCCTTGTTAGAGGATGGACCCTATTAGGAGTCTATTAAAACATCTAGTACATAGAGTCTCTATTAGGAAAGTTTGAATCCTTGTTAGGAGATTCCAACCCTATTAGGAGTTGTGGTACAATGTATGCAAGAAGAACCCACTACCCAAACATGCAATTTCAACTACAAGAAGAGCTCATTTCTCAAACATGAAATTCAATATTATATTCTTCTTTCCTTTATTTTTTCAACTAAATCAATCTCTATTGGACTTTTTAGACCATGTCATGAACCTTGGATCACTCAGCAAAACCTCAGCAATGAAGTTTCCTTATCTCCCACTCTGCTCTGCTCAACTTTGCATTTTTCTCCCTATGTTACTTACAATTGCTTTGCATAAATATAATTCTATACCCTCTCATATCTCCATGATAAAATAAAATTTATTTCCTTTATATCAAGTCCATGAAAAAATTCCTTAAATAACCATTATAGGACCACATGAAGAACATGTTACACTTAGCGATAACCTTAATCTTTCACCTTGCAACTTAAATATCTTTTTGTACATGTAATATTATGATGAGTTAGCTTAGCCACATCATCAACACCATGTCTTCTTCACATCCTCAACCTTGATTCTTAGAATAACAATTCTATTCAGAGATATAACAAGTTCACTAGAACATGCCTCTATAAACTCTATCTCATGACAGACATCACCAAAACTTACATAACCTCTTCTAGACTTATTATTTCTTCTTCTAACATTAACTGCATATACTATATAGTCAGATGTATCTTCCATAACCTTAGATAGTTAGAATACTCAACTAGCCATCTATAACAACTTGATCCTTTTGTTGTTCTTTTGTTAGATACCACAAAAAATTGCTATGTTGACATCAATGACAAACTTAGTCTTGAATGTAACATATCATCATAGTAACAAATCTACAATACTCCCCCATAGGAATATCATTAGCATTCATCTCTCAAAAATCTCCCCCTTTGGCATTGATGGCAACATAGATGAAAAACATGTAGCTGCAAGAATACCAATAAAAGCGTGTTCATCTTTCTTTTCAAATCCTCTTCATCAATTGTTCTCCCCCATTGATATACCTCAATATTATTTTTGTCAAAATATCATTCCATGTTGTACTTATTCCAAGCATACTATACTCATGTTGAACTTCTCCCAACTGTCATGTTGTACATCTTTCAATCATACTATTTTGCATGTCAAACTTCTCCCCATTGACATCAATGTCAAAGGTTTCAATAACCAACTTCACTTCATCAAACTTTGCAACAGCTGAATCTTACTAGCTGAAGTGTCAAAAGACACTATTCAAAACACCATCTAACAATAGTCCTAGATGAATCTATCCATCATAGGGACTCCCCCATACAAGAAGTATCATCATTTAGTATAGACAACAATGGTGCTCTATTACACTGGACTGATGCACTCTTGCATCTTCTACTCAAATGTAGGAAGGGGCATAACCCCTAGTATACCTCACAAATACTCAAAAGTCTCCTTCAGAAGAGGCTTATTGAATATAACTTCAATCTTCTCTTTAGTGCTCACATACTCCAATCTAATTTCCTTATCATAACTTTCTCTCTCAAAATGTGATACTTAATAGAAATGTGCTTAGTCTTTGAATGCAACAATGGATTCTTAGATAGATTTAGCATGCTTTTAATACTTCTTCTTTCCTTGGCTTAGTAACAACATCATTATATTAATTATATTCAACTACTCTCTCTTGTATCCTAAATTTCTCATCAATTCTCACATTTTCACTTTCCATAATAGTCTTAGTTCTTAGATTATAGCATCCATAAGCCTTACTTTTCAATAAATAACCAAGAAAAAAACTTTCATCAGTTCTAGCATCAAACTTACCAATATCATTATCTCTTTTGCTATAGCACTTACTCCCAAAAAATTTGAAATACTTGACTGTAGGTGAGTGACCAAACCACAATTAATAAGTGGCCTTGTTTGTGTCTTCCTATCTTGCACTTTGTTCATAGTGTAGACTGATGTATTCATAACTTCTCTCCAAAATATCTTGGATACATCATTCTCAGCTAACATAGCTCTTGTAGCTTTTGTTATTGACCTATTTCTTTTCTTTGTAATGCCATTTTTCTCAAGGGTTCTCAAAGCTAATAATTGTCTTTTGATTCCATTTTCTTCACAAAACATGTTAAACGCATTTGAATTAAATTCTCCTCCTCTATCCAATCTTAAAAATTTAATCTTTATACTAGATTCATTCTCAACTCTATTCTTGAATATCTTAAACTTATCAAATGCCTCCGATTTTTCTTTAAGAAGTACAACCTACATCATTCTAGAAAAGTCATCAACTACAATCATAAAATAACTTTCACCATAGAATCCTTTATTCTTTGTAGGACCACTGAGATCCGTGTGCATAATCTCTAATTTCACTATAGAAGTAAACTTCTTATAGGGAAAAGAAGTTCTATTATGCTTTGCCAATACACATTCCTTGCAAATTGTGTTAGTAGGCTTTACAATCTTAAGAAAATCTCTAACATCAAACATACTACTGGTCTTCACAATACTATCAAAGTTTATATGACAAAATATCTTATGCCGTAACCAACTGTCATCTACCTTAGCATCCAAACATGTCATTTCAGTAGGATTCAATTGAAATACATTACCTCTATATCTGGTTCATGTTTCAATTACCTTTCCATCTTTGTCTCTGATCATGCATGTCTTTTCTATGAATTGAAACTAATAACCTTGGTCTACTAGTTGTCCAACATTCAAAATATTGTGCTTTAAACCATCAACAAAATATGTATCCTCAATGTTAGTTTTACCATCAAGCATTATAGATCCAATACCTTTAACTTGACATGTTGCATTATTTCCAACTTTGACAATGCCTCCATCCTAACTTTTTAAGTCAACAAATTTGTTAATATCACCAATCATATGATGTAAACAACTATTGTTAATTATCCAATCAAATTTCTTCTCAACTCGTGACACCAAAGCTACTTTCTTTGGACTTTCTTCTTTAATTTCCACAAATCCAATTTCATCATCACTGGCACTTAATGTTTGTTCATCAAAATCATCTTGTTCATTTTAATACAAACACTCTCTATTTCTTCTAGGTTTTAAATTTCTTTATCCTTTTTCTTTATTTAGGACATTTAAATGTATAATGACCATATTCATCAAAAGTCCAACATTTAAAGATTTTTTTGCCATCTTTTTCTCTTCTTACTAGAAGGGCTACTCCTTCTTCAATCTTCCTATCTTCTTTAGATTTTCTTCAAGTCTTTCAAGCAATGTCTCCTTTGTGAAATATTTGGTACAAGATATCAACAACTGTATCATTTGAACTACTAACTAAAATGGTGGCCTTAAAGTCTTGAATATCTTCCATATAATTGCATCCTCTTCTTTGGTTCCTCCTTGAGATCTAATACTTACAGTAATTTCTAATATTCTACCTACATATTTTCTTATAGATTCATCTTCCACCATCTTAGCATCTTGAACTACACAAATCTAAGTTTTTAACCTCAACTTCTTAGAATGTGCATCACCTTCAAAATTAGTTTGCAAATATTTTCAAATCAAATGTGAAGTAGCAAGTGATTTTACCCGATTGTATTCAATTTCAAGAAATGTAGTCAATAGTCCTTCTCTAGCTCTCATGTCACACATAAAAATGTCTCTTTCATCCTTGGTATAGTTTTCCAAATCCTTTTCAACAATGATTTTCTTCACTGATTTTGTCAAGATCCAATATCCCAGACCCATACACAACAGATGTGTCTTCATCCCTTCCTTCCAATTGTCATAATTTATTCCATTGAACTTCAAACTATCTTTCCTAAACATACTTTCCATGGATCTCCCAAAGTTGTTAGACTTTATCTTCAAGGACCTGATGCTCTGATACCAATTGTTAGAAACAATAGTCCACCAAGATAACGAGGAGGGGGGGTGGATCAGTTATCCAAAAATTAAAATATTTATTTTCTTTAAAAAAACTTAATCATTCAACCAAAGTAAAAAAAACCATAATAAGTGCACATAGACAATTACACAAGCTATGTTATCTAGGGAAACCCTTGATCAGAGGGAAAACCCTGATGGGAATGATGCCCACAAGATGACGTACTAATATAAATATTCCTTGTTAGAGAATGGACCCTATTTGGATTCTATTACAATATTTAGTACATATATTCTCTATTAGGAGACTTTGAATCTCTGTCAGGAGATTCCAACCCTATTAGGAGTTTTGGTGCAATATATGCAAGAAGAGCCCACTACCCAAACATGAAATTTCAACTATAACAAGAGCTCACTATTCAAACATGCAATATACTATTATATTCTTCTTTCCTTTGTTCTATCAACCAAACCAATCACTATCAAACCTTGTAGACTAGGTCATGAACCTTGGATCCAAATATCAAACCTTAGATCACTTAGCAAAACTTCAAGAGTGAAGTTTCCTTCTCTTGCACTCTACTCTATTCAACTTTGCATTCTACTCTCTCTACTACTTACAATTACTTCGCATCAATACAATTCCATACCATCTCATATCTCCATGATAAAGGAAAATTTCCTTCCTTTATATTGAGTCCATAAAATAATTCTTTGAGTTAGTTGTTAGACCGTCTCAACTAACCATTATAGGACTACATCAAGAACACATTGCACTTAGTTATAACATTAACCTTCCACCTTACAACTTGAATTTCTTTGCATATATGCAATATCATGATGAGTGAGCTTAGCCATGTCATCACCAACATGTCTTCTTCACATCCTCAACCTTGATTTTCATAATATCATTTCTTCTAAGAGATATAACAAGTTCACTAGAACATGCCTCTACAAACTCTATCTCAAAATAGGCATCACCAAAACTTACATAACTTCTTCTAGACTTATTATTTCCTCTTTTGATGTTAACTACATATATTAGATACTTAAATGTACCTCCCATAACCTTAGATAGTTAGAATACTCAACAAGCCACCCATACCAACTTGATCTTTTTGTTTCTCTTTTATCAGATACCATAAAAAATTGATATGTTGACATCAATGATAAACTCAATCCTGAATGTAACATATCATCATAGTAACATATCTAAAATACTCCCCCATAGGAATATCATCAACATTCATCTCTCAATAGTGTAGATACATGTCTTTTGATTCCTCTTTCATTATAAAATTCATTGAATTCATTAAAGATAAATTCTACTACTCTATGTGATCTTAAGCATTTTAACTTCTTACCTGTGTCTTTCTCAACTCTAGGTAGATACCACTTGAATTTTTGAAAAGCTTCAAATTTATCTTTTAAGTACATTACTGCCATCATGCTAGAATAACCATCAACAAAAAAAATGAAGAATTTGTCTCTAGTGTAGCTCTTTGTACCTATTGGTCCACAAAGATCTATATGAACTAGTTTGAAGACTTCTTCATTATTGTAATTCTTTCTTTTGAAACTAGTTTTACCCATCTTTCCAATTTGACATTGTTTTCATATGGCCATTTTAGGTTTCTTTAGATTTATAATACCTCTTATTCTTTTATTTCTTCTCATAGTAACTATATTATCAAAGTTTACATGATGCATCCTTTTATTCCATAACCAAATTTCTTCTACATGTGCCAAGAAGCACGAACTATCAAAAAGATCAACATAGAATAGATTACCTTTTGTCTAATTGTTAGTTCAAACTAGGTTTCCTTTACCATCCAGAAGCATGGCCTTCTCATTCATGAATTCTACCTTGAATCCAATGTTGTTCATTTGTACCACAATTAGAAGATTATGTCTCATTCCTTCAACCTAGTAGGCATTATCACATCTAATTCCATCAATTAATGTAATACAACATTTTCCCTTCACATAATATGGTTCATTGTTTCCAAATTTAATAGTTCCACCATCATAGTGCTCCAAGTGTTGAAACATTTTTTTCACCATTCATGTGATGATAGAAACCACTATCTATTATCCATGTGTCATTCTTGCTTACATGAGAAATAAATGCCACCTTTTCATTATCCTCATCATTTGATTCATCTTTAATAGAAGTATACACCATTTTATCTTCATTGTCACTATCAAAATCTTAAGCAATATAATAATATTTCTTACCTTTGTCTTTGTAGTCTTTGTAGCTTTTGAAATCTTTCTTTCCTTTTAACTTGTTGTATTTTTTGTCTTCTTTACTTTTCTTATTTGGACACCTTGTAGCAATGTAACAAACTTCTTCACAAGAAAAATAAATCAATAGAATTCTTCCTTTATGTTTACCTTCACCTTTTGGTAATCTTCTTGCAAGAAGGGCTTCAATAACTTCAAGGTCATCATTAGATTCTTCTTCTTTTTCAATTTTACACTGATTTCCTTTTGAGCTTCTTCCCTTTCTACCAAGAGTTTGTTCGGCTTTGAAAGTTGATTCCATGTTGCAAGATCTAGGAAGATAGTTATCAAAGTGAAGGATTTGAGAAATACAAATCCATAAAGCCCAAAGAATACCTACATGTAAAAACCTATTATAGAGAAGAAAAAGACCAGAGGAGGCAAGGGTTTTTCTCTAAAAATATGTAAATTGTATTCTTAGAAATGAAAAAGATGTAAGATGATTAAAAAGGATCTATCCTTATAGAAGGAGATTGAAACCAAAAAAGGGTAACCTAAAAGGTAAATGCTATTTAATAATTACTAATTAAATAAGAATGCAAACGGTACTTAAAGTGAAATATTAAGAAGGGAGAAAAGATAATTTAATAAATGAAATGAAATGAACCTTTTTCTCTAACACCCCCCTTAAGATGAGCAACAACACAGCTATAAAAAATGTAGAAAGAACAAAGAAACTACAATGCAATGTGGAAAAAAAACTTGGGTCTCGACAATAAGGCCTGATGAGGTACCCAATTACAATAAAATCTCTATGAAATGAATAAATAGAGAAAACCTAGTGGGGAAAACTCTACTCCAAAAAGAGATAGAAAAAGGAAGCACAAATGAAATATCTCAAGAGAATCTCTCAAGAATATAAGTACAATGAAGCCTCTATGATAGAAGCTTGAGATTGCATAACTCCCTAGAATGGTAGAACTCCTATATCAATGAATATACCAATGTGGCTCCAATCTAAGGGAAACAGAGGCAATGGCCAAGGATGATAAAACCCATGTATGTAAGGTGTAGCTAGAATTCCTAGTTGGTTCTCAAAGAATAAAGCATGAGAATCCTAAAATGGAATCTCCAATTGAGGTGGAATAGCAGGTGTTTTGAATCTATCATCTAAGAAGAGATGTGTGTCCTCTAATATATCCTCAACAACTACAGTAGGTGACTTGATGACTATAGTTGAAATAGTAGGACATGTTGAAGAGTAATCTTGTGTAAGAGATGGAATCTAAATATGAGGTGAAGGTGTAGAAGTCACAACACTAGTCTTAGGAACAACACATAAGTTAAAGTGACTTCACTTCACCTTAGTAGAATCTCATGAAAAAGGAGAGTGAGTCTCTAATAGTGGAGATGGTGGACCAAAATGTGAGAAGGAATATAGATGGGAAGCATGATCAATATTCCATGTAGAAATAATATTATCTATCTCACTATATCTGATGTGCACTGAATCTTGTGCAAATTCAATTGTCTTCCCTATCCCACTATGTTTAATTTGATAAATAGGGAGAAGGTTAGAGGAAAAAGATGGAATACAATGTACATTATGAAATGTATCATCATCAATGTCAATAGAACCTTTCCCACATATAGTCATAGTAGTGTTGTTCCCCATCAAAATGTATTGAGTAGGAGAAGCCTCAAAAGAAGAGAACAAATCCTAGGAAGATGACATATGGTGTGAAGCACTTGAATCCAATAACAATCTAGAAGAATGAGGAATATTACTCACACTTAGTTCATGACCCTTTCCTATATCTTTACCATCTAATTCAAGTGATGGTGATGAAGAAGGTCTATGAGAACTAGAAGGAATATCAATATTGCTCATCTAAAGGAGAGCTATCAAATTTGTAACCTGTTTGGCATAGTCATCTAACTTCTTCTCATAGAAATGTGACTCATCATGATTAGGCTTAGTACAATAAGAACATTTTAGTCTTTTTTGTTTTGATTTGCCTTATTTAGGAGTAGGTAGCCTTGATGAACCGTGCGTGTTGGAATCAATTTAAGATTCTCTAGAATGAGATTTGTGATTCTTCTCCTTCATCCCTAAAGATGGCCAAACTACTAATGCATGAGTCTTAGAGCCTATGAGAGAATCTAATTAAGAGAGCTTAGCTTTCTCTCAAGTCAAATGATCACAAAAAATTTGAAAGGATGGCATAGAAAATCTATTACCCAAAGCATCTTTGGTGGAATAGAAAGTAGAAGAAAAAATATGAAATTTTCCATGAAGCTTAGAAAGGATCATGTAGATACACTCGGTGTTAGTCTTCATTTTCCCACAATCCTAAAATAAAGATCCCAATTGTTTGAATTTCATCAAGAAGTCCTTAATGGAGGGAAAATAATTTGGTATAAGAGAGGTAAGCTTTTCCTTAATCTAAAGTTCCCTAAACTCATTCATTGTACCAAACAAGCCTTCAAGCTTGGTCCACATAGCTAGAGGAGTATTCCACCCATCAAGATGAAACTGTAGACTATCATAGACCTGTAAGGAAATTAATCATATTACCTCATCCATCTTGTTCTTATGTTGTATGACCTCAAAAGGCCTTTGTAAAACTAGATGCACTGCATCTAAACAAGACCACAACCCTTTGGACTAGAGAATTCATGGCATCAAGGTCTTCCATGTGGAATAGTTATGAGGGGTCAAAAGTTCTAGATAAGAAGAGGTCTTGACCATTATTTTAGAAAGTTTTGAATTGTTTTTGAATGAAATTTTAGTATACATAAGTAAATAATAGAGACAATATAACAAAACACTTCCGATAATGAAAAAAACTAAACCCTAACTACTAGTAGGAATGTGTAAATGAAAGATGAGCAAAAAGGCTTTAGATATGAATCACAAATACCTATTTTTTATAGGCCAAAAAATGACCAAATGTTGAAAGAGGTATGTCCACTCAATATTACTACAAACTAATACTAGATCTAGAAAGTAGACAATAAATCATGTACTTTAAAAAAAATTGCACCTAAATATGAACCAGAATGAAGCCTTTGAAGTTGGAAAAATTAGGATTTGTAATTTTTAGAAAACTTCAAAAATAAAGATCAAAGACCACCTACACTAATGTGTAGATCACAAAATTCTACCCCAAAAAAAAAAAAATGCTTAGGAAAAGGAGTCCATATCAGTGAGATATCATTGTTTGAAAATCACCTCTATAAATTTTTTTTTTTAAATCATCATTTTCTGACCTCTAAAAATGTCCAAAAAATGCTTGAAAAATGTCATATTTGTTTTGTCAAACCCTCATTCTCTTTTTTCTCTAAATACTGAACAAGCTACAACTGATTTGGCTCTAATTGTTGGAAATATGGAAGAAGTAACTGATATGGGGGGTAGGGGGTGAATCAATTACCACTAAAATATTTCAAATACCTTGGATGTTAACAGTAAAATTGATTGTTGTTGTTATTTAGTAAACACACAAAAAATGTTGTAACTTAGTAAATGTAGAGTGTGATTTACTTTTAACTGATCTTAAAACATTAATAGTGATTAATTTGAAAACATAGGAGAAATAACATGAACACATGAGAGATAGGGATTTAACGTGGAAACCCAATATGAGAAAAACCACCAATGTAACTAGTTACTATTTTCACTCTTCTGAAGTGAGCCTTGTTAGGAGCTAACCTAGTTAAAGGTTACAAAACACACTGTTAGGTGTGACCTTGTTAGATGATTTGATCACCCTAGAAGGAGTGGCCTTGCAAGAGGTCTTAAAAAAATTTAATGGAACTATCACCTTGTTAGAGGATTTAAAATTGGTTGTTAAACCAACTCCATTAAGACATTTTAGATCACTGCTACAATGGTAAGAAAGTAACAATGAAATGACCTGATTGTGATGCAACTATATTTGCTGATTACAGATCTCTAGTCTGCTTCATACTATATCCTTCTTGATCAAATAAAGCTTTTTTTCTCCACAAGGATACCTACTTATCCTTCAAGTTCACTCTCACTCTTACTTTCATAATTCAATTAGCACACACACACACACACAACACACACACACACACACACACACACACACACACACACACACAAATTTCAATTTGACATTTCATTTATGCCATCTAGATTATCAAGTTGGCTCAGTTAGAAATTACAATAGCCAATAATCATCACCATATTTAGCTAGAAATGATACTTAAAATAATTAAGCTTCTTATGTCAAAACAACAAAATCATTTATTGGTTGACCTTGCTCAATAAACACTAGTTTTGAGATGATTTCCTATGTTAACCAATAGATGCTTGGTTAACACTATAAACTTGCAAAATCCTTTGGCAACTGAGTGAACTTGATGAACACTGACTCTATCCAATTTTCCTTTGCTAACCATGAGAACTCAATTAAAATTGATTCCTGCTAGGATTCTTTTGATGCCTAAGTGAGCTCGGTACACACTGTCTTTGCAGAGCAATCTTTTAGGAACACTTAGTAGACAAGGAAAACTATCTCGCTGACCAAGTGAGCTTGGTAAGCACTAACTAACAACTGATATGACATTTTTGTAACATCAAAGACAACACACAATTAGATAATTGTATCCAACAATCTCCCTCTTTGGCAGTGATGGCAACACAATATTTCATAGCATAATGAAATTTCAGAACAAGACTTTCTCTGATAGAAATTTTATCCCTCTTAGATTTGTACCAAAAATTTCTTTTCTTTCATGCAGTAATCTCCCTCTGTGAAGGAATTACATAACTTCTTTGATATTATACTTCTCTCTCAAAACAAATTTCAAAAAGATATGACAATAAAATTATCCCTCTTTGAGAACACATGCCAAAGACAACACATATCAAATTAGTATCAAGGTACCTTGAGTACTGATTCATATGCAATATTTTCTTATGGTGCATCAACTAATTGATCTTCAACTTGGTTCCTGATGATGCATCACTAAAACTTTATTTAGTGAGCTTTAGATAGGGGAATGATCCCTAACTTACTTCTTAGATATAAGAATGCATCCTTAGGTAATGGCTTGGTGAATATGTCTAATCTATTCTTTTGTCTGAACATATTCCAATCTAATTTCTTTATCCTGCATTAATTCTTTGACAAAATGATATTTTATAGAAATGTGCTTAGTTTTGGAATACATCACTAGGTTCTTTGATATGTTAATTGCACTGATGTTATCACAATACATGACAATTGGTTCTTTGATCTCAACTTTCATGCCTTCCAACAACTATTTAAACCAAACAATATTAGAATAGTTCACTGCTACTGCAACATATTCTGCTTCTACTATAGATTGGGATGTGTAGTTTTTCTTTTTGCTTGTCCACCACTTGTACTCTTTATATCATCAAGATTTCCTGCCCAATCAGCATTAGTGAATACATTTAGGTCTAAGTTTCCTCCAATTTTTTACCATAAGCCATAGTCTTTAGTACCTTTCAGATATCTCAAAATTCTTTTGATTTCCATCATATGATTTTTACTAGGTTTAGCTGAGAATCTTGCCACTATCCAAACTATTGAAGCAATATCAGGCCTTGTATGAACTAGATACTATAATTTTCCAATCACTGATCTATATAAGGTCTGATCTACCTCTTTTGAATCATCATCTTTGGTAATCTTTAGTCTAGTACACATGGGGGTTCCAACTAGTTTAGAATCTTCCATTCTAATTTCTTTGAGTATCTCTTTGATATACTTAGATTGAGTAATGTAGATACTATTCTTGTTCTATTGTATGTAAAGTCCAACAAAGAATTTTATCTCACCAAACATGGACATTTCAAACTCTTTGTCCATTTTTTCTAAAACTTCTTTGCATAGATCATTATTTCCTATAAATAGAGTGTCATCTACAAATATTTTTGCCAATACAATCTTGTTATCTGGTCCTTCTTTGATGTACACACTATTGTTATCATTAGTTCTCTAAAAACCAATATGTATAAGGTAGTTGTGCAACCTCTCATACCATGCTCTAGGAGCTTATTTCAGACCATACAATACTTTGTGTAATTTGTAGACTATGTCCCTTCTATCTGGATCAACAAAACCTTATGGTTGCTCAATGTAGACTTCTTCACCAAGAATACCATTGAGAAATGTAGATTTAACATCCATCTCATATACTTTGAATCCTTTGTTAGTAGCATACACAAGTAGAGTCCTAACACCTTCTAATCTTGCAATAGGAGCAAAAGTCTCACCATAATCAATTCCTTCTTCTTAAGAATATCCTTTACACACCAGTCTTTTTTGTTTCTTGATACTTATCCATCTTCATTTAGCTTATTATTGAATACCCATTTTGTTCCAATCACATTTTTATCTTTAGGCCTAGGAACAAGAATCCAAGTTTTTCTCTTCTCTATTTGTTTTATTTCTTCATTCATAGCCTTATCCAACTTTCATTTTCCAATGCATCTTTAAAATTTCTAGGTTCAAAATCAACAAGTAAACATGTACCTTTTAGCTTACTTCTTGTCATAGTACCTTCTAATTTATTTCCAATGATATGATCAGGTGCATGATGCCTTCTAACATACTTGGCCAATACAGGTTCTTTTCCTTTTGAATGAATTGTATTGTCTTCATTTTGAATTTCAACTTCTAGGTGTGGTTTCTCAGACTTGGTAGGCATTGGCTCAATAACTTTAGAATGTCACTCAGGCCCTTGTGATGTTAGGAACCTGTGTGTTCCTTCTATTTATTTTGTTACAGTAGAGTTGTTGGACGCATATGCTTTGTAAGTCATCCTGTGAGTTTATTTTATTATCCCACATGCATAGGTAGTATTACTTTTCTAGATCGTACCCAGTATATAAGAATAGGTTGAGGCCCTTGATGGGCACGGACGAATTTATTGTATTGAGCTTGCTCAAAGGAGGTTACCCCCTCGAAGTGGCCTGCGATCAGTAGATTTATTCTGAGTTCTTCTATCACTTTGTATTCTGTTATTTCGAGCATTCTCACGATATTGCTATAAGGAGGTTCTTCTCATCTGGTATCAGAGCACTCTCTTGGGCTCGCTGGGTGGAAATTACATCAAATTTTTTTCTGTCGTGGCCTTCAGGTTCCTCTCACTTCTAATATCTCTTGTTATTGCAATAACTCTTTTCAGTTGTTCTGTCTGTGAGTGAATTTTTCTAAGTCGACTGTTAAAAAAAAAAAAAAAAAAAAAAAGAGTAAAAATTTTTCTATTTTTTAGTCGTAGCTTCCTTGTTTGCTTTCTGTTTCTGCTCATACTTCCGCAGAACATCTGCAATATCATTTCGCATACTTCCTTCCTTGGCGACCCAACCCCAAATTTTACATATCAAAGCCCTAAATCCCTCATTTATCTAATTTTAGGGTTTGCCCTATCTTTTTCACCTCTCATCCAATCGCCACCAAACTGAGCCACAAGATTCAATTCCTCATTTTGCTCCCTTATCCCTCTTGGACTGTTCGCCTCATTTCGCCTCCCTACCCTTGAAACCCTCATTTTTCTTTTTCCCTTGTCCCCAGATAGTCTCCCACCACCCGTCGAACACCCATTTCCTATATGAGTTTTACCCAAATCCAAGTTTGCCGTAACTAAAAAAGTTTTTGTTTCTCATCTTCTACCCATTTCAAAAAAATTTTAAAAAAAAAAAAAAAAAAAAAAAACCTTGTTTTATGGTTGTTACGCGTACAGGAGCAAAAATCATGGAAGAGGAAATTGCATCCCTCAAAACCAGACTTCAAGATCTGGATGACAAAATTCTGGGTCTTAACTTTCAGCAGTCAGCCATGAGCCGAAACCATTCAGGAGATACTGGGTCCTCTTCTGGCAATTTCCATGGACCAAAGCTTGATTTTCCACGCTTCGATGGTTCTGATCCGACTGGATGGATCTATAGGGCAGAGCAGTATTTCAGCTTGCATAATACTTTGGATAACCACAAAGTCTCCCTTGCATCTTTTCATTTGGAGTCTCTCAGCATCATCAGTTCACACCGTATGGAAAAACTTCTTAAGAAGAATTCACATGGTGTCATCGCTCAGCTCCATTCCATTCAGATGCAGCCATCAGCAGTCTCTAGCACTCCTGCCGATCTCCAACACATTTTGGACAAGTATTCTGGTATATTTGCTGAACCTGTGGGATTACCTCCTTCTCGTCCAGAGGACCACCGTATTCAGCTCCTTCCTAGCAGTGTTCCGCCCAACATCAGGCCCTACCGCTACCCATTTCATCAGAAGACCGAAATCGAGATACTTGTCCGTGACTTACTGAAGCAAGGTATTATTCGCCCTAGTACCAGTTCCTTTTCTTCTCCAGTTCTGCTTGTTCGCAAAAAAGATGGGTCATGGCGACTCTGCATTGATTTCTGAGCACTTAATCATCTCACTATAAAGGACAAGTTTCCCATTCCAGTTGTTGATGAACTTCTTGATGAAATTCATGGGGCTCATTTTTTCTCCAAGTTAGATCTTCGTTCTGGGTATCATCAAATTCGGGTTAATGAGGAGGATATACCTAAAACTGCCTTCCGCACACATGATGGTCACTATGAATTTTTAGTCATGCCCTTTGGCCTCACGAATGCTCCTTCAACATTTCAGGCAGTGATGAATAACATATTTCGACCATACCTCCGAAAATTCATTCTGGTCTTCTTTGATGATATCCTCATATATAGCAAAACTTGGGCTGAGCATCTCCATCATCTGGAGCTTGTCTTGCAACTTCTCTCTGATCATCAACTCTGTGCAAAACTATCTAAATGTGTGTTTGGCCAGGAGGAAGTGGAGTATCTCGGGCATATTGTTGCACACCATGGAGTGCGGGTGGATCCTACAAAAATAGATGCCATGAAAACTTGGCCGCATCCTAAAACTCTCAAGAGCCTTCAGGGTTTTTTGGGGTTGACTGGCTACTACCGCAAGTTTGTCAAAGATTACGGGAAAATTGCAGCACCATTGACAGCTCTGTTAAAAAAGGATGCCTTCTCCTGGACCCCTGTTGCTGAGACTGCATTTGAACAACTGAAACAGGCTATGTGCAGTACACCTGTTCTCGCGATGCCAGATTTTTCCAAACCCTTCACTACTGAGAGTGATGCCCTTGGCAATGGATTGGGTGCTGTTCTCCTGCAAGATGACCATCCTATTGCGTTCACTAGCAAAGCCCTCTCTGGTAAGAATCTAGCCCTCTCTACTTATGAAAAAGAAATGATGGCTATTTTGCATGCTGTACAGAAGTGGCGGCCATACCTCTTAGGGAGTCATTTTTGCATCAGAACCGATCACCAAAGTCTGAAATACTTCCTGGAACAACGGGTATCCTCTCCTACACAACAGAAATGGGTCAGCAAACTCATGGGGTATGATTATGAGATCACCTACAAGAAGGGTAAGGAGAATATTGTGACAGATGCTCTTTCTCGCACATTTGATAATCAAGCTTCCCTTTCCGCTATTTCTAAGCCCATTCCCAATTGGTTAGCGTCTGTTCAGCAGGGCTATGACAGTGACTCTTCTTTATCTCAAATCATTCACCAGCTAGCCAATAATCCTTCTGCTATACCACATTACTCTTGGGATGGTGCTTCTCTTCGATACAAGGGTCGGCTAGTGCTTCCTCAGAACCCAGCTCTACATCAGGCTATTTTTTATGAACTCCATGCTTCTCCTTCAGCAGGGCACTCAGGCTTCCTCAAAACTTATGAGCGAGCAAGGAGAAACTTCTTTTGGAAAGGGATGAAACAGACGATTCAACAGATGGTGGCTGAATGTGATACTTGCCAACGCCACAAGGGTGAAACGACCCTCCTTCCTGGCTTGCTCGAACCATTGCCCATCCCTACATGGATTTGGACTGATATTTCTATGGATTTCATTGAAGGGCTTCCTAAATCCGGTGGCAAGACAGTGATCTTGGTTGTGGTTGATCGTCTCTCGAAATATAGTCATTTTTGTGCCCTCAGCCACCCCTATACTGCCTCCTCTGTTGCACAAATCTTCATGGACCAGATATTTCGTCTTCATGGACTCCCTTCTTCCATTGTCTCTGATCGTGATGCAACTTTTACCAGTCATTTTTGGACTGAACTGTTTCAGAAAACTGGCACCAAACTGAAGATGAGTTCGGGCTATCACCCACAAACTGATGGTCAAATGGAAATTGTCAATAAATGCTTGGAAACTTATCTTCGTTGCTTCACTTCCGAACAGCAACATCAGTGGGCCAAGTGGCTCCCTTTAGCTGAATGGTGGTACAATACCTCTTACCACACTGCCTCTAAAATGACTCCATATGAAGCAGTCTATGGTCAGGCACCTCCAGTGCTCCTTCCCTACACTCCCAACAGCTCACCAGTCCAGGCAGTTGACATAGTTCTCCGCAGCAGGGATCAGATTCTTCGTACCTTACAGGATAATCTTCACATGGCCCGTAATCGGATGAAACAACAAGCAGATCAACACCGTTCTGAGCGCTCATTTCAAGTTGGGGATATGGTTTTTCTTCATCTACAGCCATACAAACAATCCTCCCTAAAGCTGAAAGGGCGTCATAAGATGGCCCCAAAATTTTATGGGCCTTATCAGGTTCTGCAGAAGATTGGTTCAGTTGCTTATAAACTGGAACTTCCTCCTTCTTCCCGCATTCATCCAGTCTTTCATGTTTCTTGTCTAAAGAAAGTTCTGGGTACCACTGTCAGAGCACAAACTACTCTCCCTGAAATGGATACGGAAGGATCCATTATCCTGGAGCCGGTGGCAATCATTGACCAGCGCACTCGCCAGCTTCGCTCTCGCTCCATCTCTGAGGTCTTGATTCAGTGGCATGGCATGCAACCAGAGGATGCTACCTGGGAACCCCTTCTTCAGATTCAACAACAATTTCCACACCTTAAGCTTTGAGGACAAAGCTTTTTTCTAAGGGAGAGGGGATGTTAGGAACCTATGTGTTCCTTCTGTTTATTTTGTTACAGTAGAGTTGTTGGACGCATATGCTTTGTAAGTCGTCCCGTGAGTTTATTTTATTATCCCACATGCATAGGTAGTATTACTTTTCTAGATCGTACCCAGTATATAAGAATAGGTTGAGGCCCTTGATGGGCACGGACGAATTTATTGTATTGAGCTTGCTCAAAGGAGGTTACCCCCTCGAAGTGGCCTGCGATCAGTAGATTTATTCTGAGTTCTTCTATCACTTTGTATTCTGTTATTTCGAGCATTCTCACGATATTGCTATAAGGAGGTTCTTCTCATGTGACTTAGTTTGAATTTCTTGCAACTCAGTAACTAAGGAAGACTCAAGAGTAGAAGTCAACTTATTGATAGATGTGTTTGGAAATGTATTAGGTTTGATGTAAACAAATCTTCTATAATCTTTTGGTTCCTTTTTGCTTTCTTCTTTAGTCTTTTCTGCAAACCCATCAATTCTCAAATGTGCACTTTCTATGATTTTATGAATAGACAAATTCAAACATCTATATGCCTTACTTCTACAAGAATATCGTAAGAATATAGGTTCATCACCTTTCACATCAAACTTGCCTCTTCTAGATTCTTTCAAGATATAATATTTACTTCCAAATACTTTTAGGTAACTTACATTGGGTTTGTAGCCATACCATAATTCATAGGGAGTTTTATATGAGTCCTTCTTTAACTATACTCAGTTCAAAGTATGAACTGTAGTGCTGATGGTTTCCTCCCAATATTTTATAGAAATTTTATTTTTAATCATTAGAGTCCTTGCACAATCCATGATAGATCTATTTCTTCTTTCAGCTATTCCATTCTACTTGGGAGTACCAAGGGCCAATACCTATCTTTTAATTCCTCTTTCAATGCAAAAGTTATTGAGTTCATTTGAGATGAATTCACTACATTTTTCTAATCTTAAGTATTTCAATATTTTCCATGTTTCTTTCTATATTCTTGCTAGATACCATTTGAATTTCTCAAATTCTTTTGACTTCTCTCTAAGATATATAATAGTCATCATTATTGAATAGTCATCAACAAAAAGAATAAAGAATTTTTCTCCACCATAGTTTTCTATTCCAATGGGTCCACATAGGTTGGTATGTACAATTTCCAAGACATATTTAGACGAATAGTTTTTTCTTTTTAAATTAGTCTTTCCCATTTTGCCAATCTGACAATTTTTGAATAAATCAATGTCTAGTTTCTTCAAACTAGGAATACCTCTTACTTTTCTAAATTTTCTTATCTTGACCATATTATCAAAGTTTACATGACATAATCTTTTTTTCCATAACCAACTTTCTTCCATTTGACCAATAAAACATGAACAACCACCAAGATCAAGATAAAATAGGTTACCTCTTGTCTTGCCTTGCCATACATGAATTCTACCTTGAATCCAATGTAAATTAGTTGTACCACACTTAGTATATTATGTTTTAGTCCTTCAACCCAATAGGCATTGTCACAAACAAGTTCTTTGGTTAATGAGATTTAGCCATTCCCTTTTATGCAGCAAGGTTCATTATTTCCAAACCTTACACTACCACCATCATAGTCTTCAAAGTGTTAAAACTTTGTTTTGTCTCTAGTCATATAATGTGAACATCTAGGTCTATGATCCATGTGTCATTCTTACTAACATGAGAGATAAGTTCCATCTTATCTTCTTCTTCATCAAATTCATCTTTCACAACAATGTATGTTATTTCAACTTCACTAGTATTAGAATCTTTAGCCATAAAACAAGTCTTCTTACCTTTTTCATTGAATGATTTGTGACTTTTGAAATTCTTCTTGCCAGTTCACTTGTGACTTTTCTTCTCATCCTTGCTTTCTTTGTTTGGGCACCTAGTAGCAATATGACTAATTTCTTCACATGAAAAATAGATTATAGGAATATTACCTTTGTATTTTCCTTTGCCTTTAGAATATTTCCTTGCAAGTAAAGCTTCAACAACTTCAAGATCACTAGTAGAACTTTCTTTTGATTCTTCTTCACTTTCTAACTAAATGTCTTTTCTTTTCTTGCCTTTCTCCTTAAGTGAAAGTTTGGCCTCAAATGCAGATTCAATATTCTTGGAAGCTAGAACATAATTGTCATAGTTGTCTAGCTCAAAAGCTACCAATATTACTACTAAGGTATCCAAAGTTATCTTGTGATTTGGCTCACACCTCTTTTCTTGAATAATATCTACTCTAATTGCATAGATAAGAAACAATGTTCTGAGAACTTTTCTTACAATGGTTTCTTCCTTGATTTCTCCTCTAGAAGCTTTGATTGCACTAACACTTGCTTTGATTCTTTCCACATACTTGGCAACATTTTCATCTTCTCTCATTCTCATTTGATCAAACTGTCCTTAAAGGCTTTCTACTTTAACTCTCCTCACATTTTCATCACCACCATAGATTTCCTTTAACTTGTTCCACATATCAAAAGTAGTTTAGCTATCCTTGATCTCATCAAATTCATCATAGCTAAGAGCAGATGCAATATCAATCATCATGGTGTTATGGTTCTTTTTCTCAACAATATGTCCAATAAATAACGTACTAGTAGGAGTTGTGTATTCTTCATCAAGTTATTTTAAGCTTGAATCACTAATGGAAGCCAAATGAAGTCTCATGAGTCCCTGCCATGTTGAAAAGTTGTCTCTATTAAGCTTTGGAATCTCTCTCTTATAAGACATCTTGATCTTTAGCTTAGATCCTTAAAACCTTTTTTGCAAGCACCAAAAACTCTGATACTAATTGTTGGAAATATAAAAGAAGTAACTAAGAGGATAGGGGGTGAATTAGTTACCACTAACATATTTTAGATCCCTTGGATGTTAACAATAAAACTAATTGCTGTTGTTAAGTGGTAAACACACAAAAAATGCTATAATTAATTGGTAAAGACAAACAATTTTAGCATGAATCAGTGTTAACTGATTAATACTATGAACTTGCAAAATCCTTTGGCAACCAAGTGAACTCAGCGAACACTAATTCTGTCCAACTTTCCTTTGCTAACCATGAGAAATCAATTAACACTGATTCATACTAGAATTCTTTTGATGCTCGAGTGAGATTGGTAGACATTATCTTCATAGTGTAATCTTTTAGGAACACTCGGTAGACAAGAAAAACTATCTTGCTAACTAAGTGAGCTCAGTAAGCACTAACTGACAACTGATATGCCATTTGTGTAACATCAAAGACAATACACAATTAGACAATTATATCCAACACTAATACCATAAAGGATTTAAGCAATACAAATCCATAAAGTCTGAAGAATACCTACATGTAAAAACCTTTCATACAGAAGAAAAAGACAAGAGGAGCCAAGGGTTTTTCTCTGAAAATATGCAAATTGTATTCTTAGAAATGACAAATATGTAAGATAATTACAAATGATCTATCCTTATAGAAGGAGATCAAAATCCAAAAAGGGTAACCTAAAAGGGAAAATGTTATTTAATAATTACTAATTAATTATAAATAAGAATGCAAAAGGTGCATAAAGTGAAATCTTAAGAAGTGAGAAAAGGTAATTTATTAAATTAAATTAAATTAAGCGTTTCCTCTAACACAAAGTTATGTCATTTTTGAGATCACATCTCATCTCTTGAATAGCTAAAACTCTAATTGCATAAATAGGAAGAAGAGTTCTTAATATCTTGTTGACTACAGTTCCATCTTAATTTTTTCCTCCTAATACACTAATTGCACTCACACTTTTCTTGATTATTTCATTGTATTTTTCATTTTTTTCATTTTCTCTCATCTTCATTTAATCAAATTGACCTCTTAAACTTTTTGCTTTGGCTCTCCTTAAATTGTCATCTATGGAACAAGATGCAAAAGATCTATGATAGAAGATAAGATGTGAATTAAGAAGGTTATTTGATTAATGGTTAAATATCCAAGAAGCTACAAAGAATACTTTGATCAAGGAGGATCCAAAGGTTAAGCCAGAATAGTGTTCTAAATCTGTAATCTACTTGCTTTGTTAATT
The DNA here is from genome assembly GCA_028749045.1 of Cupressus sempervirens. Classification (NCBI taxonomy): domain Eukaryota; kingdom Viridiplantae; phylum Streptophyta; class Pinopsida; order Cupressales; family Cupressaceae; genus Cupressus; species Cupressus sempervirens. The sequence continues at coordinate 34,131,332 of CM053787.1, forward strand.
AGGTCAATCATTGTTACTTTCTAGCAATTGTAGTAGTGAAAATATATCTTAACAGAGTTTACTTAATAGTTATTTTTTTGTAAATCTTCTAACTAGGTGACATTTCTAGATTGAAGTGTCTTAATACTTCTAACAATGTCACTCCTAACAAGGTGATTTAAATCATTTAATAAGGTCACACATAATAGTGTGTTTTGTAACCTTTAACAAGTTTGGCATCTCATAGGGCTCACTTTAGAAGAGTGAAAAGTTGTAACAAGTTGCATTGGTAGTTTTCCCAAATTGGGTTTCCATGTTAAATCTTGGTGTCTCATGTATTCATGTTATTCTCTTATTACTTTATATTTCTACAACTAAGTTATTAAAAGTTAATGCACATTAATATATCAAATTGCTTTGTTAATTGAGTTATAGTGGATCTCTAGTTCTAACCAAGCTATAAGTTTTATGATAGTTTTTATTGACATCTAAGAAATTTGGAAATTTTTTAGTGGTAACTGATTCACCCCTCCCCTCTTAGTTACTCCTTATAATTCAAATAAATTGTATCAGAGTTGTTGGTGCTTGTAGAATAGGTTTCAAGGACCTAAGCTAAAGATGAAAATGTCTTATAGAAGAGATATCCATAATTTTAACAAAGATAACTTCAATGCATGAAAAGATCTCATGAAACTACATTTGGCAACTATTGGAGATACATGCCTAAAATTCCTAAACAAAAAGTATGTCTCACCTCTTGATCTTTGGACTATGGATCAAATGGTAGAAAAGAAGAAACACAACACAATTATGATTAGCATTTGTTCTTCTCTCAATTATGCTAAATTTGATGAAGTCAAAGATTGTCCTACTACTCATGAAGTGTGCAACAAACTATAAAAGATCTATGGAAGAAGATAAGATGTGAATTAAGAAGGACATCTAATTAAGGGTACAATATCCAAGGAGCTACAAAGAATATTTCTAGAACCTTTTGTTTTGGTGGTGGATTCCAAATGATATATTCTAAAATGTATTCCTAACCCTAAACCTAATTCAAGTTACTTGAGGACATTCTAAGCATTGTAAAAGCAATTTTTGGTGGAGTTTGGGAGAAGGTACCATGAGAAGGGTTTTTTGCAAAATATGATAATATTGTAAGCCAATGGGGCATGCTGTGGAGTCTATTTTTGTTGTATTGAATGTAATATCATATCATTTTTTATAATAATATCCCCCCTTTCTTATTGTGTTCATTTTTTTGTCTTGGATTGTGCCTTCATCAAGTGGTATCAGAGTAGGTCTTCCTGAGTGTGTAGATAGAGCATTAACTATGAGGCAGTTTGTACTAGGACCGTGTGGTTGTAGGTTTTGATACAAAAAGATTTTTCCATGAAGGGAGCGTGGTAGAAGGGTTAGAGTTGTTACTCCTAAGGTTAGAGCCCTCTAGAGTCAATTCTAGGCATTATAGGAGGAGATCCATAAAGGGATGAATGTTGTCATAGGTGACAAAAGTGAGGAAGAAAATGGAGAAGAAGGAAATATTGGGCAAGAAGGGGAAGGAGATAGAGAAGTCCTAAATAGGGTAGAGGAGAAGCTTTTTAGGGCCATTACCAAGCTTGAAAAAAGACCTAAAATTAACATCATCATATTTTTGGGAAATCTAAACCTAGATGAGTTGATTGACTAGATCAATGAGCTAGAGGAATATTTTGAGTATGAGGATATTAGGGTTAAGTTGGAAAGGGAAAAAATGAAAGGCCATGCCAAAATCTACTAGCAAGAGATTCAGTTGGAAAGAAATAGGAGAGGAAAGGAGAAAATCACAAGATGGGATCGTATGGTGGACAAACTAAAGAAGTAGTTCATTCTTGTTGATTATGAGCTTGATTTGTTCAAAAAAATGCAAGGGTTAAAGCAAATAAGAAAATCTATCTAGGAATACATAGAGGAATTTTATGGAGTCCTTATTAGGGTAGGGCATGCAAAATCAAACAAAGAGAAGGTTTTCCATTACCTTAGTGGGTTAAGACTTAGCTTTTCGGAAGAGTTAAGTCTAGTTAGAATGACCAGTATTGAAGAGTCATACTAGTTTTTCTTGTGAGTTGAGGAGAAGCTAAAAAAAAATTTTGATGGAAGGAAAAGAAGGGACGATCAAGGAGGAAGGGGTGGTGGTAGGTCATTTGGAGGCCAAAATAAGAACCAAAAGAAAAATGAATATGTAGGTACTAGCTAAAATAAAAAGAACGAGAGTTTCAACCACTCCCATGATCAACACTTTTCAGATCAAAGAGGAAAAGGTAGAGGACATGGAAAAGGTTCATGATGAGGAGGCTTCTATGGTACCTATTTTCATTGCAATGATGAAGGTTATCATTCCTTTGAATGCCCTCAATGCCAAGGAATGACAAATAGGAGAATTGATGGTCAAGAGGGCCCCAACGTGGGTCTGGCTGAAAAAAAATTCATTTTCAAAAAACTAAACTAGCAAACTGATCCATTCATCACCTAATACTGATTTAAACCAAGCTCGATCACTGGACCATCAAATAAAACTCACTTTAACACTTCTTTGCAAATTATCATTTTCAGCTAACAAGGCCTGTCAGCTGGCTCTAAAAACTAATCCAAACACCTGACTAGGCTCTAAAAATTGGTGCACTAAATGTCTATTCCACACACTCTTACCCCATCAAATCTCATCTCATGATTAATTTGGGGTCAAAATATATTCATTGTCAAAGTTGACTTCTTAGAATTACCTACAAGTGAACACGTCATAAAGCAATAAAATAGGTTTGGATTTGGCTTTGAAAATTGGGCAAACTAACACATGGGAAGATGAAAACTGGGACATTGGTTCTTTGGTATGGACACTAAACACTCTCAAAGTGGCAATTCATGATACATTTCTGGGTACGAGATATTCATATGCAAACATAGCCTCCTATCACTGTTTGACACTTAGGTGAAAATGCAGAAATGACACCAGCTCAAAACAAGACTTCGCCAAATGACTCAGAATGTCAATTTATCATCAGGGAACAAGTGAAAAGGTTAAATGAAGGGTGTTAGAAACATTAAACACTATTTATACATTAACTCAACAACGGGGTACATAGGCTTCACAAAGCATTTATAGGCCTGATTTTCTCAAATTTTTTGAAATGTGACTAAAAATGAAGCATGCAATTTTTAGTCCCAACAGTGGCTCTTTCTGGGGATGCATGCCCCTTGTGGGCATGGCAAGGATTCAGATCTCTAGGAGAAGTAGACCAAACATCTAACAGCAAAAACTTTCCTGAACAGCTTTATTGAAAACAAACAACTACTACACCTACTATGTACAAACATTGCCGCCAGGCCACTGAACTTAGCAAAAACTTTTACCTCTGTCATATACTTGATTTTCATTCATGTCTTCATGAGGTAAACTATGATTATCATTCTCCTTTGTTTCACCAATCAGATCAGAATATTGAAACAAATTACTTGGTAAAATGAAACAACTTCCTTCTTTCTCATAATACATACATATATCAGCATTAGCTTCTACCTCATGCTCATTATGAGAAAACAAATCAGCATGCTCATAAGTATACAAACTGAACTAAGAATCAAAATCCAACAATGATTCATGCATGCTGATTAGAAGCACAAAAACTTCATAATCTACATCATTCACCAAGTTGCATGTACCAAAAACTTGAAACTCACCTTGTGTCTCCAGATGTGAAGAATGTGTGAAATCTAATCATTGCATACTTGCAACCATGTTACTCATTGAATCAGATTTCTCCTTTGCTGAAACCTCTTCACATTCTTCAAATAACTAATTAGTTACCAAACATGAAAACTCATTCTGAAAGTGTTGATCTAAACTATGTTGATCACTATCATTTTCTTCCTCTAACTGAATTTTGGAATAAACCTTGAAATTATCTTTACAAGACTTATCACCACATGAAGAAAATCTATAATCTGATTGACAACCTTCACTATTTTCCTCTTCATCATATGAAACATCAAAACAATGTTCAACAAGATCAACATAAAAAGAATTTGAAACAACATTAAACTTCCCTTCATTAACATTCTCTACATCCTAAAAATCATCATGTGCAAAAATGTTTGAGGTTCTATTATATACACCTCCAAAGTCTAACAAAGATTGTTCAAATTTTACCTCTTTTTCACATCAAACTTTGGGGAATTGATTTAACTAAAGGAGAAATTATTATGAGAGAAAATATGAAGATCCTTAGAAATACTTACATGCTCAAATTCTCAAGGTTTGTCTATCATTTAGATTCAATAAATTCCTAGCAGAGTCGCCATTTTGTTAGTTCTTGATTTAACAAAATTTGAACAACCAAGTATGCGAGGCAAGAATGCATCTATGGGTAGCTATCTCCAATAATGGACACACTTTACCAAGAACCTAGGCCAACTATAAGGCATGACCCTTCTTCTACTTTAGGCTTTGCAAAACCTAGGTGGTTGGACCTATAGATTCTTTATATGGTACCAGTTACCAAAGCATACACTGAAACTAATGTAAAGCAGATAAAACTCTTATTTCTCCTAATAACTCATGAAATAACATCAATCTACAATAGCTAAATGTAGATCTATGAATCTCAAAAGCTAAGTGAGGGCATCATAATTAAGTTCTTAAACATGAAAGGGAAATACAATTGATTATTGATGTTGATTTACAACAAATCCTCAAACATGAAACAATATAACAAGTGATCCTATAACTGATTAGTGCCTAATCCATTGGGAAATTTTATGAATTCAAAACATACATCTATGACATCAAGAAATATTTCATATACCCAGACATCAGATCTATCTAATCTCCTTGTGACTCAGACATTAGTGTTCATTTGGGTCTCATTCTCACAAAATATCCTTCTCAAGTAACCAGTAACCTTGTTTAAACATATCAAGCATTTACTTGGCCCTTTGGTCCAACAACAAAATACATAAAACATACAACCTGAAGGGGATGCAAATGGATCTTAGATCTTTGTTCCAAGACCACATAAGAATTATAGATTGCTAAGGTAGGAGACAATAACCAAAATGAAACTAGTGAAGTTATTGCTCATATGCATTGATTTCCTTGAAACTATACATTCATATGCATAATATTGAAACATGAAAATACCTAACATATCAGAACTTGCTATATTATCTGCACTACTACTATTCATATGAAAGAATTATGCTAAAGTATGGTATCATAGTCAAGGAAAAACATCAAAACTGGAACCAGAATATGGTCTCACAATAATGTGCAAATTTTCTCCCTAGAACTAGAACCTACTGGTTTCTCAGTCACAAAAATTGGAACCCCTACCAGGAGAAAGAAAAAGATAGATATAGGAAGAAGAAGAGACTCTCATATCTAATTAGGAGATGACAAGTGTCCCTTCAAAATTCCTTCCAAAAAGCAAAAAAAATATCTCTCTACCTTCTCTCTATAACTAAAAATCAAATCTCATCATTTTTTCTCTTAGAGGCATAAAGAATCTCAGATATTTTGATTTGGAAAGGTAATTGACTTTTGATGTCAAATTCTAACTCAAAGTGAAAGGTGAAAATCAGTTATAAGACCACAAAGGAAAAAAAAAAAACTTTTCGGATTAGTTTTTTTTTTACCCAAGATTCAACAAGTCTTCACATCTGCCTTTTAACCACTCTTAATGATCAATGATGAGTTTTTCCCATTCTACTTCCAGTACTCCAAAATTCACAAAATGGCTTATAGAATGAATTGGTAAGTACCTGTGCAAAAACCAACCTCAAATTCAAAAAATTTAGCTCTTCCTAGTTTCAGTGGTATATTGGAGTGCCTATTTCGGTAAAAAATTGAGCCTCTGGTAGCCCTTTGGAAAATACTCCTCTGGTAGGGAACTTAGTGTGTCTGCAACTTTTTGATTTTAAATTTTCCAAATTTAAAAATGCCTAATGTTGAAACTTATGAAAATAACCTTTTTAAAATTAAAATGGATCTGACATGCACATTTTGAAAAAAATAATAAAGACCATATTTCTTATTATTTTCCAAATTTCTCCTCTAGAATTGAGGTCAACCCCAGGTTTGACCAGTGCCACTTGGCACTTCCTAATCGGATACCTAATATGAATGCTACATGTCATCTCCTATTTTTCCCACTCATTGCATCTACCATGTCATCAAACAGGAGACCCACTGCCATGTGTTGTCACCTCATCAACCCTTGCTATGTCACCATAGTTAACTAGTGAGCACTTTCGATTGGCGAGTTAGTGAAATTTCTTTGATCAGGACACGTGTCATCATCCTAGTGAATCTCCATTTCATATGCCACATCATCATCATTGCAATTTTGTTTAAAATTTTGCATCAGTTACGTTGATGTCACCTGTGGGGCCCATGTGCACGCTATAGCCTTTTGAAAAGATCTTTGTCTCATAGACGTATTAAAATGGAGGTGTTGGAGTATTTGATCAACTAAGTGTTCCCTACCATAGTAAATGTGGGACAAAACTTTATAACCCTACAGTCATCTATTGTAGATCTGACTTTTCAAAGCTTTCCTATACATCTCCTAAATGGACATGGAGTTCCCAATAAATCGTGGAAGCCATCTTCCATCCAGTGGGAGGTATGTCACACACTGTAGGCTTTATGTTTTTAGGGATCCACTCCACAAAGTAGGATGAAATCTTGTTTTGAATGTTGATCATCTGCTTATCCACTTCCTTGGTGCTCATTTTGTCTCTGAACATGGCAGAGGTTGTTAGGTACCTTCCATGTCTTTGATCTACAACACACATCATGTTCTTTGAATCCAACATTTGTTGTGTGAGCTCTAGAACAATCAGTGCTTGATATTACTTTGTGATTGTGCAGACCTCTACTTTAATCATGCTCTTTGTCTTTATTTCTTCATGTTGTGGGTTCTTCACAACATAGAGGGAGTCCTTTCCGTAGGTTGCATCCTTATACCTCATGCTTTCCTTGTTACCCTCCATGCTTTACTCCCAGCCGTGGGTGTTCATACTCCACTCACTTTGCAATACTCTATATATCACACTCTATAGGAAAGTGTGGAGCTCTACTTCTTTAACGTGCCCTGTTCCTGCTACCTCATTCACTGCATTCCCTTTTAAAAAATGCATCTTCTTTTCTCATTTCCTTGGCATTGGTTCAACGTTGGATGCTTTGCCTCTATTTGGTGTGAACCTCCCTTGTATCTCCAGCTTGGCACTGACTGTGAGGCATCTTTTGAATTGTGTTGGTGTCTTTTTTGCATTCTTCTTTTTTGCATTAACTATTCATTTAATGTGCCAAGGGGGGCTCCTTCTTTGAATTAGCGGCTTTTTTTAGAAGGTGACTCCTTCCTTATTTGTGTGGAGCAGCTTCCTTTTTCTAACTATGTAGGGCATGATCTTCAGGCATGAAGTCTTTCCCTTATCCATGTCTCTGCTCTCTTCTTCACAAAACATCTGTTGTTGATGCCTCCTTCAAATACTTTGGCAACAAAGAGCATGACTTACAGTGTAATTAATGAACAAAAATACAAGCATGTACCAAAGGTCAATCATGATGCTAAATGAAAGTGTCTTAAAAGAAAGGCTCACACTTGGGACTGTGTGTATTGAGAAAAGAGAAAATATGATGTATATGAGGTTCAGTTAGAAGCACAATGTTTTCCTCTTCAATGATCTAGGATACTTAATACGTTGACCAAGGAAACATTATTTCCAAGCAATTATTGAAGATTGCACACATATGTTGTCTAGCAACATGTTATGACTTCATAGTGAAAGCAAACACTGAGGATTTTAGAATGGTATTACATGGTTATGACCATAGTTATGGTGGATGGGCCATGATTTTTATCCTTGACTCGCTGCCCAACAATGTTTATCCAAATACAAGTAGCACAAAAAATAAATGTCCCACTCGCTTCAAAGCTGGAACTAACACAACTGCTTTCTGGCAACTAAATTTAGAGTAGTTCCTTCAATTGTTCAATGAAAACAAAGGAGGCTTTGGTAACCTTTAAGTCCCTATTTATATCTCATGCCTACTTAAAAACCTTTTTGATAATCTTAAGTCCACACATAGTTGCATTTTTATGATGAGATTATTCGAGCCCCAATGTGGGTCTGGCTAAAAAAAAATTTGTTTTCAAACAACTAAACTGGAAAATTCATCCATTCATCACCTAATACTAATTTAAACCAAGCTCGATCATTGAACCATCAAATAAAACTCGCTTTAACACTTCTTTGCAAATTGTCATTTTCAGCTAACAAGGCCTGTCGGCTAGCTCTAAAAACTAATCCAAACACCTAACCGGGCTCTAAAAATTGGTGCATTGAATCTCTATTCCACAAATTCTTACCCTGTTGAATCTTGTTTCATGAAAAATTTGGGGTCAAAAGATATTCATTGTCAAAGTTGACTTCTTAGAATTACCTGCAAGTGAACACGTTAGAAAGCAATAAAATAGGTTCGGATTTGGCTTTGAAAACTAGGCAAACTGACACTTGGGAAGACAAAAACTAGGACATTGGTTCTTTGGTATGGACGCTAAACACTCCCAAAGTGGAAATTCATGAGACATTTTTGGGTGCGAGATATTCATATGCAAACACAGCCTCCTGTCACTATTTGACACAAGTGAAAATGCAGAAATGACACCAACTCAAAACAAGACTTCACCAAATGACTCAGAATGTCAATTTATCATCAGGAAACAAGTGGATGGGCTAAATGAAGGGTGTTAGAAACATCAAACACCATTTATACATTAACTCAACAGTGGGGTACATAGGCTTCACAAAGCATTTAGAGGCCTAATTTTCTCAAAATTTTTGAAATGTGATTAAAAATGAAGCATGCAATTTTTAGTCGCAATAGTGAGCACTACATTTTTTTGTTAGGTATTTTCCTAAAATTGTAAAGCCTACTAATGTTGCATACAAGTAATGTGTTATGGCTAAATAGAAGAAAATATCTTTTCCTAAAAAGAAGTTTACTACAAAAGAAAAGTTAGATATTGTTCACATAGATTTGAGTGGTCCTACAAAGAAAAAAAGGATTCTATGGTGAAAGGTACTTTATTATTCTTTTTGATAATTTTACTAGGATGATGTGGGTATCATTTCTTAAAGAAAAGTCTGAAGTGTTTGAGAAGTTTAAGGTGTTTAAGAATAGTGTTGAAAATGAGTCCTTATTAAAGACTAAGTTTTTAAGATCTAATAGAGGTGAAGGGTTTACCTTGATGATTTTACCATTTTTTGTGAAATGAATGGTATTAAGAGGAAAATTTCAGCTTCTAAAACACCTAAGAAAAATATTATAGCTGAGAGAAGAAACATGTTTATAATAGAAGCAACAAGAGCTATGATGTTTAAATGTATCAAAGACATTTAGAGAGAAGAAATTAACACATTAGTGTTTACAATGAACATGGTAGAGATCAAAAAAGGTAGAAACAAGACTCCTTATGAATTATGGTTTGGACATGCACCATCAGTAAAGTATTTTAGAGTTTTTGGAAGAAATTTTTATATCAAGAGAGATGATGATATTGGTAATTTTGATTCAAGAAGCAATGAAGGTATATTTCTTGGTTATTCATTGAAAATAAAATCTTATATTTTTTCAATCAAAGGAATAAGACTATTGTTGAGAGTGAAAATGTTAAATTGGATGAGAAGTTTGGATTTCAAGAAGGAATACTTGATTATGATTTTGATGAAGAAGTTAATCCTAATTCTAACCAAGAAAAAATTAAATTATTTTAATAATCTAACAATGATTTGTAGAAGTACAAGTACAAATTGAGATAGTGACACCAAATAAGAATTCGACAAAGAATCTTCCTATCAATCATATTATTGTAAGCAAAGAGAAAGGACTTATGAAAAGAAATAGAGTACATGAAGAGTTATATTTTATTTCTCAAGTAGATCCTAAAAGTACAGATGAAGCTAGAAAAGATGACTTTAGGATTCAAGCTATCAGGGAGGAGCTAGATCAAATGGAGAAGAATGATACATGGGAATTAGCTCCTAGACCTAAGACTAACAAAATTATAGAAACTAAATGGGTTTTTAGAAATAAAATGAATGAATAAGGAGAGGTTGTGAGAAACAAATCTAGACTAGTGTGTAAAGGATGTTGATAACAAGAAGGTATAGATTATGAAGATAAATTTGCACTTGTTTTTGAAATTAAAGAAGTAAGAATGTTTTTGGCTTATGTGGCTAAAAAAAAAATTTAAAGTGTATTAGATGGATGTGAAGTCAACATTTTTGAATAGAGAACTTGAATTCTATATTGAGCAACCTGAAGGATTTCCTTTGATAAAAGAAGGAGATATGGACTATAAGTTCAAGAAAGAACTATATGGTTTGAAGAAAGAACCTAGAGTATGGTATGCAAGGTTGGATAAATATTTGGCAAAATTGAGATTTTCCAAAGGTATTGTAGAAACAAACTTGTATTTAAAATTAATTAAGAATGGTTTATTAATTATTGAAGTATTTGTGGATGATATAATCTTTGGAGGAAATGATGAAACAAGTGAAGTATTTTCTAATGAGATGAAGTAGGAACTTGAGATGAGCATGATTGGTGAGTTGATGTAATTGTTTGGTTTACAGATTGTGCAAAATAGTAAGGGTATTTTCATTTGTTAGACTAAGTATTTGAAAGACTTACTGAAGAGATTTTGTTTAGAGATTTGTAATATTGTTGGTACACCTATGGTAAATGGTCACACATTATCTAGAAAATATGAGACACCTATTTTTGAGTAGAAGTATAGATCCATGATTGAAGGTTTACAATATTTGACTCATACAAGACCAGGCATAGCTAATGCAATTGACATTGTTGTAAGATTTCAAGTTTATCCCAAAGAAGTAATTTTTTTAGTAGTAAAAATGATTTTCACATATTTGAAGGGTACACCTAATTTTGGGTTGTGGTATGATAGATCAAATGACTTTACTCAATGTGTATGTGTACTAATATGGACTAGGCAAGAATTATGGATGAAAGAAAGAGTACAAGTGGTGGAGCATTTTTTTTGAGGAGGAAGATTGGTTTCTTGGCTAAGAAAGAAATAATTTTATATCTCATAGAGCACAACAAAAGAAAATAATATAGCAGTAACAACTAATTGCAATCACATCGTGTGGATGAAACGAATTTTGAAGGATATTGGAGTTGGCTTTACTAAACCTATTGTCATACATTGTAATAAAACAAGTACAATAATTATGTCTAAATATATTGTATTACATTCTTAGAAAAAGTGTATATCTATTAAGTATCATGTTTTGATAGATAAATTTGTAGAGGAAGAGATTATACTAGAATATGTTAGTACAAAGGAGTAGATTAATGTATTTACAAAGCCTTTATCTAAGGATACATTTTAGTATTTTTGAGGTATGCTTGGGGTTATGGTCCTAACTACTTGAGAGTAGATAATGTAGGGATTGCATCAGTCTAGTGGTATAGATAACTATTGTTTAACTAAACTAAATTCTAATACTTCCTCTATGGGGAGTATCTATGATTGAGCTAATTCATAAGGACTCTGGGTAAATGGTATCTGAATAATTTCTTTGTACATTTGAGCTGGTTGAAGATATTTAGCATAAGATTTACATAATGATACCTTTTTCATTGATGTCAATGGAAGAGAAAATGCATGAAAAAAATCTCCTAAGAATGGGGAGAGAAGTATCTCCTAAGAATGAGGGAGAGTTGTATATGAAAAACATTCAATAAAAAGCATTCAATGAGAAAGTATCGATATCAATGAGGAAGCATATCAATGGGGAGTTGTAATACTAATGAAGAGTTGTTCCTGAGAGATTCATATTTGATTGCTGAAGATGATTTGAAAACATGAGAGCAACATCAACAATAGAGTTATATTTGGTATTGATTGAGCTTAGATATTTTTCATCTATATTGCCATCAATGCCAAGGGGGGAGAGCTTTAGCATTAATTTTTATGATATTCCTATGGAGGACTATCCTAGAATTTTTTTAGCATTGGGGAGATTGTTAGCATGACTATGTGTTGCATTCAATGTTTTTCATTAATGCTGACATACTAATGATTCTATGATGACTAGCTAGAGATCATATGATTTGAGGATTGAAGATGAGATCAAGAGAAGTTGAGGACATGTTTTATAGAGTGTTTTGATGCTATGAATAAGAGTGTATGAAGAAATTCAAAGACTTGTAAAAATTATTCAAGATCTAAAAAACATAATATATAGACAAAGTTCTTGAGAAGTGGTTTCTAATAATTGGGTTATATCTCCTAATAGGGATAGGATATGTTATGCAAAATTGGATAGAGGTAGAAGACATCCCGATGATGATGTCAATAAGTGCATAAAGTTTGAGGTCACACATGTTAAATATTTGTAAATATTACGAGTCGACAATGTTATGTAGTTATGGAAAGATCTAATTTAGTGTGTTATCATAATGAGGTCCTATTGTAATTGTATTGTAAAAACCTCAAGACTAACTCGATGAATTATTTTGTGGACTTGGTATAAAGGATAGCTATTTTTCTTGTGATGAAGTGTGGAATATGGTATGAAATTATTTTCAAATAGAAAGTAAATTTTAAATTCAAGATATATGTGACTAAGTGATTGAAGGGATTATTATGATGCAAGTTTTTGGATCTAGTATTGAGATTTGAGAAGTATTTGGTGTAGCAGAGGCATTGTGAATGAGCATAGTGATTATATTTGGGAAAGAGTTATAGTGATTAGTTTCTCAATTTCTATGATTCTGAAAGGAATAATATAGAGGCCATCTAGAAAGTTATTTTGGTGGTCTTTCTCTTCAAGCTATTTCGATAGTGAGTCATTCTACCTTCTACAACTGCTAACAAGGTTGGCATGACTGCGAATAGGGTTGGAATCTCCTCACAGGGATTCAAATTATCCTAATAGGGACTTATATGTATTGAATGTATTTAATTGGCTCCTAAGAAAGTCCATCCTCTTACAAGGAACTTATATATTAGTACATCATTTTGTGAGTACCCTCCCCACTAGTGTTTTCCCTCTTATCAAGGGTTTCACTAGTTAACATATCTAGTGCTATTGTTTATGTGTATTTTCTTATGGTTTCGATTTGTGTTGATCACATATTTGAAAAGTAATAAGGTTAATAAAAGTTGTATTGATTAGATAATTGCTCCCCCCTCACCCTCTTAGTTATCTTGGTGAACTTTATTTTCTAATAGAAACAAAGAACCAAGTGAGTTGTGGCAATAGAAACATGATAGCAACTAGTTCCTAATTATACTTTGATCATCATAGATTCTAACTCAAAGATATGTTGAATGTTCTTATTAATCTCTTAGACTATAAAAATGGAAATAAAATTATTTAAGATTGATGCAATATTTATCTAAACCCTAGATTCTATTGCATCACATTGATTATGAATTATGTTAAAAACATAAATTTAATATAGAAATTGCATGTATCTTAGCCTTAAATATTTACTTCTTACATCTCTATCTTGTGGTGAGTATATTTTCTTATAAGAAAGACCCTCTAAATAAGAGAAAAGAGAACATTCCTAACTCTTTTCACATGCACCTAATACCATAGAAGAAAGAGGGAAAGATAGCATATTTTAATAGTAGGACCACTATACAAAGGTGCAAAATCACAAGAGACAAAAAATGGGTTTTTATGCCCAAATGAAGGTTCATATTTTTAAAAAGCACATGATAGCATGGAAAGTTCATTTTAAACCAAAATATATGTTTATTATAACCCCACATAAAATTTCATAGTTATTTTGTTTGAAAGAGAGTAATCCCCCTACAAAAAGTGTTTTAAGGGGCCATGGCCAAATAAACCTACAAAAATATTAGTGAAATCTCCAAAATAACATCAAATGTTAGCTCATTATTTAAAATAAATTTGGAAAATCAATTTATAAAAACTATATTGTAAGAACACAAATCATTCTCATAGGAATCTAAATTTACCTTTAAATCTCATAGAAATTTCTAATAATATCATAAAACCTCCAATTATACAAAAAATTACAAAAGTCATACAAAAATGTCCATGGGTTATCAAATAATTTTCATGGAAGTTAGTTTCTAATAAAAAACCACAATGACCAAACATAGAAACAAAAAACTTGTCTCTGAGTTGTCTTACAAATGCTAATAGTGTTCAAACTAAACTCAAAATAATAGTAAAAATAACCTTCGAAAAGATCACTATCTCATGAATATATGTACAAAAAAATAGAAGAATAGACTATTCTCATGGAACTTTAAAGTCTGACTTGCTCAAAAAATCAAATTTTCTAGTGATACACATGCCTTTGATCCCATGGTCACTTGACATGACATGTTAGAAAAATGCAACAAAAACACCAACATCAAAAGGGTCAATTTATGATATGTGAAGTTGGTTTCATTGGACATGTTAGAATTTATGAGAGAGAAGTGTGAGTTCAAAATAAGAAGCAATAATTAATAAGAGAACTCAAAGTATACTAAAGTAGAAATATTCAAATTAGTCTATATAAAAAAAAAATTAAATAATAATAATAAGTGAATGAAAATCTCATACAAGCCCCCTAAAAGCTCATTTCTTGTGTATATTTTTCCAATGATGGATGATATGTATGATCAAATGATGCTCAAAATTCAAAGTTATGGTAGTTGTTAATTTCATTATGGTTTTGACATTGTAGTGACAAAACACTTAGTCATCATTTAGCATAGTTAGTTGGTCATCACTGCAATTGAGCTACTATTTAGGTTGAGTGGATAGTACTTATTGAGTGAATAGAGAAATCCGAGTGATCATTGTGAGCCAATTGATCAGAGAATGCCAAGCATAAGTCTCTAGACAATACATGCCAAGTGATATGATATTTTAGTACCAAACACTAGTAGATGTCGAGTAGTCAGTATGTGCTAAGTCACTCAAGTGTTGAGAGACAATGTATGCCAAATATTTAGTGCATGCCGAGTGATTTAGGAGCTGAGAAAACATCACAAGAGCATACTTAAGGCTGAACATCAAAAGCATATTGATGTCAAGTTACTAAACAATAATATAGATATTTTTAATGGCACAAAAATTCTATGTAAAGCACTTTTGGTTGACATAATCTCAAATTTTTGAAATGAAGAGATAAGAATCAAATCATATCAGAAATATCTATACAATACATGCAACCAATCAAAAAATGAAAGCATTAGGTAGAAATAGTAATAAACTAGAGATATTGATTATTACCTAAGATTGTCTCTAGATGCCTACTTAAAGAGGTAAACCCTAAGGAGGGAGTAACATGTAAAGGAGGATACAAAGGAGAGTATCTTGTGTAAAGGAGGCATGGAGAAGATGGATAATTGAATGAGTAGCAAAGCAAAATTAGTAAAGGAGAGTAGATTAGTTACAAAGTCAAGTAGTGAAAGTTTAGAGAAGATATATTAGATCAGGAGGATAAAGATACAAACTATAAATAGTAGATGTGTCATCTAGAAAAAGGGTGCTAACCAAAGGATAACATACTAAATCATTTTAATAGGTGATATAGGGTAAATCTCTTAACAGAGTACTCCTAACATAATTTTGTAAATCTCCTAATAGAGTGCTTACCTAATTGTGAGTTTAAATACTTTAGTCAAGGTAAGACCTAACCGTCTTTGTAAGCCTTCAATAGGGAAAACCTCTCAAAGGGTAGATCATAGATTATGATAAAAAATTTGCAGCCATAATTGGCCACACTTTATTACTACAATAGTGAAGATTTGTGTGTGTCATCCCTACTCCAATTTTACTTTCTCCTTGGAAGGTTTTTGCGTTATCAAACCTTTTGTGTTATGTGTTGATTTACTTTATGCTATGGATGTAATGCATGCTTAAAGATTTCAGTTTACATGTTAAATTATGAGATGGATGATGATGAAATGTTTTAATGGAAAAAGTTTTAAATTTTGATTCACCCCCTCCTCTCATAACTTACTTTCCCATTGCTATCTCCAATAATTGGTAGTAGAGCTTTATTCTCGAGAAAGTAAAGTTTGATAACTTTAGAGGAAAGATCTTAAAGATGGAAGTCTAAAGATTGCAAAAGACTATTGAGAACTAGAAGATTGAAATACAACTTTCCCTACATCAACTGAAGGAGGTGTTAGTTTAGGACTTTTTTCATTGTTCTTTATTTTAGGTTCACCTATTGGTTCTACCAAGTGTCAAATGTAATTTGAGGTCCAATACCCCCTTTTTCTATTGTCCATCTATGAACCCTATCATTTCAATCCTTTCTCCCCTCAAGCTTATTATTGACCAAGTTCATCCCTAGATTTCCTTTGTAAACATACTAATTGAGGTCATGTTTAGAGATTTGATT
Source organism: Cupressus sempervirens (assembly GCA_028749045.1). Lineage (NCBI taxonomy): Eukaryota > Viridiplantae > Streptophyta > Pinopsida > Cupressales > Cupressaceae > Cupressus > Cupressus sempervirens. Next base: position 34,147,770 of record CM053787.1, read on the forward strand.
TTCTTTAATAACTCTTGAACCTATTGCACCCATTGTACCATTTGAACCAATTTCAAAAGGTTCAATAGGTTCATCACTTCAACTCATTTTCACTCTTTGTGAAATATTATGGTGGGCCTTAGCCTTATGTGTCATGGAGTTCAATTCTTAGAAGATGCACTATAGTTTGATGCATCATTGGGTCTAACACATCCATGTTTGACTTCATCATTTACATAAAGGTAGTAAGTTTAAGTAAGGCAATCATTAAATATCATGCTAAGATTTATTTTAAAGAGGTAAGAGGGAAATTTGGCACATGCAAAGGCAACATATCATTTAAGTTACTTGCTTTATATTTAATGATAGATTTCATCGTGTCACATCCTCATTTTCCTATGTCATGTGTAATTCATTGTGTCCTTCACATAATTAATGCTCTATCATTACTGCAAAGTGTATTTGAGTAAAATTTCCCTTTTTGAAGGCACAAATATATTCAATTGGTTAAGTGTCAAAAATAATAGTCAAAGGGAGAAGAATCATCTTTTATAGTTGTCAAAGTTTCTACTCTTCAAGTAGCTCTTTTGTTCTTTAACTCTTTTTCTTTCACCTGTTAGTAAAGATGATTGTGGTTTCTTCTTTAATTTTTAAATGATGGGAGGGAATTCTAAATCATGAGGTCCACTCTACACATTTATGGGAATACCCATAGTCTGTATAGTAAGTCACCCATTGTATCAGATATAGACCTATTAGGAGTTAACCTAGAAGGAATAACAGAAAGGTTGTGTGTGAAACTTCTAGAGCCCTTTTCTACTAGAGTCTTGGATACTAAATTCCTTAAGGCCTCCAGCTTCCCATTACCATACCCATGTTTGGAATTCATTTAGGAATGTATTCAAACATATGATATATCTAGTGGAAATATTTTGAGTAAGTATAAAATTATATTATTAAGTATCACTAAGGAAACTGTGTCCAATTTGTTTCATGTCAAAAAGAAAGAGTTTGTATATTTGACTCCTACCTTATCATTGGCTAGATTTTTAGAAAATTATTATGTTTATAAAAATATCATTGCAAAGAGTTGGACTAAAACTCCTTACAAAGGTGGCTCTAGGTTACCCAAAATCCTCAAGAAAGATCTCAAATATAGATGTATCATATAGTAAAGAGGATAAATAAGATTTAATATGCACCCAAATAATTGAGTCTTTGATTTCTAGAAAAGCCACTATAAACTGGGATTCTAAGGAAGAAGAAAATATTCTTGAAATAACAAAGACCATGCTTGAGAGAATAAATTATTTGTTAATATTGAAAAAGACCCAACTTGTTGAAAAATCAATTGATTCATATTCTAATATTTATTTCAAATCTAGAGGTAGTAGGAAATGTACAAGGATTAACAAGGTGTAAAGCAATAACCCTCCTTTGGTGCAAAAAGCTCATTCTAAGAGAAAAAACAAGATGGCAATGCCTATTGGGCCTAGTAAAGCTATTTAGGTTAATAGTGAACACAACAAGGATATGGATAGTGTACTCATTGATAATCTTCAGTGAGTTTAGATGATTGTGGGGACCTCTCCTTAGAGGATAGAGAATTTGAATACTCTAGTTAAAGGAAATGAATCTTAAAAGGTTATTGATTCCACACCAAATTGGCTAGTGGTCTTAGCTAACAAAACGAGGATCTTAGTTCCTATTTTCTTCCCTATTGATGACATTGTGAGTAAGTATACTACTAAATTCTCAAAGTCCAAAAGAGATAAGAGTTCAGCTAGAATAGTGTTTGACCAAGAAATAGACAACAACATTGCTGAAGTGGCCACTTATAATCACAAGATGATATTGGTGCATTGGATTTGATTAATTTTGAGATTACTTGTACCAATTTGGGGGTGATGAACCTTCAGATAAAGGAACATTGGGTGGAGTCATCCACATAAAAGATTATTCTTCAATCATAAAAGGATGGTGTTGAAAATAAGAGATTGAAAGAAGAAATCCATATAATGGTAGAATACATAAGATCATTAAAAGGGAAATGTTCAATGATAGATAGTTCTTATTATCCCACATTTGATCCTAGTGTAGCCAAGAATCAATAGCTAATGAATGATCTAAGGAAGAGGAGGGCCATTGTTTATATCATTCGTTATTGGATAGACTATGTGATAAATCTACTCATTAAGTTTATATAGGACCTACATAAGAAATTTACTTATGCCAAAGTGGTGATAGGTGAGGCTTTTATACAAGTGATAGTATGGAAAGCACAATTTGAAAGATTATTAGCTATGGTTACTTAGCTAACAAGCATGGAGGAGTATGATCTAGATAGATTCTTGGAGGAAAATATATTGCAACTAGTTGATGTAGCATTGATCTATGTATTACAAAATAACATAGCTTAGCAGGTTTCTAACTATGGTTCAACCATTTCTTTCATACAATTTTTTGAAAAAGAGCTCAAGAAAATTTAGGATGGTGTGAATAAAGATTTGTAGGCTATCAGTTCAACTTCTTTGGTGTCTTTCAAAGAAGGAGGTTTAAATGAAGAATCTCTAGTTAAGCAATATGAAAAACCCCTAAATACGATCAATGATGCAGCTACCATGACCACTACAGATCTTACCATAATCACTAAGGTAGAAACCATGATCAACATGTGTAAATAGAAACTTATAGAATATCTAGATAGTGTCACTGAAATGAAACAAGATAAGGACATGTGGAAAAAATGCCTATAGAGCATAAAGAGTCCGAACAAGAATGTTGTGTCAAAGTTCATAGGCACATACAGTGTCTAGAAACTTGTGCAAGGACCTTCTATCTAGGATGAAGATGAAGAAGAAGAAGAACCACTGAAGAATCATGATGATGATTCTCTTTAGGGAATATTTTCTTTATGTTTCTTTTCAAGTTTAAGTTTTAAATTAGTTACTTTTGGGGTCTGCATACCCATCAAACTTGGTTCTTTTAACTTATTTTAAGCTATCTGAGAATTTTTTTTTGATGGAGATTCCAAGACATTACTTTATTTAAGCTAGAAACTCATGAGTGTAAGGGGTTGGCAAATGTTGATGCATATCATGCTATGAAGTTTAAGCTTCATACCAGATCTAAATGAAGTATCTTGGAGAGAAAGAGTAATTAATCAACAATATGTGCAAGTTTCTCAAGTCTTAGAAAGAGAAGAAGAAATTGGTGAAAGACTAAGAGGTATTCCTATGGTTCAAGAAGCTATTGTGGTAGATAGGCTATTCCAAGAACTGACAAGAAATTCAATAAGAAAAGTTGAAAAAGCTAGCTGAGAAAAGATATACTAGGATAGATAGATATATCATATCAAATCTAAATGAAGTATCTTGGAGAGAAAGAGTAATTAATCAACAATATGTGCAAGTTTCTCAAGTCTTAGAAAGAGAAGAAGAAATCGGTGAAAGGCTAAGAGGTATTACTATGGTTGAAGAAGCTATTATGGTAGATAGGTTATCCCAAAAGCTAACAAGAAATTAAATAAGAAAGGTTGAAAAAGTTGGCTAAGAAAAGGGGTATAAGCACAGATCTGTGTCACTGTTTGTGATACCAAAACCTGTTTTGGTCAAATTTCATTTCTCTATCAAAAGTCAATTTTTTTCAAAAACTAAAAATACCCTTTTATAGATCTTAGATTCAATATCATCATTAAATAATTTTTTGAGTGTTTTGATTAGTTATAATATGTTATAATCTCAAAGTATTATAAGTTGATATTTCAACATTTTAGAAGATGCTCCCTCAAAAAAGGAAAAAAAATAGTAAATCATATCAAAAAAATTAAAAAATTATATTTATCTCTATAGGAGAGAATCCTCTTCACGAATATGTAATTTTTTGTCAAGAAGGTATAGATTTGATAGGAAAGTTTTGACAGGAGGAAAAAACTATTGGATTCTGATAAGGTCGAACTTGAGTACTTATAACAAAGAAAATATACATCAAAAATAATTATTTCTTTTTTGGTGCACTAGCTATACATGTCATCTATAAGATATTTTTAAATCAGAGCAAAAAAAGATGATTTGCATATACTTGTTTGATGGGAACTACACCCTATATTTTTTACAGTTAAAAAAGGGACTTCAAAATAAAATAAAATGAATAAATTCTTACTCAAAAAAATTATAAAAATTATAGGCATAAATTTCATCCAATTCTACACATTTCATCAGTTTACATCATCTTCATATTTTAAACACAAATACCATTTTTTTTGTCACTAATGTTGACCTGTCACATTCTGATATCACATTTCTTTATAAAAGGTGACACAAGTTTGTGCTTTTACCCAAAGATATAATAGGATAGATAGAGATAGAGTTCTAACTGATGATGACTTTGAAGCTTTTAAATTTATTGATTTCAAGCTCAATCATTCTAAGAGAAGGAAAAATAAAGTTTGGTCAATTAGCAGGATTGCATCTCCACCACCTTTAATACAACCCTCTCTTATTTTACAAGCCCTTGATATCCCTGATATGATAGTTCCCTCCTTCATAAATGTCCAACCTTTGAATGTCATCTAGCCACATATGGCTTTCTAAGGTTAACAAAATGGGCCTCTCTAGTTTGGGAAAAACCTTGGAGCCATGCCCAAGGGTGCTAAAGACTATTAGAAGATATAGTCCACTAATATAACTAAGATGGGGTTGAATTAGTTATACAACTAGCATACCAATCATTAAATTTAAACAATATTAACCATATGAGTAATGTTAACTAAAACCATAATAAAATATTCATACACAACTAACACTAGATATGTTAACTAGGGAAACCCTTTATCAAAGGAAAAACCTTGGTGGGGATGGTACCCACAAGATGATGTACTAATATAAATATTCTTTATTAGAGGATAGACCTTGTTAGGAGTTTGTTACAACATTTAGTACATGTGAGTCCCTATTAGGAGACTTTGAATCCCTATTAGGAGTTTTGAACCCTATTAGGAGTTGTGCCAACCCTATCAAGAGTTGTGGAAGATAGCTAGACCTACTAGCCAAACAACTTCAAGATTAAGATCAAGAAACCCACTGTCCAAATGAACTTTGTATTATTCCTTGCAGAATAATAGAATTGAAATGTACTTCCTTCCTCTATCTTGTAACTAGATCTCATACTATGTATCTAATGATCCCTTGATCACTTACACACATTCAATAAGTATTTTGCTCCTTCTCACACTGCACACTAATACTTCACATTCCACTTGATCCTATAATCCAAGCTCTCACTACAAGTAAGGGAAAAAACTTTACTTCATATGAAATCTTCATAATAATTCAACGAGTTGGCCTTGAGGTTTTCCTAATTAATTAAATAAGATAATTAATTAATTCATAATTATAATAGCACTGTCATCTCATAGTCTATACAAAAATTTGCATTTGCGAAACCACATCTTGCGCACATGTCAATATCATCACATGACTATCCTATATTATTGTGTGACTATGCATCTCTTCATTACATCTCAGATGAAAGATAGTGATAGATCATTAGAACCCTATTTTCTAGTACTTTATTTCAGCATTATTTCTAGTAAATCAAATGTAACTTCCATACACTATCGACTTAGACTTAGTCCTCTTAACCACATCATCATGAAAACCTTAGGAACATGTCCTCCACTATGCATCATCTAAAACTTCCTCAAATTTTGCACATCATAAGATTACTCACTTCTATTCTTCAAGTCTTTACATAATTACTACTATGTTGACATCAATAACAAATACAGTGATGAATGCAACATATCAATACTCTTCAATGCTTAGGATACTCCCACAATATATTATCATTAGCATCCATGCTAATAAATACTTCTTGCCCAAATTTAGTGGAGACTATAAAACCTTAGCAAAAGAACATCTAATCTCTTTCAAAGTGGCTTGTGGGACTATGGACATCCCTATTGAAGATGTTGTTATCTAACTCTTTGTCCAAACCTTTATTGATGTTGCTACTAATTGGTTTAATCACCTCCCACATGCCTCCATAGCTAAATGGGATACCATGACTCATGCATTTGAAGTGCATTTCAAAACCCCTAGTAATGGAAATTCTCTTCTTATCCAATTGTCACAACTTAAGAAAGAAATACATGAGCCTATGAGGGAATTCGTGGCTAAATACAATAAGCTTTTAGAAAGAATCCTTATGGCCTCAAGACCCAATGTTAAGAATCAAAAATGATTATTTATAGGAGTAATGCCCCTTGATATTTCTTTTCAGATGAGAAGAAATGTACTAGTTGGTTTGGTTCTTTTTTATTAGAAAAATGGATTTTACAGGGATCCTAAAACCCAAAAATTAAAACAAATCAAAAGGCTAATAATAAGCAACAAAAGCCCAGCCATAGTCCATACATATCAAAAGGTTGACAATAAGCCCAAAAGCCTAGCCATATTACTATGGCCAACCAAAAGGCTAGAACAATGAACAGGGGAAAAGCCAAAAATCAAAAATTATAGAAACTAGTCAGACCAAAGGACAAGAAATGAAAAACCTAATTTACTCCTCTATCTTTCTTTCCAGCTCCTCCATTGTTTTTGTTGCTTCATAGGCCTTTAGGATCTCCTTAGCCATATGCTCCTACTTCTTCTAATCCATCTGATCCAAGTTGTAGAAGGTAATGTTTGTATTTATGTCATCATCCATCCTATCTCTAGCTCTATCCTTTTCCTCATTGTCCTCCAAGAAGCCCTTGGCTTTTAGCTTTCAGACAAGAGAAGAGATATTTTCATTAAGAGAAGTTAGTATTGAAATCATCTGGTTTGCAAAATTATGATTATAATTTTCTAGATTCTGAATTCTTTTTTCCATCAATCTGAGGCCATCCCCCTAATCTATCAAATTGACATATTCTAACTTCTTTCCTTGGTTTTCCAACTGACCCACTCTTTCTTTGACCTCCTCTAGTTCATGGTAGAGCCATTTAATTGACCTAAAATTGTCTATCATACTATTTCTAGCATTATTTATCAAATTCATGCCAATTTCCCTTGCATTATCATTAATAGCCACTAGGGTCAAATCAATGAGATCCTCCATTTGGAGCTTTCCTCTTTACCTTCAAGGATTTGAGGGTTCATGGTTTCTCTCACTATTCCCATTTTTTATGTTCTAACATTAAAAATTTTCTAGGAAATTCACCTATCCTTTATAATCACCTCTCCACTTTCATCCTCTATCTTCTCTTTATCATGTTCCTAAGTAGGGGAAATTGGAGAAAGAGGAATGGATGTGATCTGCAGCCTAGGATCCATTTTCCCCACTAGGGGCACATCTTCCTCATTAGACATCCTCTATTTTTAGCTACTGGTTCCTCCCTCTTAACATCCTCCTTCTCCTTATTCTCTTCATTAGTATCCATCCCATCCACTTCCTCATTATACTTCTCATCTCCTTGTCCAACAATTTTAAACCCTATCCCCCTGGGACTTCTCCTACATGTGGTTCTAGTTGACGAAGGTGATTTCTTCTCAAAAGCCTTATCCATCTTTCCAAATGAAGGGTTTGCATCTTCATCCTCTAAACTTATACTCTAAACATCATTTGTCTCAGATGAGAATTTTGAATTTCCCATCTCCTCAAATGCTGCAACTACCTAGGTGGGGGTTTTGCTTCTAGATTGAGCCTTGAAATGCTCATATATCAAAAGAAAAAAACCCTCATGCAGAGCTAGATTAAAAGTTAGCTTTTTCTTGTGCATTGAAATATTCTTATGCATAGAAGTATATAAATAGAAAGGAAAAGAGACCTTAATCCCATAATGAAAATGGTTGAGTAGAACAAAATGGTGTGTCCTAACTCTATCAAATCTCATGTCTAAAGATATATACTCACTAATATCCCTCAAAAAATACCTCCATAGTTTCTTTATTGAATCCACCTCATAGTATGTTTTGCTCTTGACTAGTTCCTTCTTTTATTATATATTTTTTTGCAAAATCATTCACAGCATTCACAGACACCTTCTTATCTCTGTAAAGCTTTAGTCCTTCATCCAAAATTTTAGTTATATGAGAAATAATGTCCATAGTCACCTAGTATGAGACCCCATCAACTTTAACCCTCCCATCTTTCCATGAATTTACCATAAGGTCAGTAATCACCAAGTCATAACCATGGAGCTTGGCTATGTAATTAGCAATTCCTCCCTTTTCTACTTCTCCTAGACTTTAGTTCTTTGCTTCCATTTTTTAGCCTCACCTACTAGTTCATTCTTGCTTCTTTCCCCCACCATCTCTATAGTCTTAGCGCTAACTATTCTCATAAACTCCTTCCTCTAAAACCATTTCTCAACCCTCTAAATACTCAAATGGAAACCACTTTGATTTTCATAGCTTTTTCTTTCAATACCACTAAAATGGTATATACAAAAATTGACCCATAAAACATGTCAATTTGACATTGATAACATCATCCACATGTTCCATTTGTATATACCATTATTACACTTCCTTACACCCATATTCACATTAATATCCATAATTAGCTTTGGATTTCCCCTATACCTCCCTAGTTTTCTCCAACTCAATTAGGCTTTTGGCATCTACTAGAATATTCCCACTAGTATTCCAAGTCATTTCCATGTCATTATTTACTACCTCATTGGCTAACCAATTAACCACCAAGTTTGCCTCCTAATATTCATGATTGACATGGATGCTATCAAATTTACCAAATGTTAAGTGGATTTCTTCAATGATGTTAGCTATTGTCCATGATGGTTGGGTATCCCCTTTAATACATCTAATGATGTTATTTGACTCCCCCTCCAACCATAGTTTTTTAACTCCCTTATTAAAAGCTAATTTTAGCATTTGTACAGTTGTACTGGCTTCGGCATAATGGTTTGTCTAATGTCCCAAAGGGTAAGATAAAGAAGCAATGCCTTCACCATAACAGTTTCTTATAATACCTCCACATCCTAAGGGACTAGGATCCCCTTTTTATGCACCATCAAATTTTACATTATGCCATCCCTCAGGTGGGAGCTTCCATTTTACTTCTTGTCTTTTAGAGCTCCTATACTCTTCCTTCTCCTTTTTCTTACCCCCATTTCAATGTCTCCCCGCTTTCTAATTTGGTAATTTTCCTTCATATGTCTCTTGATTTTATCAGCCAAGACATAAGTAGGTTCCTCCCTATCTCTGAATATCCTATTGTTTCTTTCCTTCCAAACTCCCCAATAGAAGTGAGGCAAAGACAAGGTGCTTAAGTCCTAAAAGTTTGAGCCTCTATACATACTATTCCATTTCCAAAAGAAATTTAGCACATTACCTAGCTTGTACCAACTTACTACCACATTCTTTGTAAGAAGATCCCAAACTTCCTTGAAAAGAGGACAATGGATGAACATATGATTAATCGATTCCTCTTTTTGTTTACACAAAATACATCTATAAGGAATATAGTGGCCTCTTTTCTTCAAGTTGTCCAATGTAAGAATTTTATCTTCTAAAGCTAGCCAGAAAAACATATTAATCTTTGGAGTAAGGCTAGGAACCTAGGCCTTGGTCCAAGGAGGTTTCTCCTTCAAGCTCTAGAGAGAATTATATCCTGAAGCAACAGAGTAACAACCATTAGGATTATCTTCAAATATTAGTTCATCCCTCTTATTATTAAGAATCATCAAGTTCAACATTAACATTATTGGTTTGAGGTCATTCAAGATAGAAGAAAGGTCTCTCCATCCCTTGTCAGTTCTGTAGTCCCTAACTTTTAATCCAAATTGCCTAATATATACATTTTCTTAGTTCCCATGAATAGGATTATTAATTAGAGGATCCTGAATTAACCAATTATCATACTAGAAGAGAATATCATCACCATTACCCACTTTTCACTTAGTCTTAGCTTTGGCCAAATCTCTTTCCTTAAAGATATCATTACAAATGACTGAACCATTTGGTATGTCATCATTATTAAGCAAGAACTTTAGAGAAGGCCTTCTAATTTACTTCTCCACTAAAACATCTCTCCATTACCCCTTACTATTGAAAATGTGCTATATCTATTTGGCTAGGAGAGCCTTATTGAGAGGTTTTAAGTTCCTTATACCAAGACCATCTTAGAACTTAGGGAGGAAAACATTATCCCAAGCCACAAGAGGATATCTTTTACATTCCTCTAGACTAGACCACAAAAAATCTCTCTCGATCTTTTCCATTTTGTCTAAAAAATTTAGCTAGTATCCCAAAGAGGCTCAAGAAATACATTGGAAGATTCTAAAGAGTGGACTTAACCAAAAGACATTTACCTACTTGGCTTAGTGTAGCTCCTTTCCACCTAGCCAACTTCTTGTTAAACTTATCAAGAATCCCATTCTAGAAGGAATCAGGAGGCTTAGTTCCTATTGGGAGACAAAGATAACTTGAGGGTAGCTTACCAATTCCAGACGCAAGAATCCTAACATTCTTCATTTGTCTGTGAATAGGAGTATTAATAAAGAAGATTGATCCCTTATCCCAATTAATTAGCTATCTAGATCCTCTGATATACACATCCAAAAGATCTTTCATTGCTTTAGCCTCCTTAATAGAAGATTCCCCTCCCATAATAGTGTCATCCATAAACTATGAATGAGAAAAAGAAACATTCCCAGAGGAGGGCCTAATCCCTCTTAGTCTCCCTTCTTGTCTTTTCTTCCCAGTCAACCTACCAATACACTCAACCATAAGAATGAACAAAATAGGAGAGAGAGGGTCACCCTATCTTAAACTTGTTTAAGGTTTGAAGAAATTAGAAGGAGCCCCATTGACCATAATGGCCAGTGAAGAAGCAGAAATAAGTTGAGAAATAAGCTTGTGAACATGTTGATTAAAGTCAAAATCCTAGAAGATAGAATCAAGGAAAGTCTAGTCCACCCGACCATAGGCCTTTGAAAGGTCTAGCTTGAGTAGAAACCCTTCCCTTTTACATACTTCAAGGGAGTGAATAACTTCATGAACCATCATGATAGAGTCTGAAATCTACCTACCTGAGACAAAACTAGTTTTTTACTAAGAAATGATCAAAGGAAGAATCTTTACAATTCTGATAGGTAACACCTTTGAAATGATCTTGTAAAAAGAATTACAAAGACTAATAGGCCTAAACTGCTCCATAGAATCAGCCCCTGGAACTTTGGGAATTAGAACTAGGAAAGTAGAATTAATTTCTTTTAGAAGACTTCTAGCCCCAAAAAATTCTTGAACAGACTTAACCACATCTTTCATAACCACCTTACAATAAACCTAAAAAATGAATGTAGGAAAGCCATCCAACCCAAGGGCTTTATCAATTGGTCATGAAAATAAACCTTGTTTCACCTCCTGAGCTCTATGAATCACCCTCAACATTTTATTGTGATGAGGTTGGATAATCTAAGGGAGACAAGACACAATTTCATTTCAATCCACCATTGATAGCAAGGGGTCCTAGGAAAGAAGAGAAGAGAAACAAGAAACAACTTCAACAGAAATATCATTTTCCCTAGTCAAAGTCTCCTGGCCCTTTCTAATTCTTGATATCCTATTATTAGCTCTATGCTTAAGAGTGGAAAGGTGAAAACACCTGGTGTTCTGATCACCCTCTTTAAGCTAGTTAATCCTTGATCTCACCTCCAAAAATTATATTCTTTACTTATAATATTATGCAAATTAGTTAAAATAGACATCTCAATATTCCTATAATATTCATTATACCCATCCTATTGAATTAAATCCTAAATAGAATAAAGCCTATCTGAGATCTCCTCTTTCTCCTGAAAGATATGGCCAAAATCCATCTTATTCTAGATTTTGATCATCCACTTCACATTACTTAGCTTCTTGGAAACTCTAAACATAGTAGTTCTATCCACTTCCATACTTTAATAATTGGATATCCTTTTCAATAGATTTGGATGAGAGATCCACATCTTTTCAAGTCAAAAAGGATAATTCCTCCTAGGCTCAAGAGAAACAATCAAGAGAGAAATGAGGGAGTGATCTGATCTCACTCTAGGGAGAAGGGATAGCCTACAAGAGAAAGAATTCAACCAATCTAGAGAAATGAGAGCTCTATCCAATCTAACTTGAATACACTCACTCCCAATTATTTTATTGGACCAAGTGTAGACTCTACCCTCAAGATCAATATCCAAAAGAGCCAAGCTATTTATGAAATTAGAAAGGTCTAACTTACTTTCTAGCTCTGGAGCCAAACCTCCTAATTTTTCCTCATCAATGAGAGGAGTGTTGAAATCCCCCATAATAATACATTTATTAAGATTACTATTCTAGACTAAAGTCCCAAGCTTAGTCTAGTAATGCTTCCTTTCCCTTTTAGTATTTGGGGCATAGACATTCAAAACAAACCAAGTATCATTTCTCTTCATATGAAACATTACATAAAAGATTATTACTTTTGGAGTAACTTTAAACTACTTATTATTAAAAAGAGTAAGCAAACCTCTTGATTCCCCTCAGAATCCATGGCCTCACCAACCATAATATTATTGAAAGGAATCTTACCCAGAGCCTCCTTCTTCATTTTGTCTCTTGAATTAGCATTATGTTAGGTCTTTGATCTCTTATCATATTCTTAAGACTTTTTGTCTATGGACCCCATTTAGTCCCCTAATATTCCAAGATATTATCTTCATTTCTGACTAGTAGAACACTCTAGGATGGTTCTTTGGCTCCCACCCACCAAATTCCTTCTAGCCTTCTCTTGCAAGACTTGGTTTTCACTTTTCCTACCTAGCACCTTTGGTTTGACTCCCACTTCCATTTTGCCATGGCTCCTAGTCTGTGTAGGTGAAAATGGGGAGGAATCCCTACTATTCTTCTTTTTATTCTTGACATGACTTCCTTTGTTTTCCTCCATCCATTCATCTATCCTTACCTTCTTACCCAGAGAAGAAAAATTCACCATAGTCCCAAATCTCTCTTCCAAATTACAAGAAACAAACTAGTCCTTTCAAGTAGATGAAGAAATCTCCATGATTCCCTACTACTTTTGAATACCCTTCCCAGACTCCATTATCTCTTGACTATCCATCTACACTTCCTTATTCAAAACCTTTTCCCCCTTTCTCTCCACATGAGGTGGTAACTTATTGTCATTCCAGATCCAATCATTATGGATTGTAGCTATTGAATTCTCCTTGTTCAAGCCTAGATCACCCCTTGGTAATCCACTTTCTTGATGTCCATCCATCTCTAAATTAACTGTGGTATCCTTCTTAATGTTCTAGGAACCAGTTTGCTTTACTCGGATATCCTCCTCTTTGGCCTCAGAACACCTAGGAGACTTAACTAATATTTCCACCTATATGATCTTAGAGCTAGGCAAAACTAGTCCATCCATCTCTAAATTTTCTTGGATATCCTTCTCAATGATCTGGGAAGAAGCCTTCTTTGCTATGATACCCTCTTCTTTGTCTTTAGAAGATCTAGGACTCCTTAGGGCTTCTACCTTTGAGATCCTAGGCCTAGATAGAACTAGATCCTCTTTGTCTTTAGAAAATCTAGGAGTTTTAACTAGAACTTCCACCTCTGTGATCTTAGGCCCAGAAAAAACTAGAACCTCATCCTTATCAACCTCTAATCAATTTTGATCTAGATTAATCCCTCCTCTAATATGGGCTTCCACAACTATCTCCCAAATTTCCTGACCATCCTTAAACTCCTTCTTTTTCTAGATCCTTTTCTCCTTTCTAGATTTGGAAAATGAAGTTTTCCTTCCCTTTTTAGTAGTTGCCTTTGGACATTGAGTTTCCTTATGGCCTGATTTCAAACAATGAAAACAAGTGAAAGGAAAACTTTCATAGACCAACTTATGAATATGCATTCAAAGCTTAGAATGAAAGAACACAACCTCTGGCATATCATCCCCTTCACAAACTCCAATACAAATTTGAGCATACATTAGTCTTCTTTCAAAAGTTTTTATTGAGTCTATTGATAGAAGTTCACTAAATGAGTTTGCTATTCTCACAAACACATCCTCATTCCAAAACTTTAGAGGCAACTCTAGAAGTCTAACCTAGATTGGGGCTTGCACAAAAAAGTCATCATTCAAGTCCAGCTTCAAAGTCCACTTCTAAAGAACTAGGGTTGAGCGGCCTAAAATCCATGATCCTTCACACTAAACGCTTGAAAAATCCTCATTGCATGAAAAATCAAAAGATAGGAAACCTTTCGCCATCGCTATTATAGTGACCTATCCCTTGAGATTCCATTTTTCTATGTGTATGATCTAAAAATATATATATTCAGCCTTTTCCCAATGAGCTTAACCACTAGAGTAGAAGCCATCATAGTAATGTTATGATCTACCAATTCATCTAGAATAGCAATCACACAAGAGCCTTTCTCCAAACTAGAGAGTAGTTTGACCAGTGGAAAAAAAGACTTACAAGTAGGCTTAACTCCAAAAAGAGATGACCATTTTGTTGAAGGTACCCCAGACCTATCTACCTTGGAAGGAAAAAAAATACTTGTTCAAACCTTTGACCTTGTTACGTGGGTCCCTGTCTCAATTCGCCATCACATCTTTAATCGCTACAGTCCCCTAACTCCCTACTTCCCTTCCCTATGATCCATGCTTCCAATCCCATCCTCCTAGAGGATTCCCACCAAGGAAAAGTTTTGAATTTTGAATTACCAAACTTCCCCATGCTCTCCCCTATCTCCTCTCAAAAAGGAGGTTGTGTGTTCTTTTCACCTTACTACATACCATAATGGTGAAATGTGTACTAACTAGTTGAGCTATCTACAACTAAGAGAAACTGAAGGTGAACATGAGATAATCATAGAAGAAGAATCAGGTTCATCTTATATGAGTACTTCAAAAAAAATATTTTTAGAATATGAATCAGATTCTAATGAGTGTAGGGATGTCTTGTTAGCTATGAATGATCCATCCTATTCTATATTAACAAGAAGTTAAAGAATTTAATAACTTATCCTTGGAGCGAGTTTGAGTTCAATGGGTGTGAAAGAAAAAGACTCATCTTAGCCTACCAAAGACACTCCTAAAGGTACTAAAAATGCTTTCCCTAAAAAAAGTGTCATAAATTCTAGTATTTCTTCTTCCTTTGATATAGTTCAATTTTTTAAATCTTCTTCTGTCATTATTTCTACTACTTTCTACTTAAAATCCAATCATAAGGAATTAGATAGGCTAGTTGAATTTATAAAAGGTGAGCCATCTAATAATCCTCAACTCATTGGAGAAACTTTTGATTCAACCAAACCTCTAGCTTCAACTAGTGAGTGCACTCTAGAAAGACCTTTAGCTCTTGAAAGTCCAATGATTCTTGAGACAAGTAATGAGGATTGGAAATCTAATCCTTTTTATATTTCAATGTTACTCAATGGGAGGAAACTGAGTAATTGCATTATTGACTCCAGTGCTTCTAACAATATAATGCCTTCTTCTATTTCCAAGGCCTTAGAATTGATCCTTACCAAGAATTATGGGAAATATTATTGTATGGATGGTAAGCAAGTACCTCTAATAGGTCAAGAAAAGGATGCACAAGTAGTCTTGGTAGAGTATTCTAACAAGAGAATGAAATTAACAATTTTGGTGGTTGAAATACCAATGAGTTGTAGAATGTTGCTCAATAGAACTTTTTGTAGAGATATGGGGGCTAAGATAAAAATGGACTAGTCTAAAGAAATTATCCTTGATGGAAATAAAAAGGTTTTTTTGACTCCTAGGGAAAAAAATAAGCACATAGTGTTTCCTTCAGATGATCCAAAATCTTACATTTTGTTTTAGGAATGTTAGTTTGTTAATTATTTTATTTAGTTAGAAGAAGAGGTAGATCCCTTAGAGGAGGAAGAAATGTGGAGTATGGAGTTTGATGGAAGTTTCTTTAGTTCTAGGTTAGGAGCAGGAGTTATCCTAATTTCCACTAAAGGAGACATGTCAACACATTCTTTTAAGTTAGATTTCTCTAACACTAGGAATACTTCTAAGTATGATGCCCTTCTTTTGGGATTACATGAAGCAACTTTCAAAAGGATAAAATCACTCACTATAAAAGGAGATGTTGAGCTAATTGTGAAGTATCTTTGAGGTCTCTATGTTGTGAAGAATGACTAGTTGAAGCAGCATCAAAACATAGTGTGGGAAAAAATTGAGTTCCTTAATGCATTCAATATTAAAGCAATCCCTAGGAGCAAGAATTCTTGATTAAATTCTTTAGTAGTATTAGCTTCATTACTTCTTCTACATCCAAAATTTTATCAAAAGAAATACACGATTGAGATTATTTAAATCATCCTAGTGTGCCTGATAATGTAATTCATTGGTAGGTCTTTGATGATGATAAAAAAATTGAATAGTTTATGGCTTCTGTAAGATGTTTTGTTGATTCTTACTTTGAGGGTGTTGGGACTGAAAATTGAAGCCTTGATTTTGAGTACCATTGAAAAAATCAAGCCCTTAAATGCTTTTTGATGCATATGTACCCAACTATTCATTTGAGGCCCATGAGGTGTTTAAAGTTTCTAACACCATGCATTCAGTATGTTAATGCATCCCATGAAGATAAATTTGAATTCCAAGCTATTTTGTGAAGTCCCATTTTGAGCAATGTCCAATTCTAGATTTTTGCCTAAGTGTCAAACAACGACAAGAGGCCATGTTTGCAATTGAATATCTTGCACCCATTAATGTTTCATAATTTTTTTCTTTGGGAATGTCTAGTATCCATACCAAAGAGCCTATGTGTCATATTTTGAGTCATTTTTAATCCGTGACTAGGTTTTGAATCCCTCAAAGTTGGTTGTTTATCAATATCATGCTGATATGAATTGTTTTGAACTCTAGGAAGCCCTGTTTGACATATTATAACTTTGACCCAATTGACTAAATTGAGAAAATTCTATTTGTGTTCAATTTTAGAGGCCAAATACTTACTATCTTTCAATTTTGAGCTTATGAAAAATCCGTTTGATCAGTTTGTAAACGTGATTCCAAATGCAACTTGTAACTTTTTACTAGTGTCAAGAAGTGCCGATTTGTCAGTCTGTTTGTGATGTCATAAATCTGAATCCATGATAGGTGAAATTGAATAGATTGTACCACTATGTTTTATGATAAAAATTCTTTAAGTATGACAATTTTCAAGTCTTGACAAATCCATCTGCACACTGTCCTAGGTCTATTCCATTTGCAAAAAATGCTTTTTTGCCATTGTTTTCAAGATACAATTTCTGAGTAGCCCACTTTGACTGCTCACTATATTTTCCCAGTTATTAATCATGAGCCATAATCAAAAATTTATACTCTCTTCATGGTAGTGAACCAACACCCCTATTTTTGTTTCCCAAAGTGTCAGTTCATCTAGTTTTTAGAGCCAAATCTGAACACAAATTATGGTTTTCTAACATATTTTCTTATGAGCAATTATGAGAGGGAAACTTTGATAGTCAATATATTTTAAATGAGAAATTTTCATGAGACAAGGTTCAATAGGGTAAGAATATTTAGAATAGAGAATCAGTGTGTCATATTGCAAAGTTTGATCAGGTGTTTGGGTCAGTTTTTGGGGCTAGTCAAAGGACCTCCTAGCACGAAATTGACAAGTTGCAAAAAGGAAGTAAAATGAGTTTTAAAAAGGTTGAATCAATATTGTGAATTATTTCTAGTTAGTGAGTTAGCTTCTTTGGAACAATTTAGAGGTTCAGATATTTGAATTCAAAATTTTTTTTAGCCGAACCCACTTTTAGGCCCAGCTGACTTTGTTAAGACGATAAAGTGGGATGTGATGGTTCTAAAGATGTAATGATTTAGATCATTATAATATGTTATATAGTGCATTTGAAGTCAAATAAGAGTTGTGACATCATGAAGAAGCACTCAAGCCTCATATAGCTTATGTGGTAAAAGATGGGGCAAAATGTTCATGCAAACGGGCTGAGATATAAATGGAGGAATGGACTCTAAGAAAAAGGGTAGCTACAAGGAGCAATGAGAATCAATAGCAATTGAGTGTGAGAGGATTCTCAAAGATCCAAAAGCTATTATTCTAGTAGGATTTTTTTCATTCAAAACATGTTGGGGAGTAGCAACTTGTGCACAAACACAAGAAAGTAAGAATCCTACAATTTGGTTAATAGAGTGGACCCCTGAGCCACGTGATGTGTATTGGCAAAATTTACCCATTCCATGTGTTGAGCTCACAATTCAAAAATTGGTCATATTTGTTTCTATCTTCTTTCTTTATATTCTCTTTATGATTCCAATAAAAATTATGAGGTTGTTAGCCACAATTGAAAGCATTGAAAAGAATGCACCTTTCCTCAAAAGTTTGATAGAATTGAAGGTTGTAAAATCATTCATCTAGGGATTTCTACCAATTTTGGCTCTAAAAATGTCTTTTCTTCTACTCCCATCAATGACATTCTAAAAAAAATTGAGGGCCACACCTCATTTTCAGAGGTTCTCCCATTTTGAAGTAACTAGACTATGGCTTCGTAGGAAGGAAGCACCATCCATGTAAGAGGAGGGAGAGGAGCCACCAAGTATCATGGTTGTTTTGTCATTTTTTCCCACCTTCTAGGAATAGAACCATGTTAGGAAGAGGAAGGAATTTTATTTGAGGAAGTTGTAATAATCAAAGAGGATGCCCACACTAAAAACAAGATCCAATCCATGTTGAGGCAACACTCACGGTAGGGAGAAAGTAGCAGACTTAGAAGAAAAAGTTAGAATGAAAGGATCCACCTTGGAGCACTTTTTCATGCTAAAAGAGGTAAAAAGAAATCACATTTTAGAAAGGAGAAGAGTTTCAATGTGGTGGGTAATTTGAAAGCTCCTCACACATCTCAAGCCCTCTAGAACACATGCAAAATGTATTTATCATTGACCTACTCCTCAAAGATTTCATTTCCTGGTTGATTGTGGCAAATTCTTTTGCCTATATAGACATTATGGCTACTAAATCTTTTGAAGAATACTTCATGCTTATTATGGAGGATCAATTTTCCCCTAACAAGGATGGGGTAATGGTTTGGCCAACATGAACTCGCAAATGAAGTGAGAAAAGGAAAAGACAATTAAAAAACTTTATCCCACATTGTTAAAATGAGGGTCCTTTTCTACTTTTAAATACTCCCGCCCATCGTGGATGATAGCTAGTGTAGAGGATAAGACCATTTTGACCAAATGCATTGATAGAATAAAAGCACAAAAAAAGTTGAAGTTTCTCATGGTCTCCATGTCACCATTAGAAAATGGGAGGATCTCACTAGCAACGACATGGCGACCTCACAAAAAGTTGAAATTAAGGCAAGTGACCAGCTGACAAATTTGAAAATTAGTAAGATCATATTGCCTACTTGGGAGGATAACTTAGTGATGATGTGGATTTGGAGAGCCAACCACATAGTGACATGTGGCAAGAGGTGGACCAAGTACAATGACCAACAGGCAGTGATGTGGCATAGATCTCACATAGGCATAGGATGGTAACACGTGGTGGATTTGATGGTGGTCACCATGTCGCCAAGATGAAGTTGCTAGACCGTTAACAAAGCAACATGGTGACTCAATCAAAAAATAACATGTGGCAATGAGCTATTGGTGAGGTGGATGAGTCAGAAATTGACACATGGCAGTGGCTTTAGATGTGGCATGCTTCCTAAGGTATTGATGTGGGGGAGAATGGCATGTGTTGCAAGGTCACTATGTTGTTGATGACATGGCAGAATGATGATTTGGATAGCGACATAGCAACTGATGATGTCGCATAGTGACATGGTGTGATGACATGGAAAAATAGGAAGCCAATAAGATGGTGCCATGTGGTGTCCATGATGGAGGGTGTTGTAATACCCCAAAATTGGCTCATTGCCATGATACCAATTTTGGTCTATTTCTGATCAATCCTAAGTCCTATTTTACTAGGCAAATTCTTATTCTGCTACTCGCTACTTAACTTAAATGTCAGATGCAAAAAACCCTAATTTGCATTCATCATGCTTATTATTTTAATTCCTATAGTATTTACTCATATTAGTTACATTAAACCTATCGATTAATATTTAATTTAATTAATAAGTATTTATACTTTAATTAAATTAAATTATATCCTAAGGCTAATGTACTATGGAATTAAATTTATTTAATTTAATAAATATGCCTATTTTAATTAATTAAATAAAATTATTTAATTAAATGGAGAACTTACTTCTAATTAATTAAACAAAGTTATTTAATTAAATGGGAAGTCATTCCTAATTAATTAAATGAAGTTATTTAATTAAATAAGAAAAGTGCCTCTAATTAATTAAATAGAATTATTTAATTAAATAAAAAAGGTAATTATGAGAACATATCTCATTTTATTAAATTAAATTATATCCTAAGACTAACGTACTATGGGATTAAATTTATTTAATTTAATAAATATGCGCATTTTAATTAATTAAATGAAATTATTTAATTAAATGGAGAACTTCCTTCTAATTAATTAAACAAAATTATTTAATTAAATGGGAAGTCATTCCTAATTAATTAAATGAAGTTATTTAATTAAATAAGAAAAGTGCCTCTAATTAATTAAATAGAATTATTTAATTAAATGAAAAAGGTAATTATGATAACATATCTCATTTTATTAAATTAAATATCTCACCAAAATCTCTCTTTAGTTCAAAAAAGGGAAATTTCTAGTTCACTCTTGATCAAAAAGGAATTAAATTAGTTAACTCCTTATTCTAGTCAAATTAAATCAGTTAACTCTTTTTTCTACTCAAATTAAATCAGTTAACTCCTTATTCCACTAAAATTAAATCAATTAACTCCCTTTAATTTGGAAATCGCCCTTTATGACTGAACTTCACCTTTAATCCTGACCGTTGATTGAAATCGATCTCAACTGTTGATGGATTCTAGGAAAGTCTATTTAAGAGACCCTCATCTCTTCATTTTGAGAGGAGGATGAATTTGGAATTTGCATCAAATTGCTGCTGGAATTCATACTCACATTTGCTCATATTTTACATACATTTGCATCCTTAGCTTAATTTCATTTAGCATAATATGCATATGATTAATCTAGTTTCCTTTACTTGTTCTTAGATTAGAATGCATTTCTCATTCTAAATTAATTTGCATAATCATATAGATTAATTTTCTTTTAAATCCTTCATTCTTAGAGGGTTTGGTTGCTTAACACCTCAAATCTGAGGATATCTAACAAGTAATTCCCTTTAGATAGAAGGCAATAGGTCACCTTGTCGATTGATTTTCAGATGAACAATCCAATGTTCATTCCGAGATGAATCCGCAAATAAAGACCATGTTGAAGTGTCTGTGTTAGCAGAGGCCGCATATTCACGCATCCATTTCTGGCACCCACTGTGGGGCTGAGAAATCAATTTTTGGGCCTCATTCTTTTTGTTTTGCATTTTAGTTTTTTATTTATATCTTGTTTTGTAGGTTTTTCTTGTAGGTTTGAAGACACTTCAAGAAGACATCCAACAATGATGAGAAAATGAGCATTTGAGAAACCTCTTCCTCTTCTCCTCTTAATTTCTTCTATTTCTCTTTCTCTTCTTCTTTTTCTTCCTTCTCATGTTCTAAATAATAATAATAATAATAATAATAATAAAATTGATCAAAATTCTTTTTTTATCCTTTTTATGATTTTTCATAAAATTCATAGAAAGTAGACCAATTTGATGAATTTTAGTTTGAAATTTTTACTGAAGGTTCTAGATAATAGGAAAAAATCACATACAAAATTTTAGATTTTTCTAATTGAAGGTGTATTTTATATATTTTTTAATGATTTTCTCATATGAAAATTATTTGAGCTAGTAAAATAACACTTTTTGATCTGATTTTGTTTTTGTAGATTTTTAACAATGTTTTACATGTACAGTAAAAATTGCAGAATTTTTGAATCAAAATTGGATTTTTAGTAATTCGTTAATGGTTTTTCATTAAAAACTTAACTTACATAGAAAATAATCAAATTAAAATCTAAATTTTTTACTGAAATTTTCGGATGATGTCCAGATATTGTCGTAAAAATTTCAGATTTTTTAAGTTTAAAATATATTTTTATTAATTCTTTTATAGTTTTCCATAAAAAAATTAATTTATCTGATAAATCTCAATAGTTTGATCTAAAAATTTTATTTCCAATTTGGGACACTTTCTTCAGACTACAGTAAAATTTTTAGATTTTTTGGATCATAATTCTATTTTTAATAAAAAATTTATGTGTTTTCATAAAAAAAATTTATTAACTCATGATGCAAATCTTGGAATTTTAATCAATAATTTTTATTGCAGGTTTTTTTTTTTTGGAAAACAACAAGGAAGAAAGAAAGGCCATCCAAATATGACAAAAGAAAGCAAAAAACAAAAAATGCATCTCGCTTTTGCTAGCTTCGAAAATAGCACAAGAATTGTTGAAAATCAGGTAAAATCTACTAAACGCGTTGCAAGGATCACCAGATAACGTTCCTCTGCTGATAACAATTCATTTGGATTTAAAAAAAATATCTCTCATGTCAAGCTTGTGTGTGTTTCCTTCCATGTTTTCATTTTACAACACATGCATAATTTGATACTAGGGTGTGATCTCCGTTAGTATTCATTTAGCGGGCTTAGGTACTAGTGATAGATTTAGATAGCTATTTTGGGTTATTGGACTCACTAAATCTGCCGGCCCTTCATTTCACCCTATGGTTGCAAGATCAACACCACGTTAAAGGGGAGGGGTCTACAGGAAAGAAGCGTTAAATGCTCCACTAGGCAACCCTTTTGTGCTTTCTAGAACTCACTAGTTTCTGAGTTGTGGACTGGATTAAACATTCCACATCTTTGGACTCACCTCACATTAGTTAAAGCGTTAAGTGTACCACCTTGTACTCTTTGATTACTTTTGTATAGATATGCTTTCGAGAATTAACATCTACACACACACAGTAATTAGGCCCCATGAACACTATTCGTGGATCTTAAGAGAGTGGGTTCCTAGTGAAACTCCTCTCTATGACAGATTCCTTGTAGGTGGGGAGGATAGTTTGAGCATCTCACAAATAGATGAATCTTCAACTTGTTGATTGAGGCATCCTTTCTTTGGAGAGGTTGATAGATCACTGGGAGTTGATATCATAGATCTTTAAGAGATACTCTTAGTTTAGCGTGTCAGATTAATCTATCTATTTTGATTGGGCTAAAAGTGAAAAGGTGTCAAGACCTTGAATCTGAAAGCTAAGTCCCCTTGTGGTACACTATTGTGATTCGGTCACCTTTAGAGAGGGTTATCCGTAGCAAACAATCCCTCTATAGGGCAAACTGTGTGGATGGAACCTCGAGCGATAATAGCCATTTTTGACATGGTAGTGACAACCGCTATATAAATGTCCTTGTGGAAGAAATCTCCATGGGTGTGGTTTATTGTGGGTTGTCAGATCTCCCCAATAGCTCTTGAAGATTTAGTTCTCAGACTGCATTGAAACATCAGTGCACCAAGATTGGAGGTC
Organism: Cupressus sempervirens; assembly: GCA_028749045.1. Taxonomy (NCBI): domain Eukaryota; kingdom Viridiplantae; phylum Streptophyta; class Pinopsida; order Cupressales; family Cupressaceae; genus Cupressus; species Cupressus sempervirens. The sequence goes on from CM053787.1 coordinate 34,171,292, forward strand.
ACCCCAATGAGTCATAAAAGTTGCAGAGTCAAAACATTACTAAAAACCTTAGAGAGGCCAAACTTTTCACTTTCTAGGAATGTGTGCAATGATTGCAAAACTCTTTGAAAAAATACACAAATAGCTCTCTTAGGGATTAGCACAAACTAAGTCACTTGATTTTTCATGCGCAAGGTTGCTTTTGCCCTTGCTCATTATTTTCAGACATACTTAAAATCACCTGCTTGCTGTTCTACATGCATGTTTATCTACTTGGTTACTAAAACAATCAAAATTTGTCAAAACATTTGCAAACTTTTGTTCTCGTGCAAATGGTTGCACATCTCCATGTGAGATCTTTATGCTATCCAAGTTAACCTTGCACTACTTCTCATGGCCTAGAGCACATCCTCGTGTGAAATCTTTATTCTATCCCGAGTCTTTGCATGGCTCTATGTACTTTCTCATGTGCCTTTCAGAGGATCTTCACGTGAGATCTTGAGTCTGAACTATCAAGTTAGTTTGTTAGAGCTATCTGTGCTCTGTACCAAGTCTATTTCTTGCATTGGTTTACTATTTCTATGTCTAAAAATAGTCCCAAATAGTGGCATCCTACTTAGCTAATGACTTGCGATCCATACTTTAACTAGTCTTGTCTCTCAATTATCTTGCTCTTGTCCTTTAGTGCTTGTTGTACTCCATCTCATGATAGTCATAATCTTTGGCTGTTCTAGCCTTCAAATCAGACTATTCATACCTTAGTATACTGCACTCTTATCTTGCTTTTCTAAGACTACGTTCTAGTGTGGTCCTTGTCTAAGATTTTGCTTTTTGTCATTGTCTATGACTGTGGCAACTTGACTTATGTTCTAAAACTTGGCTGTCACTACTTCAAACATAGTACATCAAAATGGCTAACAACAAATGTGCTAAATCCAATATTCCTAGTGAGAAAGAAGAGCTACTTATTGCAAACATGAAGCAACAAATCCAATCAATGAGCACTCAACTTCAAAGACTGAAGGAGGAAGATGAAACATCATTGAACAAATTCTCCTTGAGAGACAATTTCCCTTCCTCCTATGACAACCAAAAATCACATTCTTGTGATCTTGAATCCAAGACATCTGAGAACACCTCACATATGCCCAAGAAATCTAGGAATATCTTTCAAAACAAACCTTGGGAACCTAAACAAAAGCATGATTTCACCCCTTTGGGAAGATCTTATGAATCAACTTTGGAAGAACTTCTTGAAGAAAAACTCATTACTTTACCTAAGCTCACTTTGGCAGGAGTTTCCTTTATGAGTAACTATTATGTCTATCATAGACATAATTTACATAAAACTTCCCATTGTAAGGAGCTGAAAAACAAGATCCAAGATCTCTTTGACAATGGTATAATTCAAAAATCTAAGCTCTCAACTACTAAATATTCTACTCTCAAGAAGGATCAACATCATGAAACCATGTCTAGTAACGGTTCAAACACAACTTCTACTTCCTCCAACATACATCCACCTTCTAAATTGTCCAATCTTTCCAACACATATTCACCAAAAGAACTCACTACTCCCTCAGTTGACTATGTGTACCCTCAAGGACTACCTTTAAAGGAAACTCAAGCTAACCTTGAATTAGCTGCAAACCTCTCCCATACTACACAAAGAAAAGATCCAAAACCTCCATCTGTTGGTCCTCCTATTATCCCCAATCCAACTATTCCTCCTTTGTCCCTTCAAGAGCCTATTATAGAGACTCTAGAAATATATTCGAATATAGATTCAGATACTCCCTCATCCTTGGATTTGGTTTTATGTCAAGAGGACCACTTAAATGATGAAGAAACAACTATTGATCAAGACCAAGATTCCTTCATCCCCTTTCAAGTCTTCCAAGATCTCGCGCCTCCATCTCAAGAGCCACATAGTCCTCCATCTCCCATGTCATGCACCTCTACTAAGCAAGATCAATATATTCCTTCCACCATTCTTAAGGAGACTATAAAAGACCAAGAGAAGGATACTTTTCCTACGTTACCTAAAATTCCTTTTGAAGAGAAAAGTGTTCCCTCGATCTCTTATTCTACCTCGCTATATTCACTTCCAAACTATGCTCAAGCTTTAAATACTCCTATCAAAGGTATTGCTCCTATAATAGTTACTCATAAATCTATTGATGACTTTGGTCATATTGCTCACTCTAAAGATGCTAATATCCATACTCATGGTCCGTTCACATCTTCCAAATCTATCCTTGGTCCCTACCCATCTAAGCTAAAACCTTCAAGTCTTCCATCCATAGTGGGACCTTATGTTCCTCTATCTCCTACTTCCACTCTTAACTCATTATACATTCCTCCTACCCTACCCCAAGATCAACAAAGATGCACATACTTGAACTCTTCACATTCACCTTTCCATCTAAACTAGTCATATTGGCCTTATTCATCCACAAGTCCCAAGTCCTTTGGAAGAAATTTGGATGATCAACTCAAACACAAGTACATGAATCCATCCTCAAAAGTTCACTATGTCTCCCCTAATCGACATGTGAATGTCAAGAAGAAAAAAACAAAAAAGAGACTGCAAAGGTCCACTATTCAAAGAGCTCAACCAAAGAAAGTATGAGTTCTTAAATTTTTTATTGAAGAAATGCATTCCAAAGCATCTAATGAAAAATCAAAAGCTATATGAATTCCCAAGTCTCTTTTGAAGGACTTGAATATTGAAAACAAATCAAAGTTGACATTCAAGCTTCCAAAGGTTTCCACTCCATCTCCTTCCTAGGATCTTCCTAAAAAGTTTTCAAAACCTTCTACTCTACCCCTCTCCAAAATGGCTTTGCTACCTCATATATCTAAGCCTCAATCTATTTCATCCATATTTCCTCCATCATTCCACTACCATTCAAGGTGTGTGTCGATGTTGATCTTGCCTAATATCTCATCCACCCTCATGAGATCATCTAAATCTTATGCCTACTTTCCATCCTTGCTTGTTTTAGTCTTTCAAAACCAACAACCTTATCATCCATCTACCTCTCATTTTCCTATCACTTCCCTTCCATTACCTTATCAACATCTTTGAGTGTACCTTGCTATGGCCTTGGCTTATCATAACTTATCTTTCTTATAGGCATGCTATATAACTTGAGAAAGGCTTGAATTCTTTCCAAAAACTCTAAAAATCCAAAAAGAAGAAAAAAAGAAAAAGTGCCTTGGTGAAAACTTGGAAACAGGCACCTTGGTAGCAAAAGTAAAGAAAAATAAATCCTTCCTATGGTGAAAATCACTTCTTGTGGCACCTTGGACAAGTACCATGATGAAAACCTAGCAAATAGGCCTCATGCATAATTCTTCCATCCATGACATCCTATCATGATCTTGCTTATCCTTCAGATGTCCTCATTCCTGAAGTCATTCACTCATAACCTCCATAACAAACTTTTCTGTCCTATTTAGTTAACCCTTTGGTCTTGATCAACGAAAGAAAGAAGAAAACTCAGTTCTTAGCAATCTCTTGACATGGTCATTTTCTTTGATTACTTACACGACACCCTTCATTACACCATGAGCCTATATCCTTTTCCCTAGCTTGGGTAATCTTGTGAAGGCTTTCCTTGAGGGTAACATTCACTGCTTCATACTCCTTGCCTATCCATCTCCACTTATCCACTAGCTTGCTGCTACTTCTTTTCCTACACCTTGCTAGACACTGAAGCAAAATCAAGTTGATCCTTCTTGTGAGCTAGTAATCTTTGAAAAAGTTCTAAAAATTTGAAAATTCCTGAAAGAATCATAAAATTCAAAAAAAGTCCTGAAAAAATTGTTACCCTGGTGAAAACCTAGCCATAGGCACCTTCGTAACACCAAAAAAAAAGTGAAAAATCTTTAAAATTCAAAAAAAAAAAAAAATCAAAAGAGAAAAACACAAAAAATAAATAAATTGAAAAAAAAAAAAAAGTGCCATTGATGAAAACCTAGAAATAGGCATCATGGCAGTAAAAAAAAAAAACTTGCCAAGAAGGTAAAAACCTGGTAAACAAGCACCTCTTGTTCCCAATGCCTCATCTTGCAACGTACCTTTAGGCTTTCTATATAGTTGCTTTCATGCTTTCACTTTCCTGCTTTTCTCACTCATGTATCCATGGATTGAGTCTTATCATAGCTCAGGGGCATTCCCCCTTTAGTGTCACTATTTTTGAGATTCTCCTCATAGAATCTCCTTCATGACAATCACCAGTGGTTCTAATTGCGTCTACCTACTGTTGCTAGTGTCACTCTTTTTGAGATTCTCCTCATAGAATCTCCTTCATGACAATCACCAGTGGTTCTAATTGCGTCTACCTACTATTGCTAGTGTCACTCTTTTTGAGATTCTCCTCATAGAATCTCCTTCATGATAGTCACCAGTGGTCCTCACTGCGTCTACCTACTATCACCAGTGTTACTCTCTTTTTGAGATTCTCCTCAGAGAATTTCCTTCATGACAGTCACTAGTGGTCCTCACTGCATCTGCCTACTATTTGCAGTGACACTCTCTTCAAGATTCTCCTCATAGAATCTCTTCCGCAATAGTCACCAGTTGTTTCAACTATGTCTGCCTACTGTTGCTAGGTTCATTTCTCCAAATTCCTTTATGGAATATCTCTTTTGCGTCAGTCACCAGTCATCCTGGTTGTGTCTGTCTATTGTTGCTCAGTCCTTCTTAGGTTCTTCATCATGAAGATTCCTCTTTGACCTTAGTCACCAATCATTATGAGTATCTTCCTACTGTCATCACCCTACTAAAGAGATTCCTTTCAAACATGTTTTGGACACTGACACTTGACATCAATCCAAAAAATAAACTCAAAAATGATATACTTGTTTGGATATGTTGGGATTTTTCTGTGTTTGCTTTGTTTTTTGCTTTATCATATCTCTTCGAGCAACTCGATGATGTCAACTTCGACTAGAGAAGTAATGACTGGGGGCATATTTTTTCTTTGCTTTCTGTTTGTTCTTTAGTTCCAATAAGTTGATTTATTCTTATAAGAGGGGTGTCCACTATAAGAGCCTCCATCTCATATTGGATGGTCGTGTGTACCTCAACTCCTTTTATACAAATATGCCAATAACATTGGTTCTTCTCCTTGTTTGTTGGAGTAAACTCTTCATGCTATAGTAAATACTGATACTCATCCTGCTAAGTGAACGTACGGGTCATTGCAAGTATTAGTGTAATTCTATCTCAGGTTACGAATGTAAGGGTCATTGCGGATAGTATAAATACTAAGTACTTAGCATAAGATGGATCTCACGTGTGTTTGGTGTTCCTGTCATGCAAGCAACATTCAGGTCATCCTAGCGTTTATGCTCTAATGCTTATGTTAACTTGCTACATTAAAAGGGACAAATGTTCTGGTCATTCTGGCTTCTTGTACCTCAAATGCTTACATTTAATCCCGACAAACCAATAATGTATTTTATATTCATATTTCCATGATTGCAATGTTAGTGGGAATTGTATGACCTATGAGCTTTGTTTTATATTCGATGATGATTAAATATCGAGGCTTGGTAACCAGACCTAGGGTTGCATTTAACATAGTCTTGCATTACATACTTCACTGATAAGCATGCGATTCAATTGCAAATCTACTTTCACCTTCTCTGATGAGGGATTGTTGATCTCTTCAAAGAATCAAATTCATTCACGAACTGCAAAAATGATTGATTAATCACCCTCTTGGCTACTTTGGTTTCTTTGAACCCATTTTTTTTGAGATCAAATTCAAAATCTGACACACTTAAGTGGCTCAAAAATACATTTAAATTTTTTTTGTGCAATCCAAATTTTTCTAATACTTTGTGATTCTTGGAATCATTTCAACACAAGATCATTCTGATCTCTTCATATTTCTTCAGATCATTCTAATCTCTTCATATTTCTTTAGATCATTCTGGTCTCTCCAAATTTCTTTAGATCATTTTGATATCTTCAAATTTCTTTAGATCATTCTTATCTATTCATATTTCTTCAGATCATTTTGATCTCTTTATATTTCTTCTGATCATTTTATCTCTTCATATTTCTTCAAATCATTTTGATCTCTTCATATTTCTTCATATCATTTTGATCTCTTCATATGTCTTCAGATTGTTCTGATCTCTTCAACATGAGATTGCATTTAACATAGTCTTGCATTGCATACTTCACTTGCATAAGCATGCGACTCAATTGCAAATCTACTTTCACCTTCTCTGATGAGGGATTGTTGATCTCTTCAAAGAATCAAATTCATTTACGAACTGCACAAATGATTGATTAATCACCCTCTTGGCTACTTTGGTTTCTTTGAACCCATTTTTTTTGAGATTTTTTGTGCAATCCAAATTTTTCTAATACTTTGCGATTCTTAGAATCTTTTCAACACAAACTTGGTCTTTTGGACCTCGAGATCGTTTTGATCTCTTCATATTTCTTCAGGTCATTTTGATTTCTTCATATTTCTTCAGATCATTCTGATCTCTCCAAATTTCTTTAGATCATTCTGATATCTTCAAATTTCTTTAGATCATTCTAATCTCTTCATATTTCTTCAGATCATTTTGATCTCTTTATATTTCTTTTGATCATTTTGATCTCTTCATATTTCTTCTAATCGTTTCGATCTCTTCATATTTCTTTAGATCATTCTGATCTCTTCATATTTCTTCAGATTGTTCTAATCTCTTCATATTTCTTCAGATCATTCTAATCTCTTCATATTTCTTCAGATCATTCTGATCTCTTCATATTTCTTCTGATCATTCTGATCTCTTCATATTTCTTCAGATCATTCTGATCTCTTCATATTTCTTCTGATCATTCTGATCTCTTCTTTATTTTTCAGTTTGTTCTGATCTCTTCTACATTCTGTTGAATCTCAAATTTCTTTTGTATCTATTGCTATATTGCTTCACATCTATTTTTGGTGTGTCATCTTTCAATTTTTCTCCTGAGGGGGTAGGATGATTACATCATTGAATACCTATTGCTTGGGGCATCTGGTTCCCATCTTATGTCCTTATCACTTGGGGCATCTCATCACTTAGGGCATTTTGTTCCCTTCTATCTGGCATATTTGCCATCTATCTTATCTTTTCATCAATTGATCAACCCTATAACAACTCTTCTCAGATTTTGATAGACAGGCATTAGGACAGACTAAACCCTAACTCCTAAGGATCAAGCCTCATTTTGGGGATGATTCTATGACTCATGATTGGACCTTGTTATCTTTTTTTCATTCTCTTGGGTATCTAGGTGTTCTATCTGGATCCTTGAAGGTTAAGCTCCATTTTGGAGATAATCTTCTAAATGCTTTCAATTTCGGGTATCTAGATGTTTTTTCTGGATCCTTAAAGATTGCGCTCCATTTTGGAGATAGTCTTTTATATGCTATCAATTTAAGGTATCTAGGCATTTTGCTTGGATTCCTTGGGATTAAGCTCTATTCTAGAGATAGTCCTTAAAAGCTTACCAATTGATCTCCATGTCATCACCTTCGGAACTAATCTCATCTTCGAATCAATTTTAGGTATCTAGGTATTCTACTTGGATTCCTTGGGATTAATCTCTATTCTAGAGATAGTCCTTAAAAGTTTATCAATTAATCTCTGTGTCATCACCTTCAAAACCAATCTCATCTTCGAATCACATTTTCTGATTTTGCTTTGAATTGAACATGTTGCTCGCACATTCATTCAAAGAGGGGAAAAATGTAATACCCCAAAATTGGCTCATTGCCATGATACCAATTCTGGTCTATTTCTGATCAATCCTAAGTCCTATTTCACTAGGAAAATTCTTATTCTGCTACTCGCTACTTGACTTAAATGTCAGATGCAGAAAACCCTAATCTACATTCATCATGCTTATTATTTAATTCCTATAGTATTTACTCATATTAGTTACATTAAACCTATTGATTAATATTTAATTTAATTAATAAGTATTTATACTTTAATTAAATTAAATTATATCCTAAGGCTAATGTACTATGGAATTAAATTTATTTAATTAAATGGAGAACTTACTTCTAATTAATTAAACAAAGTTATTTAATTAAATGGGAAGTCATTCCTAATTAATTAAATGAATTTATTTAATTAAATAAGAAAAGTGCCTCTAATTGATTAAATAGAATTATTTAATTAAATGGAAAAGGTAATTATGAGAACATATCTCATTTTATTAAATTAAATTATATCCTAAGACTAATGTATTATGGGATTAAATTTATTTAATTTAATAAATATGTCTATTTTAATTAATTAAACAAAATTATTTAATTAAATGGAGAATTTACTTCTAATTAATTAAACAAAGTTATTTAATTAAATGGGAAGTCATTCCTAATTAATTAAATGAAGTTATTTAATTAAATAAGAAAAGTGCCTCTAATTAATTAAATAGAATTATTTAATTAATTGAAAAAGGTAATTATAAGAACATATCTCATTTTATTAAATTAAATATCTCACCAAAATCTCTCTTCAGTTCAAAAAAGGAAAATTTTCAGTTCACTCTTGATAAAAAAAGGAATTAAATCTGTTAACTCCTTATTCTAGTCAAATTAAATCAGTTAACTCCTTTTTCTACTCAAATTAAATCAGTTAACTCCTTATTCTACTCAAATTAAATCAGTTAAATCCCTTTAGTTTGGAAATCTTCCTTTATGACTGAACTTCACCTTTAATCCTAACCATTGATTGAAATCGATCTCAACCGTTGATGGATTCCAGGAAAGTCTATTTAAGAGACCCTCATCTCTTCATTTTGAGAGGAGGATGAATTTGGAATTTGCATCAAATTGCTACTAGAATTCATACTCACATTTGCTCATATTTTACATACATTTGCATCCTTACCTTAATTTCATTTAGCATAATATGCATATGATTAATCTAGTTTCCTTTACTTGTTCTTAGATTAGAATGCATTTCTCATTCTAAATTAATCTGCATAATCATATAGATTAATTTTTTTTAAATCCTTCATTCTTAGAGGGTCTTGTTGATTAACACCTCAAATCTGAGGATATCTAACAAGAAATTCCCTTTAGATAGAAGGCAACAGGTCACCTTGCCAGCTAATTTTTGGATGAACAATCCAATGTTCATTCTGGGATGAATCCGCAAATAAAGACCATGTTGAAGTGTGTGTGTGTGTTAGTAGAGGCCGCATATTCACGCATATAGGTGTCAAGTGACCATGCAGGAAAAGAGCCAATCAGAACATGCCACATGGCAAGGATGGTCAAACCAAGTTTGACTCAAATGAAAAATAGAGGGAAAAGTTCAAACATGGATAAAAATTTATTTTTTGTTTTTCTCCCATGCATGAATTATAATGATTTTTATTTACTGCATGAATTATAAATGATTTTTAACTTTAGGAAATAATTTATTTTTTCTTCCATAAATTTAAAATGAATTGTAGTCTTGAAGCCTAATATGAGCCCAATTTTCAGATTGAGATTTAGGGGGTTTCTGGTATGCCCATATAGTAATATTATATATTGCCAAAACTAGGAGAAGGCAAACTTTCCTATTAAGGAGTTCATCTTCACACAGGAAGTCACTAGTTAAAGTTATAAGCAGAAATGTAAATTTTGGGCCTTCTCGGTGAAATGGGCAAAAATTGAAAATGCAGTTATAGGCTTGGTAAAAACACATAGTAAAAGGTCTATTGGATTAATTTTGAGGATATTATGTCATTTGGGTATAATTTAGCTCCAATTTTTAGTTAGGAAGTCAAACTGAATGAAGATTTGATTTACCAGTTATAGAGAGAGATTAGAGAGATTATTTTTACTTCTTGTGTCAGACATAGAGCAAATCCAAGAACTCTTTCCTCTATCTCATTCTCTTTCTTTCTCATTGTAGAGGTTCTAGTTTTGGATAAAAAATGGCTCATTGCTATGATACCATGTGTGTTCCAATCTAGAGTTTTCTCAAATTTGTAAAACTAGGGTTCCAATCTTGATGTGTTCTCATCACTGTGACACCAATTTCCATTAGCATAATTCTCTTGTATGAACAATAGTAGCACTTGAAGATTATAGAGAAAGTTCAAATCTATTAGGTATTTTTATGTTTTGATTTCATGCATTTGAATGTATTATTTCAAAGAAATTAATACAAATGAGCAAGAATTTATTTAGTTTCATTATGATTCTCCTCTCCTATCTCAGTAATCTACAATCTTATGTGGTCTAGGAACAAAGAACTAAGACTCATTTGCATCCCTTTAAGGTTGTATATCAGATATGTTTTGTTGTTGGAACAAAGTGCCAAGTAAATGCTTGATATGTTTGATAGGATTGCTAGTTTTTTTGAGAAGGATACTTCATAAGAATGAGGTTTTTTTGAGCACCGATGTCTGATTCACAAAGTGACAGGATAGATTTGATGTTTGGGTGTATGAAATATGTCCTGGATATCATAGATGTATGTATTGAATTCATGAAATTTCCTAATAGATAAGGCACTGATTAGTTACAAGATCACTTGTTCATATTGTTGCATATTTGGGGTTGTGCTGATATTCAACATCATTAATCAAACATCTTTCCATTTCATGTTGAAGAGCTGAAAAGGATTCCATCACTTAGCTTGTGAATTCCATAGAGTTGCAACTTACTACTGCATATATTTGTTATTACATAAGTATAGGAGATTAAGGGTTTTATCTACTTTGTTATATTTAGGAATATGTTTTAGCACTGGTACCATATAGATTGAATATGAGGTCCACCTACCTCGGTTTTGTAGAGCCTGAAGTAGAAGAAGGGTCTAGCCTTATAGTTGGCCTAGTGTCTAAAATGGCATGCTAAGGATGGGAGGTAGCTACCCCTAGATGTGTCTTGTTCTCATTAGGGTAATTTGAAACCATAACATTTCAAAACACCAACAGAAGGTTCTTCAAAAACATTAAGTCAAAATTTCTTAAATCCCTCTAATGAATAAGAGATAGTTTAGTTAAAAGGAAACATAATTCCTCATGGTTTGGTTTCTCTAGAAAATATTTTTTCATAGAAGAGTGAAGGTTTTATACCAAAAAAGGGGCTAGACCTTAAAGTAAATATAGAATATTATAAGATCAATGCTAGGAGTAGTGATGATCTAAAATGGATTTTTATTAGAAAAACATGTTCTTTAGAAGAAATAGACAAGCTTAAATCACTATTAATTGATTTTAAAGATGTTTTCTCTTGGAGTTATGATGATTTGAAAATTTTCAAGAATGGAGAGTACAACCACTCTATTTTGTTGAAGCTAGATGTTGTCCCCTTTAGCCAAAAAGTGAGAAATTACAATTCTAAATTGTCCAAAGCTATTATAAAGGAAGTATAAAATATGCTCAAGGCACAAATCATCTATCCCATCCACCACTCTACCTAGGTAGCCATTACAATCCTAGTGTGGAAGAAAAATGGAGAAATAAGGATTTGTCTAGACTTTAGCAACTTGAATCAAACTAGTCTCAAAGATAACTATGCACTCCCTATAATGGAGCATTTACTTCAAAAGGTTGTAGGAGCATAAATGATGTCAATTCTCGATGGTTTTTAGGTTACAACCAAATCAGTGCAATGAACATAGATCAACACAAAATAAATTTTATAACTCACTAGGGCACATTTTCTTACAATAGAATTCCTTTTTGCCTCATCAATGCTGGTACTACATTTCAGCAAACCACGAATTCCTTTTTCAAGGATTTAAGATACAAAATCATCAAAATTTATCTTGATGACTTGATTGTGTTTTCTAACAAAAGAAAAGATCATTTCAAATATTTATTTGCTATGCTACAGAGATGTAGAGAATATAGGATATTCTTGAATCCGAAAAAATTAGTTTTCTTTGTTGAGGAGGGGAAATTTCTAGGATGCATTTTGTCAAAGAAGGGAATTTAGATAGATCATGAGAGGGTAAAGGCTATTTAGCAAGTAAGTCTTCTAGTGAATAGAAGTGAGGTCAAATCAATTTTTGGCCAATTTAATTTCCTTCAAGCTTTCATGCCAAATTTTGTTGAGCTTACCAAAGACATAATAAAGATGATGAGTGAGAAAGAAGTCTTTAGGTGGAATGGAGATGGGAAGAAAGCATTCAAGAAAATTAAGAAATCTATTTCTATGGCCTCTACGTTGGTGACTCCTGATTTTAAGAAAGGCTTCATCATTTATTATTATGCATACAAGCATACATTATTAGGTATCCTAAAAGAGAAGAGTAGTCAAGTTATGGAGTCACCTGTTTTATTTATGAGTGTACCTTTGAAAAAGAATGAATTAAAATATTCACTCATTAAAAAAAAGCCTTTACAATCATGAAGGCAGTTAAGCAGTTTAGGTATTACATCCTGCATTCTCACTCTATAGTTTATGTTCCTGAAACTACTATGAAAAGTATTCTAACTCAACAAGATGCGAGATTAAATAGAAGATCTACTTGGGTGGTTAAATTACAAGAGTATGACATTGATATAAAGTCAAAAAACTTGGTAAGGGGGAAAGGCCTATGCAAATTAATCACTAAGAATATTGTGTTTACAACTAAAGATGAAGAATTGTCCCAAGTATTGTTGGTGAGTCTCACTGATTCATGGTTTTCCAAGGTGGAGTATTACCTAACTTATGGAAATTACCCAGAAGGAATGACACCCAAGGAAAGAAGAGATTTGAGGCTAAAGGATGTGAAATATGTAATTGCTCAAGGTGTCTTGCACAAAAGGGGGATAGATAGGACTTACCTAAGATGCGTAGATGAAGCCCAACAAAAGAAATTGCTCAAGACATTTCATAAGGAAGTATGTGGAGGTCATTTCTCCTCTTCTTTCATATCTTATAAAATTATAAGGAATTTTTTTTATTGGCCCAAGACATTTCAATATGCTTATTTGTTTGTCAAAGATTGCGAGAAATGTAAATTGTTTACAAGCAAACCTCAACTAGTAACATTGCCCCTTAGGCCACTAATTGTAAATGAACCTTTTAAACAATGGGGCATTGATTTCATTAGGCCTATGAATCTAACATCTAGTGCAGGACATATGTATATCCTAATTGCAATTGACTATTTCACTAAGTGGATCAAGGCTATTCCAACCAAGAAAGCAAATACGCAAGTAACTTTTGAATTCCTAATAAATCATATTTTGGTAAGGTTTGGAGTACCTACAAAGATAGTTGTTGATAATGTCTCTTGTTTTTCTTCTCAAGGAATCATTATGTTCTTCTATGAAAATGGAATCACCCTAGTAAATGCTTTAGATTATTTCCCATAGGGTAGTGGTCAAGCTGAGTCAAGTAACAAAACCTTGGTCTTAATCATGAAGAAATAGGTGAGCAATAATGGTAGGGATTTGCATAAGAAACTATATGAAGCATTATGGGTAGATAATACTTCTCCTAAGAGGGAAATAGGTATGTCTCTTGTTGAACTAGTGTTAATGCACAAATTTCTCTACCTTTAAATCTTATAGCTACAAAAATATAAACAACAATAGAAGATTCCTTTTTCCAATCATCTTTAGAGAAGAGGATTATGTACTTGACAACACTAGAGGAAGGGAGGAATAAAATGGTGGATAGAATCATAGAACATTAGATGAAAGTGAAAAATATTTTTGATCAGAATACAAGACAAAGGAAGTTCATGTCTAGTGATGAAGTCATTTTCTAGGATAAATGAAATGAGAAGAAAGGGAGTTATGGAAAATTTGAATAATTTTTAGAAGGTACTTTCATAGTGCTTAAGATAATTGGACCTAATTTTGTGAAGTTGTCATATTTGGATGGTAAAAACTTCCCATATATCTACAATGGGTAGGATTTGAAATTAGTTAAGTATTGAAGCTCAACATTCTTTTTGTATATATTTATCTTAGGTTCCTATTTTTACTTTTGCATTTTTTTCTTCTTTCCATTTCCTTGCTTTAGGTCTACCTACCTAAGTTTTTGATTTTTTGAGTTTTCAATTGAAAGCTAGTCCCTAGATAGAGCCAATGTTAGTTTGGGATTTTTTCAGAGTCTCCATTTTTATTCTTTAATCTTGGTTCACTCCTTTCAAATGTTTATTTTGAACCATTGGTTTTGCCAAGTGTCAAATTCAATTTGAGGTCCAATACCCCCTTTTTCAATTGTCCATCCATGAACCCCATCATTTCAATCCTTTCTCCCCTCAAGCTTATTATTGACCAAGTTTATCCCTGAATTTCCTTTGTAAACATAGTGATTGAGGTCATATTTAGAGATTTGATTTTCTTTAATAACTCTTAACCCTCCTATACCCATTATACAATTTCAACTAAGCTCAAGAGGTTCAATGGGTTCATCACTTCAACTCATTTTTTATCTTCATATAATATTATTGATGGGCCCTAGCCTTATACATCATGGAGTTGAATTCTTAGAAGAAACACTACAACTAGATGCCTCATTTGGTCTAACACATCCATGTCTAACTTTTTTGTTTACAAAAGGGTAGTAAATTTAAGTAAGACAATCATTAAATATCATGCCAAAATTTATTATTAAGAGGTAAAAGGAAAATTTGGCACATGCAGAGGAAACATATTATTTAAGTTACTAGCTTTATATTTAATGACAAACACCATCTTGTCCCATCCTCCTTTTCCAATGGTATCTATAATTCATTATGTCATTCCCATGATTAATGCCCTATCTTTTTTTTGAAGTGTATTTGAGTAAAATTTCCCTTTCTTGAAGGTACAAATTTCTTGAGTTGGTTAAGTGTCAGTAGCAAGAGTTTGAGGGAGGAGAATCATATTTTATAGTTGTCATAGCTTATGCTCTTTAGGTAACTCTTGTGATCTTTAACTCTTTTTCTTTCACCTATTAGTAATAAAGATAGTTTTTTCTTCTTAAAATTTTCAAACAATGAAAGTGAATTCTAAATCATGAGTTCCATTCTACACATTTTTGGTAATACCTACAATTTGTATAGTAAGAAACTCATTGTATCAGACACAAACCTAGGAGGAATAATAGAAAGGTTGTGTGAGAAACTTGTAGAGCCTTTTTCTACTGAATTCTTGGATATTAATTTCCTTATGGCCTCCACCTTCCTGTCAGCATAACCATATCAAAAATTAATTTAGGAATGTATTTAGATGTATGAAATGCCTAATGGAAATATTTGAAGGAAGAATAAAAGTATATTTCAAGTATCACTAGGGAAACTACGTCCAAGTTGTTTCATCTCAAAGAGCAAGAGTTTTATGATTTAACTCCTACCTTAGCATTGTCTAGATTTTTTTAGGAAAGTCTAATAATTGCAAAGATTTGGACTAAAAATCCTTATAAAGGTAGCTCTAGGGTACCCAAAATCCTCAAGAAAGGTTAAATTACCTCACAGGTTCATGACATAATGGTCTTGTTGCACCAAATTTGCAGTTCTCCAAATGTGTTCTCTTTTGAGGAATGGATGTACTTTTACATTTAGATTCTTTTGAAAGGGTCTCAATTCTTAGACTTGGCCAAATTAATTGCTAGTTCTCTAAGAAACTAGCTCTAATGATCTTTAAGCATGAAGAAGGATTTCTATATGTCTTCATACTTAACATGTATGTTGGCTAGTACTCAAGATTTGCAGTATCTACCTCATGAACCCTGGGCTGAAAATATCACTATAAATAACTACTACCCTTTCTTACATAGAGAAAAAGTTTTGGAAAACTTTAGGAAAGTTCATGATATTTTTTTAGGGAAATTTTGTTTTGAAATGAAAGGTTCTCCTCACCATAGATTCTCTCTTGAGTCTTGGAAGTTTGTTCAAACTTTTGGTAGAATTTACATCCAATTTCCCAAGTTCAACTACTTGAGGATAGGTCATTTTGATGAGGAACCTTTAAGACTCCCTAGGTTTTCACTTGATTGTTTCATCTTAGCATAGGTGTCTCGGCAACTGATATCAATCATTAATAATTTCTCTACTAATGATGCTTTTGATGTCATTTTTCTTACAATACTTTAGAATAATTGAGAGGGGGGGAGAGAGGGGGAAGGGTGGGGTTGAATTAGTTATCCAAGGTCTAGATGTATAAATAAAACTTTTTACATCTTTGATGAACCCATAAAACATTTACACTCATGCATGTATCCATAAGATTATGCAATCACTTAAAACTTGTAGGTTACTATAAAATTAACTTGTAGAAATGTAAAGTATGAAACATAACTATTTCATCAACACAATTGACACAATGATTTACATGGAAACCCAATTTGGGAAAAACCACCAATAACATGCTACTCTTATCACTCTTTTGAAGTGATGCCTTGTGAAAGGCCAACCCTCTTAAAGGTTACAATACACACTATTAAATGTGACCCAGTTAAAGGATTTCAACCTTAATCCAAAGGATTTACCCTAGACTGATACAATTATTAGAGAGTAATAATAAGGCTTTGATTTGATACAACTAAAAACTTCACTTGCAAATTAAAAATCTCTTTTTAGTCCTCAATTCTCCTTGGCCTTTATACTTTGCAACTCTAATAGCTTGTTCACCCTTCAAGAATTCATCTCCTTAAGCCTTCTTTCTTAACATGCCATTGTGGACTCTTCTCTTAGGTCACTTAATGAAGAAAAACCCTTGACTCCTTGTCTCCCTTAGGTTCTCACACATGACAACCTTGCTTCATGACTAGCCATTCCTATAAATAGGAATTTAAGATATTTTTGCCACTCTTTCTCCATTGTCCACTTTAGGGTTCGAATGGATTAGGTAGGATACAATGTGTCTACCCCATATCTCATATCTCTTCTAGAAACTTCTCCTAGAATCCACTTTGAATTTATCTAAAAATGGTTTACCTTCAAATCTATGCCACTAGCTCATTAACCTTATCTTCCACCTAGTTCACACAATCCAAGAAAATAAACTTGTTTTCTTAGATTCATCAAATCCATAATCTTTTAAATAGTGTAGCATCTCAGCATTATCAACCTTCTAATGCTTGACACATAATGTATTGCTCGAAATCCAATTTGAAATCACTTGCCACAAACTAAATTTTATTGGTGCTTGACATCAACTAAACTTTACTTGAAATCCTTTTTTCTACTCGGCATATACTAAAATGAACTCTTACTTAGCTCCAACTAATTTTTTGCTTATCTTGTACTAACTTTTCTTAGCACCTACTATCCACTTGGTCAAGCTTGGTAGACAAACTTTGTGTAACTTTCTCTTCTAAACTTTCTTAGTGTAACCAACCTTTGTAACCTTAAGTAGATTATTGATACACCATGTCATTACTATCTTAATTTATTCTTGTACTTCATTACATAATCATAACTCAACCTTTCCTCTAGGTGCTATTGTTACATCTTTTGATCAAATCCTCTTCATCAATCAACTAAGTGATAGTACTTGAATCTTATAAGTAGTTGTCATACCAGAAAATAGTAGGTTTGACATCAGTGACAAAACAATGATTAAAAAATACAATCTTCTTCAACAATCTCCCTCTATTAATCTAGTTTCAAGAATCTCTCAAAAATGATCTTTTCAATTAGATCTCAATAATCTCCCTCTTTGGCATTGATAGCAAACCAAATTAATCAACCAAATCAACCAAATGGCAAACATCTTGTTGAACCAAATTGATTAGGTTAAAATAGTAAGAAAATACCAAAAATAAAATAATTTATTGTATTGAAATCTCTCCCTCTATCAGTAGCTTCCATCTTCTGAATAGGTTACAAAATTATGTAACTCCCTCTAAGTTTCTTTTTGTATCTTCCTCTTACTAGGTAGATTAGTATTTATCCCTCTTTCTTATATTCTTTTCTATCTCCCTCATCATACTTGTGTTCTCCTCTAATCAACAATATGATCAATTAGCTCCTTCTAAGATTAGTAACACTCTCCATCTCTTTGAGAACAATCTCTTGATAGCTTCCTCTTGATTAGTAATCATAATTTTGATTAGCAATATCATCTCCCTCTTTGACAATAATACCAAAGACATATGCCAAAAACTTGTCATCTTAAACATGCAGACATAGGGTTTTCAGTTTCTTCAGCTTCTCCCTTTGTCACCTTCCTTGCAATTGATTTGAAGTTTCAATTTCTTGATTACTTTAGGCAGATCCTAAAGGAAGATCCTCTACATTATTGTGTAACATATGAACATCAACTTGTTTGATGCAAGGAATTCCTCTTGTTACCAAGGTAGTCTTTGATAGGGGTATCAACCCTAGTTTACCTCTTAGATACTCATGAGAATCCTTAGGTAATGCTTTTGTGAAGATATTAGCAATTTGTTCCTTTGTGTTGACATATTCCATCTTCACCTCTTTATCTTGAACTAACTATCTCAAGTAATGATACTTGATTGCAATGTGCTTTGTCTTTGTGTGCATTACTGGATTCCTTGATATATTGATAGCACTTGTATTATCACAATACAATATCATGGGTTCTGTGATCTCTTCCTTCATACCTTTGAGCAGCTATTTGATCCATACAATGTTTGTGCAATTTACAACAACAAAATATTCATCTTCTACAATAGATTGCGAAGAACAATTTTGTTTCTTGCTAGTCCATGTAACTAGTCTTTCTCCAAAGAAAAATGCTCCTCCACTAGTGCTCTTTCCATCATCAATGTTTCTAGCCCAATCAACATCAGCATGGCTCTCAATTCAAATTTTTCATTCTTCTGTTAGTATAGACCAAACTCTTATGTTCCTTTCAGATATCTCATTATTCTCTTCGTAGCCATTAAATGATTCTCCTTGGGATTAGCAAAGAATTTTGCAACTATCCCTACAAAAAATGTAATATCAGGTCTACTATATACAACATATTGCAATTTTCCAATCATAGACCTATACAATGTTTGATTCACCTTACTTAAATCATCATTCATTGACAACTTATGTCACCATAGGTGTACTTATTGGTTTGGAACCCTCCAATTTAAAAGTTTTCAATATTTCCTTGGCATACTTTGACTGAGTGATGTGTATACCATATTTCATCTAATATACTTGCAAACCCACAAAAAAATTGATCTCTCCAAACATAGACATTTCAAATTCTTGCTTCATCTAATTTACAAAATCCTTACATAAAGCATCTTGACCTCCAAATATGATATCATCAACAAATATTTTAGATAGAAAAATACCTTTTCCTTTTTCTATCTTCATGTATAGATTTTTGTTATCATTAGTCCTTTCAAATCCAATATTCACAAGATAGTTATGAATTCTCTCATACCATGCTCTTGGTGCTTGTTTCAAACCATGTAAAGCCTTGTGTAGTCTACATACCATGTTCTTATTATTAACATCAACAAAACCTTCTGGATATTCTATGTAAACTTCTTCCTTTAATATACCATTCAAAAATGCAGATTTAACATCCATATGATAAATTTTGAAACCTTTGTATGTAGAATAAGCAAGTAGAGTTCTTACTCCTTCTGATCCAGCAATAGGGGCAAATGTCTCTCCATAATCAATTCCTTCCTCTTATGCATATCCCTTGCAAACTAATCTTTCTTTGTTCCTTGTGACTTCACCATTTTCATCTAGCTTGTTTCTAAATACCCACTTGGTGCCAATCACATTTTTGCCTTCCAGTCTAGTAACTAGACTCCATATTTTGTTCTTATTTATTTGTTCAATCTCTTCTTCCATGGCTTTATTTTAGTAAACATCCTCTAATGCATCTGTTACTAATTTGGGTTCCTTCATGCTCAAAAAACATGTTTCACTTCTCAATTTTTTTCTTTTCATTGGTCTAGCACTTTTATCTCCAACAATTTGAGCAGTAAGATGATGTCTTTTGACAAATTTGGAAAATCTTGGCTCATCTCTACTTTCTTCATTTTTCTTTTAGCTTTAGAATCTATGTGCATTTCTCTATTAGATAGTTCAACATCTCTTTCACGTACACTAATCTCAAAATTAGAATGTGCATCCACTTCATTCTGTAACTCAACATCTGAATGTAGCTCGCTTCCTAAATGCAACTTAGTTCTTGAATAAAGCTCAACATTTGTGGGGTGTGACTTGGTAGTCACTGAAACTTGTTTTTGATTTGTAACTTGATTTGCAACATCTTCTTCAATAGGCATACCTACATAAAAGTATACAAATGATTTGTATTCTTCTAGTTCTTTCATAGGTTTAGCCTCATATACTTCTTTCTTGATTTGTACATGGTTCAAAGTATAGATAGTTGTACTTACAGTTTCTCTCCAGTATCTCAAAGCAACATTCTTCTCCATCATGAGTATTCTAGCACAGTCCATTATAGATTTGTTTCTCCTTTTAGCTATTTCATTTTGTGGAGGTGTTCAAGGGGAAGATTTTTTTCTTTTGATTCCTCTATCATTACAAAACATCTCAAACTCATTTGATGTAAATTATCATCCTCTGTTAGATCTCAAACACTTTGGACTTTTACCTATTTCCTTTTCAACTCTTGCTAAGTACCACTTAAACATTTGGAAAGCATTAGATTTCTATTTTAAAAACATAATTTTCATTGTCCTAGAATAGTCATCAACAAATAACATAATGTAATTATCTCCTTTGTAGCTTTGCACATCAATTGGTCCACATAAGTTAGTATGAACAATCTCTAGTATTCATTTAGAGGTATAAGTTTTACTCTTAAAACTTGACTTTTTCATTTAGCCTAAGTGATATTTTTTGCACATTACATTATCAAGCTTCCTCAACTTAGGCAAACCTCTAACTTTCTTCATGTCACTGATAGTAACCAAGTTATCAAAATTAACATGACATTACCTCTTGTGCCATAGCCATACATCATCAAATTTTATCAAATTTTACAACAAAACAAGTAGCATCCTCTATATTAAGATAGAATAGATTACTTCTAGTTTGATCACCCTTTCCAATCTGTTTCCCATTTGTGTCATATATCTTAACAATCTTAACAATCTTGTTTTCAAACTAAACCTTACATCTCAAATTATTAAGTTGTGACACACTTAACAAATTATAGTTAAGTCTTTCAACATAGTAAGCATTGTCACATAAAATATTATCTGTGAGTTTGATAGAACCTTTTATTTTTATCAAATATGGTGCATCATTACCAAATATTACACTATTTCCATCATAAAAATTTAGGGTAATGAACTTACTTTTGTCTCTAGTCATGTGATGTGAACATCTCCTATCAATGATCCATCTATCTTTCTTGTTCACACAAATCACAACTATAGTTGCTTCATCTTCATTAGATTCGTTCTTCATTGCAACATATACCACCTCATCATCATGTTCATCAAAATCATCCTTTTTTTCCTCTTTAGCAATGTAGCAATACTTATTGCCTTCATCTTTGTAATATTTTTTGTCTTCATCTCTTCTACTCTTGTACTTGTCACCACCTTTATAGTTCTTCTTCTCTAGGCATCTAGTAGCAATATGACCACCCTCATTGAAATTGAAACAAATGATGGGTAAATTACCTTTGTGGAATTTTCCTTCCAGTAGTACTTCAAGTTTTTTGCCATCCTCCTCATATGTATCTGATGCAGGAGCATCAAGAGGTATAAGGGCAATCATGTGTCACCCAAAAAAAAAAATGTACCTAGACTTAGTTTCTGTTTCATGTCTTTACATTTTTGGATACCCATTTGGGTCAAATAAAGGTTCCAACTCTCACAGTTCCACTATCAGTGTGTTTGAAAATCCCACAAAAATAGGAGCATGCAATTTGGCCATCATTTTGGTGACCTAGAAGGTGTGAATTGGCCAGATGAATGTAATTGTGATTTAGAGCATTCCAGAAAAAGAATTAGGTCAAAAGGCCCCACGGTTTGAAAGTTATTGCAGTTTTTCGAGTTTTGGAGACCTCCTAAGAATGCTTCAAAGTTAGGTTTGGGGCATTAAATGACCTTGAAAAGGGTCAAAAAATGGGGGATGAGCAAAGCTAGTCCATAGGGCTATAGAGCTCTTTGAGAGCTTTCCAAAAATGTAAACGGTTCATCAATCGGAGCTACGGTTCAAAAGTTATGCCTCCCGGAAGTTCGACTACCATTTCTGGATTCTTCTAGATTTGCACCGACTTCTATCACAGCTTCTGGAACCTTCTATTTTTTTGGTGGATGCCTACTAGCACTTTCTAGAATGTACTCCTAGTCCTTAACCCTCTGGGGTCTATTTAAGGAGATTTTTGGCATTATAAAAGGTAGTTCGGAGTGGAGTTTGAGAGGAGGTGCTAAAAGGAGAAATATTCTCCAAATTTATGCTATTTCAAGCCCTTAGGGCATGTTCTGAAGTTTATTTTCTCAGTTAATATAATTTCCCTTTTCTGTTGTGTCCATTATGTTCTTGGGTTGTGTCCCCATCAAGTGGTATCAGAGCGGGTTTTTCTAAGTGTGTAGACAGAGCACCGACTGTGAGGCAATTTGCACCAGGACTGTGTGGTTGTGGGTTCGAGTTAGAAGATGCCTCCACGAAGAGAGCATGGCAGAAGGGCCAGAGCTATTGATCCTGAGGAGGTTAGAGCCCTCCAGAGGCAAGTACAAGCATTGTAAGAGGAGCTTCGTAGAGGAGCAAATGTTGCCACAGGTGACAAAAGTGAGGATGACAATGAAGAGGAAGTAATGGGACCAGAAGAGGAAGTTGACGAGGAAGTTCTGAATCCTGTAGAGGAAAGGCTTTTCAGAGCCATTACTAAGTTTGGGAAAATACCTACAATTGAAGTGGGTATATTTTCAAGAAATCTGAAACCAGATGAGTTGATCGATTGGATCAATGAACTGGAAGAATACTTTGAGTATGAAGATATAAGGGACCTAGATAGGGTTAAGTTTGCAAAGGCCAAACTAAAAATCCATGCCAAAATCTAGTGGCAAGAGGTTCAACTGGAAAGACTTAGAAGAGGAAAGGAGAAGATCACAAGATGGGATCGCATGGTGGACAAATTGAAGAAGCAGTTCATTCCTGTGGACCACGAGCTTGATCTATTTAAGAAGATGCATGGGTTAAAGCAAGCAGGAAGATCAGTCCAAGAATATACAGAGGAGTTTTACCGACTCTTGATTAGAGCAAGGCATGCAGAAGAAAATAAGGAGAAGGTTGCTCGTTATATCAATGGGTTGCGACCTAGCATCCAGGAGGAATTAAGTCTGGTAAGAATGACCAGTGTTGAAGAGGCATACCAATTTGCCCTAAGAGTTGAAGAGAAGCTGAATAAAAGGTTTGAAGGAAGACAAAGAGGGCGCGGTCAAGGAGGAAGGGGAAGTGGTAGATCATCTAGAGGCCGCAATGAAACCCAAAAGAAAAATGAAGATGTGGGTACTAGCAAAAACAAGAGGAATGAGGGTTTCAACCGCTCTCATGATCAAGACTTTGGAAATCAAAGAGGAAGAGGTAGAGGACATGGACAAGGAAGAGGAGGCTTCCGTGGTACCTGTTTCCATTGCAATGAAGAAGGTCATCGTGCCTTTGAATGCCCTCAATGACAAGGAAGGATAGATAGGAGAGCTGAGGTCCAAGCTAGGATTGCTCATGTGGATGAGGATGCACAATCATCACATTCAGAGGATGCAGAAAGAGGAGAGACCTTGGTAAATGAAAGAGTCCTACTAAGTGGTGAGAATGAACCAGGACAACGGAGGAGTTTGTTTCGTACCAGATGAAAGTGTGAGGATAAATGTTGTGATGTGATCATTGATGGTGGTAGCACTGATAACTTGGTATCAGAAGAGATGGTCTCCAAGCTAAAGCTCAAGACAGAGAAACATCCCCAGCCCTATCAGATTTCTTGGGTAAAAGATGATCATAAGGTCCTGGTAAGTGAACAATGTTTAGTAAAATTCAAAATTGGGAGTTACCATGATGAAGTTCTCTGTGGCGTTATTTCGATGGATGTTTGCCATCTATTGTTGGGTAGACCATGGCAGTTTGATAGACATGCAATACATGATGGACATGCAAACACATACTCTCTGACAAAGGATGGATTTCGCCACAAATTGAAGCCCATGAAAAAGGAAGGTGAAAAGGTATGTAGCAGTGCTAGGGTTTGTCTTGTTGATGGAAGGAAGTTTTTAGATGGCATGAAACATTAGTATATGTGTTATGCTTTGATTCCTAGGAAAGATAAAGAAGGTAGTAGTGAAATACCATTTGAAGTTTCAAATTTACTAGGGGAATTTGGAGATATTATCTCTGATAATGTTCCAGATGGATTGCCACCAGTAAGGCAAATCAGTCATCAGATAGATCTTATTCTAGGAGCTAGTTTTCCTAACAAGGCTGCTCACAGGATGACTCCTACTGAAACAGAGGAGCTAAATAGACAAGTTCAGGAGTTGTTGAGGAAGGGCTTGATTCGAGAGAGCCTGAGTCCATATGCAGTACCTATAGTACTCGCACCAAAGAAGGATGGAGATTGGATGATGTGTACAGATTCTCGAGCTATAAATAGGATAACCATCAAGTACCGATTTCCTTTACCAAGGATGGATGATCTTATGGACTACTTGAGTGGAGCTCAATACTTCACAAAGATAGATCTGAAGAGTGGTTATCATCAGATATGGATTCGAGAAGGAGATGAGTGGAAAATAGCCTTCAAGACCAAGGAGGGTCTTTATGAGTGGTTAATCATGCCCTTTGGATTGACGAATGCCCCAAGCACCTTCATGTGGCTCATAAATGAGGTACTTGAGAAGTTCTTGGGAAAATTTGTTATTGTCTATTTGGATGATATTTTAATTTTTAGCAAGACTTTGGAAGAACATTTACTACATATTCGTAGTGTCCTTGAAAGGCTAAGGGAAGAGAAACTATTAATTAATCTGAAGAAGTGTATCTTTGCAAAAAGGGAGTTAGTCTATTTGGGGTTTGTTATATCACCTGAAGGTCTTAAAATGGATCTAGAGAAGGTAAAAGCCATCTTGGAATGGCCTACTCCAAGGTCTGCTACTGAGGTAAGATCATTTCATGGTTTGGTCAGTTTTTACAAGAAGTTTATTAAGAATTTCAGTGGCATATGTGCACCCCTAACTGATACAATAAGAGGGGATAGAAAAGAGTTCAAATGGACTGCAGCAGCTACGAGAAGTTTTGAATTGCTGAAGAAGAAGGTGATAGAACAGCCTGTGTTGGCACTTCCAGATTTTAGAAAAGTGTTCTAGGTGGATTGTGATGCTAGTGGCAGCGTTATTGGAGTTGTATTAAGCCAAGAAGGTAAGCCTATTGCATATTTTAGTGAAAAATTGAATGATTCAAAGAAGAAGTATTCTATTTATGATCAAGAGTTCTATGCAATAGTTCAGGCCTTAAAGAAATGGAGGCACTATTTATTACCAAAGGAATTTGTTTTGTATACTGATCATCAGGCATTACAGTACCTAAATAGCCAAGGTAAATTGAAGCAGAGGCATATGAAGTGGGTAGAATTCTTGCAGAGTTATACATTTGTGTTGAAGCATAGAAGTGGAAAATCTAACAGGGTTGCAGATGCACTAAGTAGGAGACAGTCACTGCTTACAGCAATGCAGATTGAAGTAGTTGGGTTTGATGAACTCAAGAATTTGTACCCTGAGGATCCTGATTTTGCTAAAGCATGGAAAGGTTGTAAAGAGCCTGTTGCTGTAAATAGAACCAAGTGGTTAGATTATTTGATTTAGGATGGCATGTTGTTCAAAGGTAGTCAATTGTGCATTCCAAGGAGTTCCATGAGGGAAAATCTGATTAAGGAGAAACACAGTGGAGGGATGGCAAGGCATTTTGGTCGAGATAAGACCATTGCCATTCTTAGAGAACATTATTTTTGGCCTCAAATTTCACAGGATGTGAAGAAGTTCATACAAATTTTCCAGGTTTGTCAAGTTGCCAAGGGGTTTAGTCACAATACTGGTCTATATCAGCCATTGCCTGTTCCATCAAGGCCATGGGAGGCCATAAGTATGGATTTTTTTCTTGGATTGCCAAGGACACAAAGGGGTAATGAATCAGTATTCGTGGTGGTTGATAGGTTCTCCAAAATGGCACATTTCATTCCATGTCACAAAACTCATGATGTCCATATTGCAAACTTGTTTTCTAAAGAGGTGGTAATACTACATGGTCTTCCAAGGAGTATAGTTTCTGACAGAGATACTAAATTTGTGGGGTATTTCTGGAGGACATTATGGAAAAAGTTGAGAACAGACTTGAAATTCAGTTCCACCATCACCCACAAATTGACGGCCAAACAGAAGTGGTAAATAGGAGTCTAGGAAATTTGTTGAGATGTTTAGTTGGGGATAAGCCCAAGGGATGGGATTTGATTCTACCACAGGCAGAGTTTTCTTATAATAACTATGTAAATAGGAGTACTAGAAAATCACCATTCCAAATTGTATATGGGAATAGCCCAAGGACTGCACCAAAGCTGAGGAAGATAGAACAAGGGGAGAGGACAAGTGCTGAAGCTGAGGAATTTGCTGAACATATCAAGCGTCTACATGAGGAGGTTCAGGCACACATAACCAAGATGAATCAAGAGTATAAAGCTAGGGCTGATCAAAGGAGAAGACATAAGGAATTCCAAGTAGGAGATTTAGTCATGGTACACTTACGAAAAGAAAGATTTCCAGCCGATACTTACAACAAGCTGAAAATGAAGAAATTTGGCCCCTGCAAAGTTTTGAAGAAACATGACTCAGGAAATGCATATGAGGTGGAGCTGCCAGATGGTATTCACATTTCTCCCATTTTCAACATTGCAGATTTAACAGAGTATCATGATGATGGTGCAGATGAGGAGCTGGTTTTAGAGCCATGTCCAATTCCTTCTTCTAAGAAGGAGGAGATAGAAGACATTCTAGATCATCGTGTGGGTAGGAGTACCAAAAACAGGCAGTATGAAGAGTATTTGGTCAAATGGAAAGGACGACCGATCGAGGACTCAACTTGGATTTCAGCAGCTGAGGTTTCCCATTTGGGATTTCCTCTACCATCCATAAAGTGATAGGGTCACTTTTCAATCTACCCTGGGTGTCTGATGCAGGAGCATCCAGAGGTATAAGGGCAATCCTGTGTCACCCAAAAAAAAATGTACTTAGACTTAGTTTTTGTTTCATGTCTTTACATTTTTGGATACCCATTTGGGTCAAATAAAGGTTCCAACTCTCATAGTTTCACTATCAATGTGTTTGAAAATCCTAAAAAAATAGGAGCATGCAATTTGGCCATCATTTTTGTGACCTAGAAGGTGTGAATTGGCCAAATGAATGTAATTGTGATTTAGAGCATTCCAAAAAAAAGAATCAGGTCAAAAGGCCCCACGGTTTGAAAGTTATTGCAGTTTTTCAGGTTTTGGAGACCTCCTAAGAATGCTTCAAAGTCAGGTTTGGGGCATTAAATGACCTTGAAAAGGGTCAAAAAATGGGGGACAAGCAAAGCTTGTCCATAGGGCTATAGAGCGCTCTTAGAGCTTTTTGAAAATGTAAACGGTTCGTCAATCGGAGCTACGGTTCAAAAGTTATGCCTCCCAAAAGTTTGGCTACCATTTCTGGATTCTTCTAGATTTGTACCGACTTCTATCGTAGCTTCTGGAACCTTCTATTTTGTCGGTGGATGCCTACTAGCACTTTCTATAATGTACTCCTAGTCCTTAACCCTCTGGGGTCTATTTATGGATATTTTTGGCATTGTAAAAGGCAGTTCGGAGTGGAGTTTGAGAGGAGGTGCTAAAAGGAGAAATATTCTCTAGATTTATGCTATTTCAAGCCCTTAGGGCATGTTCTAAAGTTCATTTTCTCTGTACTATTTGTACTAGCTTATTTTCTCAGTTAATATAATTTCCCTTTTCTGTTGTGTCCATTATGTTCTTGGGTTGTGTCCCCATCAGTATCATTTTCACTAGACACATACATCTTATTTTTCTTCTTTTTATTTTCATCAGGTTCCTTTAATGATACCTTAGCTTTGAAAGTAGATTAAATCTTTTCAATTTTGTAATTACCAAAGTAAGATAGCTCAAAAGTAGTGAGTCTACTTACCAGACCTTCAAGTGATAGCTTATTCCCTAGAATAAGTTTTAGTTCTTGAATTGTAAAAACTCCAATAGCATATATAGGTAACAATGTTCTCAAAAATTTTCTTAAAATATTATCATCATCTATATTACCAATAGCTACTTTTATTGCATTGACAACTTCTTTTATCCTTTCAACATATTGATAAATATTCTCATCTTCCATTCTCATATCATCAAACTTACCTTTGAGATTTTTAGGTTTGGCTCTTAGAAAATTTGTATCTCTTCCATAGATAGTGGTTAGGGCATCCCACATTTTCTTTGCACTGTCAAGACCTTTGATATCATAAAATTTGGCATAACTTAGGGAAAAGGCAATCTTCAACATTACCTAGATGTGTTCTTTCTTCTTCCTGATATCCTCAGTAGTTGGGGCACCAATAGGATCAACATGTTCCATAGAAATGGTATATTGTGCATGATCTCCAAGTCCCCCAAGGTGTGGCTTCATCAAACTTTTCCATGCAGGGAAGTTATCTCTATTGAGATTAGGTAATTCTCTTTTTAACATCTTGGTCTTTGTGCTTCTAGTACCTCTAACTAGTTCTCTCAGGAAGATGACTCTGATACCAATTATTGGAATACTTTAGAATAATTGATAGGGGTGGGGGGTGAATTAGTTATCCAAGGTCTAGATGTATAAATAAAACTTTTCACAACTTTGGTGAACCAATAAAACATTTATACTCATGCAAGCATCCATAAGATTATGCAATCACTTAAAACTTGTAGGTTACTATCAAATCAAATTGTAGAAATGTAAAGCATGAAACATAACAGATTCATCAACACACTTGACACAATGATTTATGTGGAAACCCAATTTGGGAAAATACACCAGTAACATGCTACTCTTTTCACTCTTTTGAACTGATGCACTATAAAAGGCCAACCATGTTAAAGGTTACAATACACACTATAAAATGTGACCCTATTAAAGGATTTTAATCACCTTGTTAGGAGTGAGCATTGTTAGAGGACTTTAGACCATTCACTTGGAATGTCATCTAGTTAAAGGATTTACAATGACTATTAGGCCAACCTTAATCCAAAGGATTTACCCTAGACTAATACAATTGTTAGAGAGTAACAATAAGGCTTTCATCTAATACAACTCACAACTTCACTTGCAGATTATAGATCTCTATTCATTCCTCAATTCTTCTTGGCCTTTATACTTTACAACTCTGATAGCTTGTTAACCCTTCAAACATTCATCTCCTTAAGTCTTCTTGCTTAACATGCCATTGTAGACTCCTCTCTTAGGTCACTTGATGAAGAAAAACCCTTGACTCCTTGTCTCCCTTAGGTTCTTGCACATGAAAACCTTATTTCATTACTAGTCATTCCTATAAATAGGAAATTAAGATTTTTTTCCACTCATTCTCCATCATCCAATTTAGGGTTCAAATGGATTAGGTAGGATACAATATATTTGCCCCATATCTCATGTCTCTTCTAGAAACTTCTCCTAGAATTTTCTTTGAATTTTCTTTAAAATGGATTACCTTGGAATATCTACCACCAGATCATCAACCTTATCTTCCATCTAGTTCACATAATCTAAGAAAACAAACTTGTCAACTCAAATTCATTAAATCCATGACCTTTTAAATAATGCAACAACTCGACATTATCAACCTTATGATGCTCAGCACATACTACATTGCTCAACATCCACTATGAAATCACTTGACATGAACTAAAGTTTACTAGTTCTCGACATTAACTAAACTTTACTCAGCATCCACTATTCTACTCAGCTTGCATTGACTTTTCTTGGCACCTACTATCCACTCAATCAAGCTTGGAAGGAAAACTTTTTGTAACTTATTCTTCTAAATTTTCTTTGTGTAACTAGCCTTTGTAAGCTTAAGTAGATTATCAATACATCATGTCATCATTGTCTTTACTAATTCTCATACTTCATTACATAATCATAACTCAACCTTTCCACTAGGTGTTATTGTTACATCTTTTGATCAAATCCTCTTCATCAATCAGCTAAGTGATAGTATTTGAATATTATAAGTAGTTTTCTTACCAAAAAATAGTAGGTTTAACATCAATGACAAAATAATGACTAAAAAAAAAAAATCTTGTTCAACAACCTCCCTCTTTCAATCTAGTTTCCACTATCTCTCAAAAATGATCTTTTCAATTAGATCTCAACAATTTTTCCACTCAAGCTAGGTACACTAACATGTAGAAGTATGGAGGATACTACATGCATAATTTTAGATTTAATCAATTTTCATCTTGGCTTCCATCATGCTAGATAAAAATTTCATAGTAAATGAATAGCTCATAGCTTGTTTGAATCCCATGTGAAGGTTTTTCATGTTCCTAATATTGAAGACATTTGGGAAGATTGTGTAGATGAACTGGAAGTTTTGAGGATAGAATATAGTATGCTCACCATTTCCCAAATTAAGCTCTTCCATTTAGATTTGGATATAGATGTCTCAGACAGTAAAGAAGATAAAGAAGGTTTAACAGGCACCCAAATAACCAAGTCTTTGATTTCTAGCAAAGCCATTATAAACTAAGATTCCTATGAAGAAGACAATATTCTTGAAAGAAAAAAGACCATGCTTGACAGAAAAAATTCTTGTTTAATAATGAAATGACCCAATGTGCTGAAAATCAATAGATTCTTTTTCTAATGTTCATTTTAAACTACAGGTAGTAGGAGATCTACACTGATTAATTGGGCACAAAGCAATAACCCTCCTCTAGTGTTGAAAGCTTGTTCTAAGAGAAGAACCATGATGGAAATTCTTGTTGGGCCTAGTAAACCTATTCAATTTGATAGTGAATTTGACAAGGATATGGGTGGTGTACTCATTAATAATCTTCAAGAATTCCAAATGACTATGGGTACCTCTACTTAGAGGATAGATAATTTGAATACTCCAGTTAAAGGAAATGAATCTCAAAAGGTTCTTGATTCCACACCAAATTGATTGGTGGCCTTAGTTAACAAAAGTAGGAGCCTAGTTCCTATTTTCTTTCCTGTTGATGAAATTATGAGCAAGTATGCTACTAGAGCCTCAAAGTCCAAAAGAACTAAGAGTTTAGCTAGACTAGTGTTCAACCAAGAAATGGGCAACAACATTGTTGAAGTGGCAACTTATAATCACAAAGATGATACTAGTGTGTTGGATTTGAGTAATTTTGAGATTACTCATACCAATTTGGGGGTGATCAATAGGGAGATGAAGGAACAATGGGTAAATTCATCCATGAAATAAATTATTCTGCAATCACAAAAGGATGGTGTTGAAAAGAAGAGATTGAAAGCAGAAATCCATATAATGGTAGAATATGTAAGATCATTAAAAGGGAAAGGTTCAACAATAGATGGTTCATCTTAGCCCACATTTGATCCTAGTGCACCCAAGAATAAATAGTTGATGAATGATCTAAGCAAGGGGAAGGTGATAATTTCTATCATCCATAATTGGATAAACTATGTGATAAATCTGCTCATCAAGTTTATATGGGACCTACATAAGATATTTACTTTAGCCAAAGTAGTGATAGGTGAGGATTGTATACAAGTGATAGTATGGAAAGTGGAATCTAAAAGATTATCAACTATGGTTACTCAACTAACAAATGTGAAGGAGTATGGAATAGATATATTCTTGGAGAAAAATTTGTTACAAATAGTTGATGCAGGGCTTATCTATATATTGTGAAAGTACATAGCTTGGTGGGTTTCTAACTATGGTTCAGCCATTTTCTCACATAGAGTCTTTTGAAAAGGAGTTCAAGATAATTTAGGATAGTGTGAATAAAGATTTGCAAACCATTAGTTGAACTCCTTTGGTGCCTTCCAAAGAAGGAGGTTTAGATGTAGAAGTGCTAGTTAAGCAATATGAAAAACCCCTAAATGTGATCAAAGAAGGAGCTGAACTGACCACTGCAAATCTTACCAGAATCACTAAGGTAGAAACCATGATCAACATGTGCAACCAAAAACTTCTAAAATATCTAGATAGTGTCACCAAAATGAAACAAGACAGGGACACATGGAAATATTGCCTATAGGGCATAAAGATACCAAATAAGAATGACATGTTAGAGTTGATATTTGCATACAAAGTCTCAAAACTTGTGTAGGGTCCTTCTACCTAGGACAAAGATGATGAAGAAGAAGAATCGTTGAAGAAGCATGATCATGATTCTCTTTAGGGAACATTTTCTTTATGTTTCTTTTTCAAGTTTAATTTTTAAATAAGTTCCTTCTAGGGTATCCATACCTATCAAATTTGGTTATTTTAATTTCTTTTAAACTATCTAAGAATTGGGTTTTGATGGAGATTCTTAGACATTACTTTATTTAAGCTAGAAAATCATGAGTGTAGGAAGTTGGTAGTTTTTGATGGATATCATACTATGAACTTTAATCTAGTTTTAATTGCTATGCAAATGTTTTAGGTTTCCAGCATTATACAGGAATAGGTTTGATCTTGGATGAAAAATATCTTTTATACATATATATACATATATATATGTGTGTGTGTGTGTGT
The DNA here is from genome assembly GCA_028749045.1 of Cupressus sempervirens. Lineage (NCBI taxonomy): Eukaryota > Viridiplantae > Streptophyta > Pinopsida > Cupressales > Cupressaceae > Cupressus > Cupressus sempervirens. The sequence goes on from CM053787.1 coordinate 34,203,908, forward strand.
GTGTGTGTGTGTGTGTGTGTGTGTGTGTGTGTGTGTGTGTGTGTGTGTGTGTGTGTGTGTGTGTGTGTGTGTGTGTGTATAAGATATTTTTCATCCAAGATCAATCCTATTCCTGTACATATATATATATATATATACATATGTACATATATATATATATATATACATATGTACATATATATATATACATATGTACATATATATATATATACATATGTACATATCTATATATACATATGTACATATCTATATATACATATATACATATGTACATATACATATATACATATGTACATATATATATATACATATATATGAAGATTGTATACTTTGGATTATTTTCTATTGGTTTAGGATCGAATCGAAATTGAATTGTTGGATCTCTTTGTGATGTTGGGTTCTTATATTGTGCATACATTAGATAATCTATCTATTTCAGATCTCTTTTGAATAGTGATTGATAGAGAAACTATGCATTATCTCTATTTTGTCCAATTCTTGATTTATTTAGTTGTTGTTTATTTGATTATCCCACTATCCAAGAATAGATGGGAAGCCTTATTATATTCTAGTTAAAAGTAATTCTTATTTAAGAGAGTGTTTTCATTGAATATCTAATAAGGGAGCTGAGCTTTACCAAAATTCAAAGAAGAATTAAAGAAGCTAAGATTCCTCAACTATTGGAAGATTGTATTTGTCTTATGAATTTGGGCATAGAGGATTTTAATTATTTGTTTTATTACAAGAAAAATCTTTTTACCAGTAGGGGGCAAGAGATGAATTGCAACATTCATTGAAAAGAATAAAGGAAATGTCCATTAAAAAAAATGACACTCAATATCAAGAAGAAGACACTACTAGATTGTTTTAGGACAAGAACTCTGAAGAATTTGATGCAAAAATTGTAGATCTAATGAAAAAGAATAATGCCCTAAATGAAGAAGTTAGAATCTAAAAAGGGAATAATAAAATCAATCAGTTATGTTGTGTGAGATAATTGAACTGAAAAAGAAAGATGAGGAAGACAAAGTCATGATTGAAGAAGATAAAAAAATATCAGTAAATAGACTTGATGAGAAGACATTAGATGTGCAAAAACTGACACACATTCAATTGGACACAATGAATCAACTGAGGATTGCAAATCAAGAATTGAATAGGAAAGACATTAAGATTGCAACTATGGAATCATATAATGACCTACTGCAGAATAAATTGAAAGCATAAAAGGAATTTATTGAAAGGTTCAATAAACTTAGTCAATCCATAAAGTACTTTGAGAAACTGATGAACACACCAAGGACAAGTGATGATACTACTAGATTTGGATATTCTACTACTAAGGAAGGAGAATAATCTAAAAGTGGTAAAAAAAGGAATAAGAAGGAGAAGACTAATAAACCCACTTTTCATCATTTTGGAAAATTAGGTCATATAACTAATGTTTGTAGGAGTAACACTGTAAATCAAACCCCTAATCATTACAATAGATGATACTACTATAATTGCAAGAAGCAAGAATGTCAAGAACATGAATAAAAGACCAAGACCATCAAAACTCATAAATTTGAAGGATATTTTTACAACTACTAGAAGTATGGACACAAAGCATATGAATGCATATCTAAATCTAAGTGGACATCAAACAAGAAAATAAAGGTACATCATCACATAAATTCTTACAATTGGGATTACAACACAAGGTACAACTATCACTACTATGGAGAATATGGTCATGTTTTTGTATATAAAATAAAGATCCCACTTTAGAGACAATTACAAAAAGTAGTTAAATGGAGAGATTGTATGTTTTAATTGTCTTAAGGTTGTTCATGTAAGAAGAAACTCCCCAACTCAGTCACCTACACCAAGAAATGAATTCAAAAAAGACAAAGAAAAGGTAGATTCTAAAAAGAAAAAGATGAAGATGAACAAGACATGGAGAAAGAAGGAAGATTGCAACACATCAAGCAAAGATAGGTGATTTTATCCAGTGGAATAGGTGATCACGTCACCCCCAACTATGAAATCAAAGGAATGTGTGGAACATATATCTAAAATGATATATTTTGCATTAGTTCCAAGCATTTGAGCAATGCAAAGGTTTTATTAGAATAAATCAAGATGCAATGAAATGATAAAAATGTTGAGACAATCTATCCTTATGATATCCTAGGGATTAATTGGTTTTCTCACTAATATCCTTTCACAAATTTATCCCTTGTAGCAGAAAATGGTTAGAAATCTTCTTGAAATGTTTTTTTTTTTTTTTCATTTATAGCATCTTACCATAAATTCAAAGAAATTTATCACAATAAGGGAAAGACCAAAACTATAGTTCTTTGCTACAGAAACTAGATAATTGATTTTGATTTAAATGTGTGTTGTGTAATCAAATGACTATATCAATTTGCAATCACAATTTATGACTAGTGCCTTATCCATTTCCATATGGAGTCATACTAGAAAAAGCTTGACCTATTTAATTGGCTTGCAATTAATTTAATCAGCTATTAACTCTAAACTCTATCAATTCATAGAAGCACTTAATTAATTCCTTGAAATAAAAGAAACAAAGGAATGATATACAACCTCTTCTAGCTACACTAAATTGAAAGAACTTTTCTTATTCAATTTCAAAGTAGCAGACACATGAAAATGGAGACATAAATTAGGGACATAGATATTTAGAAATTCCTATTTGTATTATTTTTCCTTGAAAACCATACATCACTGATATAAGGCTCACAATATAACTCAAAATATGACAAATTATGTCATTCAGTATTCATAATCTTCTAAGAGTGCAAATTTGAAACAACATACTATTGACACAAAAAATGGATCGACTACAATAGTATAACACTAAAATTGTACCAAACTCAAACCCTCACTCCACATCTTGGAAATCATTTTAAAAGAAAGGATTGCGACAAGCTTTGGATGGGAGAACACATGTCAAAATTTTCATTTAGAAGAAAATACAAAGATATTTTTTACATGTTACTTTACGAAACATTCTTTGTATCTAGAGAAAATTGGGGAAAATAGTTACAAAATTGGTAGTTGACACTTTCTTCAAGTATCTCTAGCATAATTTTCTTTTTTAATTTAACAACATGTTCCTTTCACTACCCTTTATCTCTATTTTGTCCCTTCTGCCTCTAATTGTGAATCTAACTTATCAATCACTATCCCTCGATGGTAGAGCCTTTATTCCTACTATAAATTCCTAAATGACTATATCAGTTTCCATATTTAGTCATGTGGTATCTTTGATTTCATTTAACTCTTCAATGCACCTTCTCCATTTAGCATTTGTTTTAGCTTTGACCTCTATAGTTATTTTACCCATTTTTAATTGTAATTTATATAGCATGTCAATAAAATCATACACTACTATAATGTCTATCTCACCATTGTAGCATGCCATAAACCTAGAGTGATTCAAAATTTCATCAAAAGAAGATGCTGATTCTAACCATTCCTTGGATCCTCCATCACTATCCAATATGCTATGTATAAAATTTGGTGTTCCTATGACAAGTAACTTCATCTTATTCTATATCAATTGTAATTTTCCCACTAAGAAACCATTTAATTCCTTCACTCTATGAATTAAATTCCTAATAGAAATGATTAACCCCTTTGGTAGATCTTTCTTCTATTTAAGGATGGGCACAAGGCTCTCAAATAATTTGGTGTAAGGGACCCATGTGGTGAATAAGGGAGATAACAATTAAATTGTTTAAGAACACTAATACTCTACCCCTTGCAAAACAAGAAAATTGATATGCACATTCTATGAAACAAATTTCAATGAATTTATCTTGTGAATAATAAAAATTCTTAATGGTTCTAATTTCTATCTCTTTTGTGGAATCCAATTCCTCTTCATCAACACCCATTGCTTTCCCCATCACATCTTCTGTGTTAGGTGCATTGCCCTCTATTTGTACACCCCTATCTTTAATCTCACTAGTTAATCTCACAATATTCTTTAATACCACTATCTCATTTTCTATGTAGAGATTTTTCCATTCTAAAACATATGTCTTCTTTGTCAAATCCCCATAATGTCTTCTAGTTTTGATGTACCTCTCATAGGCTCCTTCTAGCTACTCTTCCAACATATTAGTTTTTTTCTTGCCTTATAGTGATGCTAAATTCATCAACCCATATATTTGGTTGCTTGAGGTGGAATGGACATTCTAAAATATTATATTTCCTTTAGGGGATTCCTTGATCTCCATAAGGGTTGGATTCTAGTTTTCTAGAGCTACACTCTATATTTCCATAGTTTGGGCATCAATATTGTATCTAGACCCTGTCAACTACCCCTAATAGTTCTCATCTTCAAATGAGATTTTTCTTTCCCACCTTCTCATTTGATCTAATAAGAATGAGGAACCGATATCCCATCTTGGGAACACAATCATGCCACACCTTTTTATCAGATCTCTAGCCTCAACTATAGTGAGGGTCTCACTAGCAGGATCATACTCTTGTAGTTTCTATACCATCTTAGCTACTACCTCATCAGAGTCACCTGGCTTTATCTGTAGTGAAAATTCATTTTGCTTCAATTCAAATAAGAAGCTTTTAAATTCTTATGTTTTGATGAAATTTTCATCATACATGAACTTGTTTTCTTCAATGATTCTATCATCAATCATCTGAGCCCAAAGCTCCATCTGTTTGGCCCTTTATTCATCCTTAGTTAGTTGATCTATAAAATAGCTTCTCCTTGCATTATCAAAATATTTACTACTCCTTGGTAGAATATGCAAGACTTTTTCCTTTTCCATTTGTGGAATCTCTACCATCTTTTGCTTTTTCTCTTCTAAGAGCCCATTCTAAGCTTTCAGGATGGTCCTCGTCATGACTAATTTCAACAAAAATATCTTGATCAACAAATTTTGGATCTATTCTCTTCCTTATCTCCTCAAGGACTTGAGATGAAATCTCATCAATCTTTTCTATACATTTATTAAATCTAGACCAATAATACACCTCATGATAGAACCCTTTGAATGATGGATCGACTTTTTTCATCTCTTTCTCAAAACACTACATCTCTAAATTTGATCATTCTTTCTCTACACACATTGTCATCCAAAAATTTAGCAATTACATCCTCTTTCCATATGCCCTTGGTTGGAGGTAGATTGTATCCCCTCATTTTCTTCAATGTATCCTAACCACACCATAAGGGTCATATGTTTTAGTAGGGGTAGTTTGCAATTTGTAATCCCTTAAGAAGGCATTAGTCTCCTCAGTTTGCTTCTTACAAATATCAAATTCTCCAAGCTTGGAGCATCTACATAAAAATGTCCCTTTCCTAACATTCTGGCCAAGATATTTTGTATTCAAATAAATTAACTAGTAGAAAAATTCCAAAATCCCTAATCTTTCTAGAACATATTTTTGAAGAAGATGGGATTGCTAAGGGAATCCATAAACCCTAATGACTATATATTCTTCAAAAATAAATAAACTTCCCCAGTTATGCCCTATTTTCTTTCCCTCATCATGACATAGATTGGGCTTAACAAATTTCCTAACACTTCTAGGTATTTTTCCTACTATAGCCCCTAACATATTCATAATAGCATATAAAAAATCATTGTAGAAAGAAATAGTGTTAGAATAAGGGTAGAATCTTTTCCATTCCCTTGTCCACCATTACACATGCAATCTCTCTCCCCATTCCTCTATGCTCTCAAAGAATCTTTGACTGATGAATTGTACAATCTTGTACATGATTAGGTGCATGAGCAATGAGTAGTGATGAAATCTGAAATTTTCCATCATTCCCTTCTATGCTGCAACAATTTCATTGTCGATTCTTCTAGCTATGTATGTAAAATAATCATATATAAGGGTCTTGAATGTTCAATACCATGATGCAGTGTGCACCAATAGCATTCATGGTTCCATTTGAACCTAGGGCTTTGTTTAATCCAAACACCATGTTCTAAAGATACCTATAAAAATATTCAAGAGGCATAAAGTCTCCCACCTCCTTCTTCATTAGTATTTCTCATTTTTCCTTCTTTGACATAGGGATATGTCTAGTCATAGCTCTACCCATGTAGAAATGCTTATGACTCCTAAAATTCTCATTGAATTTGTCAATGTCAATTGGTAATGACATAGTTCCTCCCAAGTCAAAATATTCAATGAACATTTCTTTATTGAGTACATAGAGTATACTTTTATCCCTTCTCTAAAATGACTTGCTAATAGGGTTGTATGACTTTATCAATGCCTTTACTAAAACTACATCAACAAACACTTCAAGAATGATTAATTTACCCAAATTCCTAGTCTATGGGTTTCATATTGGAACCTTTTCCATCTTGTTCTTGTAGAAGTACTAGAAAAGCTTGCTTTCATTTCTATCACATACCTCTACATCTCTACAAAAGAAGTTCGGATCTATGAATTGCATGATCATTAGTTGATTGGAGGTTGGATGATCTTGGTAAAATCTATAACCACTCATCTATGAAAGGGCTAGGGATTTTTTCTTTCAACATATATTCTTCAATCTATGCCTATTCTATCAATTCTCCTTCTTTTTGTGCCATGATTCCAAAGTATCACAATAATTTTGAATGATGAATGCTGAAATTTTCTCTACAACTCAAAATTCACTCTAACACTTCAAACACTATGCAAATGGTAATGAAAATCCTCATTCTTCTTAGAATTTATCCATTTGTGTAAATGGGAGTGTGGAATTAATGTCATTAATAATGGCATGCTTAAAATCCTTTCAGTCCTTGAAAAGATGGAGATGTCTTCACTTTTTTACTATTCATACTTCTAGCTCACATTTCTTTTTCTACTATAGACATGGTCATTTTAATTTTGTTTTATGCTTTTAAAATTGAAGGTTGCAAAGTAGTGGTCCCCTTTTATCTCTACTTCTCAACTTGAATCTCTAACTGTTATATTAACACTATGATATTGTAATGACAAGTCAATATCCACTTCATAAATCTATTTTTTCATTCATCATGTGGGCCTACAAAATAGAGATCTCTTCATTCAAGCCTTTATCACAACCTCAAAGTTGTTTACTATTTCATTTCATTGACTATCACAATCAATAAAAACTATTTCTTAACATTTCTTTGAATCATAGTTCCCTTAAAACCAAACTATAACTTAACCCTTGCAAACTAGAAAAAGCCTTCATATTTACCTTTTCATAACTTCTTTGCAGTTTATGGTTTAACTCTTTTATAACATGTGATGTTGCAATGCCCCAAAAATTTTTTGGATACAATTATTCAATTATGTGTTGTCTTTGTTGTTACACAAATTTCATATCAGTTGATCAGTCAAAGTCTATCGAGCTCAGAAGGTTAGCTAAGAGAATTACAGAGTCTACTAAGCATTTCTAGAGGTTACACTATGAAGTCATTCTCTACTGAGCTCACTTGGGCACTGAAGGCTTCTGTGGTAGAAATAAATTTCTACGAAGCTCACAAGGTCAAAAAAGGGAAATCAGTTCTTACTGAGTTCACTTGGTCTCTAAAGGGTTTTATAGAGTTCATAGTGTTTACCAAGCTTGACTTGGTTAACATTGGAAATCATTTTTGGAGTAATGTTTACCGAGCTAGGTTGGCCAATGAAAGATTTCATTATTTTGGGGAATAAAGTTTATTTTTTTAATGTAATGTTTGTAGTCAACTGATGTATGGTTTATTGGTAAATGTAACTTGTAAATGAGCCAACTTGACAATCTGTAATGTATAAATAAAAGGTCAAGTTGTGTTTTCAAATGTATGAATGGATGTATGAATGAGTGAGTATGCAAATGAGTTGATTGTGAAGAATAAGAGAAAATTTTGAAGAAGGATTAGATATCCATAAGGAGTAGTAGAGTTGTATTCAATCAGTTAGGATCTATTGAAGAAAAGAAAAGATTTGTATCAGCAAAGTTCAGTTGCATCTCATTCAGGTCACTTATTGTTACTTTCTCACCATTGTAGTAGTAATTCTGAAATCTCTTAATAGAGTTGGTCTAATAGCCATTTTGTAAATCCTCTAACAAGGTGGAAAGTTTAACTAAATTGTTTTAAATACCTCTAGCAAGGCCACTCCTAACAAGGTGATTAAATCCTCTAACCAAGTCACACCTAATAGTGTGTTTTGCAACCTTTAACAGGGTTGTCTCCTAACAGGGCTCACTTCAGAAGAGTGAAAATTGGTAGCTAGTTACTTTGTGGTTTTTCCTATATTGGGTTTCCCCATTAAATTTGGTGTCTCTTGTGTTCATGTTATTTTCTTTTGCATGCATGTTAATAATTTTGAATGCTTAAAGATCAGTAACAAGTTAATCTGCTAAGTTACAACAATTTTTGTATGGCTACCAAGTGACAGGAGTAATTAAGTTTTAAGACATCTAAGGGATCTATGGATTTATTTTTGTGGTAACTGATGCACCACCCTGCCCCCCAGTTACTCCATCTATAATTCCAACAATTGGTATCAGAGCTTTTGGTACTTGTAGGAAGAATTTCAAGGATCTAAGCTAAAGATTAGGTTGTCTTACAAGAGAAAAACTCCAAGGCTTAATAGGGATAACTTTTCAGCATGGCAAGGTCTCATGAGACTCCATTTGACTTCTATTGGAGACACATGATCGAAATATCTGGATGAAGCATATGTAACTCCTTCTAGTAAATTATCTACTAATGACATTGTTGAGAAGAAGACTCATAACATCATAATGATAGATAGTGCATCTGTCCTAAGCTATGAAGAATTTGATGATGTCAAGGACTACAAAAATGCCATTGAAATGTGGAACAAACTGAAAGAAATCTATGGAGGAGATGATAATGTGAGAAGAGCCAAAGCAGAAAGTTTAAGAGGACAATTTGATCAAAATGAGAATGAGAGAACATGAAAACATAGAAAAATATGTTGAAAGAGTCAAAGAAAGTGTTATTGCAATCAAAGCTTTTGGAGGAGATATCAAGGAGTAAACAATTATAAGTAAATTTCTTAGAACATTGCTTCCCATTTATGCAATTAGAGTTTTTGCAATTCAAGAAAGAAGATGTGAAGCAAATCATAAGATAAATTTAGAGGCCATAGTTGGAAGATTGATTGCATTTGAGCTAGATAAGTATGATAACTATGTTCCAACTACCAAGAACATCGAATCAGCATTTGAAGTCAAGCTTTCACTCAAGGAGAAAGGTAAGAAGATAAAGGATTCTCAGTCAAAAAGTGAAGAAGAATCAGAACAGAGTTCTAACAGCAATCTTGAGGTGGTTGAAGCTCTACTAGCAAGGAAATACTCAAGAGGCAAAGGAAAATACAAATTTAAGGTTCCTCTAATCTATTTTTCATGTGAGGAAATTAGACATATTGCTACTAGGTGCCCAAATAAGAAAAACAAGGATGATAAGAAAGGTCACAAGTACAATGGCAAGAAAGACTTCAAATCATTCAAGGACAAAGGTAAGAAAATATGTTTCATGGCTAAGGATTCTAATAATTTTGATGATGAAGAAGATGAAATTGTTTACATTGTTGTGAAAGATGAATCTAACAATGATGAGGAAATGACACTTATTTCTCATGTGAGCAAAAATGATACATGGATCATAGATAGTGGTTGCTCTCATCACATGACTGGTGATAAAACTAAGTTTGAACATTTTGAAGACTATGATGGTGGTAGTTTGAGATTTGGTAATAATGAACCTTGTTGCATAAAAGGAAGAGGAAGAATCTCACTGACCAAAGAGCTTGTATGTGATAATGCATAGTGGATAGAAGGACTAAAACACAATTTGTTGAGTGTAGCACAACTACTCAATAATGGATTCAAAGTGTAATGCATGCATGGAAAAGCAAGACTGTTGGATGGAAAAGGAAAGCTGATTTGAGCAGGCACTCAAAAAAAAAGGTAATTTTTTCTATCTTGAACTTGGTGAATGTTTATGTTTTATTGCTCAAGTTCAAGAAAGTTGGTTATGGTATAGGAGGTTGTGTCATGTGAACTTTGATAACTTGGTGAAAATAAGTAAATTCAGGAAAGTAAGAGGCATTCCTAATATAAAGAAACATGAGGTTGGTCTATGCAAGAATTGTCAAATTGGTAAGATGGGAAAGACTAGCTTCAAAAGTAAAAACTATCAGTCAAAAGAAGTTTTAGAAATTGTGCATACTTATTTATGGGGACCCATTGGAATTGAAAGCTGTATTGCTGAAAAGTTCTTCATTCTTTTTGTTGATGATTACTCAAGAATGATGACTGTCATGTACTGGAGATAGAAATTAGAAGCATTTCAAAAGTTCAAATGGTATTTGGCCTGAGTTGAGAAGGAAATAGGGAAAATATTGAAATGCTTGAGGTCAAATAGAGGTGGCGAATTCATTTCACATGAGTTCAATAAATTTTTCATTGAAAGAGGGATCAAAAGATAGGTATCAGCCACTAGAACTCTTGAGAAAAATGGAATAGTTGAAAGAAGGAATAGATCTATCATGGACTATGCAAGAACCTTAATGATTGAAAAGAAAATTGTTATCAAATACTAGAAGGAAGCTATCAACACTACAATTCATACCTTGAACTGAGTAGAGCTGAAGAAGGATTCATTCAAAAACCCTTATGAATTATAGTATGGCTATAGACCCAATGTAAGTTACCTAAAAGTATTTGGAAGCAAATGTTACATTTTGAAAGAATCTAGAAAAGGTAAATTTGATGTTAAGGGTGATGAAGAAATATTTTTGGGATATTCTTGCAAAAGTAAAGCATATAGATGTTTGAACTTGTCTACTCACAAAGTTATAGAAAGTGCACATGTGAAAGTTGATGAGTTTGTAGAAAGAACTAAAGAAGAAAGAAAAAGGGAACTAGAAGACTATAGGAGATTTGTTTTCATTGAACTTGATATGATGCCAAATACACCTATCAGTCAAAAATCTTCTACTCCAAAGTCTTCAGTAACTGAGTTGCAGGAAGTTCAAACTGAGCTATAGGAACCTAAGTTACATTCTGATGCTAATGAGCCAATGCCTACCAAGTCTAAAGGACCTAAGTAGTAGACAAAATAGCTAGAACCTAAAGCTAAAATACAAGAGGATGAGAATGCAAAGAATTCAAAAGGCAAGGAACCTATATTAGCTAAGTATGTTAGGCGACATCATGCACCAAATCAGATCATTAGAGACAAATTTGAAGGTACTATGACAAGAAGTAAGTTGAAAGGTACTTGTTTACTTGCTGATTTTGAACCTAGAAATGTCAAAGATGCATTAGAAAATGAAAGTTTTATTTAGGCTATGAATGAAGAGATAGAGTAGATAGAGAAAAAAAAAACATGGACTCTTGTACCCAAGCCTAAAGACAAAAATGTGATTGGAACTAACTAGATATTCAGACATAAGTTGAATGAAGATGGTAGGGTATCAAGGAACAAAGCTAGACTGGTATGCAAAGGATACTCTCAAGAAGAAGGAATAGATTATGGAGAGACTTTTGCTCCTGTTGTAAGATTGAAAGGTGTAAGGACCTTACTTGCATATGCTACATACAAAGGTTTTAAAGTTTATCAGATGGATGTAAAGTTAGTATTTCTCAATGGTATACTAGATGAGGAGGTGTACATTGAGCAGCCTAAAGGTTTTGTTGATCCAAACAAGAAGGACATGGTCTGTAAATTACACAAAGCATTCTATGGTCTGAAACAAGCCCCTAGAGCATGGTATGAATGTTGGAAATATAGATGAAGTAACTGAGAGGGGAGGGGTGAATTAGTTACCACAAAAATAAGTCCAAAAATCCCTTAGATGTCTAAAATGTTTATTTACTATTGATACTTAGTAAATAGTGCAGAAATACTTTAACTCGGTAAGTTCACTAGTTATTGTTCATCTAGAATTCAAAGTTATTAATATGCATGCAAAGATTAACTAAATGAACACAAGAGACACCAGATTTAATGTGGAAACCCAATATGGAAAAAACCAACAAGTAACTAGTCACCAATTTTCACTCTTCTAAAGTGAGCCCTGTTAGGAGTCAACCCTGTTAAAGGTTACAATACACAGTATTAGGTGTGACCTTGTTAGAGGATTTTAATCACCCTATTAGGAGTGGCCTGGTTAGAGGTCTCTAGAACAATTCAACTGAACTATCACCTTGTTAAAGAATTTACAAAATGGTTGTTAAATCAACTCTGTAAAGAGATTCTGAATTCACTGTTACAATGATAAGAAAGCAACAATGAAATGACCTGAATGATATGCAACTTATCTTTTGCTGATTACAGATCCATGCTTTGCTTTTCTAAATCCTTACTGATCAAATACAACTTTGCAGCACCTCCAGGATATATAATCCTTCATCAAAATTTTCTCTTCCATTCACTTTTTCACACTCACACACTAATCCACAACTTGAATATCTATATATACCTTTCAGATTTATCAAGTCGGCTCAAATATAAGTTACAATAACTAAAAACATCAGTCAGCTACATTAATTCCATGAAACAATCAAAATAATAAAATCCTTCGCTGGCCGACTTAGCTCGGTAATCTAGTGTTAACCAAGTGAAGCTCGGTAAACACTACTTCAAAATGTTTTCTAGTGTTAACCAAGTGAAGCTTGGTAAACACTGCAAAATCTTGCAAAAGTCCTTTGGAGACTGAGTGAACTTGGTGAGCACTGACTTTCCTTTGTTATCCTAGTGAACTCAGTGGAAGTTAACTTCTCGCCATATTTCCTTCGATGACCGAGTGATCTTAGTAGACACTAGCTTTCTTTTGCTAATTGAGTGAACTCGGTAGAAGATAACTTTCCTTTGCTGATCGAGTGAGCTCGGTAGAAGCTAACTGATGACTGATATGACATTTGTGTAACATCAAAGACAACATTCAATTAACAATTTTATCCAACAATGAAAGACTACATAACTATCTTATTTAGATTGATTTTCAAAGAATTAATTATAACAGTAGCTTGTATATCAAGGAAGGATCAGACAATAAGATTGTTCTGGTAGAAATATTTGTGGATGATACTTTGTTCATAGGAAATGATGATCTTTGCAAAGAATTTTCAGAGCAAATGAACAAAGAATTTGAAATGTCTATGTTTGGTGAAATCAAATTCAGCAAGATAAGAATGGCATCTTTATCACTCAATATAAATACATCAAGGAGATACTAAAAAAGTTTGGTATGGAAGACTTCAAACCAGGTGGGACTCCTATGTGTACTAGATTGAAACTTACCAAGGATGATGAATCAAAGGAAGTGGATCATACATTGTATAGATCCATGATTGGAAAGTTGCAATATGTAGTGCATACTAGGCTAGATATTGCCCTTGCAGTTGGTATTGTAGCAATATTTTCAAAAAAATCAAGAGAAAATCACATGATGGCAATCAAAAGGATCATGAGATATCTGAATGGAACTAAAAATTATGGATTATGGTACAAATTTAAGGGTAATCTAGATTTAAAAGTGTTTATTGATACAGATTGGGCAAGAAAAATTGATGACAATAAAAGTACAATTGGAGGAGCTTTCTTTCTTGGAAAGAGGTTGGTTTCTTGGACAAGTTAAAAGCAAAATTATACATCACAATCCACAGTAGAAGCAGAGTATGTTGTAGCAGCAGTAAATTGTTCTAATATTGTTTGGTTCAAATAGTTATTGGAAGGTATGAAGGAAGAAGTCAAAGAACCTATTATTATGTTTTGTGACAATACAAGTGCAATTAACACATCCAAAAATCTAGTGATGCATTTAAAAATCAAACACATTCCAATAAAGCATCACTTTGTTAGAGAATTGGTGCAAGATAAGGAGATCAAATTGAAATATGTCCATACAAAGGAAATAATTGATGACATATTCACAAAGCCTTTACCTAAGGATGCATTTTTGTATCTAAGAAGTAAGTTGGGGGTCATTCCCCTATCTAAAGCTCACTAAAATGAAGTTTTAGTGATGCACCAATAGGTATCAAGTTGAAGATCTTTTAGTTGATGTAGAATAATCATGGAAATATTGCATATGAATCAATACATAAGGTACACTACTATTCATTTGGTTTGTGTTGTCTTTGGCATGTGTTGTCAAAGAGGGAGAGTATACTATCATATCTTTCTAAAATTTGATGTTTTGTAAAGAAGCTATGTAATTCTTTCATAGAGGGAGATTACTATATTTGAGGAGTTTGAGAAATGAAATGTAAGAGGGAGAAACATTCTGTCAAAAAAGACTTGTTTTCAAATTTCATTTTGCTATGACATGTTGTGTTGCCATCAATGCCAAATAGGGAGATTGTTGGATACAATTATTCAATTGTGTGTTGGATACAATTATTCAATTGTGTGTTGTCTTTGATGTTACACAAATTTCATATCAGTTATCAGTCGAAGTCTACTGAGCTCAGTTGGTCAGCAAGGAAAAAGATAGAGTCTACCAAGCTCAGAAGGTTAGCTAAGAGAATTACAGAGTCTACCAATCATTTCTAGAGGTTACACTATGAAGTTAATATCTACCAAGCTCACTCGAGCACTGAAGGCTTCTGTGGTAGAAATCATTTTCTACTGAGCTCATAAGGTCAAAAAAGGGAAATCAGTTCTTACTGAGTTCACTCGATCTCCAAAGGATTTTGCAAAGTTTGCAGCATTTACTAGGCTTCACTTGGTTAACACTGGAAATCATTTTTGGAGCAGTGTTTACCGAGTTGGGTCGGCCAATGAAGGATTTCATTATTTTGGGGAATAAAGTTTATTTGTTTAATGTAATGTTTGTAGCTAACTAATGTATGGTTTATTGGTAAATGCAACTTGTAAATGAACTGACTTGACAATTTGTAATGTATAAATAAAAGTTCAAGTTGTGTTTTCAAATGTATGAATGGATGTATGAATGAGTGAGTATGCAAATGAGTTGATTGTGAAGAATAAGTAAGAGCAAATTTTGAGGAAGGATCAGATATCCTTAAGGAGAAATAGAGTTGTACTCGATCAATTAGGATCTATTGAAGTAGAGAAGAGATTTGTATCATCAAAGTTTATTTGCATCTCATTCAAGTAACTTATTGTTACTTTCTCACCATTGTAGCAGTAATTCCTAAATCTCTTAACAGAGTTGGTCTAACAGTCATTTTGTAAATCCTCTAACAAGGTGGATAGTTCAATTGAATTGTTCTAAAGATCTCTAGCAAGGCCACTCCTAATAGCATGATTAAATCCTCTAACCAGATCACACCTAATAGTGTATTTTCTAACCTTTAATAGGGTTGGCTCCTAATAGGGCTCAGTTTAGAAGAGTGTAAATTGGTAGCTAGTTAATTGGTGGGTTTTCCCATATAGGGTTTCCATGTTAAATCTGGTGTCTCTTGTGTTCATGTTATTTTCTTTTTCATGCATGTTAATAAATGTGAATGCTTAAAGATCAGTAACAAGTTAATCTACTAATTTACAACAATTATTATATGGCTACTGAGTGATAGTAGTAATTAAGTTTTAAGACATCTAGGGGATCTATGGATTTATTTTTGTGGTAACTAATTCACCCCCCCTCTCTGTTACTCCATCTATAATTCCAACAACTTTGACCTTGTCACCTCTTTGAAATTTCCATACATATAGCTCCTTTTCATCATGTGATGTTACAATGACTATCTTAATTGACTGCTACTTTGTTTTGCAGCTTTGCAACCAAAGAATTTAACTATAATGGGAATCTTAAGCATCTCCCTTTTCAATACTAAAACTTCATCCCCAAAAGCATTAATATTAGTATCCACAAAGCATTATGCTTTCTATTTATTGTTACCAACTTACCATCAGTCTGAAAAGTTGCATATGATAAATCACATTGCAAACTTCCATCCATTTTTGCACTCCATTTCCTAGATAACAACATACCATATTGGGGTGGAATAGCTACAACTAGCACAATCATTGTTTTCTCTTTATCAGGATAAGAAAAAAACTTATAAGGCATTGCATTTATTGTTCTTATGACAATAACTTCCCTTTTATCCATAGCACAACATCTACCTTGAGGTGTATCTACTTTTAGCCCTAGCTCCTTCATTATCTCATAATGCATTACTGTATTTGATGCTCTAGGATATATGATACATTACAACTTAACAGACTTAGGGATATGACTTATAACATATGAAAACAATCAACAAACTTAGGGATATAAAAAACAACATATAACCAAGTTTTTGATGTATCCCTATTTCATACTTGATGACAACTTATGAATACTTCATCAAAACATAATAAATATTTTCTAGGGTTTTTTCATGAGGATGACAACATTTTCAAAAGCCCTAATAAATTCAAAGCTAGTTTCTTCTTGATTTTCATAAGATATCACAAAAAAAAAATTGGTTGGGTGAAAATTCAATCCATCAGCTAGAAGTAGTGTCTTCAGGGCTCATGGCATACTTCATGGGAAATGAGTCATAGTCATGATTGATTGTGGTGCCACACCCAATTTCATCAATTCATCTTTGGTCACTAGTGAGAGATTGCATGTAGTAGAGCATGGAGGATTTGAGGTTAAGGTTGCTGGAGGAACCTTGTTACCTTGCACTCATATGTTCCCATAGCTAAAAATTTATGTGGGAAACTATACCTTGATAGATAATTTCTTTGTCATATATTTGGTTGATACATATATTCTATTGGGCATCTAGTAGATAGAAACCCTTGACTAGTGCACCCAAAGTTTCAAGAGTATGGACTTTTCATTCAAGATGGATGGAAAGAAGGTACTACTAAGAGGAATGTTAACTAAAGGATGAAAGGAAGTCACAATCAAGAAGATGGAGGCTATTTTTAAACATGATATGATCACATATGCTACAAGTAAAAACATGATAGTCAACACTTTAACCCATTCCTTAGATAATTGGTGGGCCTATCTACTGGTTGGGTACTCTAGGAACACTTTTGCATGTGAGTTAATGGATGGCTATATAAATGATGAAAGATATTAAGTTATTGATGATATCATTTAGTATAGTGATAAGATCTACTTGGTACCTAACTCAAAATTAGAAAAGCTAATTACAAAAGGTTTACAAGAATCATATTTTCATTTTCTTAAGGACAAGAAAATCTTGGGATGGAGGGACTATAATGTTCATGTCATAAAATAAATATTTAATCAAACCTTTGTTAATGGGTTAGTTAATTTAGTATATCTTAGACCCATTTTTATTTAATTATTTCTATAGGTAGGTGTGACCACCGACTATCTTTATAAAACCTCAAAAATTTGAACCAAAGGGTATTTAACCATGACACATAGGTAGTAGTTGGGATGCGATTTGGTTTATTATTTCTTTGTACTATGAATTCCCTTTGGAATTTCTCTATTGTTCACCATTTCAAAAGTGAAAGATCTAGCAAATTGTAGTGATATTTTATCTATCATTGTATCTAGAAAATTTAAAGTGCTATTATTATTTCTCTATGTTCAATCATCTACAAATATTTATTTGTAAAAAATGGTCTTTCTACATGGATGCATAAAATACTCTGGTATAGCAATCACATTATGTCACCCTCCACTGATACAACATGTATGTGCAACTACACAAATCCATCAACCATCATTGTATGAACTCCCTTAGCCTAGTTTTTATACTATATGACCACCCTACAACATTGTGTGGCCAAGGTGTAAGACACTATACAACCTACCCCTTCTTTTTTTTATTACCAATTATGTCTCCCATACCACCACCCATCAAATATTGTACCACTCACACCATCTTCTCTTCGATACCATACATCTCTCCTAGAGACCGTACGACCTATGCCTTCCTTCCTTAGTGAGCTATCTACAGTATAAATTGTATGACCATTTGGTGCTTCCATGACTGACTACCAATTTGGGATTCAACGTTATGAATGGAGCATTACAAAGGGGGAATAACATGCAAAGGAGGATACTAAGGAGAGTATCTTGTGTGAAAGAGGCATAGAGAAGATGGATAATTGAATGAGCAATATAGCATAATCAATTAAGGATAATAGATCAGTTGTGAAGTCAATTTTTGAAAGGCCAGAGAAGATATATTAGATTAGGAGGATCAAGATATAGACTATAAAGAGGACATATGACATCTAGTGAAAGGGTTCTAACCAAAGGATCAAGTACTGAATAATTTTAATAGGTGATGCAACATAAATATTTTAATAGAGTAATCCTAATAGAGTGCTTACTTAACTATGAGTTTAAACCTTTTAGTCAAGGTGAGATCTAATAGTCATTGTAAGCCTTTAACAAGGTAGACCTCTCGGAGGGTAGATTATAGATTATGATAAAAACTTTGTAGCCATAATTGGCCATACTTTATTGTTGCATTAGTGAAGATTTGTGGGTGTCATCTCCACCCTAGTTTTACCTTCTCCCTAGAGGTTTTTTGGGTAATCAAATCTTTTGTGTTATGTGTTGATTTACTTTATGCTATGGATGTGATGCATTTTTACATATTTTAGTTTACATGCTAAGTTATGAGATGGATGATGGTGAAATGTTTTAGTGGTAAAAATTTTAAGTGTTGATTCATCACCCCCCTCTCAGAACTTACTTTCCCATTGCTATTTTCAGCAATAGTATTTTAGCATGATAAGGATGTGGTTGTGATTCCTTTGAATAGAGAGTTTGGTTGATAACAAGGGAATAATTTTATCATACCATATGCATATCAGATGTCAACTAGTATAATGATGATAATGATTTTGGCATAGGTTTGGAACTAAGAGAAATTGAGTCACAAAGTCAAGGGGGGAAAAAGAAAGGCCCAAAATAACATTATGGCCTTGCAAGAATTTAAGATGTGGTTTTTTGGGAATAGTGGAAAAATTGCCTCTCCTCCCACACTAGAAGGTTGGCTTGGTGGTCATGAGAAATGGCTAAGGAATAGTGTTATGAGATTAGGAAACCATTTGTAGAAGAGTCTTAGTGACTTAGATAGTGTAGATGGTGAATTTGTCTTGTCAATGGATAGATAAATGAGGAATGAGCCCTTAATTAATAGGATATGAGAGAGATGATTGTATGGTAGAGATAAAATTCTCATAAATAATTGAGATGTATTTTAAAGGAATCATATAGATTATGATTTTCCAAATCCATAGTATTTGGACAAGTGCCATAATGGGAAGAATTAGAAACACATCAAGGGTGGAGTCAAGTAGGCTAGGATGGGTTGAATGGATTCATTGGATAGTTGAAGTGAGGTTAGGTGATGGTTAAAATTGTAAGTCATGTTCTCAAATTGATTAAATGTGATTTATTTAATCACAAGTGGAGGAAATTATGAAATTTTAATTAATTTAAATAGATAAATCTAACTATTTATATTAATAGAAGGAAAAAGATTACTGAAATAAATAACCATAGGTTACCATTAAACTACTTGAATTATAGAAAATTAATTAAGCTAAAAAAAATTATTTAATAAATAAATAAAATTATTCAATTACAAATACAAGTAAGATAACTAAATTTAATTAAAATTTCTAATCAAATTTATGCATCTATACTTATTATCTAGTAAGCTATAGTTGTCCTTATTACTTATAGATGTGATGCATATATTAAGATATTTCTTAGTGAATGTGTATGTAAAACAAACTTATTTCTATTCTTTTTAATATTCATGTGAATAAATAGTATTCTCTATCCATACTTGATGGATATGTTGGAATACTTTAGAATAACTAAGAGGGGGGGTGAATTAGTTATCCAAGGTCCAGATGTATAAATAAAACTTTTCACAACTTAGTGAACCCATAAAAAATTCATACCCATGCATGCATCCATCATGCAATCACTAAAACTTATATGTTACTATCAAATCAACTTGCAGAAATGTAAAGCATGAAACATAATATATTCATCAACACACTTGACATAGTGATTTACATGGAAACCCAATTTGGGAAAAACCACCAGTAACATGCTACTCATTTTCACTCTTCTAAAGTGATGCCATGTGAAAGGCTAACCTTGTTAAAGGTTACAATACACACTGTTAAATATGACTCAGTTAAGGGATTTCAATCACCCTGTTAAAAGTGAGCCTTGTTAGAGGACTTTAGGTCATTCACTCGGAATACCACCCAGTTAAAGGATTTAAAAATGACTATTAGGTCAACATTAATCCAAAGGATTTACCATAGACTGATACAATAGTTAGAGAGTAATAGTAGAGCTTTGATCGGATACAACTTACAACTTCTCTTGCAGATTTCATATCTCTATTTAGTCCTTAATTCTCCTTGGCCTTCATTCCTTGTAGCTCTAATAGCTTGTTCACCTTCAAGCATTCATATCCTTAAGCCTTCTTGCTTAACATGCCATTATAGATTCTCCTCTTAGGTCACTTGATGAAGCAAAACCCTTAACTCCTTCTCTTCCTTAGGTTCTCACACATGACAACTTTTACTTCATGACCAAAGATTCCTATAAATAGGAAATTTCCCCTCTCATTTTCCATCATCAAAATTAGGGTTTTAATGTATTAGCTAGGATACAATTTATCTACCCCATATCTTGTATCTCTTCTAGAAACTTCTCCTAGAATCCATTTGAATTTGCCTCAAAAATGGTTTACATCAAGTTTTGTGCCACTAGCTCATCAACCTTATCTTCCTTCTAGTTCACAAGTTTCAAAAAACAAACTTCTCATCTTAGATTTGGCAATTCTTCAATCTTTAACATGATGCAATAGCTCAACATTATCAACCTTCTGATGCTCGACACGTACTGCATTTATTGGCATCAACTATAAAATCACTCGATATCAACTAAAGTTTACTAATGCTCGGGATCAACTAAAATTTAATCAACATCAATTATCTTGCTCAACATCTACTAGAATTTTCTTTCACTTGGCTCCAACTAAATTTCTACTCATCTTGCATTGACTTTGCTCAGCACCTACTATCTACTCGGTCAAGCTTGGTAGACAAACTTTGTTTAACTTTGTTCTTCTAAACTTTCTTAGTGTAGCCAACATTTGTAACATTAAGTATATTATCAATACATCATGTCATCATTGTCTTAATTGATCCTTGTACTTCATTACATAATCATAACTCAACCTTTCCTCTAGGTGCTTTTGTTACATATTATTGATCAAATCCTCTTCATCAATCAACAAAGTGATAATACTTGAATATTATAAGTAGTTTTCTTACCAACAAATAGTAGGTTTGACATCAGTGACAAAACAATGATTGAAACACATAGGCTTCCTCAAAAATATCCCTCTTTTAATAATCTTTCTTCAACAATGATCTTTTCAATGAGATTTCAACAAGATACTCATTAGTTTGATTTGTATTAAAGGATTGAGGTATTTGACAAAATATAGTACAAGGAGAAGAATATTATTTTAAATGCATAATCAAATGTACTTATAATCATTGATTAAAGAAAATATTTTATTATAATAATATAAACAGGGAGATGACATTCCATTTTTCTAGATGTAATGTATTTTCTCAGAAGTTATAAAAAATATTTATTTAAACATTAATAATAATAATAGATATAGACTTAAGAATTGTGACAAAGAGAGTATCTATAATTTATTTTTAACATGAAGGTTGAGAGAATGATATGTTTGTACCCATTAACAATCCAAGCTAGTCATGTAATACAAGTGGGAAAGTTAAAACACATGTCATGTAAATGTAGAAAATATGAATTTTATTCTTCAAATATTTACAAACATCTTTAAAGATTGTGAATATAAAGTTGATATTATTATGTCTATCAAGTACAAGCTTATATTTTTGATACCATTCATAAATCAATACATTTAAGTATACTATATAAATTAAAAGAGACAATAAAATAAAGAGCATGTTTTAATCATTCACAAACATAATTAAAATAAATTTTTAAAAATAATTGATATTTTTATGTATTAGATATTGAAATTTAATAAAGTGAAAGATACTAAAATATGTAATACAATTAAAACAAGAGTTGCGGGCAGTTGTAGTACCTACCTTAGGGTGTAATAAATCATTGATTTGGTGTATAACAAACATGAAACTAATATCTTCATATGAAATTGGTAACTTTGTTTGGTTGATGAATATCATTTGAGAGCCTCATATGAAATATAAACTTAGATCACAACCAACTAGTTAAGTCATGTGACTATTCTATTAAATAAAACCATAAAATGAAATTGTACCCACATTAGACATATGGGAAAGAAAATTAAGCTAGTAATAGCTCAACTTTCTTGAGAGGAAGAGAAGCTAAAGATTTGACAAGGTGAAGTGATAGATTTATTAAAAAGTACTCTTTTATATATCAAAGTAAGGAATACAAGAATTTGAAAGTGCTATATGAAAATGATTAAACATGCACATTTTATATTGATTGTGTGAGTTGAAAGCTATACATGACACGAAACTTATTTTTTCAATAATTTGGAAACCATTTAGAAACTAGTAATGATAAATCTAAAAATTATATCTCCATTCATTACATAATCTTAACAATGAATCTCTAATGAAAAGAGTAACCAAGAGTTGAATTAAACTATGCATCATGACATTTTTATTGAAGATATTTCTTCCTAAATCAATAATCTACCCATAGGGGGTAGGGACATGAAATTTTTATTGAATCTATTGTTAGAAATTTGTTCAGTGCTCCCCTTAGGATTTGTGACAAGGGTTTAACCACCTCCTATGTACTATAATTTGAGTGGTTATATCAAGCATTGAAAAATTGGTCTTTTGGTGCAATAGCAACCCCACTCTAACAAGTGGTATCAAAGCTTGGTCATAGGTTCAAGTCCTTAGACCCATAATGCTAATGGGGGATTAATAGAAATTTTTTCAGTAATCCCTTGAGATTTGTAACAAGGGCTTAACTGTCTCCTATGTACTATATGTTGAATGATTGTATCGAGCATTGACAAATCGATCTTTTGGTTCAACAACAACCCCACTCTTATAGAAATTTAATCAAGAGTTAGAATCAAATCATATATAGGTAGTAAATTAAATTCTAACATTCACCTCTAATACTCTTGAAGGACAAAAACCTAATTTGGTGAAAAAATCCTTGGGCTATGTGACTCCACATTATGTCTAGTTTATTGTGCAATGGTGAAACTTAATTTTTTTAAAAGAAGTAGTAGAGATCGATATTGATGAACAATGTCATACATTCTCTCAAAGAGATCCCAAAGTATGTGATAAAATAAGTGATGTAACTATTGTTTAAAATGTACATATGGATATGAAAAAAACCATAAAAAAATTTTAGTAGAGATCGACATTGATAAACATTGTCTTCTAGTGAGTACATTATGCCAAAGTGATCCCAAAGTTTATGATGAAATAGATTCATATATATCCAATAGAATAATTGATAGCATATTAGAAACCAACATGTTCAGTAAGAAAAAAGGACATAAATAATAAGAGAGCCTCTACATTGAGTTGCTATGTTTTGGGAACCTTCAATAGTTGCAGACATGAATCATCCTAGCAAATAAAATGAAAGAAACCTACCAATTATTGTTGTTGTGATGAACATTAACTAACTATCATGCTTTGGGAACTCTCATAGAAATATCCTAGTGAACAAGATGAAGAAGTCTATCAATTTCTACTTTGTCATGAAAAATTTTCCATAACTAAACTTAGAGAACATAACTAAGATATGTTTCATCTCAAATTGTATCTAAATATAGCTTAAAATATGATTAAATAACCTAATTTCTTAGTAATGATAATAGATGTCCCTAATGTATTAACAATCATAAAATCTTTAATAGTAGCTCCATACTCAACCCCTAAGTCAAAAATTGTCTCCCTAGGTTCCACAATATAAAACAAATAATTAGCAAGAAAAAAGATATGGCACTCTAATGATAAATTTGAAATATAGGAGAAAACCTTAGAAATTCAGGGGGCCCTCATTTTCATCAAAAGGAATGTGCAGGAGAAGATAGTTATTGGCCATTTCTGCCCCCCATTAAGCCCAACATTAATAACTGATCTGAGAGATCTTCAATGGACTATTTTCTTTGATGTGGGTTAACATGTAATTTGGTTGGTATGAAAATTTTCTATCAAATAAGTCCCTTCATAAGCTGAGTTGGGTTGGTTCCTTCATTGGTCAAGCTAGTTCAATTTGTTCTTTGGCCAACTGAGCTCAATTTCTTCATGCGTTGAGTTGTGGGTTAGCACACGTATCTATAGAGGATAGTTGATCTCATGTTAACCATTTTTTCTATTTCAAGGAGTGACTTTTCTTGCTTCTACAAAATCACAAAATTACATGCTACCTCTTCAACCATGCATTAGGAAATGTGCTCACAAATGAATTAGTGTCGCATGATGGATCTTTGTCCCTCTGGGATGCTTTTGATCTAATGGTGCTCATATTTTTGCACCATTTCTTGGGCCTTTTGCGAAAATGCAATGGTTGTCAAATTTAGATGCATCTTTGGGAAATTCATTGCTTTGTCCTAGTTGTCCATTTGATATAAAGAAAATCTTGATTGAGGGTTGTGTTTTAATCATGCATCAGGGATTTTCTTAGAGCATTTAAGCCATCCAATTTAAACAAAGAGATCTACAATGATAGTCATCATTTTTGGGCAGATCAAATTTATTCCACCTAGGTTAACTGTATAACTTTTATGGTGGGTTAACATTGCATGTTATCCCATCTTGAATTTTTTGATAGCAGCATGAATGGATTTTTTGTGGCCATGATACATTACCAAGACTTTTAATTTAATGCAAAGAGGCTCTTTAGCATTTATAACACCAATGATGATTCCCCTCCATGCCTATTTAATGGTTTTGCAATAATGATGATCTTTTCAGCCACCAAATTCTTTCTTTGGCCCTTCCTGTCACTTCACTACAACAAGCTGATTTCAAGGTTAGATTTCACTCTGATATTCATTTATTGTATTATTTAAACTCAACTTTATTGTTGTTGGATTTTGAACTCAAGGTTGTATCTGGGTTATGGCTGCACCCTATAAAGGTAAGGTATGTTGTTGTTCTCAGGATCTCTTTTTTCCTAAAATTTTATAGATTTATCCTTTCTAAATACTTTTACCTCTTATTCAATACAAATTTCTATTGTCTCATCCATTCTCAGCTAGTTAAATTTGTGAAACCTGCTATGCCTCATTTTTCTAGATGTATTTTTTATATTTACAATACCTTATGTATATGTTCATTATAATTAACAAACCTATTAAGTGAATCTGTGCATTCCTTGTATGGTTATATTATTTCTTGGCTTTTCTATGGTGTTTAGATTGAAAGAATATAGGTAATGGTATATCTTGTGAAGTCTATTAGATTTTAGTGTAGTTTCTAGAGAGAAGTAGATCAACAATCTATTTGGTGGATCACCACATTTCCCTTTCAACATTTTAAATTTGTGTTTCCTTCTCCCTGTTCCATCTAAGTCTTAGTTAGGTGCACCTAGATTGTGAGGAAGCCAACCTTCTCCAAAGATTCAATCTTTGATTGCAAAGTCCCACACTTTTGATATTGCTTACATGTTGCATGAGGTTTCCTTTAGGTAAAAACTTGACGCGAGGGTATGAAATTTCATGTCAACATTTTTTTGCAAACCCGATGGGACTAATTCAAGTTTACTATGAAGTCAACTATTTTGTTGGTGTCGAAATAAGGACTTCAACTTCTATGCTAAGAAAATAGTGCTACTCTTAGAATTTCACCCTTCAAAAGGCTCACATTCAAGTACCTGGTGACTCCATATCAACACCTTGGTTAGTAGACCAAAATTGTTGAGATTCATGCCCAAAGTTCAAACAAGGGCATCTTCTAGAGGTATTTTTCGAGATATTAAACTTTCACTTTAAAATCCTAGAAGAAGAAGAAATAGAGCATTATTCCATTTGGCTCTCCCTAGGAATCATGTGTTTGCCACATTTCATGGTAGTAACCCACTCATATTAGCTCAAAGGCATGATATCCTAGTGTCTACTCTTGAAAGTATACCAGATTTTTCAGGTGAAACTTCCATTTCTCCCATAGAGCACATTCAAGAAATTTCAAATGTCTATAATATTCATTGTATCACTGAGGATGATTTTGTTGTTAGACTTTTTGCTTCGAGTAAAAGCACAAACCTGTATCACCTTTTATAAAGAAACGTGATATCAGAATGTGACAGTTCAACATTAGTGACAAAAAAAATGGTATTTGTGTTTAAAATATGGAGATAATGTAAACTGATGAAATGTGTAGAATTGGATGAATTTTATGCCTATAATTTTTTAAATTTTTTGAGTAAGAATTTATTCATTTTATTTTATTTTGAAGTCCCTTTTTTAACTGTAAAAAATATAGGGTGTAGTTCCCATCAAACAAATATATGCAAATCATCTTTTTTTGTTCTGATTTGAAAATATCTTATAGATGACATGTATAGCTAGTGCACAAAAAAGGAAATAATTATTTTTTATGTATATTTTCTTTGTTATAAGTACTCAAGTTTGACCTTATCAGAATCCAACAGTTTTTACCTCCCATCAAAAGTTTCCTATAAAATATATACCTTCTTGAAAAAAAATTACATATTCATGAAGAGGATTCTCTCCTCTAGAGATAAATATAATTTTTTAATTTTTTTGATATGATTTACTATTTTTTTTTTCCTTTTTTGAGGGAGCATCTTCTGAAATTTTGAAATATCGACTTATAATACTTTGAGATTAT
This sequence comes from Cupressus sempervirens, assembly GCA_028749045.1. Classification (NCBI taxonomy): domain Eukaryota; kingdom Viridiplantae; phylum Streptophyta; class Pinopsida; order Cupressales; family Cupressaceae; genus Cupressus; species Cupressus sempervirens. The sequence goes on from CM053787.1 coordinate 34,230,703, forward strand.
AACATATTATAACTAATCAAAACACTCAAAAAATTATATAATGATGATATTGAATGTGAGATCTATAAAAGGGTATTTTTAGTTTTTGAAAAAATTTGAGTTTTCATAGAGAAATGAGATTTGACCAAAACAAGTTTTGGTATCACAAACGGTGACACAGATCTGTGCTTTTAGCCCTTCATCATTAAAATGAAAGCCTTTAAAATGGTAGAGGGGATTTCCACATAACTCCATCAATAGCTAGGATGAATTGGGTGAAAGGTTGTGCAAATACTTTGAAGACAAGAGTGACAATTTCTCACTTTTGGAGCAGCTTACTATAATTAAAAGAACACCCCATGAGTGCATGATTGATTTTAAGTATAGACTTCAAAAAACATGGGATAGAATTTCTACTACAGTAAATCCTCTTCCTAGTAATACTTCATTGCATTACATTAGAGCTTTTGATAGTGAAATTACATCTACATTATAGAAAATGGGAGGAGATGCTCTACCTATTACATATGACCTTGCTATAAGAGTAGAAAATCACTTGATTCAAAGGGGAAAATTGGCTCTAAGTCCTTCAAAACCTCTATTTCTAGACATGCCTACATATCAACCTATGGTGGCTCCTATTCCAATTGTATCTACAAGTCAACCTCTTATTGTTGATCCACTAGTTTCCACCCCTTCTAATGGGGTAGATAAAATTGTAACCATGATGCAGGTTATGATGCAAAGTATAGATAAGAGATTATAGCTCTACTATGGATAAGAAGTTCTAGGCTTAAAGCTTAGAAACAAAAACTATTAAATAGACTATTGGTGATCAAAATTTGTTAATTTAGACCCTTGGAATTGAGGTGATAACTCTCAAAGGACTACAATCTCAAATTGTTAATCCCCCTAAGCCTTACAATCATAATTTACAATCAAATAGGTCAACACATCAAAGGTAGGCTCCATGTATCCAAAAAAAATCTTTTGATAATATGTCCTATGTAGCCCTAAATCAATCAAAAACACATGTTCATCAGAATAATATTTTCCAAGAACAACAAGGATACACACATGGTTATCAATTTAATGATCAAGGTGCATTTTCTTAGGCCTTGACTATACAAGAGGAACCAACAACTTTAGGACAAAGGTATGATACAAATTAGTCCAATGTTGGATATCAAGCTCAAACATAGGGGGTACTTCTTATGCTATTTTTGGTAATGAGGACTTTGGTGGTAGAATTCAAGAAAATAATAATATCACATCCATGAATAGCATGAGCCCAATGATAGAAAATAGGGCAGCTACACTAGTTCAAAATTAGAATAAAGGATAGATTTGCAAGAAGGTAGAGGACTCTAAGGCTCCTCCTATATCACCAAAGGGTGGATCTTCAAATTTTTCCATCCATGTGAAACCCTACAAGGAGTAAAGTCAAAGTGAGAAAATAAAACCTCCCCCCTTTTATATCTCTTCAATCATGGGAGATAAAATAATCCATAATTGCATGATAGACTTTGGTGCTAGTATCTCAGTCATGCCTAAGAGGATTGTTGATCAACTAGGCATAAAGTATGAGCCTATGACTAATGGGATCCCTCAATTGGATGGTAGCTCTTGTAGAACATTAGTAATATTCAAATATTTAGAAGTAACCCTACATGTATGTCTTGGCTACCCTATTCTATAGGACATAACTATTGTAGATCTCCCTACACACTCTACCATCTTCCTATCTAGAGAGTTCACTAGTAAGACTAGCAGTGGGTGTATTTCTATTGATTGGTCCTAGATGTTCTTTAGAGCTAGAAATGGCACATAGACCTTAATCATGGAAGAGGAATTCAATACTAATCATGTTGAGCCTTACATGGTTGTCCCTATAGACATGAATTGTACTCACTTTGATGAGGAGGAAGACTACTTGGATCCATTCAAGTACATGGATGAAGTTGAACCACGAATCTATGCTATCCATGAGCAAGACGTTGTCATTACAAATTTGATCCAAGGTATGAAAGAGCAGTAGAGGTAGAAAATTTTGTTCATACATAAAGAGTCTGAGATAGCAGTTGCCCCTTTCAATGAACTCCCTACCTGTGCCATTGAAAATGAGGAGGTCCTACTTGGGTCAACATTAGCTAAATTTTTTTAGCAACAAGAACAAACAAATCAGCTAGAAGTAATGTGGTTCTCTCAAGAAATTGATGATGAAATTTTTTTCTTCAAGGACATAAAGGATGACTTAATTCATCAAAATGAGAGATATGATCAAAGGGAGGGCCATCTTTTATACCAGGTTCATGTGGAATGTTGTATTATAATTAGCCATGTGATGATAAAAGGACGATGCTTGAAAATGTCTAGCATTCCAAAGTAAAAAGGAAGGGAAGCTACTTCAACAAGCTAGTCAATGGCTTTGTTTGACATACCTTCCATTTCTATGATTCATGGACATAGTAGAGTAAGTGTTTTTTAGTTTTTTAGTTTTCTTGTTTTCTAATAAGTGCATGAGAACAGTTTTCTCATTTGGAGTTATTCAGAGATTTTTAGAGTTCCCCAGAACTTTTATTTTTTGTGGGTTATAGATTTTTGTGAAGTTGTAGGTGGGATAACATGCCATTTCTTATTAATTACTTTTTCCACAATGGATTTCTTAAGGCCACTAATCTATGCTTAGTAGGTAAGCATCCTATTGAGTCACCAAAAATGTTGGCCATTTTTTCCCCCCATTTAGCCCATCATTGATAATCGATCTAAGAGATCTTCAATGGGAAATTTTATTTGATGTGGGTTAACATGTGATTTGGTTGGTGTTAACATTTCATGTTAACTTGGTCTCTTCATAAGCCGCATTAGATCAGTTCCTTCACTAGCCAAGCTGGTTCAGTTTGTTCTTTGGCCAAGTGAGCTTGGTTTCTTCATGTGCCAAGATGCAGGTTAGCGTGCATATCTGTAGAGTTTAACATCTCATGTTAACCATTTTTACTATTTTGAGGAGTGACTTTTTAAAATTTTGATAAATTGTGAAATTGCATGCTAGCTCTTTCAACCTTGCATTGGTAAATGTGCTGACAAATGAATTAGTGTCACATGGGGCATCTATGTCTTGTTGGGATGCTTTTGATCTAATGGTCCTCATATTTTCGCACAATTTCTTGGGCCTTTTGCAAAGATGAAATTGCCATCAAATTTAGATGAATCTTTGGGAAACTCCTTGCTTCATCCTAGTCATCAATTTGATATAAAGAAAATCTTGATTGAGGGTTGTATTTAATCATGCATCAGGGATTTTCTTGCAGCATATGAGCCATCTAGTTCAAACAAAGAGATTAGCATCAATGATTATCATTTTTTGGGTAGATCTGATTTATCCATGTAGGTCAACTCTATAATTTTTGCAGTGGGTTAACATTGTGTGTTATCCCATCCTGTATTTTTTATAGTAGCACAAATGAATTTTTTGCAGCTATGATATGTTACCAAGACTATTCATTTAATGCAAAATAGCTCTTTTGGCTTCATAAGGACAATGATGATTCCCCTCCATGCCTATTTAATGGTTTTGCAATAACGATGATCCTTTTGGCCACCAAATCCTTTCTTTGGCTCTTCCTATCACTTCACTACAACAAGTTGATTTCAAGGTCAGATTTCACTTTGATATTCATTTATTGTATTCTATAACCTCAACTCTATTGTTATTGGAGTTTGACCTGAAGATTGTATCTGGGTTATGCCTACACCCTATAAAGGAAAGTTTTTTTTTTGTTCTTAGGATCTCTCTTTTTCTAAACTTTTGCAAATATATCCTCTATAAATTCTTTTGCCTCTTATTCAATAGAAATTGATATTGTCTCATCCATTATCATCCAGTTAAATTTGTGCAACCTATTACACCTCATTTTTATGGATGTATTTTTTATAATTACAACATGTTATCTATATGTTTATTATAATTAACTAGCCCATTAAGTGAATATGTGCATTCCTTGTATGGTTATGTTATTTCTTTTCTTTTCTATGGTTTTAAGATTGAAAGAAAATAGATAATGATATGTCTTTTGAAGTTGATGTAGTGAAAGGCAGGAGAATCTCAAAAGGAGATGTCCTATCTACTAGCAATATAACTACATTGTGGAAACATAATAACAAGAAGTAGCAATGCAAGATTTGATACCAAGTTACAATAATTTGTTCATAAAATATTATTGCATGTAGTTATAAGGGCTTCTAGGTTAGGGAAAAATACAAACAACAATTACAAAATAAATTATGTAAGATCAAACAATATCCAATTTACAAAACTAATCTCAGCCAGTATAGATACACAACTGGTTAACAACACCAAGAAGAATCCACACTTGTACCCTCAGGTCCACCAAGAGATCCTCTACTTCCTAAGCCTAGCTCTAGCTTTTCAAATTCACATCTATACTTCATTCCATCCCCAACTAAATGACTAAAAGACTCCACAAGACCCCTAATTATACTAATCCAAGCCATAAATCATCCTAGAATGCCAAAAAATAACATTAAATACTTGAAGAGCCACAAATCAACCTCTAATAGAAATTAAATGTTCAAAAATTGATACTTGAGGAAAATTGTGATATCTCATAGATCCAATTGAATTAGAACTTGTGCATCAAATTGAAGGAAGTAATTTAGGTCCTCTACAACTTCTTAATCTCTCTAAGGCTGATTCATTAAGGATGACTTTGAATTCATCTTGGAAGTCATGGATAGAAATTCATTGCCCAAAACTACCAAAACTTGATACTCTAAAAGAATTGCCATATCTCCCAACTTATAATGAATTAGGACCAGAGACCTTAACAAAAGATAGTAATTTAGGTCCTATTCAATCTCTAAAATTCAAATCCTCTAACTTATTTCAGAAAATTAGTTAAATGGATCATAATAGGAGCCTAAAAATTAGAAAACATAGTTCCACCAGCAAGGTAAAAATGGCTCAAACTTCAACTCAATCCATGCAATCTCTATGAAATAATGAGGAAAGGTTCTCCAATGTGTCTTTAACACATCCCTAACAATGAAAGCATAACTCCACCAAAATCTAAGCTCAATGCTCCTCAACACTTAACCAAATTCCCTCCAAACATGTAGGATTGTAAGCAAGCCTAGGATGCTTGTACATCATACACCCTAGGTTTGAAAAGATGTTCTAGTAACCAGAAGAAAATCTTCTAGGATTCAACACATAAATCCCAAATTGATTCTTCATATACATTTCCTCCAAGTCTTCAAGTTGCACACACTTTACCCTATTTTTCTTCTTCTTCTTCTTTACATCCACTAAAGGTGTTCCATAGGTCTACTCTCCATGCTGATCTCCAACCTTCTTAGAATCTACCATCTTAGTTCAGCTGCCAATACTCAAGTTCCTCTTATTGAGCTCTTCATTCTACAAAGGAATTAGGGAAAAATTTCTACCACCTTTCTCAATAGTAAAAACATTCCTAACACCATCATTCATATCCCTACAATCATATTACCAAGGTCTATGAAGTAACACATAATAACTACTCATATCCACAACATCACACAACACTTGATCCTTATATTGCCCAATCTCAAAATCAACAAGGCATTACTCCCTCACTTACAAATAATGCTCACCTTGCAATTAGCCAATTCTATAAGGATAATGATGTCTCATTCTCTTCAAAACAAGTTTCTAAACCATCTCCTTCACAACAAGGTTATTTGTACTCTCACCATCTACAACCACCTTGTATACTTTACCACCAGACTTACAACAAGTCTTGAGAAAACTAGTCCTTTGACAAGAATCCAATGTTCTCTAACCAACTATTACTCATCGAGCTAGAAATCTTGCTCATTGCTTAGGCTAACTATCCTGGACTGCAAGCTCATTCAAAATAATAGTTGTCCTCACAATTGGACATTCCAAAGATCTATGCCCTTCTTGACTACACTTGAAACAATTACCGCTGATCCCACTTCCAGTTGTCCTTCTTTTCTATTAATAGGTTTTGGTTCACCTTCTACTTTTGGTTTAGCTTGTGCCAAAATATTTTGCTTTTCCTTTCCTTGGAAACTAACTTGATTCCTCCTCTTTAGCTTCTCCTCTACTCTCAAAGTGTACTAATAAGAATCCTAAACTAAAGAAATATTCATCCTACCAATCTCATCCTAAATACTAAATCTCAAACCATTAATGTACCACTCTACCTTCTTCTTTGACAATTCTCTATGCCTAGACCAAATAGTCAACTTGTAGAACTCCTCGGTATAATCTTGCATAGTCATATCCTTCTACTTTAGATTTTTCAACCTTTTAAAAAACTCAAGTTCATAATCACCAGGAATGAACTTAGCTTTCAATTTAGTCACCATCAACCTCCATCTAGTGATCTTCATTTAACCTTCCTCTTGTCTATCTCTTTGTAGTTCCTTCCACCAAAGAGCAACATGTCCCTTCAACTTAGTTTGTACCATCCTCACTCTAAGTGGATCCTCAATATCCTCAAACTCAAAGTAGTCTTCTAATTAACCAATCCAATCAATCAAGTCTTTAGGATTCAAAGTACCTTAGAAATTAGAAAGCTCCATCTTATGTTTCAACTTCAACTGAGATTCAGGTCTAGCAAATTGACCAACCCTATTTCCCATAGGCCTCTTTACATGATTAGTTATGGCCTCACCACTTGATCCAATAAATTCAAAGTCTCCAACAACTTCCTCATAACCATTTTCAGTACCCATTTGCTAAGGTACATGACTTATAGAACTTATGGCCTCAGTGATCATATCACTCTTCATTAATGCCATCTTAGATCTGAAAGTGGCTTTAACCTACTCTATTTTAGATCTAAAATTTTCTTTAACCCCCTTAGAGATATTTTCATTCATAGGATCAATAAGATCATCAATAGCCCTAGGGTCCAATCTTCTTGGAGACATCTTCCAAGATTTTTGCAAACCCTAATAAATCCACTTCACAAAACCCTAGTGCAAACTACCTCAACTTTGGTGCTCGGTCTATACACTTAGGAACAACCTTCACTCTGATACCACTTGATGCAATGCAAGGTAGGAGAATCCCTAAAGGAGATGTCCTAGCCCCCTATAATATAACCACATAGTAGAAACACAATATAAAGAAGCAACAATGTAAGATCTGATACCAAATTACAATAATTTGTTCATAAAATATAACTAAATACATGCAATATGCTTAGCTATAAGGCCTTTTGGGTTAGGACCAAATACAAACAATAATTAAAAAATTAGTTCTACAAGATCTAGCAAAATCCAATTTACAAAACCAATCTCAGCTAGTCAAGATACACAACTAGATAAGAACATCATGAAGAATCCACACCTATACCCTCAGGTCCACCAAGAGATCCTCTAGTTCCTAAGCCGCAGCTCTAGCTCTTCAAATTCACATCTATCCTTCATTACACCCCCAAAATAAATGTCTTAAAAACTCCACAAGAGCCCTACTTATACTAATCCAAGCCAAAAGTTTTCCAAAAATATCAAAAACTAACATTAAATACTCGAAGAGCCACAAGTCAGCCTCCAACAAAAATTAAATGTTCAAAAATTGATACCCAAGTAAAATTGTGATATCTCATAGCTTTGATTGAATTCATACTCATGCTTCAAAAAAAAGGTATTAGTTTAGGCCCTCCTCTATAATCTCTTAATCTCTCTAAGGTTGATTCATTAAGGATAACTTTGGATTCATCTTGGAAGTCATGCACAAAACCACATCATGTAAAACTGCCAAAAATTGATATCTAGGAGAATTACCATATCTACCAAATTATAATGAATTAGGACTAGAAACCTTAACCAAAGATATTAATCTAGGTCCTCTTTCATCCTTAAAATTTTCACCCTCTTAAATATTTCAAAAAATTAGTTACATAGCTCACAACAGGCACCCAAAAACCAGAAAACACAATTCCAGCAAAAAGGTTAAAATGGCTCAAACTTCAATTGGATCCATCCAATCTCTATGAAATCATGAGTAAAGGTTCTCCAATGTGTCTTCAACACATCCCTAATGATAAAATCATAACTCAACCAAAATAAAATCTCACTTCTCCTCAACACTTAACCAAATTCCCTTCAAACATGCAAGATTACAAGCAAGCCAAGGATGCTCCTACATCAGAAGTCTATTGGTTTTTATTGCAGCTCCTGGAAATAATTAGATCAACAATATATTTTGTGCATCACTGCATTTTCCTTTCATTGTTTTAAATTTTTGTTCCCTTCTCCCTTTTCCTTTCAAATCTTAGTTAGGTGCACCTAGATTGTGAGGAAGTCAACTTCTCTAGAGATTCAATCTTTGATTGCAAAGTCCCACACTTTTGAGATTTTTTCCATGATACACAAGGTTTCCTTTAGGTAAAAACTTGAGGTGAGGGTGCAAAATTTTATGTCAACAGTTTTTGGCATGCCCAATGGAACTACATTTAAGCTTACTATGAAGTCAACTGGTTTACTAGTGTCAAAATAAGGACTTCAACTTCTATGCTAAGAAGATAATGCTACTCTTAGTATTTCAACCTTTAAGAGGCTCATATTCAAGTACTTGGTGACTCCATATCTACATCTTGGTTAGCAGACAAGAATTGCTAAGATTCATGCCTCAAGCTTAAACAAGGGCATCTTCTAGAGGTATTTTTCAATATACTAAACTTTCATTTTCAAATCCTAGAAGAAGAATACATAGACTCTCTTTGTCACTAGTTAGGAGTCTAGCAGCAACACATATGCCTCCAAGATCTCTTTCTACTCCTCCTATTAATAGATCATAGCGTAGGGTACCATCTTTTCATTTGAATAGACCATCATTTCATATGGCTCTCCCTAGGAATCACATTTTTGCCACATTTAATGGTAGTAGTCTACTCATATTAGCTCAAAGGCATGATATCCCATTGTTTGCTCTTAAAAGTATATTAGATTTTACTGGTGAAACTTTTTTTTATCACATAGAGCATATTCAAGAAAGATTGAATGTCTATAATATTCATGGTATCACTGATGATGATGATGTTGTTAGACTTTTAGCTTCATTATTAAAAGGAAAGGCTTTACAATGGTAGAGGGGATTGCCACACAACTCCATCAATAGCTAGGAAAAGTTGGGTGAAAGGTTTTGCAAACACTTTGAAGACAAGAGTGACAATTTATCACTTTTGGAGCATCTTACTACAACTAAAAGAACACCCCATGAGTGCATGACTGATTCTAACTATAGATTTTACAAAACATGGGATAGAATTCCTACTACAGTATATTTTCTTCCTGATAATGCTTTCTTGCATTACATCAAAGCTTTTGATAGTGAAATTGCATCTACATTATAGAAAATGAGAGAAGATGCTCTACCTATTGCATATGACCTAGCTATAAGAGTAGAAAATAACTTGATTCAAAGTGGAAAATTGGCTCCAAGGCCTCCAATGCCTTTGTTTCCTGATATGCCTATGGATAAACCTGTGGTGGCTCCTATTCTAGTTGCATATACAAGTCAACCTCTTATTGTTGATACAATAGTTTCCACCTCTTCTAACAGGATAGATAAACTTGTAGCCATGATGCAAGTTATGATTCAAAGTATAGGTAAGATTAGAGATCATAGTTCTACTATGGATAGGAATTTCCAAGATCAAATCTCAAAAATACAAATTATTAAATAGGCCATTGGTAAGAAAAATGTGTTAATTTAGATCCTTGAAAATGAGGTGACAACTCTCAAAGGACAACAATATTGAATTGTTAGGCGCCCTTAGCCTTACAATCATAATTTATAGTCAAATAGGCCAACACATCAAAGGCAGGCTCCATTTATCCAAAATAAATCTTTCAATAATATGCCCCTTGCAGCCCCAAATTAGTCACAGGCATATGTTCATCAAAATAATCATTTTCAAGAACAACAAGGATACACACATGGTTACCAATTCAATGATCAAGGTGCATTTTCTCAGGCCTTGACTATACAAGAGGAACCAACAACTTCAGGACAAAGATATGATACAAATCAGTTCGATGTTAGATGTCAAGCTCAAACACAGGGGGTGCATTTTATACTATTTTTGGTAAGGACGATTTTGTTGGTAGAAGTCAAGAAAACAATAATTTCATAGCCATGCATACCATGAACCCAAGGATCGAAAATAGGGTAGCTACACTAGTTCAAAATCATAATAAAGGATAGAATTGTGAGAAGGTAGAGGAGTCTAAGGCTGCTCCTATATCAACAAAGGGTGGATCTTCAAATTCCACCATCCATGCACAACCCTATAAGGAGGAAAGTAAAAGTAAGAAAATGAAATCTATCCCCTTTTATATCTCTTTAATCATGGGAGATAAAATAGTCCATAATTGCATGATAGACTCTAGTGCTAGTACCTCAGTCATGCCTAAGAGGATTGTTGATCAACAAGACAAAGTATGAGCTTATGACTAATGGGATTACTCATTTGGATGGCAACTCTTATATAATAATAGAAATATTCAAAGATTTAGAATTAACCCTACATGCATGTTCTGGCTATGCTATTCTATAGGATATAACTGTTATAGATCCCCCTACACACTACCATCTACTTATCTAGAGATTTCACTACTAAGATTAGCAATGGGTGTATTGTCGCTAATTGGTCCCAGATGTTCTTCAAAGCTTGAAATGGCACAAAGAACTTCATCATGGTAGAGGCATTTAATACTAATCATGTTGAGCCTTACATGGTTGACCCTGGAAACATGAATTGTACTCTCTTTGATGAGGAGGAAGACTACTTAGATCTATTCAAGTACATGGATGAGGTTGAACCAAGAATCTATGTTATCCATAAGCAAAACATTGTCATTCCAAATTTGATCCAAGGTGTGAAAGAGCATTAGTGGAAAAAAAATTTGTTGGTGCATAAAGAGGATGATATGGCAGCTACCTCTTTCAATCGACTCCCTACTGTTTTTGTTAAAAATGAGGAGGCCCTACTTGGGTCAACATTAGCTGAATTTTTTGAGTAGCAAGAACAAATAGATCAGCTAGAAGTAGTGTCATTCTCCTCAAGAAGTTGATGACAAAATTTTTTTCTTCAAGGACATAAAGGATGACTTAATTCATCAAAATAAGAATATGATCAAAAGGGAGGGCCATCTTTTATACCAGGTTCATGTGGAATGTTGTATTACAGTCAACCATGTGATGATAAGAGGATGATGCTTGAACATGTCAAGCGTTCCAAACTAAAAAGGAAATGAAGCTACTTCAACAAGCCAATCAATGGCTTTGTTTAACTTACCTTCCATTTTGTAATTCATGTACATAGTAGAGTAGTTGTTTTTTAGTTTGCTAGTTTTCTTGTTTTCTAGTAAGTGCATAAACAATTTTTTCTCATTTGGAGCTGTTCCAAGCTTTTCAAAGTTCCCTAGAACTACTTTTTTTTGCTGGTTACAAATTTTTGTGAAGTTGCAAGTGGGATAATGCACCATTTCTTGTTGCTGACTCTATTTGTATTTCTTGTTTGTACTATGTTATTTATAATGTTTTTCTATTGGCATGTCAAGTAAGATGAATAACAATCTAACAAGTCATTCAATGGTTTAGGGTATAGATAATTTTTCTAGGACAAGCTTATTAGTTTAGTAATTCTAACATATTTGAAAGAAATTAAAATGGAATAACCCATTGGAACTATATTAAATAGGAATAGATTCACAAGAGTTATTCTGATAGCTAGTTGTAGTGTTCCACAAATAATGGAGATACAAGAAAAAAAAATCACAACTTAAAATTTAAAACTACAATAAATTTAAAAATAATTAAACAATTAATCCTTTCCATTCGAAGAGTTGAAACGAAAATAAATTTTCAAATATGTTTAAGTTACAAGCTTTTCCAATTTGTAATATTGCTATCAACATTTAACTGTGTGATTTTGAGTCAAACTCATTGACCCATGTTTCATGAGTAGTGATTCAACATGAATCCATCTCTCATGAGAATAAATGGAGCACTTAGCACTCATTGGATATGAGTGCTAAGTGCTCCATTTATTCTCATGAGAGATGGATTCATGTTGAATCACTACTCATGAAACATGGGTCAATGAGTTTGACTCAAAATCACACAATTAAATGCTGATAGCAATATCACAATTTGACTTGCTATGAAAATTATCTTCTACTTTTCCAATTTGGTTCATTTTCAATGGAAATACTAGTCTCCATAGAACATTTTGAAATACATTTGCACCATCTATCAAAACCACAAGAAAAAACCACACTTTAAATTTATAACAAGTTGTAACATTCAATTTTCTTGTGAAACTAAAATAATAGAATTTCTTGAAATTAATTTTTTAGATCACTACTTGATGATATCTACCTAATGATTTCACCATTATGTAATGTTGCTGCCAAATTTTTTTGCAACCACTAATCATTTTTTCTATTGTATAAAATAGTACTAAAGATTTGCTAATGACACTTTCAACTGGTTGGGGCAATTCTAGTGGGTAATTTATATCAATTTCCTATTGTTATTTGTCTAACTTTAGTAGGAGTGTGGCAGGATAAGAAACACAAAATTCATGCAGAAGAATGGGTATATAAGTTGTTGCATCATTGTCTTACACATTATTTTTATTGAAAATTGCCATTGAGGAACCCAATGCAAGCAATGAAAATAAATTATCACCATTACCAAATTCTAGCCTAGTACATTCAAGTCCAAAAAGAATGTGTTAATTCCTCCAAGAAAAGAGGAGAATTGTAGTGCACCCTACATAGTCACAGACATATATTAATTAATAAGATTAAAAGACAAATTGACTAGCTCTAGGATATAGATGTTTGACAACCATATATAATTGTTGAACTTGTAGAGACTGAGAAATGTTAATTTGCAAAGCTTGAGCAAGCTCAAAAGAAATAAAAAGACATTAAATTATAATACTAAAACAATACATCAGTAAATTTGAAAATAAGATCATTGACAAATGCATTATAGACATGGAATACAATCTTATTGCAACATTCAATAGTCCCTAGGCATTGCCCTTGCCCAAAATTAGGGATTATCATGGGAAATATATTTGCCAACAGGGTATCATATCTCGTCATTGTGAAAAGTGTTTTAAATAATTAATATTTTGGATGCCTAGACATGGTTGTGCCTTCATAGATGAAGTAATTGAAATATGAGGTGCTAGACATGTAAGCTAAGCATGCATACAATGCATGTATACAAACTATGAAGAGCATTATCTAGGCACATGGTAGGAAAGTAGAATTCCATGTTGACAGTTTATATTCTCTAATTTTTTTACCACAAAAACTAATTTAAGACCACCAACAAAAATAGAAACAATCAATAAAAAAAAGTTGAAAAATAGAAAAAAATAAGTTTAATAAAAAAAATAATATATTAATCTTTAATAAATATTCATTTTCATATTATTTTAATATTTGTTGAGAGGTTTTAAAAAATAAAAAATGTTGATGTCCCCTTTCAGCGTAACAAGTGAACGTATGATGATAAAACTCACATTCCTTAAAATGCCCGCGATTACTATTATCATTAACATTATTTGTTATTTCCTTTTCATCATTTCAATCAACTTCCACCAAAAAGAAGATATGCAATATTTACTATCATCATTGCTTTGCACTTGGCACCAACGTGTAACATTACAATTATTACCCAATTTCCTTTCTCCGTATTGATATGCTGGTTGTAAATTTGTTTAAATGGCTTATAATAACGAAAGCCATGACTTCGGAGATTTTTACTAATTTATCACATTTAGAAACTAAAATATTATTATACATAATTATTTACATAGAATATTGATCGATATTAATTCTGATTTTTTCTTTTTAAAGAAGTTGTTTCATTTTACTTTAAAATTCTTATTTTACAATAAAAGATAATGACATATATCATTCTTATATAATATCAAAATATAAATTATATGAGAAATTGTTTTGATAAGAAATCTTCAACATAGTGTAACATAGAAATAATTGTAATATATAAAAAGATATTGAGATATTGAAAATACAAGCAAGTGTGATGGTCTCAAATAACAAATGAATCATAAGGAAAGTTTCTAGTGTGACCCTACCCAAAACAATATATATAGCTAAAAAACAATGTATAAAGTGAAACTTCAATAACAAAGAACCTTTGTAATTGGCATAAAATGACCTCTTATTGATTGCAAAGAGGGCACAGAGCTTACAAACAAGCCTATAGAACCTTGATAGTTGCCACTAGAACTAGAAACATCCAAAGATACAAGATGAAGATGGATAATAGAGTAATAAGTTTCATTTGCACCATTAGTGAGTGGAAAATATAAGGCTTTAAATATTTTCTTGATTTTCTTGTAGAAGACATCCCCAATATCTTGGATAAATTGTAGGATGGAAAAAGTTAAGTAGAGAGAGTTTTCTAGAAGAGCCAAGGCCCATTGAAAGAAACACACAAATTAGAGTAGATAAATTTTGCATATAAATCCTGAAATGGATACCAACAATGTTAACTATAGTAGGCAAATTGTGTGCAAGAATCTTACAACCATTGATTAACTCTACATTTTTGGATAGTGACACTTTTGTGAGAAGTATGTTTGACAAGTATATTATATTTTATTATTATTTTCTAAATAATATATTAGGTGTATCTATAAGCATATTGTATTATGTTGTTGATTTCATTATATTTTATTATATTATTGCAACATTGCATGGATTACTTACTTTAAGTGCATTGGATCAATAATTGGAATTATAATCATTTTAATTCATGCATTTATTGAGATTTGTATGTATATTTATTATCATTGTAGGGTTGAGTGTCAACCTAATGTTTGACTAAGGCAAAATTATAGTCATACATTAATGTCCAAAAATTCATTATAAAAATATAAGACAAGGTTTCCTAAGGTGACCTTGTCTTGGGAAAGGGTCACCTAGGATGAGCTTGACCTAGTTCAAGCATGTATAGGGTGATGCTTCCCTCCTAGAAGTAGTTGATGTTTTATAAGAGTCTTGTGCAAAATACTAGGACCCTAGATCTTGAAAAAAAGGGAAGCGGAGAATTTGTTTTGGATACAATTTCCCTTTGTGATAATGAACTCCCTATTTCAAACCAAATTCTAGATGCGACTAACCAACATGATTTCTATTTTGTTCATGTACATTCTCTAAATAAACCTATATTATTCTTGTCATTACCATCTTAGATCTTGATTACCCAACCTTCTAAATAACTATAACAATCACTTAGAGGAACAAAACATTACACAAACAAAATGATGAGAGTGGGGAGTAGATCAATCATCTCTAAAAATTTAAATCTTATTCTCTTAATGCATCACACAATATTCTTATCATTCATAAGGAAATTATTAACTAAAATATAAACATGATAAGAACAAGTGAATACTAGATTCTACTATGAAAACTAAAATGGAAAATACTACAGAGATGGTTACCTCTCAATATTGCATAACTAGTTAAAGAATAGTACAAATCCTAATTTATCAATAATTACTAGCCTCACTACCTAATAAGTAAAGGATCACTAGAATAGAGGTCAATAATAGAGAAGAATAAGAAAATAAAAATGAATTGGTATAATCACAATTGTTATATGCTAATAATAGTTCCTTTTAAGATCAATTCACCAACTTGATAAACTTCATTTATATATCTAGAACATGCATCATTTTGTTATACATATCATTTTATTCCCTTCACACAATCTCTCTTTTGTATTCACATCCAATCTATATTTCATCATTCTTAACAAGAATTCTCATAAAAATCACATTTATATTGGGCTTAATGACATTTCATGATGGGTGGAGATGATATGCTAAGTAGTTAGCTAATGCAATACATCATATGGTACACCTAGAATGGGGTACACCCAACCTTATACAACATCACATGGTAGCAAAGAATATTTTGATCTAGCAATAGTTGTGTGGTGGACTGGTTATCTGCAAATCCCTAGGTTTATTTGTTATAAGGTTATAGATTTTTATTATGTTTCATTATTGTAGAGGAGTCACAGATACATTAATTTGTTTATAAAACCTTGATATGAGAAGATGGAGTTGTTAGAAATAAGGATTACTGAGAGTGGGGGGGGGGGGGGGGGGGGGGGGGGGTTGGGGGGTTTTAATCAATAATCTACAAACTTTAGTCACCAATAGGATATTATTACTTACTTTAAACCATGCATAACAATGTAATAAAGTGATACTGAACGGTAAAAAATAGCAATGCACAAAGATAACTCATAGCACCATATTTTGTTAACTAGGGAAACCCTAGCCAAGGGAAAACCCTGGTGGGGATGATACCCACTAGATAATATACTGATATATAAGTTACTTGTTAGAGGATGGACACTATTAGGAGTCAATGAGTAAATTCAGTATAAGCAGTCCCTGTTAGGAGACTTTGAATCCCTATTAGGAGATTCCAACCCTATTTGGAGTTTTGGTATAATGTATGCAAGAAGAGCCCACTGCCCAAACATGCAATTTCAACTACAAGAAGAGCTCACTACTCAAACAAGTAATTTACTGTTATTTTTCTTCCTTATCTAATCTTTGATCTTTAGTTCAATCTTGGATCACCAAATATCTCATATAAAAATTTTCATATATTGCTTTCACAAAAGTTTGCTTACTTTACAATCTTACAAGATAACACTTCACAACTCACCACTTCACTTTCCATTGCAAGACGTCCTTTGCATAAATGCCATGCATTTAGACAAAGTATTTTTGGGTCAACTAAGACCACAATTCACTTTTCCAAGCTAGAGTAAACATCTAGGATGTTAGCCCTAATTGGATGAGTAATTGTTTTGTAAACAAAACAATTATTTCCTTCAATTTCATTGTCTTCATCAAAAAAACAATTATCTCTATTTTGTGCAATGCGTACAAACTTATGAGGTTATACACATCATCACCAACATGTGTACTATCTCCATGTAACTTCACTAGTCATAATATGATGTTAGCAACATGTCATAAACAAAACAATACAATGTTGTAAGCCAAATTCTATAATTAGACAATTTTCTAATTACCAAACACTAAGTATCTTTATTTTTAAGGTTTCCTGTGAACATGTACATCATGTGTTGCCATAAATGCCAACAATTACATATCATTATTAGCTAATTGTCAACAATCTCCCCCTTTGGCATTGATGACAACAAAATAGGGAAAATTGGCTAAGTAACAAAAACTTAAATTAAATAACATATAACATTACATATATTTTAACTTATTCAACTTTACATATATGTTCCCCCTTACAATATACTTTACACTTTTACAATCTTCACACGCATTTCTCCCCATTGTATCTCTTCCAACAATATCCCCTTAATATATGTATACAATTTTCACATGTATCTCTTCCCCTTTTACATCAATGGAAAAGGTCAAATTATCAAGATACTATCCAAAAACTGTCAAAACCATTGTCCTTCCTTATACTGAAATAATCTTCATACAATCATAAAAAATAGTCTTCAAGCTATTCATACTTTTGGTCCATGTTCCTTTGGTAGACTCGGCTAATGTGAGAATTGCACATAAAGCATATGATGCAATCTCAACTGCATTGATGTCTGAATACAAATTGTTTGTATATGTGTACTTGGTCTTCACACATTCTTCTAGATGTTTCTCAATAAAAGACAATTTTAGAGCAATAGATTCTCTGAAATTAGATGTTCTCTTCAAGATCTTCTCTTTCTAAAGTTCCAGTTTCCTGATGTCACTGTGAATACTGGCAACTTGACTCTCAAAATTATCAAATTTGCTAGATGGATGCTAGATTTGGTTGGATAAAGCCTCTAGCTCATTAATATTAAACTCTATCTAACTCTCCAAGTCTTTCGATAGCTTGTATGATAAGGTACACTTAACATATAGAGTTTTCCCTTCCTGCTGGCATTTCCAAAGTTCTTTTTTACAAGTATCAAGAGTGACTAAGTCATTCTTGATATTTTGACAAATGGTGCTAAAAAATTTAGCATCATGGGAAGTTTGAGCCTTTTCCTCTACAACATTCAACAAATTTTTTAACTCTTCATTAAAAGATTTTAGCAATTCCTGTGCTCTCTATTCAAGATCTGACTTAGTATGCTTTACTGTCAAAGTACTATGTAGTCTATTAGTCACTTACAGTAATGATCTTTGTAAACTCTTCACTATTTTATTCTTCTATATAATTTTAGATAAGGATGAAATCAAATCAGTTTGATCATCATCATTAGTAGCTAAACTAGCAAGTGAGAGCGAAGTAGATAAACTAGATGGTTTAGTCTCATCCTCCCTTTGTTTCTTTGTTGCTTCTTTAGTTATTTTCTCTTCCTCTTCTTTCTTTTCCTTTTCCTTTCCTTCTCTCTTCTCTTCTAATCTTTTCTTTTCTTCTTCCTCAGTTTTCTTTTTTCCTTTCTTCTTTTGTAATCCTTCTCTTATCTTCATATTCCATTCTTTTCCTATCTTCCTTAAGCGATTTCTACTTGGATTCCTCTATTTTCTTCTTTTCTACTTCTAGTAGGCTCTTCTCTTCCTCAATTTGTTTCAACATAACCTCAATATCTTTAATGTCTGGTTCATTTGGTTTGGAATGACCAAATGGATTGGTATCATCAATGTTAAGGGTAACATTGGTTTGATCAATCTGCATGGTGTCACCACTTATTGACACTTCTGAAGTTCTAGGAGCTAGAGGAGATGTTTCTTATGACTCTGTCAACCTCTTACTAATAGTTACTATAGTCTCTTTTCTAAACTTATCATTTTCACCAACCATGAACCTCAACTTATTTCTTAAGTATGGCATGAGGTTATTTAATAATCCTTTTATTTCATCTTCATCATCAATCTTGTAGATAGTCCTTAGTATAGACTTCCAAAGTTCAAGTTCTTCTTCTTTTGTAGGAGTCTTCTTATCAATGAGTCTCTCATAGACTTTCTGGTTCACTACTCCTTCAATATCCTTCAAACTTAGATCATTTTCTATGATATATCTCATAGTAGATATATCAATCTTATTCTTCTCAAAATTATTATATAAATCATAAAACTTGTTCATCTAAAAAAAGTTTCCCTGATTTGCAATAGTTGTGTTAATCTTTTCTATCTTTGGTTTCCAAGGTTGTCAAGCTTTTCCTTCTACTTGCTTAGGTGGAGTCACCTTTTCTTCTTGTTTGGATTCTTGTTCCTCATTTTCTTCATCACTTAACTCAATTGTCAATAATGTTTCCTATCTCTTTCCTGGTCCTGTGGCTAGCTATTTGAGTCTCTTTATCTTTGTAGGAACTACTTGAACTAATCTCTTAGTCTTTCTCTTCTTTTCACTGGACTGAACATAAAATACTACTACATATGGAATACTCTATTTTGAAGATGTCTCAGTAACTGATACTGACAAGGGTCATATTTTTAGTACACCTTGCTTCATTGTCTATCTCATGACCTCAGATTCACTCTTTATCATTTTGGCCTCTGATAGTGCCTTCTTCATTATAGATTCAAACTTCTTGTATGATGCCTTCTCCAAGGTTTCTTGATGAGCATGCTAAGTGATCTCATCATACATGCCAAATCTATACTCTACTTTTTCTTTGTCTAAAATCAACAATAAATGAATATAACCAACTACAACACCATCTTTCAATTCATAGCTCAAGGGATCAAGAAATGTCTCCTAAGGTTCCACTACTTGAATATATGTATGATTTGTATCAACTGATATACAAATTCCTTCATTAAATCTATCCACAATTGCAAGAGCAATTCTAAATATTTGTTTCATTTCATTATGGAATGTCTTCATTATTAGGTTGCCACTATCTAATATCTTGTCTATAGGGTACCTTTTGCATACCTCTTTAATATTCTCCATAGTGTATCTATCACTACTCATTATATATATGACTGATAAGTAGGGAAATCTCTTCAATACATGGAAAAATATGTGATTTATCAATTATTGGAATCTAAGCACACCATTCTTTGTTCTCTTAATCTTTTCAAGGTTTTTCAAGAGTTACATTCTCAATATTTCACTCAGATTCACTTTCTCTTTCTCAACACATATCTTATATGCTCCATATACAAATCCTGTTGAAAGTACATCAATCTTTGAACTTGGACAAACTAAATAAGAAATAATTCTACTAAGAAATCTTGCATCATTGTGCTTGATGGTTCTGATCACTATAGCTTTACCATTGTATACTACCTTAGTATAATTTTCCACTTTCTACATAAGCATCTTCTCATCTATAGGTACATTGCCTTGTCTACTTAGACCAATTACCTCATGAATAAGGCTGGTAGAAATTTCAACCACATTATCTTGCATCCACAATTTTGTTACAAATAGACAATACTAAGAGGGGGGGGGGGGGGTGTGAATCAATATTTTCAATCCATTTATCCACAACTAAATTTTATTAATTACTTTACCACATACATGAAAGAGAATACCAATAGTGCTAAACAAAATAATCAACCATACAAAAATAGAACTCATAACACCATGTTTCTTCAACTTGGGAAACCTTGGCCAAGGGAAAACCATAGTGGGGATGAAACCCACAAGATGATTCACTATATAAAGGATCTAGTTAAGGATATTGACCCTATTAGGAGTCTATGAAACATGTATAGTTTTTTGAGTCCTTGTTAGGAGACTAGGCCTTGTTAGAGGCTTCAACCTTTTTAGGAGTTGGTAGATCATATACAAATGTGTGCAAGAAGAGCCCATTCCCCTAACATGCAATTATATAATAGGATCTTCAAGAGATAAGTATACATACAATACTTAAATACTTGCTATACTTTGCAAATCTTCTGACTAACAATTCTTAAAACAAGGGTAACTAATCACATATCAATCTACATCATATCTCGCATAACAATGCTTTGCATTATATGTCATAATATTGCATTCACTTGTTACTCTCATTTCACAAGATCATATCAAGTTCACAATCACTGATTACACTTTTTTGCACCAAATGAATTCCTCTACTTATTCCAAACATATTGGTAAATTCTTCCTTAGTTAGCTCACATAAAATCCTTAGAGTTGACTCATTAAGAAATGGTAATTCAAAACAATAAATCAAGTTGTTTAACACATTCTACTAATATGCTCTATTTTGCATTGTGTCATCACTGCATTACTAATTCCTTCATAACTTGGACTCGGTTGATCGTACAGACATGTGCACTGATATATGTCATCAATATAATGTCATGCATCCCTTGTTAGCTAAACAAGAGAATATTCCAAGGGAATATTTTTCTATCATCAAATTTGTTATGCTACTATATATGATGTTGTCTGATACTTAGACAATTTTCCTTCACAAATGAACATAGCTAATCTAAAAAAAATATATGTTGACATAAATGACAACCATGTTACTTACCTTATTTGATTGATTGGACATATTTCCAACAAATTTACCATCATGTATCCTACTCAATATGATTTGAGTCCATTCATCTGTATCTAACTCATGGTAGAAACGATACTTAAACAAGTATAATTCCCTTAGATGTTCAAATCTGGGCTCCACTATCATGTTGTGGTTAAAAACTAGTTCCATATCTTTGTTCATGAATTCCCTACCAATCAACTCAAACTTGCAATTCAAATAACTTTCTACATCTTCAAGATAAACTATGTTATTCGAAGTGATAGATAGTGTTGAGTTAGGGTTTCCTTCATTAAGTTTTATGAAAACTATCTTAAACTTAGGTCTATCTTTTTTCTCAACACTGTGAACTACTGACATATCCATGATCTTTATCAAGAAATATCTTTTACTGAATAATTTTGTGGAAAAATGATAAATACCTCTTTCCAAAAATAGGGTTTGCTTCAAAATTGCTCTAACAAGTTGCTTCTGAATGCTCTTCACTTTGGATGTGATTGTAATGAAGTGAAAATCAATTATGTACTCCATTTATCCCTTCAACTTAAACTTGCATTAGTTGCATACTTCACAAATATGAAAAAGCTATTACTCATCTTTTGTAATCAATTTACTACTCAAGATCATCTATCTGATCTTTAGATGTCACCCAAGGTTTACTATAGCCTCCTTCCATCATGGCAAACATCCTCAATATTTTGCATTATGAAATTCTCTACAAAAACATACTTTACATCTTCTGCCATAGAATTAACATTTACTATAATACTAGTAACTATGATTTCCATCATAACTTGTTTAGATGAGCTCTAAATTACAAGTGAGCTTAGGTACCATACAAACACAACTAGATACACCTTTTCCCAACTTTTCTACCTCTAATTTGGCTTTTGAATGAAGTTATCAAATTATGATTATGTGAGCAAGCTTAATTCAACTTAATTGAATCAAACTCAATAGCTAACTTCAATCTACTTGTCTCATCATCATCTAACTTTTCTTTTGAGATATCAGTTCCTTTCACAAATATTTCATTAAGTTCTTCTCAAAGTTCACTCACAATGTTTATTTGTTCTTCACTATCTTTGCTAATTTCTGAGTTCCTTTCCTAGTTCCTTCTATCATTCCTTTTGTTCCCAAAGTTTCTTCCATTATTCCTTCTTCCTCTAAAGTTTCTATCCATTTTGTAGTACCTTGCTATGTGCCCAAAGTTATTGCATAATTGACATACAGGTGCTCTGCTTCTAATATTCTATTGATCATTAGGGGCATGGCAATTCTGAGCAATGCTTCCTAAGTTGTTACACTTATAAAACACAATCTATCTTTAATCTTCATAAGATCTTCCTCCTCTTGATGTTCTTTCATTAGATCTTCTTCTATCTAAAGGGTTAGTATTTCTAGACATTCTACTATTTCTTCTATCATTATCATGCTTAGTTTTCCTACAGTCAATTGCATTATGGCCCAACCATGACAATTGTGACAATAAAAATCTTTAACATGATTAAATGATCTATTAGCACAATATCTTTTCATATGACCTATTTCATTACATAAAAGGAACTTACCTCTAAATTCATACATGGTTGTCTTAGGAGTTTCCACATGATTTGGTTCATCCAAGATTTCAGCTTCCTTATTTTGCTCAACTCCTTTAGGTTTCTTAGAAGATTTACTAGATTCAATCTTATCATCATATTTATCTTTTTCTTTTGAATCTTATCTTATCTAAGCTTAGTTTTATTTGTAGACATGTTAATTAGATAACCAAGACCAATCTTATCATAAGTAGGTCTGTATTAACATTGAATCATCAAGATTTTCTTTGCTAGAATAAAGCTTCTCAAGTTGATGTTTGCACTGTGTCAACTCACCTTTCACAATAGTATTGTACTTATGGAGTTCTTCATGATCTTCTTTCAATGTTTCAAACTTAGATGATTTCTTTACCAGACATGCTCTCAGATCTACATTTTTAGTCTTCAAATCAAATTCAACTTTGCTAGGATTATTTCTCAAAGTCAACTCCAAATTTATAATTTTCAACTCATGCTTCAAGATCTTGTACTCTATCTTCATCTTTGAATAGTCATCATCACTAGTTATAGATTTAGTAGATTCAAGCTTGGATTTTAGATGATAAATCTTTTCTTTCAATTGACCAATGTATACTTTGGAGTCTGCATATCTGTCCTTCAACTTATCTCTTTCTTTAGTAAGGAGATCAATTTGTTCAAGAGCTTCTTCAAGGTTCTTCATAAACTATTACATATCCATAGGGATCTTAGTTAAGTTGTTAAGCCTCTTCAAAGTAGCTAAACTCTAGTACTAATTGTTAGAAATAGGGACTACTGGGGGGGTGAATCAGTAATCTACAAACTTTAGTCACCAACTAGATATTATTACTTACTTTAAACCATGCATAACAAAGAAATAAATTCATGCTAAATAGTAACAATAGCAATGCACAAAGATAACTCATAACACCATATTTTGTTAACTAGGGAAACCCTAGCCAAGGGAAAACTCTAGTGGGGATGATACTCACTAGATAATATATTGATATATAATTTTCTTGTTAGAGGATGGACCCTATTAGGAGTCAATGAGAAAATTTAGTATAAGAAATCCCTATTAGGAGACTTTGAATCCCTATTAGGAGATTCTGACCCTATTAGGAGTTGTGATATAATGTATGAAAGAAGAGCCCACTACCTAAACATGCAATTTCAACTATAAGAAGAGCTCACTACTCAAACAAGTAATTTACTATTATTTTTCTTCCTTGTTTGATCTCTAATCTTCAATTTGATCTTAGATCACTAGATAGCTCATATAAAACTTTGCATTTATCATTTTCACAAAAGTTCACTCACTTTGCAATCTTACATGATAACACTTCACAACTTCACTTTCCCTTTCAAGAAGTCCTTTGCATAAATACCATGCTTGTTGTCTAGTGTGGAGTCTGATCGATCCCCAAGTGGGAGATTGTTAGATTGTGGTGACTAATTAGGAAATTATTGTACATACTTCATAAATTCTTTGGGGCCCTATTTTATCAAGATTTTGGGCCAACATGTAATTATTAATTATAACCCTAAAGGTAAAAATACTTGTATAAAAGGGCTTAGGGTTAGGGATTGGTTCAGTGTTGTGATGCAAAAATTGGTTCTTGTAGTGGTATTGAACTATAAGGGATTATTAATTGTAATTAGGTTGTAATTATTGGATCATAATAAAATCAGACTTGTTGTTTGGTGGACATAGCCTAGGTTTTGGGTGAACCATGTTAAATCTTAGTGTCTTCTATTCTTTTCTATGGGATCTATTATTTTATGATATTGTTTATATTTGTATATAATTGTTATTTCTATTAGTGGTTTAATCCTAATAATGCCTTTACACAAATTACTATTGGGTTAGCTAAGACCATAACTCACTTTTTCATGTTGGAGTAAACATCTAGGATGTCGGCCCTAATTGGACAAGTAGTTGTTTTGTACACAACAATTATTTCCTTCAATTCTATTATCTTTCTTCATAAAAACATGATTATCTCTATTTCATACAATTTGTACAAACTTCTAAGGTTATACATGTCATCACCAACATATATACTATCTCCATGTAACTTTACTAGTCATAATATGATGTCAGCAACATGGTATTAATAAAACAATACACTGTTGTAAACCAAATTCTATTTTTAGACAATTTTCTAATTTCCAAATACTAAGTATCTATATTTTTGAGGTTTTTTGTGAACATGTACATCATGTGTTTCCATAAATGACAACAATTACATATCACTATAAGCTAATTGTCAACATGAGTTTCTATTGGGTAAAAAGATAGTTGATGTGAGTTAGTTTCTCTTTGAGAGGAACCTGGTGACTAAGATGGATTATTTTTGGGCTAAATTTAATGAGAGGATTGAAGAAATGAGATACTCTTATCTGAGTTGGCATGTACCAATAAAAAAGAGAGTTTTCTGACCAACTAGAAGGATTATTTAGAGAAGAAGAGACTTCTATGGTGCGGAACAGGTAAAGGTTGACTTCATTGAAGATGATGAGGTATCATTTGATATTCATGGGTAGATGGATTGATCTAATATGGAACTTGTAGAGAATCTTATTGTGAAAAATGAGATCATTGATGATGAGAGTTTCACTTGTGTTGATAACGAATTGCATATTGCTTCTAATGTGAATATGGTTTTTGATTCACATGTTGTTTCAACATTATAATATTAGGGATTCTATTGTTTCTAATATAGACATGTATATACATGTTGATTATATATTTGGTGTTGCTACCAAAGTGGAGCTAGATTTACATTTTGACATGGTTGAGGATCTACATGTTACTTCCAATATGGATTTACATGTTGTTTATGTGGATTCACTTGTTGTGTATGTAGTTAAGGGTCTACATGTTACTACTAATTTGGATTTACATGTTGCTATTGATCTCAGATTGATTTTGATATATGAGTGTCCATACACTTAAGTCATTTTCAAGTTAGAAAATAGTGCATGTCAAGCATAACATGTTAGATAGTACATACCGAGTGAGTTACTCAATAAGTGTCAAGCATTCAGTATGTGCTGAGTCATTTAGATGCTAAGTGACAACATTGAAGTTGTAATTAATGTTGAGCATTAGGGCCTTCAAATATCAAGTAAAATAGTTTTGACATAGTTATTTTTAATGGCACAAACTACTATGTAAACCATTTTGGAGTTGAGTTAAGGATTGTTTTGTGATCCTAGATGATAAGAACAGATCTTAATTGAGAATCCCTATGTACTACATGAAACCAATAAATTAAAGGGATGGATTAAATAGATAGATGAATGAATTACAATCATTGATTCATACCTAACCCCAAGTCACCTAAGTCTTCTTAAGGAGGAAAAACCTTGAAGTTCGTATAAGTGTGGAAGGAGTGAAGAGAGAAGTTTGCATGTGTAAATAGAGCATACATGGAGGCTAAGAAGTTGTGAATGAGAGATACATTGTAAAATTAGTTAGAGGACAATAGAGGGAAGAAGTTATAGGATAGAAGAGATACATCTGATCAAAGGAGGATCAAGAATTGCAAAGAGGTGATTTGTTATCTAGTAGTAGAGTGCTAACCACACGATCATTCTTAAGACATTCTAATATGTCAATCAGTTAAATCTCTTAATAAAGTAGTCCTAATAGGTTGTAATAAATCCTTTAATAGGGTGCTTACTTCAATGTATGTTAAAGTTCTTTAACTAGTCACACTTCTAATAGGGTGTTGAAATCCTTCAATAGCATAAGATCTAACAATCTTGTAAACCTTTAACATGGTATTCCTTTCATAGGGTAGATCATTTTTCATGATAAAAAATTGTAACCTTCATTGGATATACTTTACAACTACAGTAGTGAAGATTTGTGGGTGTCATCCCCATTCCAATTTTACCTTCTCATTGGAGGGTTTCTGGGTAATCATGTCTTGTGTCATATGTGTTGAATGTTATTTTCTTTTATGCTATGGATGAATATGTTTAGCTACCTATTTTAGTTTATATGCAAATAATGAGATGGGTGTGTGGTGAATGATTTTATGGTTGAAATTTTTAAGTGCTGATTCATCCCCCGTCTCAAAATTTACTTTCCCTATTGTATTTCCAACAATTGGCATCAAAGCATTGGTTCTCTAGAAAGGAAAGCTTTGCATCTTTGAGGAAAGATCTTGAAGATGGAAGTCTACAAGTTGGGAAAGACTATTGAGAACCAAAAGATTGAAATCTAGCTTGCCCTATGTAATGCCCCACCTAGAGATCCTTGGAACAAGGATTCAATACAAGCCAATGTATATATATATTTTTAAAGAAGTATGGATATACAAGACACTCAACATAGAAGGATCACAAAGATTGTAATGAAAGACTAAACCATAATCTCGATAAGCAACGAATCTCCAAATGCCACTAACAAACTGACACACACAACCAGAGAAACAAAATCCAAGAATAACAATAGAACAAAGAATAAAAAATCTCTCCAAGCATGGAAAATTAAGAAAACCTAAAGAGTACTTAAAACACCAAAAAGAATTCCCTGAAAGTAGTTGGAGATGCCCCTTTTTTTTTTGCAAGGACAACAAACTTACATAATTTTGTGTGAGGAAGTACAACATGCCACATAAAAGTTTTCCTTTCATGTAAGGAAATGCACCAAATGGTGCATAGAAGTACTTGGCCTAGTAGCCAAAACAACCAACACTAGTATGGGGTCTCACACAAGGATGCACACTAAGCTGCACGAAGAAACCCAAGACACCACTTGAGCTTTTGCATTCTCATGCAAGAAAGTTCAATTTTCCATGACAATACTAATTAGCAAGCTAGAAATCTAAAAGGTAAAATGATAGAAAATGAATTCCTCCACACCGAGGAGTACTAGATCCACATATCAAGGCAAAGGCACTTGAACAATAACTAAAAGATGGAAGTTAAATCTAACCATATAACATAGTAGTGAAAGAATGTACTGGAATCTCAATAAACTGAAATAATGAACTAAATGCATAGTTCCTCCCAATCATAATAGCATCATGAGACCTTGGAGGTCCTAGCCATCCCACATGCATAACATCCCAAACTACCATCCAAATCATTAGAGTTGTCTTATGAGGATGTCACTACTAAAATGTACTACAACATAAGAATAAGGAAATCTAACATTCTAAAAGTAAAGCATTAGATATTATAATTGATCCAATCACATCATCTAAATTATATACTAAACATTATAATAAGGAAATATGCCAATACTAACATCATCTAAACATGTTATACAAGCATTCTAATGAAAGCACAAATCATAAGAAAGCATACTCTAGAAACCAAAATATCAAGTAAAAATATCCAGCAACAGTCGCACTAGGATAATAGACCATCTTTGTACACTAGTCCCAAGTAGTGGTAAAGGTAGCTATGCCTCCAAATTACATGGAACCCGTAGGTCCACTCCCACCATGTTGATAGAGATAATGATCCAATCACAACCACACATAAAGAAAACATCTATGACTACCATTCATGCCAAAAATTAATGATGACTAAAACTAAGATCATGCACTAATGCAAGTGAAATGGGTCTTGGTTAGGAATTTTTGGGTAACTATGTAGGGACTCTGGTGGAGAGTTGTTGAAAATGCAAAGAAACCATACCCCTTGGTACTCTCTTGGGAGGCTGACATGCTACATCCCTGGCTAAACCACAAGAACCAAGAATAATTGACTATACCCCTTAGTACCAACCTTGGGAAGAAATCTTTACATTTCTTATCTTATTTAATTTTCTAAAAATTAATTAATTTATCACTTATTAGAACTCCTTAATGCCAACCTAGGCTAGAACACCATGGTTGTGAGAGAAGTCCCTCCACTGACCTTACCCTACACACCCATACTCATCACCTAATGAGTGCCCGTAGGCATGCATATTCTAAACCCAACCCCAAATGAACATAACTCCACCAAAATACAAATGGGAGATTGAGCCTCACAAGTCACCTGACAAATGCACATGTATGTGCTCGTGTGGGATGCACCAACATTACAAAGATCAAACACAAGGGCTAGATGACAACACAAGTAGAAATAATACTCAACTAAATAACAACTCAGGAGGATGGATGTGGCATGCATCCCAATGCAACATAAAAAGTGCATAAATAATCTAACACCCTATGGATGATCCAAGTCCACAATCAATAACATGTCAAGAAAACTTGCGAAACTAGGTGGCATGCAAATTGAGGTAAAAATACCAAAACTCAAAAACTTCAAAAATAAAACCCATTTGGTCTTAAGGAACAAAAACCTTTAAAATCCAATAAAATTTAGGTTCAAATACTATATGCAAAAATGGTTAGCATAATAGCACAAAATCCCAAACCCTCATCCTAAAAATAGGGAAAACATTCATACCCAACCAACCAGTTAGAACCAACAAATAGAAATAGAGTGGAATACTAGTTCTTAGCCCCCTAACAAACAACTATGAGAACCATAATCCAAAAATGAGCTGAAATGAGAAAATGAGAGAGCCCTACCTAACAAAAAAAGGAGTTAAAATAGGAAACAAAACAATAAAATAAATAACCTGCAACACCTACTAGAAATTACAGTACTGTAAGGTCTCCCCAAGCTAGATCCAACAAGACTAACCTCACAAAGATTCCATGCCCATAGCTCTCATAATGAATAGAAATGTGATCTTCTAGAAGAGGATTCTAAAAAAAGATCTCAAATTTGTATTTTTCAAAATTGAGAAGTGAGGAATTAAATTCCTCTTTCAATACTTATTCACTTTTCAAGTGAATAATTGATTAGGGTAAATAACTAGCAAACATAGTTAAACCCTAAATTGACCCAAACAAAAAGAAGCTATTCCTAGTAATAGAAATTCATCTATGACAAAGCTGCCATAAATTAAATTCAACAAAAAATTTAAGCCCAAACACCCAAAATCACTAAAATCTCCTTAACAACTTTCATGACAAAGAGAATCTCTAAATGCATAAACACACTCATGGGTATAGTCACATAATGAAAATGATTTCAAATTTAATCCAATCACTGGAAGGTTTAATTAAAACATTAAGATAAGATACATCAACCATATGGGGATGACATTAGTAATAATAAACATCTAAATCACTAACTCCATGTGCCACTGCCAAGGATATAAATTCTACACACTAAAACACATGATCAAGTACAATTGCATATATAACATAGCCAAAGAAATAAACGTATTAAATACTTAATTGAACCATTTATTCAGTTCTACTGAAATAACCCATTTACATCAGTCACATTTGCATAAAGCATAATGAAGCAAGAATGAGTAAATAACCATAGCATTAAATTTGACACAAAAATATAATTAAAGGTAAGTCCATATATCAAATAACCAGAAATCATCATAAGACATACTATCATTTCAAATTAGCATCAACATGTACATATGATCAACTATAGAGCATAGTAGCATAACATCTATGATACTAAAATTAAAGTATAACATCTGACCCTTAGGTCATCTCAAATGTAGAAATAATAACATGAGTACAAGTATCTCTCAAATCAAAATAAGCAAGGTATAAACTACAAAAAAGAGAGACACTACATCCTCCCCTACTAGTATAGGCTTACTCCTGGAAGCTAACTAAAAGATAGGGACACATTCCTCTCAATCATGTAGCATCTTCCCAAGTAGCAGAGGATTCATCACCTGGGTCCTAGTAGACCCTTACCTGCTCTATGTCTAGACCTCTCAAGGTCAGCCTCTAATGCTAAATGATACAAATGGGCTCCAAAGAAATCTTCCCTTCTACCACCTATAAATAATCCCAATCAAGAACATGGATCGCATTAGGAATATATTGTCTCAAAATAAAAACATGAAAAACATCATGGATGTGTGATAGGCTAGGTGGCAATACTAGTTGATAAGCAACAAGACCAATCCTCTTGAGGATCTCAAATGATCTAACAAGACATGGTACCAACTTAGAGCCTTTCCCATAATGGATGGTCCTCTTCCTTAGATACACTTGTAAAAAAACCCTATCACCAATAGAAAAGTGATGATCCAACCTATGGGAATTTTTATACTTATTTTGCTTGTCTTGAGTAGTAACCAAATGCTCCCTAATACAAACAACCTACTACTCCATATCCTAAAGCATCTTTGGACCTAAAATTACTTGTTCCTCCAATTTATCCAAACTCAAAGGGGTACAACATGGTCTATCATACAAGGCCTAAAAAGAGGACATGCCAAGAGAACTATGATACCCATTGTTGTATGCAAACTCAACAAGGTAAAAATAATCCTCTCACTTCACCTACTTGTCCATCACATACATGCAAAGGATATCCTCTAGAACCTTGTCACTCTCTTAGTCTTACCATTGGTCTCTAGATGATAAGCCAAACTAAAATTGAGATGCATTCCCAAAGCATGTTGGAGAGACATCTATGGTGTTGAAGTAAACACTGGATTTCTATCCAAAATGATCCTATGAGGAATTCCATGCAAATGAACAATATCCTCTGAGAAAGTATGCACTACAGAAGAATTTGTGTAGGATGTTCTCATGGGTAAAAAATGTGCTACCTTGCAGAACTTGTTTACTATCACCATGATACCCTCTAATAAAATCAATTGATATTGTATCCCACTTCCACTGGGGAATGGTATGTTGCTGCAAAAGACCTATCACATGTTGATGCTCCACCTTCACTCTCTAGCACTCAAGACATCAAGAAACAAACCAAGCAACACCATGCCTCATCCCTACCAAAAAGTATAAGTGTTTAAGATCAACATGTATCTTCTTGACATTGGGATGTATGGAATATGGTGCATGATGTGCTTCTGAGAAAACCAAGGTACACTAATCACCAAGCATGGGTGCATAAAAATGCACAAAGTGTTGTAGAAGTCCATCAGTCTCAAGAAAATAACCTAAAAACCTCCCCTCAAGAGTACTTCTAGACTTGATCTTGAACTTCACCTATTGATACCAAGTGTCACTAGGAAAAGCCTCCAAATATGATCTCATAAATCCACTCCCAATGAAAACACTAATATCTCATATCACCTCCTACTCAAGGCATCCACAATGACATTCCCCTTCCCTTTAATATTGTGAAAATCAAAATCATATTTACACAAAAAATCCATCTAGTGACACGGTCATGCATTCATGTTTGGTTTTGTAAAAATATACTACAAGCTCTTATGATCACTATACAACTCAAACATGTGTCCCAAAAGTAAATAGCTCTAACAAACTAGAACATGCACTGTGGTTGCAAGCTCCAAATCATGACTAGGGTAGTTAGGCTTATGGTCCTTAAGTTTCCTCAACTCATATGTAATCACTTGACCATCTTGCATCAACACCACACCCACAACTTCCAACAAAGCATCTGTACAAACCATGAAATCATCTATAGGATTAGGCACTACAAGGACTAGTTTACTACTTGAAAACTCCTTAAGAGAATTAAATGCTACCTCACACTAATCTAACCAAGCATACTTCTTCCCTTTCCATTGAAGAGAAGTGATGGGATGAGTCACTCATGAGAAACAATTCAAAAAGTGATGGTAGTAACCTACCAATCCCATGAAACTATGAACCTTAGAGACATTAGTGGGTACCGACCAATCCATGACAGCTTAGATTTTCTCTAGATCCACTGCAATAGCATCACTAGTGATGATATAGTCTAAATAATTTACCTTAGACTGGAAGAATCTATATTTACCCAAGTTTTCATACAACTAGTGGTCTCTCAAGCATTGCAATACCTAGTATAAATGGACCTCATGTTCCTCAATAGTCTTTGAATTGATTAATATGCCATCAAAGAGCACAATAATATACTCATTGAGGTAAATGTGAAATACTCCATTCATCAAAATCATGAACACTAATGGAACATTGGTTAATCCAAAGGGTACAATTGTAAACTCGTGATGCCCATATTGTGTACAAAAAGTTATTCATTTAATGTCAACCTCCTAAATATGAAGCTGATGGTATCTTGACTTAAGATCAATCCTTGAGAACACTCATGCTCCCTTCATCTGATCAAAAAAGTTATCTATCCTCGACAAAGGATATTGGTTCTTCACTATCACCTTATTCAACTGCCGGTACTCAATGCATAACTACAATGATCCATCTTTCTTCTTCAAAAAAATGACTAGTGCACCCCATAGGGATACAATAGGATGAATATGGTCCTTGACCAAAAATTCCCCCAACTACAATCTAAGTTCACTCAACTCCTAAGTAGTCATGTGATAAGGAGCTCATGAAATTGGCTTCACTCCTAGTATAATATCAATCCAAAAATCAATGTTACGTTGTAGTGGCAAATCATGTACCTCCTCAAGAAACACATCTACATATTCACAAAGGAGTGGGTGATCATCAAGTATCACCATATGACTCTTCACTTTCTCAAGATCACTAATAGAAACAAAAAATAATTGACAACCCTTCCATACACTCTACTTCAGCTTATTAGCTAAGATCATCCAAAGTGAGACTAGTATTTGAACCCCTACAAGTTCTATTTTCTCACTTGTGTCATCAACACACTATATCATCTTATAGCGGCAATCTATATTTTCTTGATGGGCAGCTAACCAATCCATGCCCAAGATAATGTCATATGATCTTGGAGGTAGGATATGAAGATCCACTATGGTGGTGAAGGTACACAAGTTAAAACTACAACCATAGACCAAGGAATCCACAACCACTTTGGATCCTATGGCTAACTCAGCTTGCCATCTATCGACCTAATGTACTACTACTAGCCCACATTGCTAAACAACAGATGGTGAAACAAAAGTGACATAAGCACATGAGTTGAACAAAATTGAAGATGAAATATAATACAACATATGTGTAGCGTTAGCTACTGTACCTTGATGCTTATCTTGATGGTTATCAATTGCTGCAAAGACTTGATCACTCCTACCTATGTCTCCTATAGTAGGCTCTAGTCTAGCTATAGTCTTATCAGGTCCTATAGATGGTTTAATAGGACACCCAAAATATTTATAGCCAGGCTGACCATAAGAATAATAGTTTCCTTCAAAGTTGAAACATGTTCTATGACCACCTTGAGTAGTACTAGAATATGATGCACTTCCCCTACTAGAGTTTTGCTAACCACTCTGAGGAGGGTGATCCTGCTAAGATTTCTACCCATGACTCTGGTCTCATCCATTTCCTCCTATGGTAACTAAACTCTATCCATCTTTCTAAAAGGAATAATGGAATTGTTGTTTGGTACATTTGCTATCATCTTGAAAAGGTGTTGATTGGACTTGGCCCTTTCTAGAGGACTGAATAAACTAGGCATCCTACCCTAAATTTTATGTGCTTTTTTCTAAGAACTTGATATGCCATTAAACACCCTAGCCATATTGTTCTTAATGATCCTTGCCTTCTCCACAACAAGTGCAAGTGTCCTTGATTGGTGAACATGGACATCCCCAATGATAGAGTCCCTAAGCCACCTAAAAAAATGCTAAGTGATGAGTGCCTCATCATTGTGATAGCTTGAGTAATGTCTCAACCCAAGAAACCTCTTTTCATACTGATTCACTATCATAAAGCCTTACCTAAGTTTGTGGAATTAATGAATACAAGCCTCATGGTATTATGGCAATGGGAATTTCTCCCTGAATCTCTCCTTGAAGATCTCCCAAGTGAGTTCTTCCACAATAATATGGAGCTTCTCACTCTCCATATCCCACCAAATAGAACCATGTTCCTTTAACTATGTGATAGCACAATGGGCCTTTACATTGCTTCCATAAGGTAGAAAGGAGAAACAACAATCCATATCCAGTAACTAGGTCTTTGCCTTGAGCCCTATTCCCTAACCATCAAATAGTAGTGGTTTAGACCTCTATAGTTTCCACATCATCTCAACCTGGTGAAGTCATTATCATGACAACCATAGCCTCTCCATCAGTGCCCTCTACCACTAGGTGGTGTACAATAATCTTCTCACTCATGATCATGCTCTACCTCTTCCCTGTGATCTGACATGTGGGAATCTCCATGATGAGATCCCTCTTCCTAACCCTGATCCTATTGACATTCCTCCACACAATGTCCCAATTGAGTAAGAATATCTTAAAGAATAGGCATCAATGCCCAAATGCCATTTTGATTATTATTGCCCTATTCTCCCTCTCCTTCTTGGCATTATTCTTCATGGTATTCTTCTCCTTGAACTAATCATTAGTTACCACCCCAACCACTAGTTCTAATGTGTAGGAGGCATCACTATGGAGTTATATGTTAAGGGTCACAAACATGCCACAGAACAAGAGTCCAAGAAAGAACAAGAATATATCAAGATACACAACATAAGATAACAATACACAAACAAAACAAAAACCTAGTGGAAGCATAACACAAAGATCCCAATGTTGTAACATGGGCTCTAATACCAAATGTAATGCTCTACCTAAAGATCCTTGGAACAAGGATTCAATACAAGCTAAGATATATATATATTTTTAAAGAAGTATGGATGTACATGACACTCAACATATGAGGATCACAAAGATCATAATAGAAGACTAAAATACAATCTGAACAACCAAAAAATCTCCAAATGCCACTACCAAACTGACACATAGCTGAAGAAACAAAATCCAAGAATGACAATAGAACAAAGAATCATAGATCTATCAAAGTATGGAAAATCAAGCAAACCCAAAAGATACTTAAAAAAACAAAAAGAATTACCCAAAACTAGTGGAGATGCTCCTTATTTTTCATGCAAGGACAATAGAGTGATAGAATTTTATGCAAGGAAGTACAACACACCATGCAAGAATCTTCCTTTCACACGAGGAAATGCACCAAATGGAATGCAAAAGTACTTGGCCCAAAAGATAAAGCACCCAACACTAGTGTGGGCTCTCGTGCAAGGATGCACATGAAGCTACACAAAGAAACCCAAAACACCATGTGAGCTTTTGCATTCTCGTCAAAGAAAGTGCAATTTCATGTGAGGATACAAATCAGCAAGCCAAAAATCTAAAGGGTAAGAAGATAGAAAATGAACTCGACACTAGGGAGTACCAAATCCACATATTGAGCCAAATACACTCAAATAATAACTAAAAGATGGAAACTAAATCTAACCATCTAATAGTGACAGAATGTACTGAAAAAAACACCATAGTGTATAGAAGCAACATATTAATGAACTGAAACAACAAACTAAGTGTGTGGTTCCTCCCAACCATAATAGCATCATGAGACCTTGAAGATCCTAGCCATCATCCATGTGTAACATCCCAAACTACCGACTAGATTGTCAGAGTTTTCTTATGAGGATGTCACTACTAAAATGTACTACAACATAAGAATAAGGAAATCTAACATACTAAAAGTAAAGCATTAGATGTTCCAACTTATCCAATCACATCATCTAAATCATATGCTAAACATTATAATAAGGAAATGCGTTAATAGTAACATCATCTAAACATGACATACAAGCATTCAAATGAAAGCATAAATCAAAAGAAAGTATACTTTAAAACTTGAAGTATCAAATGAAAACATCCAAAAATGGTCACACTCAGATAATACACTATCTTTATACACCAATCCCTAGTAGTGGTAAAGGTAGCTACACCTCCCAACCGCATGGAACCTATAGGTCCACTCTCACCATGCTAATGGAGATAATGATCCAACCACAACCACACATAAAAAAAAAGTCCATGGCTACTATTTTCACAAAATTTTGCACCCTTGTCCTAATTTTTTTTACCTAACGAGAACCTTGTGAAATAGGGAAACAAGTTCCAATCTATGGGACTTGAACTATGAGGTTGAGTCTCTAGAGAAGGGTGGCTTCCTTTATTATCAGGATGTACCTAATTACTCTTGAAGGGAAAAAGGGAGAAGGCATTAAAAAAACTACCTAGTCTATCCTTAAGAGGTGATACATGAAAATAGAGTGTTCAACTCTATCCTTGTCCATACATGTGTAGTCAACTATTATGACATCAAAAGATATATAGATTTAGACTTGTTTAATCTAATAACCACAAACCGATTAGAAAACCAAATGAGTGACACAAGGAAGAAGAGATTCACTTTATATCATTCATAGGCCAAAAGAGATATAATCATGTAGATTATAGATATCCATACTATATTGAGGAGAGGCAAATAAATCTTGTTAAAGAAATAAAAAGATAGAGAAAGGAATGAAAACAATCCAAGTAAGTTAAGTGTGAAACAATGTTACCATGAGATAAGAAAAATCCAAGAGCATACACCAAGAAAGTTCAACAATGGAGACAAGGATTTATAAGGGGAAAGCAAAGAAAACCCCTTGTGAGTATTATGAATGAAGGAAAATGCCGAGAGAGAGAGAGAGAGAGAGAGAGAGAGAGAGAGAGAGAGAGAGAGCAAAATAGCTCAATACAATAACATCAAAGTGATGTGTAGAGAAGAAAAAGAGAGGAACATCTCTTTTAAGGAGATGAGAAAGGAGTTGCATGTGTTCACATGTGTAACTCCCATTTCTATGAATGCCACATTCATAATAGGTGTGTGCAAAGTGTCAAGATCCTCTTAAGGAGGATAGCCTAATTTCCTTAATAAATGAATTATAAAAATAAGTTTTTCTCACATGTGGAATAAAGGACAAATAATGACATGTCCTCCACATGTGCACAATAGGACAAACTACATTTAGAGATACTTGGAATATCCCAATTAAATACATCCAAGTGAAGATTAATGTTTCTAACACCACATATTAATCTTTAGTTCAGGAGCTCACATCAAAGGGTTGTAAACCCAAACTTTTACAATGAAATTGAAATTTCTCATTAGAAAGTGGTTTTGTCAAAATATCAACCACTTGATGTTTACCCTTACAATAAATGAGAGTAATTTTCTTGTCTTCAACTTGTTCTTGAATGAAGTGATGTTGAAGTGAAATATGTTTGGTTCTAGCATGAAAAATTGGATTCTTTGCCAAGACAATAATACTTTGATTGTCACAATGTAGAGGGGTAGGTGCTTGTTGAGGTAGACCCAAATATTCAAGAAGTCTTCTAAGCCATAATGCTTCCTTAGCTGCATCGGTATAACCTTTGTATTCAGGTTTAGTTGAGCAAAGGGAAATATAGTGTTCTTTTTTACTTTTCCAAGAAATTGCACCTAAACCAACAAAGAAATAATAGCCACAAGTGGATTTCCCATAATTGGGATCTCCACCTAGATTGGAATCAGTATAGCCATGTAAAATAAATTCAGAATTGGCATCATAAAATAATCCCATATTAATAGTTCCTTTCATGTGCCTTAAGATTCTTTTAGCAACTTTAAAATGAGTTTGTTGAAGTTTAGACATAAATCTAGATACTAAACCAACACTATAAGCAATATTAGGTCTAGTAAGAGTTAAATAATTTAAACCTCCTACCAATTGCCTATACAAAGTTTCATCAACAAAAGGAGTATTCATATCAGCCATTAATTTAGTTCCCAATTCACATGATTTGAATTATTCATCTTAAATTTTTCTAAAAGGTCACGAGCATACTTTCTTTGAGAAAGAAAGATACCCTTAGGAGTTTGACAAATTTGCATACCTAAAAAGTAATGTAAAATACCTAACTCAATCATCTAAAATTTTTGTTTAAGTTGAAACTTAATACTATAAATCAAAGCATCTAAACTAGAAGTGAGAATTAGATCATCCACATAAACAATAACAATGATAATATCATCTTTAGTATGTTTAATATAAAAATTAGGATCATTCTTACTTCTAGAAAAGCCTTGAAAAATAAAGAATGAATTAATTTTAGAATACCATTCTCTAGTTGATTGTTTAAGACCATAAATAGTTTTTTTCAATTTGCAAACTAGATTTTCACTACCTTTCTTAACAAATCCAGGAGGTTGAGCCATATAGATTTCTTCATGTAAATTGCCATTTAAGAAGGCACTTTTAACATCCATTTGATGAATGGGCCAATTCAATTTAGATGCTAAAGCAAGAACTAATTTGATAGTAGGCATTTTAGCAATAGGGGCAAAAGTTTCATTATAGTCTAATCCTTCAATTTGTGAAAAACCTCTAGCAACTAATCTAGCCTTAAATTTACTAATTTCATTATTAGCATTCAATTTTTTTTTTGTATAACCATTTACATGGAACTATATTCTTGCCATGAGGTAACTTGACTAAGTCCCAAGTTTGATTAGAAATAAAAGAGTCATATTCCTCTTGCATGGCCTTTTGCCAATGACATTGAGAGTTAGCTTGATCAAAAGACTAAGGATCATTAGAATTCATAATAGTAGTCATCAAAGCATAATTATAATAATTAATTCATCTATCTTTAATCCCACCAAATATAGAAATGTAATCATCACTTTCATTGATTAATTTTTGAGCTCATTTAGGTTTACATTTAGTTGTAATGGAATCATCACTAGAGGAAGAATCATTATCAATAAAAGCATCATTAGAATCTATTTGAATATCATTATTAGTGGAAGAAAAAATAATAAGTGGTTCTTGAGTTGTAGGGTTAAGAGGAGTAGGGTTAAGAGAAGGAGGTTGGTCCTCCACTAGCACAATTTTAGTGCCACTTAATTCTACATCATGTGTAGTAGAACAGTCATGTACACCATTTTCTGCAATGCAAACATCTCTAGCAACTTGAACTTTGTTAGTAGTAGAATCATAAACATGATAACCCTTAGTTTTTTCATCATAACCAACAAAAATATAAGGAGAAGACTTAGCATCTAATTTATGTCATTTTTGTTTAGGAGTATGAACATAAGAAATAGATCCAAAAATTTGCAAAGATGTAAATCAGGTTTCCTACCAGACCAAGCCTCTTCTGGAGTAATATCCTTGAGAGCTTTGGTAGGAGTCCTATTAAGATATAAGTTGCACAAAACATGGATTCAGCCCAAAATTTATAATGTAGATTCTTAGCATGCAACATGCATCTAGCCATTTCTACAATGGTCTGATGCTTTTTTTTCGCCACACCATTTTTCTATGGTGTATAAGAAATAGTAAGCTTGTGTTTAATTCCACATGATTTCAAATAAGAATGAAAAGCATTATTCACAAATTCCTTTCCATTATTAGTTTTGAGAATTTTAAGTTTAAAACCAATTTGTCTTTCAACATATAACTGAAATTCAATGAATATATCTGTATATGAGCAATGTTAGTATGCTAATAGAAACCAAATTTAAATAAAGCTTCTACAAACTAAACAAAATTCATAAACTTCAAGATAGACTAAGATGAGCTCTCAATTGAGAATATGAGCCATTAATGGGCTCTCTCAATAAGAAGCTCTCTTGTTGAGTGGCTTTGTCTAAATAGATAGGATGTATACTCAAGCTTATTCTTCAAAAAGGGCTTCAAATGGAGTTGGAATTTGGGTGTGGGTGTATGGTTTTGATGTAAAATGGCTTCTTAAAATGGCATTATGACTTTACTTCATGGATTGTGTTAAAATGGCTTGGGAGAGGATTCCTTAAATAGACAAAGGGCTTGAGGGATTGAGGGCTAAGATGCAAGGATGGGAAAAAGCTCGTGGAGGGCTCAGATTGCATGAGAGGAGAGCACATGGATTGTGCTTCCTTCCAGCCAATCAGGGAGTGACACATGTCACAGGGTGAGAGGATGGAGGAAAGGGGAAGGATGAGTCAACAAAGGAGGCTCAAGAGATAAAATCTTCATAAAGACCCTCATAATGGCTTGTAAGAGCAATAAAAGGGCTTGGAAGAGTCATTTATGGCCTAGTGGGCTTCATAAAGTTTTATGGTTGGGATATTTTGAGGGAGATGAGAGGAATTTTGACGTGGGCTTGATTAGGAAGGTTCTAAGCTTGCTTAGGCTTGTGCAAATGATTAGAGGATGGATTAGGATGGTTTAGGATTAGCTTAGGGATAGGCAAGTGGATGGCATTTAATGAGGGTGGGTGAAGGAGGAGATATTTGTTAACTTTGGCTTGGGTTAGTAAGTTTTAACCCATGTTTAGGGAATGTGACAAGGTTAGGAGGGGATTAAGATTAGGTTTAAAGACATCTTCTAGAAGAGTCTAGACTTTAGATGAGGATAAAGACTTTCTAGAATAGTCTAGAATTTCCTAGGATGAGGATGAAGACTTTCTAGAAGAGTCTAGAACTTCTTAAGAGGAGGATAAATTAGATTTTTAAGAAATAAATAAAGTTTTATTTATTTCAAGGGTTTGGGTTGAGGAGATATTTATTAAAACTTTTTTAATAAACATGAGGATTAATATTTAATCTTAATTAAATATTTTGAGTTGGGATTAGGGGTAGGAAATGATGGGATTAGCCTTTAATCAAAATTAAAGAAGGATTAGAAGATTTTGGAAGAGGTTAGTGGTCTTAAGGAAATTGGCCAAGCTTTGGGCAAAAAATATTTTTTAATTTATTTTAGGTTTTTTGGTCAATTTATTAATTAAATAATAAATAAATAAGGAAATAATGTTTAAATAAGATTTAAACATTTTTGAGAGGGATTCCTTAATTAAATATTTTTAATTAAGATAAAGAGATTTAATGGCATAAAAATAAATAAATTAATTAAATAATTAATAAATTAATAAATGATGATGTCATCAGGAATTTTTCAAAAAATAAAAATACTTTATTTTCTAAAGGTTTTTAGGTGTCTACATTATTAGTTCTAAGAATTTTAAGTTTAAAACCATATTGTCTTTCAACATATAACTGAAATTCAATGA
Source organism: Cupressus sempervirens (assembly GCA_028749045.1). Taxonomy (NCBI): domain Eukaryota; kingdom Viridiplantae; phylum Streptophyta; class Pinopsida; order Cupressales; family Cupressaceae; genus Cupressus; species Cupressus sempervirens. The sequence continues at coordinate 34,272,611 of CM053787.1, forward strand.
ATATATCAAGAACTTGATCTTTGCTATGCAAAAAATAGATCCAAGTTCGTCTAGAAAAATCATCAACAAAGGTAAGTGCATACTTATAACCTTGGATGGATTTATTCTCCATGGGGCTCAAAAGGTCACTATGGACAAGGTACAACTTATGAGTTACCCACCATGATTTACCAGTTTGAAAGGACTCCCTATGCATCTTACCACTCATACAACTAGTACAAGCAATCTGAGAAGGAATAATGTGAGCCAAGCCATCAACCATATTTCTTTTTTGCATTAAAGTAATATAATCCAAATTTAAATGGCCAAGTCTTTCATGCCATATATTGAAATCAATGGAAGTATGTAAAGAATATCATGAACTAGCAAATTCATGGAATTTAAATAAGTTGTCATTATCCATTTTGGCATGAGCAATCACTTGTTTAGTTTGAGGATCTATGACATAATATGTATCTTCATAGAATTCAACTTTATAGTCTTGACATAACTTTGAAATGAAAAGAAAATTAGTTTTTAGATTAGGTACATACAATACATCATGCAATTTACCATTAAGAATAGTGACATCACCTAAACCTTCAATTTTACAAGTCTGATTATTTGCTAACTGAATAGGAATGTTAGCGATATTAGGTTGCAGAGAATAAAAAATTTCCTTATGAGAAGTTACATGTTGTGATGCACCACTATCAACAATCCACTCTAAAGGTCTACAAACATTAAAGCTACAAGTAAAAAAATGATGAGAATTGGAACTAGTAGAGTTACCTTTTTTATGATTTGACTTTTTATCATGATTACTATTGTTCATAGGTATTTTATCATTTTGTTTTTTAAAATAGTTATTGACAACATGACCATCTTTGCCACAATAAGAACAATGAGGTTTGGAATTTGAATGATTCCATTGATTATTATTATTATGATTGTTATGTTATTTTTATTATTGTTATTTTCATATTAGATTTATTATTGAAATCATTAGAAGTATTATTATAGTGTTTGTTATTATTATGATTATTATTATTATTTGAACGAAAATTATTACTATTAGAATTTTGAGACATGAATGCATGTTCAGTTGATATAAGAGTACCAAATTGAGTTAGCTTAGCTTCTTCCTATCTTAATAAATTTTTAAAAATCACATAAGTTAACTGAGTAGATAATGTAGGAATAACAAGTTGTGCATGAACATTAGTTATAAACTATTGAAATTGTCTAGGAAGACACTTTTTAAGAATAATATGAATTAACTGAATGTCAGCTAAAGTAACACCTAAACTAACTAGATGACTTTTAATAGCATCAAATTTTAATAAAAATTCATCCATAGTCTTAAAATATGTATACCTAAGATCTTCAAGTTGATCCTGCAACTGTATTTTGTGGGATTCATCTGCACTGTCATACTTGGTTTGCAAAATTAACCAGGTGTCATGAGTTTTAGAATAGTGTGCAATTAAAACATATAAATTTGGAATAATGGAAATACCAATTAAACCTAAAGCTTCTTCATTTTTAAGTTTCCAAGTATCTTTTTGGTCTTGTGTAGCCGTTGAACCAGGTTCAAAAGAAGGATCAATGGCTATCTCGAACAAGTGTTTAAAATGAAATATAAATGAAATATGTGTTTTCCAGGAGTGATAATTAATATGATTAAGTTTTATTTCTAGAATTAAGGTTGACATCTTTATGGAAAAAAAAAATCCCCCTTATAGAAATATGAATAAAAAAAAATTAACTGGAATTACTTAGGAAACTATGATTAAATTTCTAGAAAAAAATGATACAGCCCTACAAAGAAACATTAGAAATAATGATTAATCTAAAAATAATAATGCATAGGTGTTTTAGATAAAAAGGAATAAATTAGAGGCGATTAGAATACTTAAATGATTATAGCCTTAAAACAATGATGCATAAAATGAATGACAGATAGATAGATCCAACTCGGTGTACTTATGATTAAAGTATAAACCAAATTTGGAACAACAGTTATGATACTTATAAATTAAAAAGGTTTGTTAATAAAACCAAGAATTCAAAAAAAATCAAAAAACAAGAGTTATTAATAAACCTGAAAGAGATAAAACAAAAAAACACAAAACAAGGTTTATGAATAAATCCAAGAGTGCTAAAAAAAATGCACCAAAAAAGTTAATTTCTTTTTTAAAAAAAACTCAATGAACACTTAATTAGAAATCGTAATACACTATTCTAAAAATAATGTAAAACACTTAGAAAAATGCAATAAAAGTATTCTGAAAAATAATGACATAAGAAATTAAATAGAATATTTTTAAAAAATGTAATACTTACTTCCTTTCTTTAAAAAAATGTAATAAAAATTGCACCCAACTTTTAATACACAACAACTTAACAATACTTCAGACACATTTTCTCATTGTGGATTGCACAATTTTTGAGAAAAAGGGTCTCTATGATGACCATCAATAGCCTTTAATATGTGCTTTGTAGTAAATTGAAACAATGCTTAAAAGAACCAGGGCTCCATGATAGGGAATTATCATTTGGCTGCTTGGAAAAACTTAATAACCCTACCAAAAGCTACTTCAAGTGGCCCAACTAACCACTCGCATGCTTGGTTATTTTTCCAAAATACGAGAAAAAAAAAATGCACAATCAAATACACATTCATCAGCAATTTCATGAACCTAAAATGCTATTCATTCTTAGATTTTCAACCCAAAAAATGAAAAAAAATGTGTGTCTTAATAGTAGGTTATGGTATTTCTTCAAATACCTGAAGCTCAATATGCCACACAATTAAAAAAAACTAAGCTTTAAAAAAAAAAAGATGCTAAAAAAGGTGAAGGAAAGATCAAAAAAATAGAGAAAGATGGGAAGCTAGAAAATTGAGAAAAAAGAATGGAAAGAATCTAATTTACAAATTAGAGATATTAAAATCTCATATATAAGGAAATATAAATTTTAAATTTTAAAATAGAGATATAGGAAATATTTTAAATAAATAAATAGAGATATAAATTTTAAATTTTAAATAAATAAATAGGAAATGTTATATATATATATATATATAGGTTTAAACTAATCTATTGTATATTCTAAGGTTTTTAAAAATCACACTTAGAATTATGATTTCCTTCAATAATATTAAGGAAAAATAATAAGAGTAATAAATATATATTTAAATATTTAAATTTAAAAAAATTGCACAATTTATCATAAATGAGTGCTATGAAGTAATGCTTCTTGTTTTGGCGGCACACCTTCCAAAACAAGAGCAAAAAAAATTGAAAATTTGAAAGTAAAACCCTTTAGTGGCAAGCCTTCCAAAGAGGGTTAGTAAAAAAATAATTAAAAATAAAACCTGCACACACAAGACGCTAGAATGAGCTAAAAAAATACAACACAAACTTCTTCTCCAAATAAGGTGTGCTCCAATGAATGACAAGCTTCAACACAAAAACATAAAATGAGGATTAGTAACCAAGCTCTGATACCATGAAAGAAATGAAAAGATAGAGCAAGGAATGAAAACAATCCAAGTAAGTTAAGTGTGAAACAATGTTACCATGAGATAAAGCAAAATCCAAGAGCATACACCAAGAAAGTTCAACAATGGAGAGAATGATTTTTAAGGGGAAAGCAAAGAAAAAACCTTGTGAGTATTATGAATGAAGGAAAATGCCTAGAGAAGAGAGAGAAAGAGAGAGAGAGAGAGAGAGAGAGAGAGAGAGAGAGAGAGTGGTGGAGCAAAATAGCTCAATACAATAACATCAAAGTGATGTGTAGAGAAGAAAGAGAAAGGAGCATGTCTTTTAAAGAGATGAGAAAGGAGTTGCATGTGTTTGCATGTGTAACTCCCATTTCTATGAATGTCACATTCATAATAGGTGTGTGCAAAGTGTCAAGATCCTCAGAAGGAGGATAGCCTAAATTCCTTAATAAAGGAATTATAAAAATGAGTTGTCCTCACATGTGGAATAAAGGACAAATAATGACATGTCCTCCACATGTGTACAATAGGACAAACTACATTTAGGGATCCTTGTAATATCCCAATTAAATACATCCAAGTGAAGATTAATGTTTCTAACAACTTACACAATACATCAATGGATAAAAGAGATAAGACAGAATATCATGAATATCTTAGAGGGAAAGGGGATTTATAATGCACATGTCAAAACATGCTAAGGGAATAGAGAAGAATCAACCATTCAAAATATTACAAAATATGTTTTTATAGCTTAAGCACAACTTAGATAGCTTCTATCCAAAGGAAACTCAATAACTCCATTCAAGATTAGAGAGGATAGTTAATGCAAATCTAGGAAAGATCTAATCAAGGCACACATCCAAATGTAGGAAAATCACTTATTCACCAAATAGAGCCCTTGAGAAGATAGAAACATTGGCCATTATCATTCTAAGTAATTAGATAGACCAACAAGTAGAGATGGAGTGTCTCTCTTCATTTATCAGACATGGTGAATGATGAATGTGGTTGCAATAGATTAGATCTACCACCAAAGAGCTTCTTCTTTCATTAGTATGCCAAATCAGCCATGTCATTAGTTAACTAGAGTCAAAGCTCAAGCCTTTCCATGTGGACCAATCATCTTTTACCATTCTGCCACTCTACAAAGTCTTCCTACTTTGACTATCATATATAGTCATGGATTTTCCACCTTTTCTCTAGACTAACATCAAATGGCTACTACTGAGTGAACAAAATATTATTTGAACTACCAACATGATATTTGTGTTGTTGCAACATGAACCTTGACTTATCATGAAATTCCCATGACTATAAAAAAAATTCATTTAACTACCACTACTACTCTCCACCAGGGTCATCCTTACTTCATGTAATTACTACTTCACAACTTAACTCTTTAACTCATCATTGACCCCAACAATCATGCACACAAAGTGATTTGCAGCTTCATCACCTTGACCATGGTTTACAATAAACTCCTTGTGATCATGTGAATGAAGAAGGGTTATAGCATGACAACTCAAACCCTAAGTCAAGATTATAACTATGCAACTAAGTGATAAAGAGAGCTTGCTATATTGCTACTCACAACTAGGTGCTAGCCTTTTAAGCTATGAATCCATGTTGACTATTGGGAAGACTACATTGCACATTTGTACCTCTACTGATAGTTAAGCTATAGACTATAGTAACTAGGAGATAAATGATAGTTTCATAATAATGACTTGAGTCTCTAAAGGGATAAAGCATAAAAAGGCTTGAGACTTAGGATAATAAAGGATAAGCCAAGGTTGAATTATTTTAGGAAACATTTTGAAAACCCTAGGTGTCCATTGAGTGGCTTACCATTTGAATTTGATGTATTGGTGGGAGGGCATCTTTTGGTAACATTTCTAGTGGCTATGAGGGGACACAATTATACTTGGTATATGACTAGTGATTGCTGAAAATCCATTGGATTATGGAGTCTCTAAATTTTGAAAACCTATTGATTTCTTCACTTTTGTTGCATTCTGAGCTATAAAACATGCCCTTCTACCTCTCTAACTCTACAAAAATATTTTGAAACTATCACTCCAAAGGAACAACACAATGTGCACCTCAAACTTCTTGAAAAACAAGAAAGAACTGAAAGAAAACTAACTTTAACTATATACATGAAACAACATCCCACATCAGAAATAAGGTTTAAGATATATCACATTAATTGGAATAGGCAAAATCTCTCCATTGGGCCTACTTAACTCAAAATAATTTTATTGCTTACAACTAAATATCACATAGGAACCACTCCATAATGCATTAAATTTTGAGTGCCTCCTTAGTTTTGCTCTATCTGCATCCCACTTCAGTACAAGATCACCCTCTCTAAAAATTTTGACCTTGGCCTTCCTATCAAAAGTTTTCTTCATTTGTTTTTCATGTGTTTCCAAGGTCTATATTGCTTGGTTTGTCTTCTCTTCCAACTCCATCAAATCTATAATCCTTACTTTCATAGCATCATATTTAATCAACTCCAATTGATGAGCTAGCTCTAGAGAAGGAAACTCTAATGAAATAGGAAGCCTAGCTTCCTTACCATATACAACCATAAATGGAAAATTACCTATATCTCTCTTAGGTGTTATCCTATCATCCCAAAGGGTTGTTTTCAAATTTTGATGCCAACACCTATGATTATCCTCAATAGCCTTCTTTATTATTCTGATAAGATTTTTATTGGATGATTCAACTAATCCATTACCCTAAGGATAGTAGTTAGAAGATGTGCTAAGGTAAATGCCATGATCTACAACCCATGAACATATCAAAGTTCCTACAAATGATTTAGCATTATCTGAAATAATAGTAGAAGGAGCACCAAACCTTGTGATGACTCCATTTAAGAACTCAACAATTGAATTCTTAGTACCATCCTTTAATACAACTACCTATATCCACCTAGTAAAGTAATTTGTAGCAGCCAATATCCATTTATGACCATAACTAGAAGGAGGATTAATAGGACCAATAAAATCTAACATCCATTGGGAAAAAGTTTGATTTACTTGAATGGGACGAAGGGGAAGAGCTGAAAATTTCTACTTGCCTACAAAGAAGGCACATTTTTCACACTTCCTTACATGTCTATGGCAATCATGGAACAAGGATAGCCAATAGTAACCTGTTATCATTATCTTCATCGTAGTGGTTCTTGTTGAAAAGTGGCCACCATTAGGACCATCATGAAACTCCTTAACCATTCTCTCAGCTTGCTATGCATCTATACATCTTAGCAATGCTCCATTGAAGTCTCTCCGTAAGAGAAGACTATCAACTATGGCAGAGGGGATTGACTACAATATGAACTATCTTCTTTTGGCTCTATCCAATCCTTGAGGATATCCATTTCCTAACAATAAGGTCATCATCTTATTTATCCAATTCTTCAAATTCTCATCTCTTGCTTGTTGTTGTCCTATCAATACTAAGGAAAATTCTTCATGTTATTCCTAAGATGAGATCATCTGCTCACACAATCCCTTCCCTCTTACCAACTTAGTGATTTGGATGTCCACATCATATTTCATCACCTTGGTGATCTAACCCAAACTTTTTTCATTAATATCTTTGCTCAAAAGAAAATCCTTGACACTTGCTTGGGGTACTAGAAAATGGATCCTATTTTGGGATAAAATATGTCTAAATTTCTTCAAGGATCTTATGACGACAAGGGCTTGTTTCTCCACATAACTAGTTATCCTCATATCCTTTAATCCCTTCACTAAAGAAGGCAATGGGTTGTTCTTTATTCTTATCATTCAATTCAGTCAAAACAATAGAAATACTTGACTCACCTCCTAAGGTGTAAAGGATGGAATCCTTCTCAAAATTTGGGTTGATGAGAGTAGGATTTGAAGCTATGGCTTCTTTGATTTTTTCAAAACTTTCTTTACTTTCCTTGGTCCATGAAAAGATCATGTTCATCTTGACCATAGTTCTAAGAGGTTTCACCATGGTAGCAAAATTAGGAATGAATCTCCTCATAAAATTTATCCTACCAAGAAAACTTTGTAGACCTTTCTTGTGGTTATTAAGGGAGAGAGAAAGAATTAACTTAGTTATTTTAGGATCAATGGTTAGACCTTCTTTAGATTTAATGTGTCCTAACAACTTCCCTTGGTTAGTGGAAAAGACACGCGTACTTGGATTTAAGGACACACCAAACTCCCTGCATCTTAGGAAGACTTGTCTGAGATGGCTAAAGTGATCTATCACATTCTTAGAATATACTATAATATCATTGAGATTGACCAATACAAATTTTTCTATTGTATTCTTAAAGGCCATCTCCATTTCCTTTTGAAAGGTGGCACCTACATTTGTTAGCCCAAATGACATCTTGTTGTAAGCATAGTTTCCCATCTTTGTGGCAAATGTAGTCTTATATCTATCAACTTCTTTAACCAACACTTGATTTTAGCTTGAGATTCCACCTAGGAATGAGAACCTTTCTAAACTACTAACCTTGGATGGGATTTGTTTCATGGAAGGAAGGGGATGATGGTCCTTAAGGGAGGCTCGGTTAAGATCCCTAAAGTCTGATTTCTCCATTCTTCTTTCTAATAGGGACAAGGTTTGGTACCTAAGAGGAATGTTTGATAGGAAAGATAATATTAGCCTCAATAAATTTAGATAGCTCCTTTATCATCAAGGTTTCAATTTTAGGACTCACTAGCCTTTGCTTTTGTCTTACTAGTTTGGCATTTTCTTTTAAATCTACGGTATGCTGAAATAGACTTGGATCAAAACCCCTTAGATCATCATATGTCCATGCAAAGACATCACTAAATTCTTGACATAGATGAATATAATTTTATTTCTCAACTTTAGTACATACCTTTTCCATGTTTAAGAATCTTCCATCCACAACTATGACTCATATACAATCCTCCTTTCTTACAACAAGGTTCATGCCTCTATCTCTTTCTCAATCATTAGGAGTGAAAGAACTTTCTAAGGTAATTAGACCCTTAGGAAACTTGTTGGAACTGAGATTAATGATCTAATCTCCATACTAATCAAGTAACCTTGACTAAGTTCTATCTAAAAACTCTTATTTATTCTGAAAGAAACTCACAATTTGTGCATCATATTCAAACACCTGTCAATTGACATTACTATCAGGAATAGCAGGCCTAACCACCACTCTATTTTGCTACTTCTTTTCATCCTCAAGACTCTTTGGTACATCATAAGATTCACCCACTACTACAAGTCTATCAACATGTCTATTATATTTTCTAGGGATGCTTTGAATATTAAATACATTTAAATTTTCAAGAAAATCCCATACTCGATGTTTATAAGACTTGAGCAAACCAGTCTTACTGACATTTTTACTTTTCACCTGATGAACAATAAGTTCACTATCTCCATATACACTTAAGGCTTGAATTTCTCTTTTTTGAGAAAGTAGGAGACCTTGAATCAATGTCTCATACTCTACTATATTATTAATACAAATGAATTAAAACCTAAATGGGAAGTAGTACCTTTATAGTGCAGGAGAAATAAACATCAAACCAACACCTAATGTATTCTTATTCCTTGAACCATCAAAATACATACTCCATATCCCACTTGTATCTTCTTTGGTCTTCATAAGGTTACAGACAAGAGCATCCTTCTTTGATATATAATAATTACCAAGGCCTATCTCCACTATTTCTGATATAGGATCAAACTGATATGTACTAGCCCACTCATATAAGAGAAAATTGAGTATGATTGCTAGGGAAGTGGCAGACTCATTTATTATGTCATTTTCATCTATCTCTAGGATGGGCAATTCATATTGATGAGATTTGGAATGTAGGGATCAATTTGATTGAGGGCCAAAGGTTATAATTTAATTGAAGCTTTAGTCCCATATCTTGTTCTAAAAAACATATATGACTAGTCTGAGGATATGTAGCCACCTATTTAGGTCGTGAAATCTCTTGAAAGATAAATGGAAAAGTGTGGGTTAAATTCAGCAACTGATATGTCTTGAACTACAATACAACCAGGGTATATTTGTAGGGCCATTTCAACATTCCTAAGGACTCCTACAATCTTGACAATACTACCATCCAACTACGATATATACCTAAGAATGGGATCATCCTCCATTTCTAAGGCATCAACAACAAACTTAGGCACTATTGAATTTCTAGCCCCTAAATAAATCATGAAATTATGGACTAATTTATCACCTATAATCAAAGAGACATAGAAGGGAGGAGGTATGATTTTCTTACTTATTTCTCTTTCTTTTGCTGGTTGTACAAGACTTGTGGCACTCTCCATGCTAGGGAGCAGATCCTTTGGTTTAATGCTCTCTAACTCTTGCTGCAGAAACTTCTTTTGCATAGGTATAGTAGTAACAAAATCCCACATTGAATGATGCATTATGTGCTTCAATAGAAAACTTGGGGGCTGCATATGTAGAATGTTAAGATGGAGTAACTTGGGGGCTATTCACATCTCCTCTACTATTATTCTACCTTTGCTACTAAGGAACATTTGATTGATCATTTATTGCTTGTACATGAGGTATTGTATTTGATATTGAAGCCTGATTAGGAGGAGAAGGGGTAGCTTCTTCTACAACTCTTATTTTTCTCCTAGTATTGTAAGCACAAGAATCCTAGTTTACATTAAAATTGCTCTTCTACCTGATGATTCATGCAAGAACAACCACCTTGCTAAGAAGCATCAACAGGTTGATTAGCATTGTGTTGTTGGTGAATTCCTTGTTTTGGTATAGTTAAATCCAAGTAAGATTATACCTTCTAACACATGCCATATCCATAGGAGTAGTTACAAGAAGGGCTTAAATCTTGATCTTGAGCAAGATTGTTCTGAGGGACTAAAGCCCCATTTAGGTTGGTATTCGTGGTTTGGGTGTTGTCAATAGGTTTATTCTAATTGTAGGGAACATGACTCTAGTTTGGGGATCTATTATGTATGGGACCTTGATACTGAAGTTGGGGAGGCTTATTATTTCGAGCTTGTTGCCTCTTCATAGTTACAACCTCATTGCTCATTTTTTGCATTATTGCACTATTGTCCTCCATCTTCTTTTCTTGATCTTATAACTTCTTCTCCATACTATAGTGCCTTCTCTAGTTTACATTTCTATTATCATTGGCAAACTCTTTTAGGCTAGTTTTATGTTTGATTATTAGTAGTATTATTTTGACATTATCAGATATTGTTTTACATTTAGTTGATTATATGATGAGAATACTTGGTACTCTATATTTTATGTATGCATCATGATTATTCAATGATTTCAGTAATGAATGATGATTAGTTAGATGGATTATTATGTGATTTCTTATGGATACTTACCCCATACTGCATGTGTATGGTGTGCGTGTATGTTTTCTTTATGTATGGCATTTCTAATGTGGTTAAGGAAGGAAGTCATAGTCACTTGCTAGTTGCAATCTATGCGATGCACCACTTCCTACCATTGTCTATTTAGCTTAGTAAATATTGTGTTTGTACATGCATGGATTTTATGTAGGTTGTAGGTACTAGGTATTGACTTCCCTAAATCGCTAGGATGAGCGTACCCTATTGCATTATCTCAATGGTAAGAGAGGGGAGATAAATTAGGACAAGTATCTAAGTTGACTACCCTCCGAATGCATTGAATAATGTTAATTCATGATTATAACCCTTTAGTTTGACTTTATATGTGTTTTTCTATGATGGGTTTTTGTATTTTGTTTTATGAGTCCTTGGTGATTTTTATATTAATTAAGTTAAATTAAATTATTTAATTAATGATTTAATTTAATGGAAAATTATTATGGTATTTTAATATTTAATTATATTTAATTAATTAGATAAAAAGAATTAAATTTAAAGATAAAACTTAAAAGAATAATTTTAGAATGTAAAAATATTTATTTAATTTAATAATAATATATTTAGAGTTCATTTTTAAATAAATGCTAAATAACATTATTGTTTAAGTTAATAATTATTTTATCTATTGAACATTCGAAAACAAATTAAAAACTGACAAAGATATTAATTTATTAAAAGTTTCAAAATTGTATAATGCCTGCATGAGATTAAAATTTGATAAATTAATTGAAAATGGAAGTCAAGTGAAAATTAAAGAAAGTTAATTTATAATTCAATTAATGTGCATTGAAAAGAGTAAGAAAAGATAATCAAGAGTTAGAGGGTTGTAAGCAAGGAATCGTCTCGAGTGATCACACAATTAGTGCCCTGAATTTAGGAGAGAACTCCTTATCACCAATGGAGGGTTCATTTTCAAGGGATGAAATTTTTTGGGAAGGAACTATGAATTTTGGAAAAGGAAGGAATTTTCAAAAGGAGAAGGTTCTAAGAGGAAGAATTTCTCTACAATTGTCTTGGGCGTAGTGATTAGCATCAAAGTCTAGGTAGACGCATGTGATTATTTGCTCAATTTAATTATACTCTTTTCTTTTCCTATCTTCATCGTGACTATTGAATGATTATTTGAAGAATTCTTGCGATGAATGTTTTAGTATTGTGTATTTCTTGTATATATGTTAAATCCTCTATATATGGGAAGATTAAAAGATCCATACAACCCTCTTACAATAGATTTAAAAATGAGAAAACTAATTGGGGAGGGTTTTGAAATTAAAAAGGAAATTTAAAGAGAAAATTCAATTGGTTGGTCGGATTTTCTCTACCAGATTAATGTTGAAAACAATTATTAAAAAAAAAAGTTTTAAAAGAGAGGGTTTGTTTTATAAATTTTATATATTCATAAAAACTTATAAAATAAATTAATTTATTAAAAATGTTATTTAAATAATAATATTTAAAATATATATATACATATTTTTGGAGGAGGCATGATTTACTCCACCCCACCACATACCTCTTCGCGGCTTAGCCACTATCTACGTACACAAACCCTGCTACTATACACGGCAAAAATTATTACTACTGGTGGTGGTAGCAGCCAAGGCTGCGACTGCACAACTATGAATAAAAGTTGGCGGGCTTTATTAAAAAATGCCTCAATTTTTTAATATAATGTTTTTAAAATAATATAAATTTTATAAATTTATTTAATATAAACTTTTTAAAAATTGTTTATTAAAATTTAATAATATTTAATTGTTAATTATTAATTATTAATTTTAATTAATGAATTTTAACTATTAATAATTATTAATTTTAATAAATCATTAATGATTGGTAATTTAATTAGTTTTGTATAATTATAAATTAAATTATTTAAATTTGATTTAATTTTATTTAATAAATTCGTAAGATTTATTTAATTATTATTAATAACTTTGATTTTTAATAAATTTATAAAATATTTTATTTAAAATCAATAGGTATATTTTAATAATTATGTAAATACTTATCCTAGGAGTATTTTAGAAATTGTCTTAAAATCAATTAGGGGTAATTATGTTTTCCTTCTGAATATTAAAATGGGCTAATCATAAGGGTGAACTAAGCAATTTATTTACTAAAAGTATACATTAACTAGAAACCAAACCCTTACATTAACTCAATGATATGATTCTAAAACAAAACAAACTATAAGACTGTTTTGTGTTTTGTGTGTTGTCTATGCTTTTGGGTTTCAAGGTTTGACCTAGTCTTGACAAGTCTTGGGCTATTACTAGAGGCTTGAGTGTTATGTGTTTATGATGTCATGTTGATGTTTTGATCTTGATCTTTTTAAAAACCCAACCATGGTAATGTGATGGTATGCTTTATGATATGTTTGCATTTATTGTTCATTATTGCTCTCCAATGTTCTTGCATGAAGCTAAGGTGATTGTTATTAGATATTTGACTTAACCATCTTGAGTCTTCGATCAATATTTTTGGGATGCTTTCTAGTTTCTCATAGAGAACTGATGTGATTATTGTTAATTATCTTTTGATGCTTTCTAGCCACTTGTATAGGACTGAGGTGATTTTTATATGATTCTTTGATTAATGTTTTTATGAGCCTAGGATAGGTTATCTATATGCAATGTCAGAAAGTGGCTTGCAATGGGTGTTGGGGCCCTAAGTGGCTACCAAGGTAACCCTTTGTAAGTTGTTTAATAAGTGAAACACTACACTAAATGGGAATAAAATGAACCTAATAAGAGTTTGTATGTTCTTGTCCATGCCTTGAGTGGTAGTATAGACTAGGATGGGAGTAGAGAGAACACTTGGTTGCGACCTTGCATCCGTAGTATGCCTTGTTAGTAAGAGAGGATACTAGTGGTTGCATAGGGATCACTAGGGTCTGAGGTCCTGAGAGATTGTCAGGGTAACTCTAGCATGATTTGTGAGACAAAACTTGCCCACTTATATAGTAGGTTTCCTATGTGTCTTTATATGCCTCTGGGTCTAGATGTCTATCTATCTTAGAACCTTTGAGTTAGATTGCTTTTAGGGTTTCCTGGACTTAAAGTGTACTTTTGATATTTGGTTTAATATCCTACTTGGGACTTGAGATTATCTCCTCGACATGTTGGGAGAGGGCCATTTAGGTTCCATGCAATTGGGTGGTAGTTCTTTTTACTCTTACCGTTGAGATCTATCCATTGCTATAGTGGCTGGAGTTTCCTTATCTACATTTCCTTTCATTCTATCTTTGTATCATTATGATGGATATTTATATCTTTTATGATGGATTGATATATCATGTATGGTGGATGGTTTCATTTATTTTATTGCACTTGTATCATGGATCTAAGGAGGAGGATGTATTTCTAGTTCTACATATGTATATGCTTTTAGCCTTTCATACCCTGTGACATGTACAGTGGATGATTGAGCATTTCAAATTTCATTTTCCAAGAGGCATTTAGAACAAATGTATATTATTTAAATGGACATTATACTTTTAAATTATTCCTTCATATGGATGTGGTATTTTGTGGACTTGGTATTTATTAAATTTAAATGTGATTCAACATCTTGGGATCCTTAAGAAATGTAACCTATTATGTATGCCTATAGATGATTGTATGTTATTACTTCCACTACTTTATGTTTGATGTGTATGTTATTCTTCCTATTCAATTTTTTTTTTCCAAACTTAGTAAGACTTTAGGTTATTTCTTTTAGATCCCTTGGCAGGGTGTTACATTTGGTATCAAAACCTAAGTTTCTACATTGGGAGCTCTAGGTATATTGGAATGCTACTAGTTGTTAACTAGTTGAAACCTAAAATGAAATTTAAACTATTATGTATATCTATATCAAACTAAAACTTGAACTAGTTGAACTAAACACATAGCCTAAAAATTTTAGTTGTATATTTTCAAACTTGAACTTTTAGACTTCAAAACTAAAATACACTAATATCTAAATTTAGGTGAAATTGAAACTTGAGCTTATTCTATTTTCAAAACATGTCTTTTATCTATGCTTTATCGCAGTATATTTTATGGTTATTACATCATCTTGTATCTTGTTGTAGGATGGTATCTAGGATGAGATCTTAAGTTAGAGGTCATAGCCTAGGTTGTTGTAGAGGCCATGGATGAGGCAAAAACATCAACATACATGATTCTATACATGAAGGCCTTAATCAGGAAGAGGGTAGGGAAGAGCATGTTAGTGAGCATCAGGAAGAGAAGCATAGAGAGTAGTATACTAACTCAAAGGAAGTTGACTTTAGGAAAATGATGAAAACCATCATTGATCACCTACCTCCTCTTTAGGGTGTTGGTTAGGATAGGGCTCATCAGGTAGGACATGAGCATAGACCTAGATCTAGAAGCCCTTCGAGGGATCAATTGTATCTACTTAGATGAAGGACCTTTAGAGGTCCAAGGTCAAACTCTTTAATGGGTTGGGATCAAGTTATGTAGTTGAGCAGTGGCTTATTGCTCTTGATAAGGTTTTTGCTATTTAGGACTTTGATAGTAATGTCAAAGAAAGGTTTTCTATCACCAACTTGGAAAAATTTGGAGCCACTTGGTGGACTATTGAGGAAAAGAAGCTGGGCATAGACATGAATAGTGTCACATGGGAGTTATTCTTGGAAAACTTCTATGAGACATTCCTACTAGAGGAATGGAAACAACATAGAGTAGATGAGTTCCACAACCTAAGACAATTCACTATGACTGTCGTAGAGTATGAGTGCAAGTTCTATGAGCTCATGCCCTTTTTAGGAATTAGTGACAACCCAACACAATTGGAACAACATTTTATTAGAGGCTTGAAAACCCATCTAGTTGGGTATGTTAAGGTGTTTGAACCTAAAAGCCTCAAGGATATGGTACATTAAGTTGTTCTTGTGGAGTAGAGTGTTAACCTAGGACATGGGGGTTTTGTAGGAGCACCTTCAGCATCAAGGCCTAAGGGTAACCACAACTCTGATGGTAATAGGAAACCTCCTTCTGGGGGTAATCAGTAGTAGGGAGGATCTTACCCTCCAAATCAGGGTGATGACAGTGGTTCTATCTCTAAAAACTACTGCAATGCATAATGCAATAGGTGCAACATTTATGATCAACCATCTCAGAGTATTTAGTCTTATCCCATTGGGATAGTGTTCAGTAGTCTAGTGCACCTAGGATGTAGAGGAGTTTTGACAAAGAGTTTTTAACATGTAGACAATGTGGACACAAGTCATCCCATTGCCCTCAAGGGAAATCACAATTCTTAGGCCAAAGACCTATAGCTTCAGAACCTATAGTTGGAGACATGGGTAGATCCTAGAGAGGGCTTTTAGTGGAGTCATATCCTCCTATAGGGGGAAAGGGTCCAATGGGACCCACATAGTGAGTTCTTTAGTGCTACCATTCTTGTAGGCTTCCAGGAGTAAGCCTAAGTCTAGGGGAGGTGGATGTAGTGCCTGCCCTAGTTTACATTTATGTTATCATCGCTAAACTCTTTTAGGCCAATTTTATGCTTGATTATTAGTAGTATTGTTTTGAGATTATCATATATTATTTTACATTCAGTTGATTATATGATGAGAATACTTGGTACTCTATCTTTCATGTATGCATGATGATTATTTAGTGATTTCAGTAATGAATGATGATTAGTTAGATGGATTATTATGTGATTTCTTATGGATACTTACCCCATACTACATGTGTATGGTGTGCATGTATGTTTTCTTTATGTATGTCATTTTTGATGTGGTTAAGGGAGTCGTAGTCACTTGCTAGTTGGGATTTACATGATGCACCACTTCCTTCCATTGTCTGCTTATCTTAGTAAATATTATGTTTGTACATGTGTGGATTTTATGCAGGTTGTAGGTACTAGGTATTGACTTCCCTTAATTGCCAGGATGAGCGTAACCTATTGCATTATCTCAATGGTAAGAGAGGGGAGATAAATTCTTGAGTCCAAATCTTAAACCTTTAATCCATTTGTCCTAGAAAATTAGGAAAAGTATCTGAGTTGACTACCCTCTGAATATGTCGAATGATGTTAATTCGTTATTATATCCCTTTAGTTTGATTTTGTATGTGTTTGGGTTTTCGAGTTTTGTTTAATGAGTCTGTGGTGATTTTTCTATTAATTAAGTCAAATTAAATTATTAAATTAATGATTTAATTTAATGGAAAATTATTATGGTATTTTAATATTTAATTATATTAAATTAATTGGGAAATTAATTAAAGATAAAACTTAAAAGAATAATTTTAGAACGTGATAATATTTATTTAATTTAATAATAATATATTTAGAGTCCATTTTTAAATAAATGCTAAATAATATTATTATTTAAGTTAATAATTATTTTATCAATTAAATATTCAAAAATAAATTAAAAAGTGAGAAAGTTATTAATTTATTAAAAGTTTCAATATTACATAATGTGTGCATGAGATTAAAATTTAATAAATTAATTGAAAAGAGAAGTGAAAATTAAATAAATTTAATTTATAATTCAATTAACGTGCATGAAAAAGAGTAAGAAAGGATAATCAAGAGTTATAGGGTTGTGAGCAAGGAGTCCTCTCGGGTGATTGCACAATTAGTGCCCTGAATTTAGGAGAGAACTCCTTATCACCAATGGAGGGTTCATTTTCAAGGGATGAAATTTTTTGGGAAGGAACTACAAATTTTGGAAAATGAAAGAATTTTCAAAAGGAGAAGGTTCTAAGAGGAAGAATTTCTCTACAATTGTCTTGGGCATAACAATTAGCATCGGAGTCTAGGTAGATGTGTGTGATTATTCACTCAATTTAATTACACTCTTTTATTTTCCTATCTTCATCATGATTGTTGAATGGTTATCTAAAAATTCTTGCGATGAATGTTTCAATATTGCATATTTCTTGTATATATGTTAAATCCTGTATATCCTGGAAGACTAAAAGATCCATACAACCCTCTTGCAATAGATTTAAAAATGAGAAAATTAATCAGGGAGGGCTTTGAAATTAAAAAGGAAATTTAAAGAGAAAATTTGATTGGTTGATCAAATTTTCTCTATCAGATTAATGTTGAAAACAATTATTAAAAAAAATATATTTTAAAAGAGAGGGTTTGTTTTATAAATTTAATATATTCATAAAAACTTATAAAATAAATAAATTTATTAAAAATGTTATTCAAATAATAATAAAAAATTTAAAATATCTATATCTTTTGGGAGGAGGCAAGTTTTTCCCCACCCCCCCACTTACCTCTTTGTGGCTTAGTTGTTGTCTGCGTATGCAGACCCTGCTACTATACATGATAATAGTTATTACTATTGCCAGTAGCAGTAGCTAGGGCTATGACCACACGACTATGAATAAAAGTCGGTGGGCTTTATTTAAAAATGCCTCAATTTTTATATATAATGTTTTTCTAAATAATTAAATTTTTATAAATTTATTTAATTTAGACTTTTAAAAAATTGTTTATTAAAATTTGATAATATTTAATTATTAATTATTATTTTTAATTAATGAATTTTAACTATTAATAATTATTATTTTTAATAAATCATTAATGATTGGTAATTTAATTAGTTTTGAATAATTATCAATTAGATTATTTAAATTAAATTAAATTAAATTTAATAAATTTGTAAGATTATTTAATTATTATTAATAACTTTTATTTTTAATTACATTATAAAATGTTTTATTAAAAATCAATAGGTATATTTTAATAATTAATAAATACTTGTCTTGGGAGTATTTTAGAAAATTGTCTTAAAATCAATTAGGGGTAGTTATGTTTTCCTTCCAAATATTAAAATGGGTTAATTGTAAGGGTGAATTGAGGAATTTATTTACTAAAAACATACATTAACTGAAAACCAAAACCTTACATTAACTCAATGATATGATTCTAAACCAAACCAAACTATAAGACTATTTTGTGTTTTGTGTATTGTTTATGCTTTTGGGTTTCAAGTTTTGACCTAGTCTTGACAAGTCTTAGGTTGTTACCAGAGGCTCAGGGGTTATGTGTTTGTGATGTCATGCTGATGTTTTGATCTCAATCCTTTGAAAATCCAACCATGGTAATGTGATGGTATGCTTTATGATATGTTTGTATTTACTATTCGTTATTGCTTTCCAATGTTCTTGCGTGAAGCTGAGGTGATTGTTTTCAGATATTTGACTTAACCATCTTGATTCTTCGATTAGTATTTTTGGGATGCTTTCCAGTTGCTCATAGAGAATTAATGTGATTATTGTTAATTATCTTTTGATGCTTTCTAGTCACTTGTATAGGACTGAGGTGATTTTTATATGATTCTTTGATTTATGTTTTTATGAGCCTAAGGTAGGTTATCTATATGTAATGTTAGGAAGTGGCTTGCAATAGGGGTCAGGGCCCTAAGTGGCTATTAGGGTAACCCATTGTAAGTTGTTTAATAAGTGAAAACACTACACTAAATGGGAATAAAATTAACCTAATAAGAGTCTTTGTATGTTCTTGCCCATGCCTCAAGTGCTAGTATAGACTAGGATGGGAGTAGAGAGAACGCTTGGTTGTGACTTTGCATCCGTAGTATGCTTTGTTAGTATGAGAGGATACTCGAAGCTGCATAGAGATCACTAGGGGCCTGGGTTCTTGAGAGACTACTAGGGTAACCCTAGCATGACTCATGGGATGACACTTGTCTTCTTACATGGTAGGTTTCCTACATGTCTTTGTATGCCTCTAGGTCTAGATGTCGATCTATCTTAGAACCTTGGAGTTAGATTACTTTTAGGGTTTCTTGGACTTAGAGTGTACTTTTGATATTTGGTTTATTATCCTACTTAGGACTTGAGACTATTTCCTCAGTGTGGTGGGAGTGGGCCATTTAGGTTCCACGCGGTCAGGTGGTAGTGCTTTTTACTCTTACCATTGAGATTCGTCTATTGCTATCATGGCTGGAGTTTCCTTGTTTGCATTTCCTTTCATTCTATCTTTGTATCATTATGATGGATGTTTATATCTTTTATGATGGATGGATATATCATGTATGGTGGATGGTTTCATTTATTTTATTATACTTGTATCATAGATCTAAGGAGGATTTTCTACATATTTATATTCTTTTAGCCTTTCATACCCCATGAAATGTATTTTCAAAAAAAATGTATAAATGGACATTGGACTTTTAAATTATTCTTTCATATGGATGCGGTATTTGATGGACTTAGTATTAATTAAGTTTAAATTTGATTCAATGTCTTGGGATCCTTAAGAAATGTAACTTGTTATGTTTTCTTATAGATGATTGTATGTTATTGCTTCCACTACTTTATGTTTGATGTGTATGTTATTCTTCTTGTTCAAAAAAAAAGTTGGCAAACTTAGTAAAACTTTAGGTTATTTCTTTTGGATCCCTTGGCAGGGTGTTACACATACTCTACATTAGAATCTGCACACTAGTACAAAAACAACAATATATAACTAAATAAACTACTAAAAATTGTAGCTAGGTGACTAATTTTGATCACCTAACCAATGGTAGTTTATTGCCAGACATTTATCTGCCAACCAAATTTATGACCAAACTAGTTTTATCATTGATTTAGTCATTTATTATTGTTACTTGGTAGTTTATATGGTAATTTTGGTAGTTTATTTGGTAGTATATTTGGTAGTTTTTTGGGGAGTATATTTGGTAATTTTTTGGGTAGTATATATGGTAGTTTATTTGATAGTTTATTTGGTAGTATATTGGGTCATTTATTTGGTAGTATATTTGGTATTTTATTTTTAAAAATATTTGGTAGTTTATTTGATATTTTATTTAATCATTAATTTAGTCATATTAAGGTATGATAAAATTGAACCATGATCCTCCTACTTATAAAGTAGGTGCTCTTCCATTGAGCTAGTACCCTTTAAAGAAAAATACAAAAAAATGACAAATTTGTCTTCCCAACATTAGATCTACCATGATCATGGTCACTATAACATGATATACTCTTCTCAAAAAACACAAACTTTTAGTTATTATGAAAAACAATAATCTAAATCTTTATCAATAATAATTCAACAATTTTAAATTCTTCTATTCAAGCATTTTAAAATTATATTTCATGTCAATTACACTTCTCTAAATTATTATAGTGATAGACTCCTATAAAATATAATTTGGAGCACTTTGACACACACAAGTATTGTTTCTTATGCTAACTTCTTAGGAAAAAAGATACAAATGATTATGTAATTTATGTCAGGAAAATAGACCTTTGCATTAAATAAAAACATCAAACCCCATTAAAAAATCACATCTATTAAAAACTATGAAACGTGATCAATTGAAATACTCATGTTTTAACATATGGAGGTGACAAATGATCAAATATTTCCTCTTCCTTATGCTTAGATGGGTGTTAAAAGTGTTCATTACACCTAATGTTGACATTTATTGAACCTTAGTCTAAAAACAACATAAAAATAGGAATTTGATAAAAATAAGGCACACATAAAGAAAGTTTTTATCAATGATCTATAATTAAGATATTACTAGTAATAGGGAAAGTGGTGCCAATTCATAAATGTAACAAAGAACTAAATAATATGTTTTATGATAAATTTCTTAAAAAAACCTATAACTAAAGGAAATAATGGACTAGGAAAAATCAAAACAAAGATAAGGTTTAGGAAATATAAGCTTTGCAAAGACAAGATTCAAAACCTTGGTTAAATCATTATTAGCCTAATAAGAATATTAGGGACCATCAAGAAGGTCTTAGCCTAAACATCTTGTATTACCAACATCTCCTTATCCCTCCATGCTATTGCAGTTTAACAATCCAGAGAAAGAACAACAATAGGACTAACTCATTAGAAAACCCATGAATCTTGAGGCATGAAAATTGACATGAAATACAGATTTCAAAATGAAAGATGATATCTTACCTTTGTAAGTGATGACTTTACTAGTAGTTTCTACAAGAGACAAAGGAGCTCTACCATCTCAATCTATAGCCTATCAATCTATAGCTTCATGGTAATCCCTAAACTAGATGTATCATTTCCAATTTCCAAAATGCAAGCGTATACAATGAAAAATAGTATAACTATTGTTAATGCATACAAGTTGTAGTAGATTCTCTAGTTTGTATAAATTCAAATTATGCAAATATTTAAATTTCAAGTAGCTCTTTATATGGTAATCTTATACATTTCACTTACTAAAACTTAGCAATACCTTAATTTATCTTTGTATTGACATTTGGTATGTTTGGTAGGATTTGGTGACTAATTTTTTATATTTTTATTAGTTGTGTTATTTCTAGGACAATTCAATTTATAAAGATATGATGAATCATTTTAAAGCTAGCAACATAGAAGAATAAACATGGAAGTAAGTGGATAGAGTTATGCAACAAAGTGAGTTGGGATTTGAGGATTATGGAGAGTCAAGTATACCATCTTCTACAAGATATATTTCCTTTCCCATGAAGGTGCCTTCCATTCTTTAAAAAAAAAAATAGTGATTAACTAATTGCTAGTTGGCAAGACATTCCAATTAAACTTTGGGATATAAATTTAGGTTCCTTGATAAGTACATTACATGGTTTCCTTGGTGCTTTTTTGGATCTTGGTGTCTTTGGTGACAATTGATTTAACCTAGGAGCTAGCAATGGTCACAAATTTTATCTATGGGATGCATAGTCTAGTCATGTTGTTCATACTTTAACAAGTTATTCAAATAAGGTTTGTGCTATATATGCTAGAAAATTTTCAAATAGGAAAGTTATAAGTACTACTCATGATCAGCCAATAAAGGTTTGGGATCTTCATAAAGGGTTTGTGGAAAACACCGTCATTTTCCACAACTAAAATTTTGTGTCCTTAACTATAGATGAGAAATACATATATTTAACACATGTGGATGGTCATCTTTGTTTTTGGGATACATGAACTAGAAATTTATTTAATGAAATTACTACTTGTGTTTCAAGAATAACATTGGTTGCATTATCATGCAATGGTTATTTTGTTCTCACAAATGTCTAGGATGACTTGCACAATCTTTTTGATGTTCAATCATTAGAACTTTTAGCTACTTTTAGAGTATAGGGTCACAGACTAATGCATGTTGAATCCATAGTGCCACAAATACTGGGGAAACAAATTTCTAAAATTTTCAATGAGCTTGAGGGAGTAACATTTTCTCTTGAATAATTAGAAAAGGAAGTACATATATTACATCCTTTCGTCTTTATACTAGACATTGCCTTTTATATTTGAGAGATTTAAACTACCCCTTGATTCATGGTTTCCTTAGCTAGATGCTAATTTCATAATTTATAAGACATGGGTCATTCATCTTGTCATATTATTGATATGATAAAATATTCAATAAATAAGAGCTTTGGAGAGCTTGAGTCCCTGCCTTTTGCAAGGGGTAGAAAGTAGATGAGATAGCTTGAGTTTTCATCTTACATGATATATTTAGAGTTATTAACAACTCAATTTGGAATAACATTACCAAATTATAAATGATTCATAAGAAAAAATTAAGAAGGAATTATATTACCAAATTATTAGTTATTGGTATGTAAAAACTAAGAGGGAAACATTACAAAATTACTTGTGATTTGTGTGCATAAATTAAGAGTGAAAAGACAATGTTATATAACATCATATTAACATTTAAAACATATGGCATAAGTATATGAGTCACAATGTATTTTTTGAGTATTATAAATAGATATTATTTTTTAAATTAACATTAACATAGAATAGCTAACATGTTATCATGTCAAATATTTATAACTACCACTACAAAAAGAAATAAGTATATGTTGATAATTCTTTATATTATTAAGACTAAATGTATTTTGACCTAATGTCTGTATATGCTAAATCTATATTCATAGTGATTTAATAATAATAGAACTAAATTTCTATTGTTCACATTACAAAAAATCTTTTAAATTTCTTCATAGAATAAGTAGTGAGATATAATAAACAAAACTAGTTGAGGAGTGTGGAAATAACATAAAAATAAGTGTTAAAGAAAAGAGTTTTTCTGAAAATATAAATTGGAAATTATTTTTTATAGTAATGAAAATAAGATTTCATTGATTTATGTTTAGTATTAAAATATTTATTGTTATTAGAAAGTTCATTTTTTATTTGATATATAAACATGAGTTTGTACTAATAATTTTATATTTGATTGATATATAAAGATGAGTCAGAGTGTGTTTATTGATTGATATGTGCAAACCTTTCCCCATTTCAATATCCCTCATATCTCAATGGAGTAATTGGTGTCAGTTGATTAAGATTTAGGATGCAAGCACAATAAATAAATTCCAACACAATCTTGGTCATCTTAACACCCTTTTCCAAACTGGTGATCTTGATGACATAGTTTTATGTCCAAGCCATTGTTCTGACCCAATGATTTGTTCTCGAAAAGCACCTTAGTAGGATAGCCAATTATCTTTAGTTGCTCTAGGTCAGCTAAATTCAAGAGATTTGAGTATGCAAGGTTTTTTCTTATCATCTAATCAAAAGACTATGATCAACTTTGTGCATACTCTTTATTGGATCATGGACTTTTTTCATTAGGTTTTTAATTGTTCAAATGCATACTTGTTAGATGCCCTAGGTTCTTCTCTAGACCTTATTTTAGTGTCAGTTCCAAAGCTTATAGCTTCACCTGAATATTGCACATCTTTGGACTTAAGCTCACCCCAGCTTGTTAACTTACAAAATAGGTGTTTCTCTCTAACTATAAGTCCTATTCGACTGCTACAACTTCACCCACCTTTTTCCAAATTGATGTCCCATGAAATTGGTGATCAAATTATCTCAAAAATTGCCACATCCATTATCTTTAGCATTGCAAGAGAAGAAGACATTACAAATGAGGAATATAATTCGCCTGTGATTGACAATTTGCTTAGAGAATTTAAATTTTGGAATAGTTTGGTTTAGGGTCTAAATTTGGCTAATAAAAGTCCTATGGGGATTGTATATGAGCAATGTTAGTATGCTAATAGAAACCAAATTTAAATAAAACTTCTACAAACTAAACAAAATTCATAAACTTCAAGATAGACTAAGATGAGCTCTCAATTGAGAATATGAGCCATTAATGGACTCTCTCAATAAGAAGCTCTCTTGTTGAGTGGCTTTGTCTAAATAGATAGGATGTATGCTCAAGCCTATGCTTCAAAAAGGGCTTCAAATGGAGTTGGAATTTGGGTGTGAGTGTATGGTTTTGATGTAAAATGGCTTCTCAAAATGGCATTATGACTTTACTTCATGGATTGTGTTAAAATGACTTGGGAGAGGATTCCTTAAATAGGCAAAGGGCTTGAGGGATCAAGGGCTAGGATGCAAGGATGTGAAAAAGCTTATGGAGGGCTCAGATTGCATTAGAGGAGAGCACATGGATTGTGCTTCCTTATAGCCAATCAAGGAGTGACACATGTCACATGGTGAGAGGATGGAGGAAAGGGCAAGGATGAGTCAACAAAGGAGGCTCAAGAGATAAAATCTTCATAAAGACCCTCATAATGACTTGTAAGAGAAATAAAAGGGCTTGTAAGAGTCATTTATGACCTAGTGGACTTCATAAAGTTTTATGGTTGAGATATTTTGAGGGTGATGAGAGAAAATTCGACTTGGACTTGATTAGGAAGGTTTTAAGCTTGCTTAGGCTTGTGCAAATGATTAGAGGATGGATTAGGATGGTTTAGGATTAGCTTAGGGATAGGCAAGTGGATGGCATTTAATGAGGGTGGGTGAAGGAGGAGATATTTGTTAGCTTTGGCTTGGGTTAGTAAGTCTTAACCCATGTTTAGGGAATGTGACAAGGTTAGGAGGGGATTAGGATTAGGTTTAAAGACATCTTCTAGAAGAGTCTAGATTTTGGAGGAGGATAAAGACTTTCTAGAATAGTCTAGAATTTCCTAGGATGAGGATGGAGACTTTCTAGAAGAGTCTAGAACTTCTTAGGATGAGGATAAATTAGATTTTTAGGAAATAAATAAAGTTTTATTTATTTCAAGGGTTTGGGTTGAGGAGATATTTATTAAAAAAAATTTAATAAACATGAGGATTAATATTTAATTTTAATTAAATATTTTGAGTTGGGATTAGGGGTAGGAAATGATGGGATTAGCCTTTAATCAAAATTAAAGAAGGATTAGAAGATTTTGGAAGAGGTTATTGGTCATAAGGAAATTGGCCAACTTTTGGGAAAAAAAATAAAATTTTTATTTATTTTAGGATTTTTGGTCAATTTATTAATTAAATAATTAATAAATAAGGAAATAATGTTTAAATAAGATTTAAACATTTTTGGGAGGGATTCCTTAATTAAATATTTTTAATTAAGATAAAAGGATTTAATGGCATAAAAATTAATTAATTAATTAATTAAATAATTAATTAATTAATAAATGATGATGTCATCGGGAATTTTTTAGAAAATAAAAATACTTTATTTTCTAAAGGATTTTTAGGTGTTTACATTTTGCCCCTCTTTGATGTGATGCCGCAAGTGGCATGACATCAAAGATAAGAAAATAAGATGCCCAAGGCTAGAGCAGAAGAGGAGAGAATGGACTATGAGATGCCCCCTCAAGAAGGCAGCGGGGAGAGAAAGCGAGGCTTGGTGGCTTCTTGAAAAATACAAGAATCTGGGATGAGCAAGGAGACTCAAATTGGATTAAGAGAAGAGGTTTAGTTAGCTCAAACTCTTACTTATGGGAGAATGATAAAGGGAGA
This sequence comes from Cupressus sempervirens, assembly GCA_028749045.1. Lineage (NCBI taxonomy): Eukaryota > Viridiplantae > Streptophyta > Pinopsida > Cupressales > Cupressaceae > Cupressus > Cupressus sempervirens. Next base: position 34,299,285 of record CM053787.1, read on the forward strand.
ATCAGAGGCACAAGAGGAAGCAAGCTTAAGATCTCAGGGATTGCAGAGGATGAAGGAGCAGAGCGCTATAAAAAAGAATCCAGGATAGGGAGATGGATGAGGGGATTATAAGGATGATGCAACAGGATTTCAAAGAGTTAGATTGGCGGAAGATGGGTTTCAGAGATCCCTAGGACTAGGATTGTGGATCTCGAAAGATGAGGCTTAGTGGGTTGATTTGGATTGGTGGATCCCTAAGACTAGGATTGTGGATCCCTAAAGCTAAGAGTGATGATTGATTCAAAGAGATACTGATGCATCAGCTGGGGTAGGAGAGACGGATGCTGGATATGGATGGGGGATAATGGAGATGAAGGAAAACCATTGAAGCTTTTTGAGCGGGGGGATACTTCAAAGAGAAGTACCACCATGTAGTTGAGCACTAGATTTGCTATAGGACTATTGGTTAATTGCCAAGGTTACGAAGAACATCAAGGCCTTTTCAGCAACCGTCCAAAGGACTGACAAACTAACTCAAAACAAACACACAAGGATTGCCCCAGCATCACACATGAATCCTAGAGGAAGCAGCGTGGAAACGACACTGGAGAACCCACAAGCAGAAAAGAAAAACAAACGAAAGACCTGATCAAGACCTTACGCTCTAATTGCCCCATTCGCAGCATACCATGATATGGAAGATCGTGGCAACCTTGAGGAGGGAACAAGGAGATTGCTTGGAAAAGATACTTCAAGACCCAAAAGGGAAGATCCCAAATCAAAAGAAAGTGAAAATCCAAAAGAGAGCCGTTTGCCAACGAGATGGGTAGAACAAGGCACTAACGGACCAAGATCAGACATGAGGAAAGCTATATCCTGCAAGGACCTATTGGAGAGCACCGAAGCTGGTGGATTTGGATGAGTGATGCATCTGGCAAGCTGAACTAAGAAAGATAACACTTTGGTGACAGGAAATCTAGCTAAAGGATGCGTTGGAATAGCTAACCAAGATGTGTGATGGGTGCAAGATGCTGATCAAGGACGAACTAACATGAACACTGGATAGATACAATGGTACTAAGTTAAAGAGGATGTACAAGCTGATGGACCAAGATATGTTACAAATGTACAAGTTTGTTCATGTTTTGGTTTTTGTGAGATGGAAATGTTTGTGAAGGATGGGATGTCTATAATAGGTGATAGGTGGATAGGTAGATGGTTTGTGAAAAGCTTAAGGAAAATGGAATTCTTTGGGTGCATGTGATAGGATACAAGCTAGGATACAAGATTATCTACAATTTGGAGTATCGTACAAGCTTTGGACAAGATTTGGATATACAAGGTATGGTACAAGATTTACAAGGTATAATACAAGCTTTGGTACAAGATTTACAAGCTGTACAGGAGGTATTTACAAGCTTCATCAGATTTTGGATATTTGGTTGGAACACCAAGGGAACAAGCAAGTGTGTCTTATGGGATGGTGGGTAAATGGATGAGGGATAGGATAGTGATAGATAATGGATTAGTCTTTAGTACACAAGGCGCCTGAATTACCAGGTTTTCACCAAGGTACCTATCCAAGGTGCTTGAATTGCCAAGTTTTCACCATTGGACGCTTATTTCTCTTTACTATTTTTTTTTTTTTTGTATTTTTCAAAAGCTTGGTATACCAAGAATCTTCAAGCATAGAACTTCTTGAGATGAATGATGTTAGTAGGATCATTCAAGAGTTCTCCTTCTGGTGTAGATAGCTGATAAGCTCCAGAGCCAAAGGAAGCAGTGACAACATAAGGACCAAGCCATGTAGGTTCAAACTTTCCTTTCTTTTCTCGATCTACTTGGACTTTCATGTTTTCTTTAAGGACCATGTCACCTGGCTGAAAGTGTCGTGGAAGCACCTTCTTGTTGAAATTCCTTTTGAGACAAGTTTGATAGACTGTGAGATGATCATAGGCTTGTTGTCGCTTCTCGTCTAAGAGATCTAGCTGGGTGAGCCGAGCTACTCTATATTCTTCATCTGATATTTGCCCTTGCAAAGATATGCGCAAGGAGGGAAGTTCAACCTCTATAGGTAGTACTACTTCGGCACCATAGACTAGGGAGTATGGAGTTGTGCCTGTGGATGTACGAAAGGAAGTTCGATAGGCCCATAGGGCTGGATTTATTTGTAGGTGCCAATCACGGCCGGAATCATTGACAACTTTCTTTAGAATTTTGAGGAGGGTTTTGTTAGTTGCCTCTGCCTGGCCATTGCCTTGTGGGAAATATGGGCTAGAAAAGCGATGATAGATGCAGAGGGAAGTGCATAATTCTTCCATGTTGAGATTTTCAAAGTTACCTCCGTGGTCAGTGAAGATGGTGGATGGGATGCCGAAGCGGCAAACAATGTGGTACAAGATGAACTTGGAGACCTGAACTCCTGTAGCTGAGACTAGGGGGACTGCTTCCACCCATTTAGTGAAATAGTCTGTAGCTATTATTATCCATTTATGTCCATCAGATGAGAGGGGTGTGATAGTTCCAACTAGATCAAGGCCCCAACAAGCGAAAGGCCAAGGTGGTGCAATAGGTTATAGATCCTGTGCTGGAGCGTGCACAAGATTTGCATGTTGCTGACATGGGAGACACTTTCTGACAAAGTCACAGGAGTCTTCTTCAATGGTAGGCCAATAGTAGCCTGCTCTAAGGATTTGTCATGCTAGGACAATACCACTCGTGTGGGCACCGCAAAGTCCAGAGTGTACTTCCTTTAACACCATCGCGGCCTCATTTTGGTCTAAACATCGAGAGAGAGTATCGTGATAACCCCGACGATATAGGGTATTGGCTATGATAACATAGCGGGATGATTTTTGGATGAGGTTCTGGCGTTGGGTACGTGTGAGGTGAGGGGATATGATACCATCGTTAAGGTAAGCATGAATCTCATGGTACCAAGGGGATTGGGAACCAACCAAGATACAAACACAGTTTGAATCCTCATTCGCATAGGCGGGTGTGAGGAGCTGCTCCACTAAAAACTCATACTGTGTAGCTGCTTGGGGAATTTCCAAGAGTGAGCCTATAGTAGCCATAGCATCTGCTGCTTTGTTCTGTATTCGAGGCACTTGTGTAAACTGAAGCTTTGTAAAATGTTGGGTTAGCTGATCAACTAGCTCTTTGTAGGGTAATAGCTTTTCATCTTTGGTTTGATATTCATTTAGGGCTTGCTTGATGATGAGCTGAGAATCGCCAAAGATTTGTAGCTCAACAATGTTCCATTCTACAGCTATCTTTAATCCTGCTATGAGGGCCTCATATTCAGCTATATTGTTGGTGCTAGGGAATTGTAGCTTGAAGGCTTTTGGAATGTAATCTCCTTGAGGTGTGACTAACAATATTCCTGCCCCTGATCCATGAGATGTGTATGAGCCATCAAAATAAAGTTTCCATGGGGGTTGTTCTTCAATTAGACAGATATGCTCATCTGGAAATTCTGTGATCAATGGATAAGCATCTATTAGAGGTGCATCAGCTAGGTGATCTGCTATAGCTTGCCCTTTGATTTCCTTTCTATCCACATACTGGACGTCAAATTCACTAAGGAGCATAACCCATTTGGCCAAACGGCCTGTAAGTGCTGTTCTAGAGAGCATATACTTGAGAGGGTCAATCTTGGAGACTAGTTGGATGGTATGACTTAGCATGTAATGGCGAAGCTTTTGAGTTGAGAAGACAACTGCCAAACAAGCTTTTTCCATAGGAGTGTAATTGAGTTCATAACCAACTAGGGTTCTACTGATGTAGTAGATGGCTCTTTCTCTTTTGTAGTCATCAAGCTGTGCTAGAAGTGCTCCTAGAGCAGTAGGTGTTGCTGATATGTACAAAATCAGGGGACGACTAGGAATTGGTGGAACCAAGATAGGGGGATTGATGAGATACTGCTTGAGATGGTCGAAGCTGCACTGACATAAAGGATCCCACTTGAAGTTCTCATCCTTCTTTAGTAAATGTGAAAATGGTGTACACTTATCTGCAAGCTGGGAGATGAAGCGCCGAACAGATTGGAGCTTTCCTTGAAGAGAGCAAAGTTGTCGCAGTGTCTGGGGAGGAGGCATGTCTAAGATAGCCTTGACCTTCTTGGGGTCGATCTCTATACCTCATTTAGAAACTATGAAGCCTAGAAGCTTGCCAGATGTGACCCCAAAGACACATTTCTTGGGATTCAGCATGAGATGATATTTGGCTAACCTATCAAAGACTTTCTCCAAGTCAGCAAGATGATCCATGAAGGTATGAGACTTGACCAAGATATCATCCACATAATCCTCCAAAATGCTATGGATGAGATCATGAAAAATGGCTGTCATAGCTCTTTGATAGGTAGCACCAGCATTCTTTAGGCCAAAAGGCATCATGTTGTAGCAAAAGGTTCCCCAAGGGGTAGTGAATGCTATCTTATGCTGATCCTCTTCTGCAATCTTGATTTGATTATACCCAGAAAATCCATCCATGAGGGACAAAATTTCATGTCCAGCTGTAAGATCTACAATCATATCTATGTTGGGCAAGGGAAAATCATCTTTTGGACAAGCTTTGTTAAGATCTCTAAAATCAGTGCAGATTCTGATGTCACTGGAAGGTTTAGTGACAGGGACCATGTTGGAGATCCACTCTGAGTAGTCGATAGGTCGAATAACCTTAGCAGCTAACATTCTCTCTAATTCAGCTTTGACCAATAATGCCACCTTGGGGTGCATTTTTCTAAGCTTTTGTCTGACGGGCTTGATCTTTGGATCAACTGCAAGATGATGAACTACAAGCTTTGGATCAAGTCCTGGCATGTCCTGATATGACCATACAAATCGGCCAATATTCTCTCTTAAGACCTCAAAGAGGAGGTCAGCTTGGTCTTGTGATAGGGATGCAACAATGTGAACAAGTCTGGGGATCTCTGAAGAACCAATGTTGACTTCTCGAGTATCCTCAATTAGAATAGAAGACACCTCTGGTCAATTATCTTGAGGAGGCAATGCTAAATCCTCATGTTCTTCTTGTGGCTTTGGATTTTCTTGCTGAGGGGTTCTCTTCGTTGCCTTAGCTAGTCTCAGATTCACCTTAGTTCCAGTTTTGGGTGTATCGGAACTAGGTTGGGGATTTTCTCCAAAATACCCCTTGGGATCTAGCTTGTAGATATAGGCAAAATCTGGCTTTGTTTTCTTGTGAGGAGTTTCAGCTCCCATGAATCTTAGAAGTGCCTCCTCTGATGTGAACTCATTGATGTGTATGACACTTGGTTGGTCCCAATCTATGAGTTGTGGATGGGCGAGTGGTAGGTCAATGAGGTGGATGGATAGTTCTTTGAGAACAGAGTCTCCGAGGGAGATTTGGTCTAGGATATCGTCGTAGGCTCTCTTTTCAACTTCCTCAGGAATGTCTTCAATTTCAACAAGGTCACGGTGAATGTTTGAAAAAGCGTGACCGTTCTCATTGGTGCCCCCAGTTGTGGGTATGCCAAAGCCAAGACCTGACTTCGATTCCCACTTGTGTGCGTTGATGGGGCACTGCATGCCTCTTTCTTCTGGTCCTAGACCACCACCTTGATAGTTCCATTTGTCAGTGATGAGCTTATGTTCTTGGGGATACTTTTGGCTGAAGTGATCAAGGCGTGCTTGATTTCTTTGAGGTGCATCCTTATGTAACCATTTGTTGATATCTGGAGTGAGCTCCTCATGAAGAGGGATTTTCGAGGATACAAAGGTTGTTGGGCCAAACTGTTTGTATCGAGGAGGTGGAATTTCCTTAGCTTTGTGATATGTCGGTCGTCCATGGGCATGTGGATCAAGTGGGAGTGCCCCGACAACAAATGCATCTGACAGACTATACTCTCCACAACCTTTGTTATTGATCTTCACGGTAGACAGGGTAGAGGCAAGGATGGTTTCTGGGTCATTATAAGTGTGGGATGAGTTGGCGATGGATGTGCCGATATCAATTCCAGGGCAATGGTTTGTATATGAAGCTTCAACTGCATTGCAGTAAGCAAAGGGTTCTGGATCGGCATGGATGGTTACCTTAGTGCCTTGATGCGGAAATTTGATGCACTGATGGTAAGTGGATGGAACGGCTTTCATGGAATGAATCCATGGGCGACCGAGGAGGATGTTAAATGGTAGGTTTAGATCAATAACATGGTAGAGTGTCTCTTGGATGACTGGCCCAACCTTGATTGGCAGCAAAATAGTTCCTTCTATGGTTCTTTCCAAGTTGTCATAAGCTTTGATGGTGATAACCTCACTGATGATATCTGCCTCAGTATACCCAGCTTGTTTTATGAATTTTAGGGTGCAAATATTCAAGGCTGATCCATTATCTATCATTACTCTTTTTACAGCAAAGTTGGATACCATGATGGCTATGCGAAGCGGAAGGGTGTGATTTGGGTCGACCACGGGTATGTCGGTGGATTTGAACGATAGGGCACATGAGGATGAGAGGTGTCTAACAAGATTACGAAAATCAGTAGCATTGATATCAGAAGGGACACGAGATTCTATGAGAGCACTGTCAAGGATGTTCTTGTACATAGGACTAGTGCGAAGAAGGTCTAAAATGGAGATTTGGGCTGGCATGTTCCCAAGGTGTTCCAAGATATTGTACTGGCTTTTTGATGGAGCTGATGGTGTTGGTGTAACAGGTGGGCCTGCGATGTTAAATTGCACTCTTCGAGTGGTGATTGCACACTCATTTTTTGGTCCTTGGATATTGATAACATTGACGGAAGGCTCTTTCTCGGATATACAACCTATAAGGCTACCATAGTCTATATAGGATGAAGTGTGGTCATTGTTCTTCCCATGCTGTTGGTTTGGCTGACGGTTGTTGGTGTTGTTGTTGTTGTTTTGGATAGGTGCTTTTCCAGGATTTTGGTTGTGGTGTGGAGGAAAAGCATTTTGATAGATCTGTAAGCCTGCATTGGGAGAGGTTTGGGCACCAACAGTGATTTCCTTCCGATCAATGAGGTCCTGCACATAGTCTTTCAGTTTCATGCATCTGAGGGTAGTGTGACCTTTTACCCTATGAAATTTGCAGTACTCATTATCTTTGTACCATGAAGCTTTGGATTGGCTTGGGTCAATTTGCTGGGTAGGAGGAAATTTGATGAGGTTTTCTTTGACTAATTTCTCAAAAATGACATCCAATGGCTCACCAAGGGGTGTATAGTTTCTAGGTGTAGGTTGGAATCTAGGCTTTTGTCCTGCAGCTACATTGATGGCATTAGCTTGATTGCTAGACCCTTGAAAGTTGGGTCTTGGAGTGTGGTTTTGATAGCTTTGGTTATTCTGTTGTTGGTAGTTGATAGCTTGTTGATTTTTTGGTTGATATGGTGGGTTGGACTGGTTGTGAGAAGGACCAACAATATTCACATGTCTGGTGTCAGTGACGCCATCTGTTGCAACGTGCTTGTTTTTGTTCCAATACCTAGACTTGTCATTGGAATGTGTTTGATTTTGGTTGGCTTCCTTGTAAAGCTTGACCACACCATCTTTAATGAGTCCTTGCTCAAGGATCATTCCTTTCTCTTTGATATCTTTGTAGGTTTGCAAACAGTTCATGGTCATGTGGTGAGCCAAGCTAGGATGGGCATTATCAATAAACATTTTCACAACATGGCATTCTGGCAAGGTGCAGGATATGTGGGTGGTAAGGGTTTGCCATCTTTGCAGGTATTCGGCAAGGCTTTCTCCACCTTTCTGCTTGGTGTGGACAAGATCAACTATTGATAGCTCTGTTTCAACAAGATGGGCATATTGGGCTACAAATGCCTCAGATAATTCAGCAAAGTTTTTAATTGTACCATAGGGGATTCTATAAAACCATTCAAGAGCTGGTCCAGCTAAGCTTTTGGGAAAAAGGCGCAAGTGGAAGACATCATTGTATGCTACATCCTGATAGTGCATGTAAAATTCTTTGATATGTGTGACAGGGTCTCCTTTTCCTCTGAATTTGTCAAATTTGGGTACCTCAAAGTGTTTGGGAAATGGTGTCATGGTAATGGCTCTGTCAAATGGGTAAGGACACACATTCTCAAACTTGAATGTCTTCAGATCATTCCCTTCTTGGATGGCTTTCAGAGCTATCTTCATTTGCTCCCATTCTGAATTGATAAGTGATGGCTGGGGTGCCCCCAATGTAGGAGTGCCTTGAGGTAGGTATGTACTGGATGGGGCCATTGAATATGGATGGCTATGAGGGATTTGCTGATAGGGATTGTACATTGTTTGGGCAGCTGCATGGTGGATGACAGGTTGCTGAGGGGGAGGTGGCGCATATTGCTGCATGTGCTGCGAGGCTTGCTGTTGATATGGGATTTGAGGTTGGGATTGAGGAACATAAGCTGGCTGTGGGATAAATGGATTGCTTTGTGGAGGTAAGGTATAAGATGGTTGAGAGGCTTGGGGAAAGGATCGGGGGGCTTGTGGGGTTTGACCAATATATGTGGGTTGTGCCCCCATTTGGGATGGTATCTGCAAATAATTGGTGGTTGGCTGGGGTGGTGGATTACCTCCTAGAAGTGGCATTGAAAAGTAGTTGGTAATTGGAGGTAATGGATTAGTTGGTGGTGGAGGTGGTGGGAATTGAAAGCTTGGGAATGGAACTGATGGGGTTTGATAGCTTTGTGGTTGGATTTGGAAGCTTGGTAGAGTGGTGGCAGGGGCTGGGGTCACTTGGGAGCTTGGTAGAAAATTGGTAGTAGCTTGTGGGATTTGATAGCTTTGTGGAGTGAGGGTAGTAGCTTGTAGATTTGTGGCTAATGGTATTGAGCTCCCAAGACCTAATGGAAATGATGGGATTGTGTGTTGGGCTGCAGTGAACAAGCTAGGGGTGATGAAAGGTTGATTACTTGGCCCCATGGGTGGCATCCCTGTTGTATATTGCTGAGGTTGGCCAAAGATGCTAGCACTGATTTGGGAGATGGGTGGATTTGGAAGGCTGGGTTGGGGAGCAGCAGCAGCAATAGTGAAGGGGGTGAACGGTGAGCTGTTTTGGGTAAAGGGGGTTTGGATCAGAGAGGTATGAACCAAGGATGGAGTGGTGGTGGCTGGGTTGGCTTGTGGCATGGAGATTCCAACTTGGGTGGATGATGGTATGTTTGGGTCTGTTGGATCATATGGATTGGCTGGAGGCTCTTCTTTTGGCATATATTGAGGATAATTTGGATCATAAGAGCCTATGGGTGGTGGTAGCTGCCCAAACAATGGGTGAGATGGATCTGATAATGGAGGGGGTCTTCCAAAGTCAAAGGTTCCTACATTTTCCCTTCGAAAATTAGCCATGATTGTCTCTTTGTTCTTGTTTATAATGGCATTTACCAATACTGCATTTCCTGGTTGGTTCATGAAAGCTTCAATGTCAGTACGTGATGGCATAGCTTTCTCTGGGATGAAGGATGGCTGAGTGCTCAAGGGGGGTGAGGCTGTTCGATCCAAATGATAGGGCTCCATTGTTTCTTTCTTCTTGGCTAAGCAAGTGACGGGTGGCATGAAAAATGCTCTTAGGGATGAGATGCAATAATGCTGATGGATGCAAAAGGGGGAAGGCTTCTCTATGCAAATGATTTCCTAGGTTAAGGCAAAGCTATACGAAAAAACCTAAGGAGGATTGGGTTGGAGATTCTAACTTCAAAGATATGTTGCCAAAGCACGAAAGGTCTGCTTTCCTATGTGTAAGCTTGGTGGTGATTGTGTCAACTTAAGGATAGACTGATGATCCTTTAGGAAGGACACGAGATTGACCACTTGTGGATCCCAACCTTTAGCTTAAGGTGATGAGGGATAACAAGTGACAAAGTTGGATCACCCTAGACAAAGCTCTGTCAAAGGGATAACCTTGGTAAGATTGATGGATTTGGAAGATTTTAGGAGTGGCAAACTTTTGGCAAAAGTGACAACAATTGTGAAGGCTTGGATGTGAGGTTTTGATTGCTGGCTAGATGGTTTGATTCTAAATGAGATGGATGAGCTAATAATGCTTAAGGGGATAACCTAAGATGGCTGGCTTTTCTACAAAAATGACTCTAAAGTGAAGCTTATCCAAGAAGATGTGGAGAAACAAGGGTGTCTAATCATAGAAATCATGCCTAGTTGGTAAGGCATAAGCAGGATTAACTCCTGGATGTTGGCTAAATTTGATGGTGCACTCTAACCAGGCCTCTTGAAGTGCTTCGTCGGTAGCTTTTGCCTCTACTTTGTGGAGTTTGGCAATTCGTGGGCTTGGTGTTATTTCTTTTCTCTTGGCTGAAAGTTCTTGGTATGCTAGAGATGGTTTGAGTTTAACTTTGTGGAACTTCTGTTTGGGTTTGAGTTGCTCTGACATCAATTTCTGAATTTGCTTGGCTTTGAGAGATCTTGGTTGTTTTGCTTCAACTCATTCAACTTCTGGAATAGGTAGTGACTATGCTAAGTATGCCCTAAGCTAGGATTGACCAAGTTTGGCAAACATTCATTCAACAAATAAAAGATCAAGCAATAGATAGAAACAACCAGATAGAAGTTTTTGATTCTCAGAAAGTGATACTTGCGCCAAGGAGTGTGTATGTTCTACAAATGTTTCGATCAGTCACCTCAAACACATTAACATCCTAGATGGTTGTCTACAAGGCTGACAGTTGGTTTAGCTAAGGAGTCCTCGATATACCCAAGGTACGTGAGGCCCAAATCTGTAGATGAGACCAAAAAGATGTCACACAACCGAGAGGAGCGGTAACCCACTTCTCCTCTTTCACTTCTCAAGGGTATAAAGTTCCTTGAGGCTTAGCCCGAGTGACAAAATCTTGATCCCAAGAGAGGTGTCTTTCGATTCACCTTCCGATTCTTATACTCCGCCAGAACGCTGGAGTTGAGGTCATCCAAGGGGTGATGAAATCCCCAAGCAGGCCTCCTAAAAACAAACAAGGTTTTGGATCCTAATCTTATGCACCCAAGATGGCCTCGAAAGATGACAAGGGGAGAGAAGACTTGGATGACCTTGGGCTAAAAAACACATTTGTTCTTTTACCAACTGACGCTTAAGTTTTTTGATCTAGACTTTGCAAGCACTCATGTTTAAGATACAATGTTTATTCCAACTTGAAGCACCAAAAAAAGTAAATCGATCGAATAATGAAAACAATAAGAAGAGTTAGGGTCAACAAAAGCAAACTCGCGCGCCCAGAGGCCCTCCACGTCAAGTATCGATTAATTTTCTTTAAGGCATTCAAGATTAAGTGTGAGTTTGTTTTAAGCCCAAAACAAAAGTGTGTGAGATTCGATTTCAAGCGCGCGCCCGGAGGCTCTCCACGTCAGTTGTTGTTCAATTTTAGTGCCCAAACTTGAAGTGTGATCGATTTAATCTAGATTTTTGATCATTTAAGAATTTTGATAAAGTTAAAGCAAAAATTCAAAGACCAAGTGAGTGAGTTAGATTGTGGAACATTTAACACCTTTTTCAAGTAGACCCATCCCCATAAATGGCGCTGAGATTGCAACCAAAGGTTAATATTTGATGGGTGATTAGAAAAGAGGTGAGTCCAAGGAACTACTCAAATTGATTTTTGCAAATTTGTATTTTAACTTAACAAGGTTTCTTAAATGTCCAAAAATCAAACTTTACCTAGATTGCATGTGGAAAAGAGATTTGTTTTGTTCAATTTTTAGAAGCTCCAAATGAAGTGTTTGATATTGCAATAGTTAATTGATCCTTAGAATTCAAGATTGGATTTTTTGTTTTAACCATGCATTCAAGGAAAATTTGATTTTAATCCATGGCATTCAAGAGTGATTTTAGCAACATGCATTCAAAGAAAAGTGGTTAAACATTCAAGTGTTTTCTTTTGAGCATTCAAGATTGAGATTTTGTGTGTTGTTTTAAGAACTTTGAAGTGCTTTGTTTTAACCTTAGATCATTCAAGATTGTTTTGGACTCAAAAGTGAAAATGACTCTTTGGACTTTGGTTTTCATTCAAGATTTTGTGTTCTAGTTTGCATATTTTAAGCCCAAAAATGATATTCCTAGATTGTTTTGATGCATGAAAATCCTAAGAAACATTAAAGATTTTGCAATAAGACATTTGTTTGGAACAAATAACAAAGCTTTTAGGACAATTTTTGGCAACCATTTAGGACTCTTAGTTTTTATGAGATTTTTTTAAAAGAACTTTAGTGTGCACTTAGTGTTGATTTTGATCCTTTTGAAATGGAAACTTGAAGTTCTTTTTAAATTCCCAAAAATGAAGTGTTCCTAATTTTGCATGAATGTATCTAAAACCTTGATGTTGCAAGGATGCAAATGATTAGATTGGTTTAGTTTCACTTGTTAAAAGATTTTTTCTTTTTTGCAAATTTTTAATTTTTAATGGATTTAAGTATGATTTGGGGGTTCATTTTAAGCACTAAAAAGAAGTGTGCATGATTTTGCTTCCTCAAAGATAAAAAAATGGCCAAGATCTCCCACAAGAAGAAGAAGAAGAAGTAGATGGAATAAGAAGAATATAGACAAGAAGAGGAAGAAGAATTCCAAGTGCTTTGTCCACCTATAAGCTTGAAAAATCTGCAAATACTATGAGATAAACTATGAGTTCCTTTGTCTTCTTCATGCTCATGTGGACCTACAAAACCAATTTATACAATCCTACCAATCACAAAATAAAGCAAAATTAGCCAAAATCAGCAAATGACATACAAAACTTGACTAAAAAAGCTAATGAAGATGACCCATGCGGGGTCCCACCGGGCGTGCCAAAATGTATATGAGCAATGTTAGTATGCTAATAGAAACCAAATTTAAATAAAACTTCTACAAACTAAACAAAATTCATAAACTTCAAGATAGACTAAGATGAGCTCTCAATTGAGAATATGAGCCATTAATGGACTCTCTCAATAAGAAGCTCTCTTGTTGAGTGGCTTTGTCTAAATAGATAGGATGTATGCTCAAGCCTATGCTTCAAAAAGGGCTTCAAATGGAGTTGGAATTTGGGTGTGAGTGTATGGTTTTGATGTAAAATGGCTTCTCAAAATGGCATTATGACTTTACTTCATGGATTGTGTTAAAATGACTTGGGAGAGGATTCCTTAAATAGGCAAAGGGCTTGAGGGATCAAGGGCTAGGATGCAAGGATGTGAAAAAGCTTATGGAGGGCTCAGATTGCATGAGAGGAGAGCACATGGATTGTGCTTCCTAATAGCCAATCAAGGAGTGACACATGTCACATGGTGAGAGGATGGAGGAAAGGGCAAGGATGAGTCAACAAAGGAGGCTCAAGAGATAAAATCTTCATAAAGACCCTCATAATGACTTGTAAGAGAAATAAAAGGGCTTGTAAGAGTCATTTATGACCTAGTGGACTTCATAAAGTTTTATGGTTGAGATATTTTGAGGGTGATGAGAGAAAATTCGACTTGGACTTGATTAGGAAGGTTTTAAGCTTTCTTAGGCTTGTGCAAATGATTAGAAGATGGATTAGGATGGTTTAGGATTAGCTTAGGGATAGGCAAGTGGATGGCATTTAATGAGGGTGGGTGAAGGAGGAGATATTTGTTAGCTTTGGCTTGGGTTAGTAAGTCTTAACCCATGTTTAGGGAATGTGACAAGGTTAGGAGGGGATTAGGATTAGGTTTAAAGACATCTTCTAGAAGAGTCTAGATTTTGGAGGAGGATAAAGACTTTCTAGAATAGTCTAGAATTTCTTAGGATGAGGATGGAGACTTTCTAGAAGAGTCTAGAACTTCTTAGGATGAGGATAAATTATATTTTTAGGAAATAAATAAAGTTTTATTTATTTCAAGGGTTTAGGTTGAGGAGATATTTATTAAAAAATTTTTAATAAACATGAGGATTAATATTTAATTTTAATTAAATATTTTGAGTTGGGATTAGGGGTAGGAAATGATGGGATTAGCCTTTAATCAAAATTAAAGAAGGATTAGAAGATTTTGGAAGAGGTTATTGGTCATAAGGAAATTGGCCAACTTTTGGGAAAAAAATAAATTTTTTATTTATTTTAGGATTTTTGGTCAATTTATTAATTAAATAATTAATAAATAAGGAAATAATGTTTAAATAAGATTTAAACATTTTTGGGAGGGATTCCTTAATTAAATATTTTTAATTAAGATAAAAGGATTTAATGGCATAAAAATTAATTAATTAATTAATTAAATAATTAATTAATTAATAAATGATGATGTCATCGGGAATTTTTCAGAAAATAAAAATACTTTATTTTCTAAAGGATTTTTAGGTGTCTACAGGGATAGGTGAAGAATCATTTGAGGACCTGTAACATGCATATAATCTTACTAGTTACAATTAGGGATTTAGTCTTAATAGTCCTAATGTGAGTAATGCTTTAGACTTGAAGGACCCTTTGGGTTTGGAATCCAATATATATCAGTAAGTACAACAATCTTTTGATCTAATTTCTCAAGAGCATTACTACCAACATGAATATTCACAAACTCCACTGGGATGCATATCCTTTATTGAAATCCAAGTTACTAACAAGCTTTAGCCTTTATCAATCTTACAAACTCTATCTCAAGCTACTTTCAATCCCAAAACACCTAAGTCTAGAAGCGGACCAAATGGATCTAAGACTAGAACTAAAATTGTAGCTAGAATACAAACCACATTGGATAAGAAATTTCTTGTTTCTAAAAGATCAACAAGGAGAACAAGGTGTTGTCCTTGTCCACAATGAAAATAAAATCATGGAATGTCAAAGGCATAGAATTAAACAAGTGATTGATTCTATGTAGGCAAACATTATTTTTTTACAAGAGACTAAGATATCTTAGGACAATTTTGATAAAATTCTAGCAAAATGGAAAAAATGGAAATCTCTACATGTTCCTAGAGTGGGAGCATCTAGGGGCCTTGTAATTCTTTTGAATCCCCTCTCAATTATTGCACAACTCATTCATCAAGATAATAACTAGCAAATGTTGCATATCTCTACTTTTTGACATCTCTTTTATCTTGATTAATGTTTATGGTCCTTCATCATCATAGGATAAAGTATGCTTGTGGGAAAATATTACTCATTTTTTCTAGGTCCAAGATACACAAAAAATTATCATTGGTGGTGACTTTAATGCTTTGCTATCTCAGGAGGAAAAAATTGGGGGTCTTGTTCCTCCTCCTAAAACTCTACAAGATTTCAATTGTTTTGTAAATAATAATAATCTCATGGACATTCACCCAAAAATGAATCTTTTACATGGAAAAACAAAAGGTCTACATTTGCACATATTGCTGCACATCTAGACAAGTTTCTTCTATCTCATGATTGGAAATTGAGTTTCTTGGACATCTCCTCAAATATTCTTTCTAAATCAGGCTCAAACAATTTTCCTATATCTTTAAATCTCATACAATCAAAATTAAAGCTTTGATAATCAATTCAACTCCTCTTTCAACTGTTAAAGAATGTGGCTTCAACATCTATAATTCTTGAAAAATGTTCAGCATTGGTGGAATGAGGCTCCACCTATTGATGGATTTAAGATGCATTAGTTTTCCATGAAACTAGAGTTTGTGAAATCCCAAATCAAGATCTAGAATCAATAGGTATTTAAGAATGACTTCTCTCAAAAATCTGAAGTGAAACAATAGCTAGAAGATGTATACAATCATATGATCCAAAATGGTATGATTGAAGAAACATATGTCTCTCAGGAAAATCTCTAGCAAGAGTGGGATGAATTGTGCACTAGGGAGGAAACTTATTGGAGACAAAAGTCTAGAGAGCTATGGCTTCAAGATGGTGATAGAAACACAAAAATTTACCATGCTTTAGCGAAGAAAAATGGGGTCTCTAATACAATATTCCAAATTAAAGATGCTAATTTAGGAAACCTCATTACAAATGAAAATCTCATTTAGCAAGAAGGGCTTAAATTTTTCAAGAATCTTCTTACCCTTGCTACTTTTCCCTCTCCCACTCCTTCACAAGTTAATGAGATCCTTGAATCCATACCAACTATGATATCTTCCCAAGATAATGACATGTTGTTGGCACCCTTCACCATCCAAGAAATTTGTAAGGTGGTTTTCTCCTTTTCTCTTGACAAAGCCCATGGCCCAGATGGTTTCTCTACCTTGTTTTATCAAAGTTGCTAGGATATCATTGGTTGGGACTTATTTGCTGCTATTGAAGAATCCAGGAAGAGCAAGATCATGCTTAAGTATTTCAATACTAAAAATATTTCAATTATTCAAAAGATCAAGGATCCTCAAACATTTGCCAATTTTAGATCAGTTTTTCTATGTAATCTATCTTACAAGATGATAACTAAGGCTATTTAACTATGGGCTTACAACACCTTATCCCTCACACCATTTCACTGGAACAAGGGGGTTTTATCCCAAGTAGAGAAACTATGGAAGGTGTCTTAGTGGCACATGAAGTTCTCCATTCTATAAATTCAAACTAGTCTTCAACTTTTGTAATAAAACTTGACATGGTGAAAGCATATGGTAAGATTGGTTGGAATTTCTTGCTTCAAGTACTTATCAAAATGGGTTTCTCTAAAAGTTGGTGCAATTATGGCCTGCATTTCGGGTGCTTGGTTCTCAATTTTAATAAATTGTAAACTAGTGGGATTTTTTGCATCTACACAAGGGGTCAGACAAGGAGATCCACTACCTCTGATTCTCTTCATCATCATGGAAAAAGCTTTTAGTAGGACCATTTCTCACCAACACATGATTAGTAAATGACATGGGGTTCATATTTTAGGTACAAACATTTCTATTACACATTCCTTATTTGTAGATGATACATTATTATTTGGATTGTCAAATGTTTAGGAGGCTCAACATATTAAACATATTATCAATATTTACTCAGTGGTATCTGGTCAAGCCATAAATGCAAAGAAGTCAAAAATCTATTTCTTCAATACAACAAAAATGATATCTGACAAAATCAATTTGATTTTTGGTTTTACAATAAAATTCTTACCATCTATATATTTGGGAATTACTTTCTTTATGGGTTCAAATAAATCTTGCTATTGGTCTTTAGTCATTCAACGTATTCAATGTAGAATTGTGGATTAGAAAGTAAGATGGTTATCTTTGGTTGGTAGAATTTTGTTGATCAAGTCCATCTTTGCTATAATCCCAAATTATTTCATTGCTGTCCTCAAAGCTCCACCCAAAATACTACTCCAAATTCAAAAAAATGATTAAGGGATTCTTTTGGATAGGTAACATGAATGATTCTAGCAAAATCCCACTCATTTCTCTTCAAGATATGTCACATGTCCCTTTAGTTGGAGGTGTTGGTGTGCATGATCTAACCAAAAGAAATGAGGCTTTTGGTGGAAAATTAGTCTAGCAAATGTACAACAAGCCTCATTCCACTTGGTGTAAGATTATGGAACAAAAATACCTAAACAATAATGAGTCATCCAAAATTTTCTCCATGTTGGATCCCCTAAAAGGTTTAGTTATTTGGGATTTCATGATAGCTTCACATGACATTGTGGTTAAATATGTCTCTTGGGAAGTTAATAATGGTAGTAGAGTCAATTTTTGGAGGGATTCTTGGAATGGTCATATTCCTCTATCAAATTTTTCAATCTCTACTAACATTATTAAGGTTTTTGAACTTTATTGGGGTACTCAAATAGATCAGTATATTGATAATGTTTGTGAATTTTTTGGGAAAGTATTTTGGAAGAACCTAAATCTGCTACCTTTGACATTTTAGGAGATTAACTAGTTCAAAGGCATATTGACTTCTAGACAAGTATTCATCTCTAGATCCAATGATAGGATCATTTGGGCTCCAGCTAAGGATGACCATTATTTAGTGAAGGAGGGTTATAAGATCCTACAACAAAATGTATCAAATAAATTTTTTAGTAGAGCATATACATTTTTCTGGAACCATATTGTGCTTCCAAAGGTTGGCTTCTTTTCTTGGCTTGCATTAAAACATAGGATCTTGACTAGTGATAGATTGAATAGGTTGCATATTGCCCCATCTTTTAACTATGTTTTATGTAATGAGTGTGAAGAATCAGTGGATCATCTCTTTGTCTCATGCCCATTTTCTTATTAGTGTTGGAGCTTCATTTTGAAAAAATTAAATTATAGTACTCCACTTCAAAATAACCTTTGGGATCTCTTTCAAGCTTGGCCAGTTCTTTACTCAAACTCTTTATTTGTAAATCTAGGGAAATGTATTCCAAAATTGGTTGTCTAGGCTATATGGTGGGAACACAATAAGCGTATCTTGAGAGAATAGTATCATTCCTTGGAAATTTTTTTGGAAAGAATTGAAAGATCTATATTAGAGGTGATAAACACAAGTATGATAAACTCAAAATTTAACCCTGTTGTTATCTCTTGGGACTCTCAAGTGATTCAAAAATAGAAACTGTTATTTATTCTAGATGGTTGGAAAATCAATAACATAACCTCTTCTCCCTTATCTCAAAGAAATGTAATTTTGAGACCCCTAGATGCATGATATTGGAAACTAAATTTTGATGGTGCATCAAGAGGCAATCCTAGAAATTTTGGTCTGGGTGGATGCATTAGAGACTCCAATGGAAAAGTTGTGGCACTTACAACTTCCCCTTTTCCTATCGATACAAATAATATTGTAGAAGCCCAAGCTCTACTAACTGGTCTTATTTTAGCCAAACAAGGTAATTTTTTGCTATTGCATATTGAAGGTGATTCTTCCATAATTATAAATTCTTTTATTCATTAAAAAATTTTCATTGGAAATTAAAATACATCCTCATCCAAATCTAGAGGCTCTTAGATAATTGTCATGGTGTTTTCATATCACATACATTAAGGGAGGGAAATCAAGTTGTTGACACCCTTTCAAACATGGGTTGTGATGGGCTATTCCACTCATCATTTCATTCAATACCCATAATTTAAAAGTATGATACTCTTAAAAGTTTAATTGAGCTTGATAAGACTGCCTACTTGTGGGAATAAGAGGATTTTAGGGAAATTTGGCCAGAGTAGTATCTAGTCATTATTGCTATTATGGAGGTAGCCTTCATTAGAGCAGTAACCACAAAGAGATCATGTGCTTGGAAGGTCTTACTTCTCATTTTGGTATTTTTTGCATTGTTTTTTGTTTATGGAAAGGAAGGATCCATTGAGCTCAATATTAATTCATCTGGGATGGGGAGGTATAATTTTACTCATCCATGGTCAAGGAGAACCAGGAAACTCTACATGATTCAGAAGAACTTGAGAAAAATAAACAAACCTGTCATCAAAAGCATATAGAGTCTAGATGGAGATATCATAGACTACATTTTCCTCCACAAATAACTTTCATTTGATCACCGATCGCTTAAGGACCATAAGATCAAGGATCTGCTAGAGAGGCCTTCTAGGTTTCTTGGAAGGGTTAATGAAACAAGTTTTAGTAGTATACACACTTCCCATACATGGCACCTTAGTGGATATTTCTTAGAAGGAACAATGCTGGTGAGAAGAATAACTGAGGAAAATCTGATGATAGTTGAATCACCTCAAAAATATGGAAGAAAATCATACATATCTAAGAGATTTTCTCAAAATCTAGATATTATCAATGGAACTGGGCTTGAGCATTAAATAGCCTATGTACAAGGAGAAGAATATTATAGTGCAAAGGCCACTATAAATTGGTGCTCACCAAAGATTGAAACTATGGGTGAGTTTAGCTTATCTCAAATTCAGGTTCTCTCTAGATCATTTAATGATTGAAATTTCAACAACATTGAAGTGAGTTGGCAGATCAGCCCCAAACTATATGGTGACAATAGGCCTAGATTATTTAATTATTGGATGACTAATTCATACAAGGAAACTAGTTGCTACAATCTTTTATGTTCTGGCTTTGTGCAAACCAACAACAAGATTGCAATTGGTGCTACCATATCATCTTTTTTGAAACTCTCTAGCACTCAATATGATATCAGCATTCTTAGAAGGATCCTAAGCAAGGGAATTGGTGGATGGAGTTTGCAGACAACACATTGGTGGGATATTGGCCTTCTAAAATTTTTAGTCATCTTGCAGACCATGCAAGCATGGTGGAATGGAGGGATGACATGTTCAATTCAGAGCTAGGAGGAAAGCACACCTCCACTCAAATGGGAAGTGGTCATTTTGTAGATGAAGTATTTAGTAGAGCAAGTTACTTTCGAAATATAGAGCTTGTGGATGTTGATAATAGCTTGAGACTTGTTGACACCATGTAAACTTTAGCAAAGCATACCAATTGTTACAACATTCACAATACCTATAATAGTGATTGAGGTAACCATTTCTATTTTGGTGGACTAGGGGGTGACTCATGGTGACCTTAGTAAACAAGACCCTTCTCTATTATTTGATATTTTCTCTTCTCCTTGAAGATGATTGACATGGTTCAATGTAATGGCTTCAATACATTGTACTAGGTTTATGCATCAAAAGATTCCACATTTCGGTAGCCCACTAATTGGTTTATTTTTATCAAAGTGTGGACTGTGTTACAAGATTCATAACCGCAACTCTATCCACATGAAAAATACTCTGCATGTTGCCTCTTGGTCTTTAGGTTTTCAATTTGAAGAACGTGTCCAGAAAGTTGGATATGCTCTTGTTGACCTGCTAGTGTTAATGATGCTTCTATATGTGATAGCAAACCTATCCATGGTTTTGATGATATGGAAGAATGACTCTGGGCCTGGTTTTGTCTTTTCAGATTGCTATATTTTTGAATCTTAACTTTTTAAGGGATTAATTGCTATTGGGTTTTTTTGTTGAAAAATGATGACCATCAATCTTTGTTCGCTGATAAGTATATCATTGGTTGGTAGTTGTTTCAACCTTTTGTAATTATACTTTGCCAATAGTTCCATGAAATTATGAAAAATCTATGTATATAAGGGATGAAGTTGGGTTTTCTTCATTGATTCTTTCCTAGCTAACCTTTTTGAATTAGTTTTAATAAAATATTATAGTGGCTTGCCACTTTTTGTCTAAAAAATAAAAATAAAATTATATATATATACATACATACATATTTTATGGGAATCAAATTAAATTTAATAATATATTTGTGTATATTAAACTTATTATTCAAAGTGAACAAAGTCTTGTACAAGTGAACATCTATTATTTAGTAATAAACTTTCACTTTTTTATAACATTGATAGTGTGTCATAGTAAAGATAACTAATGAAAAATTGTTGTGATATTTAGCAAGATAAAGTGACATAAAAATAAAATTAAGAATCAAGTTAATCTTATTAGTTTTAAAATGCCAATTGAGAAATAGGAGCTCAATATCAATGAGTGTCACTAATATCTTTTTATTGCCAAATATTTTCTTATATTCATGATTCTTTTCGGCTACTTAATATAGTGATACAAAAATACTACAATGTTTTATTATTATTATTATTATTATTATTCTACTTTATATTCATATATGTTTAGATCATTATTAAAAGTTATCAATCTCATATACATTTAAACATCCATTGTTTACAAAACAACTTTTGAGTTTTCTTCATAGGTAACTGGAAAAAAATTAAATGGTAATTTGTGAGGCTCTCATGTGGGAGGTCTTGAGCTCAAACCTACTCAATCTTAACACTTAATAATGATTAATTTCAACATAAAATAATAATTAATCTAGGCTTCAACCATTTATCAAAAAATATTGAATGATTGTTGATCTAAACTAAGCATATTTTAATGAGTTCCAAAAATTTGAATTAGAAATCCACATATTTAAGAATGGAGATTTGATATTTAGAACTTAGCATTGTTATAAATGCTTTAGAATAACTGAGAGCAGGGGGTGAATCAATTATTCAAGGTTTAAATATCCAAATAAAACTTTTTCACCAAGTAAAGTGAACCCATTAAACTGTTCATGCATACAAGTTTAAACATTCCTACTTAGCAAGTTACTATAAAATCATTATTCAAGAATAAGACATAAAAGATCAACACATAACACAGTGATTTATGTGGAAACCCAGTTTGGGAAAAACCACCAGTAACATGCTACTCAATTCTCATTCTTTTGAAGTGATGCCCTGTGAAAGACCTACCCTATTAAAGGCTACAACACACTATTAAATGTGACCTAGTTACAGGATTTAACCACTCTATTAGAAGTGGGCCTAGTTAGAGGAATTTAGAACATTCACTTGGAATGTCACCCTATTAAAGGATTTAAAAATGGCTATTAAAACAACCTAAGTTGATAGGATTTTACCCTAGCTGACACAATTGTTAAAGAGTAACAACAAGGGCTTATGACCTGATACAACTTACAACTTAACTTGTAGATTTTAGATCTCTATTTAGCTCACAACATTGCCTAGCTTTCAGTCCTTATAGTTCTGTCAGCTTGTCCTCCTTTCAAGATTTTTCTCCTGAGTCTCCATATTCAATGTACCAATGCAATCTCCTATATGGCCACTTATCAAAGCAGAGTCTCTGTGCTTTGTTCTTCCTTCTTCTCGATGCCTTCCCCTTGACACCCTTCAACAACTTCAACCTAGCCACTCTAGCTTCTTGGCCTATGGCTCCTTAAATAGAATTATGTAATCCTTTTCCCACTTGAATCTTCCATCTTTTAATTTTAGTTTGAATGGATTAGGTAGGATTCATCGAATCTACCTCATATCTTGTTCCTTCTAGAAATATCATGAAGAATCCTCCCGAATTCTCCCAAAAATGGTTTAGCTAAAATTTAGTGCCTGCAGCTCATCATCCTTATCCTCCATCTAGTTCACAAAATTCAAGGTAACAAACCTGTCAGCTTAGATTTGGTGAATCTTTGACTTTACAAACAATGTAGTAGCTCAACACTATTGAAATTTTGGTGCTCAATAGATACTATAATACACAACACCAAATACATTTTACTAATGCTTGGCACCTACTATGGATTCACTTGACATCCACTGAGTTTTTTTGATGCTCAACACCTATTGTTTTCTTGGCTCCTTCTATATCACTTGGCACACACTAGATTTTGTATTTTCTCGGCACCAACTAAAAATCTGGTCAGCATGAACTAGCTTGCTTGGTACTCACTAATGAACTTAATCAAGCTTTACAAATAGCCTTGCTACAACTTATACTTCTAAAGTTTCAAAGTGTGGCCAACCTATATATATTCAAGTATATTACCAATACATCATTTTTTCATTGTCTTAACTGATCCTTGTACTTCATTACGAAATGATAACTCAACCTTTTCCTTAGTTGCTTTTGTTACGTCTTCTTGATCAATTAATCCTCCTCGTCAATCAACTAAGTGATAGTACTTGGATCTTATAAGAAATTATCATTCTAGCAAATAAAAGATTAAAACATTCTTTATCAACAATCTCCCTCTTTGGAAACAATCTTCCTTCTTCAATAATGATCTTTTCAATCAAATTTCCAACAATCTCCCTCTTTGGCATTGATGGGAAACCAAATTGATCAACCAAGTTATCAAAATGCTAACTAGGTTAAAATAGTAATTCAAATGCCAAAAGAAATTTTGTTACCATTTCAATTTTCATCAGCTTTCACATCTCCCTCTCTAATCTACTATTCTAATTTCTTTGCTTCTGCTTCTCCCGCTTAGCTACTATTTCCTTTTTGCTATTTATTCTCTCTCTACAAGTCTAATAAGTTCTTCTATGACTCCCTCTTTTTTGTAGCTTACTACTTTGATCAATTCTACTATGACATTTCTCCCTTTATAAAGTATTTCTTCCTCTATATGAATTGACCAGTTTCTACTATTTTGGTATTAACTAGTACTCCCTTTTTCCATTTTATTCTATAGATTCGATTAGTTTATGCTATTTCTCCCTCTTTAACAAAAATTCCAAAAACATGCTATTTCAACATCTTGACATGCAAGTGTAGCATTTGTAGGTACTCAAATTTCTCCCTCTGTCAACTTGCTTGTGACTTATTTGGAATTTTAGTACGTTGATTACTTCAGGTAGAAACCTAAAGTGATGTCCTCTGCATGAATTTGTAATATTTCATCATTCAATTCATTTGATACAAGACAATTTTTCTATTGTTCAGATAGCCTTGGATAGGGGTATCGCCCCTAACTTACCTCTAAGATACTCAAATGCATCTTTAGATAGTTCTTTTGTGAACATGTCAACAATTTGTTCCTTTAAGCTAACATATTCAATCCTCACTTGCTTGTCTTCCACCAATTCTCTTACATAGTGATACTTAATTGCAATATGCTTTGTTTTGGCATGCATCATAGGATTCTTTGATATGTTGATGGTGCTTGTGTTATCACAATAGAGTATCATAGGTTTAGTTACCTCTTCCTTCATACCTTGCAAGAGATGTTTGATCCATACAATATTGGTGTAGTTGATAGCAACAATAATATATTCAACTTTTTTTGTGGACTGTGAGGTACAAATTTTCTTTTTTCTGGTCCAAGTAACTAATCTTTTACTTAAGAAAAGTGCTCCTCCACAAGTGCTCTTTCTATCATCAATATTACCTCCCCAATCTACATTAGTGTAGGCTTTCAACTCAAACTTTGCACTCCTCTTGTAGTATAATCCAAATTCATCTGTTCCATTTAGGTACATTAGTATTCTTTTTACTATCACTAGATGATTTTCTCTTAGATTGGTACAAAATCTTGCTACTATTCCAATAGCTAATACAATGTCTAGTCTAATATGCACAACATACTATAACTTTCCAATCATTGATCTATACATTGTCAAATTTACTTTAGGTGAGTCATCATTTTTGGATAATTTGTGTCCTATTATCATTGGTGTATTGAATGGTTTTGAACCTTCTAAGCCAAATATCTTGACTATCTCCTTGATATATTTTGACTGGATCACAAATATGTCATGCTTCAGTTGATGTACTTGCAATCCAAAAAAGAATTTGATTTCTCCAAACATTGACATCTCAAACTCATGTTTCATTTTATTAGCAAAATCTTTGCATAGAGTATCTTTTCCTGCAAATATTATGTCATCAACAAAGATTTTAGATATCAAAATATCTTTACCTTTTTCTACCTTGATGTACAAATTACTAGTGTCATTTTTTCTCTCAAATCTAATCTTTACAAGATATTTGTGTAGTCTCACATACCATGCGCTAGGTGCTTGCTTCAAACCATAGAGTGCTTTATGCAGTTTACAAATCATATCTTTGTTGTTTTCATCAACAAATCCCTTTGGTTGTTCTATGTAAACTTTCTCTTCTAGTATACCATTCAGAAAGGGAGATTTTACATCCATTTGGTAGACTTTGAAACCTTTGTAGGTAGCATATGCAAGTAGTGTTCTCACTCCTTCCATTCTTGCAATAGGGGCAAATGTTTCTCCATAGTCCAACCCTTCTTTTTGTGCATAACCTTTGCAAACTATTATGGCCTTATTTATTGTGATCTCACCATTCTCATCTAGCTTGTTCCTAAATATCCATTTGGTACTAATCACATTTTTATCAACTGGTCTTGGAACTAAGATCTAGGTTTTTTTCTTCTCTATCTAATCTATTTCTTCTTCCATAGCTTTATGCCAATTATCATCTTGCATCACATCTTTCACTATTTTGGGTTCAATCTTTCTCAGAAGACATGATTCATTCCTTAGTCTATTCATTGTCATTATTCTATCTTCCTTGTCACCAATGATTTTTTTCTATAGGGTGATGTCTTCTCACATACTTGGATAATCTTGGTTCTATCATTCTTTCCATGTTTGATCCTTCAGTTTTAGGGTCACTGTGCACATCTCTATTAGAATGTGCATTTTCTTCATTCTACAACTCAACTTCTAAATGTGGCTCGACATTCATTGACTATGATTTGACTAATACTAATTTTTTTTTTAAATTCCCAACTTGATTGGTAGCTTCATCTTTAGTATACATTCCTTCATAGAAGTATACAAAGGATCTATAATCTTCTAGTTTCTTGATTTCATCAACTTGACCATTTAAACTCTCCACAATCTTGTTAGTGTTAGTATTCAAACACTTATATGCTTTACTTCTAGTGCAGTATCCAAGGAATATGCATTCATCACCTTTTGCATCAAACTTTCCTTTTCTAGACTCTTTAAGAATATAGCATTTACAACCAAACACTTTGAAATATTTTACATTGGGTGAGTGACCATACCATAATTCAAAAGGTGTTGCATTTGTGCATTTCTTGATTTGAACTTGATTTAAGGTGTACAGAACAATACTTACAACTTCTCTCCAGTACTTCAGAGCAACATTTTTCTCATCATTAATGTTCTAGCACAATCTATCACTAATCTATTCCTCATGTTTACAATGCCATTCTAATGTGGAGTCCTTGGTGCTGATGTTTGTCTTTTAATTCCTTTGCCATTGCAAAATGTTTCAAACTCTTTTGATGTAAACTCTCCTCCTCTATCTGATCTTAGGCACTTTAGTCTCTTTCCTATTTCTTTCTCAACCCTGGCCAAATACCACTTAAACATTTAAAATGCATCAAATTTTTTTTTACGAACATGGCAGTCATCATCCTAGAGTAGTCATTCATAAACAACATTATATATCTATCTCCTTGGTAGCTTTGCACTTCTATTGGGCCACATAAATTAGTATGCACTAGCTCTAGTACTTCTTTGGAAGTGTAGGTTTTTCTTTTGAAACTTGATTTGGTCATCTTTCCTAATTGGCATTGTTTGTACATTGTATTTTTAGGTTTCTTTAGTTTAGGAAATCCTCTAACTTTCTTCTTCTTTTTGATGCTAATCAAATTATCAAAGTTGACATGGCATTGACTTTTATGCCATAACCACACATCATCAAATCTAACAAAAA
This sequence comes from Cupressus sempervirens, assembly GCA_028749045.1. Classification (NCBI taxonomy): domain Eukaryota; kingdom Viridiplantae; phylum Streptophyta; class Pinopsida; order Cupressales; family Cupressaceae; genus Cupressus; species Cupressus sempervirens. The sequence continues at coordinate 34,326,129 of CM053787.1, forward strand.
AATAGGATGTATCTTAAATATCTAGGTAAAACAAATTTCTCCTAGTTTGTTCTCCTTTTCCTATCAAATTTCCATCACATAGATTTTGGCAAATTTATTTCCATATTCTACTTTGCAACCTATATTGCCTAATTGTGACACACTCAGCAGATTGTAGTTCAATCCTTCAACATAGTATGCATTATCACATAAAATTTTCTCTTTAAGTTGAATTGAACCTTTTCCTTTGATTTGACATGGTGCATCATTTCCAAATCTAACACTTTTTCCATCATATTGAATAAAGGTAACAAACTTACTTTTGTTTCCTGTCATGTGATGTGAGCATCCACTGTCTATGATCCATTTTTCATTTTTTCTTACATAGGTTATTGGTGTTGTTTCCTCATCTTTATCTAACTCATCCTTCATAGCTACATATACTACCTCATCATCATTTTCATCTAAATCCTCTTTTACAACAATGTAACACTTTTTGCCTTTATCTTTGTAATCTTTTCTATCATCTTGTCTTATGTTCTTGTTCTTGTTGCCTTCTCTATAATTCTTCTTCTGCATGCATCTTTCTTTAATATGTCCTACTTCATTGCAATTAAAACAAATGATAGGAAGCTTACCTTTTAATTTACCTTTCCCTCTGTGAAATATTCTAGCCAACAATGCTTCCAATTGTTTTACATCTTCTTCATCAGTTCTGCTATCATTGGATGCATATTTTACCTTTTTCTTCTTCTTCTTTGGTTTCACCTCCTCAGTATCTTTCAATGATAGCTTTTCCTTGAAAATAGATTCAAGATTTTCAGGTCTGTAGTTGTCAAAGTTGGACAAACTCAAATGTAGTGAGTCTTCCTACTATACCTTCAAAAGTTAGTGTATTTCCTAGTATACACCTTAACTTGTGGATGGCTCAAACTCTAATAGCATAGATGGGGAGTAGGGTTCTTATGAATTTTCTATTGATAGTATCATCTTCTAAATGAACACCCAAACTTCTTATTACACTTACTACTTCTTTCATTCTAGAGGCTTATTGAGTAGCATTCTCACCTTCCTTCATTTTCATGTCATCAAACTTTCCTCTAAGGCTTTCTCTTTTTCCTCTTTGAACATTCTAATCTCCTCCATAGATATTAGTTAGGGCTTTCCACATCTTGAATTTAGAGTCACATCCCTTGATGTCATCAAATTTAGCATAGTTGAGGGTAGAGGCAATCTCCAGCATTGCCTAATCGTGCTCCTTTTTCTTCATATCTTCTATAGTGGGTATAGATGGATCAACATGATCTACTTCAATTGAGGTTTGTGCATGATCCCTTATTGATCCAAGGTGTAGCTTCATCTATTTTTGCCATGCAGTGAAGTTATCTCTATTTAGGTTGGGAACTTCTCTCTTGGACATCTTGATCTTCCTGCTTCTAGTACCTTTTAACTAAATTAGTAGATGGCTCTAATACCAATTATTAGAAATGCTTTAGAGTAATTGAGAGAGGGGGGATTAAATTAGTTATTCAAGATCCAAATGTCCAAAAAAAACTTTTTCACTAAGTAAAGTGAGCCCATTAAACTGTTCATGCATCCAAGCTTAAACTTTCCTACTCAGCAAGTTACTGTAAAATTAGTATACAAGAATAAGTCATAAAAGATCAACACATAACATAGTAATTTACATGGAAACCCAATTTGGGAAAAACCACCATTAACATGCTACTCAATTCTCACTCTTCTGAAGTGATGCCTTGTGAAAGGCCTACCTTGTTAAAGGCTACAACACACTATTAAATGTGACCTAGTTAAAGGATTTAACTACCATGTTAAAAGGGGGCCTGGTTAACGGACTTTAGAACATTCACTTGGAATTCCACCCTATTAAAGGATTTACAAATGGGTATTAAACCAATCTAAGTCCATAGGATTTTACCCTAGTTGACACAATTGTTAGAGAGTAACAACAAGGGTTTATGATCTGATAGAACTCACAACTTAACTAGCAAATTTTAGATCTTTGTTTAGCTCACAATATTGCTTGGATTTTAGTCTTTGTAGTTCTAATAGCTTGTCCTCCTTTCAAGCTTTGTCTCCTTGAGTCTCCACACTCGATGCACCAGTGCAATCTCCTATATGGCCACTTATCAAAGTAGATTCTCTATGCTTTGTTCTTCCTTCTTCTTAATGCTTTCCCCTTGACACCCTTCAACAAATTTGACCTATCCACTCTAGCTTCTTGGCCTATGACTCCTTAAATAGAAGTTTTTAATCCTTTTCCTACTCAAATCTTCCATCTTTTAATTTTAGTTCGAATGAATTAGGTAGGATTCAATAAATCTACCCCATATCTTGTTCCTTCTATAAACATCATGAAGAATCCTCTTGAATTTGCCCAAAAATGGTTTACCTAAAATTATATGCCTCCAACTCATCATTCTTATCCTCCATTTGGTTCAAAAAATTCAAGGTAACAAACTTGTCAGCTTAGATTTGGTAAATCTTTGACTTTACAAACAATGTAGCCGCTCGACACTATTGAAATTTTAGTGCTCAACACATAGTATGTTTCTCGACACCATGTTTAACTGATGCTTGGCACCTACCATGGATTCACTCAACATCCACTAAGTTTTTATGATGCTCGAGACCTATTGCTTGCTCAGCTCCTTCTATATCACTAGGTAAACACTAGATTTTGCATTTTCTCAGCACTAACTAAAAATTTTCTCGGCATGAACTAGCTTGCTCAACACTCACTAATGAACTTAGTCAAGCTTTGCAAATAGACTTGCTACAACTTATACTTCTAAAGTTTCTAAGTGTGGCCAACCTCTATATCTTCAAGTATATTACCAATACATCATTTTGTCATTGTCTTAACTAATCCTTGTACTTCATTACAAAACCATAACTCAACCTTTCCCTTAGGTTCTTTTGTTACATCTTGTTGATCAATTCCTCTTCATTAATCAACTAAGTGATAGTACTTGGATCTTATAAGCAATTATCATTCCAACAAAAAGTAGGTTTGACATCAATGACAAAATAATGATTGAAAACATTCTTTATCAGCAATCTCCCTCTTTGAAAGCAATCTTCCTTCTTCAACAATGATCTTTTCAATCAAATTTTCAACATAATAATTAACAAATGACTAAAAGATACAACATCTTATAGTTTAAGAGAAAGCCTAAAATCATAATCAATCTAAAATGTAAAAGACTTTCATGTGCAAAATATTGTATTTATACATTACCTAGACAGTAAAGTAAGAATATTAAAACATGAAAAATGTTCTTAATATGAAATATGTAGAGAAGTTTTAACAAGAATTAGAAAAAAAATAAAAACCATCCTTAGGAAGTTAATCTAATGCCCCCAAATCATTCTCCTCTAAACTTTGGTAACTTTACTATAATTTTGAACTAGAAAATCTGGTAGAGTCGATTGTTTGTTGGAATTCTATCTTGCTAATATTGGATAAAATGGCTTGAATCTTAGTGGGAGAAAGCATGGGGGCAAATGGAATTTATTGCAAAGGTTTAAATAAATTAACTTTTCATTCGATCCTCTAAGACAATAAGTATGAGCCACCTATTGAGGAGTATCATGTTCTAGCCAAATCTTGTCTTTACCTATTAGATTGGGTATTCTCACTTGGGAAACCAATTTTCCCATTATCTCATTCTCAGTCTTTCAAAATGGTGTTCCCTCATGTTTATAGTGTTTTTGGTTTTCTTCTCTAACAAGTATCTATCCATGTTTGGAAATAGAGGATGCTTGAGATTCAAACTTGGATGAGCTTGGGAAGTGAATTTAAGGATTTTAACTATCTTTAGAACTTTGTAGTGGATGTAAATATAGATAATTGTATTGGTGTGATAAGGAAGTCAAAATTATTTGAAAGAAAAGTCAATTTAATATGAGAGTTTTGAGCCACTAAAAAATGTAGATCAGGCATCTTGTCATCTACTGCTCCTTGCAAGGCCTACTTTTCTTTTAGTAGACAATCAAGTTTAAATTTTGGTTGTAGATGAGCTAGAAAATTTTATGCTCATAGTGAAAACAAGGCTTTGTAGTGGTGGATGTGCTAGCAAATTCTAGAACTTATAAGAGAAGTTTCTAGGATGAAGTGACAACTTTTTTTGTATTTTTTTAATGGAAAATTACTTTTAACCCAAAAAATGGAATAAACCAATAAGAAATTAGGAATTATTGTACATAAATTTATTTTTAAGATAAATGATTTGAAAACATTAGAATGTTAGAGTTTATTGTGGCAAAAAATTTAATAATTAGACTGCAATGAAAACATTAGTTCCCCAAGAGTAATAAATAGGTAGGAACTAACAACAATTAGAAAAAACCAAAGTCATGAATCCATGCTACATAGTTCCAAATGACATCTTAAACAATATTCAAACCTTTCTAACAAATCTAACAAATCAAAAAAGCACAAATAAAAAAGAATCACATTGAAATCCTAAAGTATGATTTTTCCAATGCTTATCTAAAAAATTATATAAAAAGATTTGGAAAAATGAAACTAAAGATTTAGAGCATATATAATGTCTTACTAATTCAACAACATTGGAAAACATCATTATTCTTCAAAACATCTTCTTCTACATGCATATTTTATAGTAGTTAAGTGCTCAAGTGCCATATTTATATTATCCAAAATACAAGAGCAAATATTCATAGTATGTGGCTGCACAACTTAAATTTTCTTCTAATTTTTTTTTTGCTAAAGAATGAGTCAAAATTGAGTGTGAAACATAGTGACAAAATAAATAGATTTTCAAAGGATTGATGGAATATCATTCAAGAAAATCAAGAAGCCATATGAAGGGGAGTTGCATCTAAGAAATAAGAGCCTTGATTCCTTATGTTGAATTATCAATAAACTTTGGTTCAGCATACTCAAAAATATTTTAATATACCAAGTTGTATTCATTTTTATTTACATCATTCACCAACATGAATCAATCCGTAGAAGTTTCAATTGGACTATATTGCAGTGTTGATAGACCAACATGATAATTACATAGGGAGAATTTTTATGTAAATTTTGTGCAAAAAAGAGTGAAGATGGTTGATGATAAGTTATACTAAAATTATAATGAAGTATAAGCATGAAATGGTAAGTCATCAATCATCAAACATTATAACATTATAAATTAATAGTGTTCAATCCTCAAAAGAAGAGATGTTAGTGATCATATTGTTGTGTTGTCCCTAGAAGATAAGAACTCCATATGCATCCCCCACATAGCCTACACCTTTTCAAAAATGATTACAAATTTCATGCATTTTCTTGTATTTAGAGTGACAATTGAATCAATGAAGTAAATCATGGATAGACTTGATTTTGGTGAAGGATTGTGCATCTCATCAATGGCCTTGGAAATGCCTATTATACGTGACAATGATTGTACCAATCTTGTTAGCAATATTAGGTGTGGGTGACATATGATTATAGGTAAAGAAATTTCTCCTACACTTGTGTGCCATGGCTACTCAGTCTACAATTGTGTGTACTACTAAAACATCTCAATCTCCAACTAAAATGGGATCTACATATGGAATGTTACAAAGATTGGAAGGTATATGGATCTATAATATTTCTTTCTCATTTTTCAATATTGTAGAGGTCCAAACCTAGACTGCAACAACATGAAAAATATATTTTATTTTGTTACACAATGTCCAAATTCAAACCTTCAAAAAAAATATATTCTTGTTTTAGGACCATAGATGTAACCATGTGTGACCTTGACTCCAAGCCAAGCATATCTAATCATTGGGTCAACCTAACTTGAGCCACCTAGTTGTTGCCAACTAATTCAAGCACAAAATATTCAAATTTTCATGCTAAGATGGTGTACAATTCATCCTTCCAAATAATTTCCATGGTAGCCACATGATTATGAAGATCTTATACAACAACTAAGGTGGTGTTATGTTGATCAGCTATTATACTTCTGAAATTGAACTCAATATTGAATGGTTTGGCTAACTTAGAAAGTTTCATGTCATTTCTTGTAGAACATATTAAATACTGCCCCTTATGAGGTGAAAGCTAAAAAAAATCAAGGTGAAACAAAAGAAAGGGATACAATCTAGTAGGTTGGAATTTACAAAGAGTGAAGTCCAAAAGAAAAGTATTCTAAAATTTTCCAGATATCTTTCATCTTCATGTGGAAAATGAGTCTAAGAAATAAAAGATATTAACAAATGATTGAAAGTTGAAAAGAGAATATGGAGATATGTGAGAAGAAGGTACCAATGTTGTATAGGTTTCATGCATTTTCATCCCTAGGGTGTTCTAGTGCCTCACTCTGTAATGCTACACTAAACAAAACCAAAAGATTAGAAAACAAAGACCAAGAATAATGAACGTAACTTTAAAAAAAAAAAAAAAACACTCATCTTAATACAAATACAAGTAGATATCATCAAATATATATATATCCATTATGATGCAAATATTTTTTGAGTTCAGTACAATAATGAAGTACAACATCATTCTTAATCACTAACGTCCAACATATGGACCCTACAGGAAATTAAATACTGGTTCAAGAAATAACTTCAACAGTCATCCTTAGCTACTTGTTAATTGACTCAAAGTGCCTGTAAAACATAAAGAAATGCAACACAACACAAAAGGGGGCTCTATACACACTAAGTTAAAAAGCATCATGCACCTGCATAAATGTTAAGATTTACATATACATAAACATACTATAGATATTTGAACTACTTAACATAATGCAGTTCCAAAATTATTATGCAAGAAGTAACATTTACTTATCATTGCAAAAATTAAACTCGCACTAAGAAAATCTCATAAATGATTCATATATATACTAAGGTATCATCACTATGGTACCAAGTTTTTGCATCCATGTTTGGTATGCCCTTAGATTTCTCATAGTGGTACTCTCTATTATACTCATCATACGACATAATAGAGACTTGCCTTATTCTCTGTACTTAACCATATATGTTTAAGTCATAGGTAGGCCAATTATCTTATAATTTGAAATTAACCCACCCAATTCATTTTTATGTTATCAATAAATTAAATAATTGAAAAGGATTAACTAGATTCAACCACCTCGATATATGCTTATTACAACTTTTCTTAAAACACACATCAAATAGATTTACTAAGAATGCACATGCATCAGGTATCAAATTAGTATACCACATGATACTACATTTTTCATCCATTTGCAACCTATCTTATTCTAACATATTTCAAAGGTAAATTTAGATCATTACAACAATAGGAACAAATCTTATAATAACAAGATGGCGTAATTACCATTAAACTACTAACTCAACTTAATGGTATTTATGAAATCTTAATACTATTGGTGTTTGAAAATGTTACCCATTTCCAATTTACCCTGATGAGAACAAAACATATCTAGGGGCAGCTAACTCCCATTTTCAACATGCTCATTCAGACACCAGGCCAACTATAAGGCATGACCCTTCTTCTTCTTCAGGCTCTGCAAAACCTAGGTGGGTGAACCTCTTTAGATCTGACTATGTGACCAGTGCAATAACCATATTTAGGATCTATAAAAGTAGATGAAAGCCCTAATTCTTCTATGCTTAACTAGGAGATCACAAGCATGAAATAGCTAAGGACATGACTCATGAAACTAGAAAGCTACGTGCGGGTTATATTTTGAATACCTTTCAACATAAAATGAAAATGATTTAATAGATTGATGACAGCAAGACCCAGGTATGAGCAACAAAATTTAATGATCCTATCTATGATCAGTGCCTTATCTATTGGGCAATTAAATGAATTATAACCATACATCTCTTGGAAATCTCAAACATATTACTACATCCAGATCTCTGATCTATCTTTCACTTTGTGAACTGACATCTGCATCAAAATGAATCTCATACTTAGAATATCCTATCATGAAATTAGTAAACCCTGTGATAAACACCAAGCGGTTACATGGCTCTTGGTTCCATAAGCAAGGTATTTCAATCACATACATCACTAAATGAGATGCAACCTAATCTATGGTCTTTGTTCATAAACTAGAAAAGATTATAGATCCACATATAGGAGACAAGATTCAGGATGAATTCGAAACCATTGTCGCTCTTTATTTGCTTTCTTTGAAATCAAATACATGAAAGATGTATAGAATACTTCATAAATCACCTAACAGACATGAACTATTTGCATAAAACTCAAAATGTTGTTCAATACAAGAAGAAATGATGAAGAATGGTTTCTCAGTCCAAAAAATGGAACCCCTCAAATGATAGAAAGAAAGAATCATATAGACAAGGGTGAATTCTTGGATCTGATCTACAACTGCCATCTGTCCACTTGGAATTCAATCTTTCTCAGCTGAATCACCTCTCTCTTCTTTCTACCATTGTGATCCGATTTGATTTCATCATTTTTTGTAATTGATTTGCAAATGTCTATTTCTGAATGATGAAAACTTTTTGAGTCACTAAAATATCTGATTTACCTTATGAAAAGCTGGTGAAATTTTAGTTTTTATTGAATGAGTTTGCTCAAATTTTGACCCATACTACATTTCAACTATTTTTTAATCATATTCAAGTCAATATCATGTCAAAAATCAAATCTGAACTTCCTAGTTTGAATAAAGTTGCAATTTAGGTACCTGAGACAAATTCTCCTATAGCTCAAATAGACTAATACCTGTGCAAAAACTAACTCCAAAATCAAAATTTTCATCTTCTCCCGATTCCAGCGATATATAACATTGCCTATTTGGCCTCTCGAAAACCTCCTGAAAGTCATTTTGAAAATGACTCCTCTGCTAGAAAATCATGTCTGCACATTTGATTTTTTTAAATTTCAAAAATTTAGAATATCTAATGTTTGAACATTAGAATGGACCCCTTTTACAATAATTTCTGAATGTCCATATTTTATAAAAATAATATAAAAATATTATTATTTTTTATTCTTTAATTTCTATTGCCTTTGAATCTGAGGTCAACCTTCAATTGACCAACTGCCACGTGGCATCTTCTTGTTAACTCACTATGTTAATTGTCGTGCATCTTCTGCTTGGCGAGTTAACGAGAACTGTCAGATCTGCCGCGTGGTGCAATCTGGTGCGCTCTTGACATTTTCTCACCACATCATACACTCTATCGCTACCACTTGTCACCATTCGATTCACTGTTGACTCTTGCTAGATTCTTGAGTTTTTCGGTGACCTCGCTATGTCGCTAGCCAAATTTTTCAAGATTTTTTGACTAGCAAGGTAGCGACCACCAGATTCTTGGGTTTTTTGATTGCCTTCTAGCTCCTTGACATTGTCACCTTTTTGCACGCATTTCTCCAAAATTTAGCACTTTCTAGCCAACTTGGCCAGATTGGTGGGCCTACTTGACACATGCGTTGGCCTTCACAAAAGGCCTCTATCTTACGACCCCACATAATGCAAATGGAAACATATTTAAAGAACATTAAAAGTCACCCACGGACAATGTGGGATTATATGTTTTATTGTTTCTTTTTTTTTAATAGACGCTTCTCCTCTCTTTATTTCCGCAATTCCCTCATGTTTGGCATAGACTCCTCTTTGGCGTGGCCTTGCTTTATTGGGAGTGGATGTTTTTCCATTGAAATTTGCCCCTTTAAAATTGTGTGGCTTCTCTCTCTGATGTGGTGTGGATACTCTGAACTAGAGTGGTTTCTTTTATTTATATTGTTGGTGGCTTGCTACTGATGAGATACGCCTCTCTGTTTTATGCATCGGTAGTCTTTATACTCTTGCCACTGCCTCCATTTGCATTTGGTTTCTTATCTGCTAGTCGTTACTTTGACTTTGGCATCTTCTCAACAATACACCAGTTCATCTGCAGTGTGTATCCTTTGCATTGAGTTCCCTCTCTACGTTTTCAATTGGCTTGCGTGGGTGCTTTGTCTTAATGCGTGAACACTCCTATTTCAATCTGGAGTTTTTTTGTTATGAGCTGACCATTTCTCTTGCAATGTAGGCTTCTTTTAAAAACTACATCTTCTTTCCTCACTTCCTGCGAATCTACTTGTTTGATGGCTTATGTGGATCCCTTTGTTGCACATTGGGCGGCTTCTTAGCAGCTCCCTTCAATTCTTAAAAACGCAGCCTCTATATTTAAATTGGAAGATTTCTCAAGTTGCCTCACACCTTCTTTTATATATTGGTGCACTTCATTGTTATAGCTTCCCATGAGCTTGAACGTGAGCTTTGTTCTTTTCATTTGTAGCTTTAATGGCCTTCCCCATTTTGTTGCATTTGCCTCCTTTTACTGGGCATTTTTTGATGGCTTTCACTCTTCACGTGGGTGACTTTCCTTCTTCTAGCATGGTTCTTCCTCTTTCATTCATGCCTAGGAGTGTGATATTGCTGCTATGTATTTTCCTCCCTATTTGCATGAACGTGCCTGCTCTTGGGCTCTTTTATATGTCCCCAACCTTGAAAGTGTAGAAAATGTGTTGGAGGAATTCAAAAAGAATAAGAGCCATGTTTTTTTGTCTAATATTTCCTTGATGTCATGGATGATTTATGCCTGCAAAACTGCATACTCTGCCAAAACGTGGATTGCCTGCAAGTTTCCTCTTCCCCATGGAATTAATCTACCATATTTTGTCCTTTGTCATGACACTCTTGAATGCATAAAAATGCTTTTACTTTGATCTTCAAAATTTTATTGCAAAACATTTGAACTCCATTTATGTTGTGTCATAAATATATGGTTCTCAAATTTAAAAGCAATGTATAGTTCTCAAATGTAGTAGTTTCCCTAAATGCCAATATATTTTAAAATGAATTCATCTTTAAAACCAAATAGTAGAAAACTACTTCAATCACTTCTATAGGCAGCATTGGTGAGGCTATTAATGTCAAGACTTTGAGAAACTGATGAAATCAGTCATTGGCATCCACGAACTGTCCGAAATCAAACTTGATTGCTGAATCATCACTGAAAACCTATTTCAATCATTTCTGCACCATTGTGAAAATTGTGTCAGGAGGCATGCCAGCTGGCCCTAAAAACTAATTCAATCAAGCAACCAGGCCACAAAAATTGGCATGAGTGTTCAATCCTGCATACTCTATCACACTGCAAATTTTTAGCCCATGATGAATTCCTAGTCAAGAGATTTTAATTGCCGAATATCCGTACTTCAATTACCCTACAGGCAAACAATGTTAAAAAACATAAACTGGGCTCAGGTTTGACATTATAAACTGAGTTATTGATCACTTGGGGTTCTAAAAACTAGGATATAAGTTCTTTACCATGAAGAAAATATAATTCCATGTTTTGGGCTCATGACAAATCATAGGGAACATTTGGCAAATTTCTGAAAATAGGCACTTGGAAATTTTTAATTGGCAAATATGTCAAAAAGTAGTTTTTGGCAAATGTACAGACATGTGAAAGTATGCAAATGGATTCGTCATGACTTAAGAACTGGCATACTTTAAGGATTTTCAGGACACAAAACAATGGTATAATTCACTTTGGCTTACCATCAATGGATCAAAGTTATAACATGTCGAACAGGGATCTGGATCAATCTGAATACCTTAGCCATAACAAAACAATGTAAACTAGGTTTTTAATCATGTTAGCGAACTGACCAAATGGATTCGTCATGATCTCAAAATTGGAAAATATGAAGTTTCTGACCCCTAGAACATAATGCCAAAGGAATTTTTTAATTTGGGTCAACTGGGTCAAAGATATGATTGGTCGAACAGGGCTTCCCACAATTGTGTACAATTTGCAAATGTGTGAAAACAGTAAACTACCAACTTTGAGGGATTCAAAACCTAGTCAAATGAGCTCAAAATGACTTGAAATATGAAACATAGGTTCTTGGGTATGGATATTAGACACTCCCAAAGCAGCGAGTCTTGAAACATTTCTAGGTGCAAGATATTCAGTTGTAAACACAGCCTCCTATCACTGTTTGACACTTGGTGTAAAATGCGGATTTGTAAAATGCTCAAAATAGGACTTCACCAAATGACTCAGAGTGATAGATTATCATCATGGAACACTTAGACATTTTGAATGAAAGGTGTTAGAAGCATTAAACACCTCTTAGGGCTCAAACTGACAACCAGGAACAAAGTCATTTTAAAGTGTTAATAGGGCTTAAATTTTAATGGTGCTCAAAATTGACCATGCAATTTTTAGTCCCAACAGTGGCTCTGTCTAGGGATGCATGCCCCTTGTGGGCATGGAAAGATTCCAGATCTCTGGGAGAAACAAACCACATACCTGAAACAATAAAACTTCTCTCGAACAGCTTATTGAAAGCAAGGAAACAACTACTTCTACTATTTACAAAGGATGACCCCGGGCCACCAAACTTCAACAAAATTGTTTACCTCTGTCATAAACATGATTCTCATCGAAAATTTCATGAGTAAACTGAAATTTATTCTCCTATCAGTTTCACCAATCATATTATCATCATATAACAAATCACTTGGCAAAACAAAATCATCACTCTTACTTTCATAATGCATATAAAAACTTACTTCATCTTCAACTGTTAGCTCACTATGAAAATACTGATCAACATGCTTAAACATATTAGACTGAAACTGAAAGCTCTCTTCATTTAATGGCTCATGCATGCTATCATTCTTGAATATGAAGGCTTCATATTCAACTTGGGGAAAAAGACCACTCGTACCTTCAAAATGTGTATCCCTTTGCATAATCAGATAGGAATCAAATGAACAATCTGATTGATATTCACATATATCATCCACATTAGAATCTGAAACTAATCCATAATCTTCAAATGGTTCTTCACAATCAAAAAATAGATTAGTCTTCTCATCAAAGAGTTCATTATAAATCTCATTGCAAGGTGCATACTGATTTTCAAAAACAACTTCGTTAAACACCTTGTCATTTATCTCCTCAGATGCAACATAATCATTAGTTTCACTATCAAACTCGAAAGAAGAACATTCTGATCTCTTACAGCAGTAAGACAAGGTATCATCATCAAACTCATTCTCTACTAAATCTAAAACTTCCACATGTTCTTCAAAAAGAGGATTGATAAATCCATGCAAAGCGCCTTTGTAGACATTAGGACAAGTAATGTGTTGATCAACATAAAACTCCTCACCATATAACGGACTAGTAAAAACTTTAAAACAATTTCTAACATCACTATCATGGACACTTTCAGCATATGAAGAAGAAAAAATAGAATCATATGAAGACTCAACATCCACTCCGTCAACGAAGCATGTAGAATACAAATCAAAGTTACTTTCATTGTCTCCATTCAAATGTCTTGCAAGAAAATCATCATTTATCTTACCAATATGTGTTGATGCATTAATCTTAGGATCAATCACATACTGATCATCACTGCACTCATCCTCAAGTCACTCTTCTACACAATTAGGTAATACGTCTCTATGGATAACCTCTTTGTCTTCATATTGTGTAGACACATTTTCTTCATAACTTTCAATCTCAAACTGATTTACACAATTCTGAAATTGACACTCACTTTCAGATTTAAGAAAGGAATTCATACCTTTATTGATATACAAGAACTCACTTTCATCATTACTTTCTTCTTGCCAATCAGTATCTGATTCACATGAAGATGCATATGTACTATCACAATCCTCTTCTTGACTTGAGCAACAAGTCTTGCCATTGTCTTCACATGATGCTTCTTCACAATATGTCGGATCAGCAACTTCATCTTTATCACTTGATACATCACTTCGAGGTTGTTCATCCTCATACTGAGATAAATACCTTTCCTCTTCCTGATTCATTATGTTTTCAACACAATGCAAATCATCAATGGGAAAATGAATGACTAGATTTATATCTTGCATGCATAACTCATCAAGTGAATCAACTCTATCATTCGCTATTGTAATACCATAAACTTGTGCATTCAATTCAACATGAATGGAATCATTTCTTCTTTGCAACAAAGAGATTCTATGCTCACATGTTTTTATTTCTAAATCTTCAACAAAACTATTTACAACAGTAGGGTTACTTATTTGCTGATCTTAAATTAAACATTCTATATGAAATTGATTTATTCTTTGCACCTCATCTTGCCGGCAAACATTTCTAGAGAAGTGACTTTGGGTTAAGCCATATTTTATGTTATTCTCAATCTCTATTGCTATCATGAATGCCTGATGCAAAGTTCTAGGTTCCTTATCTCTCAACAGATAGTTCATCTTTTTGTCAAATGCCCCAAGGTAAACCACTAAGCACATTTGATCATATGGCTTGTAGCTTTCAGGAATTTCATTTAAAATCTTTGCAAATCTGATATTAAATTCAGGAACTAACTCACCTTCCTGATTTGAATTTTTAAAAAATTATCAAAATAATCAGAGATGCTTACTCTTTCCCTGAAGTGCATCATGAAGGCTGACATTAATTCATCACAGGATGAAATTGAACATGCTGGTAGGAACGAAAACCAGTCCCTAGCATCATCCTCTAAAGTCTAAACAAACAATTTCATCTGAATGTCTTCATGAGAAATTTCAAAATCACCAACCAAGTCACTAAATAGTTGAACATGATAACTGGCTGAATTATCATGGTTTCCACCAAACTTAGGCAAATTCTTTCTGAGGTTACAAGGCATAGTATTTGGGAAACCATGGATACCATTAAAATTTAATGGCATATACCTCTTGGTAGAAACAGATCTAAAACTTTCACTAACAGGTTGCATACTAGATGAGATGAAACTTGACATTCTTCAAACTCAAGACTCATTCACCATTAGACACTTCTAGAATTTATTAATTGTAGTAGATCTGGAGTTCTTTCTACCAATTCAAAATTTCAAACATACTTTGACATATAAAACACTTTTGCTAAATCTACTTTCCACAAAGCATGTTGAACTGTACTGAACCAATCTCCTATTTAATGCTATAAACCATTTGATGGAGAAACTTTTGAAATCTTACTTTCATGTAAATGAGAACACATGAAAGTGGAAAATACCTCTCAATATGGATGCCTGCAACTACTTCAATGATGCAAATAACAATAGATTCAAATCTTAACCAGATTTATTAACACTTACACTGCATCTCATTTGATTCTTTTACCCAGTGTCAAGAACTTGAAATGAACTCTTCAAATCTTCCTTCCCACTATTGTTTCCTTTAGAATACCTTCACATTTTGAAGCACTGGTGCAGAGATTTTACTTTGATTCGCCACTCACTTAGTGAGAAAAGATTAACCAACTTGCAAAACAAAACAAGATGGTCCAGAACTTACAACTGGTATTTGCAAATTGTATTCAACAACAGGGGAATTTCACATTCTTGACAAGCTAAAAGAACATGATATTAACTCTAAATTTTGATAGCAACTTATCAAAACTTCAAGGGACTTTGATATTGGAAATTATTCAATTCAATCAAACTTCTACTGTCACTGAATAAGGACACTGGGGGACATGAATCTTTAGCAAAGAAATGGAAACTACTTCATGACCTTGCTATTTATACCAGAGATTCTAGTAATTCTAACAATGAACTTCTTCATAGACTCCCCAGCAGAGTTGCCATTTTGTTGGTGTTTGAAAATGTTACCCATTTTCAATTACCCTGATGAGAACAAAACATATCTAGGGGCAGCTAACTACCATTTTCAACATGCTCATTCAGACACCAGGCCAACTATAAGGCATGACCCTTCTTCTTCTTCAGGCTCTACAAAACCTAGGCAGGTGAACCTCTTTAGATCTAACTATGTGACCAGTGTAATAACCATATTTAGGATCTATAAAAGAAGATGAAACCCCTAATTCTTCTATGCTTAACCAAGAGATCACAAGCATGAAATAGCTAAGGACATGACTCATGAAACTAGAAAGCTAAATGCGGATTATACATTGAATATCTTTCAACATAAAATGAAAATGATTTTATAGATTGATGATAGCAAGACCCAGGTATGAGCAACAAAATTTAATGATCCTATCTGTGATCAGTGCCTTATCTATTAGGCAATTAAATGAATTATAACCATACATCTCCTGGAAATCTCAAACATATTACTACATCCAAATCTTTGATCTATCTTTCACTTTGTGAACTGACATCTGCATCAAAATGAATCTCATACTCAAAATATCCTATCATGAAATTAGTAAGCCCTACAATAAAAACCAAGCGGTTACATGGCTCTTGGTTCCATAAGCAAGGTATTTCAATCACATACATCACTAAATGAGATGCAACCTAATCTATGGTCTTTGATCATAAACTAGAAAAGATTACAGATCCACAAACAAGAGACAAGATTCAGGCTAAATTTGAAACCATTTTCGCTCTTTATTTGCTTTCTTTGAAATCAAATACATGAAAGATGTATAGAATACTTCATAAATCACCTAACAGACATGAACTATTTGCATAAAACTTAAAATGTTGTTCAATACAAGAAGAAATTCTGAAGAATGGTTTTTCAGTCCAAAAACTGGAACCCCTCAAATGATAGAAAGAAAGAATCATATAGACAAGGGTGAATTCCCGGATCTGATCTACAACTGCCATCTGTCCACTTGGAATTCAATCTTTCTCAGCTGAATCACCTCTCTCTTCTTTCTACCATTGTGATCCGATTTGATTTCATCATTTTTTGTAACTGATTTCCAAATGTCTATTTCTGAATGATGAAAACTTGCTAAGTCACTAAAATATCTGATTTACCTTATGAAAAGCTGGTGAAATTTTAGTTTTTATTGAATGAGTCTACTCAAATTTTGACCCATACTGCATTTCAACTATTTTTTAACCATATTCAAGTCAATATCATGTCAAAAATCAAATCTGAACTTCCTAGTTTGAATATAGTTGCAATTAAGGTACTTGAGACAAATCCTCCTATAGCTCAAATAGAATAATACTTGTGCAAAAACTAACTCTAGAATCAGAAAGTTCGTCTTCTCTCGATTTCGGCGATATATAACATTGCCTATTTGGCCTCTCAAAAACCTCTTGAAAATCATTTTGAAAATGACTCCTCCACTAGAAACTCATGTCTACACATTTGATATTTTAAAATTTCAAAAATTTAAAATATCTAATGTTTGAACATTAGAATGGACCCCTTTTACAATAATTTTTGAACGTGCATATTTTATAAAAATAACAATAAAATATTATTATTTTTTATTCTTTAATTTCTATTGCCTTTGAATCTGAGGTCAACCTTCAATTGACCAACTGCCACATGGCATCTTCTTGTTAACTCGCTATGTTAGTTGTCGTGCATCTTCTGCTTGGCGAGTTAACGAGAACCGTCAAATCTATCGAGTGGCGCAATCTGGTGCGCTCTTGACATTTTTTTGCCACATCATACACTCTATTGTTGCCACTTGTCACCATCTGATTCATTGTTGACTCTTGCCAAATTCCTAAGTTTTTCGATGACCTCACTATGTTGCTAGCCAAATATTTCGACTAGCGAGGTAGCGACTGTCGAATTCTTGGGTTTTTCAATTTCCTTCTAGCTCACTGACGTCATCACCTTTTTGCACGCATTTCTCCAAAATTTAGCACTTTCTAGCTGACTTGGCCAGATTGGTGGGCCTACCTGCCACATGCGTTGGCCTTCACAAAAGGCCTCTGTCTTACGACACTACATAATGCGAATGGAAACATATTTAAAGAACATTAAAAGTCACCCATGGACAATGTGGGATTATATGTTTTATTGTTTCTTTGTTTTTAATAGATGCTTCTCCTCTCTTTATTTTATGCAATTCCCTCATGTTTGGCATAGACTCCTCTTTGGCGTGGCCTTGCTTTATTGGGAGTGGACATTTTTCCATTGAAATCTGCCCTTTTAAAATTGTGTGGCTTCTCTCTCTGATGTGGCATGGATACTCTAAACTAGAGTGGTTTCTTTTATTTATATTGCTGGTGGCTTGCTACTAATGAGATACGCCTCTCTGTTTTATGCATGGGTAGTCTTTATACTCCTACCACTGTCGTCGTTTGCATTTGATTTCTTATCTGCTAGTCGTTACTTTGACTTTGGTGTCTTCTCAACAATACACCAGTTCATCTGCAGTGTGTATCCTTTGCATTGAGTTCCCTCTCTACATTTTCGATTGGCGTGTGTGGGTGCTTTGTTTTAATGCGTGAACACTCCTATTTTAATCTGGAGCTTTGTTGTTATGAGCTGACCATTTCTCTTGCAACGTAGGCCTCTTTTAAAAACTACATCTTCTTTCCTCACTTCTTGCAAATCTGCTTGTTTGATGGCTTATGTGGATCTCTTTTTTGCACATTGGGTGGCTTCTTAGTGGCTCCCTTCAATCCTTAAAAATGCAGCCTCTATATTTAAATTGGTGGATTCATCAAGTTGCCTCACACCTTCTTTTATATACTAGTGCGCTTCATTGTTATAGCTTCCCACGAGCTTGAACGTGGGCTCTGTTCTTTTCATTTGCAGCTTTAATGGCCTTCCCTATTTTTCTATATTCGCCTCATTTTACTGGGCATTTTTTGATGGCTTTCACTCTTTATGTGGGTGACTTTCCTTCTTCCAGCGTGGCTCTTCCTCTTTCATTCATGCCTGGGAATGTGATATTGCTGCTAGGTATTTTCCTCCCTATTTGCATGAAGGTGCCTACTCGTGGGCTCTTTTATATGTCCCCAACCTTCAAAGTGTAGGAAATGTGTTGGAGGAATTCAAAAAGAATAAGAGCCATGTTTTTTGTCTAATATTTCCTTGATGTCATGGATGATTTATGCCTACAAAACTGCATACTCTGCCAAAATGTGGATTGCCTACAAGTTTCCTCTTCCCCCATGGAATTAATCTACCATATTTTGTCCTTTGTCATGACACTCTTGAATGCATAAAAATGCTTTTACTTTGATCTTCAAAATTGTATTTCAAAACATTTGAGACTCCTTTTATGTTGTGTCATAAATATATGGTTCTCAAATTTGAAAGCAATGTATAGTTCTCAAATGTAGCAGTTTGCCTAAATGCCAATATATTTTTAAATGAATTCATCTTTAAAACCAAAAAGTAGAAGACTGCTTCAATCACTTCTATAGGCAGCATTGGTGAGGCTATTAATGTCAAGACTCTAAGCAACTGATGAAATCAGTCATTAGCATCCACAAACTGTCTGGAATCAAACTTGATCGCTGAATCATCACTGAAAACCTATTTCAATCATTTCCACACCATTGTGAAAATTGTGTCAGGAGGCATGCCAGCTGGCCTTAAAAACTAATTCAATCAAGCATCCAGGCCACAAAAATTGGCATGAGTGTTCAATCCTGCATACTCTATCACACTGCAAATTTTTAGCCCATGATGAATTCCCAGTCAAGAGATTTTAATTGCCGAACATCCATACTTCAATTACCCTGCAGGCAAACAATGTTAAAAAACATAAACTGGGCTCGAGTTTGACATTATAAACTGAGTTATTGATCACTTGGGGTTCTGAAAACTAGGATATAAGTTCTTTGCCATGAAGAGAATATAATTCCATGTTTTGGGCTCATGACGAATCACAGGGCACATTTGGAAAATTTTCGAAAATAGGCACTTGGAACTTTTATACTGGCAAATATGTCAAAAAGTAGTTTTTGGCAAATGTATGGACATGTGAAAGTATGCAGATGGATTCGTCATGACTTAAGAACTGGCATACTTTAATGATTTTCATGACACAACACAATGGTACAATTCACTTTGGCTTACCAATCAATGGATCAAAGTTATAACATGCCGAACAGGGGTCTGGATCAATCTGAATACCTTAGCCATAACAAAACAATGTAAATTGGGTTTTTAATCAGGTTAGCGAACTGACCAAATGGATTCGTCATCATCTCAAAACTAGAGAATATGAAGTGTCTGACCCCTAGAACATAATGCAAAAGGAATTTTTTCATTTGGGTCAACTGGGTCAAAGATATGATTGGTCAAACAAGGCTTCCCACAATTGTGTACAATTTGCAAATGTGTGAAAATAGTAAACTACCAACTTTGAGGGATTCAAAACCTAGTCAAATGAGCTCAAAACGACTTGAAATCTAAAAAATAGGTTTTTGGGTATGGATGTTAGACACTCCCAAAGCGGCGAGTCTTGAAACATTTCTGGGTGCAAGATATTCAGTTGCAAACACAGCCTCTTGTCACTGTTTGACACTTGGTGTAAAATGCTCAAAACAGGACTTCGCCAAATGACTCAGAGTGATAGATTATCATCAGGGAACACTTAGACACACTGAATGAAAGGTGTTAGAAGCATTAAACACCTCTTAGGGCTCAAACTGACAACCGGGTACAAAGTCATTTTAAAGCATTAATAGGGATTAAATTTTAATGGTGCTCAAAATTGATCATGCAATTTTTAGTCCCAACAAATACTATAACACATCTTCCTACTAAAATTATCATCTTAACTTATTGTTGAATAGACCAAGATATCAGAACCAAAATACATATGATACTTCTGTTTAAAATGAAATTATATCATCATATATCATAATCCTTCCTTTATTTGAAAACAATTTTCATTTCAATAATGGATAGAATAACATCATTAGAATAATATCTTCTAATTCATAAAATTTTCATCTCAAAAGCATTATATATATATATATATATATATATATATATATATCATTGGTATGTCTAAAAAATAACTTCATAACAAATTAAATTTAAACATCTTAATAGATTTCCACAACGTTCAGTTTACCGATTGCTATAAACTCTATTGATGTTTTTAAACAAAAAGAACATAATCAATGATACCATATATTCAAATAAACTTATTTCCAAATTGCCAAATATAATTTCTAACTCAAGATTAGCATACTAACTATTTATCCTCGATATACTAATACACAAGATGCGACACACATGTAACTCAATTACTAGTTTACACATATATATAAATCAATTGACAAAAGGTCTTTGGCCAGTCCCAATTAACAGTAATATCCAAAAAAACCAAATAACGTATGGAATCCCTATGCAACTATAAAGGAATTTAGACCAAATTGTATTTCAAATAGGGTGTCGTCTATTCTATAAGAAATTTTCCAGCAGTTCAATAAGCGTGTCAAACTATACTGATAAAATGTTGATTTAACCTTGTTTTAGATCCATGCATAAATGTTTGTTACAATGCAAGTTTAATTTCACAAAAAAGCTACTACACAAAGATTACCTATGACTTGTTTGATGAAAATCCAAATCTTATTTTCCTTTATACAATAAAATGAATCTACTAGTGAATATGAGAAGACTATTTAATTTTTAACTTACTATTCAAGCCAGAGTTTTCCCAAAACTTGTTTGCTAAGATACCCTGCCCTAGTTTGTATATTCATCAGGGTAAATGACTGTGAACATGACTTAATTACAACTTGACTGATAGAACATTCAAGCCCAATCTTATTCTCTTCTTCGCCTATGCCCAAGACCAAATGCAATACTTTGATAGCACAATAATATTACTAATCATAGAGGCATGATTCTCACAGAGATCGGCTCAATAAATGTGGATCCTAATACATTGATACAAATTCCACAATATAAAACAAAACCCCAAATGCATTCTATGTTATCAAAGTGAAAATACTATACCCACACTCAAGTATGGGTATATGCAAAACTTAGCATCATCGTGTTGAACCTTGCATACACCCACGCTTGGGCGTCAGTTTATATCATTATCAAACATACAGTATTATTTACGAATTTCAAAATAACCCATACAAAATAGAATAGATTAGGGAAAAGAAAATCCCCCTACCAAATCACAGTAGACTGACAGAACTCTGTTATAGGTTCGTTGTCAAGGCTACGAATCCAAAACAAATACCACACTACCAACTCAAATACCTCTTCAAAATGGAGTAAAGTAGATGATTCTAAAAATATCAACCAAAAATTCTAGTGAGAAACCCCATCTTGCTCAGTCTCATATGCACATATCTCCATCAAACAAAACCCCTTCATGATGCCGATATCTTGGCATTATCTTACAAATGTGTAATAGAATAGAGAAAAAAAATGAATAAATTTCCTTTCCATTTCAACAAACAAAACCCCATACCAGCTATATTGGCCGATTAAAGCCTTAAGTGATATTAAAAGTTCAACAAAAAAGTAATGAATGATTCTACAACAAACACAGTGTCGTGCATATGGCTTCCTCTTCTTTTTCCACCTTATTTGGCATGCTCAAAAACAATGCAGAACTCTTTAATACTAGAGCATGCGAAACCATAAAGATTAGGAATATAAATCCTTAATATAAATTTGCCAAAGTTTTACTTATATGATAATTAGCATGAAAGTATTATAAAAGCCATGGGCTTCGTATTCACTCTCAATACACCTTAGTGTATATTAATATTGTTAGGGTATCCAAATCCTCAATAAATTAAGCAAGCATACTTAAGGTAAAAAAAATTTTTTTAATATATATTCAAAAGAATTAATGTTATAAAATCAAAACTAGTTAAAACAATGTATTTACCTAATGAAATGAATAAACTCTCTATTACAAGGATATATGACTGTGAATGTAAAATAACAAATGAATATGTTAAGCTAAATAATATATATTAAATCAATCCTTTTAATCATACATCTCTCAAATTTGTTAAAATCCAAAGGCACGTAACATGTTTTATTTGAACGTATCTATATTGTTTTGTTAAACATTTATCATGCTAAATTATAATAAAAAGTTCAACCAAAAATACACATCCCTTGGACATCTTCAACCAAATTCAACAGATAATAGAACGTAACATCAAATAAATACTTTTATATATATATATATATATATATATATATATATATATATATATATATATATATATATATATATATATATATATATATATATATATATATATATATATATATATATATATATATATATATATATATATATATATATATATATATATATATATATATATATATATATATATATATATATATATAAGGTACAAGCCACTTCACAATAAGGAGTTATGACATTCTACATTTGTACCTACTTTTTCCTAGATTAATCAAATGATCAAACCTTTTCATAGATTATAATGGAAATATTATTACTATCCAACAAGTCTTTAATATTCCATTGAATCATGTTGTATTTGTAAACAAGATTTTCCAATATTTTCCTCATTATGAGAGTAGATGGGGTAAGTCAGAAGTTAATAGCCAGTATTATGTCTGATTTAACATGCATCGATTCAAGTGGCATTGCCTGATCACAAAACTAGCTATTTGGAGCCTAAAATTATTTCCTAGTACCTTGTTTTCAGATGTTAAATAGTTTTAGGTTGCAAGCAACCTCATAGGAAGAGCCTATCAACTAAAAATGGTAAATGTTACCTTCACCAAGTTGCAATTTCTTTAAATTGGGCTCACATTTTTCTCCAAAATGGTTTCTCTTGTTAAGTTATAGAATGAATTCTCTAGACCAAATAATAAGTAGTAAATAGTAGCAATGGGGCAAAATAAAGGTTCATATGTTGGCCTTAGGCTGCCCGTTCAATAGACCAAACTCAGAGGTAAATATCACCCAACAATGTCTGCAATTTTTGAACCCTCTAAATGGTTAGCCATTATCCTAAATGTAGATCGAATTTTCATACAAAATATTGCCCTAAATAAGTTATCAACTCTGTAATCTAGCATCAATACTCAGGAAGTTTAGGTACCAAATATTTTGTGCAAACATATAGAACTTGATAGATTTTATGACTCCCCAGTGATGCTACAAATTGTAGTGCCTATGCACAATTTTTGTAAGCCAATTATTATCTCTAAAGCATGCAAACATAGAATAAGAAATTGCACCCTGAATGCCCCACAACTAGATCTTAGGATGCTTGAAGCCCTAATATGAATTTCAGGAAAGTGCTATACTAACAACATTAATTTGGTGCCCTAGTATTCTTTGATGAATTTTTATACCTTGTTTAAAGATCCCTTTTTGGTAAATGTACAAATTACATTGACTATTGGGGGCCTCTATTATCAATGCCATTGTAGGGGCTTATAGTGAGAATCTGCCAGTCATATGCATTGTTAGGGGCCCTAATTCCAACAACTATGGAACCAACCAGATTTTTTATCACACCATTGGGCTCCCTGACTTTAGCTAGGAGTATCGATGCTTTTAGGCTATAACTTGTGCTCAGGTATTCATTCCCTTGCTCTTTCAGTTGCTTTCCTATTATTTTCCTTATTTTAGAATTATGTTTTCTTGAAGTGATTTATGGTGGGTTTTTTGGGGTTTTAGATTATTATGAATAATCTAAACGATGCCAATGAGCTCATTGATCATTCCATTTCTACATCACTTATTAAGAGTAAGCTAATTTATATGAGCATCAGATGTAACCTCCATTGGCATTCCACACTAGTCTATTCCATGTTGTCACACTCCTAGGTGGGATTTTGTTTCCTTTTTCATAAATTAGATTCTTCCACATGGACTTTTAGTTTTGATTCTACTTTTTTTAGCATCATTGTTTAGGATCTCACTCTTTGGTCCATCATCAGAATGTAAGAACACACAAATATCTAAAATATATTTTTGTAGATTGTAGATTGAAAATTTTTCCTCATATTACATATTTTGTATGCTCAAATGATGGATCATAGTATGATTTGAAAGATTTATGTTAAAAAAAAAAATCTACATACATGATCAAAATTAGAAAGCCATAAATAATATTCAAATAAATTATGAAAATGTGATTAGTTTGGAATTAGTTTCTATTTTTGTACTTGTACAATGTCCTACATGTTTAAGTATTAAATGTGTGAGTTCTTCATGTTGTGGATCTCTACCTATTGTTTATGATTGAAAAGTTTCTTCCAAGGGCATGATCAAGATTTACTAGTCTTTGGCCTCCCATCTTTTTTGTAGTTTCAAGATCTTAATGTCTATAGGTTTACTTTAGTTTAGTCTATTGGTTATTTTATTTGTAGAATCAGTGAAGCACATTTGATGGTTTTTTCATTCACATTATTTTAAATTTTGTCAAATTAATTTTTCCCTAGTTACACTTAGAGCTCAAGTAAAGTTGTTAATTGATGTGTATGTCCATGAGATCAATGCCCAACTTCAAAGATAATTTATAGTAGTAAACCCCAATAGATTTAACTCTACATATTCATCACATGGCTATAACTTACTATTTTCCTCCTTATACTATATTCAATTCTTCCTTGGTGGGTCCAGTATATGTCTTCTAGTATGCAAGGTTCACCACACACACTATTATTTTCATTTTCAACACTTTTTTCTATAGTAGTAAGATTTAAATTATCATTCAAGACAATGGGTTGCTATGTAAACTTTATTTCCTTTCGACTATTTATTAATGTGTGTGTGCCCTTTTTGAAATGAACTTGGAAGTGTACTTTTCTTTTTGTTTCACCATGATGTGTTCTTAATAGTTTTCTAATGTTTGAAAGGCCTCGATGGGTCACAAAATCTATTAATTTAATTGAAATTAAGGTTTATAAATCATGAAACACTTGCATCGCTCATTGGATTCAAAGCCACTTGTAACTTGTTTTGGTAATAGTGTTTTTGGCTGGGATGAACTATACGCTAAGCAATCCAAGAAGTTTGGAAGTAGCTGTAGAAACAACTTTAGAGTTCATAAATGCAATAGTTAAGATAGTGTTAGTTGGGGGTCCAAAGATGAGGATTGCTAAGGAAAAAGATTCATTTATGAAATTGGAAAATGCTTCAAGTTATGTTGTGGCCACAAAGCCATCTATTAAGGGCCAAGTTTCAGAAACTCTTCCATATTTTATAAGAACTTACTAGTGTGCACTCAATACTACACTTTGTGTTGAAATAGTTGAGTCTATAGATGCATACTTATTTGCAAGACCCATTTTTAATTACTATAGTTCGATGGTTTATTCATTGCTCTTCAAGAAGGAGAAAGCTATAATTGTGTAGCCTTATAGGGTAACTATCACAAATGGACCTACTTTTGGGTGTATACTAATGAAAGAATTCTTAGAAGCCCTCACAAAGAAGTTGAAATTCAATACAACAACCTTCGATAATTATCAATGTATATTTGTACCTCACCATTTCCCCTTGAAAGGTGCTCCAAATGGGGCTCTTAGTGTTAATTTTTTATTCAAACACATTCAAGTAAGATTATTGAAAATCACTACATATTATGACTTATGGTTAAGTCAATACTTCAATCCTTGATTTTTTTTTTGCTCTTGTATATTAATGAGTCAACACTTCTTGTTGTAGGACATGCTATCAAATAAGATAGCTATCATTATAGAAACTAGTGACTATTGGTTCAATTTCTAGAAGCTTAATCTCCTATAGGAATGTAGGTAAAGTAAAATCTCTTGCAATAGTTTTCATAATTAAAATTTTAACTCATTTTTTCTAATGATGGAACATAGAGTATGATTTGAAATGTTAATCTAACCAAGAAATTATTAAACAACAAAGTTCATAGAACTATAATACATGATTTGTTTGACTGACTATCTTGTTTCCTTGATGTAGGAGCATCAAGCTTATGTTTTTCATGGTTAGGGATGTGTTGGAGACACATTGGAGAACCTTTCCTCATGATTGCATAAAGATTGGACAGATTGAGTTGAAGTTTGAGTCGTTTTACCTTGTTGTTGGAGATGTGTTTTCTAGTTTTTGGGTTCCTATTATAGGATGTGTAACTAATTTTTGGTATTAATTTAGAGGATTAAAAGTTTAGGGATTAAAAAGGGCCTAGAATACTATCTCTAGTTAAGGTTTCTAGTCCTAATTCATTATAAGTTGGGAGATAATTCTCCTAGAGTATCAATTTCTAGTAGTTTGAATGATGGGTTTTTGTGTCTGACTTCTGAGATTAGTCCAAGATATCCTTAAGGAATAAGCCTTAGTGAGATTAAGGGGTTGTAGAGGACCTAAACTAATACCTTTAGTTTGAAGCACAAGTTCTAATTCAATTGGTTCTAGGAGATATTTTGATTTTTTTTGGGTATCAATTTTTGGACATTTAATTATTGTTTGAGGCAGACTTGTGACTCTTCAAGTATTTAATGTTAGGCCTTTTTAGTTTTTAACATTTTGTACCAAATTTTGGCTTAGATTGGTATAATTAGGTGTTCTTGTAGAGTCTTTTATTCATTCATTCATGGAATGATTCATTAATTCAAAGGAGGAGTGAGTGTGGGAGCAATTGAAGGGCAAGTTCTCTTGAGTCTGTGGACAGAGCACCGAATGTGAGGTAGTTTACAATAGGATTGTGATGAAGTTGTGAGTGTGTGGATAAAGCACCAAATGTGAGGTAGTTTACACTTGGATCTTGGATAAAATTAGAGTAGAGCTAGGGCTATGACTTAGAAAAAAAGGAGATTTCTTGGTGGGCTTGCAAGCATGAGTTGAGATCTTCCTTGGAGGTTTCTACCAGATTGTGGATCTAGACTAGCTAGTGTTTGGGTTGGATCTTGAGGGATCTTGTAGAATTGTTATTTTAATTGCTTTGTATTTTTCCATGACTAGGAAGGCCTTATAGCCCAACACATTTCATGTAATAACTATTTTATGAATAAATTATTTTAATTTTGTATCAGATCTTGCATTATTATTGTATTTTTATTTTGTGATTATTTGCTAGGGGCTAGGACATGTCCTTTGGGGATTCTCCTACCTTGCATTATGTCAAGTAGTATTAAAGTGAAAGTTTTTCCTAAGCATGCAGATAGATCACTAAAATTGTGGTAGTTTACATGGCCATGACTTGGGTTGGAGAAGTAGATCTAATTTGATATTGATCTTGTGGTGAAGTTTTCTTTCTAGAGTCCTAGATCTCTTGGTTGTGAGGTGGCAGATTGTGGTTCTGACTTGCAATTGTAGAAGGGTTGCATATTTATCAATGTGTGCAATTATGGAAGACTAATCTTGTTGAGGCATGATTGTAGAGAGTTTTTGTTTTGTAGATATGTGTTCGTAAACTTGTGATTTGGTTGCTAATTGTTCATGTGAGGTGGCAAGTTGTGATCTGACTTGCAAATAATTCAAGTTTTTCACAAGGAGCATGTGAAGGATTTGTTGTAGAGGGTTTACAAAGATCTTGAGAGATGGATCCAACATGATTGGACCCTAATATGATTGTGATTCTTTGTTATATGGTGGAGAGGAGTTTTTTGAGATATCTACTTGATTTGAAGCTAGTTTGGATGATCGAACTAAGGTAGTGGTTTCTTAGTTTAAAACTATTTTGAATGATTGAGATATGGATAGGACAAGGAAGGCATTTCATAGATGTTTGTGGATCTAGAGTCTACCAATCTAGAAGAGAGTTGTCAGGCTGGTTAAGAAACTTGTTCGTGTCAGAAGATGGCATAGCAAGGTCGAGGTGGAACAGGTTGGTTTTTCTAATCAATTTTTGGAGTCTAATGAAAAAACTACAAATAAACTTGAGGTTGTTGTTGAGAATATTCCTAACCTTCTTGATTTTAGGATAGAGTCTGGTTTTCATGATCAGTTGGCTGAGTTTGACATGGAAATTGTAGAGCACTTGGTTGTGGATGATCTGGTTGTTGTTGGTGGTGACTTGTATGTTGCAAAGCATCTTGTTGTGAGAAATGACATTACTAGTGTTGTGATTTGGCATGTTTTTATGAAGGTCTACATATTTTTTCTAATGTGGAGTTTGTTTTTCCTAGTGTGGATTCACTAGTTGTTGATGTGGATGAGGATTTGCTAATGAAGCATTATGTTCAGTTTGTTCTTGGATGTGACCATGGTGATTTGGTTGTTGATATGTATTTGATTCTGATGTTTTAGTGGATAAAGCATAGATGGTTGATCTTAAGATTTTTTATATTGACTTTGATGAAGTGGAATCCTTTTGCAAAGGTGAAGTTGGTTGTAGATCTTTCTTTGGGCATCAAAGTATGGGACATACTTTTCTATTTACTTGGGGAGTCTAATGTAGGAGCATTAAGCTTGGATTTTGGTGGAGTTATGCTTTTCATGGTTAGGGATTTTTTGGAGATACATTGGAGAATCTTTCCTCATGATTGCATAAATATTAGATGGATTGAGTTAACATTTGAGCCATTTTACCTTGTTGTTGGACATATATTTTCTAGTTTTTGGGTGCCTATTGTAGGCCCTATAACTAATTTTGTGGAATGAGATAGAGGATTTTAAGTTCAAATATTAAAGAGGGCCTAGCTTACTATCTCTAGTTAAGGTTTCTAGTCCTAATTCATTACAAAATGGGAGATATGGTAATTCTCCTAGATTATCAATTTCTGACAGTTTCCACGACAAGTTTCTGTGTGTGACTTTTGAGATGAATCCTAATATATCCTTAATGAATCAGCCTTAGTGACCTTAAGGGGTTGTATAGTACCTAAATTACTACCTTTAACTTGAAGAACAACTTCTAATTCAATTGGGGCTAGGAGATATTGTGATTTTTCTTGGGTATCAATTTTTGGACATTTAATTGTTGTTAGAGGCTGACTTGTGGATTATATTGGTATAAGTAGGTGGTCTCGTGGAGTCTTTTAGTCATTCATTCATGGAATGATTCATTCATTCAGAGGAGTGAGTGTGGGAGCAACTAAAGGGAGAATTTTCCATAGTCTATGGATAAAGCACCAAATGTGAGGCAGTTTACAACAGGATTGTGATGAAGTTGTGAGTGTGTAGACAGAGCACCAAATGTGAGGCAATTAACACTTAGATCTTAGATAAAGCTGGAGTAGATCTAGGGTTGCAACTTGGAAAACAAGGATATTTCTTGGTGGGCTTGCAAGCACAAGTTGAGATCTTCCTTGGACATTTCTACCAGAGTATAGATCTAGACTAGCTAGTGTTTGGGTTGGATCTTGAGTGATCTTGCAGAACTTTTATTGTAATTTTTTTGTATTTGGTCATAACTAGGAAGGCCTTATAACCCAACACATTGCATGTAACAATTATTTTATGAATAAATTATTGTAATTTGGTATTAGATCTTGAATTTCCACTATGTGATTATTTGTTGGGGGCTAGGACATCTCCTTTGGGGATTCTCCTACCTTACACTACATCATGCCTATAAGTCATAAATTTACATTGAAATAGTTCCTACAATTTATTGCAATGATTTATGCCCCTCTTTGGAATTGGTTATTAGGTTTAGTCTAAAGAATAAATAAAATAATTGTTTAATGTGAAGACTGAGAATCTAATATAAGGTCTTCTATAGAATAGAATCTTCTTACATTCCCAATAATATTTTTAGGATTCAATCAATGAACTATGGTCCATATTACAAAGAATTTATACTACTAGGGGTTGCTCTAAAAAATAATATTTTATTATAATGATACTATGACATTGTCTCCCTTACAAAGGAGATCTTGTTCAATAACCAACTATAATATATAATATGAAATGGGAGACCCTAGTTTGAAGAATCAATAAATTTTGTTGTTATTTTTCTTAAGGTTTGTGTTAATGCTAAATGATTCATTCTAATGTTTATTTTGTAGGTATGAGTTTCAAATTTAGTATGGATCAATTGGTTGGTCTATTGGAGGTACACTAGGACATTCTCAAGCATTGTATAGGCTGAGTTTAAGGTCCAATCCCATAACCTTAAGAGGATTTTAAGGACTATATTCCATCTTCATTGATATTCCCCAAAACCATTTGTATCTCTACTGACATACTTCCTTCATTTCAATAGTCTTTGAATATCCATTCTTGCTATTACAATCAATGCTAGCAAAGCTTCAACACACAACTCAACTTAGAGTTTCAAAAGAGAACTAAGGTTAGATTGAAAGATTTAGAATTTCTTTCTCTCTCCAAACCATGTGGCAACAATTTTAGAAATTTTGTAGTACCACCTAGAATACTTAAATGACACCCTATTTTTTTGTCATTGCCTACTCTATAAAGTGCCTATAATGTATAATTTTGTATAACATAGTGCCCCTCATAACTAGTTTATTTTGCACTACTATTAACTATGTACATAATTCCTCCCTACTACCCTCAAACCTTAAGCATATTTATTGAATTTCTCAATGGTTTCATAGTA
Source organism: Cupressus sempervirens (assembly GCA_028749045.1). Classification (NCBI taxonomy): domain Eukaryota; kingdom Viridiplantae; phylum Streptophyta; class Pinopsida; order Cupressales; family Cupressaceae; genus Cupressus; species Cupressus sempervirens. Next base: position 34,357,303 of record CM053787.1, read on the forward strand.
CTTGCACTTAAATTAGTTTTATTAAGTGTCTATTGACTGCACATCTTTTCTAGTATTTTTCTACAAACACAATATTTTAGAATAATTTTGAAATCCATTTATAGTCCCTAAATGATACATGATGTCCAAGTTTCAACTATTTAAATGCAATTATTAAGTTTCTCAAGGGTCCACTTGGATTTTAATTACTTTTTCTTGGCATAATTGTCTAAAGGGTCCACGTAATTCTTCATTTTATGAAAAGCTCACTTAATTTACTAAATATTTTTTTTGGTTGCAAAAAAATGTGATAACTATATGAAGGAATGGTGAACTAGAAAGTGATCCAAACTAAACTTAATCAAATATCACCATACCTAACAAGATAAATTACACACATCAATACTAAATTTTTCATCCAGTATAGCGATAGAATAAATGATGCATGGCTTCAAAGAAAACATAAGTATGATAAATGGGTAATATTGAATCACACTACTGCTTTCTTGTAAGTATTGCATTCCATGATATGAAATCTCTTTGAAGCATCCTATCAAATAGTTCATATGTTGTATCTATGCTCCCACATTTTTCATAATGTCCACTAGAGCATTTTCAACATTAATATTTGACAAAAATCTCCCCTATATTATAGTTTGATGCATTTTCACACCATGTTCCAAAGAGCTCATGTTAGCATAGATAGGGAGGATGTTGATAAAGGTTCATAGAGTCTAGTTTTAAACTTTTCTATTGCATTCTCTTGAATGTTTCTAAATACTTCTCAAAAAATCCATTTTGTGAGAATCCTAGATTCATTGTATTCCATGAAACTACATCTCTTTGAGGCATTCCATGAAACAATTTATGCACCTTGTCTATGCTTCTACATTTTGCACATGACTATAAGAGAATTATCAACTATGATATCTGACAAAAATTCCACTTCCCTTATTATTTGATGGATACCCATACCCTATTATAAAGCTCCTATTATTGAATCTGATATCACACTCACCAATTGCATATGTTTCAAAGCTTATAGAGCCTTTTTAGTAGATCCATTTTGTGTATAGCCTACAATCATTGAAGTCCATGAAAACACATCATTTTGAGACATTTTTTCAAACATTTTTTGGACCTCAGATGCTCTTCCACTTTTTGTATACATGTCTAATAGGGTAGTTATAACTACAACATCAGAAAAAATTACCACATCTTTTATACTTTGGTGTATATCTATACCCTACTCCAAAGCTCCAAGTTAAGCATAGGCTGGGAGTACCTTGGAAAATGTAAATGGATCTTTTTGGAGACCTATTTGTTGTATATTTTGAAACAAATTGATTGCTTGATGAGGATAACCATGTCTTCCATACCTTGCAATAGTCATAAGTCATGATATGAGGTCTCATTTTTCCTTGTAGTCAAATGATTTATGGACATTCACCAACTTTTGCATTTGATATCCATGTGAATTAGCTTATTATGAAAATTTGTGGGCATAGCAATTAAAAACTACCTCTAAGGAATGTGATAGTGGATTTTTCTCCCTTTTGAGATCGCATGTTTGCAATAATTGAAGATATGTAGCATAATCTCTAGGAGAGTTATATAGAGTAGGTATAATGTGTAGTGTCTTCTTTAGCTAGATATCTCTACATAATAATGTGAAATTAAGATGAATAGTGGAAGACAATAAGTTTTTATGAACGTAATTGGAGGGTGGAAAAGTTCATCATTATTCCAAACAAGTTTAAATGAATTAAAACCTTCCAAAGTAATCTGTCAAGGAATCTGAGCTTTCAAAGGAGAATATACATTAATAATAAATGAAAACACCCAACATACATATAGAAGAATACAAATGATTACAATGTTTTGAAACCCCTATGCCCTTTACATTTTTTGGGTTTCTCATTCTTCTTCCTCACTTTTTTTAGCTTAGGTTTATTTTAAAAGAGAAATGACATATATTTTTCTAAGGGGGTGTTTAAGCTATGTGTGATTTCACAAAATATTTTAGAAGTTTTTTTTTTCTACAAAGAGACATTATTTATGGAAACAATTAGTTTATTTATGAAATTTCAAGATCTCAATTTTACCTAAAAGTGTAAATCCTAATTTAATTCTTATTAGGGTAAATGTATTCTATCTTTATTATTATTCCTTGAATGCAAAATCCCACAAGAAAATAGATTCTTGTGATCATGAATATTCCATAAAACTAATTTAATTTTCACATAAGTGACTAATCTAATTTTAACATAAATAATCTCAATAAACATACATTGAGTCATTAAAGCTAATAGGAAAATATAAGCATTATTATTTTACATGAGATAAAATGAAAGATTCTTTTTTCAATTTTCAACTAATCCTACAATAGAACCCACTCTAACATATAATTTTTCAATTTAAAATATTTTCTTAATTACCTACTTTAATCCTATATTGTCTATGATATTGTCAAAAGTTTGTATCGAGTAATAATCATTTTTATTTGTGTCTTTTAGTTGTGATTTTTAAGTGATGGTCAAATTAGCTATTTATAATCCATTTATAAGTATGTTGTAAAAAAATGGTGGAACTTAGCCATTTTAGTTCTTACAACTAAAACTTGTAGTCACGTAGTCATTTATTTGTCAAATGACTCATGTCGATAAGGGTTCCATGAGGGGAATGGATGATATCTCCAAGGCTCTTCAAGAAGATTAAATACATATATATCTTGCCACTAGCTACCTAATTTCTAATTTTTATTTTCTCTACTCTTAATTTATATCTCCTATGATGCAATTTTTGCATCATGTTGAGGTGGTTGATAATCATTGGAAACTTCAATTTGTCATTCCTTTATTTATATTGTATTCATGAATAAGAACTACCAAGGGGAATCCAATAATATATTCTAGATAATTATTCAAACATTATGGAAAGAACTTTTTGAATTGAATTTCCAACCACAGACTAGATTGATGGTTGTGACATTAAATAAGGTATTGATATTTGGTTTGGCTCTCTCTCTCTCTCTCTATATATATATATATATATATATATATATATATATATATATATATATATATATATATATATATATATATATATATATATATATATATATATATATATATATATTTCTTAACAAAAAAATTAAATACCATAGTATGCATAATATACTAAATGCAAGACCAAATATTTTGGATGTTTTTTCTATAATTATAGGCACTTGTATAGCTCAACTAGATGGTTTTGACTCAAAACCCTATTTTGGATAATAAAATAAGAAATCTATGAGTTCTCTTCTATTTGGTAGAAACAAGAAAGAGTGAGGTAATTATCGAGGCTACCTTGAAAACATAGATAAAAATATTGACATGCACTATCTCTATTGAATATAGATAGAGATGAAATGTGCCATCTTCCTTAGAAATTTTGGTATTTTATTTTCAAATGAATCCCCATGGATCATATGTGTTTTATGAATATCATTTTTAAATTAATCTATTTTTTAATTATGTTTATTGAAAAAGTCCTTATATTACTAGTAAATATTTTTTTTTAAATAATGGTTATCACTATTTACTAAATACTAAAATATATTAAAAGTAAAGATAATAAAATAATGTTCTATTTTAAGATGGTTATTACATGACATAATGTGATGAATAATAGTTATATGTTTAGATTATAAAATACTTAATTGATAATTAACCTTGTTTATATGTAGAGATAGACTTGTAGTTTTGAGTGCACTAAGGGTTTTTATTTTCTTCAAAAGTTCGTATATAGATTTTGAGGAGTTTTGGGGTAGATTGTGGTGATTTTGAGTTCACTTCTAATTTAATATCAGTTGAGAAAATATTTGAGGAAGTTAATTGATATTGATGTATTGATAGGATAAAAAATCCATCAGTGAGTAATAAAAGTTATTAAAAAGTTAAAAGAATGTATTAATATGACTAAAAAAATTGATCATTCATTTAGTGATTAAATTTAGGTGACTAGTTATTAGTCACCAATTTTTTAGTCATTTATTTGATCATTAATTTAGTCACTTATCTTATGTAACCTTGTGATTTTACCCGATGATCAAATTAGTCATTTATTCAATAATTTATATTTATAAATTATCAAATATTACTAGAATTTGATCACTTTTAGTCATCTGACTAAAAATTTTAGACTTGTTACTAAAAATTTTAGTCACATGTTCATTTATTTGCAAAAATTCTACTAGTGGCATCATGGACTCAATCTTATCAACTCCATTAGAGGATGTGGAGGCTATTGGGATGACATCAAGGAGTTGACTTGTAGGGGAAGTAGGAATAGGGGATACAATAGGCTAATGGTTGAGAATGTTAGGAAAGAAAGGCATTGGAGGCCTTGGAGCTAGCTTCCATTCTTGAATCAAGATATTTTTGTTAGAAATAGGGATTACTAAGAGGGAGGGTGAATTAGTAATCTACAAACTTTAGTCGCCACCTAGATATTATTACTTCTTTAAACTATGCATAACAAAGCAATAAAGTAACACTTAATAGTAATAGTAAAATTGCACAAAGATAACTCATAACACCATATTTTGTTAACTAGGGAAACCCTGGCAAAGAGAAAACATCGGTGGGGATGATACCCACTAGATAATATACTGATATATTTGTTCCTTGCTAGAGGATGGACCCTATTAGGAGTCAATGAGAAAATTTAGTATAATAGTCCCTGTTAGGAGATTCCAACCCTATTAGGAGTGGTAGAGCAATGTATGCAAGAAGAACCCACAAACCAAACATGCAATTTCAACTACATGAAGAGCTCACTGCTCAAACAAGTATTCTACTATTATTTGCCTTCCTTCACTAATCTTTAATCTTCACCTTGATCTTAGATCACAAGATACTTCATACAAAAACTTTGTATATATTGCTTTCACAAAAGTTTTCTCACAAGTTCACACACTTGATACAATAGCATAATCATGAGCACACACTTCTTATATTAAGAAGTCCTTTACATAAGTACCATGCCTTTACATAAAATACTATTGGGTCAGCTAAGACCACAATTCACTTTTCCAAGTTAGAGAAAACATCTAGGATGTCAACCCTAATTGGACAAGTAGTTGTTTTGCAACCAAAATAATTATTTCTTTCAATTCCACTGTCCTACTTCATCAAAACATGATTAACTTGTTTTGTATAATCTATACAAGCTTCTAAGGTTACACACATTATCACCATTTAAGTTTTCTTGTCATAATATGACATCTACAACATGTTATAAACAAAACAATACAGTATTGTATATCAAATTCTATACTTAGACATAACTAAACACTAAGTATCTTTATTTTTGAGTTTTCCTATCAACATGTACATCATGTGTTGCCATTAATAAAAACAATTACATATCACAATTATCCAATTGTCAAAAATCTCCCCCTTTGGTATTGATGGAAAAAAAGGGGAAAATTGGCTAAGTGAAATTTTTTTTTATCAAAATAAACATTACATCTATTACAACTTTACAAATATTCTCTGCCATACAATATACTTCACTTGACACATGTACCTCTCCCTTTTTCTATCCAAATTTTTTGCATTCTAATTTTCATCTGGATTTCCAATTTTCGTCTACAATTACTCCCCCTTTAACATTAATGACAAAGGTCTCAAAATGTCAAGATACTATTCAAAACTATCAAAACTGCTTGTCCTTAACTTTATGCTAAAATATTCTTCATACAATCATCAAATACAGTCTTCAAATTGTCCATACCTTTTTTCCATGTTTCTTCGATAGAATCTGCTAATGTAAGAATTGCACATAATACATATGGTGCATTATCAATTGTATTTAGATCTAAATAGAAATTTTTTGTATGTGTGTCTTTGGTCTTGACACATTCTTCTAACTACTTTTCAACAAATGATAACTTCACAGCAATAGATTCTCTAAAATTAGATGTTCTCTTCAATATCTTCTCTTTCCAAAGTTCTAGTTTCCTGATCTCACTAATATCACTGGCAACTTGAATCTCAATATCATTAACTTTACTTGATGGGTCTTGGATTAAGCTAGATAAAGCCCCTAACTCATTCATCTTTTCCTCTAACTAATTATCCAAATCCTTAGTCAATTTATATGATAAGATACACTTAACATACAAGAATTTTCCTTCTTACTGACACTTTTGAAGTTCTTTGATACATGTATCAAGGTTGACTAAGTCATTCTTGATATTCTAGTAGATGATGCTAAACAAGTTAACATCATCGAAAATCTAAACTTTTTCCTCTTCAACATTTAGAAAAATTGTAAACTCTTCATCAAAATATTTTAGCACTACTTGTGGTCTCAAATTAGGATTTGACTCAGTATTGTTGGAAATATTTAGGATAAGGTAGGTTACTAAGAGGGGAGGGGTGAATTAGTAACTTATAAAACTTTTATCTTATTTAGAATTTTAACCATTCATCATTCATTCATCTAAACTACTGCATAACTAAAGGAAAAAACATTCATTGCACATGTACACAGAGATTTGGTGACCCAGAAACCTTCCAAATAGAAAGTAAAATTGGGGTGGGGATGATACCCACAAAACTTCAATACTGCAGTATAAAGTTGGCCTATAAAGGCTTAAAATGATCACTTCTAGTGATCTACCCTATTAGGAGCAAGTAGGACTGGTAGATCCACCTTGTTAGAGGATTTACAAACATACAATGAAGTATGCACTCTGTTAGGAGATTTACAAAAAGACTATTAGGTCCACCTTGTTAAAGGATTTATGAACTGATTCACCTGTTAGGATGAAGTATTGGATTTGCTTACAACTGTTTTCTGATAACATCCTTTTTGCATTGATCACTTGATGTGATAGATATACCTTTTCTGCTCCTATGTTGACCTTGCTATGTTCCTTTTATTCTGCTGCTGATTCGCTTTCACTTTTCTCAAAATACATCAAAATACCTTCTTCATATGCGAACATCACTTCTTTTTATACACACCATATCATACTAAAAATGATATCATACATTACATATATACCATTCCAATATTTACAACTACAAGGTCGACTAAAACATAAGTGAACAAAACATTACTGAGTCGGCTAGATAGTAGAAAACTCGAGTTCCTCAAGCTAACTCGGTGACCTTCTGATACTCGGCATCTATTACATTACTTAGCATCGTCATGCACTTAGTATAACTAGAGGCTCGATTCATACTAGCCACACAATACTACTTGGGACTCGGTAACCATTGGTGACTCAGTAGATATAGTGTCACTTGGTAGAATCTAACTTCTTTGTTTACCTTGCTATGCTTGGTGAACACTGAGTCCTTCATTTACCTTCCTATGCTTGGTGAACATTGAGTTCTTCATTTACCTTGATTTTCTCGGTGAAAACTGAGTTCTTCATTTACCTTCCTTTGCTTGGTGAACACTAAGTTCTTCATTTACCTTCCTTTGCTCGGTGAACACTGAGTTCTTCATTTACCTTCCTTTGCTCGGTGAACACTGAGTTCTTCATTTACCTTCCTTTTCTCGATGAACACTGAGTTCTTCATTTACCTTCCTTTGCTCAGTGAACAATGAGTTCTTCATTTACCTTTCTTTGCTCAGTAAACACTGAGTTCTTCATTTACCTTGCTTTGCTCGGTGAACACTGAGTTCTTCATTTACCTTGCTTTGCTTGGTGAACACTGCTGAACTGCCCATTCACTTGGTAACCTCTGGAATGCTTGGTGAGAACTGTTTACCTACTAAACTTAAAAGGTAACCACTAAATGCTTGGTATACACTGTACACTAAGTGATGAGCTCAGTAAGCATTCAGAACCAAATAAGTGTTTGCACTAATGACAAATATATCATAATTCCAACAAGCATGTTGTATGTTGGAATTACAAGTGGGAAGAGAGTAAACTTTTGAGAGGGTGGGGTGAATTAGTAGTTTAAAATTGGACCCATAAAACTTAAATCTCCCTTCATACATCATATGCATTAATGAAATAGCATATAAAGCATATGCATCAATCATGTAAACATGTAATCAAACACAGACACACACACACACACACACACACACACACACATAAAACTAGATATGATTACCTAGAAACCCTCCAAGTGAGAAGGTAAAATTGGGGTGGGGATGGCATAGACAAATCTTTACTATTGCAGCAATAAAGTGTATCCAATGAAGGTTACAGTGATTTGACCATAAATAATGGTTTGCCTTGTAAAATGCCTACCCTATTAAGGGCTTACAAAGATTATTAAGTCCCACCTTGTTAGAGGATTTCAACACCCTATTAGAAGTGTGTGTGGTTAGAGGACTTCAACTTATAATTAAGTAAGCACCCTATTAATGTTAGTGTAGTTTTTTATTTTTCCTATTTTGCTAGGTTTTTCCTATATTTTTAATAATCTCGCTTACGTTAATAAAGCATGTCTTATTAGGTGTGTGGTTGTGAGGTGCCACCTTCCTACATGCAAGCATCCATTAGCTATCTTGGGAAGATACTTTTCTATCTTTATTCTGATAGATGGTTGCTCCTCATTGGTTGGTGTTGCCACCTCCTCCCTCTCCCTAGCCTATATAAGCATGCTACTTGGCTTGTATTTGTATCTCTTGTTTCTGCATCCTCTTAATGCTATTTTGCTTCCAGCATTTGCATTACTCTCTTGAAGACTAACTTTATGATGTTATTTTGATTTTGTATCATTTGCATTCATAGTTTAGATATTTATTCTTTGCACTAGTTTTCTGGGTTATTAATCTTATCATATTCTAACATGGTATCAGAGCTCTTTTATGTGCAAGAGTAGATTATAGTTTCCTTATTTGAGAGATTCAGGGGGGGCAAATAAACTTTATTGTAATTTTTCGAAAAATGAAGTATGCTCTTCTCTTGCATCTTTGGATGATGCTGAGAATCAGAAAAGTTTTGACAAAAACGGTTTTTCTCTGGGGTTTCAATCTCAAATCTCACAACCAACTTGCATATTTGGAGATTTCAATCAGTTTTGCAGGTTCCAGCATGCCATTGATGGACTTGGGAAGCTGATCCAGCATTTACATGTCATATTCTGGTTGCTGGGGTCATTTTTTAATTTTTGGAGCCATTTTTTACTGTTAAAGATGTCTGATTTACACTACAACAACATCTTTTGTACATCAGCAAGAAAAATGCTTTTCTGAGTTTTGTTCATAGCCTCGAAAAACCATATGGGTATCTTTTAGATTTTGCATGCAAGCTGTATATTTTGCACAATCAAGCATGCAAAGCTACAACCATACCCCTCTCCTTTGGCAGTCACAAATTTGAACACAGTTTTCAAATGTCTCATTCTTGCTCATACGGACTCTGATTTTGATGATTCTTGTTATGAACTTGGCTATTTTTTTGTGCTCTATCCACTAGTGGAGTTGGTTTTTGATTTTCATGCATGAATTCTTCAGAAATTGTAGATTCTCAGCCATGACTGTGCACAATTCTCATTTTGGAAACTTTGAAGGATCATAACTTTCTCATACAACCTTGTATCGAGGTGATTCTTTTTTTGAAAGTGCATAATTTTTCGAGTAGATCACAGTGGTGCTATTTGTTTCCTTGATTATTGTGCCCAAGTTTCACTTTTAGCATATGCTCTTCATGAGGGTTTGTAATGCATTGAAATCAAGACCACTAAGTATTTCTTTCTAGTGGTAGTTGTAAATGCACTAAAATAAAGTGCCAAATCATATTTCTTTGGGGGGGTTCTTTGATTGAGTAAAAAGTGGGGGGCATTGTTGTGGCTGGGTTCTCTTCTTTCTCGCATTTCTTCTCTACATTTCTTCATCATGGATCAAACAAATATGCCCATCCTAACTCCATACAATTACTCTGATTGGAAATCATGCATGACAATTCACTTAAGGAAAGCTGGATTAAATAGGATAACTATGGGACTTGAAACTGAACCTGCTAAAGATGAAGATAAGCCTAAGTGGTTTACCAAATGTGATGAGGCATCTGGAACATTGTGTTTGTCTATTTCTCCTGACTTGCTATTTCACATTGAGTCTTTGGATACACCAAATGAAGTATGGACAAAGCTAGAAACACTATTTGGCACACAAGATTCAATGAGGGGTCATATGTTGGAAAATGAATTAATTAGTTTGAGTCCAGGCAATTTCAACACAATCCAAGATTTCTTCACCAAATTGAAATCACTAAGGCTGTAGTTAAAACAATGTGGAATTGAAAAGAAAGATGAACAAATGATTCTTAGTATTCTCTCTAAGCTAAGTTCAGAATATTCTGTGTTTGTCTCTACCTTCTATTCTACTAAGGGTGCACTTGGTACTCAATTCACCATGCCATCTTTAGATGATTTTGCTATCAATCTCACTCGAGAACAGGACAAGCTAATCCAGATGGGTATTCTTAAGTCCTCTAAGTTACATGCCTTGGCTGCCAACCAAGGCACAAAAGAACAACAAGGTCAAAGTAGTAACAATAATAGTAAGGACAAGAAAAAAAAGAATAGTGAGGAGAAGAAGGATCAGATATTGATTTCTTCAAAAGCAACTATTGATACACCATCTTCCAAGGGCGATAAGCCTAAGAAAGAAAAGATCAAATGTGCCTATTGTAAAAGATCTGGTCATAATGAACATAAATGTTTGCAGAAACAACTTGATCACTTGACATACATTCTTGAGAAAAATAATATCAGTGTTCCTAAGTCTATCAAACAAAGTTCTAATGAAGGGTCTAACAAAGAAAAAGAAAATAGCAAGGGGAAAGGAAAGGGCAAGGCCCTTTTTGCAATTGCTTCCTCACCATCAACTTGGGTTCTTGATTCGGGTACTTCACACCACATGGCTTCATCTAAGGAAGAAATTGCATCCTTGGAGCCATTTACTATGCCTTCTATGTTGATGGGTGATAACACTCCTGTTGAGGTGTGTGGGAGAGGGTCTGTTGATGAGGGGGATGGGACATTCCATGATGTTCCTTGTGTACCCTCATTGTCAACTAATCTCCTATCGGTATGCTAGATCACTCACACAAGTTTAGGCAAGCAGGTTAAGTTCACTCCTAGTTCAGTGGAGATATGTGAGGTTCACAATGATTTTACAGTTGCAGTTGGGAGAGCAGATCATCAGTCACGACTCTATATGTTTTCTCACTTTGTTCCTAATCCTCCTTTGATTGTTTCACTCACTCACTCTAATGATGTGAGAATATTATGGCATGAGCAATTTGGCCATCTTAACTTCCACTACTTGCATCAGCTTAACCAATAGAGCATGGTCATAGGGTTGCCTTCTACTTTGACATTGGAGTCACTTGGAATACATGATAGATCTTCTAATGGGTCAGATTCACTTGAGCAATCTTCTACCTCCACTTCTGATGCAGAGAGTGATTCAGAGGACTCGCCTCCTTCCTCTCCTAGTCATCATTTACAGGTTGATGATTCTTCTCTAGATTCTCCATCTTCTGGTCCACTTTGGGCTAGACAGACCTTGCAGTTTACAGGTGATTGGGTTGGGGATCCATCAGACACCAAGCAGACTCGTTCACAATTCTAGGATGCTCTACATATCTTTATTGCTATTGCCTCAAATCCATAGTCCTTTCATGAGGCTTCTGGTATTTTTGAGTGGGATACAACTATGTAGGAAGAGTATACTTCCTTGATGAGGAACCACACTTGGGATCTTGTCCCTTTTTCTAAGGGAAGAAAAATTGTTCGATGTAAGTGGATCTTTCGGACAAAATTTGCAAGCTTTGCTGGGGGTATGGGATGCTTCATCTTTTGGGGGGGCCGCTTCCTCTCACTTGGAGTCCTAATTTTCTTTGGGGAGTCTTTTTTCTCTCTCTTTTGGGGGAATTTTATGTACATGGGTACCTCATCAGGCTTGACTTGTCGGGACCCATTTCTACATCCACCTAAGCTTCGCTTATGGGGGGTGTTAGTGTAGTTTTTTATTTTTCTTATTTTGCTAGGTTTTTCCTACATTTTTAATAATCTTTCTTAGGTTAATAAAGCATGTCTTATTAGGTGAATGGTTGTGAGGTGTCACCTTCCTACATGTGAGCATCCATTAGCTATCTTGGGAAGATACTTTGCTATCTTTAGTCTGATAGATGGTTGCTCCTCATTGGTTGGTGTTGCCACCTCCTCCCTCTTCCTAGCCTATATAAGCATGCTACCTAGCTTGTATTTGTATCTCTTTTTTTTGCATCCTCTTAATGCTATTTTTCTTCCAGCATTTGCATTACTCTCTTGGAGACTAACTCTATGATGCTATTTTGATTTTGTATCATTTGCATTCATAGTTTAGATATTTATTCTTTGCATTAGTTTTTTGAGTTATTAATCTTATCAAATTCTAACAATTAAATGATTTCATATAGCCTATTAGTAGTACTCTGTTAAGAAATTTGACTGAAATCACCTATTAAAATGTCTCAACATAGATCTTGTGGTTGGCATTTGCTTGCCTAATGAAAGATCACTTCTATACAATGTCGGATTGATCATTCATGATCTAATGTATCAATGCTATATCCTTCTCTATCCTCTATTCTTCAAATAGATGATTCTACAATTCACTCTTACATCTAGGTCACCTTGAATGCTCTATAAACTATTTTTTTTACTCTTCCAATTTGATCATTCACCACTTGTATACTATTCTCATCATCATTAAGAATTTAGGGCTTTATCCTTCTTAAGAAGACTCTAGTGGCTTAGGGTTAGGTATGAATCTACGGCTAAGATTCATCTAGTTTGGCACTTAAACCTTCCCATTTTTTGATTGGTTGCATGCAATTACATAGGGAATCTACATATAGATTTATCCTTATCTCGAAAAGATTGAAATCTATCCTTAACTCTACTTCTGATTCGACACCTGAACTACTTAGCATCTACTATTTACTTAGTATTTGAAACACTTGGCATGGTATATCTACTTGGCACTTGAGTCACTTAGCACATGAGTGATTTGACACTCATCGAAACTCAACATGGTCTTATTTAGATGTTGTGCTTAGCATATATTACTAGTTCAACATGAACTAAGTAAATGGTTTAAGTGTGTTGATACTCACTTGTCAAAACCAATCTAAGATCAACAATCTCCCCCTTTGACATGAGTGTCAAAATTACTTAGATATACAATATTCTACTTGACTTCTTGAGCATAACATATCCATGGCTCGACATATATACAAAACTTTAAAATTCCAAAATTTTGCAATAACCTATATACTTCAAAATTGATAACTCCCCGTGAGTTAATGTATCTATTTGTTTCCAAAATTTGTGCTCCTCTCTAACTTCAATGCAATGTCTCTAATACTCTTTCATCTAATATGATTTGTCATAGCTGATATCTATATCTATTTACTGCTTTTTCTTTCCAAAAATGAATCTCAAAAATATATATAACCCTAATGATATAATTGTAGGGTTTGAGAAAATATGGAAATCAAATCCACAAACCCCAAGTATAATTGCACGCAAAAACCTTGTCATGGAGAAGAAAAAGACAAGAAGAGGCAAGGGTTTGATCTGAAAACAAAAAAATTATATATTTAGAAGAAGAACAAATTATTCAAGTGATGCATAATTACAAAGAGATCAATCCTTATAAAAGGAGATCAAAACCCAAAAAGGGTAACCTAAAGGTGAAAGCTATTTAATAATTATAAAATAATCATTAAATAGAGAAAGCTAAAAAATATATAAAGAAAAATCTTAAGAAGGGAGAAAAGGTAATTTAATAAATTAAATTAAATTAGCCTTTTTCTTTAACACCCCCCTTAAGATGAGCAACAATGCAGCTACAAATAATATTGAACGCAAACTTGGGTCTCAAAAATAAGGCTTGATGAGGTACCCAATCACAAAAAAATCTCTGTGAAGTAGAGAAATAGAAAAAACCCAGTGGGAAAAATCTCTACTCCAAAAAGAGATAGCATAAAACCTAGTGAAGGACTGCAAAAGCCTCCAACTAGAGGAATGTTCCAAAAAATAGGAACAAAGAGTGATTATGAAGAAAACCACTGAAGCATGAAGAAGCCACAACTCTATTAGAGAGAAACTACTAATCTATAGAACCTCCTCTAAAAACAAAAAAAAGAGTGTCTATATGGTAGATTATCCATCTCACCAAAATGCATAGGTATCTAGCCATTGCAATTGCCTAGTACATGTTAGATTAGGTGAAAAACTAATCTCCCAAGAACACTTGCATGCATAACCCTGTCACATGGAAAAAGCAAAGAACAGAAGCAAGAAAAAATCATGGAAGCCAAAAGGCCAGAGACATCTTATGAACATGCAAAGAGAAATCTCTATTATGATCCAATAAGTGAATGAAAAAATACAAAGAGGTGAATCCTTATTAAAGGAATCACGAAACCCTAACTAGGTTTGTACATTATAATTAATATAAAATATTAATTATATGCACCTAAAAGTAATCTTAAGAACTAGAGTAATAAACCACTTAATTAACTAAATCAAGATGATCTAATTAATAAGTAAAACAAAATAATTACTGTAACACCCCCCCTTAAGCGAAGCTCAAGAGGAAGCTAACCTAGCAAAGCTATGAAAGCAAGAAAATGGATCTCGGCAACAAGGCTTGATCGAGTACCCAATATAAGGAAATATCTATAAACTAGAGACAAAGGAGAAAAATCAATGGAAAAAACCCATCTCAAAAAAGAGATAGCAAAGAAAGGAACAAGAAAGAGCATGAAGCATCTCTAAAGCATGAAGCCACAAACACTGTCAGAAGAAACTGCTAGAACTCCCACTAAAATAGTGCATGGCTAGCTAGAGAAGAAAAAGTCCAAAGAGCTAATCAATCGAAGAGGTGACCTCCAAAAGAAGGAATGAATGAATGTCTATATAGTCGATGAACCATCTCACTGAAATGCATAGGTGCCTAGACACTAGATCTGCCTAGTACATAGGAACAAAAACTGAATATGTAGATCACTCAACCAAACCAAGGAAGCAATAGAGCCAACAAGATACCCCCCCCCCCCCCCCCCCCCCCCCCATCATGTTGAATAGGGAGAGGGGTGACAGGAACATTGAAATGCAATGCTAGAAACATCTGCAAGAAGAAGAATTAGGAACACCAATAGTGCAAAAGAAGTACAAGCACAGGATAAAGGGTGGTGTCACCAACACATAGCATGGGCTAATGTCATGGAAGAAACATTCACTTGATAAAGGTAGATGAGCACAAAATGGCAAAACATCATGACCCCCCATGGAACTTTATAACTGAGTGTGAGTACAAACAAACACAAGGTGTACAAGATCCTAGATATGCAAAAGTAGGCACTTCATCTTAGTGCATTTATAGAAAAAACAATGTAATAGAAGAGAAGCATACAATGCTTAGAAGTCAGAAAGAAGAGTGAACCAAAAGAAGAGAAGAAGAGATCCTAGGACCTGTAGAATCCAAGTAATCTGCAAGAGTGTGAAAGTGTAAAACTCAGAGGAGAAAGAACCTAGAGCAAAATCTAGATAAAAGACCTCTGCAATTGAATAACTCATAGAACCAGCTTTCCAACAATATCTGGTGAGCCCAAAAAAGAGTTTGGATGCTCAAGATATGCCTCCCGGAGTGCAAAATAGAACATCCAGCTTTGACTACCAAAACATGCAACCAAACTAAATCAAAACCCAAAAAAACCTATACCATAATCTCTATTTTGGAACCAGCTTTTTGACGTATTTTTTAGATTGAAAACATACGTCTGTATGCTCAAGTTATGGAAGAAAAAAAGACAAGGCCTCTAAAAATGCATGAATTTTTTTTTTTAATAAAAAAAATAAAAAACAAAAAATCCTCTCCACCGGCGGTAGAGTGGTGGCCGGGCAATGGGAGGGTGGTGGGTCATCACAGGATAGAGCTATGGTGGTGGCCTCCAGTAGAGCCGTTGCAGGCCGCTGGCAGACTACTAGTGATAACCGCTCATGGTGGCCCTCAGCGGTGACCGCTAGTAGCTCCACTATGGTTAATTAACCACCACGGCTAAAAAATTGCCGCAAATTTTTTTTTTTTTGCAATTTTTTTGATAATTTCTATCTCGTACTACATGCAGAGGCCATACGGCCTTATACAACAATTTTTTTTGCCTCTCAGACCAATGTTGTCCAAAATGGACAAATTTAATACAAATTCTAGGGTTTTTGGGTGCTCTGAGCACAACGGTGATGTCTGCTTGAGCCCAAAGTGACCAAAAACAAAGGCCCTCCTAAATCCACATAAAAAAGCTTTTGAAACCCTTGCAAAAACTCTTGCTTCTAAAACACTTCAACAAAACACAAACAACGAGCAACAAGATTTCTCTGATACCATGTTAGATTAGGTGAAAAACTAATCTCCCAAGAACACTTGCATGCATAACCCTGTCACATGGAAAAAGCAAAGAACAGAAGCAAGAAAAAATCATGGAGGCCAAAAGGCCAGAGACATCTTATGAACATACAAAGAGCAATCTCTATTATGATCCAATAAGTGAATGAAAAAATACAAAGAGGTGAATCCTTATAAAAGGAATCACGAAACCCTAACTAGGTTTGCGCATTATAATTAATATAAAATATTAATTATATGCACCTAAAAGAAAGCTTAAGAACTAGAGTAATAAACCACTTAATTAACTAAATCAAGATGATCTAATTAATAAGTGAAACAAAATAATTACTCTAGCAGTACATAGGATCAAATACTAAATACATAGCTCACTCCAATGAACCAAGGAAGTATTGAGAACAATAGAAGAACCCCTCACTAATGCACACTAGTGAGGTGATAGGAAACTGAGAAAGAACCAAACACATTGAGAGTGGGATATAAGCACCTATAAAGGCATGTGTCACTGACACATCATGGGGCTAATTTCATGGAAGGGACACTCATTTAACAAAGGAAGAGGGCACTAAATGTCTATCAACTATCGCCCTATGACATTTTATAATGTAGTGCAAGCACAATAAAGCACAATGATGAAAATGATCCTAGAAAGAAAGGAGTGACACTTTATCTTAGTGTGTTTGCATAAAAATGCTTACAAATGATATCAACAATGATTAGAAAGAGAAAAAAGGTGATACAAAATATAGTACAGCCCAATAGAAGAGATCCCATGCCATGAAAATGATCTCCAGGCCTGAAATAGCTAAGATATCCACCATAGAGAAAATAAAAAATCCAAAAACATGATAGAAAGAGCATGGAGCAGAATCTAGAAGAAACTACATCATTTCTAAAAAGTAGATAGAACTAGCTTTCCAAAAATATAACATTTTCAAAAAATAGAGATGGGGATGCTCAAGATAGGCCCTCTAGAGTGAAAACTTGAACATCTGGCTTTGACTTCCAAAATAAGAAACCAAACTACATATTTTTAGATATAAAAAATTTTCCATATGCTCTAGTTATGGTGAAACAATAGAAAGGGGCTGTCGAAGTGCATTAAATATATATATATTTTTTAATAATAAAATCACAAAAAAAGTGCCACCCATGGGGCAGAGGCAGAGCGGAAGTGGGTAGCAGAGCTATTGGTGGTGGTGGTGGGTAGGTGGCACCATTGGCTATAGCCGCTCATGAGAGGTAGCATTGGAGCTGCAATGGCCACCAAGCCGTGATGGTTTGCGAGACTACTAGCAGTAACCATCAGTAGTTTATCACAACTGCTAGCAATCTCAGTGATTGTTGGCAATTTTCTTAAGCCACAATGGTAAAAAAATTGCTTTTAAATTTTTTTTTGCAATTTTTTTATTTTCTTTGCCTCAGAGTGCATGTAGAGGCCATATGAACTTGCTAAGAAATTTTTTTTTGCCTCCCAGATCAATGTTATCCAATATGTACAAATTTTATATGGAAGTGGGGTTTTTGACACCTTTTGAATCCATCTGTGATGTCCATTTGGCCTCAAACTACTCCAAAAAATGGTGAACCACCTATTTTCTTAGGAAATTCCCAAAAACAACCAGATTTGTTCTATCAAACCCTCATTCTTTCTTTTTCTCCAAATATCAAACAAGCTACAACAAATCTAACTCTGATACCATGTAGGATTTGAGAAAATATACAAATCAAATCCATGAAGCCCAAAAATAACTGCATGTGGAAAACATCACCGAGAAGAAAAAGACAAGAAGAGGCAAGGGTTTGATCTAAAAACACAAAAGTTGTATATTTAGAAGAAGAATAGATTATTCAAGAAATGCATAATTACAAAGAGATTAATCCTTATAAAAAGAGATCGAAACCCAAAAATGGTAACCTAAAGGTGAAAGCTATTTATTAATTATTAAATAGAGAAAGCTAAAAAATGCATAAAGTGAAATCTTAAGAAGGAAGAAAAGGTAATTTAATAAATGAAATTAAATTAGCCTTTTTCTCTAAAAGTAACTTTATTACTAGGCTCCCCCTTTGTTATTTCTTCCTTTCTATATTTCTCTGTTTCTGGCTCCCCCTTTCTTTATTCTCTCCCTATGTTATATTTCTCCTTCTTGCTTTATCTCTCCCCCTTTTTTGACACTTATGTCAAATGGACTATACATGTATAGTGTGTTTGTATAAAAATGATTTATGGACTTCCATTATGATTTTAAGAGTTGCATTCTAGTTGTCACATGTGACATCCGATGACTTAATATGGATAGCAAGCTTGGTAGCAAACTATACTAGGCCATCTAAGGTAGAAAGGTTGGGGTTTTTCTTCAGTAGAGTTTTTGCATAACCTAGTTCCTTGTGCAATATTTCCATGTGTGGGGTGAGGATACCTGTATACATGTCAATTTGGCTCTTATGGTAGCCTCTTCTTCTTTTAACACAACTATTTGACTTTTTGTTTGAAGCAATGTATGAAAATGCTTCTAAATTTGAGTAGGGTTATAAGGTAACCTTGTACCTAATATGTTGATATTTCTCTCTAGGCTCAAAAAATGATGTCTGGTCTCTTGGGTGAAGAGTGCAGGGTCACACAATTTAGTGTACAATGTGAATATTTTCTCAAGTACCTTCTTCACATAGCCAATGCAACTTGAGTAAGTGCTATATCACTAGATATCTTTTCATTTACCTTTCTCTAGAATTTCTTTTTAGACCATTATAAAAGTTTAGCATTTCTTGATGATTTAGCATCAATGTCTTCATTATTGACCTTTTCCACTATATCTAATAGTTGTTCTAGTAGTGGATTGGTCTCTTTAGGAATTGGTAGAATAAATACATCCGAAAATATATCCTTAATGTCTTGAAGTGCTTGCCTATACTTATGTTCTATCCTAAGAATTTCTTAATGCTTTTTCTTCTCTAAAGCTTTTTGCAAAATGCTTATTTGGTCTAGTGTCATTGTATCATAATCAAACTTAGGAATAACTATCTCTTCATCAAGAGTTATATCTCCATAGTGAATTACCTTTTCAACTTTTGATGAGCTAGAGCATGGAACTAAGATTTGTAATGGTATAGCTTCTGTGCTTAACTTTTTAAGAGTCAATTTAGGTGGAGTGCTAGATGTTGGTAGAGTTACCAATGCTTGGATGGCTTCCTGCTCCTTTACCTTAGGTTTTTTCTCACTCTCTCCAGATTTGATCTTGTCTATTACAATGACTTGAATAGAACTTTGTCCTTGTGCTTTAGGTATAGAATAATTTGTCTATCTTTCTTCCTATTGTTTAGTAGTAATATCTTTTTCTTTTACTATAGTCTAACTCTACTCAATTATGTCAATTTTAATGTATCAACCTTGGTATATGTATCTATTATTGTTTGGGTCAAAGGTGGTTCTTGTGGATTCACCGTGTCCCTTGTGACATCGGTTACTACCTTTTGGAGCTCATGTATACTGACCAAAACTAGATTATCACATAACTTGACCTATAGTGTAGATTGGTCTAATATCTTCTGTAGGTCTTTTGCAGTCAAGGAATTGATGTTCTAAGCTAAAAGCTCAGATACATTCTTTACAATAATGGTTTTAGTAGACTTGATTGTGTCATGTGGGGGACTAAAACTTGATATTTGTGTGTTTTGCACACTTTGTTCATCTTGTTGTTGTTCAGCTATAGCCTTGTCATTAGTTTGTTTTTCAATTTCCTTCTCCACTATATCATCTTCATTATCATCCTTTTCTTTGTCATCATCATCATTGTCATCCTCTTTGTCATCAAGTTTACCTTCAAAAGGATCAACTTCTCCTGGCTTAATAGTGGTCAACCCATAGATAAATTTCCATATTTGGGTTGATTTCTTGACCACATCTTCAATATTGTTTTGAAATATGTTGAAGGCTCTATATTTAGGTTTAAACCTAACTCCATATTTCTTAGTAACCTTAGCAATCTTCCCTTTTATTTGTTCTCATTTTACTTGGGCTCAAGTGGTTTCCCTTATTTGTTTTTCCAAATTTAAACAATAATGCTATTTTTGCTCAACTAAGTCATATAGCTTATTGGGTACTGAGTTGGAAAATTCTAATGGTTTTGTTTTAAATTTAGACATCATTACATATAGGGCTTCTTCTAGTAGCTTTTTCTCCTCTTTTCCCAAACCATCAAAATTTACATGTCTAAAACTAGATAAATTTGAATTATTCTTGACATTTTCACACAAATTTTCAATATAAGAGAGTGGCTTGTGGCTTTCCACTTTGAATTGGCTTGTATCATCTAATTCAATCCTTTCTTAATCTAAATCTAGCTATGCAACATATTTTCTTCTTTGTTTCTTTTGCAC
The DNA here is from genome assembly GCA_028749045.1 of Cupressus sempervirens. NCBI lineage: Eukaryota > Viridiplantae > Streptophyta > Pinopsida > Cupressales > Cupressaceae > Cupressus > Cupressus sempervirens. The sequence goes on from CM053787.1 coordinate 34,378,087, forward strand.
TTGGGCACCTTGCTCTATTTTTTTGGATTTCTCCTTGACCTTCTATGTTGTGGCTTGTGTGCTTGGTCTGGTGGTAGGTGTTGTTGGCTTGGTTGGGCTTCATTTAATAGTTTTATTTTCCTTATCCATTGGCTATGTCTTAGCCTTTCTCTTCTTTGGCTTGACATGTGTGGGTGTTTCCTCATTTTTTTCTTCCTTGGCATATTTTGTTTCCTCTTCTTCCTAATCATCTCCCATGCCTTGATTCAATGCAAGAGGTTCTTGAGTTTTTCTCAAGAGTTTATTGAGTTTTTCTCATTCTTCCTCTTCATCCTTTTCATCTCCTTCCTCTTCTTCCTCATCTACACCCTCACCAAATTTAGCCTTTAGCTTCTTTACTAGCTTATCTTTCTTCTTAAGTGTAAAGGCAGTTTTCAACTCCATGGTAATTATTGATTTTACCATTTCATAATTACCAAAAATCTTTGCATTTTTGTCAATATCCTTTGCTAGGAGTGCTGTGATGGCTTTTGAAGCTTCATCAACATTAATCTCATACCCAAGTGGCCTTAACCATCTGACCCTTCGTGGTAGCCTGTACAAAGGTGTAATCAGCATCAACTAGAAAGCATATATCATTGTAATATTTCTCAACCAATGAAATATATTTCTGATCAAATTTGATGTTTGTAAAGAAGTTATGTAATTCTTTCACAGATGAAGATTACAATATTTGAGAAGTTTGAGGAATGAAATGTAAGAGGGAGAAACATTCTAACAGAAATGACTTGTTTTAAAATTTCATTCTATTATGAGATGTTGTGTTGCCATCAATGCCAAAGAGAGAGATTGTTGAATACAATTATTCAATTGTGTATTGTCTTTGATGTTGCACATGTATATGAGCAATGTTAGTATGCTAATAGAAACCAAATTTAAATAAAGCTTCTACAAACTAAACTAAATTCATAAACTTCAAGATAGACTAAGATGAGCTCTCAATTGAAAATATGAGCCATTGATGGGCTCTCTCAATAAGAAGCTCTCTTGTTGAGTGGCTTTATCTAAATGGATAGGATGTATGCTCAATATGCTTCCAAAGGCTTCAATGGATGATTGTGGATTTTTGGTGTGAGTGTATGGTTTTGATGTAAAATGGCTTCTCAAAATGGAATTATGAATTTACTTCATGGATTGTGTTATTTTTCAAAGGGGAAGGATCCAATTTATAGGCAATAGGCTTGAGGGATTGAGGGCTAAGATGAAAGGATGGGAAAAAGCTTATGGAGGGCTCAGATTGCATGAGAGGAGAGCACATGGATTGTGCTTCCTTATAGCCAATCAAGAAGTGACACATGTCACATGGTGAGAGGATGGAGGAAAGGGGAAGGATGAGTCAACAAAGGAGGCTCAAGGGATAAAATCTTCATAAAGACCCTCATAATGACTTGTAAGAGCAATAAAAGGGCTTGGAAGAGTCATTTATGGCCTAGTGGACTTCATAAAGTTTTATGGTTGAGATATTTTGAGGGAGATGAGAGCAATTTCGACTTGGGCTTGATTAGGAGGGTTTTAAGCTTGCTTAGGCTTGTGCAAATGATTAGAGGATGGATTAGGATGGTTTAGGATTAGCTGAGGGATAGGCAAGTGGATGGCATTTAATGAGGGTGGGTGAAGGAGGAGATATTTGTTAACTTTGGCTTGGGTTAGTAATTCTTAACCCATGTTTAGGGAATGTGACAAGGTTAGGAGGAGATTAGGATTAGGTTTAAAGACATCTTCTAGAAGAGTCTAGACTTTGGATGAGGATAAAGACTTTTTAGAATAGTCTAGAATTTCCTAGGATGAGGATGAAGACTTTCTAGAAGAGTCTAGAACTTCTTAGGATGAGGATAAATTAGATTTTTAGGAAATAAATAAAGTTTTATTTATTTCAAGGGTTTGGGTTGAGGAGATATTTATTAAAACTTTTTTAATAAACATGAGGATTAATATTTAATCTTAATTAAATATTTTGAGTTGGGATTAGGGGTAGCAAATGATGGGATTAGCCTTTAATCAAAATTAAAGAAGGATTAGAAGATTTTGGAAGAGGTTAGTGGTCTTAAGGAAATTGGCCAAGTTTCGGGCAAAAAATAAATTTTTTTATTTATTTTGGGTTTTTTGGTCAATTTATTAATTAAATAATTAATAAATAAGGAAATAATGTTTAAATAAGATTTAAACATTTTTGGGAGGGATTCCTTAATTAAATATTTTTAATTAAGATAAAGGGATTTAATGGCATAAAAATTAATTAATTAATTAAATAATTAATTAATTAATAAATGATGATGTCATCAGGACTTTTTCAGAAAATAAAAATACTTTATTTTCTAAAGATTTTTAGGTGTCTACATTTTGCCCCTCTTTGATGTGATGCCGCAAGTGGCATGGCATCAAAGATAAGAAAATAAGAAGCCCAAGGCTAGAGCAGAAGAGGAGAGAATGGACTGTGAGATGACCCCTCAGGAAGGTAGTGGGGAGAGAAAGCGAGGCTCGATGGCTTCTTGAAAAGTACAAGAATCTCGGATGAGCAAGGAAACTCAAATTGGCAAAGAGAAGGGGCTGAATTAGCTCAAACTCTCACTATGGGAGAATGATAAAGGAGAATTAGATGCAGAAGAGGAAGCAAGCTTAAGACTTTAGGGAAGGTGGAGGATGAAGGAGCAGAGCGCTATAAAAAGGAATCCAGGATAGGGAGATGGATGAGGGGATTATAAAGCTGATAAAACAGGATTCCAAAGAGTCATATTGGTGGAAGATGGGTTTCAGAGATCCCTAGGACTAGGATTGTGAATCTCGAAAGATGAGGCTTGGTGGATTGATTTGGATTGGTGGATCCCTAAGACTAGGATTGTGGATCCCTAAAGCTAAGAGTGATGAGTGATTCAAAGAGATACTGATGCATAAGCTGGGGTAGGAGAGACGGATGCTGGATATGGATGGGGGATAATGGAGATGAAGGAAAACCATTGAAGCCTTTTTGAGCGGGGGGGATACTTCAAAGAGAAGTACCACCATGTAGTTGAGCACTAGATTTTCTATAGGACTATTGGTTAATTTCCAAGGTTACCAAGAACATCAAGGCCTTTTCACCAACCATCCAAAGGACTGACGAACTAACTCAAAATAAACACGCAAGGATTGCCCCAGCATCACACATGATTCTCAGAGGAAGCAGTGTGGAAACGACACTGGGTAACCCACAAGCAAAAAAGAAAACAAGCAAAAGACATGATCAAGACCTTGCGCTCTGATTGCCCCATTCACAGTATACCATGATATGGAAGATCGTGGCAACCTTGAGGAGGGAACAAGGAGATTGCTTGGAAAAGATATTTCAAGACCCAATAGGGAAGAGTCCAAATCAAAAGAAAGCGAAAATAAAAAAGAGAACCGTTTGCCAACGAGATGGGTAGGACGAGGTACTAACGGACCAAGATCAGACATGAGGAAAGCTATATCCTGCAAGGACCTATCGGAGAGCACCTAAGCTGGTGGATTTGGATGAGTGATGCATCTAGCAAGCTGAACTAAGAATGATAACACTTTGGTGATAGGAAATCTCGCTAAAGGATGCGTTGGAATAGCTAACCAAGATGTGCGATGGGTGCAAGATGCTGATCAAGGACAAACTGACATGAATGCTGGATAGATACAATGGTACTAAGCTAAAGAGGATGTACAAGCTGACAGACCAAGATATTTACAAGTGAGCTAATCAAGATATGGTACAAGCTAATAGACCAAGATAGTTACAAGCAGGCAAAAGCTCAGGATGATAGGATAGCGAGATGGTTCGATGTTGTGCAAGATGCGAAAGCTAAGGGTGGGGTGATAGTGAAAGATATGGATTTGGCAGGATGCATCCAATGATGATGAGAGATTTTGTGACCAAGGATAGCTAGAGGAGCAGGATGAGATGGCTGGATAGGATGGTAGATAGCTAGGATTATGATGGATATAAAGAGATGACACTGGGTTTGCATGAGGATAGCCTAGAGCTAGATACCAATGACAAGGGAGGATGGACAAGACAAGATCTCCAAGGAATATAGTGCCTCCAATGAGAAGATAACATGCAGAAGGAGGTCTTATGATGGATGTGATAGGATTGAAGCTAGGATGGAAAAAGCTGAAGGGGCTAGGGAGATGGATGATAGCTGGGATGGTTGGCTGAAGCTGCAGGAGATAAGTGGATGGTGTGAGATGGAAGATGGAGGGTGGAGGATAGGTGGATAGATTGGAAGATGGATTTGGATGTCAAGAGATGACCAAAAGCATGAGGGTGATAGGCTAATCTGGGGATGGCGGGATTATGCATGACGCTTGTTTGCCAAGTTTTCATCATGGTACTTGTCCAAGGCACTTGAATTGCCAAGTTTTCACCAGTGGACACTTTATTTTTCTTTTCTTTTTTTTTGACTTTTTGACTTTGGACTTAGCTAGAATGATTTTGGCTTTCTTCAGCTATTTTGGCTTTTTTGGAATTTTTCACTGGCTGTTGGAATGTTCAATTTTGTTGCTAGCTGTTGGTACACTGAATGTGTGATTTATGCAATAGATCGGATTAGATGGGATTGATGGTAGGAGATGGAGGGATGAAAATGCTGAAAAGGAGCATGAGATGGGGATGCTTGCAAGAGCAACATTGGCACATGTTGGAACGGGTGTGAAAAGAGCATATGGGGGATAGATGGTAGATGCGAGCATGATGGAGGATTTGTGGAAGCGTGCTTGGGGATATAGGCACCCAAGATGGAGTTATGAGATGGGGGACATGAGTCACTAGATGGGGGATTAGCAATGGTGGATGCCATTATGCATTGGGTTTCAACTTTTTTCTTGGGGATCCACATGGTTTTGGATTTTCTTTTCATAGGATTTTGCATTGTTTTGCATTCTTTGATTGGATTTTTCCTTTTTGGAGTATGTCTTTTAGAATAGACATATGATTGCCTAGGATGTGGATTTTTAGCTTTATGCATTTTGAAGTTGGCATTCACATTGCTGTGGTAAGCTTTGGGAAGATGGTTAGGAGAAGCTTTGTGAGATGGAGAGGATATGAAAGAGCATGTAGGGGATGATGATGGATGATGTGCCTTGATATGTTCCTTTTTTGATCTTGCATAGAAATGGATGGAATAGGATTTTTATGATGGCTGATAGGAGGATGGAGGATGGTAGATTTTGGGACATAGGGACCCAAAATGGATTTAGCGGATGAAGGGGGGATATGGTAGGTTTTTTTGGGTTGCAAAGATGGTGGAGGGGGGATGACATAAGATTTCTTGAAGGAGTGATGGAAGGCTGGCATGGTGGGCTTGGAGATAGGCTTGGTTTGGGGGTGTGGTGTACCAACACCTTTAGATGGTGAGCCTTTGGATACATCACCAAGACCATGAAATCCTAGATTTTTTTGTGCAATAATAGGCTCTCTGATTCCTTGCTCTTGAGGTCCTAAACCTTGACCTTGATAATGCCATCGATTGAGCATTTGAACAAGCTGAGGAAACTTTTTGCTTGCAGAAAATAGTAGAAGTGATTTATTAGGTGTATTGCAATGGGGAGATACTGTTCTTAATTCTTCTGTTGAGAGAGGGCCACCGTGGATGAATGGAAGTGAACCAAGAGGGTAGATTATAGATGGTGGAATAGCTTGGATAGGTGGTAAGATGGAAGCATGGAGCGGGGGAGATGGAAGGATAGGATCTTGATGTAGCTGGTGGGATGACAAGATATCTTGTAGTGGAGGAGATATGGCTTGAGGTTTTGGAGATGGAGGAGATGGTGACTGCACTATGGATGGAAGACATGGTACGATGATATCTTCATTTATGCTTTGGGGGATGTCAACATGGTTTTGGGCAGGATCTTGATAAGATTGGTTTGGAGTGGATGGTGCGATAGGAGGTGAAGGGATGGATTCTTCAAAGGCAGCGGATGGATAGATGGGAGATTCAGTAGTGGAGATGGGTGAGTAGAAGATGGATGCATAAGGGTCATTACGAGAGATTTGGAAAATGCTTGGAGGTGATGTGGATAGGATTTGGAGGGATTTTACAGGTGGTGGGATTTTGATGCTTGCGGGAAGTGGAAGGATTTTAAGCAATTTGATGGATGGTATGGGGATGATAGCTATGGGAGATGGAGGTGATATTAAAGATGTGGAAGCTTCATCACTGACTACTTCACATGGTTGGATTAGATGAAAGGGCTTATCGACTGTTGGAGGCAACTTTTCTTGTATTTCCTCTAGGAGATTCCTTGGAGACTCGTGTGTCGAAGGTGGAGGTGGTGGATTGATAGGAATAGCTAGTGTGATGAGGGTGGAAGATTGGAAGCTTGGTTGATTGGGTGATGGAGGAGAAGCTGGGATATCAGATGGCATGACTAGATAGTTTGGAATAACTCTTGGATTTTGGGGGATGCTTGGGGGAATGCTTCTAAGGCTTTCAATATACCCATCATAGTCAACAAGATTTTCATCATCATTGGAATAGGAGGTGGCGGGAGCAAGGACAATGCGACCAAACACATCATGATAGGATTGGTACTTCATGCTTTGATGATGAGTTTGATGGGGATGGGGTCTTGCATATGGATGAACACGGAAGCTCATGGTTGGATATGGATTAAGCACAAATTTTGGATTGGCTGATGAAAGATTTCCTAGGGAGAGTCAAAGCTGTATGACAGACCTAAGGAGGATTGGCTAGAGATTTTTGGCTTTCTTTTGGGTGGAAGACTTCAAGGCTATGCTATCAAAAAGTGAGAGAATTGCTTTCCTATGTGCTGGATTGGTGGAGATTGTGTCAACTTAAGCATAGACTAATGATCCTATGGGCATGACACGAGATTGACCACTTGTGGATCCCAACCTTTAGCTCAAGGTGATGAGGGATAACAAGTGACAAAGCTAGATTACCCTAGACAAAGATCTGTCAAAGGGATAACCTTGGTGAGGCTGGTGGATTGGTCGGATTGATTGGATAGCAAATTCTAGCAGAATGACAACAACTCTCTAAAGGCTTGGGTGTGATTTTGGATTGGGTTGCTAGCTGGCTAGGGGGATGATTTGGAAAGACTTTGGATTTGGGATTGTTCTAAAGCAAGGAACTAGATAGATTCAGTTGTAGCAGGGGAGCTTGGATGATTTTTTGATGAGGCAGTGACTACGCTAAGTATGCCTTGAGTTGGGAGATTTCTGCTTTTCTGGGATTTCGACCAAAATTGGCAAACACTCATTCAAAAGCTATGAACAAACAAGCAAAAAAAAGTTTTGAGCAAGCACTTTAAACACACCAACATCTTAGGAAGCTTTCTACAAGGATGAAATTTGGTTTAGCTAGGGAGTCCTCAATATACGCAAGGTACGTGAGGCCCAAATCCGTAGATGAAACCAAAAATATGTCATATAGCTGAGAGGAGCGGTAACCCACTTCTCCTCTTTCACTTCTCAAAGGTATAAAGTTCCTTGAGGCTTAGCCTGAGTGAAAAAATTTTGATCACAAGAGAGGTGTCTTTGGATTCACCTCCTAATCTTTATACTCTGCCGGAATGCTGGAGTTGAGGTCATCCCAAGGGGTGATGAAATCCCCAAGCAGGCCTCCTAAAAAGCTAAGACAAGATTTTGGATCCTAATCTTATGCACCCAAGATGGCCTCGAAAGACAACAAGGGGATAGAAGACTTGGATGATCTTGGGCTAAAAAACACGCTTGTTCTTTTACCAACTGACGCTTAAGTTTTCTGATCTAGACTTTGCAAGCACTCATGTTTAAGATACAATGTTTATTCCAACTTTGAAGCGTCGACATAAACAAAATTGATCGAAGAATGCGAACAAGAAGAAGAGTTAGGGTGGTGCAGGGCACCTAAGGCTCTTAGGCATGAATTCAAGGTGTTTAGTATGTTAGAGTTGTTAGGAATGAAGTTTGGTCCATATTTGTAATGAAGACTCAATTGTAAGGTACAATGGCACATTGGTGTGGTTATAAGCCAAGTGACCATTTGTAACCAAGGAGCCATTATTTATGAATTCTTGAGTATTTTACTATTTTTATGATGTTTCAGGTGGATTTGAGTCATTAGGACACGTTTGAATTGAAGGTGTGTAAAAAAAAAATGCAAAGGTGCAAAAAGTTGCAAAATGCAAAAAGTTGCTAAAGAGCAATTTTTGCAAATTTGTTGTCAAACTTAAAAAAGGAAGTTGTATGGTCTTCCAACCATCCAAATGGAAGTTATAACTGTTTTAAGACACTTATTTAATGTCTCCACATGTGGGGAAGGCCATGGTACGGACGGGTGGACAGCATTTGGTGAATAAAATTAAGAAATTCTGCAATTTTCTCTATTTTTTTCAATTCCGTACAGACTGTACGGATTTTTAGTGGTACAAATCTTATTTTTTGGAAAGAGGACTGAGTCAGAATTCTAATGCAATTGGTTTGAAGTTTTTATCTATTCTGGGTTAAAAGTTATACCTATTTTAGTAGAGGTAGGTCTGAAATTGTTGCACATTGAGGGTTTCAACAAGATGGCCTCCTAACTTGCAAACCCACCGTGGGATTTCAATGACGCTTTGTGGAATGAAAGTTAGGAGAGGTGAGTTAAAGATGGAAGATTTTCAGGGCTGTAGGAGTTGGGCACCTATTTTTACCAGCAAGCCCTAGGCTGAACATAGTCTTATGTCTAGTCTAGTTTTGAAGGAAAACGAAGGATCACGCTCCCAAGTTGATTGATTTGACCCAAGTGAAGGGTGTAGAAGGACAAATAAAAGGTGTAGAAGAGATCCAAGGGGTTGAACCAAGTCTTTTAACCCATTTATTTATGCTTTCCTTGTAACCCAGCCTAAACTGGCCATTTAGGACTGTGACACAAAGCGGGCATAACTTGATGCTGGAGTAGAGTTGGTAATTGATCTTTTGGAATCTCATAGGAGTAGTTGAAGGGTGTTTGATGATGTGAAAATATTGTATAGTTCTTTTTATTTTTTGGGAGTTTGACCATTGAAACTAGGAATTGTTCTAATAAAAGTGTTGGTAACAATTTGTAATTTTCAGTGTTGGGTGTTGAGAAACTTCAAAGTGGGGGTTTTTCTTGTTGTTTTGAGTTAGTAAGAACCATTTCTATCATAGGAATTGAGTTCTAACCCAATCTAAGAAATATTTTCTATTTTAAGCCTATTTGGTGTTAGGGAATCCGTAATAGGTGTGATTGTCCCAAGTTGTTTGTGAACCCTAGGTTTGAGGGTTGGGCTTGTGAAGTGGAGTCCACTTTGAGGTAGAGTCTACCAATGTTAGAAGCCATTGGGTCAGTCATTAACCTTGGAAGAAGGCCTAGTTTCTGTTTGGAGGTTGGAAGCAAGCTAAGGTGTTGATCAGAGTTGGAAGAAGAGTTGGTGCTTTTGCTGCATACTCTGCATCAGAGTGGTATCAGAGCCACTAAGAGCCTGATTAGAGAGGAAAGATGTCAGATAATGAGGAAGGAGAGAGGGAGATACCTCTTAGGATCACAAATGTGGAATTGGCCAAGTTGGTCAAAGAACAAATGGAAGAAAGTAGAGCAGTAAGGGAAGAAAATAGAAGCAAGAAAAGAGAATTGGAAAAATTGAAGGGCAAGATGGCTAGAGGAGTCATGGAAGACTCTGAAGGAGAAGAAGAAAGGACTGAAGTTAGAGAGCCTAGGCAGGTTAGAGATGAAATGCCTGCAGATCAAAGAGCCATGTTGGAGGCCCTAGAAAGGGTAGGAAGAAAGGATCAAAGATCAGACCTACCTATGTTCAGTGGTAAGTTGAATCCAGAAGAATGCATGGAGTGGATTGAAGCACTTGAAAATCACTTTGAATGTGATAATGTGCCAGAAAACCAAAAGACAAAGGCGGCTAAGTCTAAGATGAAAGGATCTGCCCTTAGTTGGTGGAATTTTCTTCAAAATGAGAGAATAGAGGAAGAGAAGGCACCCATAGCCACGTGGAAGAGAATGAAATCAGAGATCAAGAAATAGTTTGTACCAGAGGACTATGAGGTCCTAATGCATCAAAAGTTGCAAAGTCTTAGGCAAAAGGACTTGGATGTAGGAGCATATACAGAGGAGTTTCATAAACTCACTCTAAGGGCTCAAGTTCCTGAAAGTGAAAAGAAAAAGTTGGCAAGATACTTGAATGGGCTCAAGTACTCCATCAAGGATGAACTAGTTTTGTTCAATCCTAAGACCATCCACCAATGTTATCAAATGGCCCTCAAGATTGAGGAGAAACTCAAGAGGAGAAGTGATTCCCATGGAACAGGGAGAGGAGAAAATAACAGAGGTGGAGGAAGATTTGGGGGCAGAGGTTCATCTAATAGATCTCAAGGTGAACCTAGCAGCAGTCAAGAAAAATCAGATGGAGAATCCAATCCTAGAGGAGGATTTAGAGGTAGGAGACCTAATGGGAGAGGAAGATTTGGAGGAAGGACTCCAGGGGTATTCACTGGAAGGTGTTTTACCTGCAATCAAACAGGGCATAGATCCTCTAGGTGTCTAGAGAAAGGGGGCAGCAGCAGTCAAGAAGGAGATAGAAGAATCCACTTGGCTCAAGAAGAGGATGCACAAAGTGACCAAGGAGCAAGAGGGAATGCTGATCCAGAGCAAGGGGAATCTTTAATGTTCAATAGAACCCTGCTGAAGAAAGTTGCAGAACAAGAACCTCCGCAAAGGAAGACCTTATTTAAGACCTTGTGCAAGGTAAAAGGTAAAGTGTGTAAGGTAATTGTTGATTTCGGTTCAACTGATAATATTGCATCAATAGAGATGGTAAATAAGCTTGGATTGAAGAGGTCACCTCATCCTAACCCTTACAAAGTTTCGTGGTTAAGTAAGGAGCAACAAGTTGTTGTTAATGAACAAGTTAATGTTGAATTTCAAATTGGGGAGTACAAGGACAAAATTGTTTGTGATGTTTCAGATATGGATGCTTTTCATTTGTTTTTAGGTAGGCCATGGCAGTATGATGTCAATTCCAAGCATGATGGGAGGAACAATGTCTACATCATCACCAAAAATGGGAAGGAGTATACTATGACACCATTGCTAGAAGATGGAAAGGAGACCCAACATGCATCTAGTGTAATGATGGTTGGGGAGAAGAAGTTTTTGAAGACTCTCAAGGTGAAGAACACCCCATGCTTTGCCATTGTAGTAAATCCAAGACAAGAGGATAAAAAGGAGGAAGGCAGATTAGGAATAAGGAATGTGGAACCCAAGGAAGTGAGGTAGCTTTTGGATAGATACAAGGAAGTTATTTCAGACCCTGCTACTGATACCTTGCCACCATTTAGAGAGGTAAGTCATTGTATTGACTTTATTCCAGGTTCTACATTGCCTAATAAGCCTGCCTATAGGTTGACACCAGAACAAAACAAGGAATTAGCAAGACAAGTTGAGGAGTTGCTTGAAAAAGGGTTCATAAGAAAGAGCATCAGCCCTTGTGTAGTCCCTGCTTTGTTGGCACCCAAAAAGGAGGGTACATGGAGGTTGTGTACGGACTCAAGAGCCATAAACAAGATAACCATCAGATATAGGTTCCCAATGCCTAGGATGGAGGATTTGATGGATCACCTAGGAGGGGCAAGGTACTATTCCAAGATTGATTTGAAAAGCGGTTACCACCAAATTAGAATAAGGGAAGGAGATGAATGGAAAACTGCCTTCAAAACTAATGAGGGATTTTATGAATGGATGGTGATGCCCTTTGGCCTTTCTAATGCCCCTAGTACATTCATGAGACTCATGAATGAAGTTTTGGAACCTTTCATCAATCATTTTGTTGTTGTATATCTTGATGATATATTGATTTTTAGAAAATCTAAAGAGGAACATCTAACACACTTGGAATTGGTTTTGAAGAAACTCAGGGAGAAGGAATTGAAGATAAATTTGAATAAATGTGTCTTCATGAAAGAAGAGTTGGTGTTCCTAGGTTTTGTCATCTCCAAGGGCAACCTCAAGATGGATCCAGAAAAGGTGGAATCAATCCTCAACTGGCCTACACCAAGGAATGCAAGTGAGGTAAAGAGCTTTCATGGTTTGGCAAGCTTTTATAGAAATTTTATTAGAGGTTTCAGTAATGTGTGTGCCCCTATGATTGATACAATCAAGGGTGGAAGAAAATGTAAATTTGCATGGATAGGAGACGCTGATCAGTCCTTTGAGTACTTGAAGAAAAGGGTTGCAGAGGCACCCATCCTTGCTCTACCTGATTTCAAGAAGGTATTTACTATTGAATGTGATGCAAGTAATAGGGCCATAGGAGGAGTCCTAAGTCAAGAAGGTAAGCCAATAGCCTTCTTTAGTGAAAAGTTAAATGAAGCAAAACAAAGATATTCTACATATGATTTAGAATTGTATGCTATGGTTCAGTCTCTAAGAAAATGGAGACATTATTTATTGCCCAAGGAGTTTATTGTCTATACAGATAACCATGCATTGAGTTTCTTGAATAGACAGGAAAAGTTGAACCACAGGCATGTGAAATGGATGGAGTACCTTCAATCATACACCTTCACTATTAAGCATAAAAAAGGGGAGGCAAATAAGGTTGCTGATGCCCTTAGTAGAAGGAATTTGACCATTCAAGAAATGAGGTTGGAGAATGTGGGATTCCACTCCATAAAAGACATGTATGAAAGTGATGAAGACTTCAAAAAAGTTCATCAAGTCTGCAGGGATATGATAGGGCAGTACCATAGCATTTATGCAGATTTCATGCTGCAAGAAGGATTTCTCTTCAAAGAGAGTCAGCTATGCATCCCTAGAGGATCCTTGAGGGAGAACATTATAAAGGAGAAGCACTGTGGGGGTCTAGCTAGTCATTTTGGATTGGACAAGACCCTTGAAATAGTAAGAAGATTTTATTACTGGCCTAGGATGCCTACTGATGTAAGAAAGTTTGTAGAGACTTGTGTGATTTGTCAAAAGGCAAAGGGGAAGACTTCTAATGCAGGAATGTACACCCCATTACCAATACCAAATAGGCCTTGGGATGCTGTAAGTTTAGACTTTGTACTTGGATTGCCAAGGACCAAGCAAGGCTATGATAGTATTTGTGTTGTAGTAGACCAGTTTTCCAAGATGGCACATTTTTTGCCATGTAAAACCAGTCATGATGCCTCTTATATTGCAGGTATCTTTTTCAAGGAAGTAGTAAGACTACATGGATTACCATTATCCATAGTCTCGGATAGAGATTCTAAGTTTCTTGCGCACTTTTGGAGGACTTTGTGGAGAAAACTTGGTACAAACCTCTCATTTTCATCAGCATACCATCCACAATCGGATGGCCAAACGGAGGTGGTTAACAGATCATTAGGCAACCTATTAAGATGCCTTACTAAGGAACATGGATCATCTTGGGACTCAGTCATAGCACAAGCAGAGTTTTCTTATAATGATTCAATGAATAGGACAACCGGATTGAGCCCATTTCAAATTGTTTATGGCACTCATCCTAGAGGGATAATGGAGGTCAGAGATGTCAAATCTATGGAAAGAACCAGTGCTCAAGCATGTGATTTTGCTGAGGTGATGAAGGAAATTTATCAAGAGGTCAAAGATAGGCTAGGAAAAATGACAATGAAGTATAAGGAAGCAGCAGATACTAAGAGGAGAGATCTTCAATTTGAAATAGGAGATCTGGTTATGGTGAACCTTAAAAAGGAGAGGCTTCCTAAAGGTAAGTTTACTAAGTTGATGATGAGGAAAATAGGTCCTTTTAGGATCTTGCAAAAATGTGGACACAATGCCTATAAGGTGGAGTTGCCACCAGACATAGGGCTCTCCAATACATTTAATGTCTCTGATTTATATCCTTACAGAGGTTCTCAGACTGAAACCAGTGGCATTGAATCAACCACAGTAGATAAAGAGATCATGAACTCTCTTCCCAAGGTAGGGGTAGTCACTATAGAAAGTGTTTTGGATAAAAGAGAAGGAAAAAGGACTAGGAGGAAGGTGTACATGGACTACCTCATCAAATGGACAGGTAGACCAGTTGAAGATGCAAGTTGGCTGCCTGAATCAACTATAAAGAAGATGGGATACAACGTGTCCACATTAGCAACTCAAGAGACTTGAGATTATTTTGGCCTAGGGAGTATGGTGCAGGGCACCTAAGGCTCTTAGGCATGAATTCAAGGTGTTTAGTACGTTAGAGTTGTTAGGAATGAAGTTTGGTCCATATTTGTAATGAAGACTCAATTGTAAGGTACAATGGCACATTGGTGTGGTTATAAGCCAAGTGACCATTTGTAACCAAGGAGTAATTATTTATGAATTCTTGAGTATTTTACTATTTTTAGGATTTTTTAGGTGAATTTGAGTCATTAGGACACGTTTGAATTGAAGGTGTGTAAAAAAAAATGCAAAGGTGCAAAAAGTTGCAAAATGCAAAAAGTTGCTAAAGAGCAATTTTTGCAAATTTGTTGTCAAAATTAAAAAAGGAAGTTGTATGGTCTTCCAACCATCCAAATGGAAGTTACAACTGTTGGAAGACACTTATTTAAGGTCTCCACACGTGGGGAAGGCCATGGTACGGACGGGTGGACAACATTTGGTGAATAAAACTCAAAAATTCTGCAATTTTCTCTATTTTTTTTAATTCCATATGGACTGTACAGATTTTTAGTGGTACAAATATTATATTTTTGGAAAGAGGACTGAGTCAGAATTCTAATTCAATTGGTTTGAAGTTTTTATCTATTCTGGGTTAAAAGTTATACCTGTTTTAGTAGAGGTAGGTCTGAAATTGCTGCACATTGAGGGTTTCAACAAGATGGCCTCCTAACTTGCAAACCCACCGTGGGATTTCAATGACACTTTTTGGAATGCAATTTAGGAGAGGTGAGTTAAATATGGAAGAGTTTCAGGGCTTTAGGAGTTGGGTACCTATTTTTACCAGCAAGCCCTAGGCTGAACATAGTCTTATGTCTAGTCTAGTTTTGAAGGAAAACGAAGGATCACGCTCCCAAGTTGATTGATTTGACCCAAGTGAAGGGTGTAGAAGGACAAATAAAAGGTGTAGAAGAGATCCAAGGGGTTGAACCAAGTCTTTGAACCCATTTATTTATGCTTTCCTTGTAACCCAGCCTAAACTGGCCATTTAGGACTGTGACACAAAGCGGGCATAACTTGATGCTGGAGTAGAGTTGGTAATTGATCTTTTGGAATCTCATAGGAGTAGTTAAAGGGTGTTTGGTGATGTGAAAATATTGTATGGTTCTTTTTTATTTTTTGGGAGTTTGACCATTGAAACTAGGAATTGTTCTAATAAAAGTGTTGGTAACAATTTGTAATTTTCAGTGTTGGGTGTTGAGAAACTTCAAAGTGGGGGTTTTTCTTGTTGTTTTGAGTTAGTAAGAACCATTTCTATCATAGGAATGGATTTCTAACCCAATATAAGAAATATTTTCTATTTTAAGCCTATTTGGTGTTAGGGAATCCGTAATAGGTGTGATTGTCCCAAGTTGTTTGTGAACCCTAGGTTTTAGGGTTGGGTTTGTGAAGTGGAGTCCACTTTGAGGTAGAGTCTACCAATGTTAGAAGCCATTGGGTCAGTCATTAACCTTGGAAGAAGGCCTAGTTGCTGTTTGGAGGTTGGAAGCAAGTTAAGGTGTTGATCGGAGTTGGAAGAAGAGTTGGTGCTTTTGCTGCATACTCTGCATCATAGGGTCAACAAGAAGGTAAACCCATGTGCCCGGAGGCCCTCCACGTCAATAGTTGTTCAATTTTAGTGCCCAAACTTGAAGTGTGATCAATTTAATCTAGAGTTTTGGTCATTTAAATTTTTTGATAAAGTTAAAGCAAATGTTCAAAGACCAAGTGAGTGAGTTAGATTGTGGAACATTTAACACCTTTTTCAAGTAGACCCATCTCCATAAATGGTGCTAAGATTGCAACCAATGGTTGAATTGATGGGTGATTAGAAAAGATGTGAGTCCAAGGAATTACTCAAATTGATTTTTGCAAATTTGTATTTAACTTAACAAAGTCTCTTAAATATCCAAAAATCAAACTTTACCTAAATTGCATGTGGAAAAGAGATTTGTTTTGTTCAATTTTAGAAGCTCCAAATGAAGTGTTTGATATTGCAATGGTTAATTGATCCTTGGAATTCAAGATTGGATTTGTTGTTTTAATCATGCATTCAAGGAAAATTTGATTTTAATCCATGGCATTCAACAGTGTGTTTAGCAACATGCATTCAAAGACAAGTGATTAAACGTTCAAGTTTTTTCCTTTGAGCATTCAAGATTGAGATTTTGTGTGTTTTTTTAAGAACTTTGAAGTGCTTTGTTTTAACCTTAGATCATTCAAGATTGTTTTGGACTCAAAAGTGAAAATGAATCTTTGGACTTTGCTTTTCATTCAAGATTTTGTGTTCTAGTTTGCATGTTTTAAGCCCAAAAATGATATTCCTAGATTGTTTTGATGCATGAAAAACCTAAGAAACATTCAAGATTTTGCAACAAGACATTTGTTTGGAACAAATAAAAAAAGTTTTAGGACTCTTAGTTTTCATGAGATTTTTAAAATAACTTTAAAATATTTTCAAATGAGGTTCATTTTATCCTTGATTGATGCTTTGAGTTTGATTTAGATTTTAGTGTGCACTTAGTGTTGATTTTGAACCTTTTGAAATGGAAATTTGAAGTTCTTTTTAAATTCTCAAAAATGAAGTGTTCCTAACTTTGCATGAATGCATCTAAAACCTTGATGTTGCAAGGATGCAAATGATTAGATTGGTTTAGTTTCACTTGTTAAAAGATTTTTTCTTTTTTGCAAATTTTTAATTTTTTAATGGATTTAAGTATGATTTGGGGGTTCATTTTAAGCACTAAAAAGAAGTGTGTATGATTTTGCTTCCTTAAAAAAAAAATGGACAAGATCTCCCACAAGAAGAAGAAGAAGAAGAAGTAGATGGAATAAGAAGAATATAGACAAAAAGAGGAAGAAGAATTTCAAGTGCTTTGTCCACCTATAAGCTTGAAAAATCTGCAAATACTATGAGATAGACTATGAGTTCCTTTGTCTTCTTCATGCTCATGTGGACCTACAAAACCAATTTATACAATCCTACCAATCACAAAAACAAGCAAAATTAGCCAAAATCAGCAAATGACATACAAAACTTGACTAAAAAAGCTAATGAAGATGACCCATGCGGGGTCCCACCGGGCATGCCAAAATGTATATGAGCAATGTTAGTATGCTAATAGAAACCAAATTTAAATAAATCTTCTACAAACTAAACAAAATTCATAAACTTCAAGATAGACTAAGATGAGCTCTCAATTGAAAATATGAGCCATTAATGGGCTCTCTTAATGAGAAGCTCTCTTGTTGAGTGGCTTTATCTAAATGGATAGGATGTATGCTCAATATGCTTCCAAAGGCTTCAATGGATGATTGTGGATTTTTGGTGTGAGTGTATGGTTTTGATGTAAAATGGCTTCTCAAAATGGAATTATGACTTTACTTCATGGATTGTGTTATTTTGCAAAGGGGAAGGATCCAATTTATAGGCAAGAGGCTTGAGGGATTGAGGGCTAAGATGCAAGGATGGGAAAAAGCTTATGGAGGGCTCAGATTGCATGAGAGGAGAGGACATGGATTGTGCTTCTTTATAGCCAATCAAGGAGTGACACATGTCACATGGTGAGAGGATGGAGGAAAGGGGAAGGATGAGTCAACAAAGGAGGCTCAAGGGATAAAATCTTCATAAAGACCCTCATAATGACTTGTAAGAGCAATAAAAGGGCTTGGAAGAGTCATTTATGGCCTAGTGGACTTCATAAAGTTTTATGGTTGAGATATTTTGAGGGAGATAAGAGCAATTTCGAATTGGGCTTGATTAGGAGGGTTTTAAGCTTGCTTAGGCTTGTGCAAATGATTAGAGGATGGATTAGGATGGTTTAGGATTAGCTTAGGGATAGGCAAGTGGATGGCATTTAATGAGGGTGGGTGAAGGAGGAGATATTTGTTAACTTTGGCTTGGGTTAGTAATTCTTAACCCATGTTTAGGAAATGTGACAAGGTTAGGAAGGGATTAGGATTAGGTTTAAAGACATCTTCTAGAAGAGTCTAGACTTTGGATGAGGATAAAAACTTTTTAGAATAGTCTAGAATTTCCTAAGATGAGGATGAAGACTTTCTAGAAGAGTCTAGAACTTCTTAGGATGAGGATAAATTAGATTTTTAAAAAATAAATAAAGTTTTATTTATTTCAAGGGTTTGGGTTGAGGAGATATTTATTAAAACTTTTTTAATAAACATGAGGATTAATATTTAATCTTAATTAAATATTTTGAGTTGGGATTAGGGGTAGCAAATGATGGGATTAGCCTTTAATCAAAATTAAAGAAGGATTAGAAGATTTTGGAAGAGGTTAGTGGTCTTAAGGAAATTGGCCAAGTTTTGGGCAAAAAATAAATTTTTTTATTTATTTTGGGTTTTTTGGTCAATTTATTAATTAAATAATTAATAAATAAGGAAATAATGTTTAAATAAGATTTAAACATTTTTGGGAGGGATTCCTTAATTAAATATTTTTAATTAAGATAAAGGGATTTAATGGCATAAAAATTAATTAATTAATTAATTAAATAATTAATTAATAAATGATGATGTCATCAGGACTTTTTCAGAAAATAAAATTACTTTATTTTCTAAAGGTTTTTAGGTGTCTACAGCGCAAATGTCATATCGGTTATCAATTAGAGTCTACTGAGCTCAGTTGGTCAACAAGCCAAAAGACAGAGTCTATCAAGCTCAGAAGGTTAGCAAAGAGAATTACAGAGTCTACTGAGCATTTATGGATGTTACACTGTGAAGTTAGTCTCTACTAAGCTCACTCGGGCACTAAAAGCTTCTATGGTAGAAATTAGTTTCTACCAAGCTCACAAGTTCAGAAAAGGAAAATTAGTTCTTACTAAGTTCACTCAGTCTCCAAAGGATTTTGTAGAATTCACAGTGTTTACCAAGCTTCACTTGGTTAACATTGGAAATCATTTCTGAAGCAGTGTTTATCGAGCTGGGTTGGCCAATGAAAGATTTCACTATTTTAAGAAATAAAGTTTATTCGTTTAATGTAATATTTGTAGCTAACTGATGTATGGTTTATTGGTCAATGTAATTTGTAATTGAGCTCACTTGACAATATATAATTTGTAAATAAAAAAGTCAAGTTGTGTTTTCAAATGTATGAATGGATGTATGAATGAGCGAGTATGCAAATGAGTTGATTGTGAAGAATAAGTGTGAGAAATTTTTGAAAAAGGATCAAATATATTTGAGGAGCAAAAAACTTGTATTTGATCAGTGAGGATCTATTGAAGTAGAGCAGAGATCTATATCAACAAAGTTCAATTACATCCCATATAGGTCACTTATTGTTACTTTCTCACCATTGTAGCAATAATTCCTAAATCTCTTTAAAAAGTTGGTCTAACAACCATTTTATAAATCCTCTAACAAGGTGGGTAGTTCTATTGAATTTTTCTAAATTCCTCTAGCAAGGCCACTCCTAACAGGGTGATTAAATCCTCTAACTAGGTCACACCTAACAACATGTTTTGTAACCTTTAATAGGGTTGGCTCCTAACAAGGCTCACTTCATAAGAGTGAAAATTGATGGGTAGTTACTTGGTGGTTTTTCCCATATTGGTTTTCCACGTTAAATTTGGTGTCTCTTGTATTCATGTTATTTACTTTTGCATCCATGTTAATAATTGTGAATGCTTAAAGATTAGTAACAAGTCAATCTACCAAGTTACAACATCTTTCTATGTAGCTACTGAGTGACAATAGTAATTAAGTTTTAAGACATCTAAGGGATCTAAGGATTTGTTTTTTTGGTAATTGATTCCTCCCCACCCCCCCCCCCCCCCCCCCTCAATTACTTCATCTATAATTCCAACACTTGGGACACATCTCCTTAGTCAACTTCAAATGACCAGGTAATGGTGTGCTAACAACTTTAGCATTCTCCATAGAGAAATGTTGCAATACCTTCTCCACATAATCAACCTGAGATAGCGTCAATCTTCTATTCTTCCTATCTCTGCAAATCTTTATACCAAATATTTATTTTTCTACCCCCAAATCCTTCATAGAAAATGCATGTGCTAATTGGCATTTCAGCCCCTTAATGTGATCCATGTTAGACCCAACTACAAGCATATCATCAACATATAAACATAAAATAAGGTAGCTATCATCATCCAACCTCTTAAAGTAAACATAGTGATCTAAATGACACCTATTATAACCATGCTTATGCATAAAACTATCAAATTTTAGATATCATTGACGAGGTGCTTGCTTCAAGCCATATAAACTTTTCTTTAATTTGCACACTATGTTCTCCTTAACTTTGATTGAAAATCCCTATAACTGAGCCATATATATCTCTTCAACCAAATTACCATGAAGGAAGGTTGTTTTAACATCAAACTTCTCTAAATGAAAATCTTTAGTAGCCACAAGACTTAAAACAATATGGATAGAAGTCATCTTAACAATAGGAGAAAATATCTCATCAAAATCAATTCCCTTTTTCTGTGCAAATCTTTTTACAACTAACCCAGCTTTAAATATTTTCTTACCTCCATCCTCTTCTTTCAACCTATAAACCCACTTATTCTATAAAGCTCTTTTACCTACAAGAAACTTACACAAATCTCATGTCTTATTCTTTAGCAAAGAGTCCATTTCTTCTGTCATTGCAGACTCCCACTAAATCTTAGCATCCACTTGCACAACTTCATCATAACTTTCAGGTTCACCAGCATCAATAAGTAAAATTGAATACAAAGAGGGAGAGAATATTTTTGGAGGTCTAATTTTCCTTGTTGATCATCTAACATTCATCGATGTGTGTGGTATTTATTGTTGTAGTTGTTGCACATCATGAGGAATGGTTGGAACATTAGCTTTTGGAGTAACATCCAACACTACATAATCATCTTCTTTCTTCTCATGTTGCTGCAATAGATCTTTGTACAACACTTTCTTATTGAATATGATATCCCTACTTCTTACAATTTTTTTATTTTCAAAATTCCAGAGCCTATAACCAAATTTATTAATGTCATATCCAATAAATACACATTTTTTTGACTTAGCTTCTAGCCTAGTTCTATTTTTAAAATATATGTGAGAAAATGCTTCACAATCAAAGGTTTTGAAAAAAAAATAACTCACCTTCTTACCAGTCCATGCTTCTTTTGGAATACCACAACCCAAAGGAGTAGAGGGACCTCTATTAATCAAATATACAATAGTATTGACAACCTCCACCCACATGTGTAAGGGCAACCTAACATGCAACCTCATGCTCCTTGCATGCTACATTATAGTGTTGTTCATGCATTTAGCCACTCTATTTTCTTGTGGAGTCCTTCAAACATTTTTTTGTCTATGAATACCATTAGTGGAGAAATGATATTCAAATTCATGACTACAATACTCACCACCATTATTAGATCTGAGACATTTTAATTTCTTATCAGTCTCATTTTCAACCAAGCATTTCCATTTCATAAAAGTTTGAAATACATCAAATTTATGTCTAAGAAAGTAAACCCATACTTTTCTAGTTGCATCATCAATAGATGTAATATAATAATGAGAGCCACTAAGAGAAGATACCTAAACTGGTCCCCATACATTGGTATGCACAAGCTCTACTTTCTCCTTTTTGTTTTCCTTCCTAGTCTTCACAAAAGTCACTCTCTTTTTTTTCCTATACACACAACTTTCATAGAAATCCATATTAACACATTTTAGACCTGGTAAAACTTTCATTGAATGAAGTACCTTCATACCTTTCTGACTCATGTGCCCAAGCCTATTGCGCCACAACATTGTATCAGAATCTGCAGCAACTATTTGTTCTCCCTACTCAATTGGAGCAATTGTTTATGAACATTCATTTTTCTCTGAAACAATTAAAGTAGAAGGAGCAATATGACTTGTACAAAAATATAAGGTGCCTACTTTTAGACCTTTTGCTACTACAAGGGAACCTTTTGAGACCTTCCAATTTTTATCATTAAAAGTAACTACACAACCCTCATCACCAAGTTTCCTTATCGAGATTAAATTCCTACTCAGCCTTGGAACATGTCTTACCTCATGTAGTAGCCAATGATTCCTATTCTATAACTTAATCTTAATTTTTCCCTTTCCAACAATCTAACAGGGTTCATTATCCCCAAAATAAGCAAGTCCAAAATCTCCTTGGACATAATCAATAAAATAATCTCCATGAGGTGTAGCATGAAATGAAGCACCATAATCTAAAACCCATGAATCATCAACACTTTCTAAAGACAGAAGCAAAGCATTCTTTTCAGATTTGTTACTTACCACATTTGTCTCATTGTCTCCATCTAGTTTATCTCCTTCATTTTTCTTTTGATTCCAACAATCTTTCTTTTTGTGCCCTAGTTTCCCATAGTACCAGTATTTTTTTGGTCCTCTCAATTGAGACCTCCTCCCTTTTGACTTTCTTCTTGATTTCCCACAATTTCTAGAATTACTTCCTCTCTCATTCATTCTACCCCTACTTTGTGCATTCAAAGTACTTCTTGATGTAGATACACCTAAGGTTTTCCTATGAGTTTCCACACTCAAAACAATATTGATCATATCTTCACATTTTAGTGTACTAAATCCAGGAACAGAATTACTCACAGCCATTACCAAGCCATCCTAGCTTTCAAGAAGAGAATGCAAAATCAAGAGAGCCCTAATTTCTTCATCAAAATTGATACCCATAGAAGATAACTAACTAGTAATAATATTAAACTCATTTAAATGATCTACAATAGATCCACCTTCTGCCATTTTCATATTAAATAAACACTTCATGAGAAATACCTTGTTTGAAGTGGAGGGTTTTTCATACAGTTTCACTAGGGTTTGCATCAATTCTTCTATTGTCTTCACTTTTGTAATATTAAATGCAAATGATGGTACCAAACATAATTGAATTCTTCCAAGTTTCTTTCTATCTAAAAGATCCCATTCATCATTTGACATAGATCCCTAATTCTTGACTTTTCCTTCTAACGGTTTTCATAAATCCTTCTAATAAAGATAGTCTTCTATTTGCATCTTCCATAATCGGAAGTTCTACCCATTAAACCTATCAACCCTCAGCTTACCCTTATTTTAGATTGTTCCAACTTGATTTTGAGACTCTCACTCAACTAAGAGACTTTCCTGCAAAGGATAACTAAAAAAACAACCTCGCTCTGATACCACTTGGTAGGATTAAACCATGGATAGAAAATAACAATTACATGCCAATATAACCAATAATAGAAAATAATAGATCACATAGAAAAGAACACAAAGCACAAAAATTTAATGTGGCTCACCCAATCCTTAGGGTACATCCACTAAATAGCAAGTATAATATTATTACAATCTAGTGATTACCTAATTACAATCTATAATCCTTTACAACTCAATACCGCTGCAAGAACCTATTTTGCATCACTATAAAACAACCCTAAAACCCTAAGCCCTTTTATAAAAGTATTAAACTGCTTTAGGGTTACGACATGTCAGCCTTAAATTGGTGATGATTAGCCATTACTTTAGTGGCAAATCTACAAATGGCGAATCTACGAATAGTACCAAAAAAAAAAAATGGGAGCCCCAAAGAATTTATTAAGTATGTACAGTACTTTCCTGATTAGTCATCACAAACTAACACTATCATGATATTTTAACCCTATTAAGAGTTGAAAGAAGAATTGTTGACAATTGGCTATATGTAGTGATGTAATTTTTTTCATTAATGGAAACACATTATATACATACTTGTAGTAAACATTAGAAGTAAAGATACTTAGCTTTTAGCACTCAAAAAATTGTCTAAGTATGAAATTAGTTTACAATAGTGTTGTGGTGTCCACAACACACGCCCCATTCCTCACTAGGAATGGGGACCCCCTACCTTTTTTGACTCCCAAACTCACATTTCGAGAGTCGAGAGAAGAAAGTTTTGTTAGAGTTAGAATTTTAGAGTCAAAATTTGAAAAATTTGAAAAGTGAAAAAAAAAAATCAAAAAAAATTTTTAAAATACAAAAAAGAGTAAATAGTCAAAAAAGAAAAAACATTTTAAATTTTTTTTTTTTAAATTAAAATTAAATTAATATTTTTTTAAATATATATATATATATATAATAAATAAAAATTTGCACTGCACATTGAGGCACATCATGCACACGCCCTCCATGGAGGTGTCGCGTGCCACATGTGCCCCTCATGGAGGTGCGCCGCACGTGCGCCCTCCATGGTAGCACCACACGTGCCCCCCATGGAGGTGCATCATGCCACACCCCTCATGAAAGGTGTTGCACATTCCCCCTTAGTGCACGCACCCAAATAAATAAAATAAAAAGTCCAAAATTTTTCTTTCAGAGGTGTTTGTCTTAATTAAGCATTTTCAACTATTCGAACTAATGTTTGCTTCTTTTTGTAGGTAAAAAAGGTATCCTGAACTTGTCGAGGTCATAACTTGTTGGCTACAATTATTCAATTGTGTGTTGTCTTTGATGTCACACAAATGTCATATCAGTCATTAGATAGAGTCTACCGAGCTTAGAAGGTTAGCAAGGCAAAGGATAGTGTCTACCAAGCTCAAAATGTTAGCAAGGAAAAGGATAGAATCTACTGAGCCCAGAAGGTTAGTAAAGAAAATTTGCAGTATATATTGAGTAAATAGTTCTTACCGAGCTCACTTGGTCATCAAAGGAAATGTGGCAGAAACAGTTCTTACCGAGCTCACTCGATCATCAAAGAAAATGTGGCATAAGTAATTCTTACCTAGCTCT
Organism: Cupressus sempervirens; assembly: GCA_028749045.1. NCBI lineage: Eukaryota > Viridiplantae > Streptophyta > Pinopsida > Cupressales > Cupressaceae > Cupressus > Cupressus sempervirens. Next base: position 34,402,995 of record CM053787.1, read on the forward strand.
CATGAAGGAATTCAGTTCTTACTAAGTAAACTCAGTAGCCAAAGGATTTTATAGATATTGCAATGTTAACCAAATCAAGAAGGTTAACTTAGAAAAATTTTCGAAGCAGTATTTACCGAGCAGGGTCGGCCAGTAAAGGATTTCATTGTTTTATGAAATAATATTTATTTTTTTAGAGTAATATTTGTAGCCAACTGATGTATCATTTATTGGTAAATGTAACATGTAAATGGGCTGACTTGACAATCAGAATGGTATAATTAAGAGGTCAAATTGTGAATTCTAAGTGTGTGTGTGTAGAATTAATGTGATATGAAGACTAATTATTGTGGAAGCAAATTTGAAGGATGATTAGAGATCATTGAGGAGCAAAAAAGCTATATTTGATCAAGGAGGATCTAATGATGATGAACAAAGACCTGTAGTCAAAAAATTCAGTTGCATCTTGTTCAAGTCAATTGATTTTTGCTTTCTAACCATTGTAGCAATGATTTCAAATCTTTTAATGGAGTTGGTTTAACAGACATTTTGTAAATCTTCTAACAAGGTGACAATTCAGTTGAATTGTTCTAAAGACCTATAACAAGGCCACTCCTAACAGGGTGATTAAATCCTCTAATAGGGTCACACCTAATAGTGTGTATTGTAACCTTTAACAGGGTTGGCCCCTAACATGGCTCACTTCAAAAGAGTGAAAAAAATTGGTGACTAGATACTTGGTGGTTTTTTCCATATTGGGTTTCCACGTTACATCTAGTGTCTCTTGTGTTCATTTTGTTTTTATTTACATGCATGAATTCTTGAAGATAAGTAATAGTTTAATTTATTGAGTTACAACATTTATTTACCGAGTATCAGCAGTAACTAGATCTTTAAGACAGCTAAGGGATCTGTGGATTAATTTTTGTGGGTAAATTATTCACCCCCATGCCCCCCCTCTCAGTTACTATATCTTTAATCCCAACAATTGGGATCAAAGCATTTGGTGCTTATAGGAAAATATTTCAAGGAGATAAGCTAAAGAATATGATGTCTTACAAAAGGGAAATTCCAAGACTTAACAATGACAATTTCTCAGCATGGCAAGGATTGATGAGGCTTCATCTAACTTCTATTAGTGATGCAGGGCTAAAGTACCTTGATGAAAAATATGAATAAATTTTCGGTACATTATCTATCAATGATATTGCTGAAAAGAAGACTCACAACAACATGATGATAGATATAGCATTTTCTCTGAGTTATGAAGAATTTGATGACATCAAAGATTGCAAAATTACCTTTGAAATGTGGAATAAGATGAAAGAGATCTATGGAGGAGATGATAATGTGAGAAGAGCCAAACTAGAAAGTTTAAGAGGATAATTTGATCAAATGAGGATGAGAGAGGATGAAAACATTGCAAAGTATGTTGAAAGAGTTAAAGAATGTGTTAGTGCAATCAAAGCATTTGGAGGAGATATCAATGATGAGACAGTTATAAGTAAAGCTCTTAGAACTCTACTTCCCATTTATGCAATCAGAGTCTTTGCAATTCAAGAAAGAAGATGTGAGGCAAATTATAAAATAAATTTAGAGGCCATAGTTAGAAGATTAACTGCATTTGAGCTAGATAACTATGACAATTATGTTCCAGCTGCCAAGAACATTGAATCAGCATTTGAAGCCAAGCTTTCACTCAAAGAAAAAGGGAAAAAGATGAAGGATCCACAATCAGACAGTGATGAAGAATCAAAACAAAGTTCAAATTGTGATCTTGAGGTGGTTGAAGCTCTACTAGCAAGAAAATATTCAAGAGGCAAAAGGAAATACAAAGGTAAGGTTCCTCTAATCTGCTTTTCTTGTGAAGAAATTGGACATATTGTTGCTAGGTGCCCAAATAAGTAGAACAAGGATGAGAAGAAAGGTCACAAGTGCAATGGCAAGAAAGACTTCAAATAATTCGAGGATAAAGGTAAGAAAACATGTTTCATGGCCAAAGATTCTAATAATTTTGATGAAGAAGAAGAAGATGGAATTGTCTACATTGTTGTGAAAGATGAGTCTGATAATGATGAAGAAACAACACTCATTTCTCATATGAGAAAAAATGATACATGGATCATAGATAGTGGTTGTTCTCATCACATAACTAGTGATAAAACAAAGTTTGAATACTTTGAAGACTATGATGGTGGCAGTGTAAGATTCGGTAACAATGAACCTTGTTGTATAAGAGGAAAAGGAAGAATCTCACTAACTAAGGAACTTGTATGTGATAATGCATATTAGGTAGAAGGACTAAAGAATAATTTGTTGAGTGTGGCACAGATACTCAATAATTGATTCAAAGTAGAATTGATGCATGGAAAAGCAAGATTTTTGGATGGCAAAGGAAAGCTGATTGGATCAGGCACTCAAATAAAAGGTAACTTATTTTATCTTGAACTTGGTGAATGTTCATGTTTCATTGCTCAATTTGAAGAAAGTTGGTTATGGCATAGGAGGTTATGTCATCTAAACTTTGACAACTTGATAAAGATTAGTAAATTCAAGAAAGTAAGAGGTATTCCTAACATAAAGAAACATGAGGTTGGTCTATGCAAGAATTGTCAAATTGGTAAAATGGGAAAGACTAGTTTTAAAAGAAAGAACTATTAGACTGAAGAAATTCTAGAAATTGTGCATACTAATTTGTGTGGACCTATTGGCATTGAAAGTTATACTGGTGAAAAATTCTTCATTCTATTTTTTGATGATTATTCAAGAATGATGATTGTCATGTGCCTAAGAAAGAAATCAAAAGCATTCGAAAAGTTCAAATGGTATTTGGCTAGAGTAGAAAAGGAAACAGGGAAAAGATTGAAATGCTTAAGGTCTGAGAGAGGTGGTGAATTCATTTCACATGAGTTCAATAAATTTTGCATTGAAAGGGGAATCAAAAGATAGGTTTTAGCACCTAGAACTCCTAAACAAAATGGAATAGTAGAAAGAAGGAACAAATCTATCATGGATTGTGCAAGAACCTTAATGGTTGAGAAAGGCATTGCTATCAAATACTGGAAGGAAGCTATTAGCACTGCAGTTCATACCTTGAACTGAATATAGCTGAAAAATGACTCTTTCAAAACATCCTATGAGTTGTGGTATGGCTACAAACCCAATGTAAGTTATCTAAAAGTATTTGGAAGCAAATGTTACATTTTGAAAGAATCTAGAAAAGGTAAATTTGATGTAAAAAGTGATGAAAGAATATTTTTGGGATACTCTTGCAAAAGAAAAGCATATAGATGTTTGAACTTATCTACTCACAAAGTCATAGAAAGTGCACATGTGAAAGTTGATGAGTTTGCAGAAAGAATAGAAGAGGAAAGCAAAAAGAAACCTGAAGACTATAGAAGATTTATTTATATTGAACTTAATATAATGCCAAGTATACCTATTAATCAAGAATCCTCAACTCCAGAGTCTTCATTAACCGAGTCACAAGAAGTTCAAACCAAGTCAGTGCTTACCGAGCTACAAGAACTCAAGTTACAAATAGAAGCTACTAAGTTAGCATCTACCGAGCTTGAGCAACCAAAATCAAAACCTGAAGTTGAGACATAGAAGGATAACAATGCAAGTCATTCAAAAGGCAAAGAGCCCATGTTAGCCAAGTATGTCAAAAAGCATCTTGCACCAGATCAGATCATTGGAGATAAATCAGAAGGAACAATGACAAGAAGTAAGTTGAAAGGCACTTTTTTACTTGCTAATTTTGAACCTATAAAAGTCAAAGATGCTCTAGACAATGAAAGTTGGATTGAAGCTATAAATAAAGAGATAGAATAGATAGAGAAAAATAAAAACATGGACTCTTGTACCTAGACCCAAAGACAAAAATGTGATTGGAACAAAGTGGGTATTCAAAAATAAACTAAATGAAGATGGTAAGGTATCAAGGAACAAAGCTAGATTGGTATGCAAAGGATACTCTCAAGAAGAAGGTGTAGACTATGGAGAGACTTTTGCTCCTGTTGCAAGATTGGAAGGTGTCAGAACCTTACTTGCATATGCTACATTCAAAGGATTCAAAATTTATCAAATGGATGTCAAGTTAGTATTTCTCAATGGCATATTGGATGAAGAGATTTACATTGAACAGCCTAAAAGTTTTGTTGATCCAAACAAGAAGGACATGGTCTACAAATTGTATAAAGAATTATATGGTCTGAAACAAGCACCTAGAGCATGGTATGAAAGATTGCATAACTATCTTATTCAAATTGGTTTTCAAAGAACTAATGACAATAGTAGTTTGTACATAAAGGAAGGACCAAATAATAAGATTATTTTGGCAGAAATATTTGTAGATGATACTTTGTTCATAGGAAATGATGATCTTTGCAAAGAATTTTTAGAACAAATGAACAAAGAATTTGAAATGTCAAAGTTTTGGTGAAATAAAATTCTTTGTTGGTCTTCAAATTCAACAAAGTAGTAAGAATGGCATCTACATCATTCAATCTAAATATATCAAGGAGATACTAAAAAAGTTTGGTATGGAAGACTGCAAACCAATTGGGACTCCTATGTGTACTGGATTAAAACTTACCAAGGATGATGAATCAAAGGAAGTGGATCAGACATTGTATAGATCTATGATTGGAAAGTTGCAATATGTAGTGCACACAAGACTAGATATTTCCCTTGTAGTAGGAATTGTAGCAAGATTCTCAACAAAACCAAAAGAAAATCACATGATGGCAATCAAAAGGATCATGAGATACTTAAAAGGAACTGAAGATTATGGATTATGGTATAAAATTGGAGGAAATATAGATTTAAAGGTGTTCACTAATGCAGATTGGGTAGGAAATATTGATGATAGAAAGAGCACAAGCGGAGGAGCTTTCTTTCTTGAAAAAAGGTTGGTTTCTTGGACAAGTAAAAATCATAATTGTACATCTCAATCCATAGCAAAGGCTAAATATGTTACAGTAGTAGTAAATTGCTCAAACATTGTGTGGTTCAAACAATTATTGGAAGGTATGAAGCAAGAAATCAAAGAACCTGTTGTTATGTTTTGTGATAACACAAGTGCAATTAACATCTCCAAGAATCTAGTGATGCATTCAAAAATCAAGCATATTGCCATAAAGTATCACTTTGTTAGAGAATTAGTGAAAGAAAAGGAAATAAGATTGGAATATGTCTATACAAAGGAATAAATTGCTGACATATTCACAAAGCATTTACCTAAGGATGCATTCTTTTATCTAAGAGGTAAGTTAGGGGTCATTCCCCTATCTGAAGCTCACTAAAATATAGTTCTAGTGACGCATCAACAGGAATAGAATTTAAGATCTATCAGTTGATGTAGCAAACCAATGAAGACATTGCATATGAATTAGTACATTAGGTACAATGCTATTTAGTTGTTTTGAGATTTCTTTGACATGTGTTGTCAAAGAGGGAGAGCATACTATCATATCTTTCTAAAATTTGCAAAATAATAAGAGTTTGTGTAAGGAGAGATTATTATGAAAGAGGGAGTTTGTTTTATTTGAAGAAGAAAGTGAAGTATTCTATCAAGAAAAGACTTGTTTTCATATTTCATTCTGCTATGACATGTTGTGTTGCCATCAGTGCCAAAGAGGGAGATTGTTGGATACAATTGTTTAATTGTGTGTTGTCTTTGATGTCACACAAATGTCATATCAGCTATCATATAGAGTCTACCAAGCTCAAAAGATTAGCAAGGCAAAGGATAGTGTCTACTGAGCTCAAAAGGTCAGCAATGCAAAGGATAGAATCTACTGAGCCCAGAAGGTTAGTAAAGAAAACTTGCAGTATTGATCGAGTAAACAGTTCTTACCGAGCTCACTTGGTCATCAAAGGAAATGTGGCAGAAATAGTTCTTACTGAGCTCACTCATTCATCAAAGGAAATGTAGCACAAGTAGTTCTTACTGAGCTCTCATGAAGGAATTTAGTTATTACTAATTAAACTCAGTAGCCAAAGGATTTTACAGATATTGCAATGATAACTAAATCAAGAAGGTTAACTTAGGAAATTTCTAGAAGTAGTATTTACTAAGTAGGGTTGGCCAGTAAAGAATTTCATTGTTTTATGAAATAAAATTTATTTGTTTAGAGTAATATTTGTAGTTGACTAATGTATGGTTTATTGGTAAATGTAACATGTAAATGGGATGACTTGACAATCAGAATGGTATAATTAAGAGGTCAAGTTGTGAATTCTAAGTGTGTGTGTGGAATTAATGTGATATGAAGATTGATTATTGTGGAAGTGAATTTGAAGGATGATCAAAGATCATTGAGGAGAAGAAAAGCTATATTTGATCAAGGAGGATCTAATGATGCTAAACAAAGACTTGTAGTCAACAAATTCAATTGCATCTTATTCAAGTCAATTCATTTTTGCTTTCTAACCATTGTAGCAATGATTTCAAATCTCTTAACAGAGTTGATTTAACAACCATTTTGTAAATCCTATAACAAGGTGATAGTTCAGTTGAATTTTTCTAAAGACATCTAGCAAGGCCACTCCTAATAGGGTGATTAAATTCTCTGATAGGGTCACACCTAATAGTCAATATTGTAACCTTTAACAAGGTTGGCTCCTAATCGGGTTCACTTTAGAAGAGTGAAAAAAATTGGTGACTAGTTACTTGGTGGTTTTTCCCATATTGGGTTTCCAAGTTAAATCTAGTGTCTCTTATGTTCATTTTGTTTTTAGTTACATGTATGAATGCTTGAAGATAAGTAATAGTTTAATTTACTGAGTTATAGCATTTTCTTACCGAGTATTAGTAGTAACTAGATCTTTAAGACATCTAACAGATCTATGGATTAATTTTTGTGAGTAACTGATTCACCCCTCCTCTCAATTACTCTATCTTTAATCCCAACATAACTTTTGACTCAGAGCTTAGAATTTAGAACCGCTTATGCCGTTGGAAAGAAGAACTAAAGATCTAATTTTAGTCCCTAAAATAGTGAGCCTTTGGCTACCTAGTTTTAGGGACTAATGAAAATTTCAACTTGAAATTTTGAGTAGAAGACCTCGGAAAAAGCCATTTAAAAATGCCTAGAAAAACTTGCAAAAAAATATGAAAAAGTTCCAAACATTTGATCATCTGGATCACTTGGTTTCTTGCCAGGAAGGATAGGGTAGTTGGAGAGAAGAAAAAGGTTGAAGATACAGAGGTTGGACACATGAAGTGGAATAGATTTCTCATCTTATGTAGCTATTAATGGCAAGATTCAACATAGGTGTCTTAGGATTATAGATCAAAGAAGTAGAAGGAGTTTAAGTTTATGAAAGTGATTGGCTATAAAGAGGGTATAAATCATTAGAAATGGGAAAAGAATATATACAAAAAGTGATCTAAAACCCCATTTGACCAAAACCCAGAAACTATTTTCAAAATTAACAACTTTGATTTTTTGGTGATTTGAGCTATCGAGGTTTGTAGCTCTACAGGTACATAGGTCCATAGCTCTGCATTTTTTAGCTTTGCAGGTACGCAGCTCCATAGCTCTACAGGTCCACAGCTCCACATTTTTGAGGTGCACCGATAGTTGACTTCTTTTTTCAAAAATAACACTTTCCATGCATCGAGAGCACATTCTGATGGCAAGTTAACTCTGACACATGCCTAGTGAAGGGCCAGTTTCCATTTTTTATGCCTCCATGCACTTCCACTTCAACTGATGGCCTCCTCCTACTTTCTCTCTCACTTCTTCTTTGTTTTTTGACATGTAGAGGGCTCATGCATCTAATAAATGAATAAAATATGGATGGAGCCCCTCTAAGCACCAGTTAGATTGTCAGTTTGTATCTATTTAGTTTGTTTTAATGTTTTAAAAGTATTTTATTGCATGAGGATATCTCTCATTCTCAACACAAATTGAGGAGATGATTTCTTATAAATACCCAATTGTAAAATGTAAGAAGGGTTGCCATTGTTATGCAATAAAATTATGCTTTTGGTGTTAGCATTCAGAGTGTAGTTATTCTTGCCTGAATGTGTCATTGTTTTGTGGATTTTATTCATGAGATTGTGATTGATCCAAAGGTTTATTACATTGTTTCTGGACATGTGATCTTTTAGTTTTGGTATTTGTTATAGATATATGAATTCCATTGATGTAATGAGCTTGAGAAGAGATCACCCAATTGTGTCTACATAGCTTTTTGTCTCGCATGAGTGCACTTTCCGTGGCCTTGTGATTTGATGAAGAGTGAAACGTCATTTGATTTGTTAAAGATTCTCATCGATGATTGCATCAATGGATTCTAGGAAGCACTGCTCCTATTTTCATTAGTTCCCTACCGATTTCTTCAAAGGTTTAACTAACAGTGTGTTGTGTCCTGTAGCTTATGTCCATTTAGGAATTTCAATTTCAAGTCATTTGATTTCATTTTATTTTCTTTCAGTTTCATTAATTGCTTTGATAAACCTTTGTTAGAGTAGGGACTCATAGTAGCTACATTGTTAGAGTTGCATGCATTGAAAAATAGAAAAATAGAAAAATATTGTTCTTTTGGTCTGATATTTTGAGACAGCGAATAGATTTTACTTCAATTTTGAGATAAAAGAGTTTTTATCACTAGCAAAGGCCTCCTTGTGAACACTCACATTTATCTTCTACTAAGCAGATTTTGGCACGTCGCAAGTCAAATATTGAACCTTGGAGTGGATCCTTTAAAATATTTTCTTTTCAAGAGAGGAATTGTAGTGCCTCTCCCATTTGACTTTTGTAAGTCACCCTGATGGATGCAACCTTGCTGATCTTTTGTTGTGATGGGATCATGATTGTGACCCTGAGTGGTCTACACCATTGAGGTGTTTGGGTTTATGTTTCTGTATCAGTTGCTTTGATTATGCTTTTGACTGATCTTTGAGATTATGATGTGATTTTTGGTTCACTGAGGTTTGTGCCAGTGGTTACCAGGATCGATGTGGTATCATGAGGTTGTTTCGTGATTACCCTGAGATGTGTGCAGAGATTTTACTATGTTCTATTACCATGCTACACATGACTAGGTTCTTGTAGTAGTGGTTAGTCATGTTTTTGACTGTGTTCGCTTATGTGTTTTAAGTGCCTTATTAAATGCATTAATGATTAGAATGGATTGTTCTTGTTGGATTATTTAGTTATGTGCTGCAAACATTTACCTTGTTATATTTCTGATTAGAGAGATATTTGTTACTCATGTTATGTTTACATTTGAGAGGATGCGAGGGTCAAATGTTACTCTTTGATTCCAGTATCATAGATATTAGACTACTATGTTGTTCAGTTAATCATATTGCATGACGATGTCATTTTGAGATGACAGTGTGTTTCATGATGATATCTAGTTATCTGGTATTTGGACATACCAATGATTATGTTATGTGATGGATTTAATGTTATGGTTATTTACTTCATTCCTGCATTGTTATGCATTATGTGAACGTGAGTGATGTAAATAGATTATTTTAATGTAATTAAATAAATGGTTAAATTAGATGATTTAATGCATTTATTGCTTCAGCTATGTTATTATATGCAATTGCACTTGATCGTGTTGTTTAGTGTGCAGGATTTATATCCTTGGCAGTGGCATATGGAGTTAGTGATTCAACCATTCATATTTTACAAATGTCGTCCTTGTATGGTTGACATATCCTTTATTAAATGTTTAATTTAAACCTTTCGGTGATTAGTAAATTTGAACTCATTTGCATTATGTGATTAGACCAGTGAGTGTGTCTATGCATTTAGAAGTTCACATTTGTCGCAAAAGTGTTAAGTGTTTTTCTATGTTTTTGGGGTTTTCGGGTTTTAATCTTTTTAGATTTAATTTTTGGCAACTTTGCCTTAAGTAAATTTCCATTATGGATAATAACCTATTTTCATTTGGGTCAATTTGGAGTTTAACTACTCTAGGTAGCTATTTTCCAGAATCGACTATTCACCCAAAAAGTGAATAAGAATTGGAAAAGTGATTTCATAAATCACTTATCACAATTTGGAAATTGAAATTTGGAGAGCAATTTAGAAATCCTCTTCTGTAGAATTCTTGTTTTTTTCATTCTAGGAGCTATGAGCGTGGGATCTTTGTGAGGTTGGTCTTGTTGGATTCAGCTTGAGGAGTTCTTGCTTTGCCGTCAGTTTCAACAGTTTTGGTAGATTGATTATTTTATCGTGCGGGGTTCAATTTCTGCCCCTTTTTCCATCAGGTAGGGCCTTCCTTTTTTTTTTTTTTTACTCTGTTTCTACTTCCATTTCTTGTAGCTGTATGTGAGAAGGATGAGAACTAGTGTTCCCCTCCATTTTTGTTTGTTGGTTCTACCTGGTTGGTCAGGTATGAACATTTTCCCTATTTTTGAAATAGGGGTTTGGATTTTTACGCCGTTATGCTAGTCATTTTTGCATACGGTGTCCGATTCTATTTATTTTTGGATTTTTGGGGTTTTTACCTTGTTTTTCATGCCGCCCTATTTTCTCAAGTTTTCTTGGCACAATGTGGATCATGGACCTTGATGATCTATTTGGATATCATTCAAACCACTTTTGCACTTTTATGTTGCATTAGGATGTGTGTTTCATTCGTACTCTTGACGTTGTGTTCGGTTTAGTGATTTTATACCTATTATGGTTTCTGTTGGACCTTTGCTTTTGTTTCGTGAATGCTAGGATTCATGTAGAATCCATACTCTGATTAACTTCATGACTTTTGGTCTTGTTGCACCATTGAGATTCGTGTAGAATCCATACTCTCGGATTGAGGCCGATTGAGTGATTTTATGATTTATGGTTTTTTGGCTTTGGGATTCATGTAGAATCCATCCTTCCTGTGTTGCTTTCGGTTGGGCATTTCTTTGCATTGTGTTCTCATTCATGTCCTTGTCTTATGATCTTTGTGATGGTGGTGCGCCACACATGAGTACGTGTGCGTACATTTGTTGGGTGGCTTGTGAGGCCTAATATTCTGTGGATTTGCCAAAAGTTATGATCATTGGGGTTGGGATGGGAGTATGCATGCCCACGAGCACTTGTCATAGGATGAGCATGGGTAGAGTAGGGAAGCATATGGAGGGGGCTTCTATCTCACAGCCCAATGATCATGGAATCATGGGTTGGTAGAGAAAGCTTTATATAAGTGATAATTAAATAAATGTGTGAATGATAATAAAACTTAAGATAATAAAAAGGTTTGGGTCACAAGAGCCTTTCCTTTGAGGGATGTTGAATCTGCACAAGTCCTAGCTTGGGTTTTTCAATGCCAAGCGACTCTCCATGATGTTAGTCCCTACATAGTAGCTTATTGAGTGTCTGACCAAGACCTGTACTTCTTGCATTGTCTTAAATTCTTGGTTCAGCCATCATACTGTCTGGCGTGAGTGTTAGCCATGGATGTTCTTTTGTGTGTTTTTGGTTGGATCATTATCTCCATTAGCACGGTGGGTATGGACCTATGGGTGCCACATGGTTGGGAGGCATAGCTACCTTCACCACTACTAGGGATCAGTGTACAAAGACGATCTTTTTTCCTAGTGTGACTGTTGTTGGATATCTTCACTTGGTACTTCGGGTTTTGAAGTATGATTTCTTGTGATTTATGCTTTCATTGGGATGCTTGTATATCATGTTTAGATGATTTTAGTTTACTTGGTGCATTCCCTTATCATGAGGTTTAGCATATGATTAGATGTTATGAATTGTTGTATTAGCATATCTATTGCTTATTGCTATTTAGCATGTGATAGGTGATGTTATCTACTGTAGGATTATCTTATGCTTTTCTACTAGCATGTTAGATTTCCCTCTAGTTTGGTGGGGTCTTTATTTCTTGTTTTTATCTTTGTTTTGGTTTGTCCTTTTTTGGGGACTCTATTTCTTGTTCCTCCAATTATATGGGTATGCTTTGCATGTAGTTATGTAACTTAATAAAAATTTATCTCATGGTATTCAAGTGCTTGTTTAATCATCTCATGAATTCCCTCTTGCCTTATTTTTTAAGCTAAAAATTGCAAATATGAACTTAGGGAAGGACAAACCTTTATTGAATCTAGAAAACTTTAGTCTTTTATCAAGCTATTTCAATGAATAACTATGTTGGCAAGAAAAATGGAAGAGAAGAAGCTTCACTCGTCCCCCCATTTTTTGACCCTTTTTGAGATCATTTAATGCCCCAAACCTGACTTTGAAGCATTCTTAGGAGGTCTCCAAAACCCAAAAAATGCAATAACTTTCAAACTGTGGGGCCTATTGACCTGATTCTTTTTCTAGAATGCTCTAGATCATGATTACATTCATTTGGCCAATTCAGACCTTCTAGTATACCAAAATGATGGCCCAAATACATGCTCCTATTTTTTTGGGATTTTCAAACGCACTGATAGTGGAACTGTGAGAGTTGGAACCTTTATTTGACTCAAATGGGTATCCAAAAATGTAAAGACATGAAACAGAAACTAAGTCTAAGTACATATTTTTGGGTGACACAGGATTGCCCTTATACCTCTGGATGCTCCTGCATCAGACACCCAGGGTAGATTGAAAAGTGACCCTGTCACTTTATGGATGGTAGAGGAAATCACAAATGGGAAACCTCAGCTGTTGAAATCCAAGTTGAGTCCTCGATCAGTCATCCTTTCCATTTGACAAAATACTCTTCATACTGCCTGTTTCTGGTACTCCTACCCACACGATGATCTAGAATGTCTTCTATCTCCTCCTTCTTAGAAGCAGGAATTGGACATGGCTCTAACACCAACTCCTCATCTGCACCATCATCATGATACTCTGTTAAATCTGCAATGTTGAAAATGGGAGAAATGTGAATACCATCTGGCAGCTCCACCTCATATGCATTTCCTGAGTCATGTTTCTTCAAAATTTTGCAGGGGCCAAATTTCTTCATTTTCAGCTTGTTGTAAGTACCGATTGGAAATCTTTCTTTTCGTAAGTACACCATGACTAAATCTCCTACTTGGAATTCCTTATGTCTTCTCCTTTGATCCGCCCTAGCTTTATACTCTTGATTCATCTTGGTAATGTGTGCTTGAACCTCCTCATGTAGACACTAGATATGTTCAGCAAATTCTTTCGCTTCAGCACTTATCCTCTCCCCTTGCTCTATCTTCCTCAATTCTGGTGCAGTCCTTAGGCTATTCCCATATACAATTTGGAATGGTGATTTTCCAGTACTCCTATTTATAGAGTTATTGTAAGCAAACTCTGCTTGTGGTAGAATCAAATCTCATCCCTTGGGCTTATTCCCCAACTAAACATCTTAGCAAATTGCCCAGACTTCTGTTTACCACTTCTATTTGGCCGTCAATTTGTGGGTGATGCGTGGAACTGAATTTCAAGTCTGTTCTCAACTTTTTCCATAATGTCCTCCAGAAATACCCCACAAATTTAGTATCTCTGTCAGAAACTATACTCCTTGGAAGACCATGTAGTCTTACCACCTCTTTGAAAAACAAGTCTGCAATATGGATAGCATCATGAGTTTTGTGGCATGGAATGAAATGTGCCATTTTGGAGAATCTATCAACCACCACGAATACTGAGTCATTACCCCTTTGTTTCCTTGGCAATCCAAGAACAAAATCCATACTTATGTCCTCCCATGGCCTTGATGGAATAGGCAATGGCTGATATAGTCCAGTATTATGGCTGAATCCCTTAGCAACTTGACAAACTTGACAATTCTGTACAAACTTCTTCACATCCTGTGAAATTTGAGGCCAAAAATAATTTTCTCTAAGAATGAAAATGGTCTTATCTTTACCAAAATGTCCTGCCACCCCTCCACTGTGTTTCTCCTTAATTAGATTTTCCCTCATGGAACTCCTTGGAATGCACAATTGACTACCTTTGAACAACATACCATCCTGAATTAAATAGTCTAACCACTTAGTTCTATCTACAGCAACAGGTTCTTTACAAGCTTTCCATGCTTCAGCAAAATTAGGATCCTTGGGGTACAAATTCTTGAGTTCATCAAACCCAACTACTTCAACCTGGATTACTGTAAGCAACAACTGTCTCCTACTTAGTGCATCTGCAACCCTGTTAGATTTTCCACTTCTATGCTTCAACACAAATGTATAGCTCTGCAAGAACTCTACCCACTTCATATGCCTTTGATTCAATTTACCTTGGCTATTTAGGTACGGTAATGCTTGATGATTAGTATACAAAACAAATTCCTTTGGCAATAAATAATGCCTCCATTTCTTTAAGGCCTGAACTATTGCATAGAACTCTTGATCATAAACAGAATACTTCTTCTTTGCATCATTCAATTTTTCACTAAAATATGCAATAGGCCTACCTTCTTGGCTTAATATAGCCCCAATAGTGCTTCCACTGGCATTACAATCTACCTAGAAAACCTTTCTAAAATCTAGAAGTGCCAACACAGGCTGTTCTTTTACCTTCTTCTTCAGAAATTCAAAACTTCTTGTAGCTGCTACAGTCCATTTGAACTCTTTTCTATCCCCTCTTATTGTATCAGTTAGGGGTGCACATATGCCACTGAAATTCTTAATAAACTTCCTATAAAAACTAACCAGACCATGAAATGATCTTACCTCAGTAGTAGACCTTGGAGTAGGCCATTCCAAGATGGCTTTTACCTTCTCCAGATCCATTTTGAGACCTTCAGGTGATATAACAAACCCCAAATAGAATAACTCCATTTTTGCAAAGTTACACTTCTTCAGATTAATTAACAGTTTCTCTTCCCTTAGCCTTTCAAGGACACTATGAATATGCAATAAATGTTCTTCCAAAGTCTTGCTGAAAATTAAAATATCATCCAAATAGACGATAACAAATTTTCCAAAGAACTTCTTAAGTACCTCATTCATGAGCCGCATGAAGGTGCTTGGGGCGTTCGTCAGTCCAAAGGGCATGACTAACCACTCATAAAGACCCTCCTTGGCCTTGAAGGCTGTTTTCCACTCATCTCCTTCTCGAATCCATATCTAGTGATAACCACTCTTCAGATCTATCTTTGTGAAGTACTGAGCTCCACTCAAGCAGTCCATAATATCATCCATCCTTGGCAAAGGAAATCGGTACTTGATGGTGATCCTATTTATAGCTCAAGAATCTGTACACATACTCCACTCTCCATCCTTCTTTGGTGCAAGTACTATAGGTACTATAAATGGACTCAAGCTTTCTCAAATCAAGCCCTTCCTCAACAGCTCTTGAACCTGTCTATTTAGCTCCTTTGTTTTAGTAGGAGTCATCCTGTGAGCAGCCTTGTTTGGAAAACTAGCTGCTGGAATCAAATCTATCTGATGACTGATTTGCCTTACTGGTGGCAACCATTTGGAACATTATCTAAGATCATATTTCCAAACTCCCATAGTAAATCTAAAACTTCAAGTGGCATTTCACTACTACCTTCTTTATCTTTCCTAGGAATCAAAGCATAGCACATATGTTGATGTGTCATTCCATCTAAAAACTTCCTTCCATCAACAAGACAAATCCTAGCACTGCTACATACCTTTTCATCTTTCTTTTTCATGGGCTTCAATTTATGGTGAACTCCATCCTTTGTGAGAGAGTATGTGTTTGCATGTCCATCATGCACTGCATGTCTATCAAACTATCATGGTCTACCCAACAATAGATGGCAAACATCCATCGAAATAACATCACAGAGAACTTCATCATGGTAACTCCCAATTTTGAATTTTACTAAACATTGTTCACTTACCAGGACCTTATGATCATCTTTTACCCAAGAAATCTGATAGGGTTGTGGATGTCTCTCCCTCTTGAGCTTCAGCTTAGAGACCATCTCTTCTGATACCAAGTTATCAGTGCTACCACCATAAATGATCACTTCACAACATTTATCCTCACACTTGCATCTAGTACGGAACAAACTCTTCCGTTGTCCTAGTTCAATCTCACAACTTAGTAGGACTCTTTCATTTACCAAGGTCTCTCCTCTTTCTACATCCTCTAAATGTGATGATTGTGCATCCTCATCCACATGAGCAACCCTAGCTTGGCCCTCATCTCTCCTATCTATCCTTCCTTTTTGTTGAGGGCATTCAAAGGCACAATGACCTTCTTCATTGCAATGGAAACAGGTACCACAGAAGCCTCCTCTTCCTTGTCCATGTCCTCTACCTCTTCCTCTTTAATTTCCAAAGTCTTGATCATGGGAACGGTTGAAACCCTCATTCCTCTGGTTCCTGCTAGTACCCACATCTTTATTTTTCTTTTGGGTTTCATTGTGGCCTCCAGATGATCTACCGCTTCCCCTTAATTCAAACCTTTTATTCAGCTTCTCTTCAACTCGTAGGGAAAATTGGTATGCCTCTTCAACACTAGCCATTCTTACCAAACTTAATTCCTCTTGGATGCTAGGTCACAACCCACTGATATAACGAGAAACCTTCTCCTTATTTTCTTCTGCATGTCTTGCTCTAATCAAGAGTCAATAAAATTCCTCTATATATTCTTGGACTGATCTTCCTTCTTTCTTTAACCCATGCATCTTCTTAAACAAATCAAGCTCATAGTCCACAGGAATGAACTGCTTCTTCAATTTATCCACCATGTGATCCCATCTTGTGATCTTCTCCTTTCCTCTTCTATTTCTTTCCAATTGAACCTCCTGCCACCAAATTTTGGCATGGCCTTTCAGTTTGGCCTTTGCAAACTTAACCCTATCTAGGTCCCTGATATCCTCATACTCAAAGTATTCTTCCAGTTCATTGATCCAATCGATCAACTCATCTGGTTTCAGATTTCCTAAAAATACACCCACTTCAATTGTGGGTCTTTTCCCAAACTTAGTAATGGCCCTAAAAAGCCTTTCCTCTACATGATTTAGAACTTCTCCATCAAATTCCCCTTCTGGTTCCATTACTTCTTCTTCATTGTCATCCTCACTGTCGTCACCTACGACAATGTTAGCTCCTTTACGGAGCTCCTCTTGCAATGCATGTACTTGCCTTTGGAGGGTTCTAACCTCCTCAAGATTAATAGCACTAGCCCTTCCACCATGCTCTCTTCATGGAGGCATCTTCTAACTCGAACCCACAACCACATAGTCCTGGTGCAAACTGCCTCACAGTTGGTGCTCTATCTACACACTTAGGAAAACCAGCTTTGATACCACTTGATGACGACACAACCCAAGAACAAAATGGACACAAAAAAAAGGGAAAATTATATTAACTGAGAAAATAAGCTATTACAAATAGTATAGAGAAAATAAACTTCAGAACATGCCCTAAGGGCTTACAATAGCATAAATCTGGAGATAATTTCTCCTTTCAGTACCTCCTCTCAAACTCCACTCCGAACTGCCTTTTACAATGCTAGGAATCTCCTTAAATAGACCCCGGAGGGTTAAGGACTAGGAGTACATTCTAGAAAGTGCTAGTAGGCATCCACCGACAAAATAGAAGGTTCCAAAAGCTACATTAGAAGTCGGTGCAAATCTAGAAGAATCTAGAAACGGTAACCAAACTTCCGAGAGGCATAAATTTTGAACCGTAGCTTCGATTGACGAACCATTTACATTTTCGGAAAGCTCTTGAAGTGCTCTATAGCCCTATGGACCAGCTTTGCTCATCCCCCCATTTTTTGACCCTTTTTGAGGTCATTTAATGCCCCAAACCTGACTTTGAAGCATTCTTAGGAGGTCTCCAAAACCTGAAAAACTGTAATAACTTTCAAACCATGGGGCCTATTGACCTGATTCTTTTTCTAGAATGAAATTTTGGGTCCCCATGTTTCAATTTTGGGCTACCTCTTTTGAGGCCTCTTTTGCTTATTTTTGGGTATCAGATCTTGTGGTCCCTCATCCCTTGTCTAGGAAGTGGGTCCCTTTAGTTTTGTTTCTGGCAAAGATTTTTCTATCAGCCACCCATGGGAAGGGAATATTAGAAGGAAAATTAAAGAATGTTCAACTTTGGGATTTATGAGTTTCTCTATCCTTGTGTTTTTAAATATGGTGGGAGGAAATTCTAGCTCTCCCTATGAGGAAAACTAGAAAAACCTCACCAAAAAGTAAAGATAAATTAATATTCCCTAAATGCAATAATTCTTGGGCTTTTTAGGATGATAAAAAAACTTATTTTATTTTAACCTTTTGATAAGTTATTCTCTACAATAGGTTTTCAATGGATTTTGTTTTCTTAGGATACTATGATATCCTTGTTATTCTAGTGTGATTACTTTTACAAAGTGACAGTTATGGGTTGTATGATTATTTTCATTTAGGGCTCAATGTTGGTATTTTCTTCTCTCAGGTTGTTGGTCTTTTATACTCTTTGTTGGGTTTTTTCATCTTCCACCTTTTCTCTTTTCATTTGGTATGGTTATTTTTTTGTTTTTTGTTTTTGTTTCTTTAAGGTTGTCACCTGCTTTTAGTCCTACCAAAGCTTGGATTTTATTTTTTCCTTGATTTTTTTATTTGCAAGAAGGTATGTTAAATTACCCCCTTCTATACATTAACCAAGGTACTACTTCATGGCTCTTCACACCCTAAAGCATGCATCCAATTACACACTTGTGAAAGGGCAATTTCTCTTACCTATTGGGTTTTTTCTTATTGCTTTGTCATGAAGTTTATTTTAGTGTCAAAGGTCTTGTATTGCGTTGGTGTCTTTCTCATGTTTCTCTTTTCTGTATTGTAGGGTGTGTTTTTATGCACCCATGCTAGTCTTTTGGGTCATTTAGCTCTACTCAAGGTAAAACTAGGGTAACTATGTGTGTTTCCCCTATTATTATGTTTGAAACCATAAATGTATTCTTTGTGTTGTTTTTTAGATATGGTTTCATTATCTTAAGGATTAAAATATGCCATAGTTGGGGAGAATTGATTGGAATTCCCTCTAATTGGGCCTTAGTTCTAGTGGAGAATATATGATCTAACTGTTGGAAATATAAATAGAGTAACTAAGAGGGGGGATGAATCAGTTACCACAAAAAAAAAATCCACATATCCCTTAGATGTCTTAAATAACTAAATACTATTGTTACTCGGTAGCCACATAGAAAAATGTTGTAACTCGATAGATGAACTGTGTATTAACTTATTACTAATCTTTAATCATTCACAATTATTAAAATGCATGCAAAAGTAAATAACATAAACACAAGAGACACTAGATTTAATATGGAAACCCAATATGAGAAAAACCACCAAGTAACTAGCTACCAATTTTCACTCTTTTGAAGTGAGCCCTATTAGGATCTAACCTTGTTAAAGGATACAAAACACACTGTTAGGCATGAGCTTGTTAAAGGATTTAATCACCCTGCTAGGAGTGGCCTTGCTAGAGGACTTTAGAACAATTTAGTAGAACTATCCACCTTGTTAGAGGATTTTAAAAATGGCTATTAAACCAACTCTGTTAAGAGATTTACAAATAACTACTACAATGATGAAAAAGTAACAATGAAGTGACCTAAATGAGATGCAACTAAACTTTTCTATTATAGATCTTTTTTATGCTTCAATAGATCCTCACTAATCAAATAAACCATTGTTGCTCCTCAAGGATATCTGATCCTCCATCAAAATTTTCTCACACTTCCTCTTCACACAATCAACTCACTTGCATGCTCACTTATACATACATCCATCTATACTTTAGAATTCACAACTTGACCTTTTATTTATACCTTACAAATTGTCAAGTCGGCTCATTTACAAGTTACATTTACCAAAACTATAGTCATTACATGAAACAATTAAACTTTATTTTCCAAAACAATGAAACCCTTCATTGGCTGACCTTGCTTGGTAAACACTACTCCAAAAATGATTTCCAGGGATAACTAATTGAATCTCGGTAAACACTACAAACTCTACAAAATCCTTTGGAGAACAAGTGAACTCGGTAAGAACTAATTTTCCTTCACTGACCTTGTGAGCTTGATAGAAACTAAATTTCCTTTGTTAAACTTGGGAGCTCAATTAACACTAATTTCTATCACAGATTCCGTTGTGATGTAGGAGCATCTTGCATGGAAAAATTATTGGCAAAAAAAAAATTGAAAAAAAAAAAAAAAAAATTGGCTAAAAAAAAAAAAAAAATCTGGAGGAGAGAGAAAGTGACAAAAATTAGAGGAAAAATAATACAAAAAATAAAAAGGGGGGAAAAAGGAGAAAAGAAAGGAAAAGGGTAAATTTCTATTTTCGAGGTGCATAGGTAGCATAATAAAACAAATTAAAAAATAAATGGTTGTCATTCCATTTATCGAGTTGTGTGGGTAGAATTCTAGAAAGTTATGAATATTGTAGAAAGTTTTGGATATTGTAGAAGGTTATGGAAGTTATAGAAGGTTGTGGAGGAATTCTAGAAGGTTGTGGATAAGTCATGTATTGGGTGGTAAGTGCCTATTTAAGCAAGGCATATGAGCATTTTTAATCAAGCTCGAGGAGTAGAAGCTCAATGAGTAGCTTGAGAAGTGGAAGCTTGAGGAGGAGGAGCTTGAGAAGGAGAAGCTTGAGAAGTAGAAGCTCAAGAAGTAGAAGTTTTGGAAGGAAAAGCTTTAATGTGTGAAAGCTGGAAGGTGTGAAAGAGAAGGAGAAAGTGAAGAGTGAGTTTTCCTAAGTCTATGGACAGAGCGCCAAATGTGAGGCAGTTTACAACAAGATTATGGTGGAGTTGTGAGTGTAGATAGAGCGCCAAATGTGAGGCAGTTTATGCTTGGATCTTGGATTAGGTTTGTGAGAAGAGCTAGTGACTGGGGTTTAGAAACAAGGAAGTTGCTTGGTGGCTTGCAAGCACAAGTTGAGATCTTGGAGGTTTCTACCAGAGTGTGGATCTGGACTAGCTTGGGTTTGGATTGGATCTTGAGAGATCTTGTAGAAATGTTATTGTAATTACTATTGGATTTTCAAGTATAATAAAATTGTCTTCATACTGTTGCATTCTTGGTTGTGAGTTGGTAAGGGTGGTGTGGCCCTTCATCACTTTGATGCCCAAGTGAGCTTGGTAGAAAATGTCTTCACAATGTGACTTCCAAAAACACTTGGTAGACTTTGTAATTCACTTTGGTGACCATCTAAGCTTGATAGACTCTATCTAATAACTGATATGACATTTGTGTAACATCAAGGACAACACACAATTGATCAATTGAATCAACAATCTCCCTCTTTGGCATTGATGGCAACACAACATGTCATAGTAGAATGAAATTTGAGATTTCATTCCACAAACTTAATCTCCCTCTGTGAAGGAATTACATAGCTTCTTTCCAAACATCAAGCTCTTCACAAACAAATTCAAATTTTAGAAAGATATGATAGTATACTCTCTCCCTCTTTGACAACACATGCCAAAGGTAACACAAACCAAATTAATAGCAATGTACCTTATGTACTGATTCATATGTAATGTTTTCATGATTATTCTGCATCAACTAAAAGATCTTTAACTTGATACATTTTGATACATCACTAAAACTTCATTTTAGTGAGCTTTAGATAGGGGAATGACCCCTAACTTACCTCTTAGATAAAAGAATGCATCCTTAGGTAAAGTCTTGGTGAATATGTCAGAAATTTCTTCCTTTGTATGGACATATTCCAATCTAATCTCCTTATCCTGCATCAATTCTTTGACAAAGTGATACTTTACTCCAATGTTCTTGGTTTTTGAGTGCATCACTAGATTTTTAGATATGTTAATTGCACTTGTATTGTCAAAAAACATAACAATGGGTTCTTTGATTTCCTCCTTCATGCCTTCCAATAATTGTTTGAACCAAAAAATATTAGAACAATTTACTACTACTACAATATACTCTGCTTCTATTGTGGATTGGGATGTACAATTTTTCTTTTTACTTGTCCAAGAAACCAACTTCTTTCCAAGAAAGAAAGCTCATCCACTTGTACTCTTTTTGTCATCAAATTTTCCTGCCCAATCTACATTAGTAAACACTTTCCAATCCATATTACCTCCAAATTTTTACCATAATCAATAATCTTCAGTGCCTTTTAGGTATCTCATGATCCTTTTGATTTCCATCATGTGATTTTCTCTTGGTTTTGCTGAAAATCTTGCTACAATACCAACTACAAGAGCAATATATGGCCTTGTATGAACTACATATTGTAACTTTCCAATCATAGATCTATACAATGTCTGATCAACCTCCTTTGGTTTGTCATCCTTGGTAAGCTTTAGACCAATGCACATAGGAATCCCAACTAGTTTATAGTCTTCCATACTAAACTTTTTCAGTATCTCCTTGATGTATTTAGACTGAGTGATGTAGATGCCATTCTTACTCTACTGAATTTGAAGACCAACAAAGAATTTGATCTCTCCAAACATAGAAATCTCAAATTTCCTTGTTCATTTGCTCTAAAAATTCTTTGCAAATATCATCATTCCCTATGAACAAAGTATCATCCACAAATATTTCTACCAAAAAAATCTTGTTATCTAGTCCTTCCTTGATATACAAGTTACTATTATCATTAGTTCTCTGAAAACTAATTTGAATAAGATAGTTATGTAGTCTTTCATACCATGCTCTAGAGGCTTGTTTCAGACCATATGATTCTTTGTGTAATTTATAGACCATGTCTTTCCTATCTTGATCAACAAAACCTTCAAGCTACTCAATGTAAACTTCTTCATCCAGTATATCATTGCAAAATGTTAACTTGAAATCCTTTATATGTAGCATATGCAAGTAAGGTCTTGACACCTTCCAATCTTGCAACAAGAGAAAAAGTCTCTCCATAGTCTATTCCTTCTTCTTGATAGTATCCTTTGCATACCAGTCTAGCTTTGTTCCTTGACACCTTACCATCTTCATTCAACTTATTTCTGAATACCCACTTAGTTCCAATCACATTTTTATCTTTAGGCTTGGGTACAAGAGTCCATGTTTTTTTTTTCTCTATCTACTCTATCTCTTCATTCATAGCCTCAATGCGAATTTCATTTTCTAATGCATCTTTGACACTTCTAGGTTCAAAGTTAGCAAGTAAACAAGTACCTTTCAACTTACTTCTTATCATAGTTCCTCCAGATTTGTTTCCAATGACCTGATCTGGTGCATGATGTCTCTTGACATATTTGGCTAATACAAGTTCCTTGCCTTTTGAGCACATTGCATTCTCATCCTCTTGCACTTCAACTTTAGGTTCTAGCTATTCTATTTGTTGCTCAGGTCCTTCAGACTCGATAGGCATTGGCTTGGTAGCATCAAAATGTGACTCAGGTTCTTGTAGCTTGGTTTGAACTTCCTACAACTAGGTTACTAAAGACTCGGGAGTAGAAGATTCCAGATTAACAAATGTATCTGGCACTATATTAGGTTCAATGAAAACAAATCTCTATAATCTTATAGTTCATTTTTGCTTTCTTCTTTGGTCCTTTCTAAAAACACATCAACTTTCACATGTGCACTTTCTATGACTTTGTCAGTAGACAAATTCAAACATCAATATGTTTTACATTTGCAAGAATATCCCAAAATTATTCCTTCATCACCCTTCACATCAAATTTACCTTTTCTAGATTCTTTCAAAATGTAACATTTACTTCCAAATACTTTTAGGTAACTTACATTAGGTTTATAGCCATACTATAACTCATAGAGGGTTTTGAATGAGTTCTTCTTCAGCTATACTCAATTCAAGGTATGAATTGTAGTGTTGATAGCTTCCTTCCAGTATTTGATAGCAATGTTCTTTTCAATCATTAAAGTTCTTGCATAGTCCATGATAGATCTATTCCTCCTTTCAGCTATTCAATTTTTCTTGAGAGTACTAGGGTCTGATACCTATCTTTTGATTCCCCTTTCAATACAAAAGTTATTCAACTCATGGGAGATGAATTCACCACCTCTATCTAACCTCAAACATTTTAGTCCTTTTTTACTCTGGCCAAATACCACTTGAACTTTTTAAATGCTTCTAATTTCTCTCTTAGATACATGAAAGTCATCATTCTTGAGTAATCATCAACAAAAAGAATGAAGAAATTTTCTCTAGTATAGATTTCAATTTCAATAGGTCCACACAAATCAGTATGCACAATTTCTAAAACTTCTTTAGACTAATAGTTCTTACTTTTAAAGCTAGTCTTTCCCATCTTACCATTCTAACAATTCTTGCATAGACCAACCTCAAGTTTCCTTATACTAGGAATGCCTCTTACTTTTCTAAATTTTCTTTTTTTTGCCAAGTTATCAAAGTTCACATGACACAAACTTCTATGCCATAACCAACTTTCTTCAACTTGAGCAATAAAACATGAACATTCACCAAGTTCAAGATAGAACAAGTTACCTTTTTTCTATATACCTAATCCAATCAGCTTTCCTTTGTCATCTAGTAGTCTTTCTTTTCCATGCATGAATTCCACTTTGAATCCATTATTGAGTAGTTGTGCCACACTCAACAGATTGTGTTTTAGACATTCTACCCAATAGGCATTATCACATACAATCTCTTTGGTTAGTGAGATTCTTCCTCTTCCTTTTATGCAACAAGGTTCATTATTACCAAACCTCACACTACCACCATCATAGTCTTCAAATTGTTCAAACTTAATTTTATCACTAGTCATATGATGAGAGCAACCACTATCTATGATCCATGTATCATTTTTTCTCACATGAGAGATAAGTGCCATTTTATCTTCCTCATCATTGTCAGATTCATCTTTCATAGCAATGTAAACAATCTCATCTTCTTCTTCATCAGAATCATTAGAATCCTTAGCCATGAAACATGTTTTATTACCTTTTTCCTTGAATGATTTGAAGTCTTTCTTGCCAATGCACTTGTGACCTTTCTTCTCATCCTTGTTCTACTTATTTGGGCACCTAGCAGTAATATGTCAAATTTCTTCACATGAAAAACAAATTAGAGGAACCTTACCTTTGTATTTCCCTCTGTCTCTTGAATATTTCCTTGCAAGTAGAGCTTCAACCACCTCAAGATCACTGTCTAAACTCTATTCTAATTCTTCTTCACTTTTTAACAGAGAATCCTTTATTTTTTTGCTTTTCTCCTTGAGTGAAAGATTGGCTTCAAATGTTGATGAAATATTATTTTTAAGCTAGAACATAGTTATCAGAGTTATCTAGCTCAAATTCAGTCAATCTTCCTACTATGGCTTCTAAATTTATTTTATGATTTGCTTCACATCTTCTTTCTTGAATTGTAGAAACTCTAATTGCATAAATAGGAAGTAATTTTCTAAGAACTTTACTTACAACTATTTCCTCCTCAATATCTCCTCTAAAAGCCTTGATAGCATTAACTACTTTGACTCTTTCAACATATTTGAAAACTTTTTCATCTTCTCTCATCCTCATCTAATAAAATTGTCTTCTTAGACTTTTTGCTTTGGCTCTTTTCACATTATCATCACCTCCATAGATTTCCTTTAGCTTGTTCCACATTTTAAAGGCAATTTTGCAGTTCTTGACATTATCAAATTCTTTATAGCTTAAGGAAGATGCAATTTCTATCATCATGGTGTTATGAGTCTTCTTCTCAACAATTTCATTAGCAGATAATGTACCAGAAGGAGTTATATATGCTTCATCTAGATATTTCAGTCTTGTATCTCCAATGGAAGCTAGATGGAGTCTCATGAGATCTTGTCATGCTGAAAAGTTATCCCTATTAAGCCTTGGAATTTCTCTCTTGTAAGACATCCTAATCTTTAGATTATATCCTTGAAATCCTTCCTATAAGCACCAAAAGCTCTTATACCAATTGTTGAAAATATAGATGAAGTAACTGAGAGGGGGGTCAATTAGTTACCACAAAAAAAAATCCACAGATCCCTTAGATGTCTTAAATAACTAGATATTGTTGTTACTTAGTAACCACATAGAAAAATTGTAATACTCCACAAAAAAAAATCAAAACTAGGAAACCTTGAACAAACATAAAGAACCAAAGAATTTTTTTTTTTTAATTTAAACATCATAATGCAAGAAGAAGTTCAATGATTGAATCATTCTCAATTTGTAGACCTCAAAATATAAGAATATATTGTCTAAATAAATTTCCATAATGATGTTAATAAATAATGAGTTTAGTACAATAATGAAGAACAATATCATTCAAAGATGCCTAAGTCCAACATATGGACTTTACAATTTTCAAATTCAGTTTCAAGAAGTAACTTCAATAGTCTTCCTTAGCACTAGTTATTCAACTTGAATACCTAAAACATACACAAAATGCAACACAACACAAAGAGGGCTCAGTACACACTGAGTTAAAAAGTGTAGTGCTCCTACATACATGTCAGAATTAACATATATAAAAACATAATGCAGATATCTGAATCACATAACATAGTGCAATTCTAAAGTTTATTATGCAAGAAGTAACATCTTCTTAACAATGAAAAATTAAACTTGCACTAAGAATAACCAGCTAATGAACCATATATATACTGAGGTTTCATCACTATGGTGCTAAGATACTACATCCGTATATGGTAAGCCCATAAACAACACATAGTGGGATTCTCTATAGTACTCATGAAATGACGCAATAGAGACTTGTCTTGTTCTTTGTACTTAACCTTACTGGTTTAAATCATAGGTAAGGCCAATTATCTTTTGTATGTAATTAACCCACCCAATTCATCTTTAAAATTATCACTAAATTAATTAATTGAATAGGATAAATTGATATTCAGCCACCTCGATATACGTTCATTATAGCTATCCTTAAAATACACATCAATCATATATTCTAAGAGTGCACATGCATTGAATAACAGTCAGATTTCACATGACATTACATTCTTCATCTTTTAAAATCTCATCTTCTACTACCAAACTTTGAAAGTAAACTCAGGTTATTATAACAACAGAAATAAATACTATAATATTATGATCTCATAAATATAATTAAATTGTTACATCAGTTTAATGATATTTACCAGTCGTAGTACTATACTACTTATCTCTACTGTTATAACAAACTAAGCTATTCCTTCAAATTGGCCAAGATAATTAAATAATACACATATGATATTCTTACTTTAATTGACAAATCATCGAACATATATCATAAATCTGCTTCACAAATGAAACAACTTCTATTTCAATCATAAACTAAAATATATCTGTATAAAAAGGATTATGTTTCAAACAAATTATCTCAAAACAATCCCTAAATGCTATTAAGATACTTCATAGCCTAAACTAAACATAATTGATTCCAAATGCATCCAAAGCTTTAACAAAAGATCCTTTGCAATGTCATTGAATATTCAAATGTCCGTACAAGTTTTACCACTGTTTGATAATATGCCACCACCCAGCTATATCCATAACAGCATATAAAAATATAATATCTAAGACCCATTCAACATGCACTTCACAAGAATGAAAAGTAACTTACATCTTTCCAATAACCAAAAGTAATTAGGATGCAAATCCCTAAGCTATAAGAAGCACACAAACTATTCACATAATGACACTATCGATATTACAAAAACAGGATCTATCCTTAACTCTGTTTATAAAAATAATGTCTTATTCAGTTATGAATAGTTTCACAAACAAACTACAATGACTTATGACTCAATTCCATCATATATTATGCATTAATTTATGCTATCACAGGGAGTTTCCTGTTTGAATCAAGATTTTTTTTAATTGTTTGACAAAATGTTATTTCCAAAACTGTCACATACTATTTGCTAAGTTACTGTTTTTAATATAAAAATTAACTGAGCTACAGGATTCAACATACTTTTTTCCTTTAAAACAATAAAATAACCCTCGTTTTAACCATTCATATCATAAAACAAAGTAACTGTGCCCTAATCAATCACGAGTTTGCAACAAAATTTAAGCTTGTGACTGTGGTTGAACCTCTTATATCTAAATATTTTATGATATGGGTTCCACAGAGCTTAGCCTTGTCAAAGCCAACTACCCATAAGAAAATCTTAAACACTTTGCATACATACTGTCGTAAATATGAAACCCGACTGGGTTCAAATCGGTGATAGAATGTATGGTTAGGGAAAAGCCCATTCAAATATATACATAGAGTAACACCCAACTTAATTTCTCCATAAATCCACTCAAAGATGGGTATATGCAGGGCTAAGCATTGCACACAGTGCCATGCTCTGTACATATCCATCCTTGAGTGTCGATACACAAAATGTAAAACTCATAACCATTTACAACATGCCAATAGAAATAACATTGTAATTGTAAACAAAAAGAGAGAGTAGGGTAAGAAATTGCCTCCTACTTGTAATACTGAAGATGGAAGATTGCTCTTCAATCCAACTTGATGCCAAAGCCCCAAAAGCTAAATCCAAAATCAGTAAGCAATCTCTCCAATGCCAACACACATAACTCGCAAATGACTTCACAATGAGGTGAAGCCAAAGAACCCAACAAATCAACAAATAACTTTTGAGGAGTAACTTCATTGAGCTAAACCCAATATGAAAGTCTCCCTTCCAACCAACACCCATAATAATGTTGATATCTCAGCACAAGATCACAGATGTAAAACCAAACAGAGCAATGTGGCCTAGTATTCAGCCCATAATCTGCAAAAACTCAACTCACAACATGAAATGGCCGACTAAGCCATTGGTGCCATAAATCCCCATAACAAGCATTCAATACACCAAATGAATCATAGTGCCTTATATTTGGCAGTACCAAGTCCACCGCCATGAATTTTGCTTTCAGCACTATGACTATGTTTTCCTCCCTCAAGGCAATCGATGCCCATTTAGGGTTTCTTAATGCTTAAGGGGTAATTAAACCTTTAAAAAAAAAAAAATAGAAATGTATATGCCAACTTCCACTTAGGGTGTTAGACCCTTTTAACAAAAACACACACACACACACACACATATATATATATATATATGAAATGCAAACTGCGGTTCCCTCAAATGACAAGTTAATATGAGTCATGAAAACAAAACCATCTTAAGGGTACACACGATATAAGTATTTAATCCCTTTACAATCATGTATATGAAAGTACAATGAAGAATTCTGAATGCATACAACATATTACCATTTAAATGTATTTGCAACATCAAGTTAATCATACAATAAGAAACAGAATGCAGTATACAATGAGTTTGAAACATTATAAACATAATCGATACCCAATCAACATGCAAATATTTATTTGCCAATTCAAATCATAAAATCCTAAATCACATTCACTGCTAACAACATAGTTCAAAAAAAAAAAAAATTCAACATTAGTCCCATCATTCAAAGATAGTAATATAACCAAGTTCTTCAAAAATACAAACATAACATCTGAAGGAAATCTTATAATAGCAAGGTCCTAATTTGCAGAAAACCCTAAAATAGTGGTCAAGCATGACAAAAATGTTGTAACTCGATAAATGAATTGTGTATTAACTTATTATTGATCTTTAAGCATTCACAATTATTATGATGCATGCAAAAGGAAATAACATGAACACAAGAGACACTAGACTTAATTTGGAAACCCAATATGGAAAAAATCACCAAGTAACTAGCTACCAATTTTCACTCTTCTAAAGTGAGCCCTATTAGGAGCCAACCTTGTTAAAAGTTACAAAACACACTATTAGGTGTGACCTTGTTAGAGGATTTAATCACCCTGCTAGGAGTGGCCTTGTTAGAAGACTTTAGAACAATTTAGTAGAGTTGTCCACCTTGTTAGAGAATTTACAAAATGGCTGTTAAACCAAATCTGTTAAGAGATTCAAAAATCACTACTACAATGATGAAAAAGTAACAATGAAGTGACCTAAATAAGATGACTCTAAACTTTACTATTACAAATCTCTATTCTACTTCAATAGATCCTCACTGATCAAATACACCTTTTCTACTCCTCAAGGATATCTAATCCTTCATCAAAATTTTCTCACACTTCCTCTTCATAGAATCAACTCACTTGCATGCTTGCTCGTACATACATCCATCTATACTTTAGAATTCACAACTTGACCTTTTATTTATACCTTACAAATTGTCAAGTTGGATCATTTATAAGTTACATTTACCAATAAACAATACAATAGTTGGCTAAAGTCATTACATAAAACAATTAAACTTTATTTCCCAAAACAATGATATCCTTCATTGGCCAATGTTGATCGGTAAACACTATTGTAGAAATGATTTCCAGTGTTAACCAAGTAAAGCTTCGTAAACACTGCAAACTCTA
Source organism: Cupressus sempervirens (assembly GCA_028749045.1). Taxonomy (NCBI): domain Eukaryota; kingdom Viridiplantae; phylum Streptophyta; class Pinopsida; order Cupressales; family Cupressaceae; genus Cupressus; species Cupressus sempervirens. Next base: position 34,433,202 of record CM053787.1, read on the forward strand.
CAAAATCCTTTGGAGACTGAGTGAACTCAGTAAGAACTAATTTTCCTTTGCTAACCTTGTGAGCTCGGTAGAAACTAACTTTCTTTTGTTAACCTTGGGAACTCAATTAACACTAAATTTTGTCACAAAATCCTTTGACACCTGAGTGAGCTCGGTAGAAACTGTCTTCATAGTGTGACTTCCAGAAATGCTCGGTAGACTCTATAATTCACTTTGCTGACCATCTAAGCTCGGTAGACTCTATCTAATAACTGATATGACATTTGTGTAACATCAAGGATAACACATAGTTGATCAATTATATCCAACACTAATAGTGTTGCATTGGTGGCAACCCCAAATAGCTTTATGATATTGGTGAGGAATGGGTTTCTTTTTCCATTCTACAAGTCCTAGCAACCACTCCTCCTTTGGTGAATGCTCTTGTGGAACCACTTTGAATATGTTGATCATTTGAATTTAAATGGTTTTCACATCATATCCTTTCAAGTAGCCCACACACATCATCAAATAGTCTTACATGTCACACATGTGAGCATTAAATACTTATCATTTTGTGTTGGTTATACACAAAGCCATTGTAATCTAAACCATCAACTTTCCTTTTTTGATGGAGCATGGTTGCGATCCTAGTAAAAGATGGTTTTAACAAGGGAAGATTCATCTTATAATGATTGTTAGAATGTTACAGGTCCTATGATTTGTGCAACTACTTATTTTGTCCATTTAGTGGAGGTAATTTTCCTTTGAGATACAACTTTTCAAATCCCATATCTTACTAAGTTTTGTAAACATTATTTTTAGCCTTGGGATTTTAGGACATTCCTCATAATTATTAATATAGTAATGAGATAAGGGAAGCCATGGAACATTGGGAAAGGAAACTCATGCTTATATAGTTTAATTTTACATAATGGCATTACTCATAGAAGATTTACTGATTCATGTCTAGTGCTTATAAGGACAATAATGGTTCCATAATTCTGTGAATTCATAGGTATTAAAGACTTGGGATCTTCCTCCAAAAGAACTAAGAGACACAAATAATTTGAGAAGCTACCACTAGATTTCAAGTACCAAGATGACATGGGTTAGTGCCCCACCAAGGTGGACTCCTCTATGAATTATATCATAGATACGAATAGTGGGGGATGGAAGGATTTCTAGACACATCATTATAACCCATTAGATATATAGAGGGGATGAGATTTCATAGCCATGATTATTATTGCTAGTAGTATTATATAGGTTTGTTTCTTCTCTTATGTTCTCTAGTGTGTGAAGATGATGATAAAGTATGCACAAGGGTATGATAGAGAAAATTACATGGTTAACTAGGTTTTGAGTGACCCTTTTTGGGTCATTGACAAGACACTGATAACCCTATTCTTTCAATGTGTCCACCTCCCTAATGCTCAAATTCCAAATGGTAATGAACCAATGAATAAATTCACTACTCTTGAGAGAAAGGTTTAGAGGATAATTAATGGGAGTTAGGTGAAGAAGCACAAGAAGGAAAGTAGAAATATGTCCCTCTACCTCCCCTAGGATGATTTTATTGAACCAATATAGTTTTCCATGTCCTAATTTAGTATTGTTTTCAAGGAATCTCATGCCTATGAGTTTTCCCCATGGTTGCACTATTTCATTATAGTTTTTATTATTCATGCAATTCAGTTTGATTGCGTGAAGCTCAATTCATACACCATAAAAACCCATCTCAAGGCATTGTAGGAATATTTGGCTAAGGTAAAAGATCAAGAGAATGTGGAGAAGATTATCATGATGATCTCCTACCTAGTGTGGCTAACTACTTGGAAGATTCCAAGACTTTTAGGCTTAATTAAAAATGGAGTGATTGCAATAACCCTAAGTGTAGATAGCTGGTCTCCATGGGATTGTTACTCAAAGTTTCCTTTTGATGAATGTTTTAAGCATTATGCATGGGTAAATGATTTTTTCTTCATTGATAAGACCTTCATGCTATTAGAGGATGTCAAATAATTCATCTTAGACGTTTCAAAGAGATTGGTAGAGGAGTGGGGTGCCTATTTCACTCACTACCAAAAAATTGACATATATCTATGTTGCACAATTTAGTGGGCCACCATTTATACTTCCTTGGACCTTTACTAACTAGGTAATTTTGTTATAATTTTATAGATATATATTATATTTCTACCATGCCTATGTATTAAATAAGGTAATGGGTATCTCCTTTCTCATTTGATGTGGTGAATACTCTTTCACCTTTACCCAGGCCAAGAAAGTCAAGGAAGAGTATTTAGTCTTTTATTTTAAAATATTTTACTTGCAGAGGTGGGATTTTGATTTCTCAAGCTAGGTTTGAAATTAAAACATGGGTAATAAGTTTCATATGGCATATCTAGCAGACTACTTGGAAAACATCCCAACTAATTTCAATGTGCAGAGGAAGAGATATAACAAGGTGACTACCAAGTAGATGGATAATTATATCCTCCCCACTTTATTAATAAATTTCAAAGACCTCAAGGATCTATTGGAGGTTCTCAAACACTTGGGAGTGGACCTTCTTTTCCTCCTTCATGTGGACTAGGATGAAAATGAGCCTATGTCATTGGATGAAATAAGATAGGAGGTGATTACTAAGAGTCACAATCTCGTTGGCATGACATGTCCCAAAATTGTCACTCTTCTTGAAGAATGCAAAGAACTTTTTTCCTCATCCTCTTAGCTGCATCATTGGGACAAAAGAAAAAAAGGACATAAAACCTCAAATTCATTTAGAGATGCATGAGGCACCCTTTACCAAGATTACCAGGAAGGTAAAGCATAAATTGGAGGAGTCCTAAAAGCTAGGGGAAATTGTATAAGAAGGGGTAGTGAGAATTCATAATCCCCTCAGTAGTGCTCATACACCTACACATGAGGCTCCAAGTATGAAGCTTGTTTGGGTGAATATTGAGGAAGAGGAAATGGAAGATGAAGAACCTCACCTGATTACCAAAAAAAAGAAGTAGAAGGTCAAAGGCCCTAAGGGAAATATTACTAATCTTTCAATAGAGGACATTACTGAGTAGCTAGTGGAGATCAAAGGGGATTCTGCTACCATAGAGCACTTTGAAATCACAAACTTGGATGACTCATCACAAATGGACATCTAAATTAGTTATTAGAGGAGAAAATAAGGAAGAAATAGGTGGGCCCACTACCTAGTGTGTCATTAAAGGATGTAGTGGAGGAAATATACCTCTAGGATGGAAAACCAAAGAAGAAGACCTAGACTCTATACAGAACAAAGGATGAGCCTGGAGAGAGGGTGTCAGCTATCCCAATTGTACCTCCAAAGGATCATAATGAAGAAGATGTCCAGCTTGGTGAATATTGAATAAAAAGTATATCCCTAGGACACCAAACCCAAGCTAATGAGTTATGTGATCTTGAGAATGTCAATGTTAATGTCTAGAATAGCTATAATAGAATTGCCTAGAAAATAGGAGAGTTGAAAATGGAGATCGAAATTTATAAGGCCTTGTTGGCCAAATTGGCTTCACTAATTGTGGTTGCACCTCTAGACTCCTTTTCTTCATAAGTGGATTCTCTAGTGCTACTTAAGGATCTTATAGGGCTAAGGAAAATGAAGGGAAGGCTTTGGTGGTAGATGGTTGGATCTCTATACAAATGAAGGGAATAAGGAAGGCTTTCACCTTGCCCTTGGAATTTTCTTTCCAAAGGGTGGAGTTAGGATAAAAAAATGGGTAATACCTTGGTTAGTTGGGTAAACAATGAGTAGGATCTTGTATGGACAAGGGAGGCTGTTAGTGATGTGTTATGAGTAGGGGATGAGGTTATAGAGGACCTAGATATATTGGGTGAGAATGAACCTCTATTTTTTATTTTTTTTACCAATTGATTGGATACTGGCTAAAGATAATAAAGCCATAGTTGGTCTCTTTACAACCCAAGGAAAAAGAACTCCAAAACTAGTTGGGGGTTATTCAAAATTTAAAAAGGTAAATATAGGGTTTGACCTATGTAATGAGAGGGAATATGCTCCTATGGACTCCTTTCTTTCCTGATTTGATGAGTACATGGAATAGATAATTTTAGGGTCTAAGAGTTTTAGTGTCAAGTCTATGAATGCCTTAAGTGAGATTTTACATAGCTCTTGTGATACTTAGGAAGAGGTGAGATGTGTAGAGGCTATCATCGAGCATATAAAGTTCTAGTTGGAGGAATTTAAAATATGGCTCCATTGTGTGAAGAATCTTAATTAGAGGTTAGTCTCTAAATTTATTGAAGCATTCCAAATTGTCTACGTGAAGGTTAGGCAATTGGATTAATCTTCCCGTCACCCAAATCATGATGCAAGAACCTTGGTTAGCCAATAAATCCATAACTTTGGGCTCAAAAATAAAGTAATCTCTTTTTCTTTTTTGTTTCTTATAAAAGGATGTTGGGGACCCCTTTTTCAAACAACCAATTTTATCACTACGTAGCATTTTTAAAAGTGTTAAAAATCTACTCAACTTGATGGAGATGGTGAGAGAGGGCTTTTGCACTTTCCTTTTCTCAAGGCAGTCACGTAGATGTTAATGTTTCTAGTTCCCAAGAGGTAGAATGTGATAAAGTAGTGTCCAAGTGGGGTGAAATTAGATTTAGATGAACTCGATAGGCACATGTATGAACACTACCTCAATATTATAAGAAATATCTAATGTATAAACTGTAGGTAGTACTTGAACACTAAGGAATAAAATTTCATAGATAGTTAAGGATGTTTATGATGTAAGAGCATCTTAGGTGTCAGGGAAATCTTGCATCACCCAAAAAAAAAATTAATTTCCAATTTTTTGTTTTTAATAAGGATTATTCTTATATAGAGTTTCTATTTGTAGAATCTTGCTAATTTTAATAATTTTGTATTATGTGCTCAAATTTTTCTCAACTCATATCTAGAGGTTCATTCTAGATATATCAACCTATCAGATAAGTTTCATTGCCATATCATGTGTTGCAATATAGTTATTGTAGATTTTTAGTATGAAGTTTGGATATCCAAGCTCTAGGCTCAATGATGAAGGTATAAGTGGCTTTGAAATGAGATCAAACCTCAATTTATGAAAGCTTTTGCAACCAACCATTGTAGATCTATAGTTCACATTTCTAAAAAGAGGTTCTAATAGCCCATAGGATCAATGATTTAATTATGGTCTCCAAAAATGGGTCATCCAAAAATATAATTTTAAAATTATCTTGAGTCAATTATATGTAATAAAGTGTAATAAAATAAAATAATATGAGGTTAGTTAGCCTCAAGAGTTAGGGTTTAATATCTAGAACCTTCTCAAATGGTGAAAAATACCCATATAAGGAAGGCCCATAGGTTGTTTATTGGAAATATGAGATAGGTTAAGTTACTAAGAGGGGAGGGGTGAATCGGTAACTAATAAAACTTAATCTTAATTTTCCAATTAATCCTTCATATGTATTTTAATCTAATTACATCCATAAAAAACTAAAAGCATTGAAACATTCAAAACACTTTGACACACAATATGGTAACCTAGAAACCTTCTAAATAGAAAGTAAAATTGGGGTGGGGATGATATACACAAGCTTTAGTACTGTAGTAAAAGTTGGCTTGTTAAGGCTTACAATGATCACTTCTGATGATCTATCCTATTAGGATCAATAAGAACTGCTAGGTCCACCTTCTAAAAGGATTTACAAACATACAATGAAGTATGCACATGGTAAAAAGATTTACAAAAGATTGTTAAGTCTTACCTTGTGAAAGGATTTAACTATTCCACCTATTAGGATGAACCAATGGCTGATCTCTAATCTGTAACTTAGATTTTTTGAATGAGATTTCTTTGGAGTTTAATGATCACCTTACGATGATAGATAAATTATTGTTTCTCCTTATACTACTTGTAGACTTTTTACTTTCCACTTCTACTTCTTTAATACATATTATATTCTTATTCTTTTGTATATTTGGATGTGATACAATACATTACATATACCAATCCAATTTAAAATTTATTAAAGTTAGCTACAATACAAGTTTCACCAAAATACACAAAGTCATCCCAACTATAGGTACTCAGGTTCTGAAGACAAATTCGGTGAAGTTCTAACACTTAGAAACCATTTTCAACACTCGACATTGTCATGCACTTAGTAGATGTAGAAGCTCATCTCATACTAATAACTTCCAAGTAGTCTAAACTTAGTCTACATTGGTGACTCAGTGAACACTGTGAAACTTAGCATATAAATTGAATCACTTAGTTGACACTACATATCTTGGTCAACACTATCACTATGACCTTGGTATAAACTAAGTCACCTGGTTGACATCATATAGCTCGGTCAACACTAGATTCACATCACTGAAGCTACAAAATTGGTAAATACTGGAGAACTCAGTTTTCATTGAGAGACTTGGCAAACATTATGAAACTTAGTTTACATTGATAATCACCAACTTGATATATAATTCTTAGTGTGAACTAAATATTGTTCCTAGAACTTGGTAGAGCCTAAATTACTTGGTTAACACTATAAACTACAAGATAAGCTTGGTAGTTTCTAACTATGTGATTAAGTGTGTGTGTCACTAATAAAAAACCTTGACCTTAATTTCAACAATCTCCCCCTTTGGCATTAGTGACAAAAACACTTATCAATCAAAACTAAATTATAAAAAACAATCTTTAGTCTCCATCTTGTGTCTTCAACTCAGTAATATACTCTATTTTTTTGAAAAAAAAAGTTCAAAATTGCTTTTTTAAGAGATGTTTATCTAAATATCTATACATGTATATGTATAATATTATGATGCTCCCCCATAAATATATATTCAATCTACTTTACATGTTATATACATTTTCTCATCTTCTCCCCTTTTATTGCATCATTCCATATTCTCTCTTTTTACATATATTACATCTTCTCCCCCTTTTTGACATAAATGACAAAGGTGTATACTGCATTTTTATTCAAAATGTGACAAGAAGTTAGAATGTACTTTTAAAATCAGTGACATTGTCTTGTCCCAATTTTCTTACAACACCTTGCTTGCATGCAATGCAATCTAAACTTTTGCTGATAATTCCATCATGTGATCAGCAATGGATAATTCATTATCATGGATGAGAGTTTTGGCATGTACAATGTGTATCCACAATGCATCCATGTTTATAAGAATCATGCCTTGTATATCTATAAATGTGGCCCTTATCTTGGCTTCTTCCCTTAGTAATTTTGCTTGCATATCAGTCAGTAATCCGATCTTTGTGTAATGAGTAGAATTGTAGTTTGGATCAAGTGACAATTGGTGTGTACTTGTCATTAGATATTTATATATCTTAGAGAGTTTATCTTTGATTTCCTATATGAAGATATATATATCACATAGTTCACCAAAAAGAGAAGTGACATTGTCAGCAGAGGTTTCTAATGAGCTAAGAATAGTGATGCAGGAGCATCTAGAGGTATAAGGGCAATCCTATGTCACCCAAAATAAAAATGTACTTAAACTTAGTTTTTGTTTCATGTGTTTTCATTTTTGGATACCCATTTGGGTCGGATGAAGGTTCCAACTCTCACAGTTCCACTATCAGTGTTCTAAGATAGAGTATTTGAACACCTTGGGATACGTGTAAATGCTTAAAAAAATAGGAATATGTAATTGAGCCATCATTTTGGTGAACTAGGAGGTGTAAATTGGCCAGATGAATGTAATTACAATTTAGAGTATTCCAAAAAAAGAATCAGGTCAAAAGGGCCCACAGTTTGAAAGTTATCACAGTTTTTCAATTTTTGGAGACCTCCTAAGAATGCTTCAAAGTTAGGTTAGGGGAATTAAATGACCTTGAAAAGGGCCAAAAAAATAGGGGGTGAGCATAGCTAGTCCATAGGGATATAGAGCACTTTGAGAGCTTTCCAAAAATGTAAACAGTTTGTCAATAAGAGCTACAGTTCAAAAGTTATGCCTCCCGAAAGTTCGGTTACCATTTTTGGATTCTTCTAGATTTGCACCAACTTCTAACGTGGCTTCTAGAGCCTTCTACTTAGTCGATGGATGCCTAATAGCACTTTCTAGAATGTACTCCTAGTCCTTAAACCTTAAGGGTCTATTTAAGGACATTTTTGGCATTGTAAAAGGTAGTTTGGAGTGGAAATTGAGAGGAGGTACCAAAAGGAGAAATTATCTCCAGTTTTGTGCTATTGTAAGCCCTTAGGGCATGTTTTGAAGTCTATTTTCTCTGTACTGAATGTACTAGCTTATTTTCACAATTAATATAATTTCCCTTTTCTTGTTGTGTCCATTCTATGCTTGGGTTGTATCCCCATCAAGTGGTATCAAAGCTAGTTTTCCTGAGTGTGTAGACAGAGCGTCGACTGTGAGGCAATTTGCACTAGGATTGTGTGGTTGTGGGTTTGAGTTAAGAAGATGCCTCCATGAAGAGAGCATGGTGGAAGGGCCAAAGTTGTTAATCTTGAGGAGGTTAGAGCCCTCCAAAGGCAAGTACAAGCATTACAGGAGGAGCTTCATAGAGGAACAAATGTTGTCGCTGGTGACAACAGTGAGGATGACAACGAAGAAGAAGAAATTGGACCAGAAGGGGAATTTGACTGGGAAGTTCTGAATCAGGCAGAGAAAAGGCTTTTTAGGGCCATTACTAAATTTGGGAAAAGACCTACAATTGATGTGGGTTTATTTTCAAGAAATCTGAAACCAGATGAGTTGATCAACTGGATCAGTGAACTGGAAGAATACTTTGAGTATGAAGATATTGGGGACCCAGATAGGGTTAAGTTTGTAAAGGCCAAACTAAAAGGCCATGCCAAAATCTGGTGGCAAGAGGTTCAATTGGAAAGAAATAGAAGAGGAAAGGATAAGATTACAAGGTGGGATCACATGGTGGACAAATTAAAGAAGCAATTCATTCATGTGGACTACGAGCTTGATTTATTTAAGAAGATGCATGGGCTAAAGCAAGTAGGAAGATCAATCCAAGAATATATAGAGGAGTTTAATCAACTTTTGATTAGAGCAGCCCATGCAGAAGAAAATAAGGAGAAGGTTTCTTGTTATATCAGTGGGTTGCGACCTAGCATCCAGGAGGAATTAAGTCTAGTAAGAATGACCAGCATTGAAGAGGCATACCAGTTTGCCCTAAGAGTTGAAGAGAAGCTAAATAAGAGGTTTGAAGGGAGACAAAGAGGGCATGGTCAAGGAGGAAGTGGAAGTGGTAGGTCATCTAGAGGTTGAAATAAAACCCAAAAGAAAAATGAAGATGTGGGTACTAGCAGGAACCAGAGGAATGAGAGTTTCAACCGCTCCTGTGATCAAGACTTTGGAAATCAGAGAGGAAGAGGTAGAGGATGTGGACAAGGAAGAGGAGGCTTTTGTGGTACCTATTTCCATTGCAATGAAGAAGGTCACCATGCCTTTGAATGAACTCAATGACAAGGAAGGATAGATAGGAGAGCCGAGGGTCAAGCTAGGGTTGCTCATGTGGATGAGGATGCACAGTCATCACATTTAGAGGATGCAAAAAGAGGAGAGACCTTGGTAAATGAAAGGGTCCTATTAAGTGGTGAGATTGAACTAGGACAAAGGAGGAGTTTTTTTCGTACTAGGTGCAAATGTGAGGAAAAAATTTGTGATGTGATAATTGATGGTGGTAGCACTGACAACTTGGGGTCAAAGGAGATGGTCTCTAAGCTGAAGCTCAAGAGGGAGAAACATCCCGAGCCCTATCGGATTGCTTGGGTGAAAGATGATCATAAGGTCCTGGTAAGTGAACAATGTCTCATGAAATTCAAAATTGGGATTTACCATGACGAAGTTCTCTGTGATGTTATTCCAATGGATTTTTTCCATCTATTATTGGGTAGACCATGGTATTTTGATAAACATGCAGTACATGATGGTCATGCAAACACATACTCTCTAACAAAGGATGGAGTTTGCCACAAACTAAAGCCCATGAAAAAGGAAGGTGAAAAGGTATGTAGCAGTGCTAGGATTTGTCTTGTTGATGGAAGAAAGTTTTTAGATGGAATGAAACATTAGCGTATGCGCTATGCTTTGATTCCTAGGAAAGATAAAGAAGGTAGTAGTGAAATACCACTTGAAGTTTCAAATTTACTAGGTGAGTTTGGAGATATTATCTTTGATAGTGTTCTAGAAGGATTGCCACTAGTAAGGCAAATTAGTCATCAGATAGATCTAATTCTAGGAGCTAGTTTTCCTAACAAGGCTGCTCACAGCATGACTCCTACTAAAACAAAGGAGCTAAATAGATAGGTTTAGGAGCTATTGAGGAAGGGCTTGATTTGAGAGAGCCTAAGTCCATGTGTAGTACCTGCAGTATTAGAACCAAAGAAGGATGGAGAGTGGAGGATGTGTATAGACTCTCGAGCTATAAATAGGATAACCATCAAATATCAGTTTCCTTTGCCAATAATGGATGATCTTATGGACTACTTGAGTGGAGCTCAGTACTTCACAAAGATAGATCTCAAGAGTGGTTATCACTAAATATCGATTCAAGAAGGAGATGAGTGGAAAATGGCCTTCAAGACCAAGGAAGGTCTTTATGAGTGGTTAGTCATGCCCTTTGGATTGACGAACGCCCCAAGCACCTTCATGCGGCTTATGAATGAGGTACTTTAGAAGTTTTTGGGAAATTTTTTTACTGTCTATTTGGATGATATTTTAATTTTCAGGAAGACTTTGGAAGAACATTTATTGCATATTCATAGTGTCCTTAAAAGTTTAAGGGAAGAGAAACTGTTAATTAATTTGAAGAAGTGTATCTTTGCAAAAAGGGAGTTAGTCTATTTGGGGTTTGTTATATCACCTGAAGGTCTCAAAATGGATCCAGAGAAGGTAAAAGCCATCTTGGAATGGCCTACTCCAAGGTCTGCTACTGAGGTAAGATCATTTCATGGTCTGGTTAGTTTTTACAGGAAGTTTATTAAGAATTTTAGTAACATATGTGCACCCCTAACTGACACAATAAGAGGGGATAGAAAAGAGTTCAAATGGACTACAACAGCTACAAGAATTTTTGAATTGCTAAAGAAGAAGGTGACAGAACAACCTGTGTTGGCACTTCCAAATTTTAGAAAGGTGTTCTAGGTGGATTTTGATGCTAGTGGCAGCACTATTGGGGCTGTATTGAGCCAAGAAGGTAAGCCTATTGTATATTTTAGTGAAAAATTGAATGATGCAAAGAAGAAGTATTTTGTTTATGATCAAGAGTTCTATGCAATAGTTCAGGCCTTAAAGAAATGGAGGCATTATTTATTGCCAAAGGAATTTGTTTTATATACTAATCACCAGGCATTACAATACCTAAATAGCCAAGGTAAATTGAATCAGAGGCATGTGAAGTGGGTAGAGTTCTTGTAGAGATATACATTTGTGTTGAAACATAGCAGTGGAAAATCTAACAGGGTTGCAGATGCACTAAATAGGAGACAGTTGTTGCTTACAGTAATGCAGGTTGAAGTAGTTGGGTTTTATGAACTCAAGAATCTGTACCCTAAAGATCCTAATTTTGCTGAAGCATGGAAAGCTTGTAAAGAACCTGTTGCTGTAGATAGAACTAGGTGGTTAGACTATGTGATTCAAGATGGTATGTTATTCAAGGGCAGCCAATTGTGCATTCCAAGGAGTTCCATGAGGGAAAATTTGATTAAAGAGAAACACAGTGGAGGGATGGCAGGACATTTTGGTTGAGATAAGACCATTTCAATTCTTAGAGAACATTATTTTTGGCCTCAAATTTCACAAGATGTGAAGAAGTTTGTACAGAGTTTCCAGGTTTGTAAAGTTGCCAAGGGATTTAGCCACAATACTAGACTATATCAGCCATTGCCCATTCCATCAAAGCCATGGGAGGACATAAGTATGGATTTTGTTCTTGGATTGCCAAGGAAACCAAGGGGTAATGACTCAGTATTTTTGGTGGTTGATAGGTTCTCCAAAATGGCACATTTCATTCCATGCCACAAAACTCATTATGTTGTCCATATTGCAGACTTGTTTTTCAGAGAAGTGGTAAGACTACATGGTCTTCCAAGGAGTATAGTTTCTGACAGAGACACTAAATTTGTAGGGTATTTCTAGAGAACATTCTAGAAAAAGTTGAGAATAGACTTGAAATTTAGTTCCACACATAACCCACAGACTGACGGCCAAACAAAAGTGGTAAACAAAAGTTTGGGCAATTTGCTGAGATGTTTAGTTGGGGATAAGCCCAAGGGGTGGGATTTGATTCTACCACAAGCCAAGTTTGCTTATAATAACTCTATAAATAGGAGTACTAGTAGATCACCATTCCACATTGTATATGGAAGCCCAAGGACTGCGCTAGAATTGAGGAAGATAGAGCAAGGGGAAAGGACAAGTGTTGAAGCTGAAGAATTTACTGAACATATCAAGCATCTACATGAGGAGGTTCAAGCACACATTACCAAGGTTAATCAAGAGTATAAAGCTAGGGCTGATCAAAGGAGAAGACATAAGGAATTCCAAGTAGGGGATCTAGTCATGGTACACTTATGAAAAGAAAGATTTCCAGCCGATACTTACAACAAGCTGAAAATGAAGAAATTTGGCCCCTACAAAATTTTGAAGAAAGATGACTCAGGAAATGCATATGAGGTGGAATTGGCAAATGGTATTCACATTTCTTCTATTTTCAACATTGTAGACTTAACAGAGTATCATGATGATGGTGTAGATGAGGAACTGATGTTAGAGCCATGTCCAATTCCTGCTTCTAAGAAGGAGGAGATAGAAGACATTCTAGATCATCGTGTAGGTAGGAGCACCAGAAATAGGTAGTATGAAGAGTATTTGGTCAAGTGGAAAGGACGGCCGATAGAGGACTCAACCTGGATTTCAGTAGCTGAGGTTTCCCATTTGGGATTTCCTCTACCATTCATAAAGTGACAAGGTCACTTTTCAATCTACTCTAGGTGTCTAATGTAGGAGCATCCAGAGGTATAAGGGCAATCTTGTGTCACCCAAAAAAAAAATGTACTTAAACTTAGTTTTTGTTTCATGTGTTTCCATTTCTGGATACCCATTTGGATCGGATAAAGGTTACAACTCTCACAGTTCCACTATCAGTGTTCTAAGATAGAGTATTTCAACACCTTGGGATATGTGTAAATGCCAAAAAAAATAGGAGTATGTAATTTAGCCATCATTTTGGTGAACTAGGAGGTGTAAATTGGCTGAATGAATGTAATTTCAATTTAGAGCATTCTAGAAAAAGAATCAGGTCAAAAGGCCCCACGGTTTGAAAGTTATCAAAAATTTTCAATTTTTGCAAACCTCCTAAGAATGCTTCAAAGTTAGGTTAGGGGCATTAAATGACCTCAAAAAGGGCCAAAAAATGGGGGATGAGCATAGCTTGTCCATAGGGATATAGAGTGCTTCGAGAGCTTTTTGGAAATGTAAACAGTTTGTCAATCGGAGCTATAGTTCAAAAGTTATGCCTCCTGAAAGTTCAGTTACCATTTTTGGATTCTTCTAGATTTGTACCAACTTCTAACACGGCTTTTGGAGCCTTCTACTTGGTCATTGGATGCCTACTATCACTTTCTAGAATTTACTCCTAGTCCTTAACCCTTCGTGGTATATTTAAGGACATTTTTGGCATTGTAAAAGGTAGTTCGGAGTGGAAATTGAGAGGAGGTACCAAAAGGAGAAATTATCTCCAGTTTTGTGCTATTGTAAGCCCTTAGGGCATGTTTTGAAATCTATTTTCTCTGTACTGAATGTACTAGCTTATTTTCACAGTTAATACAATTTCCCTTTTCTTGTTGTGTCCATTCTGTGCTTGGGTTGTATCCCCATCAAATAGTAGACAAGTCTACTTGGTATATTGCAATCTTCTGTGCAACTAGCTCCAATACTTTATTTTCAAATTTCTTCTCTACACTTTGCAACAATTTCTCTTGCCCATTCATATCTTCATTAAATTTCTAAACCACTTCTAATTAAGCCAAAATAAGTTGAGAAGTATTAACCTTAGTGTTGAGTGCATCTGCAAGAATATTCTTTGCATATTCTATCACTTGATGCTCTTTATTTCTTTCCTCTCTAAGCCTCTATTGATTAGATTTCTTCTACAAAAGATCAACTACTATATGCATTTGATTAGGATTCAGAGTATAGATATCCCAATTTGGAATAACAATATCTTCATCAAGATCATTTTCCTCTTCCTTATCTTCACCTTTGCTAGAAACCTTAGTACTTGGTTGAGGCTTGCTCTCAACTATCCTTGTAATAACTACATGCATACTTGGAATAGTAACAATAGTGGAAATGGAAGGATTGGTAAAAAAAATTAAATATTGCACTAATTGTAGAAATACCTTGTTGCTGAGTGACCAAAATTGATGAAGGAGGAATCACTGACTAATTGGTAGATGAAGTACTAACCACTTTAGTCAATGAAGTACTGAGTTAAAAAAAGTATAGAGATTGGTTGAGTTCTTGGATTTGTAGTGTTTGTAACAACTAACTTGACAATAGCTTTCTCTGAGCTTGATAGCTTTAAATCTTTTCTCAGAGAGTGAGTGAGGCTATAATCGCTATCACAATCTTCTTAGGGTTGGTTTCCTCAATGCTTTGAATCTTAGGGAGATTCTCCTTAGTGGCTTCCTATTCTTGTTCCTCGTCGTCTTTATTATCATCAATTAATTCTTCTTCATCATCATTGTCTTCTTCTTCCTTGTCATCTTCATCATCATCTTTATCACTAACATGAACAAAAAAATCATTCTTTTGATGAAGATTGTAAATGTTCTTCCATGTATTATTGGTATTCTTCACCATGTGTCCAATGTCATTGAATCAGTATCAAGCAAGTGTTAAATTTCAAAGTAAGTTTTTCTTCATTCTACTTGATGGACTATTTCACTTCTTTGTCATTAAATCTTGACATGATTGCTTTAAAGTCTGCTCATTTATATCTTTTTTAGTTTTCTTGACATTTTCCCATATTAGCTTAATTTTCTCCATTAGTTCGTTGGGAATCTGTTATGCTAGTTGGTCAAGAGAATATTTCCATTCTCCTAGCTTAGACATTATTGTGTCTTCAACTTGCTTCCTTTTTTCTATTTTCTAGTCTCATACCTTAATCATTTAAAATTTTCCATGTCGGCTCCAAAATCAATTTCTTTTAGTTTCTCTTAAAATTTAGGTGGAGGTTGTCTAAAAACAATATCCTCTACTTCTTTACCCAATTTCAATTTCTTTCTAGATGTTCTTCTTATAAATACTATAGTAGATGACTTGGTGGGTTTGGTTATAATAACCTTACCTTTCTTCTTGATTGGATCTTCTTCTTCTTATTTTGATTCATCTAGCTCATCTTGTGCATTATCTTCTTCTATATCATCTCCTTCACCTTCTGTCAATAGGAGAGTAGCACTAGTTTGTCTCAATTTTTTTTATCCTTTTCTTTCCTTTCATAATAGCCAAAGGAATTTTTATCTCTAGTTCAATTCTAGCTTTGGCTTCATCATATGTACCAAAATATGTAGCCTTGGGATCCACAAGTTCATTTAACAATACCTTAATAATATCCCTGGTGTCATCAATATTAACCTCATAGCCTAGAGGCTTGACCCATATCACTCTCAATTTGACTACTTGTATTTACACTTTTCATAATCTATCATAAAACAAATATCATCCTTGTAGTCTTCTATAAGTTTCTTTGAAATTCTGAATCAATTATTAATCTTATCCTTGAATGAATCAAAATAGGTGTCCATGATACTAACATAATTTTCACCCATATATTCTATATACTCATTGATTTGATATAATATAGGTACATCCTTTCTACATACAACTATACCTTTTGAAGGAAAAAACTTTTATACAAAGAATAAACAGGTTAAAAGTGAACTAAACTAACAAGAGTTATTCTTTGAAGTTTTGATGCTTTCCATGTCTTTGTTGAATTATTTCAATATCAACTAGAAAAGGTTGAAGGACATGTTGTTCTTCACCACTTTGAAAGTGAGATATACTACCTCACATTATACACTATTGAGTTGACTAGAGCTATATATTTTGTGTGCAATTACATGAACTCCAAACTTCATCTCCATGTTAGATACATAGCTGATCTTCATACCTCTTCCATCCCATTCTACTTGACTTAGTGATTTGGTGGATTTAGCCTTGGCCAACATTGGAAGTCCTATGATTTGATGAATCATTTTCTTCATTATCAAGATATGTTGCTCCAACCATAACTACTCATTGTACACATAACTAAGGATAAACCTTATTTATTTTATCTAAAATTCTTGATACATGTGTGGAATGTGGGTTAATCCCTTAGTTTCCAAGTGTTGATGCTCAGGTTTCAATGCACCATTCACGTACAAATTTTCCAAAGTTTCATCCATTTCTAGGTTTCTTATGTCTTGAATCAAACAAAAAAAATGTGAGAAAATATCATTAACTAGAAGTACCTTTGATGGAATTTGTGACTGAGCTCCGGTTGGATCAAGAATTTCCACAATTGCCAAACTCAACTTGAAATTAGGTGCTTTCCATTCAACTCCTTAAACAAACATCTCAAAACCCTTCTTGGTTTTACTACTGGAGGATGCCATTACTTGGTAAAGTTTGTGAAAATAAAAAAAACTTTAATAATAGTTCACACAAATTGCTTGGATGCATGGAAATCATTGTTCATAAATAGCTCTTAAAAATTCACAATGACATACGAATTTGATTTCACTCTTTTTAACAAATTTTATCTTCTAATCACCATAAATGCTTGGTACATTTACTTGGTTGATGATAGACTATCTTCCACTTAGTTTGAATTAATTTCTTAGTAGATTCATTTATGGCTTGGTTTCCACACAATAACTTAGTTACTCCTAACCTTTCTCAACAGGGTCTTACAAGCCAATCTAGCTCAGTAAGGTCCATAATTTCCTTAGAAACTTAGTGATCCCTTTGCATATTGAATGCTAATATGGATCTTTCCTTCTAGCTAACTAGAACTAATATAAAATGTCTGCTTCAGAATCTTAGTTCCAATTATCCCTATGGAAAATCAAGTAGAAATGCTTGAGTCACAAAATTCTTGAGTGACATGTGCTTCATTTCTTGGACTTGACTTGCATTCTTAGAAGATTTTGAAATCCATTATTGTTTCATCTACTCTTAGATGTTATCAACCTTGGCTTTATTTTCATCTTTAATTCTTCTAGTGTTTATACAGTTACTAGCAAGATGGCCAAGTTTTTTACAAATGAAACATCTTCTAGTGGAGTCTCTTGTCCTCATGTGATGTTTTATATAGTTTATTCCAATATGTCCAAATTCTCTGTAGTAATGACATATGCACCATGTGTTGTAGTCCCAACCAAATATAGCTTTTACAATATGTTCTATTGGATTCAATATCTTGATTTAGCATTCAGAATATTTATGCCCATGCTTCTTACATTTGTGACATTTTCCTTCAAATTTAGGTTACTCTTTTCATTCATTGGTTCTATGACCATGCATATTGTAATTGTAGTATTTTCCATTGAATGTAGCTTTACCATTACCCCAACATTTTTTTGATGCATGATTATTTCAATACTTTTAGTATTATGAATTAATTGTAGTATTATTAATGTTTCAATGCTTTTACTTTTTCATGCATGCAATTGGATCATAATACTTTGACAAACAATATGGTAACCCAGAAACCTTCCAAATAGAAAGTAAAACTAGAGTGGGGATGATACCCACAAGCTTTAGTACTATAGTATAAAGTTGGCATGTTAAGGCTTACAATGATCACTTCTGACGGTCCCTATTAGGAGAAATAAGGACACATAGATCCATCTTGCAAAAGGATTTACAAATATACAATGAAGTTTGCACTTAGTAAAGAGATTTACAAAAGACTATTAAGTCTACCTTGTGAAAGGATTTAACTATTCCACCTATTGGGATGAACCAGTGGCTGATCTTTGATCTATAACTTAGATTTTTTGAATGAGATTCCTTTGGAGTGTATTGATCACCTTGCTATGATAGATAATTATTTGCTACTCCTTATACTACTTGTCATATTTTTACTTTTCACTTCTACTTCCTTAATACATATTATGTTCATATTCTTCTATGTATTTGGATGTGATACAACACATTATATGTATAGCAATCCAATTTACAATTCATCAAAATCAACTACAATATGAGTTTTACCAAAATAAACAAAGTCAGCCCAACTGCATGTACTCAAGTTCTAAGGACAAAATTGATGAGGTTTTGACACTTGAAAACTATTTTCAACACTTGACATCATCATGTACTTAATAGATGTAGATTCCTGGCTCATACTAATCACTTCCAAGTAGTCTAAACATGGTCTACATTGGTGACTGAGTGAACATTGTGAAACTTGGCATATAAATTGATTCACTTGGTTAATGCTACATAGCTCAGTCAATACTATCACTGATGCAATGCAGGGTAGGAAAATCCCCAAAGGAGATGTCCTAGCCCCTAGCTATATAATCACACAATAGAAGATATAGCAACAAGAAGCAAAAATGCAAGATCTAATACCAAATTACAATAATTTATTCATAAAATATAATTGATTGCATGAAATATACCTAGATATAAGGCCTTCTATGTTAGGGCCAAATAAAAATAGCAATTAAAAAATTAGTTCTATAAGATCCCTCAAGATCCAACTTACAAAAACCAATCTCAGCTAGCCCAGATCTATAACATAACAACAATCTAGAAGAAACCACCAAAGAAATCTAAACTTGTGCTCGCAAGCCCACTATTGGTGTTTGAAACTACTGAGCAAAAAAATGCTCAATATCATAGTGAAATTACTCACACAATATAAGGATTAGCCAATTCCTAGTAGCAATTACACGAATAGACCACTTTGACCCAACTTCAACAAAACCAAAAATGGTTTTCTACTCTTTAGGCTCTACTAAACCAAGGTGGGTATACCTAAGGATGATTCTAATGCAAACTGTGGTATGAAATTATCTTAGTTTCATTTTTATTCTCATCTTTTACCCTTAGGCACATACACAGTTTATCAATTTTCTCTAAAAGCTTCTCAAATCTATATGCATCACCTATAAGAAAATCTGGTTATAAATCTCCTATTGTTTACAAGTATTCCTAGAATTAGTGGCTATCTAAGACTCAGAAAACTATATGCAAATGAGTGGTAACTAGCATTTGTGACTTTAAACAAAATGGAATGAAATGGTTTTGATTTTTTTTAAATGATTTGATATGCACCAGCAGAATTCACCCTTGCTCACTTCTAACTTATGTGATCAGTGCCTTATCCATTGGGAAGAAAATTAACTATTGGTGGGAGATCTAATTCAAATAACTTGTAAATGAATTAATTAATTGTAATCACCCATTTCCATTCTTATGAAGTATATTTTCTATAAACTTGTAAACCCTACTAATTCATTGAAGCATTTCTATAATTCCTTGAATTAAAAGAAACAGTAATATTAGCATACAACCCATCTAGATTGCATTCAGCCAAGTTAAACCTTATTTAAAATGACTTCAAAGTAGACAAACCCATAAAAAGGAGACAAAAATTGATGACACAAATATAGTATAAATACTCCTTTGTATTATCCTTTCAGATGACTAATACAATGACCAATAGAAATCAATTGAAAGCCCAGAACAAATTGCTATTTCTGTCATTCCAATGTGTCATTAGAGAGTACAATTTGAAGCAAACTTAAAGCAACTACATACTATTGGACTGACTAAATGTACTTTTCTTGAAAGAAAACAAAATTTCTACAACTTTCAAACCATCACATTGCCTTGAAAACTCATTTATATAGACATGAGTTGCAACAAGCAAAGGGAAAATTGTGATTGATAGGTGTCCCTCAAAAAGATATTTACATACACCTATAAAAAAAGACAAAATTCAAATAATAGAAAGGCTCATACATTTAACATTCCTTTGTGGGTCCCTTTTTTGTTATTATACTTGAACAGATAAAAGTGTTACCATCTAAATCTTTGATTATTCTGATTCCTCAAAATAAGTGACCATGAGGCTTGAAAGTGATGAGTCATCTCTGATTACCTACAAACTTACTTTAATCTGAGGATTTTCCTTGTCTTCATCATTAAATGTGAGGGTAACTTTTACTTTTGTACCTTCCTCCTCATCATCATCTTTTGCTTCATCATCTTGTAGCAATTGCTCTTTTGACATAAATTTATCTTTCCACTCATTATAGGCAGCATCATCAGGCCAATCAAAATTGAGGACATCTCTTTGTACTATTATCAGAGAATCTCCAACTGCTTCTACATCAACCAATTCTTTTTTGATGGATTTATAGAATATTTGCACTTTAACCAACTCCTCATTTGTCATAGCCCATAAAAAGTGTCCAATTTCATTTATAACTTTATTTATCCTTTCACAAAAAACTTCATCTAGCTCCTTCTTCCATTCCTCCTTTTCCTTCACTTTATCAACAATCTTTAATGCACAAGAGAATAAATCAAACTTTTCTACAATATACTTGGAAAAACAAATAATTAATCTTTTTTGAAAAGAATCTTGTTTGTCATCAAAGCCTTGCAATTTATTTAGCAAATCAAAGATCTATTCTATTTGATGACATGGTAGTTGAATGATAGATATACACATAGTAGTGATATCTTTATTCCTTTTTGTCCATTTCTACATAAGGGGTCTGAAACTACCCTCATTTCTCTTTAATTCGTCATTAATAGCTGCAATCTTTGTCAATAAATCAAAAAAATGATGGCCACTCAATCTTATCTACTAAATACATTATACCCTACCTTATTTTCTCCTAAAATTGATTATTTAGTTCCACATGCAATGCATATAACTTATTTTTCTCCTCTTCAAAATCCTCTGTAGTATAGAATTGAGGCCTTTCTGGAGTATCAGGTATCTCAATAACTAGTGTTGATTTAAAAGGCTCAACAAGTGGCTGTGGGGGTTATGCAATCCTAGGTTTACTGGTTTCTCCTAATTTTCTTTTCCCAAGAATCTTCTCCATTTAAGTTATTTTATTTTCTAATGATTGTATTTGCATACCACTTTCCTCATATTCTTTCAAAACTTCTTCAAACCTAGCATTGAGTTGGGCAAATTTATCTTCATCTTGCCTAGACACCATGCTACCAAATTTTAGCATCTCTGATGCCATCCCAATTATTTGTTTACTACCTATCTCACCAGCCCTAAACACTGTTAATGCACTAGTATGATCTGTATTGGAAATCTCATGCATTCTGGTATTGTTCCTTTTTTCCATGGACCATATAACAAGGGCTTGGAGGTCATCACTAAATTTGACTCCTCTATGAGCTTGTAGTATTTCTTCAGCAGTCCTTAGTTGAACATCCCTCTGTTTCCTTACTAAATCAAAAATAATGGCATTTTCTACATCCCATTCTAAAAGAAGGAGGACTCCTGACTATCTAACTATTTTCCTCCCAACTTTAGGAGTAAATTGAGCAAAATCATTCAAAAATTTAGATTTCACCTCTTCCTTAATATCTGAATCAAGTTTGTCTAGTTATTCTGCCTTTATCTTCTCACATGTTTTCTCAAAATTTCCCATATTAAATCTCCACAAAAATTGAGCAAAAGCCCTAGATTTTACAAAATTCTCATCATTAATAAACCTTTCAGAGGCTTGGGCAACTATCGGATCAATTTCCTTACCTTGGTAATCAGCAACAGTTAAATCCAAGGAAGGCATAGGAGGTTCTTGTGGTTCTCCAATCTCCAAATCTATGGAGGTAACAATTACATCCCCTTCTCCACTAATTCATCTAAGCTACTCCTTTAGAGATGCTTCATCATCTATCTAGATTGGGGACTAGCTTGGGGAGTATTGTTCTATTTGAGAAGAAGAAGATCCCTGCTCTAATTTTTGCCTTTTTGGAGAGCTGGCTGCAGATGGACTTCCTAGTCTTGGCCTCTGATGAAGGGGTGCCTGTTGCACACTTTGAACTGTCACATAACATACCCTTCTCTACAAGGTATACTAGCTTGGAGCCATTATATTTTTGCTTCTTATCTTCCTTTGTACTTCTATAACCTTTTCTGGATATGTCTCAACATATGTGGTTTTCTTTTCATTCATAGTTTGGATGACCACAGCAAAATTATTCATTAATGCTTGCATTTTGGTTCCCCAATATTTTTTATCTTTCAATGGCTCATACTAGGGGTCAAAAGCATTAATAAACTCTAGGGTCTTGCTGAATACTATCCATTTTTCTTTCCTCAGTTCTTGTTCTTGCAAAGTGAAAATATTTTTGATTATATCCTCTAGATAATAAACTTGTTGGACCATGTGAGAATCTTTCACCCTCTCTCTTAAGAGGTCATAGAATCCTTAGGATCAATAAATCTGGCATGAGATTCTACCATGTTATATCTATCTAGAAAAAAATTCAGGTGCTTCCACCCTTTCCTAACAAAGACAAAATCATGTACCATAGTAAAAATTGGAAAAAAGGTACCCTTCTTAGACAATTCCCTCTCATCTATAGTGCCTATCTGTCGTAGGAGCTCAGCTATCCCTATCTTCAAGGGCACATGAAAAGGCAACACATGTGGCTTCCCCACAAAACCATATACTCTTATTACAGTTGAAACATTATAAGGGATTATATCCCACCAATTATGACTAACCAATAGTCCTTGTGCATGGTCCTTGGGTTTGACCAATTCTAACAATGCTTGTGGAATTTTGGGGTTGTCCCCTTTCAAAAGAAACCTAAGCTCTGATGCAAAGTATCTATCAAATCTCACATAACTAACATTTTTAGCTTCTAAAGTCGTATCTACACTCCATAGTTGCACTATATTCCTCTCTCCATCCCTGATCATTTCTAGCTCCATAAACTTAGAGAAGAAGTTAAATCCCTTGTACAAGCATACATGCATAAGTAATGAATACCAACAGAATGGTTTGTCCACTTCTCCCCGTGCTATCCCCACCAAACCATTGTGAATTTATTTCGCAAGAAAAGTAGCAAAATCTAGAATAGTGCTCATCCCAAATTGAAGAGTTTGAGCCATGATAAGGATAATAGAGCCTGGGATTTGATCAACTTCATCCATCCCAAAAATATTGTAAAGAAAAAAATACAATTCTTGAGCTCTAAGGTTGAAATGCCTTCTTAGCAATGGCTCTGGGGTACTGGCTGTAATCATAGGCAAAGTGCCAATTTTAGCAGCATGCTCTTGTAGTGGCCTTGTTCTTGGGTAAATCTTTTGTGCATCATACCTTGCTTGAAGGTCATCCATGTCAATAGTTTCATGCACAGCATGGTTAGGATTGAGGTTGAAAACCTCACTAATTAATTTAGGGAAAACCCTAAAAAGATTCACTCCAGCATGGTTCTTTACCCACCCTGTAATCAGATCATATTTCTTGGCCAAATCCATCAACAAATCACTATCAAAGAAAATTGTGGGGACTATTAATTTACCAATGTCAAACTCCCATACATTACTCATAGGAGTGTCTAGTTTTCACTCTAAAAACCATTTCTTAAACAACTTTGAACCCCCCATGGAAACCTAGGCATCTCTTACCCAATTTTCTCTGTCATGAAAATCATCTACTACAGCTACTCTCGGGTGTTTTGGAATGAGTTCCCTCCCCTTAGTTATTTCATGTACTGATAAGGGGAATTGTTCAAGAAAATCATTGTGCATAGAATCTTTCAAATAATCCATTTGTCCAGTGAATTATTTTCAAGGAGGCATTTTGAATAAAACCCTAGAAATTTTATAATAGTAGATACTTGAATTTTTTAAAGAGTCATAGAGTACTTACCCACTAGAATTTGCACTAAACTACACTATGTGATTCCTTTTGCAATTTTACTAGATGGCTAGATAAAAATTTTGTGCCCTGGCTCTAAAAATTTTGTATGCCCTAATGTTCTTTCTACACTTTGGTGATTCATTAATGGTGAGATCGTGAGTTCTTTTCATACATTGAAATCACAGGAATGAAATCTGACCCTTATTTACTCTTAGTAACTATTACCTCCAAATTGCAACCAAATTTGAATTCTATTTGTAGATTTTCACCAAATTAGATGGCTTGATTTAAAAGGAAACAAGCTTTATGGCTTTAAAAACAAGTCCACATGTCACAATAAAATTTCCCGCATTTCTTAAATTTCTTGCACCTTAGAATTGCGTGGAAGTACACTTGTTGATCAAGACAAGATCAATGATCAGATCAATTCATATTTGAACAAAGTCTAGTCAGCTATACTAACCAATAGGAAGCCTTTATATGATTTTGCACCTTCTAACAACTTCCACACCAGCGGGTCCCATATCTTCTTCTAAGCGAGCAGATGCTTGACGTCATTCCTTCCACATGTCAAGTTGGCGCATTCCCACTTTCCTTATTGAACGAGCATCTCCATATTGTAGGATTGTGCTAGCAATTGATCTTCAAAAGATCAATGGTGACACTACTTATATCCTTTAATCCTTCTAAGCTGGGAATAATGACATCACCATGGACACATGTCTGTATGGCACATACCCACTTTATTTAAACTTCATTCAAGTTCTTTATGTGGGAAAGTGCCTTTCATTAATCAAGATAGGATCAATAGTGTGAAAACTTTATGCACTTTATGATCAATCATCCATTTGGACTAATGAAATGACTCTTCTCAACCCTTGTGCTCTGACCCACCTGACTACTACATTAATTTTTGAGGCTTTTCATGTCCATAGCATAAGTACTTCTAGCTAAGCATAAGTGGCAGACCACATGGCATGACTTAGCATTCTTCCATAATTTGGACCCACTGTGACATGCATCCTAAAGGCACATACCTACATTCCTTATTTGACTAGTGGCTTCATAATGTGAGATTACACTAACCCACGATCTTTGAAAGATCTATAGCTAATAAGGCTTCACTTCCATTTGGCAGAAAAACTTCTTCAGTGGCACATCTGGCAATACATGTCAGTCATCATTTTACAGTGTGACACCCTGCAGCATACAATTAGAGATTCTTGAGACTAACCTTGCCATATGTCTAAAAACAACTTGCCTGCATTATTTATCTCTTGTGCAGCTTCAAAATGTGGGCATGTGCTGGCCTTTGATCTTTGATGGATCAACGGTTATAGAATCAGGCATTTTAAAATACCATGTTGGCTGAAGTGACGAATAAAATATTTCCATCCATTCCAACTCATCTGACACTTGCCACGGAAGACATCTCAATCATCATCCTTAGGAATGGTGGGCCCATCTTGTTAGATTGTGCCACTTGTCCCATTGATGATTCCCCATATTATTTATTTCATGAGCATCTCCTTCTTGCAGGAAAGCACTAGCCCTTGATTCTTGCAAGATCAACGATCAAAAATTCTTTTGCAGCAGACTAAGGCTAGAATTTCAGGAAGGGCTGCATGTCATCATAGTGCATACCTACATTTTTTAAAAGCCCTACATCTTCTTATTGGGGGAATGCAATGCCCATTGATCTGATCAAGATCAACGCTCATAGAAAATTTGTGTTACATAGGACCTTTTCTTAATAAATTAATCGAGCTTGATGCAAACAAAACATGGCTAATAAAGGTTTAAACAATATTTAATGAAATTATGCTTACACAAGCCCAACCTTAGGTAAAATGATATACCATTAAAAACATTTTTGTAGAAATATTTCAAGGTTTTTTCAAAACTAGGGTAAAATAAGATAAGGCATTAAGGCTTCTTACACACTTAGGATTTTTTGAAAAATTTGCAATGACACACCTTGAGAAAAATGATAGAATTCAAATAACACAGAGACCAGGACATGACCTAGGGCAACCTAAAATTTTCAAAATATAATGAACAAAACCCTATTTTGCAAGATTTTAAGATTCAAATGATTTTTCACTAAATTTTTCCATAATTTCTGCATTGTGAAAAATTAGACCAACAGTGGCTCTATCTAGGGATGATAGACTACCTAAGTCTATGTGAGAATTCAGAATCTTTGGGAGAGTGGACCACATATTTGGTATAGGGATGACAACTTTTTCAAAGAGCACAGAGGAACACACAAAAAGAAGAAACAAGAAACCAAACTGTACAGAGAAACTATTTATAGGGATTTACAAAACATACAAAATGTACATGAAAACAAAGAACCCTAAAACTATTGTTCATGGAAAATATATATTTTTAAGAAAAGTACCCCTTCAAGAATTGTCCATGAACTAACAATTCAAGAATACCTCTAGTTAGATCCTTTAGAAAATATGAATCTTCTCCATTTTTATCACAAATGTTATATGGGCCAAGCCAGATTGGGTCAAATTTACCATGCTTTCCTTTATCTTCCAATCTAGTATTCCACATTAGTACCATGTCACCTATTTCAAATTTCATGTTACTGGCTCTTTTGTCATATAAGTGCTTCATTTGTGATTGTAATTTAACATTCTAAATAGAAGACTCTCTCGTTTTTTCTAATTACAAGATATCATCCATTCTAAGTTGCATCTCATCAATGATATAATCCTCATATAGTTGAATAAATTTATACATCTCCTTTAGGTTATTTTGTGGGAGTCTAGCCTATGTACCATATACCAAATAAAATGGGGCACATCCAATAGCCTTTTTAATAGTAACCTTGTTAGCCCACAGGGCTAATGGCAACTTTGAATCCCAAGCCTTCTTGTTTTCCCCCAAAATCCACTTGATGATTTTAAATATACTCTTATTACTTGATTCTACCTAGCCATTCCCTTAAGGATGATAAGGTGAGGATGTATATTTTGTAATGCCATATTTCCTATAGAATTATTTATACTCATCATATCTAAAACACATAGCATTATTAGTTATTATCTTTTGTGGACAACCAAATATGGTTATAATATTATTTAAAATGAAGTTGATCACCACTTTTCTTCTTGCATTCCTAGTAGGGATTGCCTCAACCCACTTGGTGAAATAATCAGTAGCCACCAAGATCCAAGAATGACCTCCACTGGACTTGTTTGTGATTTTACCTATAAAATCAATTCCCCGTTGTTAGAAGGGTGCTTGCACCTCAATAGGTCTTAAGGGTATATTTCCAAATAACTTCAACTTCCCACTGAATCTTTGAAAAGTATCCCCAAAACCAAGCCCTCAGAATCTTATGAGTGTTGAAGTTGATGAAATCCAACTCTGAAGATGCCCAAGATCACCTGCATGCCAAAACCTATCAAAGGGAAGCCAAGGAAGGAAGAGTGTGGACCAGGGAAAAAACCCTAATTGAACATGAGAGACAACAAGTATGCAAACACAAGAAAATATGTATTTACAATATGCAAGAGATGTTGTTATTGTGTAAATACAATGAGGGAGCCCGAATATAAAGAGCTCCGAGAATCTCCTAGAACAAGCTAAAAGACACTAGGAGATAAGTGTGACAACTAAGCATACATCCACATGAGGTGTAAATTCCTCAAACGAGGTGAGAGGATAAGTATGACTTAGGAGAGAACAAACTCCCATATTGTCAACAACTTATAAAAAACTCCTAGACTACAACTAATAAATGAAATGCATTTACCTAAGTAAGCTTAAGTAAATAGAATAAATAATTAGTAAATTAATTATTTACTCTAACACCCCCCCTTGAGTGCAACTTAGGGAAATGCCTTAAGCTCACAAAACTAAGATGAAAATGCAAAATGGGTCTCGATAATGAGGCCATGTTAGGTACCCATGTACAATGCAAAAAAATGCAACCTCTGAAAGTGGGAAAAGAGAGAAAACCACATGGGAAAAACCCTCCCCCAAAAAGAGGTAAGAACTTAGTGAAGAACTAAAGAAGTCTCCAACTAGGGAAATGTCCCCTAAAATAGGAAAAAGGAGTGATCATGAAGAGCATCACTAAAGCATGAAGAAGCTGCAAAATCTGCCATCAAAAAGAAAACTGCTGACCTAAAGAACCTCCATGGAAGAAGAAGGCATGAATTGAGCATGTCTATATGGTAGATGATCCATCTCACCGAAATGCATAGGTAGCCAACCACTACAATCACCTTGTATATAGGATCAACTAGTGAATACATAGGTCACACTAATGAACCATCAAACCACAGATGCACTAGAACAACAACATAACCCCCCTTATTGTAGATGGGGTGAGATGACAAGCAACTGAGAAGGTGGGGCAAAAATCTCCTGTAGACGAACCAAGAATGATGAGAGAGGAAGAGGTACAAACACCTATAAAGACACAGTCATGATGATGCTACATAGGGCTAATGTTGTGGAAGGGACACTCTCTTGACAAAGGGAGAATGCCTAAAATAGAAAACAACTATCCCCCCATAATGCTTTATAAAAATAGTACATGTACAACTTACTCAAAACAATGTTCATGACCCCCGAAATGTAAGAGTGTCACTTTATCTTAGTGCGATACATAAAAGTGCTTCAAAATGATAGCTACAATGATCAAAACTAAAAAAAAGCTATAACAAAACAAAGTACAATCTAAAAAAAGGAAACCATGCCAAAAAAATGATCCTTGAGCCTAAAACACTCAAGATATCTACCATATAGCAAAAATGCTAAAAATATGATAGAAAGAGCATGAGCCAAAATCTAAGGAAAATGACTACATTTTTGAAAAGGTGACAAAACGAGCTTTCCAAAAATATAAAGTTTTCAAAAAACTAACATGGGATGCAAAAGATATGCATGCCAGAGTCAAAAATAGGACTTCAAACTTTGACTTTAAAAATGGGCAATAAAAAGCATCAAAACCTTAAAAATACCTACACTAATGTCTTCATCTTGGAACCAGCTTTTTGTTGCTTCTTTCAAATTAGAAAAATACCTCTATATGCTCAAGGTATGGCTAAAAAACCACAAGTAGGTCAAAAAGGACCTAGGAGATGTGCAACCAAGGATGATGTAATGCTAACATCATGCTCATGTCAGAAATTTTTGGGATTAAAATTGACGGCCTAAGGCCTGTCAGGACAATGGCTTCTGGTCCTGACACATCTAGTGATGTGTACAGGGGCAGTGCAGAGGTCATGGATGAGTGTCAACCACTTATAGAGTGATGACAAATGGTGGAGAAGTGTTGCATGAGTGAAGGCTGTAGGATCTAGCACTGAGGACTAGCTGAGCGGTGCAAAGGGTGGTGTCAGGGTGGTGTGCCGACAAAGGCCGAGCCATAGTGTTGCCATGGTGGCGTAGCTAGCTTCGATCGCTACAGGCTGGGTGTTGGCGAGACCATGGTGGCATGGTGGTGGCCACTAGGTAGCGTGGTAGTGGTCACTCAATGATGCTACTTTTTTTTTAAATTGCAATAAATGCCCCAAAATCATCCATATGGCCTCCCAAACTAAAAAAAATTTACCTCCCAGAGCCTTGTCTCCAAATTTGACAAATTTTATATCGATCCAGCTGAAAAGCACCTTTTGAATCCAATGGAAGTGTCTATTTGGGCCCAATGTGCTTCAAAAAAAATTTGATCCCCTGATTTGAAGAAAAAATGCACAAACAAACTAGGGTTTGTGACTCCAAATCATGGCTTCAAAAATTCTTCAATGAAGCAGCAATAGAGAGGATCTGATACCATGTTGGAGTTGATGAAATCCAACTCCAAAGATGCCCAAGATCACCTGCATGCAAAAACCTATCAAAGGAAAGCCAATGAAGGAAGAGCGTAGAGTAGGGAAAAAACACTAAATGGACATGAGAGACAACAAGTATGCAAACACAAGAAAATATGTATTTACAATATGCAAGAGATGTGGTTATTGTGTAAATACAATGAGGGAGCCGGAATATAAAGAGCTCCAATAATCTCCTAGAACAAGCTAGAAGACACTAAGAGATAAGTGTGACAACTAAGCATACATCTACATGAGGTGGAAAGTCCTCGAACAAGATGAGAGGATAAGTATGACTTAAGAGAGAACAAACTCCCATATTGTCAACAACTTATAACAAACTCCTAGACTACAACTAATAAATGAAATGAATTTTCCTAAGTAAGCTTAAGTAAATAGAATAAATAATTAGTAAATTAATTATTTACTCTAATAATGAGTAGTAGTTTTAGTCATATAGTGACCACCACATACACCTTCATGCATATCTTTCAAAATTCTTTTAGACTCAATTTCATCCACACATTTTAAGAGGACTCCTTCCATGCTTCTCCACCACAACTATCCTTGGACTATAACATATCTTATAGCATGCAACTTAAGGGATCTCTTTTGATTATCAGTTAACTCTAATGGAGATTTCATAGTTTGCAAATAATAGATTACATCCTTGTACCAATCAGAGGTGTCCATATCATAGAGGTCTTCTCTACAATTATCATCCAATTGATTAATTTGGTTTGCCTCTAGATTTGCTTCTATCATCAACTTGGGAAAACCTTGACCTCTGACCAATTTAGTAATCTGGATGTCAATATTGAATTCTTATATTCTATTGATCCACCTACACCTCCTACCAAATACCTCTTGTTGTGAGAAAATGTCTTTCATAGTAGTAGTAGGGACAAAAGCAATAATTGTAGCTGCCATCAATTAACACTTGAAAGCTTTCACCCCTTTTACCAGTGCATATGCTTATTTTTCATTGATGTCATACTTAAGCTCTACTGCTTGCAAAGACTTGCTGAAAAATGCAATAGGTTGCCCATAACCTTCTTCATTTTTCTATTATAGTACTATAGCAATAGTGTGAAATGAGGCAAAAGAAAATATATGCATTGGTTTGTCATAATATGGAGCTCTGAGAATAGGGGCATCTTTAATAGCTTGCTTAATTTTTTGAAATGTAAAACTAGGTTCACCATCCCATTTTATCTCAGATCCTTTCTTCATCATTCTTGATATAGGCCTACTAATCTCTACAAAGTTAGTCAAAAACCTTATGAGAAAATT
Source organism: Cupressus sempervirens (assembly GCA_028749045.1). NCBI lineage: Eukaryota > Viridiplantae > Streptophyta > Pinopsida > Cupressales > Cupressaceae > Cupressus > Cupressus sempervirens. The sequence continues at coordinate 34,464,257 of CM053787.1, forward strand.
AATTTTCCCAAAAAATGATTGAATTCCTTTAACACTTTTAGGCTTCTAAATCTTGTCTATTGCCTCTACCCTTTCAAGATCAATCCTTACTCCATGCTTTCCAACTAAATGTCCTAACAACATTCCTTTAGTGACACCAAACTAACATTTTATGGGATTTAAAGAGACACCATACTTGAGGGCTCTAATAAACACCTTTCTAAATGCATGCAATGATCATTTTCATCCTTAGAATAAGCAATTAAATAATCTTGATATACAGCCAAGAATTTATTAATGATATCAGAAAAAGCCAAATCCATTGCTCGTTGAAAAGTTTCCCTAGCAGTGGTAAGCCCAAATGGCATTTTGACATAAACATAAGTACCCCATGGAGTAGTGAAAGTAGTTTTAAACTGTTCTAATTCTTTAACAACCACTTAATTGTAACCTAAAAATCCATCCATCATTGACATAAGCTCTAAACCAGTGACCCTTTGCAACATGGCTTCCATGTTTGGCAATCCATAATTATCTTTTAAGGAATATATATTGAGATTCCTGAAGTCAAAACATAACCTTATATCTCCATTTTTCTTTCTTACTAGTACTAGATTGGATATCCAAGAAGAATGTCTAATAGGCTTTATAATCCCTGCATCTCTTAGCTTGACCAATTCCTCTTGCATTTTAGGGGCCAGAGTTGGATTTATTAGTCTCTATTTCTACCTAAAGGGTTTAGCATCTAGTTTTAATGGAATCTCATGATGAAAAATATATTCTCTATAGGCCTTTAAGTCATCATATGACCATGCAAACACATGTCTATACTTTCTTAATAAACCTATCAAGCCCTGTCTTATCTTAGGAGACAATTTCTTCCCAATATACACCTTCTTAGGGGTTTCTTCAGTTCCCAAATTTATCTCCTCTAGATCCTTAGCATTGTATTCACTAGTATCCATTTGAGATCTATCATGATTATCAAAAATAGTTTCTAGGACAACCAAACCTTTTGGTATCTTGTTTTTTTTCAATTGCACAACTTCTTATCCAAAGATAGTATCCTTCCCATCTATGTTTTCTACATATGTTGCACAATCAATTTCTTGCCCTGACAACATATACTCACAATTCAAAAACCTCAAAATATCTTTGTCATCCTAAAATACTTGTCAATTTTGGACATTGTTAGGAATAGAGGGTCTAGCTTGGATTTCCACTTTAGATATACCGGCAAATGTAATATCATCAGGCTTTATTTCCACATTTGCTAACAAATCTACCATCTTGTTGTTATTCCTATCCTTCCAAGCTATTCCAAATGCGTCAAAATATTCAATCATATCCCATACTACATTTTTTTTTTTTTTTTTTATCTTTTTTTTTTTATACATAAACATTTCTCACTTGGGATACAACCAATTCAGAATCTCCTATAACATGTAAACACTTTATCCCATGCTTGTGAGCTAATCTAAGTCCTAATAATAGAGCCCCATATTCTTCTATATTATTAGTACAAGGGAAACTCAATGTAAAAGAGAACTTATATGTTATTCCTGCAAGAGAAATCAATAAGATACTTGCACTAGATCCTTCTTTGCAATAGGCACCATCGAAGAGCATAGTCCATAAATCACCCTTATCTATTTTTTTATCAACTTCTACTTCCATCTATGATTTATTTTTATCTTTCCTCAAGGTTAGGACCTTAGCTTAGAATGCATTTACATCTGTGTCCACAAAATTTTTCATATTATCTTCTACATCTTCCTCTATCATGTATAAACTTTTAGGCTCCCTATTGACTTTTATCAAATTCTCCTCAATATTAAAAGTAGCAAATGAAAAATCACATTGTAGACTCCCACCCATAGCAACACTCCATTTTCTTGATAATAACATGCCATACTAAGGTGGAATGTCAACAACCAATACACTCATAATAAGTTCTTTGTCAGGGTAGGCTATTAATCTATATGGCAAAGAGTTTATAGTGCCTATGACTGTCACTTCTCTTTTATCCATAGCACAACATCTTCCTTGAGTTGTATCCACTTTTAAGCCTAATTCCTTCATTATTTCAGAAGTCGTCATAATGTTGGAAGCACCAGAATCAATCATGCAATTTTTTAATGTTTTACCATTTACTAAAATGCTCAAGAAAAATGGTTCAACATTTCCCAAACACTGATTTACAGAATTATCCAAAAACATTTGAGGAATTTGAGAAATAACTCCTTCAGCTTCATTGTCATTTACTTCTCCTTTAGTGCTTTCTTTGGGACTATGATTTTCATTACAATCCTGACTTACCCTTACATCAATATTTCCCAACCATGCTATAGCTTTATTTTAGTGTTCAAGAATTCTTAGCAATTCAGAAAGAAGAACCTTAATAGTAATTTGAGACAAAACAACAAGCATATCTATGGAAGAACCAAGAGGATCATCATTAGTCACATTCCTTTTCTCATCTTGTTTATCCAAAATGTTTAGAGCATTTTGATGATTCTTATCATGTTTTGTGATGATCTTTGATACCTTCTCTTCTATTTTTCTAGGGACATTATTTGAAAACTCCATATCTTTAGGATTTCCTCCTTTCTTTTGTTCCCATCTTCTATTAGTAATTTTAACCTTCACGGTAGGAGATTATTTAGGTTTCACAATTTCCCCCTTCTTAGGATTAGCCCCTTTTATGAAGATACTAGCTACCTTGTTACTTTCATCTCTCTAAGTCATGTTTCTAGTCTAAACCTATGCTATCATATTAGCAGTAGTTTGATTAATCTCTTCCCTAGAAGGTTTTCTTAGTGTTACTTCTTCCTTGGCATTTACCATATTACACACATTGTCCTCCACATCACTTTCATCAGAAAATACTTGTTGTTGTATGACATTCTGAAACTATCTTTGTTCATATACATCTCTATCATAATCTTCACAGTCAGAATAATGTGATTCAAACATATTGCATCCTACATCATCATTATTTTCTTCTTGCTCATGGCACTTTTCTACTATAGTTTGATTTCCTAGGAATGACAATACTACTGCACAATATTTAGGGGAATGGGGTAATTGACATGCAAAACACCATGTAGGTTCAGCAACAAACTCAGGATCATCTACCAAATTTACAGAATTTTTTGACAAAGGATCAGGGGTCACCTTGTTGTTGTTGTTCTTGGGAGGAGGGATACTAGGCTGACCATCCTTCTAAGTAGTGTTATAGGGGAAATTTTGTATCCTTTTTTGTCTATTGAAATTTGATTGATAGGGGGCCCTATTATCAATGGGGTTCCTATCATTCTTCATCTGAGGAAGGTTCAGACCTTTTATAGCATTTAGAATTTGACTCATTTCACTAGGCTCTTGCTTTTTTCCTCCTATTGCTTTATTTTCTTCCTTTCTATTTACCTTATTCCTAAATAACCTAGGATAATCTCTTTTTCTTTCTAATCTCCCTAAAATCCTCAAATTATTTTATATATTAATCATAACTCCACCCAAATCCACACTTAATGCTCCTCCATCAAACTCCCAAGGTAAATAGAAAAGTATGTCCCATACTTTGATGTCCAAAGAAAGATCTGCAACCAACTCTATCTTTACCAAAGGCTTCCACTTCATCAAAGTCAATAGGAAAAATCTAAAAATTCACCATCTATGCTTCATCCATTGAAACATCAAAATTAAATACATATCAGCAACATAATCATGCTCACACCAAGGAACAAACTAAACATAATGCTTCATCAGTAAATCGTCATCTACATCAGCAACTAGTGAATCCACAGTTGTAGTAGCAAGCTTCACATTAGTAGAAATATGTAGATCTCCATAAGCACATACCAAACTCAAAACACCAGCAACCTCATCACTCACAACAAGATTCTCTATAACACACAAATAATCACCAATAGTAACTAGATCATCCATGACCAAGTGTTCTACAATTTCCAAGTTAGACTCAACCAACTAATCACAAAAATCAACCTTTCTCTCAACATTAGCAAGGTTAGGAATATCCTCAGAAATAACCTCTAGTTGTCATGTAGGTTTTGTATCAAAATCCACAAACTAATCAACAAAACCAACCTATTCCACCTTGACCTTGTCATTCCATCTTCTCTCATGAACAAGTCCTCTAACTGGCTAGACAACTCTCTTCCAGATTGCTAGAGTTCAACTCCACAAACATCTACAAAGTGTCTTCTTCATCCTATCCTTATCTCAATCATTCAAACTAGTTTCAAACTGAGCAACCTCTTCCTTAGCTCGATTAGCTAAACTAGCTTCAACTTGAGCAGACATCTCAGAAAACCTCCTCTCCAACACAACATGGAGTATCCTCTCATAACCATCTTTCAAAATATTCACAAATCATCTGGAACAAATCCTTATCATGCTCCTTATGACAACCTCAAATTATTTGTAAGTTAGATCGTAACCTTCCACCTCATATGAATAATTAGGAACCACATCACAAGTCTAGGACCATAGATCTATAATCCACAAACTCTCTACAATCATGCCTCAACAAGATTAGTCCTCCATATTTTCATCCACCGATCCATCTCTAAACCCTCTACAATTGCAAGTCAAAACCACAATCCTCCACCTTGCAACTAGGAGATCTACGACTCCAGAAAGAAAATCCACCAATAGATCCTACTTCTCCAACCCAAGTCTTGGTGCAAACTACCACAACATTGGCAATCTGTCTACACACTCAGGAACAACATTTTCTCTAATACCATATAATGTTGTGTAGGGTAGGAGAATCCCCAAAGGAGATTTCCTAGACCCCAACTATATAATCACATAGCAAAAGATACAACAAGAAGCAACAATGCAAGATCTTATACCAAATTACAATAATTTGTTTATAAAATATAACTAATTACATGCAATATACCTAGCTGTAAGGCCTTTCAAGTTAGGACCAAATACAAACAACAATTACAAAATTAATTCTACAAGATCCCTTAAGATCCAACTTACAAAAACCAATCTCAGCTAGCCCGACTCTATAACATAATAACTATTTGGAAGAAACCACCAAGGAAATATAAACTTATGCTCGCAAGCCCACCAAGAAATCTCCCTATTTTCCATCCATAGCTCTAGCTCTATTTTAACTTATCCAAGATCTAAGTGTAAACTACCTCACATTTAGTGCTTTTTCCACACACTCACAACTCCATCATAATCCTATTGTAAATTGTCTCACATTCGACGCTCTATCCACAAACTCAAGAAAAATTTGCTCCTCTCCACCTCTTCTTCTCTAAGATGGATGAATCATCCCACCACAAATGACTTAAGACTTCACCAAAACCCATACTTATACCAATCTAAGCCACAAGTCAGCCCAAAATGCTAAAACTAACATTCAATACTTGAAGAGCCACAAGTCGGCCTCTAACAAAAATTAATTGTCCAAAAATTAATACCCAAGAAAAATCATGATATCTCCTAGATTCAATTGAATTATAACTTTCACTTTGAACTAAGGAAAAAATAATAGGTCCTCTACAACACCTTAAGTGCACAAAGGCTTATTTAGCAAGGATAAGTGTGCATCCATCCTCAAATTCAAGCACAGAAAACTGTCATACAAACTACTAGAAATTGATACTCTAGGAGAATTTCCATATCTCCCAAATTATAAAGAATTAGAACTTTATCCTTTACCAAAATATAGTACTCTATGCCCTCTTAAATATTTTAAAATTGAATCCTCTCATTCATTGTGAAAAATTAGTTACATGCCCTACAACAAGCACCTAGAAACTAGAAAACATAGTTGTAGCAGAAAGGTACAAATAGCTCAAACTTCAACTCAATCCATCCAATCTCTATGATATCATGAGGAAAGGTTCCCCAATGTGTTTCCAACACATCCCTAACCATGAAAAGCATAACTCCACCAAAATCCAAGCTTAATGCTCCCACAAAAATCACTACAAGTTCAATATAAATTGAATTACTTGGTTGACTTTGTATAGCTCGGCCAACACTAGATTCACATCACTAAAGCTATGAACTTGGTAAATACCAGAGAACTTGGTTTGCATTGAGAGACTAAGTAAAAACTATGAAACCTAGTTTACATTGATAATCACCAACATGGTAGATACTACTCAATGCAAACTGAATATTGTTCCTAGAACTTGGTAGCAATTGTAGAATTTGATAGAACCTAAATTACTTGGTTAACACTATAAACTATAAGATAAACTTGGTAGATGATAACTATCTAATTAAGTGTGTGTGTCACTATTAAACAAACTTGATTGTAATTTCAACATTGTCTTGGGCAATTTAGTGTGATAACAACAACTCTATCCTATAGATAATTATAAGGAAGCCTCCCATATGGGTTTTCATATTCTAATTGTGTAGTTCCATACTTGTAGATAAAATAAGAAGCCCATATCTTATTCTCCTAATTCATTGTTGTTTCTGTATTTCTATTAAATTTTTTTTGTATTAAGGGGAGTATTCTTCATCAAGTCGTACATTAGAGTGGTAGTTCCTAAGTGTGTAAACATATTACTAACTATGAGGAAGTTTTCACTAGGACCATGTATGGGCTAAGCATGTAGAAAAATCATTGATTCTAAGGTAGTTTGCACTAGGGCTTCAATGGAAGCACAAAAATTCCTCCACTAAGAAAGCATGATGTTAGAGGTGTTACACCAAAGGGTTTTAGATCCCTCTAGAGACAAATGCAAGCATTGCAATAAAAATTCATAGAGAGATGAATCTTGCCATAAGATATGAGAATGAGGGTGAAAGAGAAGAAGGCCACATTGATCAAGAAGAAGAGGAAATTTTGAACCCGAAAGAAGAAAATCTTTTTAGAGCCATTTTCAAGTTTGGAAAAAGACCTAAGTTTGAGGTCCCCATAGCCTTGGAAAATATTAATTTGATGGAATTGATTGATTATATCAATTAATTAGAAAAATACCTTAACAATAAAGATATTAAAAACCTAGATAGAGTCAAATTTTCCAAGGCAAAATTGAAGGGTGTTGGTGTAAACAAGAATTTACTATTTACACTTAAGTTTACTTAGGTTAATGCATTATTTTATTATTTATTTAGATGAGACAATTAGGAGCTTGTGCACTCTCATGAGTTGTCATGTTGAAAACATAGAAGTATGCAACTCTAATTCAGCACATGGTGTCTACAACACTAGAGTTTGCATCATTCACTGAGTTGTCATGTAGACAACATAGTTATTTGCACTCCCTTTTTAGCACATGTTGTTTACAACATAAATTTTTGTGCTACACCATTGTAGGCTTATCCTCTCTATGCTTAATAGAGGATAACTCATATCTTGTGGACATGTGTCTGGTTGTATGACTTATCATGTTGCTAACTTCTATGCATTCTAGAAGCTCTCTAGAAGCCTTTATATATAGGCACTCCTAGTGTACTTTCATATGGCATATTGAATGAATATATTGTCATTATGATCATACGCTCTCTTTGGTCTACTGTTGTGCTTGTGTTTGAGTTCCTTGGTCTTGAATGAATTCTACCCTAAGGAAACTCTTACATGGTATCAGAGTTTGGGGAGATTCTCTACACATAGTCATTCAAGACCATAGTTGCTTTAGCACCTCGACTCAAATTTGGAGTATCTATAGAAATTGGGAGCATCTAGAGTCAAATCTGACCTTGCCATTACATCTAAAATGTTAATTTAGTGAAAATCAACTATAAATTTTCCTATGTTGGGCTAAATTTCATTGTGAGGAAAAAAAATTTGCAAATTGGCACCCGAGGGCACCAATTTCCAAACTAGGTATGATCTAATTTGATTTGAAAATTTATTTTAATCTAAAAATAATTTTCTCTCTGCAATTTATTTTTCAATTTGGGTATTTTCAATTTTTTTTGCCCAGTCGAGCTAGCAGAGGAAAAAAAATGTGTGCAAAACTAGGCAGTGACACCCTAGCCCTATAGAGAATATTGTTTTAGAATATTCTATTTGATGGGCTTCATATCCAAATTTGGCTTCAGCAAATTTGGCTATATCACATAACCTAATCCGGCTATATCACATAACCCATGGCTAAGTGACATCCTCTTTACAAATTTTGACTAGCATACAACACCGGTGCTCGGCTAGCCCTTCAATCTCTAGCAGGCTTTGTTGTTTGTGTTTTGTACATTGAGTGTTTTAAATATTGCATAAACTTTCTACCCATGAATGTGGGATTAGACATTCAAACTCTGATGCTTGTAAAGTAGGAATTTAGAACCGGTGAATAAAATCTAGCAATCGCATTCAATATTTTAGGCACGTAGACCCTGTAGTCTTCATGCCATGTGGCACCATCTCATTTGTCTTCTTGACAATCTGGCCATGTCTTCATGGAGCTTCACACCATGTAGATAGTACATTTTTTAGTGAGGACAACTCAGTGCCTAGTCTATAGTGGTCCACATGGAGATCCACCTCATAGACCAATTGTACATTGAATCAGCTATACAATCAGCCATTTGTACCTACGAGTCACAATTACACATTAACAAACTATACAGTAGAATTAGCCACTCTGTATGCCTATGTGAGCAAGACATGTCATCCCAATCCATACAATTCTATACTACTGACATCATGCTAACATCATCACAGGGGTGGAAATTGTTGACATCATCAAATCCATAAGCCTAAATTTGACAGTCATGTGACTATCATTCTAGGGAAAATTAAAACTACTACGATGGTCGTATGACCATCAAATTTAACCCCATGTTTTTCTGATGCAACCCCTCTCTAGATTGATTTTTGATTTTGTAGACCAACTTTGGGAGGCCATATCCCAGTCATCTAGACTCCAAATCAAGTGCAATTTTTTTGAAATTAGGTAGAATTTCCTAAACTTTTTAGTGGTGCAGCTCTTTTCTAGTTTTAGTTTTCTTTGTATTACTTCAAATTGTTGTATATTTTAAAGTTCCAAATTTCTAATCTTTCAAGAGGTTGTAACAAGCAAAATTAGAAGTCCATGAAGGCCAAAATTGGAAAGTGGCCATTATAATCACACTACTTATAAAGTGCCAAAAGCATCTATTTTGGGGGGGTTTCTTGATTTAGTGAAAAGGTGGGGGTGTTCTTGGTGTTGTGTTCCTTCTTTTCTACATCATGGGAAATGTTAAGTTTCCAAAGTTAAGTCCACATAACTATGCTACATGGTCCATCAAAATGTGGTATTATTTAATGCAAAATGAAGTTTCTCAATATGTAGATGGTACCCTTCCTAAACTAGCAAGTGATATTTAAGCTTGGGCGGTAATGGCTAGGAAAGCCCTAGGTGATATATGTTTAGGGGTTGATGACAAGATCATGTATCAAATTAAGAAGTGTTCTACATCCAAGGAAGGTTGGGATACTCTTGAAAATCTATATGGTAAAGTGTTTGAAGAGGATGCTTTCAAAATTAAAGATGACCTTATCTCCTTAGATCCTAAGTCATTTGACTCTATACAGGATTTCATCATTAAGGTGAATGAACTAAAGACAAAGCTTACTAATTATGAGAATCATATCAAAGATGATAGATTGATCTATCTCATACATAATAGGCTGCCATTGGAGTATTCTACATTTGTTTCTTCTTATAACACCTCAAAGACTGCATTAGGGTATGCTTATAAGAAAGTCTCTTTTGATGAATATGTTGATCTATTGGATACAAAAGAAAAGAAGTTGAAATCAATGAGGATTCTCAATTCACCTAAGTCTAAAGCATTGGTGGCCAATAATGAGGGTTCTCAAAATTTAGCTAGTCAATCTTGAAATAAAGGAAAGGATAAGAATAAGAAGTGGAAGAAAAAATCAAAGGATATAGAAAAGATAACACCACAATCCAATCAAGAAGGAAAGTCTTCCTCAAATTCCAACAAGAAGGGGGACAACAATAAGCACAAGAAAAAGTGTGCCTATTGCAAGAAAATGGGTCATGAAGAACATGAGTGTTATCATAAGAAGATTGATGAGTTGACCTCTATCATGAAGAAACATAATGTTCCACTACCCAATGATTACAAGGATAGAGTATCTTCTTCAAATTTAAAGGGCAAAGGGCAATTACTCATGGCAAATACAAATTCTTCAATGGAATGATTCTTGACTCAAGTGCCTCATAACATATTAGTTCTTCAAAGGAGGATTTTTCTTCATTGAAGCAATCAAAGGTACCACACATCTTTGTTGGAGATGATATTAAAATGGAAGTTGAAGGGAAAGGAAATATGGAGATGGAAAATGGAGAGTTTCAAGATGTTCTCTATGTTCCAAACCTAAGTTCTAATCTCCTCTCAATCTACCAAATCACTCACCTAGGAGATGGACATAGAGTTGAGTTCCTTCTTGACTCAGTACAGGTGCATAGTCTAAAAGATGATTTACTAATTGTAGTGGGGAAAGTAAATCATGATAAAAGGTTGTACTCTTTCTCCCATTTTGTGCCCAAGTCTCCTTTACAAGCCTTGTTAATACAATCAAATTCAACAATCAAATTATGGCATGAGTGGTATGGACATCTTTCCTTCTGCTATGTTCAACAACTTTGCACATATAGAATGGTCAAAGGTCTACCCCAAATCAACTTTTCTCATAGTGAATGTTCAAAAAATTTAGTGGATATACATCTAGAGGAGAAGTTACATAAAGGGAAGTCTTCAAGAGTTCTATAGATGGTTCACATGGTATTAGCAGGTCCTTTTGCTATGACATCATTCAATCAAGGTCACTACATACTTACCTTCATTGATGACCTTTCAAGATACACTTGGGTCTACTTTCTTCATCATAAGAATGAAGTGTTGGAAAAATTTCTAGCCTTCAAGACTCATGTGAATAGAAATTGAGAAAAGCCATCAAAGTTCTAAGGATGGACAATGAAATTAGATATGTGAACAAAAGACTTAAAGACTTTTGAAAACTTGAGGGAATTGATCTTCAAAATCTACCAGCATTCAGTTTTCATAAGATAGATGTTGCAGCATTGATGATCTAAACTCTTAAGTCTATGGAAAGTTACATTATACAAGCCAAGTCTCTAGATCCATCATTAGAAGTCAAAGCAATCACTAGTGCCACTCACATTCTTAATTAGTCCCCTCATCCAACCTTAGATGGCAAGACTCCTTTTGAGGCATGGTGTGGCAAAAAACCAAATGTGACATAGTTTAGAGTCTTCAATTGTCTTGCATGGGCAAACAAATCTTCCAAAGGATGCAAGGCACATTCACCTTAGCCTTTTATTTTCATTAGTTGCAAAGATTGTCTAAAGGCATACAAACTATTGGATCTAGAGACATGTCAAATTTTTGTGGAGAAGGATGTACACTTTGAGGAAAGTTCACCAAGCTTTTCTTTTAATCCTCTCCACACATCATATCATGTGGAAACTGATAGTGACACTAGCAATAGTGCTTCAATAGATTCAAACACATGGGGTTCTATCAATAGTTGTAGTAACAGGTCACTATATCAGTCCAGTCCACATGCATATATCACCACAGTGATAGGTCCACAATAGTAGGTTACATCCATTCTTCTAGGTCCACATTAGTGAAAAATTTGGGGGATAGTATTGATGATCTACCTCTTCTTCTTGATGTAGTAACACCTCCTTTAGTTTTCACGAGGGCTCCATCTGACCCTCTTGTTCATTCTCTACATGATCAATCATTACAAGTTGAAGTGATTGTGGATACTTATGATTAGTAGTTGTAGAGGGGTTCTTCATTAGCTAAGGAGACAAACAATTCTTTGAGACTAGTTCTTTATCTAGTTGAGCAGGTTTCAGAGCCATTACTTACCTATGGGATTCTTTCCACACACAATAGAAGCATCTGATTTGTATCCTTGGCCTTGTTTCTTCCTAAGAGAAGGAACACCATTTTGTAGTCCTAGATTAGCTTCTTCATTGGAGTAGTCACTATAAGGCATTCTTCTTTGGGGGGGGAGCCTATCTTGTCTCTCTTCATCTTCTCATTTTTCTCTTATGTATATACTGGATGTATGTCTTAATGGCGGTTCTTGATTACTCCATTCATCCATACATTGTATGTGTTTTTCATCTCTCTTTTTGGGGGAGGGTTTTTCCCATGATGTTTTTTCATCTTTCTCTTATTTATGAGAGATTTCATTTCATTATGTACATGGGCACCTAACATGGTCTAGTAGTCGGGACCCATCATGCATTGCATACTAGATTTTGTAAGCTTAAGGGCATTCCCCTAACTTGCAATTAAGAGGGGGTGTTGGTGTAAATAAGTATTTACTATTTACACTTACTTAAGTTTACTTAGGTTAATGCATTATTTTATTATATTACATAATTTTTTTACTTTTTTAGGTGAGACACTTAGGATTTTACATACTCTCATGAATTGTCATGTTGAAAACACAAAAGTATGCAACTCTAATTCAGCACATGGTGTCTACAACACTGGAGTTTGCATCATTCACTGAGTTGTCATGTATACAACACAATTATTTTGCACTCCCTTTTTAGCACATGTTGTCTACAACATAAATTTGTGTGCTACACCAGTATAGGCTTATCCTCTCATCATCACATTTATACTCTATTGTCTGGGGGTAGGATGATCACAAGGTCATGCTCAATGAATAGTGCCTAGTAAAGTTCAAGATTTGAAATTACCAAGATGAGTTTATTAGAAATATTGTACCTATGAACATACATCAATTATTTTTGGTAAGTTCATGGCAGTTTGATAGGCATGTTGTACATGATGGTCATGCAAATACCTACACTCTGGAAAAGGATGGGTGAAACATAAGATAAAGCCATTGAAGAATAAAGAAGAAAATGTATGTAGTGCTCCTAGAGTGTGTTTTGTTGATGGAAAGGAATTCCTATAGGATATGAGGCATGAGAATATATGTTTTGATATAATTCCAAAAAATTATAAGAAGTAGAAAGGTGTCTATAGAAGTTGCATATTTGTTGGAATAATTTCTAGAAATTGTATCTGATAATGTGCTTAATGGGTTACCACCATCAAGGAAGATCACTTAGTAGATGGAATTGATTCCAAGAGCCAATTTTCCAAACAAAGATAAGAATAGAATAAAACTTGTAGAAAGTGAAGAGTTAAATAGACAAGTGCATTAGTTATTGCAGAAGGGGATGATTCATGAGAGTTTGAATCCATGTGTTGTATCAACTATATTAGCACCAAAGAACAATGGAGGATATGCACAAGTTCTTTATTTAGTGAAGCTTGGAAAACTTGTACATAACCTATTATACTTGAAAAGATGAAGCACTTGGATTTTATTAATCAAGATGGTATGTTGTTCAAAGGAAGTTGCATGTATATTCCTAGAAGTTCTATAAGGGAGAACCTCATCAAGGAGAAGCATAGTGGAGGTTTGGCTGGACATTTTGGTATAGATAATACCATTTATTTGGTTGCTAAGAATTATTACTAGCCATAGTTGCAGAAAGATAATAATTTTTTTTTAAAGAGCTATAGAGTATGTCAAACAATGAAAGGGGTAAAGAAAAATATGGGGCTATATTATCCATTACCCATACCAAAAAAACCATGGGAATGTGTTAGCATGGATTTCCTTCTTGATTTTTCAAGGACTAAGCAAGCGAATGATCTAATTTTTGTGGTGGTTGATAGGTTCTCAAAAATGCCACATTTCATTTCCTACAAGAAGACTAGTAATGTTGTTCATGTGGTAGAGTTATTTTTTAGAGAAGTTGTGAGACCAAATGGTTTGTCAAATACCATAGTTTCAGATTGAGATAACAAGTTTATTCGATATTTCTAGTAAACATAATAAAAGAAATTGAAGACAAGTTGGAAGTTCAATTTATCACTTCATCTGTAGACTAATGAACAAATAGAAGTTGTGAATCAAAGTTTGGGGAACTTACTAAGAATTTGGTTGGATATAAGTCAAAAGGATGGGATCTAATTTTACCATAGGTAGAATTTTCATACAATAATTCTATCAAAAAGGGTATTGGTAAATCATCATTCCAAATTGTATATGGGAGTGGACTCGAAAATTCTTTTGAATGAAGGTAGTTGGATAAAGGAGAGATAAGTAGTGCTAAAGTGGAGGATTTTACACAATATGTGGACAAAATTTATGAGGAGGTGAGGAAGCACATTGCAAGGATGAATACATAGCACAAGGATAAACAAGATGAAAAAATGAGGTATAAGGAATTTCACATTTGAAATGAAGTCATGGTTCATTTGAGGAAGAAGAGATTTCTAGTGGGTACATATAATAAGCTGAAAATGAAGAAGTTTGGACCATGCAAGGTACTCAAAAGGAATGATTTTGGAAATGCCTATGAAGCCTCTTGAATTGGATATTTCATCAATTTTTAACATTTTAGATCTAATAGATTATTTTGATGGCAATATTAGAGATGGTTTTTCCAATGTCCAATTGAGTATTCTAGCAACTACATCAGCTACAAAGGAGATTGAGGAGATATTGCATAGTCATGTTGGAAGTGTATCTAGTCAAATGGAAAGGGAGACTTGTGGAAGATTTATCATGGTTGGTAAGGGAAGAAGTTGGCCATCTTGGTTTTCCTCTAACTACCTAAGACATGACAAGGTCACTTCTCAAACTACCCCTAGTGTCTAATGTAGGAGCAGCCTAGGTGTAAGGGAAATCTTGCATCACCAAAAAAATTCTATTTCAATTTTGTGTTTTCAATAAGGGTAATTCTTTTATAGAGTTTCTATTTCTAGAAGCTTTCTAATTTTAGTAAGTTAATTTTATGTGTTTCGATTATTATAATCTCATATGTCAAGGTTCATCTTAGATATATTAGCCTTTCAGATTAGTTTTATTGCCATATCATATGTACTAGAGTAGTTATTGCATATTTTTGGTATAAATTTTGGCTACACAAACTTTTGGCTCAACAATAAAGGCCTAAATGTCTTCAAAACTAGGAAAAACCTTGACTAATGAAAACTTGCATAATTACCCATTGTAGATCTTTAGCCACCATTTTGGAAAAGGGGTTATAATACCCCATCAGGTCAATAGTTTTTTAGTCATGGTCTCTATAAGTGGGAATCTAAAAATTTAATTTGTAAATTATTTTAAGATGATTCTATTGGAATTTTTTTCAGCACTCCCCTTGGGATTGACAAGGACTAAATTACCTCTTATGTACTACAAGTTGAGTGGTTGTATCAGGCATTGAGAGATCAGTCTTTTGGTGCAATGACAACTCCACTCTAACAAGTGGTATCAGAGCTTGGTCACAAGTTTGAATCCTTAGACCCTCAGCTAATGCTGAGGGGGAGATTGTTAGAAATTTGTTTAATTCTCCCCTTGGGATTCATGACAAGGGTTTAACCACCTCTTGTGTACTATAAGTTGAGTGGTTGTATCAAGCATTGATAGATTAGTCTTTTGGTGTAATGGAAACCCCACTCTAATAGATTCTATGTAGTAAAATGCAATAAAATAATATAATATGAGGTTAGTTGGCCTCAAGTGTTAGGGATTAGTGTCTAAAACCTTCCCAAGAGGGGAAAAATGCCTATATAAAGAAGGTCCATAGGTTGTCTTTGGTAGTTTTGGGTGAAAATCATTTCTTTGTCTAGCAAATTATTGTAAGGAAGGTGTCCACATCGATTTTCATATTGTAATTCTAATTTTTTTAATTCAACACTTGTCGAGATAATAAGAAACCCATATTTCGTTCTACCAATTCAATTTTTTATTTTTTATTTTTAATGTTTGTGGTATTAAGAGGAGTACACTTCATTAGTTTCTTTCAGGAAATAGTTGTAGATATTCTACATGTCAAATCTTTATAGATCTTTTGTAAAGTTGTAAACATCAGTGTATAAATATGTAGTTTGAAGACTCTTAGAAAGGTCAATTGAATTGTTGATTTTTCCTTCTAGTGTCCATTGTTACATTTCTTTGATAATAATACACATTGTAGTACCATTTTGAGAAAATTAATACAATCTAGCTTCTTGGAACTATTCTCTTTATTTCACCTAGTTCTTGTTGGTATTTATAAAATGTTTTTTGAGTAGAAGAATCTTGGAGTTCTTGCTATGGGATTCATTTATCTTCATAAACAATCAGATCTTTCTATTTTGTTATTATTATCTTCCTTGGCCTAGATAAAATTTCTTGATTTTCTTTACTTCAGTACTAGTTTGATTTTGTAGTACTTGTATGTGTTAGATTCATTGATTGAGCATGAATCTAAGCAATCCTACAATTCAACAATGTATTTTACATAATAATTGCACAAAATTAGACTATAGGTAGATTAGATTCCTAACTCTATAGGATCTTTTATTTATGTTATTTACTTTCCTTGCATCCCTTGGTTCCGTCCTGATATACTTTCCCAACCTTGTCCAAGTGATCCATTGCATAACCAAGACATAGAGGGAAATGATGACACTTCAACCCACCTTATTATAAATCAATCACCTCCTCATCTAACTTTGTCTATTCTTGCATGAGTATGACCCATTCTATAAGGATCTTGGGAGTGGAAAGTGTATTCTTCCCATTTTTAGAAGATATTGGATGAACATTCCAATCTAGTGCTAATTGTTACTATGTTAGTTGGATGTGAAACAAATTCATGTCAATAGAATCCACAAATATTATCTTGGGATAGGTAATATGTTTTGAGTAGTCAAAGTTATGGATATGTAGAACAAAAATGAAGGTCAATTCTATCAAATTTAATTATTGAGATTTATGAAATACTTGAGAAAAATATGGAAATAAAGAGTGAAAATTAAGAGGTAAAAAAATAAAACATAAAGATCTAAAAAAGGTAATGGATAGATTGATATGGATGAAGAGAATTTGATAGGAAGAAACTAGAAAAGGAAGAAAATAAGTAAAAGTTAGCAGAAGAGAGTGATCCATAAGTTGTGATCAAGACACAAAGAAGATAAGTATAGTGCACAATAGAATAAGATCATAGAGAAGAAGGTATCTAACAAGAAAAGAGTGTCATATCCATATTAGAGATTTATGTGTTTCCTTACTATTTTAACTAGTCAATTCCTAGATCAATTGTAAATCCCCTAACAAGGTAGACTCTTAAAAGAGTTATGTAAATCCTCTAACAAGGTAGATCTTAGTAGATATATGTATACTTCTAAAAAGGTACAAATTTTCTCCTAATAGGGTGAACCCTCACAAAGGGTGTTAGAAATAAAAATGGGAAAGTAACTTCCGAGAAGGGGGAGGGAGGTGAATCAACACTTAAAACTTTTTCTTCTTAAACATATAACCAACATCCATCTCATAACTTAACATATAAACTGAAATAACTTAGCATTCATCGCATCCTTATCATAAAGTAAATAACACATAACATAATAAATTGGTTACCCATAAACCCTCCAATGAGAAGGTTAAAATGGGGTGGGGATGACACCCAAAAATCTTCACTACTACAGTTGTAAATTGTGGCCAATTATGTATACAAAATGTTTGATCATAAGCTATGATATACCCTCTGAGGGGTCTTCCCTATTAAATTCTTACATAGACTATTGGGTCTCACTTTACTAAAGGATCTCAACTCACAATTAAGTAAGCACTCATTTAAGAGATGTACAACATCCTATTAAGACTACTTGGTTAAGAAATTTACTCTGCATCACTTGTTAGAATAATATAGCACCTAATATTTGGTGAGCCTCTTTCTTCTTTTCATAATATCTCCTCTTTAATGATTGAATTTTGATCCTACTAATCAGATCTATCCTTTATAATCCTCTCATTTTTTGTCTTTATTCCTCTAGACTGATAAGGATTTCATATCTCTATCATAGCCACCATGAATGCTCTCTCAACAATTAGCATTCATCTCCTCTCACAATGATAAAATTCTTAGAGTTTATCTTTCTTAAATAAATATAGGTGAATATGGATTAAGTTTGAATCAATGACTATGGTTAATCCTTATTCCCACCTAATGTTTTACTTGATCTGATTGGTTCCATGTATTACATAGGGATTAAAAATATGACTCCATACTTATTTATTATAATCATAAATTCATGATTATGTTGGCCAAAAATGGTGTACATAGGATTTTGTGCCATGATGAACAACTATGCCAAAAATTGTTCACTTGGCATCCAAAATATTTGATGCTAGACCTTCACTGTATGCTGAATGTTTTGACTTGAAATCTATAGAACTTGGCACTAACTATTACTCAGTACTTAAATCACTCAAAATATGTAAACTTCTTGATACTGGAGTGAATCAATTCATATTATTCATATCACCCATTTGTATTGTCTAGAAACTTATGCTTGGCATGCTTTAATTACTTGACTCACATTAATTGCTTGACTTGCTCTGATCACTCAACATGCAATATGCACTATACTTGTGCTAGATAATGACTAAGTGTTTTTTCACTACTTTTTCAAAGCCAAAATTAGATCAACAATCTCCCCCTTTGACATGAGTGGAAAAAACACTTTTTCATGGCATATACATTCTTATTTTGTACATAAGTCAGACTATGTATATTCATTGCTCAGCTTCTATACAAAGCTTTCAAAATTTGCAAAAAAAATTGCCTATCTTCCATACCTTATTACTCCCCCAGAGTAAGTGCTTTCTTTCTCTTTTCTCTTCAATTACTCCTAATAAGTAGATATCTTCCTTGAGAAACATTTTAATCCAAAAAAATCTAATCCTCCTTTTTTGACACTTATGTCAATTGGGTTGTACACTGACAGTGTGTTTATCTATAAATGGTTTGTGTAGCTACATTATTATCTTCAATGTTGCATCCCAATTTTATGTTGTTACATCTAGGGGTTGATATTGAATGTCTAACTATGAAGCAAGGTCAACTATGCCTTCATGTGTAGAAAGATGGGAATCTTTCTTCAATAGTATCTCTACATAGGCTAGTTCCTTGTTTAATACTTCCATGTGAGGTGTCAACATGGATTGGATATTGATCAAAGTAAACTAAATATTTTCATTATGTGGTTGGAGCTTGGCAAGCATACTCTGAGATTATAGTACCCTTTGAAAATGTAACTAACTATTACCTAGAGATTTTTGCACTGTGGAACCTATGAATTACAAATCTCTCTACAATGATTCAATAGCCAATTAAGTCTCCTTGGTAAATATCTCAACATTGCATACCTTTTTGTATAGAGAGAAAATGTTCTCTAACACCTTCCTTACATTTTCCATTTTGGTTGCTAGATCAACCTATCTAAGTGAAATAGCACTAGATGTATTTTCCAAAACCTTGGTATGAAACTTCCATTTAGACCATTCTAATAATTTGATATTTGTGTCTAGGTCTTCATCCTTAATCTTGTCCACAATTCTTACAAGTTTCTCTATAGTAGGCTTATCTTTAGTTTTTTTTGGGAGGCTGAAAGCATCGATGAATATGTCTTTGATTTCATGCAAAACTTTCTTTTTCTTATGCTCTCTCCTTAAGATATCTTACCTCTTCTTTCTTTGTAGAGCATCTTGAAGAATGCTTATTTCTTCAATTGTGATTGTGTTCAAATCAAACTTTGGTAGCTCAATCACATCATCTAAGATTACATCCTCAAATGATGCAACTTCATCACTCTTGGGTGTTATGGAACTCACCCTTGATATTTGTAGTGGAATATCCTATGTACTCAACCTCTAAAGAACTTAACTACTAATAGGAGATGTAGAGACTAGAAAAATAACTAGTGCTTGTATTCAAATTTTCTCCTTAGATGTACAGGTTAATTTATCCTCTTTATTATTTTCTCCTTCTTTCTAAACTTCACCCTATGATGGTAGAATAGGTATAAGACTTGCTTCCTTACCCTTTTCCTCTTCTATTCCATCCTTGTCCACAATAATTATGGCTGGTAAACTTGAACTATGTAGGCTCAACATGATGTAGCTACTATTTGTACCTCTATCTCTTTCATTTGAATAATAACTATTGGCATTGTAAATGGTGTCTTTGATGTAACATCTTCCTATTCAAGGTTCACACTATGATCTACTTGTAGAACCTATGATTCCTTTTCCTTTAGCTCTTTAATTTGTGGGGCCACACTTGATTTGTCTTGTGGCTTCTAGAGAAGTTGTGAGAGCCAACTTCACAGATCACCAAGACCACTTGCATGCAAATAACCTATTGAACAAAAACCAAAGAAGGAAAGCTAGGGTTTGGAGAATCTCAATGGTGTGAGAGAAAATATATTCCAACAATGAAAAATGAAATTTTTGTACAAAAATACAATAGGAGACCCTATTTATAATGGCCTCTAGGATGCTTCTAGAATGAGCTAGAAAGAACTAGAAGATAAGAATGACAACTAAGCATATGTCCATGAAAAGTGGATTATTCTCCATGTAGACAAGAGGATAAGTATGACAAGGTAGGTGAAAACTCTTGTGTTGTCAACAGATCAACACATAAGAGTACACTTACTCCTAGATAAAAAGCTAATAAATAATTCATTTAAATAAGTAAACTTAAGTAAAGTGTAAATAATAATAATTTACACTAACAGCTTCTCCCCTATAGATGTAACTTTTTCCTTGTAATTCTCATACACTCTCACCAACATTAGATTACTCCATAAAAGTGTTGTATTGGTAGAGTCTTGTAGAATTTTCTTCAAATCATCTTCAATCAAAGCATTAACATTATGTATTGTAGTATTAGGAACATCCTCGATGCTCATTGAGTCTTGTTGACTCTCTTGGTCACCATGTGGGGGACTGGCACTTGGTACATGTACATCTTGTACATCCTATTGTTCTTCTTCAACTGTAGCTTCCTTTTTCATTCCTTAAGTTCCCTCCACAATACGTTCCTTTACTAGGTTCTCTTTATCAATAACTGCAACTACTTGCTCACCTTTCTCAATTATTTCTTTAGTGGATGACCCATAAATAGATTTCCAAATTGATGTACACTTGGTTATCACATCTTCTATTTGCTTCTTTAAAATATGGAATACTCGATATTTGGGAGAAATTTTCCCTTTGTGCTTCACCATTTCCTTAGCAATAATTTTATTATCTAATTCAGGCATCACTTGGACTAAAATGGTTTCCCTAATTTGTCTTTTAGTATTCAAAATGAATTGCCACTTTTTCTCAACTCTATCAAATAAACTCTTTGGTAATAAGTTGGAAATATCTAGATGGGTGGTCTTAAAAGTTACAATCATATCATATATGGCCTCCTCTATATTATTTTTCTCTATACTTCCTACATTATCAAAATCGACATGTGTGAAACCTGACAAACATACATTGGTCTTAATATTTTCACACAAGTTATCAATGTCAAAAGAGGGATTGTGGATTACCACTTTGAATTTACTCGAGTCATCAAACTCTATCTTATCCTCATCTAAATTTTCTTGTGTCTTATACATCTTCCTCAATCTCTTGAAATTATTTTGAGCAAGTTGGCTTAGTTCTACTATGAAATTTAATCTTTTTCATTTAGGCTTTGCAACCTCTTTAGCCTATGCAGTGGCTGCCCTAGTGCTTGACCTAGTTAAAGGTATACCTGGCTTTTATGGAGACTACCTCAAAGTCTTCTTTGGTTTCTCCACTACCTATTTCTTTTCTTTCCTCTTCTTCTCGGCAACCTTATGGGTTCCCTTGACTTCTTCTCCATTAGCACCTTCTACATCAACATCTTCACCCAAACCTTGTGTAAGTTCTAAAGGTCCTTGACCCTATGCTTCTTTTTCTTTATCTTCTTCTTATGCTACTTCCTCACCACCTTCACCAAAATTCTCTTTAATATTCTCTACTATATTGTTTTTCTTTCTTATTACTGAGGTAGTTTGTAAATTTATTGTTATCCTTGATTTAGCCTCATCATACTTTCCAAATAATATAGCATCCTTGTCAATTTCCTTGGCCATTAGAGTTGTGATGGCTACAAAGGCTTCATCCACATTGATTTCATATGGCAAGGTTTTTAAGCATCTAACTATAGGTATTGTTGCTTGCACGTATGTGTAATCTACATCAACTAGGAAATATACATCATTGTAATGTTGTTCCAATAATGATATAGGAATCCTCAATCTTTGATTCATGAATTTCTTGAAATACTCAATATAACTAGTCATTACTTGTTCAAAATTATCTCCAAGTTGCTCAATGAGCTCTACTATTTGTTTTGCTACTGAACTTATTTTCTTCCAAGCAACTTTACCAAAAGTGGAGAATGCAAACATATGCAAAATATCAAAGATCCAAACTTACAATATGCACTTTTGGCCTTCCTG
Source organism: Cupressus sempervirens (assembly GCA_028749045.1). Taxonomy (NCBI): domain Eukaryota; kingdom Viridiplantae; phylum Streptophyta; class Pinopsida; order Cupressales; family Cupressaceae; genus Cupressus; species Cupressus sempervirens. The sequence goes on from CM053787.1 coordinate 34,486,589, forward strand.
ATGGCTTCCATATTTTTTGACAATTGTTGAAGTTGCAACTTGGCTAGGTCATATGAATGGTCTCACTAGTACATTTGAGGTCATTTTTCGACCAAAATTTTTGACCATTTATTAAATTGGTCAGTATGGAAAGGGAAAATATGGCTTTTTTTAAATCTATGCCCGTGTTGGTGAAAATTTTGACCAACACGAGCTTAATATGTAAAAAGGGAAAATGTCGCCCATTTCATTGATTCTATTCAGCTTCAACACGCATGAGAGTTGAGGAACCAGAGCTATTTGACCAGAGATCTACTCTAATGGGTGCATTGATCTTGAATTTATTTCACTTCTTTTCTATTATCATTTAGTTCTAGAGAAAATAGCATCAGGGTAGGGTTTACATTTGTTGGGAAAGAGCTACATTGCACGATGTGAGGTATGGGCTAACTGGGGCTCGATTTGTTAAAATAGTATTGATATTTATTTTTTGGCTATCGATGCATTTTATATAGAGTTAAATTCATTATGATGTAATAATTTAGAATTCCTGAATCATTGGATATATCGTAGGTAGATTGGGGTTTTGTCTAGAAAATTGAAATTTAGTATTATGCTATAAGATACCTCATGTGTTGGTACCTGATGTTGATACTTACATGTAGGCAAGTGTCTCGCAAAAGAGTTATCACATTCATATGACAAAACAATGAACCATACACAGCTCTTACATCTACCAGATATGGTGTTAGTAGAATGAACATGCTCAAAGCTTGCTTCTCTCGAGAAGTACTGCTTATGAAGAGAAACTCTTTTGTCTACATATTTAAAGTAGGATAGCTGAGTCACTTGGATCCCAAATTTGGGGAGCTCAAGCATTCCTTTTATTTATCTTATCAGAGAAAGAAGAATGAATCCTGACAAATATATAATGTAGATTGCAATTATTGGGGCAATCACAATGATGCTATTTTTGCGCACAAAAATGCACCAGCAGAACATTACAGATGGAAATCTATATATGGGAGCTATGTTCTTCAGTCTAGTCCATATGATGTTTAATGGATTTCCAGAAATGTCAATGATAGTTGGCCACCTTCTAGTTTTCTACAAGCAAAGAGACTTCCTATTCTATCCAACTTGAGCTTATGCATTACCAGCATGGATAGTGAAGATCCCACTATCTTTTCTAGAAGGATTGATTTGGGTTTCAGTTACATACTATGTTATTGGCTTTGCACCAAAAGCTGAGAGGTAACTCTAAAACTCTGTATCTTTTCTCATATGCAATCTTGGATACATAAAAGTCATTTTGATCCACTCACAAGAGGTTTAATAGTTCTTTTTGAATAATACTGTTTCATAGATGTGAGAGAAATAATAAGAAATATAATGATTTTAATCTTAACTATTATACATCACTTGCTGTATCTATAATACTGTATTTAAGTGATTCTTTTCAACACTATCTATGGTCAAGAGATGACAGAATAATTAGTTCTTCAAATTAATTTACCTAAACAATACTAAGCTTGGGCTTCCTTAATTTTAAAAAAACACTTAGTAATGTTCTTCATGATAATTTCAAGAACACAAAAATTGGTCTGCTATTGTAGCAGATAATTTGGAAGCTCACAATGTATTATTTGCAGCTCAATTCTACCTCTTATTTACCAAGTTCAATGATCCTTACTTATTTGTTAGAATTTGAGTTTAGAAAATGTTACACATTGAAAAAAATAGATTCATGCTGTGTAGCTCATGCTTATGATGCTCTGTACTCTGCTAGCTAGTCAAATTTGTATCCCCCACAACAGCCGGTTTTGGATTTTGTAAATATTTTATTTTAATTTCCTTTTAGTTATGCAATTAGAAACATGTCATATGAGCAAAGATATTTTTTTTAAACTTTGAATTCTATATAGAAGTGCGCACAAACATGGCTCAGTTTGTTAGGTAGAGGTGAAATCAATATTGACACTTAATAGTTTCTTCCTACAAATCACCATCTGCTAAATCTTATCAATACATATTTGGGCCTTGAACTCTGAAGTGTCCTAGTTTTTCTCATTCCAATGTTTCTTCCATGCAGATGGCAACCAGCATTTCAATGCAAGCTCATTTTATTCAGTTGTCTGCAATCATTTTGATGTTATTTGAGAAAACAATTTTACTTTTTCCCCCAAAAATTAACTTGTTGAAACCCGTCAGCTAAAAGATCTTTGTTCCACAAACCGGGAAGGTAGATAAGTGTTGATTTCTATTAATTACAAAACCCTCAACAAACCACTACAAGAACTATTCACTCAATCAAATTTATTGTCTCCTTGAACAACAATAGACAAAAGACTCCACAAAGATTGTTTGTGTTGTTATGTCGTCAAATTCGCGCATAGCATGTCAATGTATGATAAACATCTTACAAAGCTAACCATGTTGATGATATTTTAGTTATAGTGCTAGCTCAAAAGATCGTATTACATGTTCAAGAAGCCATCCTTAAATTTCTTTATAGCATAAAAATGGGTGTGGGGAGTATTGAGTGGGTATTGGAAGGGAGTGACAAAATAAGAGTTTGGGACAATATTTTCTGAAACTAGGAGGATTCTTTAGTATGTCATGAATGCATGTGTTGTGATTCAATTTCTCTAAGTGAAGCCCACATTCAAGAAGCCAGCCACCAAAGGTAGAAGATCTCTACGATCACTACTCAACATCTTTACTTACTAAGATATTATATGATAGAAGAATTAGTCATGTTGTTTGTATACATATAAACCCATGGTCATCAACCTGTTAACCTTCTTGGACTATGCCCTTTAAGATGAGATGTTGTTAAATCTTCACTAATTTTGTCCATGAATTGATACTGCTTAAATAGGCATATTCCTTTGTCTATGGGGAACATTTAAAGCAGACAACCTTTAAAAATCATTAGTCCCACATATTTTGGTTGATTAGGAATATAAGCCCCTTCAATCATGTAAGGGAATGGACTCACATCATGTAAGTCTCAACATCATGTATATCCCGATTCTCATAACCTTGCTCCACAAGAAAATCCCCCTAGCACTACTTTAATCAAATGCATCAGGCGAGCACAATCGAGACAAAAGAAGAAAGGAGATTCTCATTTGGCTGTAGATCATCTTATTCTAGGATTATTGGAGGATTCATAGATTGTGGACAACTTTGAAGAAGCAGGTGTGAGTGCTTTGGGTGTTAAATCTGAAATTGAGAAGCTGAGGGTAGAAGGAAAGAAGTCGGAGACTACCTTTGGTCATACAAACTTCTAGGCTCTGAAGATCTATGGGCGTGACCTGGTGGAACTAGCTGGGAAGCTTGACCTAGTTATTGGAAGAGATGAAGAGACCAAGAGAATCATCAGAATTCTGTGTCGGAGAATGAAGAACAATCTAGTGCTAATTGGAGAGCCTGGTGTTGGAAAGACTGTTGTAGTGGAGGGATTGGCTCAAAGGATTGTTAGAGGAGATGTGCCAAGGCAAGTTGTTTTCTGCTAAATAAGTTCTTATTTTTAGCAATTCTAAAGTAAAGAAAAAGCTTAATAAGAGAGGAACATTTGATGTTTATGCCAGTCTTTTTATTTTTATTTTATATACCCTAGGGCTTCCTATAGGATAGATAGTAGTAGGCATACATTAGTACTTGCAGAAGGATTTCATAATCTATTTTATGTCAGTTATATTATTGTTCAAACTTTACATTCGAATTTTTTTTTGGTGGCAATATATACATTACATTGTTCTACATGGCACACCTCTTTCTAAATTAGCAATTGATAGTTCAAATGATGCAACACTATGCCCCCTTATATATTACTACAAGCTGAAATTAATAACACTGAAGCAACTTGCACAAGCTATTCTAAGCTCTAGATATCTGGTCAGCATGATTCCTTGTGCATTCTGGTTAAAGATTGGCAGGTGTCCTTGTAAACTAGTTTTGCCTTTGTAAGCTAACATATAATAAAATTTTGATGCTTGGGAATATTTGAGTAGTATTAGGATAGGGACTGGCATTAAATTGTAGTTTTTGTTGTTGGTTTGGGACTTCATGAATTTGCACTTTGACATTCATAAAATTTCTTTGGAATGTTGCAGTAATTTGCTAGAATTTAGATTGATAGAATTGGATATGGGAGCCCTAGTTGCTGGAACAACGTACAGGGGTGACTTTGAAGAAAGACTAAAATTTGTTTTTGAAGGAGGTGGATGAATCCCAAGGAAGAGTCATTTTTTTTATTGATGAAATACATTTGGTTCTCATTGCTAGTGAGTGTTTTTTTTTTTATTGTTTTCTTTCTCCATTTGATTAAAACTAAATATGTATCATTATAATTAGTTGTCTTCAATTTGACAAAGGGAGTTTGTCCTAGGATGTGTTGAGGGTTCAATGGATGCTACTAATTTATTGAAACCAATGCTTTCCTATGGCCATGTGAGGTGTGTGGGAGCAACTACACTGGATGAGTATCGAAAATACGTGGAGAAAGATGCTGCATTCGAGCACCGATTTCAAAAAGTTGGCCCTTGATTAATTTTATTGGTGCATTTTATTTTTAGTTTTGTATCACTGTAGGATCACAGATCACCTTGTGAGTAGATTACCTCAACAAGTGTCTTTGGCAGGTGTATGTGGCTGAACCAAGTGTGGCCGACACAATCAGCATTTTGAGTTGTCTGAAAGAAAAATACGAGGGTCACCATGGTGTGAGGATCATGGATAGAGAATTAGTGGTTACTGCCCAGTTATCGAGTCATTATATAACTGGCAAGTTCTTCAAATAGATATTCATATGATTTAAGTGGTGATAGAAAAAGATGACATTGTGTGGCAGCTCTTTAGATATGAGATTTTATCATAAATGGACAGAATTTTGATTTTAATCGAGTGATTGTGTATAATTAATTACTTGATTTTAAAGTATAAGAAGTTTGTTGAAGCTTGAGACACTAATTTTCATTGAGTAGAATGCAGACATTTTGTGGGCTTTGTGAAATAGATTAATTATTGTTTTCTTGTTTGGACTATGAACAGACCAAAATCTTCATGACAAAGCAATTGATATGATTGATGAGGCGTGTGCAAATGTGAGAGTGCAATTAGATAGTCAATCTAAAGAAATTGATGCACTTGAAAGGAAATAAATTCAATTAGAAATTGAGCTCCACGCTCTTGAAAAGGAGAAAGACAGAGCAAGCAAGGCTTGGCTTGTGGAGGTTAGTATGGAGATCTACCTTTCTTTTAAAAAGACTATTTTGCTATATTGCATGAGCATTGTATACACACATAGAAAGAGAAGATTACTATGGTATGCAAGGGATTTCTATAGGATAACGTACTGTTCTTATTTTTCAAATTCCATAGGTTCAAAATGAGCTTAATGAGGTTAGAATGTTGGGATTTAATAAATTGTTATAAGAAGGTATTAATGGCCATGGATGAACTACCCACCAAATAGCATTGTCATTGTCATATTGTGGTGAGCATTCATATCTGTAAACAAATTGGGCACCAACATTAGTAGGAATGATCATGAGGGAGTTCCATTGTTTAACATTCAACCTCACAAGAGATGGTCTCTTTTGAATCATTCCGTGTGAAAAGATGCATCGTATAGATTGATTTCATTCAATAAATGTGTAGTTGATTCCCAAAAAAGTGACATCTATATCTTTCAAAAGTTATGCTACTAAATGTTGGGCTCAATCTAGCATAATGAGCTACTTTGCATTCCTCCTATGACCTTATTCTAAATCTCTCTAGGATAGATTTTTATTATTAAATCCATTCTCTACTTTGCATGTTATATAGTAGCTTGAGGTGTCCCTTATTGCTTGCATTGTGGTAATAGCCAGTGTTTGTTTGTAGAAAAAGGGTGAAGTTGACTTCCTTTTTCTAAAGAAATGAGCTACTTACTACAAACTCTCATGAGGAAACAGGAAGTTGACAAGCACATTAGGGATTCATTGGACAAAGTTCTGGTTCTTCATTTTGGAAGGGCCACATATATTGTCTACATGCAACTTGATGAAATTGTAATGTTTCCTCTCTAATGCCACCAACTACAATCAGGCCATCAACCCCTACCCACTACTCAAAGAAGAATGACTAAAACATAGTGGAACTATGCTTCTAGCTCCACAGTCATCGTGAAAGATCTGTAACTTTCATAATAGTTCTCTAATCTCCAAGATACATTTGTAACCACCACCTACTGCAATTAGCAATTTGGAAATCCCTGTGATGCTATAACTATCTATTTTTCCATTTTCAAAATTGAATTCTATTTTCTTTTTTTGGGATAAGGAGCTTATTTTAGTCACATATGATCTCAAGGGGCATTAACCATCATATAGGTTAACCATTTGCAAATTTTATAGACTCATGTTCAACTGGTACACTTTATTAACAAGAATAGATTTCCACAATCAGTCATAGTAGAGAGATGCATATTCTAGATTCAAATTTGTTTTATCTCCTATAGCTCTTCTCATCCTGATGATGGATCATTGAGTGTGATTCGAAATGTTGATGCAAAAATGTGGCACACAATCAAATCCAGAATATGCATCTCTCTGGTACACTTTACTTTCAGTTGTATTTTATTTTTAAGAGTGCTTACAAGTTCCATCATTGCCTTATTCTATATTTATGAATTGTGTTTTTCATCATCAAATGTTTTGGTGTCTTGAAATTCATGTTCTATGTCATTAGCCCGTGTGAAATGACTAATAAGATTGCTCATTTCAATTTCCAATACTGAAGGTTCTTACTCTTCTGAGTTACTAGAGTTGAAGAATAAGTAATCTTTTTTTCATCAGGGTGAATTTCACTTGTTCGCTCTTGTTATGAGAAGCATATTTTGACTGTTTTATGCCCCATACCTCCCATTTCATGTCTCTCTATTTCTTTTATTAGAAAATATCTAGAATCATAGAATGACTTTTCTATCTTGGGTTTAACTGTAGCACTAATTATATTTTTATTAAAAAAATAATTTTTTTCTTTCAAATGATTTCATCCCTTTGGCTTGAAGAAAATAACAGCCTAGTTCCAAACACTACATGGTTTTCTTAGCCTTTGATGAGTAGTTGCTAATGCACAATGAATTATGGAAAACAGATGTCTAACACCAACCACAATTTCATTCTGAAAAGTGAAAATTATTAGTTGGGCCTGTATAATAAAGTTTCTTGTCTGTTCATTTACACTTTTATTTTTGATTAATAACTTACTCATTAAAAATTATGCAGATCTTTCACCTCCACAGTTTAGCCCTCTTGTGATCTGTGTCTTGCAAAAGTGCCTTCGAGTTGTCGAGTCAAGTTCCAAAAGTCAGAAGCTTGCCCACCAGACAATGATTTCATTCTATGTAGCTAGTGTGATGAACTTTCTTTTGTAGGCTCAGGTGTGTATTTTTTCTTCCTTATATAGTTCATTTTGAGTTTGAAGTCAGATCCTTATGTTGACAAGTGGATATTTCCTCTTACAGGCTAATTCAAGGTCACTATCTTTCAAAATTATGACTACTTTGCTTTCAAAAATCAATCAAGTATATCAATATGATCATGGTTCAGAAGATTTTCTTTGTGAATGGAGTCCATTGAGAAGTTTGCTTCATTTTTCCCAAGGCATATTATCCAAAGAGCAAGTGAGATCCAGTTTGGAATCAATAGATACTCACTTTTTGGGAAAAGGCAATCCTACTATTCAAAAATCTCTTTCCCAAGTGTTGTCACTTGTAGAGAATACAAATTGTGAGAGGAAATCTGGTGCAGCAACTGCATTTGCATCCTCCATAGTATCTGCAATGCCAAAGAAAATAGTGGAAAACTTTCCTTCCCTTGTTACATTATACCATAAAGTGTTTGGAAAGAACTTTTCTGTATTTTTGGCTTTGTTGTCTGTGCACAAAGATCTTTTTGGTAGAATTGCTGAGGCCTGGGATGATTATTTCTTATTGGGTCTGAAGCTTTTGAGATATTTTTATCAAACAAGTAGAGATAATGTTAATCTCCAAGTACATCATGTTGATAAGCAAGACTCTTCTTTGGATGATGGGTTCAAATTTTATCAAATGAGACATAAAAGTACAGAGAAGCAGTCACTATCTATTTCCATGGGTGGTGGATGTTCTAATGATTCGGCTACTATAGCTTTTGTTTCTTTTATCCAATCCATACCATTCTCTATTTTTTTTATGTTAAGTGCAAATTGTTATCAATCAAACATTTTGAGCTACATGTACATGAAAGCCATTTTGGAGGCAAAATTATGTCAAGTTTCTTTTGATTACATTAACATGATACAATTGATTTTGCATTGGATTTTACAAATAGAATCATCATTGAGTGAAGAGGTAGACTCAAAAGAGCAACTAGAAACTTGCTTTTCTCTCTTAAGGCATCTTCTAATTCATGCTATAGAGGGATTTTGGAGTGATTATTGTACGGATAGACTTGATGCTAGTTTGGATATGATGTCTATTGAAGAAATCATTCACACAGTTCTAGGTCATCCTGCAATAAACATGTTTATGCATAAACAGATGTGTTGTTTGGTTTCAAAGAATACCAAAGGCTTAGAGAATTGTGATATAGAGCATGAGGACTTGCATTGTGATCAATGGCAAACAAAAACTGATCAGCCAAATTGGAAGATATTTCTGGGTCTATGCAAGGATAAGCTTCATGTATTTGATAATGGCATACTCAATTTATTGATGACCCTGATGGAGTTTGTGTCTTCCCAGTGTAAAATCAATCGAGGTCACACCTTAAATTAGTGGGAGTCATATTGCAAAGCCATTATAGCATCTTCCAAACCTCTCATTATGTAGTCATTTGCAGTATTTAAAATTGAAATTTCTAAAAGAATGAAAGGAAATTCTTATGAAATATCTCCTTTACCTTCATTTTATGTTCTTTTTGTGTTAAGTCCATTTGTATCCCCTTTCAGTTTACTTGAATTAGTGCATTGGTTATTTTTCAATGACATCTATGAGCATAAGGAAAATGCAACCTCTGTTCCACACCCAAATATCTCTTATTTGGATATTGGACTATATTTTGGGACTGTAGCTTTTGATATGTTCCATGCTTATTTGAATCAGCCTAATGGAGATGCTTGCATTCAGAAGTTCTTTTGGGATTTGGAAGGTCAAAATATTGATCAAAATTTAGTTAAGGAAGTTTATGTAAAAATTGTTGAAGTAATCATTAAACAGAATCAGGCCACCAACCCCTGCCCACTACTCAAAGAAGAATGACTAAAACACAGAGGGATACTCTATTTCATTTCAAAACAATAAATTTACTATCTCATATTTGTAACAGTCTTATTCATGAAAACTAATATAGTTTAAAATTCAAGTTTAATTTATTTTTTCAAATAGGAGAAGGTTTTGCAATTTCTCACCTAGAACCTATCAAAGTGATTTGTTAATTTGTGTTTGGTTGCTTATAAGTTTTCATCTCCAATAAATTGTTATCCTAAAGTTGTTTGCATTATGTGAACATAATGTATCATTCTGATATTACTGTTGGTTGACTGCAGGAACTTTGCTTCCATTGTGATAAAATTCAAGGTGAATGTCATGCTAAATTTGCATGCCACCTAGATTTTTTTTCTTGGGTCAAGCATGACAGTTATCTACCACAAGGTAGCCAGGGCCTAAAGGTGCTAGTTCTGTCTATCAAAACACTATAACTTCTAATAGTTAAATAGCTTTTTGTTAGAGTTTCTATATTATGTTTATAAGGAGCTTAAATTTAGAGAAATAGATCAAGACTTGCTCCAGATATTATTTAATCATTTGTGCTTGGTGAATGCATTTTATGCCCAGCTTGAAATTAAAATGGAATTTATCCTTGGCTTAGACTGTGCGAGTTTTCCTTTTTCACATATATGCCAAAATGATTTTTTTTCGTTAATTGTAATTTTAATTGTATGAACCTCCTCTTCTTTTCCCTTCAAGATCTCGTGTCTTACTATCTGATGTTTCTAAATAGTGGGCATATTCTTATGTATCTTTCCTATGTTTGTGGCAGCAATAACACTATAAACAGAAAAATTGTCATTGATTTTGGAGCTATAGTTTTATTTTAGACTTGCAAAACCTCTTCATCTAGAAGTAGAACATCCCTGATCCAAACTTGGCAGAAAGTGTACGTTTCATTTTACACGTGTTCTGGAAGGTTACTTTTCAAACAATTTTATCTCAAGATGCACTTTGCTTAATGGATAGAATGCACTATGAACCTTTTAAATTGGTAGTTTCATGAATCTTGATTTTGTTTTAAAATAGGATAACAATTCAGTGGATGTCTTGTTTGAGATTAAAATGGTGGGTATATGTTTAATCTAGTTCTATACCGTATTGCCTACCAACTTTCTTCAGCACACTGAAAAAGTTCTTTAAATGGCATTCTCTACTTTTTGTTTTCTACATGTTTTGAGTTTTTTGTTTTTGGTGAATTGTTGTGAAAGGAGATTCCTCCCATTATATTGAAAGAAAGTAATTTGATTACAATGACTTCCTGTAATTTGGCTAACATCATGATGTGAATTCCTTGAGTGATGTCTTGCAGTCTTTTGATCTGATCAGGAGAAAATAGATTTCATTGAAGTTTATAAAATAAGTATTTTTTTGCATGTTATTCATTGCCAGTCTTTTCATTAGAGTGATGCATGCATCATGTCTTCACTCTTGCTTGCTATTGAAATGCATCCTCAACCAGGCCTCCTTTTGAATATCTTCTCAAACCAACAAGTGTCGCCAATGCCACAAACCTATAGACTCGATTCACTATGTTGTTGATCACTCTTCTACCACATTCAAATGTGTTGAGTGATTTGTATTTTTTTTAGTAGATGTATTCATGTTTTAAGTTATAGACAATGAATCAGAAATAGACTTGGTGAGCGTACTTCAATTGTTAGCTTGGCGAGCTGACTTGGGGAGCCAGCCTGGCGATCTAACATGGTGAGTGGGCTTAAAGTGGTAACTTGGTGGGGCAAGTTGGCGAGCCGACTTAGCGAGGTCACTTAGAGACACGACATGGTGAGCTAACTTGGTGAGCAAGCTTGATGAGTAGACCTAAAGACTGACCTTGATGAGGTAATTTGGTGGGGTGACTTGATGACTGAACTCAAAGAGTCAACTTGGTGAGAATACTTGAATAGTCGACTTGGTGGGGCAAGTTGGTGAGCCAACTTAGTGAGTCCACTTGGTGAGGCGAGAGGTGAGTCAACTTGGTGCGGTGACTTGGTGAGCTAACTTGGTGAGCAGACTTAAAGACTAACCTTGATGAGGTGCTTTGGTGGGGTGACTTGATGAGTGAACTTAAAGAGTCAACTTTGTGAGTGTACTCAAAAAATTGACTTGGTGACATGACTTGGTGGGCTGGCTTGGCAAGTGGACCTGGTGTACGTACTTGAATAGTAGACTTGGTGAGTTGACTGAAAGAGTCAACTCATTGAGGTGACTGGGTGGGAGTGACTTGGTGAGCTGACCTAGAGAGTTGACTTAGGGGATGGGCTTGGTGAGAAAACTTAAAGAGTCGACTTGGTGAGCACACTTGAATTCTTGGCTTGGCGAGCAGACTTGGGGACTTGGTGGGACATGTGGGCGAGCCGACTTGGTGAGGCAACTTGGTGACATGAATTGGTGGGCTAGCTTGGCAAGCTAACCTTAAAGAGTCAACTTTGTGAGTTTACTCGAACAATCAACTTGGTGACATGACTTGGTGGGCTTGGCAAGCTGACCTACCGTGCGTACTTGAATAGCAGACTTGGTGAGCTAACTTAAAGAGTCAACTCATTGAGGTGACTCAGTGGGGGTGACTTGGTGGGCTAACCTAGAGATTTGACCTAAGGGGCAGACTTGGTGAGAAAACTTAAAGAGTTGACTTGGTGATCATACTTGAATTGTCAGCTTGGCGAGCTGACTATGGGAGTTAGCCTGGCAAGCTGATATGACTGGTACATGATTTGTCTCAATCATATAACTAATTATATATTTTTCATATTAGTTACTATCAGTGTTTTTTAGGCATTCTATAAAACAGTTCACATGCCTTACGTATGATATGACATTTTGTATGCATCCTGCACTCTCTCTCATCTGGCTAATGATGGATTACGTAGAGTGATCTGAAACCATGATGCTAAAAAATACATAATCAAATCCAAAATGAATGTGCACTACAAATGGATTGTGGAAATTTGATATTGGTAAAATTGCATGCATGTCTACCAGGACAATCACAACTTAAACATATATTGGTCCTAGTAGACATGCATGCAAAATTAACAATATCAGATTTCCACAATCCCTTTGTAATGCAAGTTCATTTTGGATTTGATTGTGTGTGTTTTTTAGCATCATGGTTTCAGATCACTCTCCATAATCCATCATCAACCGGATGAGAGAGTGCAGGATGCATGCAAAATGTCATATCATATCCAAGGCATGTGACTGTTTTATAGAATGCCTAAAAAAAATTTTACACCTACCTGTTGGTAGAAATTTTTACCTTCATTGGTCAAAATTTCTACCTTCATTGGTCAAAAATTTTGACCTTCATTGGTCAAAATTTCTACCTTCATTGGTCAAAATTTTTGACCTTCATTGGTCGAAATTTCTACCTTTATTGGTCAAAATTTTTGACCTTCATTGGTCAAAATTTCTACCTTTATTGGTCGAATTTTTTTCCTTCATTGGTTAAAATTTCTACCTTTATTGGTCAAAATTTTCTACCTTCATTGGTCAAAATTTTGACCAATTCTTGGTAGAACTTGCACCATGGCTATGGAGGTTTTTCGATCAATGTATTGGTCAAAATTTTGACCAACCAGAAGATTGGTCAAAATTTTGACCGTAAAAATTCCAACCAATGGGTTGGTCGAAGTTGGTTGAAGTTTGGTCAAAAATTGGGTCAAATTTTCAACCAAAAATTGTCAAAAAATGGTTTCAAATGTACTAGTGTCTCTCTTTACAATCTTATAATCGAGACAAACTACCATCTCAGAAACACTATTTAGTCAGCTTGACTAAAATAATTTGTGATATCACTCTAACTACAAAGGCTACCAATAGATCTAAAATTGTATCAATTGGCATCCCTCTCTTATTCCATATTGCACCTGTGTTGTTCTCAACAACCTCCTTTGCATCACTCTACATTCTCTTTGGTCTATCTAGGGTGAGTCACCCTAATACTCTATGCACAATCCTTTTTGTTATCTTGATTGGTCCATTCTCTAACTAAATTTGAGTGTCATGTATGTGGCTCAATGCAATTTTGTTCCATTCAATTTTTAAACCTTGAGGAAAGTCTAGGGCATGCATCAACCCTATTTGCTCTGCAATCTTGTATTCCTACTTCAAAACTTCATTGTCACATAAATTTTGATAGGTTTCTCTAATATCCATGTCTCCAACTTCTCCAATCTTTCTAGTGTACAAGCATCTCAAATCTTCAACCATTAAGACCTTTGGTGGTATCATGAATACCACACCACAAAAATATCCTTTTTACGCTATCTTAGGAATATCTTAGAATGGGGGTTGTCTCACATTATTGCTAATTAACTAAACATTGAAAAGTTCTTTCCCCTCTTTCCTAACTGATGCAAAGGTTTTGCTTCCATTTTGACTTCCTAGGGTTTGCAAAAAAAAAAATAGCATAACTTGATATAAGCTAAATAGCTCACAACTCTGATGAATGATGTTGAGTAGGGATTGAATTTGGTTCACAAACACTCAAAAATCCTTTTGCAATTTTCTTTGTTCTCTTTGTGCTCTTCAAACTCCAGTAGGTACAAATGAGTCAAAAATTGACTGTATACCCCTTTAAATTTGACATTAATTTCTTAGAGGTTACATAGTTGTAATCTTGGCTATCATAGGATTTTCAACATGTTTGGCTAATATAACAAGCTAGGAGAACACTACCATAAGCAATAGCATAGAAAACATCAAAATGATATATTTTATCTTGGTTCTAAATACTTCATTTCATCTAAGTTCATGATAATATGATCTTTTTCAGATCTTAGATATTTGGAACTGATGCATAATATAAATTTTCAAATTTTAGTTCCACATATACATTTGATTGCCTAGTTGGGGGTGATGTGATCACCTAATCCGTTAGATGATGTGACCTCATTTGTATTTGATGTGTTGCAATTTTCCTTCTTTGTCCATGTCTTATTCATCTTCATCTTCACATTTTTTGCATCAACCTTTCATTTGTCTTTCTTGCCTTCATTTCTTAGTGTAGTTGACCAAGTTGGATAGTTTCTATTGACATGACCAATCTTAAGACAACTAAAGCATGTGATCTCATTTAACCATCTATTGTAGTTACCTCTCAAATGTGTTTTTATGCAATTTTTCAAGAATGTGACCATATTCTTGGCAATAGCGACAACTATACCTTGTATTTTAATCCCAATCATAAGAGTTTCCATTTTGGTGTACCTTTGTCTATTTTTCATGTCCACTTGGATTTGGATCTGCATTCATATATTCTATGTCCATACCTTTTATAGTTGTAACAATAACCTTCAAATCTCTAAGTGTTGGTGGTCTTGGTCTTGCATTCTTGTGCTTGGTGTCCTTGCTTCTTGTAGTTGCAATAGTGTCCCTTGAATTTCTTCTTAGGGTTTTGATTCCTAGTATTTCTTCTACAAACATTTGTTGTATGACCCAATTTTCCATAGTGATGACAAGGGGGCTTGATGTTCTTTCCCTTATTGTTCCTTTGTTCACTATTCCTAGATGATTCTCCTTTTTTAGTAGTAGGATATCCCAAACTAACAATTTCATTCTTTGGCCTTAGTTCTTCCATCAATTTCTCAAAGTACTTGGTGGCTTCACTGGGATTGTTAAGATTTTCCTCCTCAACCTTCAATTCATTCTACAATAGGGTATTTTTTGTTTCCAAAGTTGTAATCTTAATGTCATTCCTATTCATTTCCTAATTTTCAATCATCAGCCAATTCATTATATCCAATTACATGTTTGCAATATTTTGCACATCTGATGTCTTCTCTTCAAGTTTTTTAGCCAATAGTCTTTTGTCTTCTTCAATCATGGCTCAGCTTTCTTCTTTAGTTCAGTTGTCTCACACAAAATATTGATTTAACTTCTTATTCTATTTTTAGGTTCATACCTTCTTCATTTGGGGCATTGACCTTTCCATCAAATCTCCAATTGTTGCATCAAACTCTTCTAATTTTCCATCTATAAATAAACCAATAGTGTCTACTTCTTGATATTTAGTGTCATCTTATTGAATAGTTATCTCTTTCCTTCTCTTTCATGAATTCTGCAATTCATCTCTTGCCTCCTTGAGTTGATGTAGGGCAAGATATATTTCAATCTTCTAGTTCTCAATAGTCTTTCCCAACTTATAGACTTCCATCTTCAAGATCTTACCTCCAAAGGTTCAAAACTTTCCTTTCTAGAAAATTTAGCTCTAATACCAATTGTTGGAATTAAAAACAATTTGGGAAAGTAAGATCTAAGAGGTGTTGATATCTGATTGAAAAGATCATTTAATTAGAAAGATTGTTGAAGAAGACTATGTATTTCAATCATTGTATTATCACTGATGTCAAACCTACTACTTGCTAGTAATATAATTGCTTATATGTTTCAATTACTATCACTTCATTGATTGAAGAGGAGGATTTGATCAACAAGATGTAACAAAAGTACCTAGAGGAAAGGTTGAGTTATAATTATGTAATGAAGTATAAGAATCAGTTAAGATAGTGATAGCATAATGTATTGATGATCTACTTGAGGTTACAAAATGGCTAGCTACACTTAGAAAGTTTAGAAGAATAAAGTTAAACAAATTTCATTTACCAAGCTTGACCAAGTAGTAGTATGTGCCAAGCAAAAAGTCAATTGGAGCTAAGTGAAAGCAAATCTTAGTGGATGTCAAGAAAGTTAGTAGATGCTGAGTAATTTTTAGTTGATGTCAAGTGCTAGTAAAATCTAGTTGGTGCTAAGTTATTTTATAGTTGATGCTAAGTAATGCAGTATGTGTCAAGCATCAAAAGATTGATAATGTTAAGCTTCTTCATTACGACAAAGATCAAAGATTTTCCAAATAAAAGTTGACAAGTTTATTTTCTTAGACATTGTGAATTAGGAAGAAGATAAGATTAATGATTTGGTGGCACAGAATCTTATGTAAACCATTTTTTTGGCAAATTCAAATGGATTCCAAGAGAATTTTCTAGCGAAGACAAGATATAGGGTATATACATTGTATTCTACCTAATCTATTGAAAACTCTAATTTTGAAGATGAATAATGACTGGAAAAATATTCTAATTTCCTATATATAGGAATTTCTAGCCATGAAGAAAAGTGTTAGAGAGTTTGATGTGAAATTTTGATAAGGAGAAGGAAAGGGGTTTTGCTTCATCAAGTGACCTAAGTGAAGAAGTCTGTAATGGTGTACTAAGCAAGAAGGCTTAAGAGGATGAATGCTTAAAGTGGTGAACAAGCTATAAAATCTACAAAGATTGAAAGCCAAGCAGAGTTGAGGACTGAAAAAAGATCTATAGCCTACAAGTAAGGTTGTAAGTTGTATCAGATCAAAGTTCTATTGTTACTTTCTAACAATTGTATCAACCTTGGATAAATCCTTTAGAGTAAGGTTGACTTAAAAATCATTGGAAAATATTTTAATAGGGTGAAATTCCAAGTGAATAGCCTAAAGTCATCTAACAAGGCTCACTTTTAGCATGGTGATTGAAATCCCTTAATTGGGTCACATTTAACAGTGTGTATTGTAATGTTTAACAAGGTTGGCCTTTAATAGGGAATCACTTTAGAAGAGTGTTACTAGTGGTTTTTTCCAAATTGGATTTCCATGTTAAATAATTGTGTCAAATGTGTTGATGGATGTGTTTTGTTTCATGTTTTACATTTTTGCAAGTTGATTTGATAGTAACATACAAGTTGTAGTTGGCACACAATGAATGCATGCATGGATAAGAATGTTTTATGGGTTCACTGAGTTGTGAAAAGTTTTATTTGTACATCTAGACCTTGAATAACTAATTCACCCCCCCAAGTTATTCTAAAAGAATTCCAACAATTGGTATCAAAGCCATCTGCTTAAGAGCATTGGTTTTAAGGCACTAGAAGCACAAAGATCAAGATATCAAAAAGAGAGGTACCCAAGCTCAACAGAGATAACTTTCCTAAATGAAAAAGTTTGATGAAGCTACACCTTGGAGGACCTAGAGATTATGCAAAATCTTTCATTTTAGTAGAGCATGTTGATCCAACAAGAGCCCTAATTGCTGAAGCTATGAAGAAAAAGAAAGAACACAATTAGGTGATGTTCGAGATTGCCTCTACCCTAATCTATGTCAAATTTGATAATATCAAAGGCCTTAATGATGAAAAGAAGATGTGTGATTCCCTAGACACCATCTATGGAGGAGACAAAAATATTCAAAGAGCCAAGTCAGAGAGTCTCATATGTAAGCTTGATGACATGAGAATAGAAGAAGGTGAGAATATTGCTCAATATGTTGCAAGGATAAAAGAAGTTGTAAGTGCAATAAAAGGTGCTACTAGTAAAATAGATGATTTTACTATCCTAGGTAAATAGAAAGAACACAACAAGGTGATGTTCAAGATTTCCTCTACCCTAAGCTATGTCAAATTTGATAATATCAAAGGCCTTAATGATGCAAAGAAGATGTGTGATTCCCTAGATACCATCTATTAAGGAGACAAAAATATTCAAAGAGCCAAGTCAGAGAGTCTCAAAGGTAAGCTTGATGACATGAGAATAGAAGAAGGTGAGAATATTGCTCAATATGTTGCTAGGATAAAAGAAGTTTTAAGTGCAATAAAAAGTGCTACTAGTAAAATAGATGATGATACTATGCTAAGTAAAGTCTTGAGGACTTATTACCTATTTATACCATTAGAGTATCTACAATCTAAGAGTTAAGATGTATACCAAGTAATGATCTAACCCTTGAAGGTTTGGTAGGAAGACTCACTGCTTTTGAGCTATCTAATTTTGACAACTACAAACTAGAGAGTATTGAATCAAATTTTAAAGAGAAATTGTTATTCAAGGATTCTAAGGAGGTAAAGTAGAAGAAGAAGAAGAAGAAGAAGAAGAAAAGAAAGATAAAGTATGCATCTAGTGATAGTAACATAGATGACGAAGACATTGAACAATTGGAAGCATTGTTGGCTAGAAGATTTCATAGAGGAAAAGGCAAGTTCAAAGGTAAGTTACCCATCATTTATTTCAATTGCAATGAAGTTGGTCATATTGCTACAAGATGTACAAAGAAGAAGAACTAAAGAGAAGGAAACAAGCACAAAAATAGAAGAGAAGATGATGGAAGAGAATACAGAGATAAAGGCAAGAAGTCGTGCTACATTGTTACTGAAAATGATGATGAAGTGGTATATGTTGCAATGAAGGATGAATCTGATGAGGATGAGGCAACTACACTTATGAATTTCATGAAAAAGAATGACAAATGGGTCATTGATAGTGGATTCTCACATCACATGACTAGAGACAAAAGTAAGTTCATTACCTTAACCTATTATGATGGAAATAGTGTAAGATTTGGTAATGATGTACCATGTTTGATAAAAGGAAAAGAGTTTATCAAACTCACAAACAAGATTTCATGTGACGATGCTTATTATGTTGAAGGATTGAATTATAACATGTTAAGTGTGTCACAACTGAACAATTTGGGATGCAAAGTGAATTTGAAAATAAATTTTCCAAGATATATGACACAAATGGAAACTTTATTGGAAAAGGTGATCAAACTAGAAGTAATATGTTCTATCTGGATATAAAAGATGCTACTTATCTTATTGCTAAATTTGATGATGTATAGCTTTGGCACAAGAGATTATGTCATGTTAATTTTGATAATCTGATTAGTATTAGTAACATGAAAAGAGTTAAAGGTTTTCCTAAGTTGAAGAAACCATATAATATAATATGCAAACAATGTTAGCTAGGCAAAATCAAAAATTCAATCTTTAAAAGTAAAGCTTATACCTCTAAGGAAATAATTGAAATTGTTCATACTAACTTGTGTGGACCTATTGAAGTGCAAGGCTAAAAAGGAGATAAGTACATAATGTCATTTGTTGATGATTATTCTAGGACAATGAAAATCATGTTTTTAAAACAAAAATTTGATGCTTTTCAAATGTTCAAGTGGTACTTCACAAGAGTTAAAAATGAAATAGGTAAAAGTCTAAAATGCTTGAGCTCATAAAATGGAGAAGAATTCATTTCAAATGAGTTTGAAATGTTTTTTAATGATAGAGGAATCAAAAGATAGACATACGCACCTAGGACCCCTCCACAAAATGGAATTTCTAAAAGAAGAAATAGGTCTATAATGGATTGTGCCAAAATAATCATGATGGAGAAGAATGTTGCTCTAAAATACTGGAGAGAAGCTATAAGTATTATTGTATATACCTTAAACTATGTGCAAGTCAAGAAAGGTACTTATTCAACACCTTTTGAACTATGGTATCGATATCCACCTAATGTGAAATACTTTAAGGTATTTGGAAGAAAATACTATATTGTTAAAGATGTTAGGAGTGGAAAGTTTGATGCAAAAAGTGAAAAAGGTATATTCCTTGGTTACTCCATAAGAATTCAAGCTTACAAGTGTTTAATTACTAACACTAACAAAATTTTGAAAAGTGCAAATGTGAATTTTGATGAGTTTATAGAAGTACATGAGGCTGAACCTACAAAGGAACCAGAAGAATAAAAATCATTTGTATATTTCTATGAAGGAATGCCCGCTACAGAAGATGCTACAAATCATGTTGTAAACCAATAAAAAGTCTTAATAATTTTCTAGTCACAACCTGTGAATGTTGAGTTGCATTTAGATATTGAGTTGAAGAATGAGGAAAATGCACATTTTGATTTTCAGATAAGCACACATGAAAGAGATGTTGAAACACCTAACAAAGATGTATACAGTGACACTGAAGCTGAAAGACAAAATGTAGTTACAAGAACTAAGCCTAGACTGTCCAAATATGTCAAAAGACATCATCCTATAGATCAAATCATTGGAGACAAAGATACAATGCCAATTATAAGAAATAGATTAAGAAGTGAATCATGTTTTTTAAGCATGAAGGAACCTAAGATAGTGAAAGATACATTGGAAGATGATGACTGGTACAAGGCTATGGAAGAAGAAATTTAGTAGATAGAGAAGAATAAGACATGGAGGCTAGTTCCTAGACCAAAAGACAAGCATGCAATTGGCATGAAATGGGTACTCAAAAAAAAGTTAGATGAGAATGGTGAAGTGAAAAGCAATAAAGCAAGACTAGTTTGCAAAGGGTATGCACAAGAAGAAGGAATTGACTATGGTGAAACATTTTCCCCTATTGCATGAATGGAAGGAGTGAGAATTTTACTGGCTTATGTTGCATATAAAGTTTTCAAAGTTTATTAGATGGATGTCAAGTCTACATTTTTGAATGGTATATTAGGAGAAGAAGTCTACATAGAATATCCAAAAGGTTTTCTTGATAAAAATAATAAGAACATGGTATGTAGACTACACAAAGCCCTATATGGATTGAAACAAGCACCAAGAGCATGGTATGAGAGACTTCATACTTATCTTGGAAAAATTGGATTTGAAAGGATAGATGATAATAGAAATTTGTATATGAAGATAGATAAGGACAAAGGTATACTATTATCTAAAATATTTGTTGATGATATCATATTTGGAGGTTCGGATACTTTGTGTAAGGATTTTGAAAATTAGATGAAGCAAGAATTTGAAATGTCAATGTTTGGTGAGATCAAATTCTTTGTGGTATTACAAGTATATTAGATGAAATATGATGTATATATCACTCAATCAAAATATGTCATAGATATATTGAAAAAATTTATACTGCAGGATTCCAAACTAGTAAGTACACCTATGGTGACAACACTCAAGCTATCAAAGAATTATGATTCATCTGAGGTAAATCAAACATTATACAAATCCATGATTGGAAAATTGCAATATGTAGTATACAGTAGACCTGATACTACATTAGTTGTGGGGATAGTTGCAAGATTCTCTACTAGTCCCAGAGAGAATCACTTGATGGTTGTGAAAAGGATAATGAGATACTTGAAAGGAATAGAAGAGTTTGGTTTATACTATGAGAAGAATGAAAATTTTGATCTAAGAGCCTACACTAATTCTAATTGGGCTACAAATATTGATGATAGAAAGAGAACCAATGGAGGGGCATTCTTGTTAGGCAAAAGACTTGTTACATGGACTAGCAAGAAGCAGAGTTGTACTTCCCAATCTACTACTAAAGTAATTGTTGTTGCTATTAACTACACAAACATTGTATGGATTAAATAGCTACTTAAGGGAATGAAGGAAGAAATTATAGCACCAATGAAACTTTATTGTGATAATACAAGTACTATCAATATACCAAAGAATCATGTGATGCATACAAAGACAAAGCACATTGCAATCAAGTATCATTATGTGAGGGAATTGGTTCAAGATAAAGAGGTGAAGATGGAATATATTAACACAAAGGAGAAAATTGTTGTTATCTTCACAAAAGCATTACCTAAGGATGCTTATGAGTATCTAAGAGGTAAACTAGGGGTGATATCCCTATTGAAGGCTATGTAAAAGACAGAGGGAGTTCCCTACATCAAACAAGCTAACACTCATTTAATACAAATTGATGTAGTGGGTCTTACTTTAGGAATTAACTAAAGTAATCAGAGAACTAAAACTACAAATCAAATACAAGCAAGGTGAAAGAGGAAGAACATTGAAGAACATGCAAAAGCCTATATCTACATATATTAAAGATGCCAAGTGTTGAGTATATGTCTTTGGCATTGTTGTAAAAGAGGGAGAAAGTACATTAAACTAATCAAGTGCAAGAGGAACAATAGAGAGAATAAATCATCAGAAGATTTGAAGATCAAAAAAAAAAGAATGAGGGAGAAAGTAGAAAGAAATCAAAGGAAGGATCAGAACAAAAAGAGGGAGATATTATGTTGATCAATTCAGTATGAAAGAAGATATAGAAGTAACTCAAAGGGAGTTACATTTTATAACCTAATCAAAAGATGGAAGCTATTGATAAAGGGAGAAATTTCAAATAAAAAATTTCTTTTTTGTATTCCCTTATTGTTTCAACCTAATCAATTTGAGGGAACAAGATGTTCATATTTGTTTGATTTGGTTGATCATTTTGGCTTTCCATCAATGCCAAAGAGGGATATTGTTGATATCTAATTGAAAAGATCATTTGATTAGAAAGATTATTGAAGAAGACTATGTTTTTCAATCATTGTTTTATCACTAATGTCAAACTTGCTATTTTATAGTAAGACAATTACTTATATGTTTCAAGTACTATCACTTAGTTGATTGATGAGGAGGATTTGATCAACAAGATGTAACAAAAGTAACTAGAGGAAATGTTGAGTTATGATTATGTAATGAAGTACATGAGTCAATTAAGATAGTGATAGAATAATGTATTGATGATCTACTTGAGGTTACAAAATGGTTGGCTATACTTAGAAAGTTCAAAAGAATAAAGTTAAACAAAGTTCATTTTCCAAGCTTGACCAAGTAGATAGTAGGTGTCGAGCAAAGTTAGTTTAAGCTGAGCAAAAAGTCAATTGGAGCCGAGTGAAATAAAATCCTAGTGGATGTCGAGCAAGTTAGTAGATGCTGAGTAATTTTTAGTTGATACCAAGAACTAGTAAAATCATGTTGATGTTGAGTGATTTTATAGTCGATACTAAGTAACATAGTATGTGTTGAGCATTAGAAGATTGATAATGTTGAGCTGCTACATTAGGAAAAAGATCAAATATTCACCAAATAAAAGCTAACAAGTTTGTTTTCTTGGAACTTGTGAATTAGGAGGAAGATAAGATTTATGAGTTGGTGGCATAGAATCTTATGTAAACCATTTTGGAGGGGAATTCAAATGGATTTTAAGAGAAGTTTCTAAAGAAGACAAGATATGGGGTAGATACATTGTACCCTACCTAATCCATCAAAAACCCTAATTTTGATGATGGATAATGAGTAGGAAAATATTCTAATATCTTGTATATAGGAATGTCTGGTCATGAAGAAAAGTGTTAGAGAGTTTGATGCAAAAATTTAATAAGGAGAAGGAAAGGGGTTTTGCTTCATCAAGTGACCCAAGTGAAGAAGTCTGCAATGGTGTAATGAGAAAGAAGGCTTAAGAGGATGAATGCTTGAAGGGTGAACAAGATGTCAAAGCTACAAAGATTGGAAGTTGAGTAGAGTTGGGGACTGAAAAGAGATTTGTAATCTAGAAGTAAGGTTGTAAGTTGTATCAGATCAAAGCTCTACTGTTACTTTCTAACAATTGTATCAGCCTAAGGTAAATCCTTTGGAGTAAGGTTGACTTAAAAATCATTGTAAAATCATTTAATAGGGTGGAATTCCAAGTCGATGGCCTAAAGTCCTCTAACAAGGCTCACTTTTAGCAAGGTGACTAAAATCCCTTAACTGGGTCACATTTAACAGTGTGTATTGTAACCTTTAATAGGGTTGGCCTTTAATAGGGCATCACTTTAGAAGAGTGAAAAAGGAGTAGCATGTTACTAGTGGTTTTTCCCAAATTGGGTTTCTATGTTAAATCATTGTGTAAAATGTGTTGATGTGTTGTGTTTCATGTTTTACATTTCCGCAAGTTGACTTGATAGTAACATACAAGTTTTAGTTGACACACAATGAATGCATGCATGGATAAGAATTTTTTATGGGTTCACTAAATTGTGAAAAGTTTTATATGCACATCTAGACCTTGAATAACTGATTCACCCCACCCTCTCAATTATTCTAAAAGAATTCCAACAAGAGGGGGGTAAATCTACACTTGAAAAAAAAAATCTTAAACATATCACCAACATCCATCTCATAACCTAACATTTAAATTGAAATAACTTAACATGCATCACATCCATAGCATAAAGTAAATAACACATAACACAATAAATTGGTTTCCCTAAAACCCTCCAATGAGAAGGTAAAACTGGGGTGGGGATGACACCCAAAAATCTTCACTACTGTAGTTGTAAAATGTGTCCAATTATGGCTACAAAGTATTTGATCATAAGCTATGATATACCCTATGGGGGGTCTTCCCTATTAAAGGCTCACAAAGACTGTTAGGTCTTAGCTCACTAAATGATTTCAACTCACAATTATGAAAGCACTTAATTAAGATATTTACTCTACATCACCTATTAGAATGATTCAACACCTGATCTTCAGTTATCACCTTTCTAGTTAATATTAGATATCCTCTTTACTGATTGAATCTTGATCCTATTGATTATATATATTCCTTATAATCCTATCATTATTTTTCTTTGTTTCTCTAGACTGATTCTGCTTTGCATATCTCTATCATAGACTCCATGAATGCTCTTGCAACAATTAGTATTCATCTCCTCTCATAATGATAAACTTCTTAGTGTTTATCTTTCTTAAATAAACATAGGTGGAGATGGATTAGATTTGAATCAATGGTTGTTGTTGATCCCTATTGTCATCTAATATTTCCCTTAATCTAATTGGTTGCATGTATTGCCATAGGGATTTAAAATATGACTCCATACTTATCTCCTATAATCATAAATTCATGATTGTATTGGAAAAAAATGGTTTACATAGAATTTTTTTCCATAATAGACAACTATGGTAAAAATTATTCATTTGACATCCAAAGGATTTGATGCTCAGCCTTCATAGTGCTCTAAATATTTAACTCAGCTTCCATAGAACTTAGCACTATCTATTACTTAGCACTCAAATCACTCGGTGTGTATAAAATACTCATCACTTGAGTAACTTAGCACATACTATTCATATTAGTTGATTGTACTATCTAGAAACTTATCCTCGACATGCTTTGATCACTTAGCTCGCACTGATTGCTTGGCTCACTCTAATCACTTAGTATGCAATATGCACTGTAATTCTGCTAGATAATGACTAAGTGTTTTATCACTGCATTTTTCAAAACCAAAATGAGATCAAAAAAGGGTAATTGTATACTCTTAACCAATAAATTAATTTACTTTAGTAGTGTACATTTATGGGTATCATCCCCACCCTAGTTTCAAGCATCCAAAATCACCATGTCATTAGTCATACATGTGTGCTGATTTAAGTTTAATTTTTTTTCTAAAAATAGTTATGTGTTGGAAACTACAATTGGAATAGTTTTTATGTTGTCATTTATTTCAAACATTATTTACGAGACATTTTCTAACACTATAGAGTGCCATATCAGTTGATTGATAAAGAGGATTTGAAAGGAGAAAATAACAAGGTTAACTAGTGAAGTTTTTGAGTAAAGAGGAGAAAGTATGTTGGAATTAAAATGGGCATTTGATCAATTAGCCTTTGACAAGATAATGTGATTCTTTTATCATTATATGAAGTTAAGAATATATTTGAGTTGGTGTGTAGAAGATAAGATAAGAAGTTGAGAAAAACACTAAGCATGATTGAGTGATAGTTTCACTATGTCAATGAAGCAAAAGATTTAGGAACTTAAGAGATAAACAAGAAAATAGTATTAGTCAACTAATAGTTATATTCAATTAAATTGTAGAGAAAATTGTAGTAGTGACTGAGCATACTGAAGACTGAGTCAATTTAAGTTAAGAAAGTAAAGACTTTACTACATAGTATTGATTGAGGTGAAGATCACAATGATGACCAAGTGTTATCAAAATAACATTTTTTGAAGGAATCAAATTTTGAGGCCGAGATAGTTAAATGTTTGGATAGGTGAAAATGTGTGAATAATAAGGATTGATGAGTTGGCATATTTAATACATGAATTAAATTTGTTAAGTGATCTAAGGGAAGGATCCAAGGAGAATTTTCAAGAAAGGAGTAGAAGGATAAAATGATGGATAGATTCAATGAATTAGAACAAATCCTAAGATCTACAATGATGTTAAAGCTCTAAGAGATCAAAGCTACATATTTAAGGATGAATAAGATATTTTTTAAGGTTTTTGATTGGTGAACTTATGTAGAACTTATGAAAAACATAGAAGAAGAGGAAAAGTGAGAAGTTGGTGAAGTGTGATTTCTTGAACAATTGCCAAGTAGATCAATGATGGAGAAAAAGATGAAGTCTAGTCAATGAACCATGAAAGAGTTGAATGGAGATCTAGATCTACAAAGTGATTTATATTTTAATAGATCAAACCTAGTTGTTACTTTCTAACCATTGTGGCAGTAAAAATGTTTAATCAAGGTTGACCTAATAGTCATTTGTATATCCTTTAGTCAAGGTGAAATTATAATGAAATGATCCAAAGTCCTCTAACAAGACCACTCCTAACAGGGTCATTAGATCCTTTAATAGGGTCATACCTAATAGTGTGTTTTTTAACCTTTAATAGGGATTCCTCTTAATTGAGCTCACTTTAGAAGAGGAAAAAGTGGTAGTCTGTTACGTGGTAGAGTTCCCAAATTAGGTTTCCACTTCAAATATTTTTTTCATGCATGTCTAAATATTATTTTATGATGCATACTATTTACTATTGTTTATTTCTATTAGGTGACATATACTACACAGAAAACAAATTATTAATGAAAAAGTTAAGTTACTAATGAGTTGCTATATTGGGCAAGTGGATTTATGAGCCTAAATAAGTTTCCTAAATTTGTTAAAAATTTATTAAGTACTTCTATACTTGAGGATAACTAAGGTTTATAAATTAGAATTCTAAGTTTAGAATCATTTAATTATATAGATTCACCCCCACCCCTCTTAGTACCTATAAATCCTAATGATTTGTATCAAAGTATTTGTTCTCTTGATATAAAGATTCATAGATTGAGGGAAAGATTGATGCAGGAGCATCTTGCATCACAAAACAAGGGGGTGTGATCAAAATTTAAATTATTAAAAAAAATTGTGGAGGAGAGAAAAAGTGACAAAATTTTGAGGAAAATAAATAAACGAAAAGAAAAAAAGAAGAAGAGAAAATTCTATTTTCAAGGTGCATAGGTGGCATAAATAGAAAAATAAGAAAAATAGTTGTCATTCCATTTATTGTGTGTAGGTGGCATTTTAGAAGTTTTTGGAAAGTTCCTTAAATCATTCATTTAATATTTTTTGTGATCCACAAAGAAAATGTAATTTTCTAATTAGTCCACATGGTGGTGCTTAGTTGTATTGGGCTAGGAATTTAATATTTGTTTTAACGTAGTTGTATTTACCTTTAATCTCGCATTGGTTGTGTTTGCAATATCTTGGGTGGTAAGTGCCTATTTAAGCAAGGCTTATGATCATTTTTAATTAAGCTCTTCAAGTATAAGCTTTTCAAGTATAAGCTCTTCAACTGTAAGCTCTTGTAGTGAAGCTCTCATGATGAAAACTCTTGTAAGCAAGCGTGGAGGTGAAAGTTCACTTGGTTTGAAGACTCTTCTTGTGAAAGCTCTTATTTGGGAGTTCTTGTATGTTGAAGTATTTGTAAACTTCTTTCGAAAGAAATCATATCAATGATATCATATTCTTGATGCTGTAAGAATTTTCAAGTATAATAAAAGCATGCTTTGCAAATCATTTTGTCATATCTTTGCCTCCATTTTGTTCTACTTTTGGTAGTGTGTTGGTAAGGGTGGTGTGGCCCTTTGTCAAAGATCCACAATCATAAAGAGGCATAAGGATGAGAAAGTGCTTGAGTAAAAAGCTAGCATAATTCAAGAGTTTTAAGAGAAGTTCAAAAAATCCCTTGCAATAAGTAGAGATCATAATATGAAGCTGAATGAAAGTCATGACTATATTTAACACATGGAAAAACTATTAGAAGACACAATTTTAAAAGATTTTAAGAAAACTATAGACAAAGTGATGGAGAAAAATGAAAAGATAATTAGCAGGTCAATTAGTCAAAATGTGTGAAGACCTTTAGGAAAAATGAGTTGTTGAAGATGTTAGGAAGGTTTTTGAAGATGGATAGATAAATGTTGAAAAAACACTACATGAGTTGGATGAACAACTCTTTATTATATCATAGTAGAAATTTATCATGAATGAGCACCTCCATGCAAAGACAATGGAGAATCAAGAGATTGTAATTGAGAACTTAAGGATCAAGAAAGAAAATGAGAAATTCAAGAAAGAACTATAAATAGAGAAAAATGCAAATGCAAAGTTGAAGCAGTACAATAAGAGCCTGGATAAACCTTATGCATAGTTAAAGAACTGGAGTAATCCCAATAATACAAGCAGTCTTGGATACATAGGATAGAAAGTACATGTGATTGGCGAAGCATCAAAAGACAAACTCAAGTAGCATAAGAATAATCCAAAAGAAACCAAAATCAAATTAGGTAAGAGGTATAACACACCCACTTTCTTCAAGTATGTAAATATTGATCATACTCCAAATGTGTGTAGAAGAAAACCTATTAATAAGTTAAATTCTTTTGAAGTCACTATTTCAATTCTCAAAATTATTGACATGTTACCTATGAGTCCAAATCTAGGCTTAAATATAGTAATACTAAAATTATTGGTCATTATTACAAATGAAATAAGTATGGACACAACTAAGGAATAAATATCTAGAATCTCTAAGTCACCATTTCAACCGATGAACACAAAAACATCTAAGCTACTAAAATTGAAACTCCCTCTTAGCAAGGAAGTTTTTTTGCATGACACCCAATTTATCTTTGAAGAAGATGAATACTACCTTACCTAGTGCCTTAGTCAAAATATTTCCTATATGCTCCTTTGTAGGTATATGCTATAGTTAGGCAATCCCTCACTATACACAATCTCTGATGAAGTGATAGGTCTGATATCTATATGTTTAGACCTATCATAAAGCACAAGATTCTAAAACAATTTGATACAACTCTAATTATCATTGTGTATCACAATAGTCTCAAATATTTTACCAAATAAGGCTACTAGTAACATCCATGGCCATATAGCTTTACATGTCACCATGCTTGTTATTATGTCTTCTAACTCTACAAAACTTAGAGCCACAGGGCTTCTACTATTAGACTCATTTAGAGTAACTAAGAGGGGGGTTGAATTAGTTATCCTCGAGTCTAGATGTACAAATTAAACTTTTAATCACTTAAATACTTCAAATCTAGACATTCAATATCTCAATCTCTATAGTAGATAATCAATCACATAAACTTACACTTCATTATCCTAATAGTAACAAATTTTCATAATGTAAAACATTAATAGTCAAACATCTCAAATGAAATCCACACAAGTATGACACTGGGATTTAACATGAAAACCCTATTACAATATTTAGAATAATTGTGAGGGGGGTGAATTAGTTATCTAAGGTCTTGATTTACCAATTGAACAAACAAACACTTAAACAAGTTCAAATCTTATCATTCAATTTCTCAGTCTCTACTATAAACTATTAGCAACATCAAATTGTTTTCCACTATTCTAAATATAATAGACTTGCAGAATATAAACATTAATCATTAAAACACTATAATAACATCCACTCAAGTTTGACAATAGGATTTAACATGGAAATCCAATTTGGAAAAAATTACCAGCAACATGTTACTAATTTTCACTCTTCTAAAGTAAGCTCTGTTAAGATCCAACCCTATTAAAGGTTACAAAAAGTACTATTAAATGTAACCTTGTTAAAGGATTTACTTGCCCATTAAAAAGTTCCTTTTTATATGGCTTTGAAATACTTCCTTAGAATGTCACCCTATTAAAGGATTTACATATGATTATTAGGTCAACCTTGATTAAAGGATTTCAAATACTATTTGTAGTTCCCCTCCCATTTGACTTATATAAGTAATCCTAATGGATGCAACCTTAATGATCTTTCTTTGTGAGTTATCATGATTGGGACCATGAGTGGTCTACACCCTTGGGGTGATTTTATTTATATTGTTTCATTAGTTGGTCAATTGTTCTTTTGACTGATTTATGAGATTATGATGTATTTCACAGTTTTGCTAAGGTTTGTAATAGTGGTTACCTAGATGATTTGGTATCACAATTTTGGTCTATGATTACATTGAGATGTGAATAGTGGTTGCACTATGTATTGTTTTTCCTATTGTATTTGACTAGGTTCTTACAATAATGTGTACTCGTGTGTTTAACCATGTTGAATTAAATCTTCATTGTGTCATTCAAGTTGTTGAACAACTATTATTAATTCCATTATTAAATGCTTAAATAATTAGAAATGAATTATCCATGTTGGATTCATTGGTTATCAATGCTACAGATATTTACCTTGTTCATTTTAGTAATTTATGAAAAATAAACTATTTAAATGAAATTAATTAGATTCTTTAATTACATTATTTCACATAATTGTCACTTTGGTCATTATTACTATGCATCTATACTTGATTGGGTTTGTTTATTATGTAGGACTTATATCCTCAACAATGGCACATGGAGTTAGTGATTAAACCTTTCATGTTGAGCCAATATCATCCCTATATGGGTGATGTATCTTTTATTATTATTTTTAATCCTTTGGTAATTGGTAAATCTAGATTCATAATGCATCATGTGATTAAACCTATGAGCATGTTTGTGCATTTAGGATTCTATAATGGTCATGGAAAAGATAAAATTAAATGTTGTTTAATGGGTTAGAAGGGTTTAATTATTTGATTTAATCTTTATTTTATTTTGGCTAATTTATCGTAGTTGGATTTGAATTCAATTGGAATCACCTTATTTAATTTGGATTAAGGGAGCCAATTAGATTATTTAATTGAAATAATATAATTTATATGTCACTTTGAAAAAGTGTATATATTCTCTAAATGTGAGTTTATCCTCAATTCTCACTTTTTTTATTTGATGGTTTTGGAGAAAATTCCTTTGGAAACCCTCTTGTGAGAAATCAGAGTTTTGCTTGTTTAGGAGATTGAATTGGCAAATTGTTGTGAGAGCAGTCTCATTAGATTTGTATTGAGTTGGTCTACTATCTTGATGGTTTCATCTAATTCGGCATCACTATTATTTTACGGTGGTATCTCTCATTTTTTCCTCTTGACTGTGAGGTAGGGCTTTTGAGTTTTATTGATTTTACTCCATTTCAACTTCTATTTCATGTTGCTAAATGTTAGGGAGTGGAGAACTAGTGTTCCTGTCCATTTTTTATGCATTCATATCACCCATTTGGATAGGGGTGAGGATTTCTATTTCATAGGAAATTACAAATGCAAGTTTAAACATTGCTATGCTACCAATTTTTACATGGTTTCTTGGAAGTCAAATTATATTTGATATTCCTTCATTTGGGACTATTTGACCAATGAGTTTTTTATTTGTGAAATTCCATGATGTTTTAGTATTGGGTGTTTTGGCATTAACTCATTTTGCATGTCATCTAGTTTTCACCCATTTATTTGTTTGGCCAATTTAGAGATTAGATCTTGTATCCCTCTCCTTAATGATTAAGATCATGGAATTGGAATGGTTATATGATATTCTAGAGTATTTTATTTCTCAATCTAAACTCATGCTTCCATAGTGGATTTTTTGGACTTATGTCTTTTGCCAAATTTTTTGGATTGGGAATCTAAGCCTGTTTGGTGAATTTTATTGGACCCTTGGTCTTGTGACCCTATTCTTGAATTGGGGTTTCAATTTCATTATTATATGAAAGCTTTGAGTTTTAGGATTTTTAATCTTGCCAAATTTTGTGTGCCACCAATATTCGGTTGATATTTTGGCATTCTCTCCTTTGATGGTGGAAATGGATTATATTCCATGTTTCCTTACATGTTCTATTGATATTTCATAGACACTATGATTTTCATAGAATCCATACTACTGGATTTAGGTTAGTTAGTTGAGTTCATGAGGTATGGTTTTTTTGCATCGTTGGGATTTTTGTAGAACTAGTACTCCTAAATATAGATTGGTTGACTAATCTTGTTATACTTGGTTTTTTTTATTATTTCTCATCCAACCCTTGTTGTTTATGATCTTCATGTAGGTGGTGTACCCACACATGAGCATGTGAGTGTGCACTTGTTAGGTTCTTGTGAGACCTAAAATCTTGTTTTCTATTAGTTGAGTTTTGTTCACTCGGGTTGGGTTGGAAAAATGCATTGCCTATGGGCACTCATTATGTGATGAGCATGGGTATGTTGGGTAGAAAAGTGAAGGGGCTTCTCATGTGACCCCAGGTCATGTTCTTGAAAAAGTAAATGTGAAGAAGTTTCTAATAAGTGATAACTAAATAAATTCATGGGTACTAAAACTAAGATAACTAAAATGTGAATACTTGTATAGTTTGATCTAAGGGTATGAGCCTGTATGGTTCATCCAAGGGTAGGTGTCTATACAGTTTGATCTAGGAACATAGTGCAATGGTCTTCTAAGGGAGTCCCAAGGGAAAGTTTTTGCATGATGTTTATCTTGAGCTCCACTATTCCAAGTAATCTACTCTCCACTAGAGTCCCTACATAGTAGACCCATGGAACATCTGAATAAGACCTATTGTATTGCATTGTCTCACAATCTTGGTTTCAGTCCTCTATACTATTTGGCATGAGTGTTAGCCATGGAAAATTGTGTGTCTATTTGTGGTTGGATCATTAACTCCATTAGCACATTGGGAGTGGGCCTATAGGTACCATGTGGTTGGGAGGTGTAGCTACCTATACCACTACTAGGGACTAATGTATAGAGATGATCTATTTCTAGTTTGAGGCCAGTGTTGGATATTCACTTGGTACTCTGGTGTAACCAAAATATGTTCACTGGTGATTTATGTTTTACATTGGATGCATTTGATATCATTTTTAGATGATGATTAGTATGTTACTTGATGCATTCCTTTATCATGATGTTATATCATATTTCTAGATGATGTTTCTTACCACTACTTTGGATTAGTGATGTTATTGGTAGATTAGCATGTTGGATGAACTTGTTCTTATGATGTTAATTTATGGTTATTGGTAAGAATGATCTAATGAGACAACTCAAATTATCTTGTTACAAATTTGAGGTTCATGCTCGAGGGTGTGGTCAGGGCATTTGAGGTCTCATGATGTCATTATGGTTGGGAGAAACTGAGCATGATTATTTTTATTGGTGGCCTCTTTGCTTGTACTTTCCTTCTAGATATAGTTGATTTATGCACATGTATGTTCATTGCAACATTTCTTTCTACATAATTACATTAGATGTTAGAGTTATTTGATCTCCTTTATGATTTTAAGTGTTTACTCCTTAGCTTTGGTGGTTCTGATACTCCTTGATGTGGAGTTTTAAACCCTACTTTTCCTCTTAAATGGCTAATTGGCCTTATGTTCAAAACCTAGGTGATATTTATTCAACATTAGGTGATACTAGAAAATTATCACACTATAGTAGTGAAGAATATCGTATGATACTACTAAAGTATCACATGGACATAGTAAAAAAAATCACATGGGTATAATAAGAAGTATCACATGACTATAGTAAGAACTATCACATAGGAAAATAGTATCACTTGGCTATAGTAAAAAATATTGCATGAGGTCTATCAAAAAACCTACTTTGGTAGATAGCTAACTTGTTAGATGTGGTCTTGAAGGCAATTTGGGTACCCTTTTGGGGGTTCTTGCTTCCTATATATATATTTCATTCAAGTATAAGTGGCATTCTCATTTTTATTTAATCTTCTTCTTCTTCTTCTTCCTTATACAAGTTGAGATATATTTTATATATATGCATCAATTCATTTGAGATAGGTTCTAGACCTCTCTCAGTTAAGATAAAGAATCTAGAAAATCTTAGGGCTTCAGGAATTCTAACTTAGTCAAATTTTAGGGCTTTAAGATTCTAGACTTAGCAAATTTTAGGACTTGATATTTATCTATTAACGCGGTATCCATTATATGAGTGGTTGTAACCTTGAGCCCTCATCTTGTGCATTACTGTTTGATGGTATCTGCCCATAATTCTTGATCATGCTATGGATAGTTGGAAATGGACTTGTATGTTTAACCATACTAGGAAATTTTTCTTTGGGGCTTAAAAAGAGCATATATCCTTGTTTATTCTCATGATTCCTATGATTTTAAATTATAAGTTCTAGTTTAGTTCTTGGGGATCTTTGGAACTATTTGTAAGACTTCTAGTGGTGTAGTGAACATGTGAGTTCAGCCATGTTCCCTATTTTATTATCTTGTATAGATGTTTCATTCTTACACTTGGTTACTTTGTGTTGTTGTTAAGTAACTTATCTTAAGAAAAAATTTATTTTATGCATGTTTTACCCTTGTGTTCCAAGGATCTTTGAGTGGGGCATTACACTATTTACAATGGTTAGAAAGTAACAACTAGTTTTGATCTACTAAGTACAACTCACTTTGCATGTATAGATCTTGGTCTAGTTCATAAAATAATTCACTATTTGGCCTCCATTATCATCTCAATCTCTTACTCACTTGGGAACCCTTCAAGCAATCAATATTTGCTTCTTCTCAACTCATCTCAGGCTTTTGCTTATATTTTCTAGTCAATAACATCAACAACAACTCCAACTCCCTAGAACATATCCTCTCTAGGAATATACTCTCTACACATATAGAAAATAAACCCATGTACCTCCTTAAATAGATTATTTTGATCTTCTTTTGCTTAATCATCACCATAGATCTTATGGTTTATGATTAGATCCATCACATATAATGTATCTTATTGTCATTTATATGTCCTTAGGTCATTTACATAGTCCTCTATTGATATTAATGATCCAACTCATCAATCTTTATTTCAACACACTTTACATATTCTAAGAAATCCACTTAGTTAGCTAGAAATTATAGTTTCTCATAAATAGTTAAAATGTTATCCCTTGGCTAACACTTTGCTCTAACACTCGGTCATCATTGGGTTACTTGGTTACTATTAAAAAATTTCTTGGCACATACATTGTCACTTAGACAATACTGATGCTCAGTCAACATTAACTTTTCATGGCTCTTATTGTGGCTTGATCAATACTAGCATCACTCAACATGCACTTCAAAATTATTTAGTCTTCTGCTCTATTTCTTAGTAAAGTCTATGCATTTGACTATCTTTGTTCACACTTTCAATATGTGAACATTAATATCTTCTCCACTTGCAATATGAATTATACAATCACTTTATCTTGTCAAAGTCCAACTAATCAAATGTCCATTTGTAGTTTTCTCATCATAACTCAACCTTTTCTCTAGATTCTTTCGTTATGAATAACTTCTCAAATCTCTTCATCAATAAAATAGATATGACACTTAGATCAGATAGAAAACTATCTCACCACTATGTTTGACATCAATGATAATATAAAAATTGTTTCAAATGTAGTTTCCAACAATCTTCCTCTTTGGCATTGATGAAAACACCTCTAGAATACTTCTAGTTACCATACAATCCAAAAACTTTTATTGTTTCAAGAAACATCCTCAGTGTATCACATATTCATTAATATTCTTAGTTTCATTATGATTCTCATCTCTATAACTTTGGTATGTATGAAATTGCCTCTAAGTAATCTCTCCCTCTCATTTTGATCCCTTTTCTTGATAATCTCTCCCTCATGATGATCATAAAATAGGAAACTAAATTACATCTTATCCCTCATGGTGACTATATAAATTATAATTTCTCTCTCTTTAACAATAATGCCAAAGACACCTTCAAATCATACATATTTCTTATATAGGTATCTTTATATCAGTTCTTAATTCTTCATCTATCATCTTTATATGACTAATCTATCATAATTTCCTTCTTCCTCATTACTACCTTAGGAAACTCCTAAAGTAGAACTATCTACATCAATTTGTAAGATAGTATGATTGATACATTTGATGCAAAGTGGCATAATTTTTTAAGTTTCTTTATCTAGGGGAATCACCCCTAGTTTACCTATAAGATATTCATGGGAATCTTTAGGTAAATCTTTAGTGAATATGTCAAAAATTTGTTCTTTAGTATTCACATATTCCAATTTCATTTCATTGTCTTGAACTAGCTCTTTCAAGTAATGATACTTGATAGCAATGTACTTTGTCTTTGTGTGCATTATAGGATTATTTGATATATTAGTAACACTAGTGTTATCACAATAGATAACCACTAGATCAATAATTTCTTCCTTCATACTTTCAAAAATTGCTCGACCCATATGATATTTGAACAATTTACTGCAAATGCTACATACTTAGCTTCAGCTATTAATTAGGAAATGCATTTCTATTTCTTTCTTATCCATGAAATTAATCTCTTTCCTATAAATAATGCACCTCCACTTGTGCTCTTGCTATCATCAACATTTCTTGCCAAATCAGCATCAGTAAATACCTTCAATTCAAACATATCATTCTTCTTGTAATACAATCCATAGTTATTTATTCCTTTTAGATATATCAGTATTATTTTCACTACCATCATATTATTTTCCTTAGGATTCACATAAAATCTTGTAACTATCCCAATTGCTAATGCAATATCAGGTCTTCTATGAACAAAATATTGCATTTTTCTGATCATTGATTTGTATTGTGTCTGGTTCACATTAGTAGAATCATCATTCTTAGATAACTTATGTCTAGTAGACATAAGTGTACTCACTAGTCTTGAAACTTCCATCTTAAAAAAAATCACTATCTCCTTGATATGTTAGGACTGAGTAATAAAGATTCCTTGCTTCATTTGATATACTTCTTGTAAACAAATAAAGAATTTGATCTCACCAAACAGTGACATTTCAAATTCCATTTTCATTTCATTGCCAAATGATTTTCATGATTCTTCCTTTCCTCCAAATATGATATCATTGAAAAAAAATTCTAATAACAATACCTCATCGTTCTTTCTAGTCTTTATATATATATTGTTGTTATCATTTATTCTTCCAAAACCAATCTTTATGAAGTCTTTCATACCATGCTCTAGGGACTTGTTTCAAACCATATAAATCTTTGTGCAACTTGCACACCATATTTTTCTTGTTAGGATCCAAAATTCCTTCAAGTTTTTCTATGTATACTTCTTCTTCAAGTATCACATTTAAAAATATAGATTTTACATCCATTTGATATACCTTAAATCCTTAATAAGAAGAATATGCAAGCAATGTTCTAAATTTGTATAGTCTTTTTATAGGGGAAAGTGTCTCCCCATGGTTAATACCTTCTTCTTGTGCATATCCTTTGCATGCCACTCTAGCCTTGTTCCTTTTGAGTCTACCTTTTTCATTTAGCTTGTTCCTAAATACCCACTTTGTTCTAATAACATTTTTATCTTTAGTTCTAAGTACTAGGGTCCATGTTTTGTTCTTTTTGCTCAATTTCTTCATTCACTACTTGTATCTGATTTTCATTCTCTAAAACATCTTTCAGAGATTTTAGATCAAACTCACAAAGTAAGCATGTATCACTTTTGAGTCTTTTTTAGTCATAACAAAAAACTCTTTATCTCCAATAATTTTTTCAGGTGCATGAAAACTTTTTAAATATTTTCACTAACTCGAGCTCTTTTCTATTTTGTTCTTCACTAGGTTCATCTTGAAAAATGATTTCAAGCTCATTTACTCTCTTTTGTTTGGGTTTTGGTTCATGTTTTGTATTCTTATCATTTCCTTTTTAATCTTTGGCTTCCTTTATCTATGACTTGGCATCATTTAGCTATTACTCAACACCCATAGTCTATTGCTTGACAACTGGTTGTTGCAACTCAGCATTCCTAGTCTATTGAGGATGTGCAACTTTGTTTTCTTATTTAGGTGGAGTGCTTGTAGCACTGTCATTCACATAATGAATGAAGTATAGTCTGGAGGCTCCTTCTTTCATTCAACTTCATTTTTCTCTATATATTCATCAACTTTCACATTTTCACTTTCCACAAGTTTGGTTAGTGTTAGATTTCAGACACTTATAATATTTTCTCTTTGTGGAATATCCTAAGAATATACCTTCATCACTTTTAGCATCAAGTTTTCTATTTCTATTATTTTAAGTATTTAACATTTTATTCCAAAACCTTTGAAATAATTTACATTAGGTGCATATCCATATCATAATTCAAAAGGTGTATCATTTTTACCTTTGTTGACTTGCACTCTATTCAAGGTATAAATAGTTGTACTTATAGATTCTCTCCAATATTTTGTGACACATTTGTCTCCATATTCAAATTTCTAGCACAATACATTATTGATCTATTTATTCTTTAAGCTATACCATTTTGAGGAGGGGTCATAGATGCTGACATATGTCTTTTGATTCCTCTATTATTATAGAATATGTTAAACTCATTGGAAATGAATTCACCACCTATGTCAGATCTCAAGCACTTCAAACTCTTTCATGTCTCCCTTTTAAATCTAGCCAAATACCACTTAAACAGTTGAAAAGCATCAGATCTTTCTTTAAGAAACATCAAATTCATCATTTTAGCATAGTCATCAACAAATAGAATGAAATATTTATCTCTGCAATAGCTCTGGACACCAATAGGTCCATGTTAGTTAGTATGAACCAATTCCAAAATATCATCAGATGAATATGTTTTTCTCTTGAAACTAGACTTTGTCATTTTTCCCAATTGACATTGTTTACACATAGCATTGTCAAGTTTCTTTAGCTTTGTAAAACTTCTTACTCTTTTCATTTTACTAATGCTAACCAAACTATCAAAATTTAGATGACATGACCTATTGTGTCATAACCAAATATCTTCACATTGTGCAAATAAATTGTTGATTTCTAAGCCTAAGTTTCCTATTAGTGTCTAAAACTTAGTCATTTCCAAGGCAGCCTTGGATGGTCATCACTAAAAATGATCCATCTAGAGAAGGTTGAGCTACAAAGAATGCATTTTTAAGTCATCACATGAGTAACACAGTTAAGACCAAGTAAGTAGAAAGTAAGTTATTTCCAAGAAAACAAAATGTTGTGATGTAAAGCCTAATTAGACTCAAAGTTTTATTTAGACTCAAAGATACATTCAATGTAGCTTCAACCCAAATTATTTCTATTAGGGTTTGGGCTTAGTGTCCCTGTGGGGTCCTAGGGAAGCAACCCAAGTGCACTCCCTTTCACAGTACAAGTTGGGGTTGAGGAGAATAATACCTTGGGAGGGTTTTCAAGGGCAACACCCACAAATAAAAAATTGACCTTATATTGTAAAAGGTGTCGGCTATTATTTTTTCAATTGGATGACTTATTATAGCCCTTATTTTATAAGTGGTAAAAATCTGGTATAAAAAGGCTTAGAGTTAGGGATTTCATAATGTATGGTGATATGGTAGCCTTTTTTGGTGGTATTGGGATTTAAGGGATTATAGATTATAATCACTAGATAATAATAATAATATTGGACTTCTTGGTGGACGTAGCCCAAGGATTGAGTGAACCACATTAAATCTTTGTGTCTTGTGTTCTCTTCTATGTGAACTATTATTTTTTGATAATTAGTTATATTTGTGTGTAACTATTATTTCTATCTATGGTTATTCCTAAAATAGAATAAGTTGAGTGAGTAGAATCTAAGTGACAGCATGAATGTTAGTTATGACCAAGCTTCAAAACATTCAAGTGTCAAGTAAGCCAATTTTGACATATGAGTTTGTAATTGCACAAACAGTTATGTAAATCATTTTAGTCAACTTCTACATGAAATTCAAATATCATAGAGACATTTAAGGAGGAGATTAGACATCTTTTTAGATGGCATTAATCCCTAGAGAACAATAGTAACCAATCAAAAAGTAAAACTGGAAAATAAAAAAAGGATGAGATATAGATCATTGATCCTAATCTATAACTTTCTATTATTATCTATTTAAGAAGGGTTACTACCCTAGGATTAGTATGTATGAGTGAATAGAAGCATAGTGAAGGAGAAAACAAGATAAGTATAGAGAGAAGGAAGGCTAAGTCTAAAAGGAGTTTAGGTAGTGCAACCAGAGTAGTGAAGGATAGAATAGAGATATCAAATAAGGAGATCATATTGACATTTTGAAGAGAGGAGATCTATAATAAGCTTTCAAAGAAAACCAAAGGATCAAGTATTGAATCAATGTTAATAGATTAATTCAGGGAAAATCTTTTAATAGGGTGGTTCTAATAGACATATTTCAAACCTCCTAACACAACCATTACTTTATTGTAAGTGAAAAATCCTTTAACAGGGTAAGACCTAATAGGCTTAAATGGTTTTAATAGAGAAGACCCCTCAGTGGGGAGATCATTTGATATGATCAAAATTATAACCCTAACAAGTTAACTTTATTTTTGTAATAGTGAAGATTTGTGGGTTTCATCCCTACCCCAATTTTACCTTCATATTGAAGAATTTATGGGTAACCAAAATAATTTTGTTATGTGTTAATGATTTTCATGGATATCACACTTCAATAGATTTTATTTTAGCATTACATGTTTATGTTTATATAAGATCTAAGATATGAGATGGATTAGGTGTGAATTATTTTAAGAGAGAAAAGTATTATAGATCTTGATCACACCCATGCACCTGTAATGCCCCACCTAGAGCTCTTTGGAATAAGGACTCAATTCAAGCCAAGATAAAAAAAAATTCAAACTCTTTTTTTTAATAACAAGTATGAATGCACAAGATAACATCTAATAGGGGTCACAAAGATCACAATGGAAGACTTCACTTACAATGCTAGCAACCAAGAAATCTCCAAATGCCACCACTTAACTAACATGACCAAAGTAAAGAACAAAAACCAAAGACGACATCAAAATACAAAATCTTTGATCTATCAAAGCATGGAAAATTAAGTAAACCCAAAGGGTACTCAAAATACCAAATTGTATTCCTTGAAGACTATTGGGATGCCCCCTATTTTTCACATGAGGAAACATAATTGACAAACTTTCTCACGAGCATGTACAACAAGCCATGTGATAATATACACAATCGTGCAAGGACTTTCTTGGCCCAATAGCCAAAACAGCCCAAACTAGTGTTGGGTTTCATGCAAGGATGCACTAGAAGTCGTGTGAGGAAACACAACACATCACACGAGCTTTTACATTCTTGCATGAGAAAGTGCAATTTCATGTGAGGATACAAAATAGCAAGCCAAAAAACATAAAGATAAAAAGCTAGGAAATAAATTTCCTCCACACTAGGGAGTATTGAGTCCACAAATCAAGGTGAACACACTTGAACAAAATAATTGAAAGACGAAAAGTGCATCTAACCATCTAACATAGTAGTAAAGGGAAATGACTAAAAGCAACATCACAATGTACTATAATAAAAAATTAAGTGTGCAGTTCCTCCCAACCATAATAGCATCATGAGACCTCAAAGGTCCTAGCCATCCCTCACACATAATATCCCAAACTACTAACTAGATAGTCAAATATATCTTATGAGGATGCCACTACTAAAGCATAATAGCATTGTAAAAATAGGAAATATATCATGCTAATCCAATAAGAAATAGATAATCCAATTGGAAAATTAACATCATCTAATCATATGCTAAATATCATATGAATAGGAAATCTAACATGCTAACAAGTAAAGTACTAGATATTCCAACAAATCAAATCACATCATCTAATCATAAGCTAAACATCATAACATAGGAATGTGTCAAATAACTAACATCATCTAAAAATGATATCAAGCATTCCAATGAAAGCATTAATCATAAGAAAGCATACTTTGGAACCTAAAGTATCAAGTGAAAACATCCTTCAATGGTCACACTAGGACAATAAACCATCTTTGTACACCAATCCCTAGTAGTGGTATAGGTAACTATGCCTCCCAACCATGTAAAACTCGTAGACCCACTCTTGCCATGCTAATGGAGATAATGAACAAACCACAAACACACATAAAACATAATCCATGCCTAACACACATGCTAGATAGTAATGATGATTGAAACCAAGATTAGAGACAATGCATAAACTACAAGTCTTGGTTAGACACTCAATGGGCTACTAAGTGGGGTTAACATCATGTAGAGTTGCTTGGCATTGACAATCCCAAGATCAGATCATGCAGATTCAACTCCCTCAACAAAAGGCTCTAGCACAGAATATTATCTTATGTTTTATTACCACCCAATATTTTATTTAGTTATCACTAGATTAGAACTTCCTCTGCCAACCCTTAATGCATAATGATCACCAAGCTATGAAATAGAAGTCCCCTCCATATGCTACCCTACCCTACCCATTCTCATCCAATGGTGAGCACTTGTAGGCATACATATTTTCAACCCAACCCCAAATGATCATAACTCTTAGAAGTACCAAGGAAGATCGAGCCTTGCAAGTCACCCAAAAAATGCACACACACATGCTCCTATGTGGTGCATCACCATCATGAAGATCATAACACAAGGAGTGGATGAGAACACAAAAAAAATATTACTCAACCAAAAATAGACTCAGGATGATAGATTCTATACAAATCCCAAGAAAGAATAAAACCATACATCATGAACTTACTCAATTGGCCTCAATTTGAGAGTATGGATTCTACACAAATCCCAATGATGCACCAAGACCAAACATCATGAATGCACTCAAGTGGCCTCAATCTAGGAGTATGGATTCTACATGAATCCTAGTATCAATGAAATAATTACAAAGGTCCAACAGAAAAAATAACATCAAGTATAAAATCACTCAACCGAACACAAATTTGGGCGTACATATATGACATGCATCCCAATGCCAACATAAAAGTACAATAATGGTTTAACTAACATCTTATAGATAATCCACATTAATGACCAACAGCATGCCAAGAAAGCCCAAGAAAATTAGGTGGCACATAAATTGAGGCAAAAACCTCAAAACTCAAAAAAACTTTGAAATTAAAACCCATTTGGTCATTGGGTACAAAAGTCACAAAAATCCAATAAAATATGGGTTTGGAGTTTGTATGCAAAACTGACTAGCATAATGGTGCAAAACTCCAAACCCTCATCCCAAAAAATAGGGAAATGCTCATACCTACCCAACCTGGTAGAGCTAGCATACAAAACAAAGGGGAACAATAGTTCTTAGCCTCCTAATAAATGGCTACCAAAAACAAAAGTAGAAATGAAGCTGAAACAATAAAATAGAAGAGCCCTACCTTGCAACCAAAAGGGCAAAATGGGAATCTAAACCATAAAATAAAAATCTCGTAGAAGTAGATGAAAATCATGGCAATCCAAGGTCTCCCTAAGCTAGATCCAATGAAAACAATCTCGTGACGATCCCATGCCCATAGCTCCCACAACGAATAGAATAGTAAATCCTCATCAAGAGGATTTTGGGTTTTACTCTCAAACTTTCTAATTTAAAAGTGATAAGTGAGGAATTAAATTCCTCTTTCAATACTTATTCACTTTTTTAATGAATAATTGATTAGTGAAACTAACCAGCAAACCTAGTTAAACCTTGAATTGACCCAAATGAAAAAAGGTTATTCCTAAAAATAGGAATTCATCTATGGAAAAGCTACTAGAAATTAAATTCAATAAAATTTAAAGCCTGAAAACCCAAAATCATAGAAATTTCCTTAACAACTTTCATGACAATGTGAACCTCTAAATGCATAGACATGCTCAATCGTCTAATCACATAATGCAAATGAGTTTAGATTTAATAATCATCAAAAGTATTAATTAATCAATTAAAATAAGAATATGTACACCATATAGGGATGACAATGGTAAAATATGAATGTTTGAATCACAAACTCCATGTGCCATTTCCAGGGATATAAATCTTGTACACTAAAATACATGATCAAGTGCAATTGTATATAATAACTTAACTAAAGAAATAAATGTGTTAAATCACCTAATTTAACTAGTTATTCAATTATACTAAAATAATCTATTTACATCACTCACATTCACATATAGCATAATGAAGCAAGAATCAAGTAAATAACCCTAGTATTAAATCCATCACATATAATTTTTTTTAAAAATCCAAATACTAGATAGACAGATATCATCATAAAACATATTGTCATCTCAAAATGACATCATCATGGAAATATGATCAACTAAAAAACATTCTATTCTAGCATCTATGATACTAACATCAAAGTATAATACTTGACCCTCAAGTCATCTCAAATGTAAAACATAACATGAGTAACAATTATCTCTTGGATCAAAATATGACAAGGTAAATATGTGTAGCCCATAACCAATGAATCTTGTTGATGTTTAGAAATGTTACAGGTTTCAAATTACCCCGATGAGAACATGGTACATCTAGGAGAAAATAACTCCCATCTTTGACATATCATTTTAGACACCAAGCCAACTATAAGGCTTGACCCTTCTTCTACTTCAGGCTCTGTAAAACCTAGGTGGGTGGACCTTAGATTCAATTCATATGGTACCAGTGCAAAAACATATTCCTAAATCTATTAAGAAAATTTAACCCTTATTTCTCCTAATGACTCATGAAATGACATAGA
This sequence comes from Cupressus sempervirens, assembly GCA_028749045.1. Taxonomy (NCBI): domain Eukaryota; kingdom Viridiplantae; phylum Streptophyta; class Pinopsida; order Cupressales; family Cupressaceae; genus Cupressus; species Cupressus sempervirens. The sequence goes on from CM053787.1 coordinate 34,531,197, forward strand.
TTTGTAGTAGCTAAATGCAAGATAATGCAATGCAAAAGCTAAGTGAGGGCATTATATTTTGGCTCTTCAACATAAAATATAAAGATGATTTGAATTTGATTTCATTTTATGTGGGTGGAGAATGTGGATGAAAACCAAGTATAGACAACAAGATAATGATCTTGTAGCTGATTAGTACCTAATCCATTGGGAAAATTCATAAATCTCTCTTATGCATTTTGGATATCCTAGACACATATCCTATGCCAAGACTCTAGATCTATCCATTTACCTTGTAAATTGGATATCAATGTTCAATCTAAATCTCATTCTTAACTGATATCCTCCTCAATAAGCTTGCAACCCTATTGATTTTCCTGAAGCATTTGCATAATTCCTTGAATTAAAAGCAACAATGAAACAACATATAGCCTTAAGTGACTGCAACTATGATATAGGATCTTTGTTCAAATATCATAAAACATTACACATCACTGAGAAAGGAGACAAGATTTAACATGAAACTCAACACTTGTTGTTCTTTGTATTGATTTTCTTGAAATAATACATGAAAATGCATAAAATTGACTCACAAGATACCTGATAAACCAGATTGTACAATAACATATGTTGTCATACAAGAGAGAAAATGGTTGAAATGAGAAATTGATGGGACGAAAAGGGGGCATCACACCCAAAGCAAAGCTTCATGGTCTAGAAATAGCACATCCCAAATTTTTCCATTCAGACTTCATCAATTCTAGAGCCAGTTCTACTAAATGTTTTCATTCCAAATTTTCCAATATTTTCCAACACTTTGCAATGGATGAGAAAGAATAAGATATAGACAATGAGTGAATTCTTAGATCTGATCTCAAGACAACATATGTCCACTTGAAATTTAATCCCTTGCAATTAAAATAATCTCTCATCTCTCTCTGCAACTTCATATCAAATCTTCAATCATTTTGGCCTCCAAAAGCAAAAAAAGTCTGAGATATTTGATGGAAATCATAACAGATTGCAAAAGAAAAAAAATTCTAAGAAATTCCATCAAAATAAAGCAAATTGTGAAATACTTGTTGCAAAACACATCATTATGCACCAATTTTTGAAGAAACTGAGCGAAAAAAGCATATCAAATGCATCCCAACTAAATTCTATGACTGCATTGATGAAATCATTAACTAGAACTGAGCATCCCACTAAAAACATAAAAACCTCTATAGCACACATCAATGACCATCTGTGTTAAAACTAGCTCCAAAAATGGATAGCTTATCTCCTCTTGGTTCCAACGGTATATAACACTGCATATTTCTAATAAAAATCATGCCCTTGAGACCAATTTGAAATTCGGGCTCCCAAACCATGAAAGAGCATAAGATTGAAAATTTTAAAAAATCTATATACTTGAACTATATAAAACTTTAAAACTCATTTACATTTTTCAAATTTGAAAATTCTAGTGCATTCAGATTTTAAAAATATGATTTAAAACTTTATTTTGTCCCTTTTCCATTTGCCCCCAATCATTCTGTATCAAGTGTCCACCTCTAATTTTTTGCCCCACATCCACCATGCATTTGAAATATCTTAATCTTCCCCTGTCATATGATCTTAAGGCCCCACTTTTCTTTCTATGATATTACAACAAAGCCAATTTTTGTAACATCACAGGCCCTTGAATTTTACGTTGTGATCTCATGATTGATCATAATATCACACACCTTTGCTTCAATATCTACGATCTTACGATAACTTTCTTCTTTCCAACCATACAACACAGTAGTTTTGTGAATTTGTAAACATTTGAGAATCCTTGCATGATTCCATGCTAGAAAGCCTTTACCATAGCATCATAATGACCTTGCATTATCTTTACAATCCTACAACCTATCATAGGGTCATAGCTCTCCAATTCTCCTCATTAGCTTCTCTGATGATACGATGAGCATCCTTCTAACCTTATGACAAAGAAAATTTCCTAACATCGCAGCACCCCAAATTTTATCTCCCGATGTCATGAAAACTTCACAATTCAGAGCATTGAAGATGTTTGAAATTCATTACATAATCCTATGATATTTGTAGGATTATAAGCCAACAAATAGAGCCTTCTAATCATACAATGGGCGTATTATCTTAGGCCTCAAATTCACTTCTCCCAATCTAGTGACTAATTGTAGCATCACACAACACATTTTTTACCTCCTCAATCTCACAACAAATAGGCTTTGTCATATCATTGTAGCTCCTTGTAAACTACCCCCCCAATCTCATGACGTATCATAACATCAAAGCCCTTCCAAATATGGTTTACAACCACACGATGGCTTGTCACATGTCAACATTTGATTTTCTCTTGGGTCCATGTCTTCTACCACCTAGGTTGGTTGCTATGTCACCATGCATATTGATTGAGCAACTTCCCTTGGCAATGTAGCGACTGCCATAGGATCATCCACATGTCACAATCTCCTTCCTCGAATTCCATGTCATCACACATCATTTCTTGGTCAAAATTTTCCTCATAGTGTCCTCTAGCTGGCCAACTAGGGGGGACCCTTTTTCATGCCTTAGCATGAATGTGGGATTAAAAATTTTTCAAAGATATGCCTCTGCTTTGTGCTCAACCCCTTTTACCCACATTCTTCTTTGTCTATGGCTTCATCTTTCCCTGATGCTATCCTCAATTATACTCCAAACTATAGTTCTAATGTTGTCTTCTTTCTCTGTGCCATTAGTGCTCTCTCTCTTCGGTGTAGATGCCTAGATACCTATGGTTGTTGCGTGGGGAAATTGATTTCATCAATAGTACTCAAAATTAGGGCTTCAATTTGTAGTCCCAATAGTGGCTCTATCTAGGGATGCATGTCCCTTGCGGGCATGGTAAGAATTCCAATCTCTGGAGGAAGTAGACCACTCACTCGACAGCAAAAAAATTTCTCTCAAACAACTTTATTAAAAGAAAAACAACTACAACTACTATGTACAAATGATGGCCCCAAGACATTGAACTTCAACAAAAACTTTTACCTCTATTAAAAACCTGATTCTCATTGGCATTTTCATTAGATTAATTGAAATTATCTCTTCTATCAATTTCACCAATTAGAATAGCATCTTGAAACAGATTACTTAGCAAAATGAAACAATTTCCTTCATTCTGATAATGCATACATACATTGGCATTAACCTCTACCTCATGCTCACTATGAGAAAACAAATCAGCATGCTCATATAAATTAGAATCATTCTAAAAACCATCATCCACATATGACTGATGCATGCTCTCCACCAAAAACACAAATGATTCATATTCTACATTGTTCAAAAAGTTGCTTATGTCAAAACTTTGCAACTCACCTTGTGTAACCGGATGTGAAGAATATGTAAAATATGATTGTTGCCTACTTGCAACCATGTTACTCATCAAATCAAATTTTCCTTTTGCTAAAACCTCTTCACACTCAAACAACTAATTATTTACCATGTCTTAAAAACTATCATGAAAGTGCTGACATAAATCATGTTGATTCTAATCTTCATCAAACAATTCATTACAATGAACTTTAAACTTGTCATCAACATATAGTGTAAACTTACAATAAGATTTATCACTTCTAGCCTTTACTTCTTTGTTATATTCAAAACCAATTTCAGTACAATCGGCATGATAAGAATCTAAAACAAAATGAAACTTCTCCTTATTAGAAAATTCATCATGTGTATTTATACTTGCTCTATTATCACATACACCTCCAAAACTTAACAGCAGATATTCTAATTTTATATCAAATTCAACATCAAACCTTGGGGAAATGACCTCACCTTGAGAATAAATACCACAAGGGACAACAGGAGCATCCAAAGAAACATTTGCATATCTTTCAAGATCATGAGCTAGCAGTTTTGAAATTTCATCAACACTCAACAAGACTTCATCACAAATCTCTTCTCCTAGGTTCTGATCATAAATCAACTGATCTGAAAAACTTATAGTAGTAGTACCATTAATATGACAATTTGAAAAACCAAAATCCATACTACAACATGTTACCTCTTCTTTGCACAATACCTCTTTACTAGGTGTGTCATTCTCATTTTCACCAAAAGATGAATTATCTATACTGCTATTAAAACTTTCCACACTCTCATGCGTACTGTTACATGATTCATTTTCAATCACATAACCATCTTCATCATGCTAACTAAAATCATCTATTTCAGTAAATCTAGAATCCATCTCTTCAAAATCACAAGAAATGTTGTCATTATCTATGGATTCACTAGACTCACTATTACTTTTAATACATTCACATTGGCTATTTAAATCATTCTCAAATTTCTTGAAAAGACTATCGACATGAAAAATCTTTTGTAGTCTTAAATGTGATGGCTAGTTAACTAAATTAGGCATAAAGACATCTAAGAAAGCAATAGGCAATGAAGATTCCTTGGGTCTTAAAGACACATGCAACTCCATGAGTGCTGATTTAAACTTCTCATAAATATGATCATCTTCTAGATCTTGAACACTTCCTACCACATTTCTTATAAATATGATAATTTCATTGCAAAGATATTTCTTAATTTCTGTCGCATCTTCATGTCTTGGTAAACTAATTTTAGATCTGAGATCTAATTCCATTTTAACATGAACCTTCTACCTCTTTGTTACCAAAATCACTAAATAAAGGCTCTAATTTTTAACACTTGATTTCCATAAAAGAGAAGCATGAAAACCAAATTACCTCAAGTGTTGATGCTACACTTTGATATGTTGTTTTGGAATAGGTGCAAGACTGAAAATCTTTTACACCACTAGTCAAACTTTTTAACAAATCATCGCTGCGATTTTACTTGTTACAATTCACTTTCTTATAATAGAAAATTGCAAACAACACTTCAAAACTTATCAAGAATTTAGACTTCCTTTTCAAGAGACTATCAAAAGCTTTAGATATGCCCATACAACTGAAAATCCTTCAAATTATACAATGAAATCAACTAGGAATGACTTGGTACAAAGATTTGAGAGTCGCCACTCACACTTTGTGAGAAATAAAACATAACTTATCGCTTAACAAATCTAAACTAGACCTTTAGATGTAGGAGAAATGCAAACCATCAAACCACTCTTGTAGATTTATAAACTTGGAAAAGGGAATACAAATTTATGTTGATTCTTGACTCTAATTTTACAATAGCACTTTTGAGAACAAAATCTAGCTGAATTGACTAAAGATAAACACTCTTAACAACACAATTTACACTCAACCTCAAAGTTACTATTGTAAATGGATAAAAACCTACTGGGGTGCATGAATATTCAGCAAAGAGATGGAAAGCACTTGATGACCTTATTGTTGTAGCAAACTTTGCACATGCCTTTCCTTGAACTATATTAAATCTCTATTTCAGATTCAATAATTCACCAGCAGAGTCACCATTTTGTTGGTGTTTAGAAACATTACAGGTTTCAAATTACCTTGATGAGAATATGGTACATCTAGGGGCAACTAACTCCCATCTTTGACATATCATTTCAGACATCGCACCATCTATAAGGCTTGACCCTTTTTCTACTTCAAGCTTTGCAAAACCTAGGTGGGTGGACCTCACATTCAATTAATATGATACCAATGCAAAAACATATTCCTGAATCAATTAAGCAAATTTAACCCTTATTTCTCCTAATGACTCATGAAATGACATAGATCTGTAGTAGCTAAATGCAAGATAATGCAATGCATAAGCTGAGCGAGGGCATTCTATTTTGGCTCTTCAACATAAAATATAAAGATGATTTGAAATTGGTTTTATTTTATGTGAGTGGGGAAAGTGGATGAAAACCAAGTATAGACAACAAGCTAATGATCCTGTAGCTGATCAGTACCTGATCCATTGGAAAAATTCATAAATCTCTCTTATGTATTTTGGATATCCTAGACACATATCCTATGCCAAGACTCTAGATCTATCCATTTACCTTGTAAATTAGATATCAATGTTCAATCTAAATCTCATTCTTACCTGATATCCTCCTCAACAAACTTGCAACCCAATTGATTTCCCTAAATCATTTACATAATTCCTTGAATTACAAGCAATAATGAAACAACATACAACCTTAAGGGACTGCAACTATGATCAAGGCTCTTTGTTCAAAGATCATAAAACATTACACATCACTGAGAAAGTAGACAAGATTTAGCATGAAACTCAACACTTGTTGTTCTTTGTATTGATTTCCTTGAAATAATACATGAAAATGCATAAAATTGACTCACAAGATACCTAATAAACTAGATTGTACAATAACATATGTTGTCATACTGTATATGTGAAATGTGGCCTTAGACTTCACACACACACTTCAACATGGTCCTTGTATGCAGATTCATCCTTGAATGAACATGAGATTGTTCACCTAAGAGGGTTCCTACAAGATTACCTTTTGCCTTCTATCCAGAAGGATTTTTCTTGTTTATGCTCTTAGAGTTGAGATGCAGGCAACCAAACCATTCTAGAATGAAGGATTTAAAGAATGCGATTAAATCTATATGAGATGCAGGTAATCTATATTAGATATGCACTTAATCTTAAAATATATAAATTAAAATTAACTAGATGTATGCATATAAATCTAAATGATATTTATTCTAGGAAATGAAAGCTTCTAAGATTAATGAACAATTCTGTGCACAATTCAACAGAGATTCGGTATCAATTCCATTCAACCTCTATAATGAGGAATTATGAGTCCCTTACATAGAATCCAGGAATGAATCAATGGCTAGGATCAACCTTGATGAATGGTAAGGATTAGATAGAAGATTCAGTTAAGATGGAAACTTGTAGAGGTGAAGTGAACTATTTCAAATTTGAGTGTGATGACTAGTTAATTGAACTTGTTATAAGTGTGAGAGTAAGTTAACTAAATTGATTCCAATTTTGAGAAGTAGTTCACTCAGAGTTTCCATTTAGGACTAAAGAGAGAATTTGGGAAAGATATTCAATTTAATAAAATGAGATATGACCTCTTAAATACCTTTTTCATTTAATTGAATAATTACATTCAAGTAATTAAAATAAGTATAGTTATTAAATTAAATATTTTTAATTCCTTAGTACATTAGCCTTAGGAGATAGTTTAATTTAATTTAAGTATAAAATACTTTGAATTAAATTAAATATTAATCACATAGGTTTAATGTGACTAATGTGAGTCAATACTTTAGGAATTAAATAAATAGCATGATTAATGCAGATTTAGGATTTTCTACATTTGACAATTAAGTCAAGTAGCAACAATTGGAATGAGAATTGCCTAATGAAAAAGGACTTTAGGGTTGATTAGAATAGACCAAAATTGGTGATCATGGCAATGTGCCAATTTTGGGGTATTACATTTTGCCCCTCTTTGAATGAATTTGTGAGTAGCACGTTCAGTTCAAAGAAAATCAGAAAGTGTGATGAATAGATCAAGAAATAAGATTGGTTTCGAAGTTGATGTTACAGAGACCAATTGATAAGCTTGTAAGGACCATCTCTAGAATGGAGCTTAATCCTAAGGAATCCAAGTAGAGAACCTAGATACCTAAATTGATAGAATTTTAAAGGTTTTCTTCAGAACAAAGTTTCACCTTTAAGGATCTAGAAAGAATCATCTAGATACCCAAGATTGATAGCATTTAAAAGATTATCTCCATAATGGAGCTTAATCTTTAAGGATCCAGATAGAACAACTAGATGCTTGAATTGATAAGGATTTAAAAGATTATCTCCAGAATGGAGCTTAATCTTTAAGGATCTAGATAGAACATCTAGATACTTGAGATTGATAGGATTTAAAAGACATTCTCTAGAATGAAACTTAATCTTTAAGGATCCAAATAGAACATCTAGATACCTGAGAGTTGATAAAAGATACCAAGATCAAATTATGAGTCATAGAATCATCCCCAAAATGAGGCTTGATCCTAAGGAGTCAAGGTTTAGATTGTCTCAATTCTTGTCCATAGAACTCTTTATAAGATGCAATAGATAACAAAGATGCCAGAAAAGAGGGGAATAAGATGTCCTAAGTGATGAGATGCCCCAAGTGATGAGGACATAAGATGGGAACAAAATGCCCCTGAGCAATAAAGATACAAATTGATTTAGAATTCTAGTTCAATGATGTAATCATCATCCCCCTTGGGAGCAAAATCAAAAGATGACACACCAAAAATATGATGTAAAGCAGTATGTTGAGAGATATAGAAGAAATAGAAGATTCAGCAGAATGTAGAAGAGATAAGAACAATCAGAAGAAAATTTGGAGTCAATTCAATGCGATTTGAAGGTCCAGAAGACCAAGTTTGACCAAAATTGACCAAAGTTGGTTTTTTCAATAATAAATTTTGAAAACATGAAGAATTTTTAATTGAGAATATTCCAAGAATCACAAAGTATTAGAAAAATTTGGACTACACAAATGTTCAATTGTGTCGGTTCCAAAATTTTAAAACACATTTTTAAGCTGCTTAGGTGTGTTAGATCTTGAATTCGATCCCAAAAATGGATTCAGAATGGTCAAATTAGCCAGGGGGTGATTTTTGCGCAAATCGAAGCACTTTGGAAAATTAGGTCAAACCCTATATAAGGGCTCAAGGGGTCATTTTCAAATAATTTGAACCTTTTGTCTTTAGTGAATAGGAGCTCTGAGAAGAAGATGGCAGTCAATGTGAGATATCATCGTTTCGAGTGCTCCCGATGAGATAGCCAGGCGGCGAACTATAGACCACTGGTGAGTGGTCAATAACCTTCCTTTGTACTTTCATTTTCATCCATTTCAAGGTCATTTATTGCATTTTTTAGCATGTTTTAGGAGGTCAGCAATCCATTTTTGCATGAGACCATCCTTTCTCACATGAAGCCATTCGCTTCTCATGAAAAGATTCACCAATCTGGTGTTTCTTTGTGTGTGTCAATGGGAATTCTCACATGCGATATACACACTTCTCACATGAGAAGCATGGAAATTTGGGCAAACTTCACTCGAGTTGTTGTCGCCTTTCATGTGAGAATGTCTTTCTTCATGTGAGGATTTGATTTCTCACGTGAAGATACAGAATCTCACACAAAGAAATGAATTCTTGCACAAGGAAATGAATCTTTGCACGAAAATCTAATACAACGTGTGAATAAAAACTTACATTTTTTATGTTTTAGCTTCAATTTTTTGTTGATTTTTTTGTCATGTTTACTTTCTGAGTGAGTACTACCTATTTGCACATTGTTGTTATTCATGTGTGTAAGAGGTATTTAGTGATGTCTCATTTAGATCACATTATGCACCATATGGAGCTCTGTTAAGGAGCCTTGATGTGGCAAAACATGGCCCACATTGATAGATTGGGTCTCACTTCTCTATGTTGGATCCTAGTAGTACTGGTGAATCATGGCTTATTGACAACTTTGGTGGAGCATTTCCATTTGAAGATGAACACCTTCAACATACCCTAGGGAGAGATGAATATCACCCCTAAAGACATTTATAGGATTCTACAGATCCCCTTCCATGGGCCGAGAGTGGCTTATGACACAGTGCCCCAGGTAGGTACAGAGGCTTTGTGTACCATCTTCTAGAGATAGCTAGCGATTGGGCAAGCCATCACATGGGATGAGATTATTCATACATATGGCCGGATGCATAGGTTGGCTTTAGTTTGGCTATATTCATTAGTTGTTTCTTGGTGCCAGATAGGGGATAGCACAGGTTAGAGTGCAGATGGGGGATCATGTTGCAACGTATTCTTGATTCTCCCAAGTGATTCAAATGGGGCTAGTGCATGTTGGTGCACATGTTCTACAAGATGCACAAGATCATGTATCATGAGCAGAAGAGCATGGTTGTTGGATTTTATGTTCTTTAGATCTAGGCATGAGACCACCTACCTATTACATGACCCATTTTTTAGGATACCCGCGAGCCCACAGAGCCATACCTATGCAGATATAGGGGGCAGATTACCCAAGCTAGCCTAGGTAAGATTTATCATTGGAGGGCATGTCTCGATGACCTGGTCTTCATCATATGGCGGCCCTGGCAAGAGATAGAGGATTAGGACGATGCTCCTAGTGAGCTAGGTTGGATGTTCTACTTGTGGCCACTAGTGGGTAGGACCACATAGATCATTGAACAATTTTCTATCACATAGGTGTGGAGGTAGTATGGAAAGCAGTACGATATCTCCTAGGAGTATTTTTCCTATACTAGGCTAGCCCAAGACCTAACACAAGGATGGCTAGCGAGATGCTAGGAGATCTATGATTGATGTATGCAACCTAGTTGTGGCATAGTGGGATTACCTTCCAGAGGTATCAGATGTGGGGGTGGCATTGGCATATTAGGCATATCTTATTAGTCACCCCTTCCCACACTTCACAGATCCTTTGGGGGGAGTAGCATTGGCTCCCCAGTAGGCACCAGTATAGGGACCAATATAGCAGTCAACACAATTAGCTAAAGGTACCCTAGTAGTAGGCACCCCAAGGTCCACTACTAGAGGTGTGATAGAGGGTCAAATAGTTGTAGATCCCCCCATAGCAGATGGGGTCATATCCAAGTGTTGGTGGTAGTGGCAGAGAGTAGAGGCGACAGTCGAGGCTGAGGATGGAGGAGCAGGAACCCACAGAGTAGGTGCCTAAGATGCTCAATGAGGAGATGCAGGAGTAACCTACCATAGGACCTCAAGATTCCCTATGATGACAGAGAGAGTGGATCTACCAAGCCTCTCGATAGATTGGAGAGTTGCAGATACAAGTGGCCATCAGGGATGCACGGATCTTCAAGTGAGATCAAGAGATTGAGAGGTTACCAGATCAAGTATAGGTTGTTGAGTAGAGGGTAGAGATGTTGCAGGATGAGGTTTGATTACAGATGACCCAAGTGACCTACTATTTTGCAACATACTTAATAGTGGTGCCCAATGAGGCTCACCAGTTGCCTCGTTTCTCATAGTATGCATGAGACTCTAGAGGTGCATGCCTTCCAGTGAGACCAAACATGTTGCCTCCTCCTCCTCCTGCTGGAGGTGATGGTGTAGGATAGAGTTAGTTACATGATATACTTAGCACCGATTTTGATTTTTTCTATGTATTTATTGGTGTGCTAGCACCATTTTGTATCAGTTTTGATCGATAGCACTCAAGTAGTGCTCATTTTTTGTATTGACACATTCTTCGAGATATATATATATATATATATATATATATATATATGAGATTTTGGAGCTAAGTTTCATTGTGTTCATCTCATTGTCATTGTTTGTCTTTGTGTTTGATGTACATGAGATGTTTATATGATGATTATGAGATGCCAAATGTGATGTAATGGATGCATGAATGTATATTTAATTTGAATTTCTCATGTCGATTGGATAGATGTATGGATGTAATTCATATAGAAATGAACTGACATCTCATGAAGTGTTATATTTTTTTTCTTGACAGTGATAGGTATCCCCTCAAAGAGTGCATGAATACAAACCAAAGAACCAAACACTTATGCAGTCATAGAAGAATCCTAATACATTTGAAGAGATCCACAATCCTCCATCATGAAGGATGAAAACTTAGTTGCAATTGAATCATGTGCTCATGCAAGTGAAGTATGCAATGCCAGACTATGTTAAATGTAACCCTAGGTCTGATTACCAAGCCTCAACAATTTATCATCACTGAGCATAGAATAAAATCCTATATGTCCTACAACCTCCACTAATAGTGCAATCATGGGAATATGAATAGGACATATGTTATAGGTTTTTCAGGATTAAATGTAAGCATTCAAGGCACAAGAAGCTAGAATGACCAAAACATCTGTACCTTTTATTGTAGCAAGCTAACATAAGCATCAAAACATAAACATTAGGATGACCGGAATGTTTCTTGTATGGTAGACACACCAAACACCCTAGAGATCCATCTTATGTTAAGTATTTAGTAAGTATTTTGTCCACAATGACCCTTGCATTTGTAACCTGAGATAGAAGTGTTCTAAGTATACTCATAGTAACCCATACGTTCACTTAATAGGATGAGCATTAGTATGTACTATAGTATGAAGAGTTTACTCCAACAGACAAGGAGAAGAACCAATGTTATTGACATATCTGTATAAAAGGAGTCAAGGTACACACTACCATCCAATATGAGATGGAGGCTCTTATAGTGGACACCCCTTTTATATAAATATTTCAACATATTGGAACTAAACCACAAATAGAAAGAAAAGAAAAGATCATGCCCCCAATCATTACTTCACTAGTCAAAAATGACATCATTGAGTTTCTCAAGGAGACATGATGAAAGAAAAAGAAAAGCAAACAAAGAAAATGCTCAACATATCCAAACAAGTATGTCATTTTGAGTTCAATGTTTTTGAGATTGATGTTAAGTGTCAGTGTCTATAATATCAATGAAATAAATCTCTATATTAGGTTGACAATAGTAGACAGACGTAGTCAAAATGACTAGTGACTGAGGTGAAAGAGGAATCTTTGAGATGAAGAACCTAAAGAGAACCGAGTGACAGTAGAAAAACATAGTTAGAATGATTGGTGACTAATGCAAGAGAGATCTTCCATAAAGGAATCTCAAAATGTAACTTGAGCAATAGTAGGCAGACACAATTGAAACAACTACTGACTATTGTGAAAGGGATTCTATGAGAAGAATTTTGACAAAGAGTGATACTAGTGACAGTAGGAAAACATAGTTGAAACAACTTGTGACTTTCGCACAAGAGATTCTATGAGGAGAATTTGGACAAAAAGTGACACTAGTGATATTAGGTAGATGCAGTTCAAACAACTGGTGACTATTGTGCAAGAGATTTTATGAGGAGAATCTGGAAAAAAAGTGACACTAAAGGGGAATGCCCCCGAGCTATGACAAGACTCAATCCATGGATACATGAGCAAAAAGAAAGGAAAAGAAGGAGAGAAAATGTACAGGAAGCCAGAAGATGCACTACAAGATGGAGCATTGGGAACAATAGGTGCCTGTTTATCAAGTTGTCACCTTCTTGGCAGAGCTTTCATTTTTTTGCTACCATGATGCCTATTTACAGGTTTTCACCAATGGCACTTTTCTTATTTTTCAATTTTTTTGTATTTTTCCTTTTTAATTTTTAATTTTTGGATTTTTCAATTTTTTTAGCGTTACCAAGTGCCTATTGCTAGGCTTTCACCAAGGTGACAATTTTTTTTAGGACTTTTTTTTATTTTTTCAGGATATATAGATATGTACAAAGAGTTGTTGAGATTAGATTAATTATAAAATCACTTCAAGTGGAGAGTGTTGATAGGTTCCTTGAGCACTTCTCCCTCGGCTGTGGAAAGTTGGTAAGCACCATATCCATACACTACAATAATGATGTAAGGACCAAGCTAGTTTGGTCCATAATTCCCTTTTTGGAATAATTGTTGTTGATTCTTAGGGTTCTCTCTTAGGAAAAGATCACCCAGCTAGAAATAACATGGCCTAACTTTCTGATTGTAGCTTCTTGACATTCGTTGTTGATAAGCTCATAGATGATCACACACTACTTGTTGATGTCAATCCAATAACACTAGCTCTTGAAGCCAAGCTATCTTATAATGTTCATCAATAATAAGGCCCTTCATAGAGATTCTCAAGGTAGGAATCTTAACTTCTATTGGGAGCACAGCATTTGCTCCATAAACTAAAGAAAAGGGTTTCATACCCATTGGAGTCTTGATGCGTGTCCTATATGCCCACAAGTCTGGATTAATCTGGAGGTTCTAGTCTCTCTCAAATTTGTTGATTGTATAATGAAAGATCTTGAGGATTTCCTTATTGGATGCCTCAGCTTGGCCATTACCTTGGCGGTAATAGATAGAAGACCAATGTTGTGTGATTTTAAATCATTTGCATAGTTCTTTGAGGTCTTTATTTTGGAACTATCCTCCATTGTCAATAATGATTGAGGATGGTACACCATACCTACAAATGATGTAGTTTGTGATAAAGAGAGCTACAATTTTTCCATTGGCAACTACAAGAGGTACTGCCTCTACCCACTTTGTGAAGTAGTCTATAGCTGTGATGATGAACTTATGTCCATTAGAAGAGGTTGGGTGAATTTGACCCACCAAGTTGAAGGCCCATTGTTTAAATGGCTATGTTGTAGTAGAGGGAATTAGCTCCCTAGCTAGAGCATGGATCAGATTCCCATGAAGCTGACACTACTTGCAGGAGCTAGTGTACTTGATAGCTTCTTGCTCCATTTTAGGCCAATAGTAACCAGCTCTAATAAGATTGTGAGCTAGCATCAAGCCATTTGAGTGTGATCCAAAAATTCCCTTATGAACATCAATGAATGCACCTTTAGACTCTTTGGGTTCTAAACACCTAAGGAGTGTTCTATCAAGACCTCTCCTATCCAGGTCATCAGTAATAATGACATATCACAAAGCATTATAGATAAGGGAACATTTCTCATTCTAGGTCAGACCTTCCAAAATGGTTTGATTACAAAGATAGGAATAGATGTGATGGTAGTGGGATGAGTCTTGTCCTACAATAGAATAGATCATCCTGGAATCAGGGGTGTCATAGCTGAGGTAGTGTAACACTTCCACCAAGAACTCAAGTTGGAGATCACTTTTAGGCATCTATAGAAAGGAAGCCAAAGTAGCCATCCACTTTATTCTTTTCTCAAGGAATTTGCTAGAAGGTGATATGTGCAAAATAATTCTCCAAGTCATCAACCATGCATTTGTAAGGAATTAATTTATAATCCTTTGTTTGATACACATCATTAAATTGGTTGATTACGAGCTAAAAATCTCCAAAGATGTCTAACTAATCCACTCTCTATTCAGATGTAAATTTCATGCCATTGATCAAAGCCTTGTATTTAGCAATGTTATTTTTACAAGGGAATAGAATCTTGTATGCTTTGGGCAATGAATATCTTTGTGGGGTTATGAAGAGTAGTCTAGCACTAGATCCCTATTGTGTGAAGGATCCATCAAAGAACATGACCCATGGTTGGTGTGTGAGTGTCAGAATGGATGCATCAAGGAAATCAATGTTTGTTGTTAGGAGACTCTACATAGGTGCATCTACTAGCTAATCTGTAATCGCTTATCCCTTGATAGCTTTTCATTCAACATACTAGATGTCAAATTTTCTAAGTATCATGACCCATTTAGCCAATCTTCCTATGAGAGCTACCTTATTGAGCAAGTACTTTAGTGGATCTATTTTAGCCCTAGCCCTCATAGTATGAGCAAGCATGTAGTGTCTCAATTTCTAGGAAGCAAAGATAACTACCAAGAAAGCTTTCTCAATGATGATGTAATTCCTCTCATAAGAGATCAGTGTGTGATTCAAGTAGTAAATAGCTATCTTTTTATTGTTGTTATCTTCTTGAGCTAATAGGACTTCCAAAGATGTTTTAGTTGTTGAAATGTACAAAATCAAAGGCTTCCCATAGATAGGAGGCATCAAGATTGGTGGATTGGCAAGATATTGTTTCATCTGTGTTAAGCTCTACTCACAATCCTGACTCTAGTTGAATTTCACACCCTTATGTAAAGTCTTTGTGAATGGTTGTGATCTATCTACCAATTGTGAGATAAACCTATGAATAGATTGGAGTCTACCTTTTAGACCTCTCATCTGGCTAATTTTTCAAGGTGGAGGCATATCCATAATTTCTTGAACTTTCTCCATATCCACCTCAATTCCTTTTGTAGACATGATGTATCCTAGCAACTTTCCTAATGTGACACCAAATGTGCATTTCTTAGGATTGAGCCAAAGACTAAATTTTTCCATGAGATCTAAGATGGGTCCTAAATCTTGCAAATGAGTAGTGAGTTTTGTGCTTTTGACCAAGGTATCATCCACATAGTCCACCATGGTCTTATGTATCATTTCATGGAAGATTGTAGTTACTACTCTTTGATAGGTCACACCATCATTTTTCAAGCCAAATGGAATTACATTCCAGCAAAAGGTTCCCCATGCACTTGTAAAAGCAGTCTTCAAATTTTTTGGCATAATATTTTTCTAATTGTAACTAGAAAACACATCCATTAGTGAGTACATCTCATAGCCTTCGGTCATGTCCACTATCATATCAATGTTGGGAAGTGGAAAATTGTCCTTAGGACATGCCAAGTTGAGATCACAGAAGTCAGTACAAACTCTAATAGATTTATCATGCTTAGAGACTAGAAAAATGTTGGATACTCATTCAGAATAATCAATTGCATGGATGAATCTTGCTTTTAGAAGTTTCTCAAGTTCTACTTTGACGAGCAATGCAACATGAGGATGCATTTTCTGAAGTTTCTGTTTAACTAGTTTGATGCCTGGTGCAATGGACAAGTGATGCATGATAAGATCAGGATCTAGTCCTGGCATGCTAGAATATGTCCAAGAAAAAATTATTTTCTTTTCTTAGAAAAAGGTAATGAACTCTTCCTTTTCTTTAGGAGATAGTGGCTATGCCAAATGTATCATATGAGGATCTTCTTCCATACCCAGGTTGATTGGTTGTGTCGTCTCTATCAAAACTGATGATATCTCTTGAATATGACTTGGAAATGCATCAAATATCTCATTTTTTGGCACCTCAAAGAGGTTTTCACCCTTGGATATGTCTTTTGTTTTTACTTTTTTGGGTTCTGACACTACCACAATGTGGTTTTCACCTTTGGACCTTTTGCATTTTTTCTTTTTAATTGTATGACTAAGATATTTGATGTCAACTTTAGTCATGTTGATGCTCTATTCATTGGTGGAAGACATTACAGGTTCAATAGTGTTTAGGTAGCAGGTAAGAGCATAGTCATTCTGGAATGTGGGGACTTCACTAGATGCATTAGGGGTCTAGTCTACAAGCTCAAGATGTGTGATTGAAAGAGTAGTGATGGGTTTGATTGCATTCATGGTATAGTCATTAAGTGCTTGGACCAGAAATTTGAGACCTACGACAACTTTGACCATGAGTGTGTTCGAAAGCCTTTGAGTACTAATGTCAACAATTGATGACTCTAGGACACTAGTTGGATCAGACCCATCCAACCTAACCCTATACATTTCACCCACTTTGATTTGGTTTTCATAGACGTGAATTTGGTCACTATCTTTATTAGTAGTCGCTTCTAAAAGAGATTCAAACTCATATTCCTTAGAATCAATGCTACATGGCGAGAGACTGTAGAACTCCCCAACAGTGATAGGGACATACTCACCTTCATCATCTAGGTTCTTACATAGGTACTCAATATGAAATGATTGACTAGACTCTCCCTTTTCTGAATGAGCTTTGAGTTGATCAATATTTTCCTCAGAAGAATCACTAGTATCATCCATAGTGCTAACACGTGGCACAAAGTCATCTGACTCAGCAAATAATTTAGCAAGATTGTGAGGGATAGGATAAGGATAGGAATCCTCATTGTCGAATTGATCCTCTTGAGTATTAGATTTGACTTGTGACTCACTTCCAGATGAATTCTCAGGTTCTGGTATGAATTTGTTAGCTCCCAAATGAAAGGGAACTTTCTTAAAGCCTAAGCCAATTTTATCATTGTTTCTTCAAGCTATTTCCATGATAGGATCAATTAGACCATTGTTATTGCACCCAATAGGGCTACATCCCTTGTAGCCAAAATGCTTCATGAGCCTAAGACCAGGCCCATATTTCTTAGGAGTGATTTCTCAAGCTTGCTTTGTTAAGTCTACTAGAGTCTCTTCTTTGTAAAGCCTTGACAAAAGTGCCATTATAATTGGTTTGAGGTGTCAACACAAATGACTTCTTTGCCTCTAAGGGTCTCCCACAATGACGAGGAAACTTTGGAAAAGATGTTAATGATAGCACTAGTTCAATATGGTACTCTCCCATGCTAGTTTCTTTTATTTTGAATGACTACTCAATTTGTTTTAATTTATTGTCATGATAATTAGTGGACTCCCTATTAGTGGGGACAAAAAATTTAGCAGCTTTGAGCATATTACAGGTATAGCTAGTAGTGGCAAGAATAGTAACTTGAGAGCCATGAAATAGGAATTTGATGCATTGGTGATATGTGGATGGCATAGCATGTATCTCATGTATCCATGGCCATCCTTGCAAAATCTTATAAGCCAAGGGAATGTCGAGCACTTGACAGGTGACATCCCTTTCTATAGGGACGACACGAATGGGTAAGACCACAAGACCTAAAGACTTTTGTTCAACTTCATACCTTTCATCAAGGATCAATGGAATTCTTAAAGTGATTCAATTGTCTGAGTAAAGCAGCAGAGATAATATTTAGGCCAGCACCGTTATCGATGAGTACCCAAAAAACACATGTCTGATGTATCATGACCTTAATGTGTAAAGGTTGATTATTCGGGTAACTCGGTGACTAATCATCCTCCTCAAAGGACATAAAATAAGGTGAGGTTAGGTGACCTACCATGGATTGAAATCACTCAAGATCAAGATCTTGAGGAACATTTTCCTTAGTGAGGGTTTTGTCCAGAATCTTCTTGTGATTAGGCAAGATTTTAAGCAGCTCAAAGATGGATATTTGAGCATTAGTTCATTTCAATTGATCGAGAACATTGTAGCTAGTTTTTGTTGAGTTCGTTCTGAGCTTTGCACCTTTGCCAGATGGACTAGCAAAGGCTTTTTCTTTATGATGTTCAAGATCGGGATTAGAAGACACAGGGCCTTTGAGAACCAACTTGGCATGAGAGCAGGTAATAGCATTAGCATAGTGTTGCAAAGGTGTGTTGTCTATTGTGTTGGAAGTAGAGCCTCTCAAGACAAATGGTGTCTTGGGTTTATCATTATCTTATTTTCCCTTGATGGTAATGATGTCATAGTATTCGAAATCCATAGGTTCAACCATGTTAATCACATTGTCATCATTGGAATATGCATAGCTAACCTTGTTGTTGGGTTTTGGTTTTGAACTCTCTCCTTTTTCATAAGCCGGGAAAGACTCTTTGAAGGCCTTGTGATCCGAGTTCTTGTTATGTCCATCTACCACAAGTTCACTAGCATCAATCATGTCTTGGACTTTGTGGCACAAGTTTATGCAGTTGCTGATTTTGTGCCCCTTATTTTGGTGATACTCACAGAATGAGGTTTCATTCCACCATGCTGGGCATGGTCATGGATCATAGGGGTGAGGGTTGACCACTAGTGAAATAAGCTTGTGTTGTAATAATGTTTTGTAAAAGGGTGTATACTCTCACTTAAGACATGTGCCCCATGAGTTTCTCAGTTTTTTCCCAAATGTCTTGTTGTCAGGAGGAGGCTTCTCAGCATTTTTGGCTGCATTGAGACCATCTATGAGATTAAATGCCACCTTAGCAGGTTTGGAAGTAACATTTTCAACAACCCCATCATGTACAATTTCTCGATTCTTATTGACATATTTGGTTTTGTCCTTGTTTGAGGTAGAGCCTTGTTTTGTGTCCTTCTAAAGAGTAAGTTCACCCTTTTTGACCATAAATTCATTGATGTAGATAGCCTATGTGATCATAAGGTATGTGGTCCTTGGAGTTGGACTCTATACCCAAAATTAGGTAGGAGATTATCAGTTAAAATGTAAAGCTTTTCCATTTTGGAAATTTTGTGTGAATACTTAATGTAAAGTTGTCTCCACCATTAGAGGAATGTAACGAAAGGTTTCCCAACTTTCTACTTAAGGTTACAAGGATCTCAAATATTGATAGGATGTTGAATGTTATGAGAATATTGTTGTATGAACAAGTTAGCAATTTCATCAAAATTTTTGATACCGGGAGGCAAGTGCAAGAACCACTCCAATGCTTGACCACCTAGACTTCTAGGCAATAAATGCATAAAATATGTCTGGTCATGCATAAACTCCATAGACAAGGCACCAAATTCTTGCAAGTGATCTTGGGGATCAATGGTGTTAAATTACTTTTCGTACTTAGGTAGTTCTACTCCTCATGGCAAAGGAGGCATGTTTATGCTCTTGTCAAATGGAAATTGACAAAGAGCATCTAAGGTGTATGTTTTAACAGGTTTGTCCTTTCCTTGCATCATCTAAGCCAGTTGGTCTTGCATAATTTTTAGTTATTTTTGGAGTTTGGAAGTCTCAGTTTCCACTTCAGGCGTGATGATTGTTTCCACATTGAAATGAGAGGGTAGCTTAGCTCCCTCTTGTGCAAGTTGGAGAAAGTACCTTTCTCTTCGTTGAGTAGAATTCCCATGACCTTTTGAAATTTTTTGTCTCTTTGACATTTTTCTATGTGTTTAGGAAGTATTTCCACCTCTTCCTATTCCTCATCAGTGTCATGGTCTTTCTCTTTGTCGTTCCTAGGTGGTTGTTGATGTCTATTCTAACTACCATGTTCAAGTTGGCAACTAGTCATTGTAGGAATGTGTTTAGTTTCAATACAGTGTGATTCAAAAGGTCCTTTAAAAAGGAAGTCTGACATTTCATCTAGAGATACAAAACTTCTACTAGTCTCAGGATCCACTTGATACAAAGGGTTCTTGGTTTGTTGCAAGTTTATGGAAAATGTTCGCTGGACTCGAGGTGACCTGACAAGTGAGGGAGATTGTGAAGATGCCTCACTATATGAACTAGATGTAGACCATGTAACAAAAGGAAGGAAACCTTTGTCATGATTACGAACCCTAGCATGACCTCCCCTAACTCTAAGAGGATAAAACATGTTTCCACTCCTTGTTGTGATAGTCATAGACAAGGACAAGAAGCAAGAACCTGGACAAGGACTGCACTAGAACTTAGTCTCAATAGGACAAGATAAGAATGTTGTATATGAAGGCACGAATGGTCTAATTTGAAGCCTAGGATAGTCAAAGATTATGACTAGTAATGCAAAGTATGACAAGCACTAAAGAATGAGAATCAAGACAACTAAAAGATGAGACTAGTCATGGATCACAAATTTTTAGGTAAGCTAAATGTTGCTATTTTGGACTATTTATAGATAGAGAAAGGAAAACTTGATGTAGGAAATAGACTAGAAATAGATCATAGATTGCTTGAATAAGCTAATTTGATAGCTTTAGAACAAGGTCTCGCATGAAGATTCTCTGTGAGGTGCACAAGAAAGTACACTAGATGACACAAAATCTCAGAATAGTAATTTAAACTCGCACAAAGAGTTGTTCAAGATCACACAAAGAAGTGACAGGTTCAATCAAAGACACTCTGCAAGATCTCATGCAAGCATATGCAAGTTCTTATGTGAAGACTTGGATCGGAATGCATGAAGAAGTGGGTTTTTGCATGAAGAAATGCAAGATTGTGCATGAAATTTAGGATTAGACTGACAATAGAGTTGGATTTCAAAGAGATTTTCAATAGTTTTGGATGTTCTCAAATAGATTATAGGTTTGTTTGACTGATAATAGACAGAATGCAGGTTGATTTTTTAGATTTGTGAAAGTGATATTGGATTTCAAACAAGGAAAAGTGTTTTCAATAGGATGTAGGAAGCAAGCAATAGTCGAATACAATCCAACTAAGGGAAAAGCAACTCAAAGGGAAAAGGGATTTGTGACCTTTTGTTTGTTTTAGACAAGTTTGGACATGTTTAGGTCTCGATAAAAAACATGCTTTATCCTTAGAAATAGAAAATGGTAGAGAAGGGAAAACCTTTGTCCCACATCTTATGTGCATGTGTGTACCTCACACAGCTGTGTCATCCCCTAAAGGATGCCTATGCTTTTGGTATATTCAAAGGACTCAATATTATATGTTGAATGAGAACCCTTGTGGTAGGGGACAAGCACATATACCACCTTCCAATGTCTAGTAGCATGCCTATGGTGAGCTCTACAGGAGAGATTCTTCCCCCTCCTTACACAAAGAGTATGCCTCCTTTTGGAGGTGAACCAGGTAGCTTCTAACTAAGAGGTTTTTACTTGGCTTCCATTTGTATTAATTACCAGTGGCTTCACAAGTAGAGTTGAGACCGACAGCCCACACCAGTATCTGAGAGTGCACACACTTGCTTAGCAAGAGTGGGGCCAGTGCCAGCTAGTGCAATAGATAGAGCTTCCCCTTGATAAGCGATATCAAGAATCAAGGGAAAGAAATTAATCTAGCTTTGGAGTCTTTTTCTTTATAAAGCATCTTAATTATAGTGAGTTGGAATCTTTGGCAAAAGGAGTGTGCTCACTTGGGTCATTCCCAGACATTGGATCACTCCAATAGGCCCTTTAAAGGATTGACTCAAACTAGTGGTTCAAACACAAGGGTCAAAGTTTTTGATTTCCCTCAAGGGGAAAGAGCATACTCCTCTACCTTAATTTCTCACCCAAACATGCAAAACACATTAATTATCGACTTAGCTTAATCAATCTAGACTCATTATTCCTAAAGATTTTGATTCCCTTGAAAGGAAACCATCATCTCATCATAGAAAAGAATTGGCACTAGAGAACCACTAAGCTTCTTTTAGAAGTGTCTAGGTTTTTGGTTTACCCTTGGTCATGACATCCAAGTGGTGAAGAGCATAATCCCCTATTCTTCTATCTTGCACCCTAGGAAGTTCACAAGCCCTAATTAGACTATGTTTTGAAAGCAGGAAAGAAAACACATCGTTTTGTGAGTTTTAAGATTTTATCTTTGACAAACATATCTTCGACAATCATCCTACAACAAATAGTCAGTTCATGTTTGAATGGTTTATTTAAAGGAATCTTCGTCAAACATCCTATAGACAACCGTTAAGCTACAGAAAACTAGAAAAATAGAAAACAATAATGCTTTAGAGGAAAACACGTCAGTAAAAGATAATGAACAACATGCTAAAAATAACAAAATGAACCTCATTGTTTTAGAATTTTGCACAAAATCTTATGTAGGACCACACAAGAAAATGAGGTGCCCAAGCAAGAAATTTTTTAGACACATGCAAAACCCTTTAAGTCTTTGCACAAAAATTTGAGAATCTATATGGAATAGTACAGACAGAATAATAAAAATGATAGAAAATAAAATAAATGAGGCCATAAAACTATTTTTCTTGGCCCCACGGTGGGCACTAGAAATGTATATGCAAAATGTGGCCTCGGACGTCACACACACACTTCAACATAGTCCTTATATGCAAATTCATCTTGGAATGAACATGAGGTTGTTCACCCAAGAGAGGTCCTGCAAGATGATTTATTACCTTCTATCCAGAAGGATTTTTCTTGTTTATGCTCTTAGAGTTGAGATGTAGGCAACTAGACCATTCTAGAATGAAGTTTTTAAAGAATGCAATTAAATCTATATGAGATGTAGGTAATCTATATGAGATATGAACTTAATCTAAGAACATATAAAGTAAAATTAACTAGATGTATGCATATTAAATCTAAATGATATTTAATCTAGGAAATGAAAGCTTATAAGAGTAATGAACAATTGAGTGCATGATTCAGCAGAGATTTAGTATCAATTCCATTCAACCTCTATAGTGAGGAATTATGAGTCCCTTAAATAGAATCCAAGAATGAATCAACAATCAGGATCAACCTTGATGAATGGTTAGGATTAGATAGAAGATATTAATCAAATAGGTTTAACGTGACTAATACGAGTCAATACTTTAGGAATTAAATAAATAGCATGATTAATGCAAATTTAAGGTTTTCTACATTTGGACAATTAAGTCAAGTAGCAACAATTGAAATGAGAATTGCCTAATAAATAGGACTTTAGGGTTGATTAGAATAGACTAGAATTGGTGATCATGGCAATGTGCCAATTTTGGGATATTATACATACAAGAGAGAAAATTGTTGAAATGAGAAACTAATGGGATAGGAAGGGGGTATCATAGCCAAAGAAAAACTTCATGGTCTAGAACCAGCACATCCCTGATTTTTCCATTTAGACTTCATCAATTCTAGAGCCAGTTCTATTAAATGTTTTCATTCTAGAATTTCCAATATTTTTCAACCCTTTGCAATGGATGAGAAAGAAGAAGATATAGACAAGGTCTGAATTCTCAGATTTAATTTGAAGACAACATGTGTCCACTTGAAATTCCATCCCTTGCAGTTAAAAGAATATCTCTAATCTCTCTATGCAACTACATATTAAATCTTCAATCATTTTGGCCTCCAAAAGCAAGAAATATCTGAAATATTTGATGGAAATCATAACTGATTGCAAAAGACAAAGAATTCTGAGAAATTCCATCAAAATCAAGAAAATTGTGAAATACTTGTAGCAAAACACATCATTATGCATCAATTATTGAAGAAACTAAGCCAAAAAAGCATATCAAATGCATCCCAACTAAATTTTGTAACTACATTGATGAAATCATTTCCTAGAATTGAGCATCCCACTAAAAACACAAAACCCCCTATAGCATACACCGATGATGATCTATGTTAAAACTAGCTCTAGAAATGGATAGCTTATCTCCTCTTGGTTCCAATGGTATGCTACACTACTTATTTCTAATAAAAATCATGCCTCTGAGACCAATTTGAAATTTTGGCTCCCAAACAATGAAAGAGCATAAGATTGAAAAATCTTTAAAAATCTATATAGTTGAACTATATAAAACTTTAAAACTCATTTAAATTTTTTAACTTTGAAAATTTTGGTGCATTTAGATTAAAAAAATCTGATTTAAAACTTTATTTTCTCCCTTTCCATTTGCCCCCAATCATTCAATACCAAGTGTCCACCTTTGATTCATCAAGCCCCACATCCACCATGCATTTGAAATATCTTAATCTTCCCTTGTCATATGATCTTAAGACCCCACTTTTCTTTCTATGATATCATGACAAAGTCAATTTTTGTAACATCGTAGGCCCTTGAATTTTACCTTGCAATCTCACGATTGATCATAATATCTCACACCTTTTCTTTAATCTCTACGATCTTATGATAACTTTCTTCTTTCTGATCATATGACACACTATTTTTGTGACATCATAAACATTTGAGAATCCTTCTAAGATCCCATGCTAGAAAGCCTTTATCATAGCATCGTAATGACTCTTGCATTATCTTTACAATCTTACAACCCGTCGTAGGGTCGTAGCTCTCCAATTCTCCTCATTAGCTTCTTCGATGATATGATGAGCATCCTCCTAACCTTACAAAAAAGACAAATTTGTAACATTGTAGCACCTCAAATTTTATCTCCCAATTTCATGACAACTTCACAATTCAAAGCATCAAAGATGTTTGAAATTCATTACATGATCCTATGATATTTGTAGGATTGTAAGCCACCAAATATAGCCTTCTGATCATATGATGGGCATATTTTCTCAAGCCTCAAATTCACTTCTTCCAATTTGGAAACTGATCATAGCATCACACAACACATTTTTGACCTCCCTGATCTCACAGCAAATGGGCTTCATTATATCATCACAGCTCCTTGGAAACTGCCCCCCAATCTCATGACATATCGTAACATTAAAGCCCTTCCAAATCCATCTTACGACCACATGAAGGCTTTCCACATGTAAACATTTGACTTTCTCTTGGGTCCACATCTTCTGCCACCTAGGTTAGTCACTATGTCACCATGCATATTGATCAAGCAACTTCCCTTGGCGATGTAGCAACCACCATAGGATCATCGACATGTTGCAATCTCCTTCCTTGGATTCCATGTCATCACATGTCATCAATTAGTCACAAAATTTCTCATAGTGTCCTCCAACTAGCTAACTAGGGTGGGACCCTCCTTCATGCCTTGGCATGAATGTGGGATTAAACTTTTTTGAAAGATATGCCTCTACTCTGCACTCAACCTTTTTTACCCATGTTCTTCTCTTCCCGTGGCTTCATTTTTCCTTGATCCCATCCTCCATTATGCTCCAAAATGTGGTTCTAATGTCGTCTTCTTGCTCTATTCCATTAGTGCTCTCTCTTTGGTGTAGATGCCTAGATACCTGTGGATGCCTCTTGGACATTTTTTCTTGCATGGGGTGTTTGATTTCATCAATAGTACTAAAAATTAGGGCTTTGATTTTTTTTTTTTAGGCAACCCTCTGACCTTTTTCTTTTTGCTAATCAAATTGTCAAAATTAACATGACACAATCTTTTATGCCACAACCACACAAAATCAAGTCTAACAACAAGACAAGTTTCATCTTCCATATCTAGGTAGAACAAGTTACTCCTAGTTTGTTCACCTTTTCCTATCAAATTTCCATTAGTATCATATATCTTGGCAGATTTGTTTCCAAACTCTACTTTGCAACCTACATTGCCTAACTATGATACACTCAACAAGTTATAGTTCAATCTTCAACATAGTATGCATTATTACATGAAATTTTCTCAGTAAATTTAATGGAACCTTTTCCTTTGATTTGACATGGAGCATCATTTCCAAATCTAACACTATTTCCATCATATTGAGTAAAGGTAGTAAACTTACTTTTATCTCCTATCATGTGATGTGAGTATCCACTTTCTATGATCCACTTGTCATTCTTGTTCACACAGGTTACCAATGCTATTGCTTCATCTTCATCTTTATCTAATTCATCCTCCATGGCCACATAGACTACTTCATCATCATTCTCATCAAAATCTTCTTCAACAATGTAGCATCTTTTGTGTTTTTTCCTATAATCTCTGCTATCATCTTCTCTTTTGTTCTTGTACTTATTTCCTTCTTTGTAGTTTTTCTTTTGTGGAAACCTTGTAGCAATATGACCTACTTCATTACAATTAAAAGAAATGATAAGGAGCTTACCTTTGAATTTACCTTTGCCTCTATGGAATCTCCTAGCTAGTAGTGCTTCCAATTGTTCCACATCTTCCTCATCTATGTTGCTATCACTGGATGCATGTTTTCCTTTTCTTCTCTTCTTTTTTGATGTCACCTCCTCAGTATCTTTTATTGTCAACTATGCCTTTAAATTATATTCAAGGTGCTCAGGTTTGTAGTTGTCAAAGTTGGACAATTCAAATGTAGTAAGTCTTCTCACTATTCCTTCAAAGGTCAGTGCATTTCCTAGTATACACCTTAACTCTTGGATGGCTAAAACTCTAATAGCATAGATGGGGAGTAGGGTTCTTAAGTATTTTCTATTGGTAGTATCTTCTTCCAATTGACCACCTAAACTTCTTATTGCACTTACCACTTCTTTCATCATGGATCCAGACTAAGCAGCATTCTCACCTTCCTCCATTTTCATGTCATCAAACTTTCCTCTAAGACTTTCTCTCTTTAGTCTTTGAACATTCTAATCTCCTCCATAGATATTTGATAGGTCTTTCCACATTTTGAATGCAGTATCACATCCTTTGATATATCATATTCAGCATAACTGAGTGCAAAGGAAGTCTCTAGCATTACTTGATTGTGCTACTTCCTTTTGCTCAAATCATCTGTAGTAAGAGTTCTAGCTAGTTCTACATGTTCTATTCCAATTGAGGTTTTTGCATAATCACCTATTGATCTAAGGTGCAATTTCATCAAACTCTTCCATGCAAAAAAGTTGTCTTTGTTGAGCTTGGGAACTTTTCTTTTGGACATCTTGATCTTCCTACTTCTAGTACCTTGAAACTAAATCAGCAAATAGCTCTTATACCAATTGTTAGAAATAATTTAGAATAACTAAGAGCGGGGGGGGGTTGGTGAATCAATTATTCAAGGTCCAAATGTCCTATTCAAACTTTTTCACTAACTGTTGTGAGCTCATTCAACCATTCATTCATCCAAGCTTTAACTTTCCTATTCAAAAAATTACTATAAATCAACATGCAAGCATAACACATAAAAGGATCAACATGTAACACAGTGATTTACATGGAAACCCAATTTGGAAAATACCAATAGTAACATGCTACTCAATTCTCACTTTTATGAAGTGATGCCCTATGAAATGCCTACCCTGTTGAAGGCTTACAACACACTATTAAATGTGAACTTGTTAGAGGACTTTAGAACATTCACTTGGAATGTCACCCTATTAAAGGATTTACAAATGGCTATTAAACCAACCTAAGTCCATAGGATTTTCATATGTAATATAATTTCAAGAGAGCATTAGAAAATTTTTGACCTGATTACAACATACAGCTTAACTTGTAGATCTCAGATCACTCTTCAGCTCTTCACATTGCCTAGCATTCAGTCTCTGCAACTCTTTATAACTTTCCCTCCTTTCAAGCTTAGTCTCCTTAAGTCTTCATGCTCAATGTACTAGTGCAACCATCTTTCTCTGACCACTTATCGAAGCATAGTTTCTATGCTCTATTCTTCCTAGATGTCTTCTCCTTGACACACTTCTAACCACTTCACAATTTGGCACTCCAGCAGCAACAGTAGCTACACTTGCTTCTTGGTCTATGACTCCTTAAATAGAAGTCTAGAACTTCTTTTCCCACTTGATTCTTCCTTCCTTTGATTTCAATTCACATGGATTAGGTAGGATTTATTATATCCAACCCATATTTTGTTTCCTCTAGAAACTTCTTGAATAATCTTTTTGAATTCACTCAAACATAGTTTGCATAGAATTATGTGCCACCAGCTCATCATCCTTATCCTCCAACTAGTACAAAAAATTCAAGGAAACCATTTTGTTGGCTCATATTTGGAAAATCTTTGACATTTCAAATAATGTAGTAGCTCGACACTATTGAAATACTGGTGCTCAGCACATACTGTGTTACTCAACATCAACTATGTTTTACTGATGCTTGGCACCTGAAGTTCACTCAACACCTGTTACTTTGCTCAGAACTTGAACTTCACTTAGCACCTAATCTTCACTTGGTACACACTAGATTTTTCATTTGCTCAACTTCAACTAGCTTGCTCGACACCCTCTGATGAACTTAGTTTAAGCTTTGCAGTTAAGCTTGTTACAACTTATTCCTCCAATGTTTCTAAGTGTGGCCAACCTTTGTATCTTTGAATATATTACCAATACATCATCTCACCATTGTCTTAACTAATCCTTGTACTTCATTTCAACATCATGACTCAACCTTTCCCTTAAGTTCTCTTGTTACATCTTGTTGATCAAATCCTCTTCATCAATCAACTAAGTGATAGTACTTGGATCTTGTAAGCAATTGTCATTTCTACAAATAGCAGGTTTGACATCAATGATAAAACAATGATTGAAAACATTCTTTTAACAAAAATCTCCCCCTTTCAATCAATCTTCTTCATCAATGATTTTTTCAATCAGATTCCCAACAACAACATGAATGTGGAACAAAGAAAAGTGATGCAACTACTACACCTAGATTTGGAGGATATTATTAAAACTATCAGAAATATGGACATAGAGCTTATGAATGTAGATCTAAGAAAAAATCTAATTGGAGATCTTAAAAGAAAATACATGCACCTAAGAAAGGTAACTCTTAAAATTAGGATTACAACAAATGGTGTAATTATCATTATTGTGGAGAGTATGGACACATTCTAGATAATTTCATTAAGTCACATTTCAGAGGTAATTACAGTAAATTTTTAAATGGAAACCTAGTTTGTTTCACTTGTCTTAACATTTGACATGTTAGTAAGAACTATAGGACCCACACACCAACACCAAATAGCATAAATGACAAAGGTAAAAGAAAAATCAAGGTAAAGAAAACATGGGAAGAGATAGTGGAAGATGGAAGCAATGGATGAGGCAAAGTTGAGATCACCCAATCTAATGGATCAGGTGATCACACCACATCTAACTAAGTAAAAGAAGGTATGTAAGGGAATGTTTACTTAAATTGATATCATGCATCAGTTCCTAACAAGAAAATGGTTTAAATTCCATGTCAGCATGAATCAAGTTGCATTAGGACAAATCTAAGAGAAGTATTCGACAATGAAATATGTTTTACTGTCAAGTGTTAAGCATCAATATTATAGTCTATATTGCATGTGCATTGCAATATAGACCAAGAACTTACATCAACTGAGTTGATTTAATGGGTGAGAAAATTGGTATTGACCAAGCATGGTGATAGTGACTAAGTATTTGAATAGAGGCATGGAAAACAAAAATAATTTTACACACTTACCAATGTACAAACACATTTCTTGTAGACCTAATTGGTAAAATTGAAGGTATATATCATATTTGGGCATTCATTTTTACTTTACCAAGATAATTCAAGTGCACAAGTGATTCAAAGGCAATTAAAGAAAATTTATCAACAAATAAAGTGAATCATAATGTGCCATTGGCAATTTGATAGAATTGTGATATTGCTATCAGGATTTAACTATGTGATTTTTGAGTCAAACTCATTGACCCATATTTCATGAGTAGTGATTCAACATGAATCCATCTCTCATGAGAATAAATGGAACACATAGCACTCATTGGATCTAGGTGATGCTCACAGGCGTGAAGCACTAGGACTTCTCGGGAGGTCACTGTCATGTCCCCTTTTCAAATAATTAAAAAATAATAATCTTTGCTAAGGCAGGCAGGCCCAAGAAAGTGAAGTTTCGAAAAAAGGGGGTTAATCTTTGGAAACTGTTGGACTAATAAATGAAAATTATTATTAAAATATGTTTCATTAACCTCTCTTGGACGTGAGTTACAGTTATGCCCTCTTTTAAGGGGTTTGGATACATTTTGGGGAGATTCCAGAACTTGATTTTTGCTCATTCTTTGTTATTCTTCAGAGGCTGCCAAACCTGTGGAGAAGGAGACCCAAGAACGGGAGTTTGCAGGTTTCCAAGGAGACCCAAGAACAAGATTTTTTAGGTTTCCAAGAAGGCTAAGGATGGTATTTTGAAGCCATTCCATGTGCATGCTCATACAGAGTTTGCCTTTGTGCTGAACAGTGCAGATTTGTGAGTTTTCGGGTGTGTTTTTTGTATGAGTTTGGTGTTTTCAATTGAGTATTTCATATCAGTTTGGGTTTTTGCTGTATTCAAGACTTTAAGGTGTTAAAATAGAGCTGAATATATGTATTGGGACATGATTAAACTTTTGAGATAGATTATTAGTGTTTTTGTGGTGTTTCCGGGCATTTTTGTGTTAATTTTGGGAGCTCGATGAGCATAGTTTTTGTCCTACATTTGAGAACTATTGTGTAAAGGATATACAGATCTGGAAAATTAATTTTGTAGGCTGTTATGCTGCTGAAATTTCTGTAAAAATTTCCCCTTTCAGATTTATTAATAATAGGTGAAGCTGTGAAGCTTTTGGCACAATTTCTGGCATACCCGATTTGGGGTTTCTTGAGAAATTTGGAGGATCTTTGTGATATTAGTTGTTTGATCTTAAAGATCTGATTAAAGGTTGGAAATATCATACAAAATCAGTAAAGGGACATTACAATGGTATCAGAGCCATGATCTTGCCAGCCTGAGGGTTTGTATAAGTTTGCATGTTAGTTTTGACAACTACCCAGATCTTGCATTTCAATTTTGAGAACTACCCAAATCTTGCATGTCATAATTTGGTGGTTGCATGTTTCTTCTAATCAATTGCATGTCAAAATCTATGGTTTCATGCTACTTCTAATAATTTTCATGTTAGTTCTTGGTGAATTTGGTGTTTGTAGAATTTTGCATGTCAGTTTTGACAACTACCCAGATCTTGCATGTCAGTTTTGACAACTATCCAGATCTTACATGTCATAATTTGGTGGTTGCATGTTGCTTCTAATTATTTGCATGTCAAAATCTATGGTTGCATGCTACTTCTAATCGTTTGCATGTTAGTTCTTGGTGTTTGAAGAAGTTATATCCTATTGGAGTTACACTCTACTTTATCCAGAATGGACAGGTATAGTACAGAGTCTCAAAGGACACGATCTTGGACAATTGATATCCAGAGTCAAAATAGTAGAAAGGATGGTTATTTAGACATTCAAGATAAACTTATGAAAATAAGCCATGACATGTCTAAACAATTGGTTGAGCACCACTGTATAATGAATGACATGTTGTCTGACCCAGCTAAGGTGGATAAGTTGAATGGATTTCTATTTGGCAGATTTTCTCACATGGAAGATGACACAATTACCAAGAACTTGCATGAGGAGTTTGAGAAACCAGCTGATAGCTAGGTAGAGGTCTCAGATTCTACTCTTCCACAGGAGGTGGTGGGAAAGGATATTACATAGATTGATAGTAATGGTCAACTTGATACTCAAATTGAGACAATTGTTTATAGGTCATCAAAGGGTGATGCCACAGGTATTCAGGATGGTATAGTTACAACAGGCAGTGACTACAGTGTAGTGGGTTCAGATGATGATTATGAGGATGTTGTTGTGCAGGATGGTGAGATACCTGGTAGAGATGAGCAAACATTGAGCATTCATGATTTTTCTAAGAAAGAGTACCAGGCACAATTAGATGCTTCACCACATGAGGTTGAGGCTGGTAGTACTTCACATGATTTGTCCAGCCAGCTGAAGGTGAACAAAGATAGTATTGTGACTTCATTATCTCATCATGACAGGTATGTGGAGTAAGTTGGTATTGGTCATATTACTCAGGTGAGGAGTTTTCTTGAGTTACCAGTTGATTCTAGTTTACGGATATGGACTCGAGATTGTTATATTGGTATTTCGGATTCAGTTCACTGGAGATCTTTAACACTTTTTGGTAGCAGTGCTTTTTTGGGTGCTATCATGGATTTGATTAGTAGCTTTTCTTGTGCCAGTATCTTGTCTGATGTTGGTATTAGTTTTTATACACTGATGTTGGGCTTTGTTCATATATCTAGTCGACCATATTTGCTGGAATGTGTTGATGATCTTTCATATTTGGCAGTGTGTACAGATGAGTCCCAAGATCATATTGGCATTGATGACATCCAGGAGGATGTAGTGGGCAATTTTGAAAACTTAGTTTCCTTGGGTGCAAAGGAGTTGGACAGCAGTGCTAATGTTTTTGATACTCCGTATGTTGATATGAGCTTTAGATTTGATTCACAGGATATGGATTGTAATGCTCTAGAGACTAGTGACTTTGATTATACTCCTTTAGACAATACATCAGAGGAGGTTTGTAGGAGAGAGTCAAGCTAGTGCCATCATTTGTCTAATCAGTTGAGAGTTAGTGACCAAGACATTGCTATCACTTGCCAACATTTTGATGCTGCTCGTCTGTTGTTAGCAGTTTATGGATGAGGTTCTCCTACTAGTGATGAGCAGGAAGGAAGTTATCTTTCCTTGACAGAGATCCACTCTTTATGGGAGGCTATTCGAATTTTGAGACAAAATTATATGCAGTTGGTAGCCGACAGAGATTATCTTATGGAGTGGGGCAGTACAGCATATGATGCATTGTTGGCTAAGGAAGATGAGGTGAGTAAACTTATTGAGCAGCTTGAGGTGACTTCTAAGATTCTTGAGAGTACAAAGTTGGCTTTCAAGGAGTCACAATTTCATTTGGCTAAGGTGACCATGCAGTTAGAGTGACTACAGTCTTTACCTGATTCTATACAGTCACAAGCTATGGTGTTTGGTGATCCGAGGATGTCCATGGCCGAGATGGTCAGAGATAGTGGAGATGGGGATGCATCCATCCTTGATACTAACATTGGCATATCAGGTTCATTCCCACTAGAGTCAGGTTTAGTTGAGTTGGGTGTTGTAGCAGATTGTTGTATGCCTAACAGGGTGGTGGCCTCTAGTACTGAAGGCACAGAGACTAGAGATGTATCAAAGATCATGTGTGATGTTGGTGAGTCGGCAGTTGGCATGGTTCCTACTAGTAATACTACTTCCTTGGTGATATCTTCGGAGGTAGTAATTAGTTCCAACATGGTTAATGATCAATTGCAGTTAGTTTCATCTGGCTTACAGTCTAAGCCACTGACTGAGATTGGCGCATTCTATCGGCATTACACTATGAGGTACACTCATCAATTTACCTTTGATGACCATGTTGATGAGATGATGATACAGAGATGTACTTTGGTTCCTAGTGCTTATCATCAGTTATGGGATAGTTTGATGCCTCGGGATGAGAGTTGTGATGGGCATGACATGGTGATAGATCTTGCAATTGACAAGTTGATAATACATGATTTAGAGAAGGAGTTTTGGAGTGATGCTTCAGCAGGTGTTGTTATTGATTCTACTCCTTTGGCTATGACATCTCCTGACTTAGCTGGTGATCAATCACAGTGGGTTGTATCACTTCTTCATGGTGAGCTATTGACTGAGGTTGGTTTTTTTAATCAACATTATATTGCAGGGTATGTACATCAGTTAGCATTTGATCCTTGTGCTGAGGAGTTGATGGAAAACAAATTTGATTTGGATTCCATTTCTTACTCTTTATCTTGTAATGTCTTTTCACCATCAGCAGTGCATGGGAGTTATGGTTATGAGATAGTGGCCGGTGATTTGCAAAGTTGTGTTGACTGTAGGAGTTGTACAGTGTGTGGATTCTCCATACTTGGTACAGTTTCATTCGAGAGGGTTCACCATTGTTGTAGAGTTGGATTGTACATTCCGTATAGGCTAGTGGGATGCGTTGATGGTATTTACTGTGTTGGTAGTTTGATTTGTCCACTTTACTTGGGTTCTGATGTTCTAAGAGTTTGTGCCTCATGGGTTTTTGATTGTGGTAGTGGTGATTTTGGAGTTTGGTTGAGCTATAATTTTCAGTTTGATTATGGATTCCTCTTGGTCATATTGCAGAGGATATTGCAGGAGCCTGTATTAATTGGTAGTAGTATAGTTCATGACTACATTTGGGATCCAGGTGGATTGATTGGTTTATTGTTCAGCCATTGCTTGAGGACAAGAAATTTTTGGGAGGGGAGGACTTGTCATGTCCCCTTTTCAAATAATTAAAAAATAATAATCTTTGCTAAGGCAGGCAGGCCCAAGAAAGTGAAGTTTCGAAAAAAGGGGGTTAATCTTTGGAAACTGTTGGACTAATAAATGAAAATTATTATTAAAATATGTTTCATTAACCTCTCTTGGACGTGATTTACATTTATGCCCTCTTTTAAGGGGTTTGGATACATTTTGGGGAGATTCCAGAACTTGATTTTTGCTCATTCTTTGTTATTCTTCAGAGGCTGCCAAACCTGTGGAGAAGGAGACCCAAGAACGGGAGTTTGCAAGTTTCCAAGGAGACCCAAGAACGGGATTTTGTAGGTTTCCAAGAAGGCTAAGGATGGGAGTTTGAAGCCATTCCATGTGCATGCTCGTACAGAGTTTGCCTTTGTGCTGAACAGTGCAGATTTGTGAGTTTTCGGGTGTGTTTTTTGTATGAGTTTGGTGTTTTCAGTTGAGTATTTCATATCAGTTTGGTTTTCTGCTATATTTCAGACTTTAAGGTGTTAAAATAGAGCTGAATATATGTATTGGGACATGATTAAACTTATGAGATAGATTATTAGTGTTTTTGTGGTGTTTCCGGGCATTTTTGTGTTAATTTTGGGAGCCCGATGAGCATAGTTTTTGTCCTACATTTGAGAACTATTGTGTAAAGGATATACAGATCTATAAATTTCATTTTTTAGGCTGTTATGCTGCTTAAATTTCTGTAAAAGTGTCCACTTTCAGATTTATTAATAATAGGTGAAGCTGTGAAGCTTTTGGCACAATTTCTGGCATACCCGATTTGGGGTTTCTTGAGAAATTTGGAGGATCTTTGTGATATTAGTTGTTTGATCTTAAAGATCTGATTAAAGGTTGGAAATATCATACAAAATCAGTAAAGGGACATTACAGTCACCCATCCCAGTACTACTCCAGCCTGAGTACAATTAACTACGAAGTTTCCTCCATGGTTAAACCCAAAGCTTGCAACCTCATTTGCAAGCTATTATTCAATAAGTAAAACTATTGGTACCTAGATATTCATTTTCTAAGGTTGTTAAAGAAAATTTTGCTTTGAAACCCTAGTTTGAAATGGCATTATTTGCATCTATAACTATGAGTGAAATGTTGAAGGAGAGAAATGTATAGATTGTGAGGAATGATCAATGTCCTCCACCTAATTTTAGGGATGGTTCAAACTTTGAAGTAATAGAAAATAAATGTGGCACTTTATCATCAATTCCACCAAAGGTTCTAACAATTCAAGATGTATGAACTTGTTATATGAGAAAAATTGGAGAAATTAGAGATTTTGAGCTGAGAGTAGCATATAAGAGGATGTGTGATAATGGTTTATTAAAGGATTAGTATAAGATTGCTTTTGAGAAATGGCTTGTCATGCCCTAGGTTCTATGAAAGTCTTCAAAGTAGAATGGATAAAGATTTTGTTGAGTCATATTCATGATATGAAAGTATGTTTAGAAGGTAGGCCAATTAAGATTAATAAATCCATCATACATCGAGTTATAGGATACCCTACCCTAGATAGACTAAAGATAATAAGATGCATAGCAAGGTGCAATGTTGAGGAATTGACAAAAGATAAATGGAATGGTCGAGGAATGTCAATCAATGGGATTGATGACCCTTGTTGAAAATAATTGGTTAATTTTGTATTGTATTTAATGTTACACAAAATGTCATATCATTTCTAGTTAGTGTATGTTAAGCTCACTCAGGTGATGAAGATAGTTTCTTGTGTCTACCAAGCATTCTAGAGTTTCCCAAGTTTAGAAGATAGTGTCTACTAAGCTCACTTGGGTGACAAAGGGAAGATCGTAGAAGTTGAATGTTAATTGAACTCACTCAGCTAAAAGAAGGAAGAGTTGGATGGAACTAGTATTAACTAAACTCACTTGGTTACCAAAGGATCATTGTGAATATATAGTGTTAACTAAGTTCACTTAGTTAACATAGGAAAATTATTTCTAAGTTAGTGTCTACCAAACAGGGTCAGTTAATGAAGGATTTTCTTGTTTTGGCATATTTAGTTCAATTGATTTGATTGTTGGTTCTAGTTGACCGAGGAGATGAATATTAATTATTCTAACTTGTATTCAAGCTGACTTGATAATATGTAAGATATTTAAATATAAGGTCAAGTTGAGAATTGAATGTGTGGAATAAAATAGAAGATTTGAAGATGCTTAGAGGAAGTGAATTAGAAGGATAAGAAGAATAGCCTTATTGAGCTGCAAAGATACATTCGATTAGAAAGAATCAAGTGTTGGAATACTTTAGAATAACTAAGAGGGGGATTGAATTAGTTATCCAAGGTCCAGATGTATAAATAAAAGTTTTCATAGCTTTGTGAACCCATAAAACATTTATCATCATGCATGCATCCATAAGATTATTTAATCACTTAAAAAATTTAGGTTACTATCAAATCAATTTGCAGAAATGTAAACATGAAACATAATAGATTCAATCATACATTTGACACAATGAAATATGTGGTAACCCAGTTTGAGAAAAATGACTGGTAACATGCTACCCGTTTTCACTCTTCTAAAGTGATGCCCTGTGAAAGGCCAACCCTATTAAAGCTTACAATACACACTATTAAATGTGACCCACTTAAAGGATTTCAATCCCCCTATTAGGAGTGAGCCTTGTTAGAGGACTTTAGACCACTCACTTGGAATGTCACCTAGTTAAAGGATTTACAAATGACTATTAGGTCAACCTTAATCTAAAGGATTTACCCGAGAATAATACAATTATTTGAGAGTAACAATAAGTCTTGATCTGATAACAACTTACAACTCCATTTGAAGATTATAGATCTTTGTTCCATTCCTCCATTCTACTTGGCCTTCACACATTTCAACTCCAATAGCTTGTTCACCCTTCAAGAATTCATACCCTTAAGCTGTATTGCATAACATGCCAATGAAGACTCTTCTCTTAGGTCACTTGATGAAGAAAAATCCTTAAGTCCTTGTCTTCCTTAGGTTCTCACACATGACAACCCTTGCTTCTGACCAACCATTCTTATAAATAGGAAATTAAAAATTTTTTTGCTCATTATCGATCGTCTAATTTAGGGTTAGGATAGATTAGGTAGGATTCAATGAATCTATCCCATATTTCATATCTCTTCTAGAAACTTCTCCTTTGATCCTCTTTGAATTCACCTCAAAATAGTTTACCTTGAATTCAATGCCACCAGCTCATCAATCTTATCTTCCACCTAGTTTACACAATCCATGAAAATAAACTTATCAACTCATATCCATCAAACTCATGACCTTTCAAATAATGTAGGCCCTTGGCATTAACTTTCTTTTGATGCTCAACACCTACTACATTGCTTGGAATCCTCTGTATAATCACTCGACACAAACTAAAGTTTACTAGTACTTGAAATCAACTAAACTTTACTCTACATCCACTATTTTTCATTACATATTGGCATACACTAGAAGAGACTTTTACTTAGCTCCAACTAATTTTCTACTTGTCTTGCACTGACTTTTCTCGGTACCTACTATCCACTTGGTCAAACTTTGTAGAAAAAAATTTTTTAACTAGTTATTCTAAACTTTCTTAGTGTAACCAACCTTTGTAACCTTAATTAAATTATCAATACATAATGCCATCACTATCTTAGCTGACTCTTATACTCCTTTACATATCATAACTCAACATTTCCTCTAGGTGCTATAATTACATCTTTTGATCAAATCCTCTTCATCAATCAAATAAGTGATAGTACTTAAATCTTCTAAGTAGTTGTCTTACCAAAAAATAGTAGGTTTGACATTGGTGACAAAATAATGATTGAAACATATTGATCATGCTTGTATTAATTTTTTCTCAATAGTCTCCTTCTTCAAGATCAAGTATACAAGCTAGAATTGAGATATGTAATCAGCAATTCAATTGCATCAGAAATTAGCTCATCTTATTGTTTCTCTCTAGTCATTGTAGCAGTGATCTAAATCTCTTAATAGAGTTGGATTAACAACTATTTTTAAATCCCCTAACAAGGTGGCATTTCTAGATTGAAGTGTCTAAAGACCTCTAACAAAGCCACTCCTAATAGGGTGATTAAATCATCTAATAGGTTCACACCTAACATTGTGTTTTGTAACCTTTAACAAGGTTGGCTCCTAACAAAGCTCACTTTAGAAGAGTGAAAATCAGTAAATAGTTGCAATTGGTGGTTTTCCCTAAATTGGGTTTCCATGTTAACTCTTGGTGTTACTTATGCTCATGTTATTTCTTTTATGTAAATGCAACTAAGTTAAGTAAGATTAATCACAGATAATATCTTAAGAATTTCATGCTAATCAGTTGCCAAATTATTTTAGTGTTTAATAAATTATTTCAGTGTTTGCTAAGTTACAACATTTTCTAGTGTAAATCAAGTGACTATGTGTTTATCAAGCATCAATATTTCC
Source organism: Cupressus sempervirens (assembly GCA_028749045.1). Lineage (NCBI taxonomy): Eukaryota > Viridiplantae > Streptophyta > Pinopsida > Cupressales > Cupressaceae > Cupressus > Cupressus sempervirens. The sequence goes on from CM053787.1 coordinate 34,570,442, forward strand.
AATAAAGTTTATTCTGACATCTCAGGAATTTGGGATTTTTTTTTTGTGGTAACTACTTCACCCCTCCCCTCTACATTACTCCACTTATATTTCTAATAGACCATGTTGTTGAATATGCAATATGAGTGATTGAACAAAAGTTTTACCAGTCAAGCTGACTGAATAGTGTGTCATACATTACAATGGACCTAGGTTACAAAATTTTAAAGAAGGATTATAGTAATGATCTTGTTGAGATGCAATTACAACTATTGATAGAGAATCTTGGAGCTATAAGGAAAGAAAATAATACATCATGTAAGTTGGTTCTTTTTCATTTTGCATATTTTTCTATGCAAAAAAATCATTTCCTGCCATTAGCATAATAGCATGGGATAGGAGTAGACCAACTATGATGAAAATAAATGACTTGATAATTCAACTAGGAGAAATCTTGAGGCAATTATGGATAACTATTTTGAGAAATTTAATAATAAATGGAGAAACTAAATGGGGATTCTTAAATCTATTGTAGATAAGTATTTTGATGATATATGTTTCATGGTAGACATAGATTTTGTTTATGGCTAGGCCATACTACCTAGAGTTTCATCATTAAGGTTGATGCCTTATGAGGTTAATGTTGATGAGGTTACAACAACAATGACTATACTTTTGTTAGAGAATATTGATGTGAATGTTGAGCCATTCAGCACATATTACACAATAAAATAACAAATAAATACATAGAAAAGTGAGCCAAAAATATATAAGAAAAGAACAAACACAATCATGTTAGAGGAAAGCATTAATTTCATTTCATTTATTAAATGTGCTTTACTCCCTTCTTAAGATTTCATTTTATGCACCTTTTGCATTCTCATTTAATAATTATTTAGTAATTATTAAATAGAATTTACCTTTTATGTTACCCTTTCCGAGTTTTGATCTCCTTCTATAAGGATAGATCATTTGTAATTATCTTACATATTTTTCATTTCTGATATTACAATTTGCATAGTGTCAAAGAAAAACACTTGCCTCCTCTTATTTTTTTCTTCTATGATAGGTTTTTTTACATACAAGTATTCTTCAACCTTTGTGTATTTGTATTGATCAAATCCTTCATGGTATCAAAGCTAGATCTACTATAGCTTGTTTGGTATTTAGAGAAAAAGGAGAATGAGGGTTTGATAGAATAGATATGGAGTTTTTCAAGTATTTTTTTGTAAAAATAAGGGGGTCTCCAAAATTTGGAGCACTTTGACACAAAATAGACCTCACGATTGGATTTAGAAGGCATCAAAACCCCCATTTTCATATAAAGTTTATCAATTTTGCACAACATTGATTGGGGAGGCAAAAACAATTTGTACAGCAGGGTCATAAGGCCTTTACACACAATCTAAGGCAAGATTTTTAATTTCAAAATTTCAAAAAACTTTTTTTTGGACTGATGCGGTTAAAAAATTTCACTAGCATCCACCAAAACTACTAGCAGTAGTGGTAACCTCTAGCGGTACTACAGACCGTTGCGGCTCCGGTGACTGCCTACCACCTCTGATAGTAGAGCAATCGCTGACCACTACCTCTACTCCACTCATCTGACCAACACTCACCTCTCCTCCACTTGAGTGGAGTTTTTTAAAAAAAAATTTAAATAAATTATTTTGCAAGCTTTTGGAAGTGCCTGTCTTTTTTTGCAATATCTCGAGCATACGAGGGTCTTTTTTCAATCCAAAAGAAGCATTGAAAAGGTGGTTCCAAGAGGAAAATGAGGAATTAGTTTTTTTTTGGATTTTTTTCTAGTTTGGTACCTATTTTGGTGCTTGAAATTTTTTGATGACTTCCATCTTCTAAGGGGTATAACTTCTTCATTATAGCTCTATTTTCTATTTTGAAAAAAGCATCAAAAAGCTCTTCTCAAGCATTTTCTAGATTCTTTTTCATTTCACTAGTATTTTGTGATTCATTTCTAAGTATTTTTTTCTCTCCACTCATTTACACATTCTTTCTATAAGCTTGGGTTTGGTTATTTACATTGTGGGGGGTGCTTTTATATTACATTTTGTTATTATATAAACATAAAACATCAAAAACCCTTTCTTAAAAAATGGTTGAGACCTCTTCTTCTCTAGAGATTTTGACCCCTCGCAACTACCATACTTGGAAGACCCTGATGACTTAGCTTCTTCAATCAAAAGGGTTGTGGCCATGTTTAGATGTTGCGTAGCCTAATTTTTAGAGGTCGTATGAGATCATGCATCACCAAAACAAAATGGATGAGGTAATTGGATTGATTACATTACAAGTATCAGATAGTCTATAGTTTCATTTGGACAAGTGTAACAATCCTCTACCTATGTGGACCAAGCTTCATGTCTTGTTTGGTACTGTGAATGAGTTCAAGGCACTTTAGATAGAGGCAAAGCTTACCTCTTTTGTACCAAATTCCTTTCTGACTATTGATGACTTCTTGATAAAGTTTAATCAACATATATCCATGTTGCAGGGTTGTGAAAAGATGAAGACTGATGTTGAGGGCATCTATATGATTCTCTCTAAGCTTTGAGGGAATTTTTAGATTTTTTCTTCCACCTTCTATTCTACTAGAGATGCTTTGGTAAATAGATTTTCTATGCCTACTTTTAAGGTTGGTTGTGATCGCTTGACTAGATAGCAATCAAAGATTGCATAGTTGGATACTATGAAAGATTGCATAGTTGGATACTATGACTAGTTTTAAGATGAAGGTATTGGTATCTCAGACATCTATAGGAAAGCCAAGGTAGAAACCAAAGCATAAGTTAGATTTAGTAGGTAGTGAGAGTTCCTCCAAGCCTTTTTTCCCAATAAAATGCTCAAAAATCATCTTAGAAGGTTAATTCTTCTAATTTTGGTGAGTCTTCCTCCAAGACTTATAATTACATAGGTGAACTTTTAGTTTATGTGTCAAGGAAGGGCATCTAGTTTCTAGGTGTTGGAAATGCCTTGAGGTATTAGAGGAGGCCATGCAGCATTCCATTTTTGCTTCTCTAAAGCCTCCACCTCTACCTATAGGGAAAGGACATGCTTTTTTTGCATGAGAATTTTCTTCTATAACTTCTTGGATTCTTGATTCTAGAGCTTCCCATCATATGACACACTCACCTAATTTGGTTACCTCACTTGCTTAGGGTGTTACTACATAGATTATAGTTGGTAATTCTTCTTAGCTTTCAATCATAGGGTCAGGAACTATCTCTTTAGAAGGTGGTTCACTACATGATGTTCTCTTGGTTTTGGCCATTTCTATGATCCTCCTATATGTATTCTAGATTTGTCATTCAATCTCTAGAAAGATAGTTGAGTTCTCAGCAAATGATGTGGTTATTTGAGATCTCCATGATCCTAATTTGGTTATTGCTACAAGGATTTTTGATCTTCAATCTCACTTACATCAATTTTATGGCTTTGAGAGCTCTAATTCTATATGTATTTATCTTATTTATCATGCAAACAAATTGAGAAAGCTTTTGCATGAGTGTTTTGGCCATGTCAATTATAGATATCTACAATAGATGAGTACATAGGAGCTAGTGATTGAGTTACCTTAAATCTCTTGTATTGACAGTGTGTGTTAATGTTGTGCACTTGGAAAATATCACAAAGATCCTTTTCTAAAAGGTAGATCCACACATGTTAAGCAACCATTAGAGTTGATACACAATGGTCTTATTTCATTTCCCACTCCATCTTATTTAGGTGCTTGATATGTGCTCACCTTTATAGATGATTTCTCTAGATGCACATGGGTTTACTTTCTAAAGTACAAGTCTAATCTATTTGATTCCTTTTGAATCTCTAAGTCATTTGTGGAGAAGTAGTCTAGTCCTTCTAGTAGGCATATATACACTAAAAATGGGGGAATATGTGAATCAATCTTTCAAATATTTTTGCACTAAGCATGGTTTACAACATCAATTCTTTGTTCCCTATACACCTCAGCAGAATGGGGTTGTAGAGATGGAGATAGCCAATAGTATGATTGAATCTAGATCTATTTCTTCTTCATTATGGGATAAAGCTATAATTTGTGCCAACTATATTCAGAATGAGATGCCTCACAAGGTATTGTGATACATGACTCGTAAGGAGGCTTTGACTCATATCAAGACTGATGTTTCTACTTTTTGCATTTTGTTAGTGAGGCTTGGGCATGTGTAAAGCCATGGAGAAGAAGAGTTTGTTTACAAGAATGTTGATGATACTACATTAGGGAGATTCCTAAGCATTGCAGAATATTGATATGTTGTATTCATGACTATATTTGTCATTGAAGTCAACATAACAGTGATTATATTATGACTAGAAGAATAGTAGTCAGCAAATCTTAAGCTACACAGAAGCTGAGGAAATTTTAAATGATGCATAGTAGAGGACATATTCCTAAGGTTGTCCCAATGACATGGTTAAAAGTATTAAGTCTGGTTCGATGGTGTATGGAAGTTATGCTTGATTTACTTAAATTAATGTACAAATAGAGCATTAAAAAATAGGGTTATGATGATCCATTACTATCTTTCATCTAAGATGTAATGAAGAGATGTGTAACCACATAGTGGTAGAGAAAAGTTTTGTGATGATTTCAAAATGTGTGCAAGACATGGTTTCACATGTATGAAATTTTGTATTGATTGTAAGTCAATAGTGTTGTTGTAATTAATTAATTAGCTTATCTTAATTAATTGCGAAAGCCTCAAGGTCGAATCAAGAAATTATTATGAAGATAAGGTATAAAGGAAAGTTGTTTCCTATTTTGTAATGTAACCTTGGGGTAGAGGACCAAGTGGAATGTGAAGAATTAGTGTGCAAAGTAAGAAGGAGCAAAATGCTTGTTGAATACATGTAAGCAATCTAAGGGATCATTAGATGCACAGTATGAGATATGGTTACAAGATCTAAAGGAGTAGAAGTATGGTTGATAGGACAGAGACAAAGGAAGAAGTATATTTCAATTCTATTATTTTTCAAAGAATAATATAGAGATCATTGGATAGTAGGGTCTTTGATCTTAACCTTGAAGTTGTTTCAACAATGGGTCAAGTTGTCTTCCACAGCTCCTAACAGGGTTCGTACAATTCCTAACAAGGTTGGAATCCCCTAATAGGGACTCACAAGTGCTAAATGTTGTAACAAAATCCTAATAGGGTCTATCCTCTGACAAGAAATATTTATTTTAGTACATCATTTTGTGGGTACCATCCCCACTAGGGTTTTCCCTTTGATCAAGGGTTTCCCTAGTTAACATATCTGGTGTTAATTGTGTATGAGTATCTTGTTGTGGTTTTACTTTATTTTTTTGACATGGTTAAGTGTGTTTAGCATTAATGTTTATAATGGTAGTTGGATAACTCATTCACCTCCCCTCTCAGTTATATCATTGGACCATATATCCTAACAATTGGCATCAAAGCATCAGGTCCTTAAAGATAAGGCTTAACAACTTTGGGAGATCAATGGTGAATATGTTCAAGAAGGATAATATAAGATTAGATGGGGCTAACTATGATAACTGAAAAGAAAGGATGAAGACTCATCTGCTATGCATGGGTCTAGGATATTGGCTTTTAACAAAAGCTAAGAATGCAATTGTTGAAGAATCAAAGTTAGAGGAATATAGTGAGTGAGAAAGAGATCTATTCATGTGTAACATGAGAGCTAGAGAAGCCCTACTATCATCTCTTCCATAAAATTAATATAATTAGGTAAAGACATTTCAAACTTCTCATGAACTTTGGAATGCATTAGAAGTTACTTTTGAAGGTGATGCTCATGCAAAAAGAATGAGGTTGCAAAATTAGATTTGTGCATTTCAAGATGATGAGATGATGGAAGATGAACCTATAAGAAGTTATGTAGGAAGGATATCAAAAATTGTTTCAGGAATCCAGTCTCTTGGTTGAACTAAAGAAGATGATGAGGTTATATGGAAGATCTTGAAAAGCTTAACACCACCACTCAAGAAAATAACTTAGATGAATTAGCTAGTTATGCCCTATACCAAAGATTTCACAAAGGAAACATTGCTTGGAAGATTAGAATCTGTAGAAGCATAAATGAGATGATCTAGAGAATTAGCCAGAGTTGACACAACTTTTAGTGCTCTAAACATTTGACCTAATCTATCAAGAAGTACAAGTCGAAGTGGATACTTTGCCAGTAGTAGCAAATCTGACGAAGATAATAAGATTGAAGAAGAAATATCCCTTCTGGTAAGAAGATAGAAAGATGGTAAGAAAATCTTTAAATGTTGTACTTGTGATAAATATGGTCATTATGTATCTAAATGTCCTAAAAGAGACAAAAAATTTAGAGAAAAATTTAAGCGGAAAAGAGATAAAGTTAGAAATTATTAATATGCTAATGAAGATGAAGAATCCAATGAAAGAGATTAGAGTGAAAGTGATGATGAATTAGGATTTGTGGCTATCAAGGAAGATGATCTTGATAGAGAAATTAGAGAAAAGAGAGCTCTAGTTACCCAAGTTGAGAAGAAATTACATTGGATAATTGATAGTGGATGTTCACATCACATGACTAGTGATATGAAAAAATTTATTATGTTCAGAAATCATGATAAAGGTATTGTTAGAGTTGGTAACAATGCAACCTATCATATTACAGGGATTAGATCTGAGTGGTCCTACAAGAACCAAAGGATTCTATGGTGAAAGGTACTTTAAGATTTTTTTTGATGATTTCACTAGGATGATGTGGGTAGCATTTTCTAAAGAGAAGTCTTAAGCCTTTGAGAAATTTGGATATTTAAGGATAGAGTTCAAAATGAATCTAGTGTCAAGATTAAATGTTTAAGATCAGATAGATGAGGAGAGTTCACCTCTAGAGAGTTCAACATGTTCTGTAAAGAGAATGGAATCAAAAGATAGTTACCTTCACCTAGAACACCTTAAAAAAATGGGATTGTTGAAAGAAGGATTAAATCAATATCAGAAGTAGCAAGAGCAATGTTATTTGAGAATGATGTCTCAAAGATATTTTTGATAGAAGTAATTAATACTACAGTATATACTTTGAACAAAGTACAGATCAAGAAAGGTATGAACAAGACACCGTAGGGTATGTGCAGGATCATGGTGTGCCAAAAAGTGGCGTTCTAAAAAATATGTAGTTCTGAAATGCGTCAAAGAATTTCAAAATGTATTCCAACTTTTTTCCCACCTATCCTGATACTAAATGAAAACAATTAATACCTTTATAATTCCTACTATATTTTTTAATACCAACCTTATATGGTCATCTTTAAAACATCCCGAGAATGTGTTTTTGGCATGTTCTTATGTGTTTTTTACTTCAAGCATGTAGCTGACAACTTTTTTTAAACCAAAATTTGATGTAATGAAAAGAGTTTCTTAAGAATGTTCTTAGCTTTTCATAAATGTAAGGTTTGTCAAATTATGAGTTCAGTAAGTAATTATTACTTATTTTCTAATGGAGCTAGCTACAAAGTGTTAATTGACATATTGTTTGAAAAATAGCTATAACTTTCAAACCATATAAGATTTGTGAAATCCAAAAGATGTGACACATTCTATGCTTCAACTAGTATAAGAAATAAAAAAGAAAAATTAATTTTGATTTTTTTTGAACTAGTTAAGGTGGTCAGACACGGGAGTTTTTTATTTCTGAAAATAGTATAGTAGAAAATTCATAATTAATTATTTATTTGGAATAAAAATTCCCAAAAATATGCGTCACATCCAGGCATGAGTCTAATTTCTATATCTAAAATTATATTTAAAAATATTATCATTTGATTATGATTAAGGTGGTCAGACATACACCTACTTTTTATTTTTGCTCTGAAATTTTTGTAGTACTGCATTAAAATATAAACTTTTGACCAATCAAATAATTTTTTATCTAGATAAGGCCTTGTAGTTTAGAAACTAGATTCAATTTTCTACAGATTATTTTCTTACAACTTTTTGATATAAAGTCCAAAACCACTTTAAAATTATGTGTCAAGTTGACATAACCCTGATTTGCTAATTTTTCACTGCCACTTAAGGCCATAGTTTGGTACACCATGATCCTGCACATACCCCGTATTTGTTATGGTTTGGTCATTCATCATCAAATATTTCAAAATATTTGGAATTAAGTGTTACATAAAGAGAGATGATGATATTGGTAAGTTTGATCTTAGAAGTGATGGAGGTATATTTTTCGGTTACTCATTTGAAACTAAAGCATATAGATGTTTCCATTATAGAACTAAGACAATAGTAGAGTTCACAAATGTAATGATTGATGAAAAATTTGGTACTAAAGAGAAGATAGATTATAATTTAGATGAGGAAGAGGATAATTCTAGAATTATTAGATCATAAACTAAAGTTCTTTTTTAGAATAACAATGATTTGTAGAATGATATATCTATTGAAGAGTAGAGATCTGAACCTAGAGAAGAGATAAGAGTTGTGATGTCAACTCCTACTTCTAGCAGAAACATGATAAAGAATCACTCTCCAGAGTAGACAATTGGCAAAAAGGATAGAGGTGTGATGACAAGGAACAGAGTGAATGAGGAATTGTGTCTAATTTCTTAAGTGGAACCTAAGAGCGCAGATGAGGCATGTAAAGATGTTCATTGGATGCAAGCTATGAAAGAAGAACTAGATCAAATTGTGAAGAATGAGACATGGGAATTAGTTCCTAGACCAAAAGGAAAGAATGTGATAGGAACCAAATGGGTATTTAGAAATAATATGAATGAGAAAGGAGAAGTTGTGAGAAATAAGGCTAGACTTGTTTGCAAAGGTTACTCACAGCAATAAGGCATAGATTATGAAGAAACATATGAACCTATGGCAAGAATGGAAATAGTAAGTATTTTATTAGCTTATACAACAAGTAAGAATTTCAAGTTAGTCTCATTTGATTTCCACAATCCATTAGTGATGTCAAAGTTTTTCTAGAATTTGAATGTGTCAAAAAAATTGAGCATCAACATTTCAGATCACTCACTTATTTTTTCTATTCTCTGGATCTTCATCCTAATGATGGATCACTGTGTGTGATCTAAAATGTTTATGCTAAAAAGATATTAACACAATCGAATTCTAAAAAAAACTTTGATACCAACAATTTCAAGGTTTATTAGATGGATGTAAAGTTATCTTTTCTAAATAGAGAACTTGAAGAAGAATTCTACATTGAGTAACTTGATGGATTCCCTCTGATAGAAGATAAATATTTTGTATATAGGTTAAAGAAATCATTGTATGGTCTTAATAAACCACCTAGAACTTGGTATGCAAGATTGGGCAACTAATTATCAAAGCGTGGATTTATCAAAGGTACAATAGATGCCAATTTGTACTTGAGTAAAATTGATGATGGTTTATTTATCATTGTAATATTTGTGGATGACATAATATTTGGAGGAAATGATGAAGAAAGTGACAAGTTTGTTGAAGAGATGAAAATTGAATTTGAAATGAGCATCATAGGAGAAATGAAGTTTTCTTCTAGGATTGCAGATTGTGCAAAACAAAGATGGGATATTTATTTCACAAACTAAATATCCAAAAGATTTGTTGAGAAGATTTGGTTTAGAAATTTGCAAATTTGTTGGTACACCCATGATAATTATTCACAAGATATCTAGTAAAGATGAGACACCTACAGTTAAGCAAAAGAAGTGTAGATCTATGATTGGAGGATTGCAATATCTAACTCACACTAGACTAGATATAGAAAATGTAGTTGGGATTGTAGCAAGATTTCTAGCTAATCCTAAAGAGTATCATTATGTAGCAGTAAGGGTACATCTGATTATGGAATTTGGTATGATAGAACAAGTTATTTCACCTTGTACACATATACTAATGCAGATTGGATAGGCAGTATGGATGATAGAAAGAGAACTAGTGGTGGAGCATTCTTTCTTAGAGGAAGATTGGTTTCTTGGTTGATCAAGAAACAAGATTATATATCTCATAGTACAGTTGAGGTAGAGTGTATTGTAGTAGCAAATAACTCTAATCAAGTTATGTGGATGAAAAAAATGTTGAAGGATATTGGGATTGAATTTATAAAGCACGTTATCATTTACTATGATAACACAAGTATAGTAAGTATGTCTAAGAATCCAATATTGTATTCTAAGACAAAGCACATATCCATTAAGTATCATGTTTTGAGAGAGAAGGTAGAAGATAAGGAAATAAGATTGGAATAAGTAAGTAGTAAAGATCAAATTACATATATCCTTACGAAGCCTTTTCCTAAAGATACTTTTGAGTGCCTAAGAGGTATGCTAGGGGTTATACCCCTACCTAATTCAAAGTAGATGATGTAGAAAGTGCCATTCATTGGTACATAGCACTATGGTTAGATTGGATATAATGTTGATGATTCTTGAATGATAGAGTATTTCGTATGCACTGAGTCATGAAGAACTCTTGGTAATTGGTATTAAACAATGTCTTTGGACACTCAAGCTAGTTGATAATTTGAGAAGTTGATTAACAATTGGTATATAATTGTTAATTTTGGTTGACATCTTTGACATTGATTTTAATGGGGCAAATAATGTGCATGAAAAACATATTGAGAGAATGTACATCAGCAAAGGCAAGAGAATTACCTATTGAGATGTCAATGGGGGGAGTTATCTCTTTAGGGAGATTTAGAAAGATTTAGGTAAGTGCATAGAAGAAAGTGTTAGTGTGTAGATGCAACCAAAGAGTATCGAAAAATATTTACTATGAACTATTGTTGCCAATCCTAAAAGATGTTGCCAATCCTCAAAGATGTTGTGAATTGGAACTTAGATGTTTTTCATCTATGTTTTCATCAATGTCAAAAGGGGAGATTGTTAGCATGAATGCTAATGATACTACATTGGGCGAGTATCCTGAACATTGGAGAATATGGATATGTTGCATTCATGACTATATTTATCATTGAAGTCAACATAGCAGTAATTTTGTTATGACTAGAAGAATAGTAGTTGAAAATCTTAAGATGCATAGAATATAAGGAAATTTTAGATGATATGCAATAGAGGACATGTTCTTGAGGTTTTTCTAATGACATGGTTAAAAGGATTAAGTCTAATTCAATGGTGTACAAAAGTTACACTCAATTTACTAAAAGCAGTGAAAAAATAGAGCATTGGGAAATAGGGTTTTGATGATCCATCACTATCTTTCATTTGAGATGTAATGAAGAGATGTGTAGTCACACAGTGGTAGAGAATAGTCATATGATGATGTCAGAAAGTGTGCAAGATGTGGTTTCACATGTTTGAAGTTTTGTATTGACTGTAAGTCGAAAGTGTTGTTGTAATTAATTAATTGTCTTATTTTAATTAATTGGGAAAGGCTCAAGTCCAACTCAAGAAATTATTATGAAGATAAGGTATAAAAGAAAAGAAAAATTCCTTGTTTGTAATGTAATCTTAGGGTAGAGGACCAAGTGGAATGTGAAGAATTAGTGTACAGAGTAAGAAGGATCAGAATACTCGTTGAATGTGTGTACATGATCCAAGCGATCATTGGATGCATAGTATGAGATCTAGTTACAAGATCCAGAGGAATAGAAGTCTAGTTGATAGGATAGAGATAGAGGAAGAAGTACATTTCATTTTTATTATTCTATGAGGAATAATACAGAGATCATTTAGATAGTAGGTTCTTTGATCTTAACCTTGAAGCTATTTGGGTAGTAGGTCCAGCTATCTTCCACAACTCCTAATAGGGTTGGAATCTCCTAACAGTGATTCAAAGTCTCCTAACAAGGACTCACATTCATTGAATGTTGTAAAAAACTCCTAATAGGGTCTATCTTCTAGCAAGTAATATTTATATTAGTGCATCATTTTGTGGGTACCATCCCCACCAGAATTTTCCCTTTGATCAAGGGTTTCCCTAGTTAACATATCTAGTGTTAATTGTGTATATGTATCTTGTTGTGGTTTCATTTAATATTACTCACATGGTTTAGTTTCTTTAAGGTTAATATGTGTAATGGTAGTTAGATAACTGATTCGCCCCCCACTCTCAGTTATATCAATGAACTATATATTGTAATAGAGCCAACTACACATTTTTGTTGGCTACTATGAGGATGTAAAGGCATAAAAGTTGTTTGATATTGATAATAAAGATTTCTTATTTCAATGAGATGTTTTGTTTGATGAGCATTATTCTTTAATGGATCCTCCATCTCTGGCTTCTTCATCACTACCTAGTACTTCCTTTACTCCTGTAGATGATTACACATCCTCTAAGGAAGATATAGATATTGATCCCCCTTCACCACCTCTACCAGATGTTCCATTAGTGTCCAAGTGGGCTCATGTTATTGTTGATGCATCTGGACCTTTGGCAGGTGATCCTATAGATGTTCATCGCACTTGTTCTTAGATTGAAGGTAGTGGCCTTTTGAGTCATGTCATTTTAGATGATCCTTAGAGTTTTTTACATGTGATAGGACACTTAGAGTGGGATATGAATATGGATGAGTACTCTTATTTGATGAAGAGCCACATATTGGGTCTTTTTCCTATTCCAAACAAAAGAAAGTTGGTTTGGTGCCGATGGGTATACCTTACCAAGTATGCTATAGATGGTTCTATTGATAGGTACAAGGCATGTCTTGTTGCAAAGGTTTTTTCATAGGTTGAGGGTATTTATTACACTAATACCTTTACCTTTGTTTCTAAGATGAATTCTATTTTCCTTGTACTCTCTCTTGCAACTTCACATGGATGGACAATTTTTTAGATGGATGTGAAGAGTATTTTTTTACATAGGAGACCTTCATGAGGTGATCTATATGGAGTAGCCTCATTTTTTTTACATGAATCTTCATTGGTATGCCATCTTTGGAGGTCTTTATATGGTCTTAGACATGCCCCTAGGGCTTGATATGAGAAGATGGATTCCTTCTTTCTTGCTTCATAATTCACTTAGTGTCATTACGATCCTATAGTTTACATTCAGCATTATGGGGCTGGCTTATTGATAGTTTTTCTTTATGTTGATGACATAATCATTACATGAAGTTTAGTCTCCATGATATAAAGTGTTCGGCAAGCATTGAGAGCACAGTTTGAGATGATAGATCTTGGACTTCTGCACTATTTTTGGGCCTACTAGTTGTTCAATCTTTAAATGGGATAGCCATACTCTAGTAGAGGTATGCTTTTGATATGCTTCAGAGATTTGGCATGCTTGATTGCAAGCCTTCTTCCACACCTTTTTAGTTAGGTTTTGTTTTATCCACCAATTGCTCTACTCTGACAAGGATTCCACTTTATACAGAAAGCTTGTGGGTAGTTTTTTGTACCTGACACACACACATCCTGATATTTCCTTTATGGTTGGACTTTTCTCTTGATTCTCTCATGATCCTCATGAGATTCATTGTAAATCTTCCAAATCTATCTTGAGGTATATTAGAGGTACAACATGTTATGGAATTCACTGCACATCATGGGATCCTCACACTATTAGTTTCACAAATTTAGATTGGGCTAGTGATATTGATGATTGCAAGTCTACTTTTGGTTTTGTATTATGTCATTTGTTTTTTCCTATAACATGGTCTTGCAAGAAGTAGCGTGCTCACACATTATCATCTACAAAGGTAGAATACAAGGCACTTGTATTGGTTAGTCAGGATGTTTTGTGGCTTTTCCAGTTGATTATAGAGTTTGTATTTTCTCCTAATAGTCCCACCTTTCTTTGGTGTGACAATTAGAGTGTTATACATATATCATGCAACCTAGTTGAGCATTAATGGACCAATTGCACTGAGCTTCATATGCACTTCATTAAGCACATGATTCAACATGGTGCTCTGAGCTTGGAGTAGATTCCTACTGCTCAATATTTGTAGACATATTTACTAAACCTTTTGCATCCTTGCAGTATCTTGAACTACATTCTATGCTTGGAGTGAATTAAGTTGTCCTTGGGGGGTCTCACTGATGAGTCCTTTGTTCCATCCTTTTCATGCTATCTCTTTTTGGAGTAGATTTTTCCCACTAGGTTTTCTTTATTTCTTTGTTTCATAGAGATTTGGTTGTGAATGGGTACCTCATCAGGCCTTCTTGTTAGGATCCAAGTTTTCTTTCAGCATTGCTTTGTAGTTTCCTTTCCCTTTTTGCATTGTTTGTAGTTGCATTATTTCTCATCTTAACTAGATGTTGAGTAAAGTGTTAATTTCATTTCATTTATTAAATGTGATTTACTCCCTTCTTAAGATTTCACTTCATGCACCTTTTTCATTCTCATTTAATAATCATTTATTAATTATTAAATAGCATTTACCTTTTAGGTTACCCTTTTCAGGTTTCAATATCCTTCTATAAGGATAGATTGTTTGTAATTATCTTACATGTATTTTTTATTTCTAAGAATACAATTTTCATATTTTGAGAGAAAAACTTTTTCCTCCTCTTGTCTTTTTCTTCTATGATAGGTTTTTTACATGTAGGTATTCTTCAGGCTTTATGGATTTGTTTTGATCAAATCCTTCAAATCAAACATCTTGATGAAAAAGATAAGAAAGGGGAAGGATCTGAGCAAGTAGCTAAAGCCAAGGAATCAAAAGGAAAAGAGCTAGTTGTTTTTGAGCCTAAGGGAAAAAAGAACTAGAAAATAATAATTTTTTATCCAAAGGTTAAAGAAGATCTCAAGAAAGGTGTACAAAAAGTTGTCACATGCCAAGACCCAAAAAGTAGAAAACTAACAATATCAAAGAAAACTTAGCCCCTAGATGTAAACCCAAAATAAAGTCCATCAAAGAGAAAACTAGTCAATTCACCAAAGCATAACCTACCTAAGAGGTTGAAGAGAAAATTGGTTGTAACACAAGAGGAAGAAGATGATGATGAAAAAGAATTTGAAGATCTGAGAAAACTTCAAATTTTGTTGAGACTACCTTCAACAACTGTGGATAAGGTATGTTAAGAGATTAGTGAACTAGCAAGTTTGATAGGATTCAAAGACATTGGTTTTGATTCTTTCAATAAAGAAGACCATGAGAAGCTTAAAAAAGCTATGATAGATATGATGATAAAATTCAAATCTACACCTATAGAGTTATGGCAAGGTATTCCTTAAAATTTGAATAATAAAGTTGATGCTAAGTGGAAGTGTGCATTATCCATTGAAAGACGTATCAGGGAGACCATGCTAGCACAAGCAATGCTAGATTTAGTGAAGACACATATGTCTATAGCCCTAAAAGATTTTTTGAAGAAATTAATGCCTTAGGAGAGGGCTTATAAAATTCTAATGAATAAAGCTCATGAAGTTGAGAAACAGAGCATAAGTATATGGAAGGAACCATTTGAGTTTCTTATTCCATCAGTTGAAAAAGAAGATGAGGAAAGAGAAGAAAGAGGTGGAGAAGTCAAGGAAGAAAAGGATGTTACAATAGAAGTTGCAAAACTTACAGAGGAAATTAGGCAATTGGTAGAAGGGTGTGAACAACAAGATGTTGTCACAATTGAGGATAGTCTTGATTCATCCCAACAAGATAACAATGTTGACTAACAAAGACCTGAAAGATGTTGAATCATATACATCTCAACTATGCACCAATTCAATGTAACTAAAAATCAAGGATTATCCAAGGATTGAAAGTTTCACAATTGATAGTTTTCATGTTAAAATTCATTGTTGCTACAAAATATTTAGCTTCATTTGTTGATTATGAAATACAATTATGCATATTTATTCTCCATGAGACTAATCTCTTTCCTAGAAAGAAATTTCCACCACTTGAACTCTATTTGTCATCAACAATGCCTACCCAATCAACATATGTGTATACATTCAGTTCAAACTTGTCATTCTTCTTGTAATATAAACCATAGTCTTGTGTTCCTTTTAGATATCTCAATATTCTTTTCACTTCCATCATGTGATTCTCCTTAGGTTTTGCATAAGATCTGGCAACAATTCTAAATATTAGGGTAATATTAGGTCTATTGTGAACAATGTATTATAGTTTCCCAATTAATGATCTATACAATGTCTAGTTCACATCAATAGAATCATCATTCTTAGATAGCTTATATCTTGTAGCCATAGGTGTGCAGAATAGTCTTGAATCTTCCATCCCAATAAAAATCAATATTTCCTTGATATATTTTGATTGAATAATGTAGATACCTTGCTTCATCTAATATACTTGTAAACTGACAAATAATTTGATCTAACCAAACATAGATATTTCAAATTCCTTCTACATTACATCTACAAATGATTTGCATAATGCATCTTGTCCTCTAAATATGATAATATTAACAAATATTTTAGCTAACAGTATCTCTTTACCACCTTCAGTCTTCAAGTATAGATTCTCATTATCATTAGTTATGAAAAATCCCATCTTTACCAAATAATTGTGGAGTCTTTCATTCCATTCTCTAGGGGCTTTTTTTAATCCATATAGAGTTTTTTCTAGTTTACATAACATTTTTTTTTGTTGGGATCAACCAATCATTTTGGTTGATCAATGTAAACCTATTCTTCTAGTATTCCATTCAGAAATGCAGATTCAACATCCATTTGGTATACTTTAAATTCTTTGTAAAAGGAATATGCAAGTAATGTTCTAGCTCCTTCCAATCTTGTAACTGAGGAAAATATTTCCCCATAGTCAATAACTTCTTCTTGTGCATATCCTTTGCATACTAGTCTATCTTTATTCATTATGAATTCTCCTTTCTCATTCACCTTGTTCCTAAATACCCACTTTGTTCTAATAACACTCTTGTCCTTAGGTCTAGGTACCAGTGACCAAGTTTTTTTCTTCTCTATTTGTTCAATTTCTTCATTTGTTGCTTGAATACAACCTTCATTATCAAAAGCATCTTTTACTAATTTGAGCTCAATCTTAGAAAGTAAACATGTATCACTTCTAAGTATTTTCCTTGTCATAACTCTAGATTCTTTGTTGCGAATGATTTGTTCAAATACATGGCGTCGTCTCACATACTTTGCTAGTACATGTTCTTTTATTCTTTCTTCTTACACAACTTCATCTTGAAAATTGATTTCAATTTAATTTTATATCTCTACTTCTGGTTGTGGTTCTAGATCTAGTTCTAGTTCTTCTTTCTTGGCACTATATTTCTAATGTTTGGCAATGTCTTCATGTATCCTAGCATCATTCTGTTGAAATTTGGCACCTACCGTCTATTGCTCATAAGGCTATTGTTGCAACTGAAAAATTATATTTTTTCATTACTTGGTAGCTTTGTTCTTTGGTTAAGGTAAAGTGCAAGGAATGCCTTCATCTAAATAAATGAACATGTTGTAGTCATCAAGTTCTATCTTGCACTCAACTTTATTTCTTTCTACATATTTGTCCAATTTCACATTTTCACTTTCCACAACTTTGTTAGTGTTAGAGTTCAAATATTTATAAGCTTTTCTCTTAGTGGAATATCCTAGGATTATGTTCGTCACTTTTAGTAAAAAAAAGTCCATTTCTATTTTCGTTCAATATATAATATTTACTTCCAAAATCTTTAAAATACTCCACATTAGCTGCATATCCATATCAGAACTCAAAGAGTGTAACATTTGTACCTTTTTGTACTTGTACTCAGTTCAAAATATAGACTATTGTACTTATAGCTTCTCTCCAATATTTATGTGACACATTCTTCTCCATCATCAGTGTTCTATCACAATCTATGATTAACCTATTCCTCCTTTCAGCTATTCCATTTTGGGGAGGGCTCATTGGTGCTGACATATTCCTTTTGATTACTATATCATTGTAGAATATGTTGAATTCATTAGAGATAAACACTTCTCCTATATTAGATCTCAAGAACTTTAGACTCTTACCTATTTCCTTTTCAATTATGTCTAAATACCACTTAAACAACTAAAAAATATCATATTTTTCTTTAAGAAACATTACAGTCATCATTATTGAATAGTCATCAACAAATAGAATGAAATATTTGTCTCCACAATAGCTTTGTACTCCAATAGGTCCACAAAGGTGAATATGAACCAATTCTAAAATTTCATTAGATGTATAGGTTTTTCTCTTGAAACTAGATTTTTTCATTTTTCCCATTTGACATTATTTACACATAGCATTATTAGGTTTCTTCAATCTTGGTAATCATCTTACTCTTTTTAACTTACTAATGCTTAAAAATTTATCAAAGTTTTCATGACATAACCTCTTATGTCATAACCATATATCTTCATTTTGTGCAAACAAGCATGTCTCATCAGATAAATCTAGATAGAACAAGTTACCTCTTGTCTGATCTCAATTTCTAGTTAGATCACTAGTCACATAAAATGTCTTGGCCTTCTTGTGATGGAATTCAACTCTATATCTTGATTTGTTCAACTATGATAGATTTAACAAATCATAGTGAAGTCCTTCAACCCAATAAACATTATTACACTTGATCTTATCAGTCAATTGTATTGATCCCTTTCCTTTCATAAGACATGGTGCATTATTACTAGACTTAACACAACTACCTTTGTATGGTTCCATGGTTTCAAACTTACTTTTATAACCAGTTGTGTGATATGACCAACCACTATCAATTATCCATCTATCACCTTTACTCACATATGAAATTAATGCAGTTTTCTCATCTTCGTCAGAATCTTCTTTCATGGCAACATAGACAAATTCTTCATCATTACTATCATATATGTTGTCAGTTTCTTCTTTAGCAATTTAAAATTATTTCTTACCTTTGTCTTTTCATTCCTTGTTTTGTATGTTGCCTCTATCATCTCTTATGCCTTTTTACTTGCTTTCTCTTTTCTCATCCTTGTCTTCTATGTTAGGACATCTTGTAGCAATATGACCAACTTTGTTACATGAAAAATAATTGATAGAAAGTTTACCTTTTTATTTTCCTCTACTCCTTGGAAGTCTTCTAGCTATCAGTGTTTCAAGCTCATCAAGTTAATCATCAGAAGCATCACTATAATTGTTTACACACTTTCATTTTCCTTTCTTACTAATTGTTAAAGCCTTATAGTCAATTCAGATTATCACTATTTATTATATTCTTATGTATAATGGAATTGTGATTATATTATATTTTTTCTATGCTTATTTGCACACACACACACACACACACACACACACACACACATATATATATTCATATTTAAATATTTAAATATTTTCACTAATATAATCTTGCATTCATATTGCTTTCTCTACCTTACATTATCTCCTCACAATGCATATGATATTAAATGTTTTACTAAATTTATGATCTATGACTCTTACATGATTCGTGTCCATCGAGTGGACGTGAATCATGAAAGAATCGTGTCCCTTGACTTGCATAAAGATTTGTTGAAACCTTGTAAATTATATCATCAATCACACCTTGCTAATTACTTTGAACTATCATAGTGATGTCAACATCAAATCAAATATGCCTCCTACACTCTTGGTGATGTCAACAAAAAGGGAACAACATATACTTTAATATATAGATATAATGTAGTTCATATATTAAAGAATTACTAAGATACTTAGTATATATTTTTATCATTATTATTATTACTACATTCTAGTGGAAAAGAATAATATTATATTTTTGAATATAATAATTATTTTGGAAAGTATTATCAACTACATGAATATTAGATTTTTCAAAAATTTACATGGTATCAAAGCCAGGTTAAGAAAGATCTAAGTTAGACAAATCTATCAGAATGGTAAATGGTATGAGGCCTCGTGACTTTGACTTTGCAGGATGGAAACTAAAAATGAAATTATCACAAAAAGAAAATGGACTCGAGAAATTTATTGAAGAACATAATAAAGTACCAAAGGGAAATGATGAAGCAGAAAAATGGGAAATGGACAACATCAAAGCCATGAGATTGATTTTTGATGCAGTTAAAACTCATTTATTACCAATAATTTTAGAATTGGAGAAAACTCATAAAATGCTTAAAGGTCTTGAGGATATGTTTGAAATCAACAATACTACCAAGAATATCACTCTTAGAGATAATCTCTCTAACATCAAAATGAATAAAGGAAAAACTATGTATTCTTACTTCGTGAGAATAACTAAAATAAGAAATTAACCATCCACAATTGGTCATATATGTGATGACAAATAACTAACAATAATAGCATTTAAAGGTCTACTAAAATCATGGGAACCTTCAGGAAAAGATTGTGCTCTTGATACAAAACTCCTAAACTCATCAAAATAAAAATTGATTACCTACAAGAAGAATGTATGTTAAAAGCTTGGGATGATGTCACCCCTAAAAGAGGAAATTTTCAAACTCCCTCGACTCAAGTAAACAAAAGGAGGAAGCCTTATTCAAAAAGAAAACAACAAGATTACTCAAATATGAAATTCTACAGATGTGACAAATATGGGCACCCAACATATCAATCTCTGGATAGAATCAAGCAACAGGCATCTTTTTTTAAAGAAAATAGTCCTATTAAACAATCAAAACATGATGCCTTCTATTCAGAACTCTCTAGTGAAACTTCTAATAGATCAAATACATGGGCGATAGATAGTGGAGCATCTAGACACATTAATGGATTCAAAGAATAACTAGATTCAATTAAAGAAGATTATATTGATGATGTAAAAATTAAAGATGACACCAAATATCTAGTGAGAGGAATTGGAACGTGTACCATTAATCTAAAATTAGGAATTACACTTGAACTGAACAAAGTACTCTATGTCCCTAGTATTAAAAGGAATTTGGGATCAACATCTACTCTTTAAGATGAAGAATTCAGAGTTGCATTTATAAAAGGAAAGGTCTTAGCATGGCTTAAAAAATCTAACATAAGAAATGCTCATAAGATTGGTTCAAGACATGTATGTCTATATAAACTAAACTTATGCTCTTTCATAACACTTCTACATGATTCCATCAAAGGAATTGAGTTATGGCGCTAAAGATAAGGAAATTTTTATTTTCGAGGATTACCCTCTTTAGAGAAGATGGTAATAGGATTATCCAAGTTAAAACTAAATCATGAAGGAATCTATAAGGGATGTGCACTAGGGAAGAATACTAAAAATCCTTTTCATAATAGTGAAAGCAAAACCAAAGAAGTACTAGAAATTGTTCATTCAGATCTATGTGGCCCAATGCATGTTTCATCACTGGGAGGTTTTCTCTATTTCATTATTTTTTTTTGATGAATTCTCCAAAAAAACATGGATCTATTATTTTTTAAATGTAAAGAGTGATGAAATCTTAACAAAATTCAAAGAATTTAGGGCTCTTGTTGAAAAACTCTCTAGAAAGAAAATTAAAACCCTAAGATAGATAATGGAAAAGAATACATATCTAAAATTTTCATAACTTTTGCAAAAGTATTGGTATAAAAAGAGAGCTAATTGTTCCTTATAATCCTCAAAAAAATGGGGTTGTAGAAAGAAAGAATAGACTAGAGTTGAATCTTCCAAGGCTATGATACTTGGTCAAAATTTACACAACTTCCTTTGGGGTGAAGCTTCAAAAACTACCATATATATTTAAAATAGATATCCCCACTATCATCTTGATCATAAAACTCTCAAGGAAGTGTTCTCTAGGAAGAAACCAAATCTTAGTCACTTAAGAATTTTTTGATGTCCTACTTACATTCACATCCCTAAAGAGAAAAGGTCCAAACTTGAACCTTCTAGAAAAAGAAGATTCCTTGTAGGTTATAGTGAAACATCTAAGGTGTATTGAATCTACATTCTAAATAAAAGAAATATTGAATTAAGTAGATATGTAATGTTTTATGAAGACTATGTATACAAAAAGTCTAAAGCAGAAGATGAGTCAAATCTTTAAGAATCTAGATTAATGTCCCTTCCCCTTAGATTGAGAGGGAGACTCAAGTGAAAGAAAATTATTTTGCTAAACTTATGGACACAACTGATGAACACAAAGAAAAGAAAAGACCTGGATGGGCACATAAATTAATTGAGGAATCTAAAAAATTCACTACACCCATTGGATGTATTAGAGAAAGGAAGAAACCTAGAATATTTCCAAATCATGTTGTTCTTATAAGTGAGACATTAAATTATAAACCATCAAATGTAGAGAAAGATATGAAACAAAAAAAATGGATAGATTCCATGGCTAAAGAATATAACTCTATTCTTAAAAATGAAGTTTGGGATATTGTTCCTAGACCTACAAATAAATCAATTATGTCATCAAAATAAGTTTTTAAAATCAAACACACATTAGGTGGAAGTATTGATAAATTCAATGCAAAAATTTTTGCATGAGGCTTCTATCAAAAGGAAGGAATTGATTACGAAGAAACATTTGCTCCAGTGGAAAGATATAATTAAGTAAGAAATGTAATTGTTGCTTTTAAAGGATGGAAAATTCATCAAATGGATGTTTGATTACCTTGTTAAATTGAGAAATGGAAAAACAAGTCTACTTGGAATAACCTAAAGAATTTTTAATAAATAATAAACAAACACATGTATGTGAATTAAAGAAAGCTTTGTATGGTCTAAAACAAGCCCCTAGAGCTAGGTATGAACAAATAGATCACCACCTAATCAAAATTGGATTCTCAAAGAATAGTGCATATCTAAACTTGTATTTCAAAATAAAAAATAATGAGATGGTAATATTAGTTCTTTATGTAGATGATTTTCTAATTACAAGTGAGGAACATCTTATTGCAAAATCTAAACAAAATCTGGCTTTTGAATTTGATATGAAAGACCTAGGTCTTTTACATTACTTATTGGGATTAAAAGTATGGTAACATGTTGATAGAATCATTCTAAATCAAGGAAAGTATACATTGGATGCATTAAAAAGACTTGGAATAATGGAAATCAAACCTATGAAGACACCCATTAAAACAAATCCTCTTAAACTAAAAGAATAAATTAGAGACTCTAAATATGTTGATTCCACTCTATACCGAAAAATCATTGGGCCCTTAATGTACTTAGTCAATACTAGACCTAATATTTGTTATGTCATTAATTCTCTAAGCCAATTCATGAGTAAGCAAAAAAAAAAAAAAATAATACAGCTACAAAATACATTCTGACATACCTTCGTGGAACTATTGGATATGGTTTAGAATAAAAAAATGAAGATCCAAAACTTAGAGAATTTATAGACTCTGATGCGTAGGAAGTTTAGTACATCAAAAGAGTACTTCAACATGT
This sequence comes from Cupressus sempervirens, assembly GCA_028749045.1. Lineage (NCBI taxonomy): Eukaryota > Viridiplantae > Streptophyta > Pinopsida > Cupressales > Cupressaceae > Cupressus > Cupressus sempervirens. Next base: position 34,593,654 of record CM053787.1, read on the forward strand.
TTTACATTAGGATCAGGAATGATATCATGGTTCATTCAAAAGAAATAATTAGTAGCTCAAAGCTCTACTGAAGAAGAATACATTGTCATTGCAATGGCAACCAAAGAGGTGGTATGGTTAAGGAAGCTTATCTTTGATCTACTTAAGAAACCTTTAGAACCTACTATAGTCTATTGTGATAACAAAAGGTCTTTTAAAATTTCTCCAAATCTAGTGTTTCATAATAGATCATAACACATTGAGTTACCATATCACTATGTAAGACATATGGTTGAGAGAAATATAATTGAGCTAAATTACAATAGTACAAAGTATTAGATTTGTTGATATCCTTGCCAAGGTTCTTGCCAAAACCAAAGTGGAAACATTCAGAGAAGGTCTTGGTATGATAACATTTCCTAAGTACAAGTCTCCATGCATTTGAGTTTCAAATGATTTTGTTGAGTCTAAAATTGTTGTAATTTTGTGAATCTTATTGAAAGTAATGAATTTCATATGATTTTTTTGTAAAATTTATTATAACAATATAATCTTATTTATAACTATGTTATACATTTTGAGTAAGTGTTGTACTTAAATCATGAGAATATGCATCTTGTGAGACATACAACTGACTACCTAGATATCTTTAAATTGATTTTCTATGAGTTGTCTATATAGATGCATATTGGGCATAGCGTAAGTATGTATTTTGTGAGACTAACAACTAAGATCTTAGATATCATAGTGTTGATTATCTTTGGGTTTTTTGTATAAGTGCATACTAGGTATTTTAATAACTATGAGCTTAGATGACACTTGTTATTCATCTATGGGTTACTCAAAATATTGATCATCCTTTACCTTTGATTATCAAAATATATTTATCTATCTTGACTAAGAGGGGGTGATAAATCCTTACAATCAATTTGGATTATCATTATTTATTATATTCTTATGTATAATGGAATTGAGATTATATTATATTTTTGTCTATGCTTATATGCATATATATACACATATATGTATTTATTTAAATATTCTCTCTAATGTAATCCTACATTCATATTGCTTTCTCTACCTTACGTTATCTCCTCCCAATGCATATCATATTGAATGTTTTTGTAAATTGATGATCCATGACTCTTACATGATTCGCCTCCATCGTGTGGACGTGAAACATGTAAGAGTCATGTCCCTTGACTTGTATAAATACTCAGTGGAACCTTGTCAATTATATCATCCATTCTAGTTTTCTAATTACTTTGAACTATCATAGTGGCGTTAGCATCAAATTAAATCTACCTCCTACACTATTGGTGATGTCAACAAAAAGGGAACAACATATACTTTAATATATAGATGTAAGGTGTTTCATATATTAAAGAATTACTAAGATACTTATTATATTTATTTATTTTTATTATTAGTACTACTTTCTAGTGGAAATGAATAATATTATATTTGTGAATATAATAATTATTTTGGAAAGTATTATCAACTAGGTGAATATTAAATTTGTCCAAAATCTACACTAATAACCAATTGTGATTTGAAGATAGATTCAATAGAAGTAGAAGTGAAATTATCAAAATTTGGTAATTCAAAAGCAGTAAGCCTACCAACTACACCTTCCAAAGTTAGATTGTTACCAGGGGTACATCTCAGATCTTATATTCTAGAAACTTTAATAGCATAAATAGAAAGTGGGTTTCTCAATAGCTTGTTGATCATAGTCTCATCATTAGTATTTCCATGTGGCCCTCTTATAGAATTTACCACCTATTTGATTCTTCCACAATACTACAAAATATTTTCACCTACCATTCTCATTTCATTAAATCTACCTCTTAGGCTTTTGGATATTTCTCTCAAAACATATTTTTCTCCTCTATAGGTAGTCTTCAATGTATCCCATATTTACTTAGTAGTAGTGTAGTCCTTTATGTCATCAAACTTGGCAAAGCTTAGGGTTGATGCAATCTCCAATATAGCCTGGCTGTGTTTTCTCTTATCTTTCATCTACTAAGATGTTAGAGGACTTGGTATTGTCACATATGCATGTTCCACATAGTATATTGTACCATCTTCAATTCCTACTAGATGTAACTTCATCAAAATCTATCATGTAGGGAAGTTCTCTTTATTCAACTTTAGCACCTCCTTTTTGTACATCTTGATCTTTACCTTCAAACTTTTTCTACAAGTACCAATTCTCTAATACCAAATGTTATAATAATTTAGAATAACTAAGAAGGGGGTGAATTAGTTATTCTTAGGTCTAGATCTACCAATTGAACTTTTAATCACTGAAATACTTTAGATCTAAACATTCAATAGCTTGATCTCTATAGGAGATAATTAGTAACATAAACTTGGAGCTCACTATCCTAATAGTTAAAAACTTGCAAATTGTAAAACATTAATAGTAAAATGACTCAAATGACATGCACACAAGTATGACACTAGGATTTAATGTGGAAACCCAATTTGGGAAAAACCACCAGTAACATGTCACCAATTTTTCACTTCTAGAGTGAGATCTCTTAGGAGCCAACCCTATTAAAAGTTTAAAAACACACTATTAAATTTGACCTTGTTAAAGGATTTAATCACCCTCTTAGGAGTGGCCTTGTTAGAGGGATTTACAACAATGCATTAGAATGTCAGCTTGATTAAAGGATTTACATATGACTGTTAGGTCAACCTTAATTAAAAGATTGCAAAAGTGATACAATGGTTAGAAAGTAACAGTAGGTTGATCTGACAAGTATAACTCACTTTGTAAATACAAATCACAATTTATTCCATCTATTGATCTAGTGACTAGCCTAAATTGTCATCTTTGTCTATGATTTTCTTGGCAACCCTTCAAGTAATCACTCTTCACAACTCTTCTTAGCCTTATGCTCAAGTTTTCAAATCAGTAGCATACAAAATTCTCCAACCTTATTCAGTTATCCCTTACACCTCCTTAAATAGGTAATTATGATCTTTTATTTCTTAAATATCACCGTATATCTTAGGATTAGGTCAGATTCATCAAATCCTTCTATCATTTCATCTCATTTTTTATCTTCTATAAACTTCTCCTTGAATTCTTGCATAGAAATTCTCAAACATGATTTCACTTCAATAAAATATTCTAGGTCATCTATCCTTATCTTCAACATTCTTTTCATATTCTAAGAAATCAATTGTGTTGGCTCAAAACCATGATTTCCTCATAATTAGTCAAATGTTGTCCCTTGGCCAACACTATGTTATGATAGTAGGTCATCATTGGATTACTTTGTCACTAATAACTTTTATTTTCTATACATTAACTAACACTCGATCAATACTGTTGCTCAGTCAATACTATATTTTCTCAGCTTATACTAGCACTCAATCAACTCTAGCATCACTTAACATAAACTTCAAGTTACTTAATTTTCTACTTTTTTGCTTGGTCAATCCTATGCATTTGGTCATTCTTTGATCACTTCTTCTAGGATTCAGTACAAATGTCTTCTTCACTTATATTATGATTAAATAATCATATTATCTTGTTAAAGTCTAACTAATAAAGTACCCATTGTACTTCCTCATAGCTCAACCTTTCCTCTAGGTCCTTTTTTTATGTCCTTCTCAAATCCTCTTCATAAATCATCCTAATATGGCACTATACTTAGATATAAATTGTCTTACAAATAAGGTTTGACATCAATGACAACATAAAAAATGTCTCAATTTTAGTTTCTAACATCTAATTCATGGTGAACCAAGAGACAATCCCTAATCCCAAATTAAAGTAATAGCCTAAATTGTTTTTCTTGTCTATTGTATTATCTACCTAATTTGCATCAATATAGCCAACTAACTTGATTCCTTCACCTCATGTATATCTTGTCCCATACTCAATTATGCCTCACAAATACTTCAAAACATGCTTTTCAACTATCCAATGCACTCTTTTGTCCTCAACCATGAACTGACTAAGAGAGTTTGTTGCAAAAGCTATATCTGGCAGAGTGTTGACCAAATACATAAGAGAATCAACCAACTGCCTATATAATGTAGGATCTATTAGAATTCTTTAGAATAATTGAGACAGGCATGAATCAATTATCCAAGGTCCAGATCTACAAATAAAACCTTCCATAGCTTAGTGAACCCACATTCATAAAACATATTCATCCATACATCCATTAGATCATACAATGACTTAAACTTTCTAGGTTACTATAAATTCAACTGTGTAGATATGTAAGAATGAAACATAAAATATTCAATAACACATTTGATACAATGATTTTACGTGAACCCAAATTTAGAAAAAACCACCAGTAACATGCTACTCATTCTCATTCTTCTAAAGTGATGCCATATGAAAGGTCAACCCTGTTAAAGGTTACAATACACACTATTAAATGTGACCTAGTTAGAGGATTTCAATCACCCTATTAGGAGTGAGCCTTGTTAGAGGAATTTAAATCATTCACTTGGAATGTCACCCAATTAAAGGATTTGCAAATGAATGTTAGGTCAACCTTAATCTAAAGGATTTACCCTAGACTAGTACAATTATTAGAAAATAATAGAAGGCTTGATCTAATAACAAATTACAACTCACTTGCAGATTATAGATCTTTGTTTCAGTCCTCCATTCTACATGGCTTTCACACACTTCAGCTTTGATAGCTTGTCCACCCTTCAAACATTTATACTCTTAAGCCTTCTTTCTTTGCTTGTCAATAGCAATCTCTTCTATTTGGTCATTGAATGAAGTAATACCTTAGACCTCTTGTCTAACATAGGTTCTTGAATATTAACCAACCTTGCTTCTAACTAGTCATCTCTATCAATATAAAATTAATATCTATTTTCATTCATCATCTATCATCCATTTTAGGGTTAGGTAGGATTAGGCAGGATTCAATGAATCTGCCCATCTTTTCATTTGAGTCCCTCTAAAACTTCTTCTCAAACCCTCTTTGAATTTGTCTCAAAATGGTTTACTAGGAATTATGTGCCACCAACTCATCATAGTTATCTTCCACACACTTCACAAAATTCAAGAAAAAAATAGTCAACTCAGATTCATCTAATCTACAATTTAACATGAATACTAGCACTCGGCATCAATATGTTATCACTCAACTTCCATACTATTCTTCCACTTGGCATCCACTAGATAACTTGGCAACCACTAAAATTTACTAGTGCTCAGCATCAACTAAACTTTACTCAGCTAACATTGTATCACTCAGCATACACTGAAATTTCACTTTACTCGGCTCTAACTAATTTTTTTCTCAGCTTGTACTAACTTTTCTCAGCACCTACTATCCACTCGATCAATCTTGGTAGACTCAATTCTTCTTACTTTCTCTTCTAGACTTTGTTAGTGTATCCAACCTTTGCAACCTTAAGTAGATAATCAATGCACTATAACATCACTATCTTAACTAATCTTTGTAATCATTTTTATTACCATAACACAACCTTTGCTCTAGGTGTTTTTCTATCTCATTTGATCAAATCATCTTCACAAATCAAATGAATGATAATACTCAAATCAACTAAGCATTTGGCTTACCAGAAAGTAGTAGGTTTGACATCAGTGACAAAACAATGATTGAAACACATTCTCATACTTGTATCAATCTATTTTCAACAATCTCTTCTCTCTTTCTAGATCTCAAACTTTTAATCCTATGTCTCTCTCTAACTCCTAAACCATGTCTCTCTAAACTTAGAAACCACTCTCTAACTCCTAAACACTATCTCTCTAAAACCCAAACTACTATCTAGCCCCATATTTCCTAAATCTCTCTCTCTCTCTCTCTCTCTCTCTCTCTCTCTCTCTCTCTCTCTCTCTCTCTCTCTCTCTCTCTATCTATCTATCTATCTTTTAACCCTTTTTCTCTTTCTAACTCCTAAACCCCATCTCTCTAAACCCTAAATTTCTCTCTAACCCCATAATCCCTAAACTTGAACCTCTCTCTCACTCTCTCTCACACAAACATAACTTCATCTCTCTCAACCCTAACCTCTTCTCTCTCTAAATCTCAAACTTCTAACCCTTTGTCTCTCTCTAACTCATAAACCCCATCTCTGTAAACCCAAAAAATCCTCTCTAACTTCTAAACCTCATCTCTGTAACCATAAACCACTCTCTAACCCCATAATCCCTAAACCTCTCTCTCTTACATAACTTCATCTCTCCCAACCCTAACCTCTCTCCCACACACAACTTCATCTTTCCCAACCCTAACATCCTCTCTCTCTATCTCTTTCTCTCAACTTTCTCTCTCTAAATTACATAACTTCATCTCTCCAAACCCTAACCTCTACTCTTTAGATCTCAAATGTTTAACCCTTTGTCTCTCTAACTCCTAAACCCCATCTCTCTAATCTAGAAACTGCTCTCTAACTCCTAAACCCCATCTCTCTAAACCATAAATTTCTCTCTAACCCCATAATCCCTAAACCTCTCTCTCACATAACTTCATCTCTCCAAACCCTAACCTCTACTCTTTAGATCTCAAATTTTTAACCCTTTCTCTCTCTCTAACTCCTAAACCCCATCTCTCTAAATCTAGAAACTACTCTCTAACTCCTAAACCCCATCTCTCTAAACCCTAAATTTCTCTCTAACCCCATAATCCCTAAACCTCTCTCTCACATAACTTCATCTCTCCCAATACTAATCTCTCTCACACACACACATAACTTCATCTATCCCAACCCTAACCTCTTCTCTCTCTAGATCTCAAAATTTTAACCCTTTGTCTCTCTCTAACTCCTAAACCCCATCTCTCTAAACCCAAAAACTACTCTCTAACTCTAAACCCTAAACCTCTCTCTAACCCCATAATCCCTAAAACTCTCTCTCTTACATAACTTCATCTCTCCCAAGCCTAACCTGCTCTCTCTCTAGATCTCAAACTTTTAATCCTTTGTCTCTCTCTAGATCCTAAACCCCATCTCTATAAACCCTAAACCACTCTCCAACCCCATATTCCCTAAACCTCTCTCTCTCACACACCCAACTATAACCTCTCTCTCTCTCTCTCTCTCTCTCTCTCTCTCTCTCTCTCTCTCTCAAACTTTTATCCCTCTATCTCTCTCTAACTCCTAAACCCCATCTCTCTAAACCCAAAAAGTACTCTCTAACTCCTAAACCCAATTTCGCTAAACCCTAAATAGCTCTCTAACCCAATAATCCCCAAACGTGTTATCTAAATTTCATTTGTACCTATTACTGAAATCAAAATATAATCTATTTAACATTTCTTTATATGTTGTACTACAGATTTGTTTAGCAAGATTCATATAGTGTGTTTTGATTTAATTAGTTTTTAAAATAATGTGTCTATATATGTATATATATGCATATGTGGATCTCTTTTATCAACTATCTTCTTTTGTTTGTTTATATATTTTATCATTGTGGCATCTAGGGGTCGTGATTCTAGAGAGGCTAGTGTACAGAGTTGTCCCCACAATGGTTTATCACATAGATCCACTACTAATACCTAGGATAGATAGATATTCTTCAATACAACTATTCAGGATGTACAAAGCACACTTGATGTTATTGATCAGAGCTTATAGGCTTCACCTCCCCTACATCATAGGCATGAGGAGATTGTGATTACAGATGAGTTGATCAATATGATACACACTATTGAGGATTTTAACCCTTATGATAGTGCCATTTTGGACACATTTTATAGCGCTCTATTCCATAGTGTTAGTGGTGGTTTGAGGTGGAGAGAGATAGATGAGATGGTGTCAGTGGAGAGTGTAAAGAGCATGTTCCCATATTATCTTCCTTTCAAAAAGGTTAGAGGGTACCATGCTATAAGGTGTAGTGATCCATTGGTGGCACCTTTCATATATCATCTTTGGTTGGCTACACATCACATGTGGCCCCAAAAGGATGAGTTCCCCTTATATTTCTACAAACAATTATTTGCATAATTTCATCTATATCAAGATGTTGATTACAATAATATCCCTCGGCATACTGGGTAGGCTCAGGGTAGGTTTTCAGATAAATTCATAGCCCCAAATGCGTCTATGCCATTCAATAAATAGACATTGAATTGTCTAAACCTTTTGGAGATGCAAAAATGTTTAGAGTTAGCTACAGCTAGAGATAGAGTGATAGATGATAAACATAGAGATGCGTATGAGAGGATTTCCACTATTGCTACCCAGGTGCATGAGATGTCTTCTGATCAAGTGCTTAGATACATGACACACTCATGATCTACATCTATAGGTGGCCATAGTGTTGCATCATCTTGAGTTGATGATATGTATCATGAGGTTGTCATCACATCTCTAGTAGACATCTCTATAGAGTCTTGAGTAGACCGTTTGAGGACAATCAATACATATTTGTCTTCTGATCTACTTTTAGCCTATCAAGCTATTTGGTTATCGATTTAATAACCTCTTAGTGTGTAATGCAGGAGCATCTTGGGTTGCATTTCTATCCTTCATATTTTCCTTATTTCTTATTGTTGTCAATTTGCAATGTCTTGTATTGTTGAGTTCTCTTTGTTTTCTAAGTTCACAGTTGCTAATGAGTTATTATTTGGTTCATGAGTAAGAGAGGTTGTTGAGTTCTTTGTTTGACAAGATTTATTTGGTTGTCGAGCTTTCTTTTGTTGGAAAGTAATTCTTTGGTCACTGAACTTTCTTATATATATATATATATATATTTGTCAAGTTATCCTTTGGTTGTAACATTGTCTTTGGTTGCCAAGCATTTTTGAGTTCACTGAGTTGCAGCATTTCATTGGAGTTTTCATTTTTTGAGTTGTTTGTATGTGGTTTCTTGTTGGAGCCAACATTTGCATTTAATTTAGTGATAGGTATCTTTTATGAGACAACTTGTGGCTTATCCTAACATTTAATATGAGAGTTTATTTTTGGTTTTATTTGCAACACACTAACTTGTGGTCATTCATGTATTTAAAGAGGTCTTTTTTAGAGATTTAGGGATAAAGATTTAGAAGGTAGAAGCCTAGGAGGAGCAAAAGCAAGCTGAGATGTGAAGTTTGATCATTGAATTTTGAAATCAAACTATAATGTTGGTCGTAACCCAAAAGGCCTTATAGCTAGACATGTATTTGACCATTTGATGAATATATGAAATCATTTGTTCCTCTATCTCCTGAGGTTGTTGTTATCTAGTGTATGTTTATGTTGTGCTTACTCTCATAGGTGGTTTAAATAGTTGGGTGTTCCTTTAACCCTGGTTATCTCATCCCTCCCTACTTTAGGTGGTATCAGATCTTGAGGTTCATCTTTGTGGAGATTGGATCATGTAGAACCTTGAGTGAATTTGGTTGTAGAGATGTAGATCTATAGATTTGACCTATAACTTGCAAAGGGTTACGATCTTGTAGGAACCTAATTGTAAATATGGTTCAAGGCAGAGGAAATGCTGACAATGCCATGTTGGATACATTGAGACAAATTGCAGCTAGATTAGATATTATGGAGACAACCCAGAGAAGAGAAGTGCATCTTGATGATGTGAGTGATGATAAAGAGGTAGCACCAAACCCTAATCTAGGACATGAAGAAGATCAAGATGAGACAAGGTTGTTGAGAGTATTGTCTAAGGAAAATTCTAAACCTATCATTGAAGTTTTTTCTTATGATAGGAAATTGGATACCAATGTTGTGTTGGATTGGATCTCTAAAATGGAGAAGTTCATCGACTATGAAAACAATAATGATAATAGGATAGTGAAGATTGCAATTACAAGGTTAAAAGCACATGCCTCACTATGGTGGGAGCATTTGAAAATTAATAAACAAAGGAGAGGACATGAAAAGATTAGGATTTTAATGGAGATGGTGAACAAGGTAAAGAACATGTTCCTTCTTGTTGATTACCAAGTTAGTTTGTTGAGAAAGATGCAAAATTTGAGACAAAGAGATGTTGGTGTTTGAAACTATTGAACAACAAAATGTTCAATACTAGAATGATAACACTCATATAACTTAAGGATCAGCCAATTTCTATTATCAATTATATAATTAAACCATTTGGACCCAACTTCAACAAAACCAAAGGATGGTTTCCTACTCTTTTGGCTCTGCTAAACCAAGGCAAGTATACCTAGGGATGATTCTAGTGCAAACTATTGTGTAGAGATTCTTTTAGTTTCATTCTGATTCTCATCTACTACCCACTAACACATAATCAGTTTACTTCACTTCCTTTAATGTTCTCAAACTTGTATGGATCTCTTATTAGCAAATTTGGTCGTAATTCTCCTTGAATTTACAAATATTCCTAATAATAGCAGCTACCTAAGACTCAGAGAATAGATATAAATGAGTATTGACCAACATTTATAACTTTGAACAAAATTGAATGAAAAATTATTTTGATTTTAAAATTGTAATGATATGCAGCAGCAGAATTTATCCTTGTTCACTTCTGACTTATATAACCAGTGCCTTATCCATTGGGCAAAAAATTGACTATTGGTGGGAGATCTAATTCAATTAACTTGTAAATGAATTAATCAATTGTAATCACCCATTTCTATTCTTATGAAGTATCCTTTCTATAAACTCATGATTCATTGAAGCATTTCTATAATTCCTTGAATTAAAAGCAACAATGATATTAGCATACAACCCATCCAGATTGCATTCAACCAAATTAAACCTTATTTAAAATGACTTCAAAGCAAACAAACCCATAAAAAGGAGACAAAAATTTATGACACAAATATAGTGTAAATACCCCTTTGTATTATCATTTCAGATGACTAATACAATGACCAATAGAATTGAAAGGATAGCCCAGAACAACTTGATGGTTCTGTCATTTCAATATATCTTTAGAAAGTACAACTAGAAAATAAACTCAAAATAGCTACACACTACTGGACCGACTGTATTCTCCCAAAGGCTCAAAATTGTACAAAATTTGGACCCTCACATTGCCTTGAAAACTCATTTATATAGGCATGAGTTACAACAAGCAAAGGGCAAATGTGACTGACAGGTGTCCTTCAAAAATATTTTTACATATATCTATAACAAAAGGACAAAGCTGTGAATAATAGAAAAATTGATACATCAAACTTTCCTTTGTGGGTTTGCTTCTATTATTTCCTTTGGAAAGGCAAGAATACTTTGATCAGATTCCTTTAGTGTTATGGTTCCTCAGGATAGGTGGCCATCAAATGTGACAGTGATGAGTCACCTCCCGCTACCTAAGGGTCCTCTTTGTCTTTATCATTAGTAATAAAGGTGGCTTCTACTTTTGTATCCTCTTCTTTTTCATCATATTCCACCTCATCATCTCCTTCTGTCTGTTCTGTAGACATAAATTATTCCTTCCATTTATTGTAATAAGTGTCCTCCGGCCAATCAAAATTTAGAATTTCTCTTTGTATAGTTACTAAAGAATTTTTATTTGCCTCTAAATCAACAAAATATTTTCTGATAATATTATAGAATAATTGTACTTTTACCAACTCCTCATTTGTCATTGCCCACAACAAATGGCTCATTTCATTTATAGCCTTATTTATTCTCTCACAGAAGGCTTCATCTAGCTCCCTCTTCCATTCTTCATTTTCCTTTATTTTATCAACTAACTTTAGAGAAAAAGGGAATAAATCATTTTTTTCCACAAAATACTTGGAAAAACAATTAGTTAATCTTCTATAGAAAGAATCTTGCTTATCATCAAAACCTTGCAACTTATTTAGTAAATCAAAAATTCCTTCTATCTAATGATATGTTAGATGAATAATAGATATACACATAGCAATGATATCTGAACTTCTCTTTGTCCACTTCTGTACAATGAGTCTGAATATAGCTTCATTTTTCTTCAATTCATCCCTGATTGCTGAAATCCTTGATAATTGATCAAAAAATGTGGGCCATTCTATCCTGTCTATTAAATACATGATACCCTGCCTCAATTTTTTTTCATGCTGATTGTTAAGCTCTACATGCATTTCATACAACTTATTTTTCTCCTCTTCAAAATCCTCTGCAATATATAACTGAGGCCTTTCTGGAGTGTTAGGTATCTCAATAATTGGAGTGGACTTGAAAGGTTCAATAGGTGGCCTAGGAGGGTATACAATCCTGGATCTGCTACATTCTCCTACGTTTCTTTTCCCAAGGACCTTCTCCATTTGAGATACTTTGTTTCCAATGATTGTATCCGCATACCCCTTTCCTCATGTGCTTTCAAAACTTCTTCAAACCTAGTATTGATTTGGGCAAATTTATCTTCCTCTTGGCTAGACACTATGCTACCAAATTTTAGCATCTCTAATGCCATTCCAATTATTTGTTTACTATCTACCTCACCAGCCCTGAACACTGTCAATGCACCAGTATGCTCTATAATGGGAATCTCATGCATTCTAGTATATTCCCTTTTTTCCATGGACCATATAATAAGGGCTTGGTGGTCATCACTAAATTTGACTCCTTTATGAACCTGTAGTATTTCCTCAGCAGTCCTTAGTTGAACATCCTTTTGTTTCCTCACTGAATCAAAAACAATGGCATTTTCTATATCCCATTCCAAAAGAAGGAGGACTCCTGACTATCTAACTATTTGCCTCCCAGCATCAGGAGTAAACTAGGTAAAATTATTCAAAAATTTAGATTTTACCTCTTCCTTAATATCTGAATCAGGTTTTTCTGGCTGTTCTGCTTTTATCTTCTCACAAGTTTTCTCAAAATTGCTCATGTTTAACCTCAAAAAAAATTGAGCAAAAGCCCTAGAATTTACAAAACTCTCATCATTAATAAATCTTTCAGAAGCTTGGGCAACTATTGGATCAATTACCTTACCTTGGTAATCAGCAATGATTAGGTCCAAGGAAGGTGTAGGAGGTTCTTGTGGCTCTCCAACATCTAAATTTGTAGAAGTAACAATCACAACCCCTTCTCCACCCATTTGTCTAAGCTGCTCCCTTAGAGATGCTTCATCATCTATCTAGATTGGGGACTGGCTTGGGGAGTATTGCTCTTTTTGAGAAGAAGAAGACCCCTATTCTAATTTTTGCCTTTTTGGAGAGCTGGTTGTAGATGGACTTCTTGACCTTGGCTTCTAATGAAGGGGTGCCTGTTGCACATTATGAATCATGACATAGCATGCCCTTCTCTGTACTGTATACTGGCCAGCAGCCACCACATTTCTGCTACTTATCCTTCTCTGTACCTCTATAGCCTTGTCTGGATGTGTCTCAACATATATGGCTTTCTTCTCATTCATGGTTTGGATTATTATAGAAAAATTATTCATTAATTCTTGTATTTTAGCTCCCCATTATTTCTTATCTTTCAATGGGTCATACTGGGGATCAAAAGCATTGATGAATTCTAAATTTTTACTGAAAACTATCCACTTTTCTCTCCTCAATTCTTGTCCTTGCAAGGTGAAAACATTTTTGATTATATCCTCTGGATAATAAACTTGATGTACCATACGATAAGCTTTCACCCTCTCTCTTAAGAGGTCATAGAATCCTTTAGGATCAATGAATTTGGCATGAGATTCTGCCATGTTATATCTATCCAAAAACAAATTCAGGTATTTCCACCCTTTCCTGACAAAAACAAAATCATGCACTACAGTAACAATTGGAAAGAATGTTCCCTTCTTAGACAATTCCCTCTCATCTATAGTGCCTATTTGCCATAAGAGCTCAACGATCCCTATCTTCAAGAGCACATGAAAGGGCAACACATGTGGCTTTCACACAAAACCATATACTCTTATTACAGTTGAAACATTATAAGGGATTATATCCCCCCAATTATGACTAACCAATAGTCCTTGTGCATGGTCCTTCGGTCTAACCAATTCCAACAATGCTTGTGGAATTTTGGGGCTATCACTTTTCAAGAGCAACCTAAGCTTTGAAACAAAGTATCTATCAAATCTCACATAGCTAGCATCTGTAGCTTCTGAAGTCATATCTACACTCCACAGCTACACTGGATTTCTCTCTCCATCCCCGGTTGTTTCCAGCTCCATACCCTTGGAGAAAAAGGTGAATCCGTTGTACAAGCATACATGCATAAGCAATGAATACCAACATAATGGTTTGTCCACTTTTCCCCTTGCTATCCTCACTAGGCCATTGTGAATTTCTTTTGCAAGAAAAGTAGCAAAATCCAGAATAGTACTCATTTCAAATTGAAGGGTTTGAGCCATTATGAGAACAATTGAGCCTAAGATCTGCTCAGCTTCATCCAACCCAAAAATTTTGCAAAGAGAAAAATATAACACTTGAGCTCTAAGGTTGAAATTCCTTCTTAGCAATGGCTCTGGGGTACTGGTTATAATTACAGGCAAAGTGCCAATTTTAGCAGTATGCTCTTGCAGTGGCCCTGTTCTCAGGTAAATTCTTTGTGCATCATACCTTGCTTGAAGGTCATCTATACCAATAGTTTCATGTACGGCATGGTTAGGATTGAGGTTGAAAACCTCACTAAATAATTCAAGACAAACCCTAAAAAGTTTCACTCCAGCATGGTTTTATATTTACCCTGTAATTGGATCATATTTATTTGCCAGATCCATCAATAAATCACTATCAAAGAAAACTATGGGGACTGTTAATTTACCAATATCAAACTCCCATACATTGCTCATAGGAGTGTCTAGTTTTTGCTCTAAAAACCATTTCTTAAACAACTCCAGACCCCCCATGGAAACTTCAGCATCTCTTACCCAATTAGCTTTGTCATAGAAACCTTCTGCTACAGCCACTCTTGGGTGTTTTGGAATGAGTTCCCTCCTCTTAGTTATTTCATGTACTAATAAGGGGAATTGTTCAAGAAAATCATAGTGCACAGAATGTTTCAAATAATCTGTTTGCCTGGTGAATTCTTTTCAGGGAGACATTTTGAATAAAACCCTAGAAAATTTACAACAACAGATACTTAAAATTTTAAAAGGGTTGCAGACCTGCTAGAATTTTCACTTCTGCACTGTGATTTCTTCTACAATTTCACTAGATCACCAGCTAAAATTTTGTGCCCTGGCTCTGAGAATTTTTTATGCCCTGATGTTCTTTTTGCGCCTTGGTAATTCATTAATGGTGAGATCATGAGTTCTTTTCATACAATGAAATCGCACGAATTAAATATGCACCATATTTACTCTCAATAACCGTTACCTCCAAATTACAACTAAATTTGAATCCTATCCATAGATTTTCACTAGATCAGATGGCTTTGATTTAAAAGGCTACAAGTTTTATGGCTTTGAAAATAAGGCTATGTGTCGCAATATTGCTTGCTTGCATTATTTAAATTTCTTGCACCTTAGAATTGTAGGGAAGCATCGCTCGTTGATCAAGACAAGATC
This sequence comes from Cupressus sempervirens, assembly GCA_028749045.1. Classification (NCBI taxonomy): domain Eukaryota; kingdom Viridiplantae; phylum Streptophyta; class Pinopsida; order Cupressales; family Cupressaceae; genus Cupressus; species Cupressus sempervirens. The sequence continues at coordinate 34,609,012 of CM053787.1, forward strand.
GACGATTAGATTAATTCACTTTTGAACAAAATCCAGTCATCTATATTGATCAATGGGACCTTTACATGAGTTTGTGCTTTCTGACAACTTTCCACGGCAGCAGGTCCCATATCTTCTTTTGAGTGAGCAGGTGCTTGACATCATTATTTCCATGTGTCAAGCTGGCACATTCCCACTTTTCTTATCTAACGAGCATCTTCAAATTGTGGGCTTATGCCAGTCGTCGATCTTCGAAAGATCAATAGTGACACTAATTATACCCTGTAGAGCTTTTGAGTTAAAATTTAAGACGTCACCATGGACACGTGTCTGCATGGCGCATTCCCACTTTGTTTAAACTTCATGCAACTTCAAATTGCATGCAAGTTCCCTTCGTTGATCAGGACAAGATCAACGATCAGAAACAACTCTACATTCTACACTCGCATCATCCACTTGGGCCAATGAAATGATTGCTTTCAATCCACATGCTTTGACTCACCTGACTACAGTATTAATTTTTGAAACTTTTTGTGCCCCCCATCATAAGTGTTTTCGACTAAGCATGAGTGGTAAACCACATGATGTAACCCAGTGTTCTTTTATGGTTTGGCCCCACTGTGACACGTGTCACAAAGGCACATACCCGCATTCCTTAAATCTTCAGCATCTTCATAATGCAAGATTTCACTAACAATAGATTTTTGAAAGATCTATGGCTGATAAGATTTCACTTCCATTCAGCAGTCAAACTTCTTTAGTGGCACATCTGGCAATACATGTTAGCAATCATTTTACAATGTGGTACACTACAGCATACAATTAAAATTACTCGACCCCACCTTGCCACATGTCAAAAAATTGCTTCCCACATTATTCATCTCTCGTCCATCTTCAAATTGCCAGCATGCGCTAGCCTTTGATCCTTAACAAATCAAGGATTATAAAATCATGTGTTTCAAACACCACGGTGGCTACAATGATGAATAAAATATCTTCATTCATTCCAACTTGTCTGACATTTGCCACGGAGGACATCTCAACATCATCCTTGAGAATGACTGGCCCATCTTGTCAGACCATGCCACTTGTCTAATTTTTGCTTCCCCACATTATTTATCTAACGATCATCTCCTTCCCATAGGAAAGCACTAGCCCTTGATTTAAATGAAATCAATGGTTGACGCTTCTTGGCGATAAAGGCATATCTCTATTGGTAACTCAACCAATGATATCGCAGGAAATCCAAAACGTGCACAAAAAGTACTGACAAATCTGCAAAATTTTCTAACAACTTATAACTCCTTTTATAGTTCTCTAGAAATTTAGAAAAGTAAGGGCCATGTCATGTCCCCTTTTCAAATAATTAAAAAATAATAATCTTTGCTAAGACAGGCAGGCCCAAGAAAGTGAAGTTTCGGAAAAAGGGAGTTAATCTTTGGAAACCGTTGGACTAATAAATGATAACTATTATTAAAATATGTTTCATTAACCTCTCTTGGATGTGAGTTATATTTATGCCCTTTTTAAAGAGGTTTGAAGGCATTTTGGGGGGGGATTCCAAACTTGATTTTCGCTCATTCTTTGTTATTCTTCAGAGGCTGCCAAACCTGTGGAGAAGGAGACCCAAGAACGGGAGTTTGCAGGTTTCCAGGGAGACCCAAGAACGGGAGTTTGTAAGTTTCCAGGAAGGCTAAGGATGGGATTTTGAAGCCATTCCATGTGCATGCTCATACAGAGTTTGCCTTTGTGCTGAACAGTGTAGATTTGTGAGTTTTTGGGTGTGTTTTTTGCATGAGTTTGGTGTTTTCAGTTGAGCATTTCATATCAATTTTGGTTTCTGTTGTATTTCAGACTTTAAGCTATTAAAATAGAGCTGAATATATGTATTGGGACATGATTAAACTTCTGAGATAGTTTATTAGTGTTTTTGTGGTGTTTCCGGGCATTTTGTGTTAATTTCGGGAGCCCGATGAGCATAGTTTTTGTCCTACATTTGTGAGCTATTGTGTAAAGGCTATATAGATCTAGAAACATCATTTTTTAGGCTTTTATGCTTCTAAACTGTCTGTAAAAATTTCTACTTTCAAATTTATTAATAACAGGTGAAGCTGTGAAGCTTTTTGGCACTATTTTCGGCATACCCGATTTGGGGTTTCTTGAGAAATTTGGTGGATCTTTGGGATATTAGCTGTTTGATTTTAAAGATCTGATTAGAGGTTGGAAATATCATAAAAAATAAGAAAAGAGACATTTCAGTGGTATCAGAGCCATGATCTTGCCAGCCTGAGGGTTTGTAGAAGTTGCAGGTCAGTTTTGACAACTACCCAGATCTTGCATTTCAGTTTTTAGAACTACCCAAATCTTGCATGCCATAATTTATGGTTGCATGTTGCTTCTAATCAGATGCATGTCAAAATTTATGGTTGCATTCTACTTCAAATAGTTTTCATGTTAGTTCTTGGTGAATTTGGTGGTTGTAGAAGTTTGCATTTCAGTTTTGACAAGTACCCAGATCTTGCATGTCAGTTTTGACAACTACCCAGATCTTGCATGTCATAATTTGGTGGTTGCATGTTGCTTCTAATTAGTTTCATGTCAAAATATATGGTTTCATGCTAGTTATAATAATTTTCATGTTAGTTCTTGATGAATTTGGTGGTTGTAGAAGTTTGCATGTCAGTTCTGACAACTACCCAGATCTTGCATGTCATAATTTGGTGGTTGCACGTTCCTTCTAATAAATTGCATGTCCAAATCTATGGTTGCATGCTACTTCTAATCATTTGCATGTTAGTTCTTGGTGTTTGAAGAAGTTATATCCTATTGGGGTTGCACTCTACTTTATCCAGAATGGACAGGTATAGTACAGAGTATCAGAGGAAACGATCTTGGACAATTGATAGCCAGAGTCAAAACAGTAGAAAGGATGGTTATTTAGACATTCGAGATAAACTTATGAAAATAAGCCATGACATGTCTAAACAATTGGTTGAGCACCACCGTATAATGAATGACATGTTATCTGACCTAGCTAAGGTGGATAAGTTGACTGGATTTCTATTTCCCAAATTTTCTCACAAGACAGATGACACAATTCCCAAGAACTTGCATGAGGAGTTTGAGAAACTAGCTGATAGCCAGGTAGAGGTCTCAGATTCTACTTTGCCACAGGAGGTGGTGGGAAAGGATATTTGATGCAAGAGCATCCAGAGGTATAAGGGCAATCCTGTGTCACCCAAAAAAATGTACCTAGACTTAGTTTCTGTTTCATGTCTTTACATTTTTGGATACCCATTTGGCTCAAATAAAGGTTCCAACTCTCATAGTTCAACTATCAGTGCATTTGAAAATCTCAAAAAAAATAGGAGCATGCAATTTGGCCATCTTTTTGGTGACCTAGAAGGTGTGACTTGGCCAGATGAATGTAATTGAGATTTAGAGCATTCCAAAAAAAGAATCAGGTCAAAAGGCCCCACGGTTTGAAAGTTATTACAGTTTTTCGAGTTTTGGAGACCTCTTAAGAATGCTTCAAAGTTAGATTTGGGGCATTAAATGACCTCGAAAAGGGTCAAAAAATGGGGGATGAGCAAAGCTGTCCATAGGGCTATAGAGCACTTCAAGAGCTTTCCGAAAATGTAAACGGTTCATCAATCAGAGTTACGGTTCAAAAGTTATGCCTCCCGAAAGTTCGGCTACCGTTTCTGGATTTTTCTAGAATTGCACTGACTTCTAACGCAGCTTCTAGAACCTTCTATTTTGTCAGTGGATGCCTACTAGCACTTTCTAGAATGTACTCCTAGTCCTTAACCCTCCAGGGTCTATTTAAGGAGATTTCTGGCATTGTAAAAGGCAGTTTGGGGTGGAGTTTGAGAGGAGGTGCTATAAGGAGAAATATTCTCCAAATTTATGCTATTGTAAGCCCATAGGGCATGTTTTGAAGTTTATTTTCTCTGCACTGTTGTACTAGCTTATTTTCTCAGTTAATATAATTCCCCTTTTCTATTGTGTCCATTCTGTTGTTGGGTTGTGTCTCCATCAAGTGGTATCAGAGCAGGTTTTCCTGAGTGTGTAGACAGAGCACCGACTGTGAGGCAGTTTGCACCAGGACTGTGTGGTTGTGGGTTCGAGTTAGAAGATGCCTCAACGAAGAGAGTGTGGCGAAAGGGCCAGAGCTATTGATCCTAAGGAGGTTAGAGCCCTCCAGAGACAGGTACAAGCATTACAAGAGGAGCTTCGTAGAGGAGCAAATATTGCCGCAGATGACAATAGTGAGGATGACAATGAAGAGGAAGTAATGGAAGTTGATGGGGAAGTTCTGAATCCTGTAGAGGAAAGGCTTTTTAGGGCCATTACTAGGTTTGGGAAAAGACCTACAATTGAAGTGGGTATATTTTCAGGAAATTTGAAACCAGATGAGTTGATCGATTGGATCAATGAACTGGAAGAATACTTTGAGTATGAGGATATAAGGGACCCAGATAGGGTTAAGTTTGCAAAGGCCAAACTGAAAGGCCATGCCAAAATCTGGTGGCAAGAGATTCAACTGGAAAGACTTAGAAGAGGAAAGGAGAAGATCACAAGATGGGATCGCATGGTGGACAAATTGAAGAAGCAGTTCATTCCTGTGGACTTCGAGCTTGATCTGTTTAAGAAGATGCATGGGTTAAAACAAGCAAGAAGATCAATCCAAGAATATACAGAGGAGTTTTACCGACTCCTGATTAGAGTGGAGCATGCAAAAGCAAATAAGGAGAAAGTGGCACGTTATATCAGTGGGTTGCAACCTAGCATCCAGGAGGAATTAAGTCTGGTAAGAATGACCAGCGTTGAAGAAGCATACCAGTTTTTCCTACGAGTTGAAGAGAATCTGAGTAAAAGGTTTGAAGGAAGACAAAGAGGGCATGGTCAAGGAGGAAGGGGAAGCGGTAGATCATCTGGAGGCCGCAATGAAACTCAAAAGAAAAATGAAGATGAGGGTACTAGCAGGAGCCAGAGGAATGAGGGTTTCAACCGCTCCCATGATCAATACTTTGGAAATCAAAGAGGAAGAGGTAGAGGACGTGGACAAGGAAGAGGAGGCTTCCATGGTACCTATTTCCATTGTAATGAAGAAGGTCATCGTGCCTTTAAATGCCCTCAACGACAAGGAAGGACAGATAGGAGAGCTGAGGGCCAAGCTAGGGTTGCTCATGTGGATGAGGATGCACAATCATCACATTCAGAGGATGCAGAAAGAGGAGAGACCTTGGTAAATGAAAGAGTCCTACTAAGCGGTGAAAATGAACCAGGACAGCGGAGGAGTTTGTTCCGTACCAGATGCAAGTGTGAGGATAAATGTTGTGATGTGATCATTGATGGTGGTAGCACTGATAACTTGGTATCAGAAGAGATGGTCTCTAAGCTGAAGCTCAAGAGGGAGAAACATCCCCAGCCCTATCGGATTTCTTGGGTAAAAGATGATCATAAGGTCCTGGTAAGTGAACAATGTTTAGTAAAATTCAAAATTGGGAGTTACCATGATGAAGTTCTCTGTGATGTTATTTCGATGGATGTTTGCCATCTATTGTTGGGTAGACCATGGCAGTTTGATAGACATGCAATACATGATGGACATGCAAACACATACTCTCTGACAAAGGATGGAGTTCGACACAAATTGAAGCCCATGAAAAAGGAAGGTGAAAAGGTATGTAGCAATGCTAGGATTTGTCTTGTTGATGAAAGGAAGTTTTTAGATGGCATGAAACATCAGCGTATGTGCTATGCTTTAATTCCTAGGAAAGATAAAGAAGGTAGTAGTGAAATACCATTTGGAGTTTCAGATTTACTAGGAGAATTTGGAGATATTATCTCTGATAATGTTCCAGATGGATTGCCACCAGTAAGGCAAATCAGTCATCAGATAGATCTGATTCCAGGAGCTAGTTTGCCTAACAAGGCTGCTCACAGGATGACTCCTACTAAAACAGAGAAGCTAAATAGACAGGTTCAGGAGCTGTTGAGGAAGGGCTTGATTCGAGAGAGCCTGAGTCCATGTGCGGTACCTGCAATACTTGCACCAAAGAAGGATGGAGAGTGGAGGATGTGTACAGATTCTCGAGCTATAAATAGGATAACCATCAAGTACCGATTTCCTTTACCAAGGATGGATGATCTTATGGACTACTTGAGTGGAGCTCAGTACTTCACAAAGATAGATCTGAAGAGAGGCTATCATCAGATACGGATTCGAGAAGGAGATGAGTGGAAAACAGCCTTCAAGACCAAGGAGGGTCTTTATGAGTGGTTAGTCATGCCCTTTGGATTGACGAACGCCCCAAGCACCTTCATGCGGCTCATGAATGAGGTACTTAAGAAGTTCTTTGGAAAATTTGTTATTGTCTATTTGGATGACATTTTAATTTTCAGCAAGACTTTGGAAGAACATTTACTGCATATTCGTAGTGTCTTTCAAAGGATAAGGGAAGAGAAACTGTTAATTAATCTAAAGAAGTGTGTCTTTGCAAAAAGGGAGTTAGTCTATTTGGGATTTGTTATATCACCGGAAGGTCTCAAAATAGATCCAGAGAAGGTAAAAGCCATCTTGGAATGGCCTACTCCAAGGTCTGCTACTGAGGTAAGATCATTTCATGGTCTGGTTAGATTTTACAGGAAGTTTATTAAGAATTTCAGTGGCATATGTGCACCTCTAACTGATACAATAAGAGGGGATAGAAAAGAGTTCAAATGGACTACAGCAGCCGCGAGAAGTTTTGAATTGCTGAAGAAGAATGTGACTGAACAGCCTGTGTTGGCACTTCCAGATTTTAGAAAAGTATTCCAGGTGGATTGTGATGCTAGTGGTAGCGCTATTGGGGCTGTATTAAGCCAAGAAGGTAAGCCTATTGCATATTTTAGTGAAAAATTGAATGATGCAAAGAAGAAGTATTATGTTTATGATCAAGAGCTCTATGCAATAGTTCAGACCTTAAAGAAATGGAGGCATTATTTATTGCCAAAGGAATTTGTTTTATATACTGATCATCAGGCATTACAGTACCTAAATAGCCAAGGTAAATTGAATCAGAGGCATATGAAGTGGGTAGAATTCTTGCAGAGTTATACATTTGTGTTGAAGCATAGAAGTGGAAAATCTAACAGGGTTGTAGATGCACTAAGTAGGAGACAGTTGTTGCTTACAACAATGCAGGTTGAAGTAGTTGGGTTTGATGAACTCAAGAATTGGTACCCCAAGGATCCTGATTTTGCTGAAGCATGGAAAGCTTGTGAAGAACCTGTTGCTGTAGATAGAACCAAGTGGTTAGATTATTTGATTCAGGATGGCATGTTGTTCAAAGGTAGTCAATTGTGCATTCCAAGGAGTTCCATGAGGGAAAATCTGATTAAGGAGAAACACAGTGGAGGGATGGCAGGACATTTTGGTCGGGATAAGACCATTGCCATTCTTAGAGAACATTATTTTTGGCCTCAAATTACACAGGATGTGAAGAAGTTTGTACAGAGTTGCCAGGTTTTTCAAGTTGCCAAGGGGTTTAGTCAAAATACTGGCCTATATCAGCCATTGCCTATTCCATCAAGGCCATGGGAGGACATAAGTATGGATTTTGTTCTTGGATTGCCAAGGACACAAAGGGGTAATGACTCAGTATTCGTGGTGGTTGATAGGTTCTCCAAAATGGCACATTTCATTCCATGCCACAAAACTCATGATGTTGTCCATATTGCAGACTTGTTTTTCAAAGAGGTGGTAAGACTACATGGTCTTCCAAGGAGTATAGTTTCTGACCGAGATACTAAATTTGTGGGGTATTTCTGGAGGACATTGTGGAAGAAGTTGAGAACAGACTTGAAATTCAGTTCCACGCATCACCCACAGACTAATGGCCAAACAGAAGTGGTAAATAGAAGTCTAGGCAATTTGCTGAGATGTTTAGTTGGAGATAAGCCCAAGGGATGGGATTTGATTCTACCACAGGCAGAGTTTTCTTATAATAACTCTGTAAATAGGAGTACTAGAAAATCACCATTTCAAATTGTATATGGAAATAGCCCAAGGACTGCACTAGAATTGAGGAAGATAGAACAAGGGGAGAGAACAAGTGCTGAAGCTGAGGAATTTGCTGAACACATCAAGTGCCTACATGAGGAGGTTCAAGCACACATTATCAAGATGAATCAAGAGTATAAAGCTAGGGCTGATGTAAGGAGAAGACATAAGGAATTCCAAGTAGGGGATCTTGTCATGGTGCACTTACGAAAAGAAATATTTTCAGTTGCTACTTACAACAAGCTGAAAATGAAGAAATTTGGCCCCTGCAAAATTTTGAAGAAACATAACTCAGGAAATGCATATGAGGTGGAGCTGCCAGATGGTATTCACATTTCTCCCATTTTCAACATTGCAGATTTAACAGAGTATCATGATGATGGTGCAGATGAGGAGCTGGTTTTAGAGCCATGTCCAATTCCTGCTTCTAAGAAGGAGGAGATAGAAAACATTCTAGATCATCGTGTGGGTAGGAGTACCAAAAACAGGCAGTATGAAGAGTATTTGGTCAAATGGAAAGGACGGCCAATCGAGGACTCAACTTGGATTTCAGCATCTGAGGTTTCCCATTTGGGATTTTCTCTACCATCCATAAAGTGACAGGGTCACTTTTCAATCTATCCTGGGTGTCTGATGCAGGAGCATCCAGAGGTATAAGGGCAATCCTGTGTCACCTAAAAAAATGTACTTAGACTTAGTTTTTGTTTCATGTCTTTACATTTTTGGATACCCATTTGGCCCAAATAAAGGTTCCAACTCTCATAGTTCAACTATCAGTGCATTTGAAAATCTTGAAAAAATAGGAGCATGCAATTTGGCCATCTTTTTGGCGACCTAGAAGGTGTGACTTGGCCAGATGAACGTAATTGAGATTTAGAGCATTCCAAAAAAAGAATCAGGTCAAAAGGCCCCACGGTTTGAAAGTTATTGCAGTTTTTCGAGTTTTGGAGACCTCCTAAGAATGCTTCAAAGTCAGATTTGGGGCATTAAATGACCTCGAAAAGGGTCAAAAAATGGGGGACGAGCAAAGCTAGTCCATAGGGCTATAGAGCGCTTCGAGAGCTTTTCAAAAATGTAAACGGTTTGTCAATCGGAGTTACGGTTCAAAAGTTATGCCTCTTGGAAGTTCGGCTACCATTTCTGGATTCTTCTAGAATTGCATCGACTTCTAACGCAGCTTTCGGAACCTTCTATTTTGTCGGTGGATGCCTACTAGCACTTTCTAGAATGTACTCCTAGTCCTTAACCCTCCAGGGTCTATTTAAGGAGATTTCTGGCATTGTAAAAGGCAGTTTGGGGTGGAGTTTGAGAGGAGGTGCTATAAGGAGAAATATTCTCCAAATTTATGCTATTGTAAGCCCATAGGGCATGTTTTGAAGTTTATTTTATCTGCACTGTTGTACTAGCTTATTTTCTCAGTTAATATAATTCCTCTTTTCTATTGTGTCCATTCTGTTGTTGGGTTGTGTCTCCATCAATATTACACAGATTGATAGTAATGGTCAACTTGATACTCAAATTGAGACAATTGTTTACAGGTCGTCAAAGGGTGATGCCACAGGTATTCAGGATGGTATAGTTATAACAGGCAGTGACTACAGTGTAGTGGGTTCAGATGATGATTATGAGGATGTTGTTATGCAGGATGGTGAGATACCTGGTAGAGATGAGCAGACATTGAGCATTCATGAATTTGCTGAAAAAGAGTACCAGACACAGTTAGATGCTTCATCACATGAGGTTGAGGCTGGTAGTACTTCACATGATTTGTCCAGCCAGCTGAAGGTGAACAAAGATAGTAGTGTGACTTCATTATCTCATCATCACAGGTATGTGGAGTTAGTTGGTATTGGTCATATTACTCAAGTGAGGATTTTGCTTAAGTTACCAGTTGATTCTAGTTTACGGATATGGACTCGAGATTGTTATATTGGCATTTGGGATTCAGTTGACTGGAGATCTTTAACACTTTTTGTTAGTAGTGTTTGTTTGGGTGCTATCATGGATTTGATTAGCAGATTACATGGTGTTGCCTTTTCTTGTGCCAGTATCTTGTCTGATGTTGGTATTAGTTTTTATACACCGGTGTTGGGCTTTGTTCATATATCCAGTCGACCATACTTGCTGGAATGTGTTGATGATCTTTCATATTTGGCAGTGTGTACAGATGAGTCCTAGGATCATATTGGCATTGATGACATCCAAGAGGATGTAGTGGGAAATTTTGAAGACTTAGTTTCTTTGGGTACAGAGGAGTTGGACAGCAGTGCTACAGTTTTTGATACTCTGTATGTTGATATGAGCTTTAGAGTTGATTCACAGGACATGGATGGTAATACTCTAGAGACTAGTAACTTTGAGGATACTCCTTTAGATAGTGCATCAAAGGAGGTTTGTAGGAGACAGTCAAGCCAATGCCATCATGTGTCTAATCAGTTGAGAGTTAGTGACCGAGACATTGCTATCACTTGCCAACATTTTGATGCTGCTCGTCAGTTATTAGCAGTTTATGGATGGGGTTCTCCTACTAGTGATGAGCAGGAAGGAAGTTATCTTTCCTTGACAGAGATCCACTCTTTATGGGAGGCTATTTAGATTTTGAGACAAAATTATATGTAGTTGGTAGCTGACAGAGATTATCTTATGGAGTGGGGTAGTACAGCATATGATGCATTGTTGGCCAAGGAAGATGAGGTGAGTGAGCTTACTGAGCAGCTTGAGGTGACTTCTGAGATTCTTGAGAGTACACAGTTGGCTTTCAAGGAGTCACAGTTTCATTTGGCTAAGGTGACCATGGAGTTAGAGTGACTACAGTCGTTATCTGATTCTATACAGTCACAAGCTATGGTGTTTGGTGATTCGAGGATGTCCATGGCTGAGATTGTTAGAGATAGTAGAGATGGGGATGCATCCATCCTTGATACTAACATTGGCATATCAGGTTCATTCCCACTAGAGTCAGGTTTAGTTGAGTTGGGTATTGTAGCAGATTATTGTATGCCTAACAGGGTGGTGGCCTCTAGTACTGAAGCCACAGAGACTACAGATGTATCAAAGGTCATGTGTGATGTTGGTGAGTTGACAGTTGGCATGGTTCCTGCTAGTAATACTACTCCCTTGGTGATATCTTTGGAGGTAGTAGTCAGTTCCAACATGGTTGATGATCAATTGTAGTTAGTTTCATCTGGATTACAGTCTGAGCCACTGACTGAGATTGGCGCATTCTATCGGCATTATACTGTGAGGTACGCTCATCAATTTACCTTTGATGACCATGTTGATGAGATTATGATACAGAGATGTACTTTGGTTCCTAGTGTTTATCATCAGTTATGGAATAGTTTGATGCCTCGAGATGAGAGTTGTGATGGGCACGACATGGCGACAGGTTCTGTAGTTGATAGCTTGATAATACATGACTTAGAGCAGGAGTTTTGGAGTGATGCTTCAGCAAGTGTTGTTATTGATTCTACTCCTTTGGCTATGACATCTCCTGACTTAGCTAGTGATCAGTAACAGTGGGTTGTATCACTTGTTCATGGTGAGCTGTTGACTGAGGTTGGTTTTTTTAATCAACATTATATTGTAGGGTATGTACATCAGTTAACAATTGATCCTTATGCTGAGGAGTTGATGGCAAGAAAATTTGGTTTGGGTTCCATTTCTTGTTGTTTATCTTGTGATGGCTTTTCACCATCAGGGGTGCATGGGATTTATGGTTATGAGACAGTGGCCAATGATCTACAGAGTTGTGTTGACTGTAGGAGTTGTACAGTGTGTGGATTCTCCATACTTGGTATAGTTTCATTTGAGAGCATTCACCATTTTTGCAGAGTTGGATTGTACATTCCATATAGGCCAGTGGAATGCATTGATGGTATTTACTATGTTGGTAGTCCACTTTACTTGGGTTTTGATATTCTAAGAGTTTGTGTCTCATGGGTTTTTGACTATGGTAATGGTGATATTGAAGTTTGGTTGAGCTATAATTGCCAGTTTGATTATGGATTTCTCTTGGTCATATTGCAGAGGATCTTGCAGGAGTCTGTGTTAATTGGTAGTAGTATAGTTCATGACTACATTTGGGATCCAGGAGGATTGATTGGTTTATTGTTCAGCCATTGCTTGAGGACAAGCAATGTTTGGGAGGGGAGGACTTTTCATGTCCCATTTTCAAATAATTAAAAAATAATAATCTTTGCTAAGACAGGCAGGCCCAAGAAAGTGAAGTTTCGGAAAAAGGGAGTTAATCTTTGGAAACCGTTGGACTAATAAATGATAATTATTATTAAAATCTGTTTCATTAACCTCTCTTAGAAGTGAGTTACAGTTATGCCCTTTTTGAAGAGGTTTGGAGGCATTTTGGGGGGGGGATTCCAGACTTGATTTTCGCTCATTCTTTGTTATTCTTCAGAGGCTGCCAAACCTGTGGAGAAGGAGACCCAAGAACGGGAGTTTGCAGGTTTCCAGGGAGACCCAAGAACGGGAGTTTGTAGGTTTTTAGGAAGGCTAAGGATGGGAGTTTGAAGCCATTCCATGTGCATGCTCATACAGAGTTTTCCTTTGTGCTGAATAGTGTAGATTTGTGGGTTTTTGGGTGTGTTTTTTGCATGAATTTGGTGTTTTCAGTTGAGCATTTCATATCAATTTTGGTTGTTGTTGTATTTCAGACTTTAAGCTATTAAAATAGAGCTTAATATATGTATTGGAAAGTGATTAAACTTCTGAGATAGTTTATTAGTGTTTTTGTGGTGTTTTCGGGCATTTTGTGTTAATTTCGGGAGCCTGATGAGCATAGTTTTTGTCCTACATTTGTGAGCTGTTGTGTAAAGGCTATATAGATCTGGAAACATCATTTTGTAGGCTGTTATGCTTCTGAACTTTCTATAAAAATTTTCACTTTCAGATTTATTAATAACAGGTGAAGCTGTGAAGCTTTTTGGCACTATTTTCGTCATACCCGATTTGGGGTTTCTTGAGAAATTTGGTGGATCTTTGGGATATTAGTTGTTTGATTTTAAAGATCTAATTAGAGGTTGGAAATATCATACAAAATCAGAAAAGGGACATTTCAGGCCACGTGTCACCAAGTCGCATGCCCGCATTATTTAAAAACCCTGCATCTCAAAATTGTGGGAATGCAATACCCGTTGATCTGAACAAGATCAATGATTATAAAGACTTTGTGTCATCAGAAGTATTTTCCTAATAGAATGATCAAACAATTTACAGGCCAAGCATGACCACGTAAGGTTTAAACAAAATTATGATGAATTCATGCTTATGCAAGCCCTTCCTTAGGTTAAAAGATATACCATTAATCAATTTTTTTTTTAAATGCTTTGAGGGTTTTCTAAAACTAGGGCAATCTAAAGGTTTGAAAAACAAAAGGAAAAAAACCCTAATTTGCAAGATTTTAAGACTCAAATAATTTTTCACTAAATATTTCCATAATTTTTGCATTGTGAAAAATTAGACCAACAAGAGACATGACTGTGAAAGTGTATACTAAGGAATTCTATAGATTGGACATCAAATTTGGACATGTGGATGATGATGTTGAGAAAATTATAAGATACATAAATCTTTTGAGATTTGGAACTCAAGATGAGATATTTTTTGTGAAATTGGAAAATGTGGAGGAAGCATATTAATATGCCTTGAAAGATAAGGAGATCTTGAGAAAGAAGCATGAACAAAGACAAAGAGCTACAGGTGATAGATTCCAAAGAGGCAGAGGTAGATCTTATGGAGAAGGTGTCAGATCTAATAGCTCTATACAAGATAAAGGCAAATCTAAATCAAAGAATGATGATAAAGGCAAGACCGAGTGGAAATGTGGTGATTCTTACCAAAGAAGTACTGGTTCTTACCAAGGAAGAGGTAATTCTTACTCTAGAGGTGGTTTTCATTATAATTATTTTAGATGTGGTAAAGAAGGGCATAGATCCTTTAATTATAGATCCTCTGAAGGTGAGCAAGGTAACAGAAATATTGTGGTTCAAGGAGACACCAAGGGTTCACCAAGTGGACCTAAGGCTAGAGAAAATTTGATGGCGAGGAGAACCTTATGTAATAAGGGAAGTGATGATGAACCTGTCCTAAGGAGAAGTCTTTTCAAGACCAGATGTGAGATGATTGAAAAATTTTGTAGGGTGATCATTGATAGTGGAAGTTCTACAAATTTGGCATCAGACGAAATGGTTACAAAGTTACAATAGCAGAGATTGGAGTATCCAAAACCTTATAATGTTTCATGGATCAAAGATGAGCATAAGCTATCAGTAAGTGAACAATGTATTGTGAAGTTCAAGATTGGACATTATTTTGATGAAGTTTTGTGTGATATTATTCCTATTAATTGTTGTCATATTTTGTTGGGAAAAACCACAAGTAACATGTTACTCCTTTTTCACTCTTCTAAAGTGATGCCCTATTAAAGGTTACAACACACATTGTTAAATGTGACCTAGTTAAGGGATTTCCATCACCCTGTTAAAAGTGAGCCTTGTTAGAGGACTTTAGGCCATTCACTTGGAATGCCACCTTGTTAAAGGATTTTCCAATGACTGTTAAGTCAACCTTTCTCCAAAGGATTTACCCTAATCTAATACAATTGTTAGAAAGTAATAGCAGAGCTTTGATCTGATACAACTTACAACTTTACTTGCAAATTACAGATCAATATTTAGTCCTCATCTATGCTTGGCTTCCAATCTTTGCAGCTCTGATAACTTGTTCACCCTTCAAGCATTCATCCTCTTTAAGCCTTCTTGATTAGCTTGTCATTGCAGACTTCTACTCTTGGGTCACTTGATGGAGCAAACCCTCTTTCTTCTCCTTGTCAAATTTTTGCTTCCAAAACTCTCTAACCTCAATCCAACATGGCTTCATGACCAGACATCCCTACATATAGGAAATTATAACTCTTTTCCCACTCATTATCCATCTCAAAAATTAGGGTTTTCGATGTATTAGGTAAGATATAATGTATTTACCCCATATCTTGTCTTCTTTAAAAACTTCTCCTAGAATCCATTTGAATTCACCTCCAAAATGGTTTGCACAAGATTTTGTGCCTCCAACTCATCAATCTCATCTTCCACCTGATTCACAAGTTCCAAGAAAACAAACTTGTTAGCTTTTATTTGGCGAATCTTTGATCTTTTTCATAATGCAGCAGCTCGACATTATCAATGTTCAAGATTGGACATAGTTTGGGAAAAACCACTGGAGTAACATGCTACTACTTTTTCACTCTTCTGAAGTGATGCCCTATTAAAGGTTACAACACACATTGTTAAATGTGACCCAGTTAAGGGATTTCAATCACCCTATTAAAACTGAGCCTTGTTAGAGGTCTTAAGGCCATTCACTTGGAATGCCACCCTATTAAAGGATTTTCCACTGACCATTAAGTCAACCTTTCTCCAAAGGATTTACACTAATTTGATACAATTGTTAGAAAGTAATAGTACAATTTTGATCTGATACAACTTATAACTTTACTTGCAGATTACAAACCACTATTTAGTCCTCATCTCTACTTGGCTTCCAATCTTTGCAGCTCTGATAGCTTGTTCACCCTTCAAGCATTGATCCTCTTTAGGCCTTCTTGTTTAGCTCACCATTGCAGACTTCTTCTCTTAGGTCACTTGATGAAGCAAACCCTTTTCCTTCTCCTTGTCAGATTTTTGCTTCCAAAACTCTCTAACCTCAATCCAACATTGCTTCATGACCAAACATCCCTACATATAGGAAATTATAACTCTTTTCCTGCTAATTATCCATCTCAAAAATTAGGGTTTTTGATGGATTAGGTAAGATACAATGTATCTACCCCATATCTTGTCTTCTCTAGAAACTTCTCCTAGAATCCATTCGAATTCGCCTCCAAAATGATTCACACAAGATCTTGTGCCTCCAACTCATCAATATTATCTTTGTCGTGATTCACAAGTTCCAAGAAAACAAACTTGTCAGCTTTTATTTGACAAATCTTTAATCTTTTTCATAATGCAGCAGCTCAACATTATCAATTTTCAAGATTGGCCATTATTTGGATGAAGTTTTGTGTGATATTATGTCCATTGATTGTTGTAAATACATAATCATAAATTAACCTTTCCTCTAGGTACTTTTGTTAAATCTTGTTGATCAAATCCTCCTAATCAATCAATAAGTGATAGTGCTTGAAACATATAAGCAATTGTCTTACTAGCATATAGCAAGTTTGACATCAGTGACAAAATAATGATTGAAAACACTTATACAATAGTTCACTTACTCAAATAATCATTTTAATCATATATCAACAAGTAGAAACTGGTAGTGTTAACCAAGTGCCAGTGGAAATTATTGAATTGTTGAATGAGTATAAAGATATTATTGCAGAGGATATACCTAATGGTTTACCCCCAATAAGAAGTATAAGTCATTGTATGGATCTGACTCTTGTAGCTAGTTTGCTGAATAAAGCACCATATAGATTGACAACTACTGAAAATGAAGAACTTGACACACAAGTGCATGAGATTTTGTAGAAAGGTTTGATCAAAGAAAGTTTGAGTCCATGTATTGTAACTGTCATAGGGTGAGTGCACCAAGATGGTGTACAAAAAGCGGGTATAAGTGGACAGCTTTTTTCTAAAATCGGGTAAATCTAAACATGGACAAGAAATTTGAGGGTCATACACAAAAACTAACAAGATGTACAAAACATATAAATTGTAGTACTCTGAATCTACTTTCTAAACTACTAGATTTTTTACAAAATGGATAAGATTAGGTGGGTCAAAACTTGCACACATTAAAAAAAGTCTCTAATTTCTTTTTAGAAAACATAACATAGTTGTTCCGTATGTAGCACAAAAGTTTGAGTTATATTTAGTATCTTACATATCCCTTTGGCAGGATTATAGTTAAGAGCCCTATCTAGAAGTTGTGTATATTTTTGTAATTTTATGATGAGTGTTTTTATTATTATGAATTATTGAACTAACTACATCCTAAAATTTTGGTACCATTTTTTGTGCTGAGCATAACATGCATCAAAATAATTGAAATTAAAAAAAAATTCTTCCTAAGTGTATAAAATCAAGTGTAGAATAGTAATATATATTGTATTTTGAATTTTGTTAAGTATATAAAAAGTTAATAAAAAAATGGTAGACATATGTCTGTGACAAATGTCAAGGCATTAGTAAAAGTAATTAAAGTTTACAATGTTTTTTATAAGAAAAATAGGTTTTACAAGGATCCTAAAATCCAAAAAGTTGTTACATATCATAGGGCTATAAATAAAACAACAAAAGCCCAGAAATAGAACTACGGCCAACAAAAAGGCTAGATTGAATGACAGACAAAAAGCCAAGCAAAAAAACCTACAAAGACCAAAAAGCCAAAAGATAGATATTGATAATCCTTAACTTACTCCTCTGCCTTCCTTTCAAGGTCCTACATAGTTTTTGTCACTTGATAGGCTTTCTGACACTCCTCATCCATTTGCTTTTGTTTTTTCAAGAAGATTCGATCCAGCTGGCTATCGGATATGTCCATTATGGCTTCATCATCCTTCTTGTCTTCATCTTTGTCCTTTTCCTCATTATCCTCCAGAAGATCCCTGGCTTTCAGCTTTCCAACAAGAGTAACAATATTTTCATTGAGAGAGTTTAGATTAGAGATCATCCAGTTAGCCATGTTATGGTTGTAAGTCTCAAAAATTGTCATCCTTTTTTCGACCAACTTGATAGCGTCCCCCCGATCTGTCACATTCCCTCTCTCAGATTTCTTCCCCTGGCTTTCTAGTTGTCTCATTCTTTATTTTACCTCCTTCAATTCATGAAACAGCCATTTCACTAATCTGAAATTATCCATGATCTAAAATTGTCTAGCATACTATTTCTTGCATTATTAAGTAGATCTATTCCCATTTTCCTCACATTTTCAGTGATGGCCACTAGCACCAGATCAATAAGTTCATCCATATGGATCTTTTCCTCTTTTTCTTCAAGGATTTGTGGATGTGTGACTTCTGTCACAATCCCCATCTTTGAATTTTTAACATTGAAATTTTTCCAAGCCAGATGCCTATCTTTTATAACCGCCTCACCATTTTCTCCTTTTCATGCTCCTATGGGGGATTTGGAGAGGGTGGAAGCACTGAAACCTCTAGACCAAAAATAGTTCTCCCCTCTAAGGGTATGTCCTCTTTCATCCTCTTCTGCTTCTTTCTAGGGTTTTCAACTGGTTCCTCTCTATCTTCATCTTCCTCACACTTATTCTCCTCATCTATATCCATGTCTTCACCTTCTTCATTATATTCATGTTCCCCCTAACAAGAAATTTTGGGCCCAAGGCCCTTGGGACTTTTCCTAGATGGAACCTTAGATGAAGTAGGTGTGTCCTTATCTTTTCCCCTTGCCTTCTTTCCAGACAAGTGATAAGCTTCCTCCTCCTCTGAGCTTATACTCTGAACCTCTTCTAATAAGCTTCCTCCTCCTCTAAACTTATCCTCTGAACCTCTTCCAAATCTGAGGAAAAGTTAGAACTCCCTGTGTCCTCAAAAGTGGCCTCTACTTGAGTCATGATTGAGCCTTAAAATGCTCATATATCAAGAGCAATAAACCATCATGCAAGGTCGGGTTAGAAGTAGGCTTTTTCTTGTGCCCAAAAATGCTCTTGTGCATAGAAGAATACAAATAAAATGGAAAGGAAATCTTAACCCCATCACAAAAATTATTAAGTAAAACAAAGTGATGGGTTCTAACCCTATCAAATCTAGTATCCAAAGATATATATTCAATAATGGCCCTCAACACATACCTCGAAAGCTTTTTAATTGAATCCATCTCATAGTAGGTCTTGTATTTCACTAGTTCCTTTTTGTCTTCTATATTATTTGCAAAGTCCTTAACCGCATTCACAAACACCTTTTTGTCTCTATAGAATTTAAACCCCTCGTTTGGAATTTCTGTGAAATGAGCAATAACTTCCATGGTAATTTGATATGACACCTCATCCACTTTGACCCTACCATCCTTCCATGAATTTAGCATAAGATTGGTTATCACTGGGTCATATCCATGAAGCTTGGCAATTTAATTTGCAATCCCACCCTTTTCAAGCTTCTCCCAGACTTTTGTTCTTTTCTTCCATTTGTCTACCTCACCCACTAGTTCTTTCCTACTCCTTTCACCCACTATCTCTGTAGCCTGAACATTTACAATTCTCATAAACAAATTCCTCTTTTTCCCTTTCTCAATCCACTAGATACTCTATTTTAAACTGCTTTGTCTTTCATCGCTTTGTCTTTCACACTGTAAAAGTGGTAAGTAAAAAGACAACCCACAAAGCATGTTGATTTGACACGATAAATGTCACCCACATGTTCCATCCGTATTTACCATAATTGTAGTCGCCTTCACCCATACTAGTATTAATTTCCATAATTAATTTAGGATTACACATGTACCTCCCTAGATCCTCTCTTGATTGATTAGGATTTTTGCATCTACCAGAATATTCTTGTCGGTATTCAATATCTTCATTGTTTCTTTATGTATTACTTCATTGACAAACCAATCAGCCACCAAGTTAGCCTCCCTATACTTATGGCTAATATAAATGAATTCAAATTTTCCAAGTGTTATACAAATTTCTTCAATTATATTTGCAATTTTCCAGGCTAGATGAAGACTCCCTATAATACATCTGATAATACTATTTGAATCCCCCTCCAGCCATAATTTTTTGACTCCCACATCCAAGGCTAATTTAACAGTGTGGAGAGCAGCACTAGCTTTAGCATAATGATTTTTTTGGATTCCAAGGGGGTTGGAGAGAGCAACAACTCCTCCACCATGACAGTTTCTAATTATTCCTCCAAATCTGGAAAGACCAAGATTCCCTTTAGTCACTCTGTCAAAGTTGACTTTATGCCAACCCCCAGGTGGGAGTTTCCACTTCACCTCATGTGCTTTTGTCCCTCTTGTCCTTATCCTTTTCCTTGTTCCTATCTCCATCTTCAATATCTCCCCTGTTTCTTATCTAGAAGTTTTCCCTCATATTGTTATTGATTTTTTCCACAAGCACATAAGCAAGTTCCTCCCTGTCTCTAAAAATTTGATTATTTTTCTCCTTCCACACTCCCTAGCAGAAATGAGGCAAAGTCCAAGAGCTTATAGATGAAAATTTGTTCCTTTATACATACTATCTCATTAACAAAAGAACTCAAAAATATTATCTTGCTTGAACCAACTAACCCCATATTTCTTTGTGAGAAAATCCTAAACCTCCATGGAGTATGGACAACGAATAAAAATATGATTAACCGATTCCAAATGATGCTTACAGAGAATACATTTATTTGGGATATACCGACCTTTCTTTGCTAGATTATCCATAGTGAGAATTTTATCTTGTAACATCAACTAGAAGAATATATTAATTTTACGAGTAAGGCTAGCCAACCAAGGCTTAGCCCGTGGAGATTTCTCTTTTAGGCTCCAAAGGCAATTATACCCCGATGTCACTAAGTAGCAACCATTAGAATTATCCTCCCATATTAATTCATCCCTCTTATTGTTCAAGATCATTGAGTTTAGCATCACCATTATCGGCTTGAGATCATTCAAGATGAGAGATAGGAATCTCCATCCCTAGTCTGTTCTGTAGTCTCTAACTTTCACTTCAAATTTCCTAATACATATATTTTCCCATTTGTCATAGGTAGGATTGTTAATGAGGGGACCCCTGAAATACCCAGTTATCATGCTAGAAGAGGATGTCTACATTGTTTCCCACTTTCCACTTGGTCTTAGAATTAGCCAAGGGTCTTGCCTTAAGAATACCATTCCAAATGACCAAGCCATTTGGGATGTTAGGACCGTTGAGCATAAACTTTAGAGAAGGCCTTCTAATATACTTTTCCACTAAAACATCTCTCCATTCCACCAAGCTATTGAAAATGTGCCAGATTTTCTTAGCTAGAAGAGCCTTTTTAAGATGTCTTAGTTTCCCTATTCCAAGACCTCCATGGCTCTTAGGGAGGCAAGCATTATCACAAGCCACAAGAGGGTATCTTTTGTGTTCCCCAATCCCAAACCAAAGAAAATCTCTCTAGATCTTTTCCATTTTATTAGCATGTTAAGCCGATATCCCAAAGAGACTTAGAGCATACATTAAAAGATTCTGAAGTGAGGATTTCACCAAAAGACATTTTCCAACTTGGCTTAAAGTAGTACCTTTCCACCCTACCAACTTCTTACTAAACCTATCAAGAATCCTATTACCATTTTTTGCCTCCCACTAAAAATTTGAATTTGAATGTCGTCCCGCCCAACAGCTATTTCCCATCTTTTATACTATTTTAATGCTCGAGAATTTAAAATGCAAAAAATTAAATAAAATGATCAAACGAACCTTCTTCTTTTTTGCAACTTTCCACGCCATTAGAACTCTGGTGATCTACGGTGGGCACATTCCCGCATTCTACAAATGCACAACCTTTATGTAATGCGAGGAAGCCCCTTTGCAACATGTGGATCGATGGGTCTGTGTTCTTTCTATGGGCCACAGAGGGAGGAAGTCTCAGTCCAACTGGCAATTTTATTGGCACCCGCTTTCTCCCATTCTGAGTTCTGTCAGATTTCCTGACAATGTGGGAAAATGCATTTTGGCCACGTGGCAGGTGGGTACACCTTCTCTACGTTGTCACAGACAGGGTGGCAGGGAGAGTTGGCAACTTGATTGGTGCCCACATTCCCGCATTTTGTCATTTGTCAGGCCTTCTGACAATGCAGGCATGCCCCTTCGTGACACGTAGCTAATAATGACATCATGCATCCTTTCTTCCCAAAGCAAGATCCACTATCTGATGCAAGATGATCGAGGGCTGGCACTTCCCTGCAAGATGAAGTTGTGAGGTAATTAAGCAATGCGGGTATGCGCCCTTGCGACATGTGGCATGGTGTCACGTCATGGGCCCACTTTTCTCAGAGGTATTGATGGCTCGTCCTTGGTGGCATTTGTCAAGCAGGTTAGAGTATGAAGAAGGTATCTCATTCATCTGTTTGCATGACTAGGCATGCGGTCCTGCAGAGCTTTGATCACTGTAGATTTAAGGAGAATCAAGGGCTAGCGCTTCCTCACATTAACAAGATGCAAGGTAATTAAACAATGTGGGAAAGCGCCTTGGTGCCATGTGTCTCTGTGGGACCTATTTCTTGTGTGGATCGCCAAGGTGGTGCAAGTTATATGCCAGGGTGATGCCAAGGTAATGCCGAGTCAGACCAGGTCAGATGTCGAAGTGTTTCATGGGCCCCAGAATCTCGAAGGATGGGTGCAAAATGGAGATCTTTCACGATCGTTGATCACACAGAGATTAACAATTAGGGCATTCTCGCATTATGAAGTTACAAGGATTTTAAATATTGCGAGGAAGCGCCCTTGCAACATGTGTCCTTGAAGGCCCGGCTAAGGTATTAATAGTTAGAGGTTGACAGTTAAGGTCGTAGTTTCCTGAGGCAGTCACGGTTAGGTTGGGAGGTGGCGCAATTAGTTAAAAGACATGGTCAATTGTGTCGAGACTTGCGAGGTGGTAGAACAGAATGAACTGATTGGTCCACGTAGCCTATTTTTCTTGCAATGTTAGGTTGACTTGTTGATCACGCTAGTTCATGAGCTAGGAACAGGGGATGTCAAGCATAATTTGATCTTGTGATCAATTCCAACCACCTTCAAATGAATGTTGAACATGGAAAAACACTCCACCACCTTTGATCCTATCCATATACCTAGTCAGAACTGTTTAATGGCATCGTTTCTGTCTTCTTAAGGCCCTATTCCAACGAAGATCAGATATAATTGCATCTAGATCTATACTCAGATCAAATTTTCTCTATGATTAGTCTCAGCAGGACTTAATGGTAGGTAGTTGCGAAGTAACTTCAGTTAGAGCACATCTCAGTTATACCTGAACTATAAAGGCAGATTTTGTAAATTTTGTAAAGGTCGAGCCTTCTCTGGTTTCTTTGATATTGCTCTACAAATATTCAGTGTAAAATTCCCCTTGCCTCTGAATTGAATGACATCCTACTTATCTCCTTCAGCCATTGGTGTGAAAGTGCAAGAATCCTTTGCCTCTCATTGATGTTTTGTAGGAATCTATGATCTGCATGATTGTATCTCTTTGACCTATGAATGATATATAAGTGAATCTCACTTTCCTTGTGTCATTCATTTTGGTTTTCTGATTTGCATGTAGTTGTTAGATTAAAACAAGTCTGAATGTGTATATCTTTTGGTGTCATAATGCTTCAATAGTGCATGTATGGGCAGAGTTGGTTTGAACACTCTATTTTGGTGCATCACCTCCTGAGGCTAGAATAGGTAGATTTTCTTTCCATGCATTCCTTCTCCCTTTTCCTCTCCAAGAATAGTTAGGTGCACCCTGATAGTAAGAGAAAGTTGGCCTTCTCTGGAGATTCAACCTCACAGTTCAAGTCCCACGGCTTGGAGGTTATTTCCATGTTTCATAAGGTTGTCCTTAGGTAAGACTTAGGGCAAGGGTGCAAACTTCTATGACAATAGTTTTTGGCACGCCTGGTGGGACAAAGAAGATTTAACAATATAAGTTTGTTGGTTAGCCAGTTGATCCTGATACACTAAGAATTTGGGTGTTATTCTTAGTGCCATTAGCCATTGGAGGCATCCAATCAAAAACCATGGCAACTCTAGTGAAAATCTACTGGTTTCAGGAACAAATAGTGCTGGTATGTGTAAAGATCACCTCTGATCTTTTATGTTTTCATGATTTTCTATGAGATTATTTAATTGAATGCTTTATCATGGATTCTTTTCATGGAAATCCTTCCCACTTTCCCCCCCATTATGAAGAGGCTATCCCTCTCACTCTCTATATCAACCTATCCAATCTCCCTTGGAACCCTGTAGTGTTCGCATATCAAAGGAAAAATTACTTTATGATCGCTTAGATAGCTTGGGTTTCAAGTTTGCTGAACTTGGAAGATTTTTCAGCCGTGTTGAAAATCCATACCCAGATACAGATTATGGGGATTTCTCTCACATTAAACTCATTATGGCTGCTTGGAATGTTGAGTTGCAAAATGACAGGGAAACATGGGAAGATGACCCTCTTATTTGTAGCATGGTCACTGAGGTTTATGATTTTTTCAGTTGGCTCATCATGTTCCCCGTATAGTGTGGCAAAAAGAAGAAGAGAGGGAGAAATAGAGACATTTTGAGGACAACCTTGCAAGGCAAGTTGTTGTAGCAAGAGAGGAGGAAATGAGGCTCCAGCCAGCTCATTTTCAAGTCAAGGAGGCAGTGCCCCCTCTTCTCCAAATTATGTCATCCCAAGCTTTAAGAAGCCCCCTCCCTCACAAGAGCTTGCTATTGTAGCCCCTCCACCCCCTGTAAGAGAGAACTGGACTAGTCATGAACCCCCCAGACCTATCACTATTTCCCTATTTCTAGGTGGGCCAGTTGTATGGACTCCTGATGGTCCAAATATGGAGTTTCAGGAGAGTGAGTCCAAACTCACAAAGATTCCATGTGAGGAGCTACAGTCTGCTAAGGAGAACAAAGAGGAAACTATTGAGCAAAAGGAAGAGGACCCAACCCTCTTATCTGAAGAGCTTCCCTCTTTCGTTAAGGAAGAAAAAGAAGACAATAAGGTCGTTCCTTCCCTTGACGAACAAGTCATGGTTTTTGAGCCCTTGTCAATGAATGAGGATCATTTTCTGCAGCAAACAACCCTCTATGATGTGGAGGATGGACAAGAAGGCCTCAAGGATAGCTTTTTCCTTGAGGAGGAATATGCTAACCTGCATGAGGTTGCCCCCCAACCTATGCATATCTTTGAAACTACAATGGAGGAGATCAATGATGAGGATGATCTTTTGGATGAGTTGGTTGCTCTCTGCTCTTCCATGGATATTGAATCAATATCTCCTATATATGAGGAGCATGTCCCAAAACAACAACAAGTGGAAGGTCACACCATACCAGTAGATTCAAAGGAAGTGGTTCATGCGTAGCATGAACAAGATGTGGAAAAAAAACAAGAGGAGGAGCCACTTCCAAACCACTTGAAGAATACCATGGCAGAGCACAGTCAGGTGGTCAAGGATGTTTCCTCTAGCCCTACACCATCAAGAGGATGCCCCATAGGGTATCTAGCTCTGCAACAAATCAGCAAGTTGCCCCCAGTCATGTTCACTCCAGACCATGAGGAAGATTATCACAAAGAGGAGCAGGTATGTTCTGCTCCACAAGGAAACACCCTGGTGTTGGAAAGCTTCACTATTTTCAACATTGGGAAGGAGGTGTTTCATGCAGCAATGTGCTTGTCATACCTGTTGATTCACCTAACTGCCATTATGCATGGAACAATAAACCAGTTGATAAGGAAGGGCAGCTATTTCAGCAAACCAATCAATGGGTTTGTTTGACCCCTCTCTTTGTAAATATTTGTATATATTAGTATAGTTTTCTTTTTGTTGGTTTCCTGCTTTCCAAGAAGTGCACGAGCACAGGCGCAAAATGGAGATCTTTCACAATCGTTGATCTCATAGAGATCAACGATCAGGGCATTCCTGCATTATGAAGTTACGAGGATTTTATATATTGCAGGGAAGCGCCCTCATGACATGTGTCCTTGCGGGCCCGACTAAGGTATTAACAATTAGAGGTTGGCAGTTAAGGTCATGATTTCCTGAGGCAGACACAGTTAGGTTGGGAGGTGGTACAGTTAGTTAAAAGACATGGTCAACTGCATGGAGACTTGCGAGGTGGCAGAACAGAATGAACTGATTGGTCCATGTGGCCTATTTTGCTTGTAATGTTAGGTTGACTTACTGATCATGCTGGTTCATGAGCTAGAAACAAGGGATGCCAAGCATAATCTTATCTTGTGATCAATTCCAACCACCTTCAAATGAATGTTGAACGCAGGAAAACACTCCACCACCTCTGATCCTATCCATCTACCTGGTCAGAACTGTTTAATGGTGTCATTTATGTCTTCACAAGGCCCTGTTCCAACGAAGATCAGATATCATTGCATCCGGATCTATACTCAGATCAGATTTTCTCTATGATTAGTCTCTATAGGAATTAATGGTAGGTAGTTGCGAAGTAACTTCAGTTAGAGGACATCTCGGTTATGCCTAAACTATAAAGGCAGATTTTATAAATTTTGTAAAGGTCGAACCTTCTCTGATTTCTCTGATATTGCTCTGCAAATCTTCAATGTAAAATTCCCCTTGCCTCTGAACTGAATGACATCCTGCTAATCTCCTTCAGCCATTGGTGTGGAAGTGCAAGAATCCTTTGCCTCTCATTGATGTTTTGTAGGAATCTATGATCTGCATGACTGTATCTCTTTGACCTATGAATGATATATAAGTGAATCTCGCTTTCCTTGTGTCATTCATTTTAGTTTCCTGATCCACATGCAGTTGTTAGATTAAAACAAGTCTAAATGTGTATATCTTTTGGTGTCATAATGCATGTATGGGCAGAGTTGGTTTGAACACTCTATATTGGTGCATCACCTCCTTAGGCTAGAATAGGTAGATTTTCTTTCCATGCATTCCTTCTTGCTTTTCCTCTCCAAGAATAGTTCGGTGCACCCTGATAGTAAGAGGAAGCCGACCTTCTCCAGAGATTCAACTTCGCAGTTCAAGTCCCACAGCTTAGAGGTTGTTTCCATGTTTCACAAGGTTGTCCTTAGGTAAGACTTAGGACAAGGGTGCAAACCTCTCTGACAACAAATCCCATTCCAGTACTGATCTGGTGGCTTAGTTCCCAATGGCAAACCAAGATAGTTTGAAGGTTGCCAACCCCACACCCAAGATTCCCAACAATCTTCCTTTGTCTTTCAATAGGAGTATTAATAAAGAAAACTAAGCCTTTTGCCCAATTAATAAGCTAGCATAATCCCCTAACATACACATCTAGTAATTTCTTCATCTCTTTAGTCTCTTGAACTAAAGCTTCCCCTCCCATGATAGTGTCATCCACAAATTATTGATGAGCAAAAGTAACATGTCTTGAAGAAGGCTTGATACCTCTTAATATCCCATCCTATCCTTTTCACTAAATCAACCTACCAATAGACTTAGCCATGATAAGGAGCTCAATTGATTAGTGTGGCAAGAGAAGAAGTAGAAATAAGTTGAGAAATGAGTTTACGCACCTTGTGATCAAAACCAAAACACTAGAGAATAGAACCAAGGAAAGTCCAATCCACCCAGTCATACGCTTTAGAAAGGTCCAACTTGAGAAGGAGTCTTCTTTTACCCGCTTCCAATGAATGAATGTCTTCATGAACGAACATGATAGAATCCAAGATATGTCTTCCAGGGACAAAACTTGTCTGCTATTGGGATATGATCAAAGGAAGAATATTAAGAATTTTGGATGTCAACATCTTCGAAATGATCTTGTAGAATGAATTGCAAAGACTAATTGGCCTAAATTGATCCATTGAATCCGCCCCTAAAACTTTAGGAATAAGAACCAAAAAAGTAGAGTTGAGTTCTTTAAGGAGATTTCAAGCCCCAAAAAATTATTGCACTGCCTTGAAAACATCCTCCATAACCACCTCCCAATATACTTAAAAGAAGAACATAGGAAAACCATCCAACATTGGGGCTTTATTTGTTGGAAGAAAGAACGAAGCTTGTTTAACTTCTTGAGCCTTAGCAATCGCCCGCAACATTTTATTGTGGTGTGGTTGAATTAATTAGGGAAGAGAGGAAACAATTTCATTTCGATCCACCACAAATAACAAGGGATCCCAAGAGAGAAGAGAAGAGAAAAAAGAAACAGCTTCAGCAACAATCTCTTTTTCTTATGTCAAAAGAGCTTGGCCCTTCTTAATCCCTGTAATCCTATTATTAGCTCTATGCTTAAGGGTGGAAAGGTGAAAATATCTAGTGTTTTGATCGCCATTTTTAAGCCAATTAATACGGGATCTTTGTTTCCAATAGTTCTCTTCTCTGCTTATAATGTTATGCAAATCAGTGAGAATTGACATCTCTATATTCCTGTTATGATCATTATATCCATCCTTTTGGATAATATCCCAAATACTACTAAGCTTATCTGACATCTCCTCTTTTTCCTAAAAAACATGTCCAAAATCCATCTTGTTCCAAACTATAATATTGTGTTTAACATCACTCAATTTCTTGGCAACTCTAAACATAACAATCCCTTCCACTTCAATATTCCACCAAGAGGAGATTCTATCCAAAAGGTCTGGATGAGATTTCCACATCTTTTCAAATTGAAAAGGATAATTCCTCCTAGCCTCTAGAGCAGCAATTGAAGAGAAATGGGGGAATGATTAGACTTAACTCTAGGGAGAAGGGAGAGCTTATAGGAAAAGGAATTCAACCAATCCAGAGTGATGAGAGTACAATCCAAACAAACTTGGATACACTCCCTCCCGATTCACCTGTTGGGCCACGTCTAAACCCCACCTAAGAGATCAACATCCAAAAGAGCTAAACTATTAATGAAGTTTGAAAGATCCAACTTACTAACCAAATTTGGGGCTAGACCCCCTAATTTTTCGTCATCAATAACGAGAGTATTGAAATCTCCCATTATAATACCCTTGTTAAGATTACTATTATGAATAATAAAGAAAAGCTTCGTCTAGTAATCCTTCCTCTCCCTCTTAGTATTTGGGGCATACACATTCAAAAGAAACCACGAATCATTGCTATTCCTATGGATCACTTTACATAACAAAGTATTACCTTAATTATTCAAAGAAGTGACTTTAAAATGTTTATTGTTAAAGAGAGTAAGCAAGCCTCCCCAGGCACCCTACGAATTAGAGGCCTCACCAGCCATGGTATTGCTAAAGGAAATCTTACCCAGAATTTCCTTCTTCATTTTGTTTCTTGGATCAACATAAAATTAGGTCTTTGATCCCTAATCATATTTCTAACTACCTCCTATTTATGGGCCCCATTTAGCCCCCTTATATTCCAAGATATTATCTTCATTTCTTTTTACCAGAGCATTCCAAAATGGTTCTTTGGCTCTCATCCACCAAATTCCTTCCAGTCTCCTCTTGCATGACTTGGCTTGACCTCTTTCTTCCTACTGACTTTTGTTAACTCCCACATCCACTTTTACACGGCTTCTGGTCATTGTTGGTGACATAGGGGAAGGATACCTACTCTTCTTCTTTTTAGCCTTTATCTCTCTTCCCTTATTATTATCAAGCTATTTCGTTATTCTTGAGATCCTTTCAAGGGAAGAAAATCTAACCATGCCCATAAGCCTCTCTTCCAAATTACAAGAAGTAGAATGACCCTTCATAGGAGATGAGGGAATGACCATGGTTCCCTAATGTCCTTGTGTTTCCCTTACTACATTTGTTTCATCATTCAATCTATGCTCCTCCCTCCTCACCACTAGAAAGGAAATCATACTAATTCCCTGTAGGGGTATCACACACTGAACCCTTTCCTCTTGAGATGGTGATTTGAATATCTCCTTATTTATCGCTTTATCTCCCCTTGTTGACTCACTTATCCCCTCGTTCATCTGGAGAACAACTAGCTCTATGACCATTAATTGCTTTGTTAGGATAGCTGTTGGATACAATTGTCTAATTGTGTGTTATCTTTGATGTTACACAAATGTCATATCAATTGTTAATCAATGCTTACTAAGCTCACTTGGTCAGCAAGACAGTTTTCTTTGTCTACTAAGCATTCCTGAAGTTTACGAAGTCAATGTCTACCGAGCTTACTCGGGTGTCGAAGGAATTCAAGCAGGAAATAGTGTTCACTGAGTTCACTCGGTTACCAAAGGACTTTTTCAAGTTCGCAATGTTAAACAAGCTTCTGTTAGTTAACACAGGAAATCGTCTTAGAACCAGTGTTTGCTGAGCAGGGTTGGCCAATGAAGGATTTCGTTGTTTTGGCATAAGAAGCTTACTTATTTTAAGTATTGTTTCTAGCTAACTATGGTGATGATTATTGATTATTGCATTTTGAGTTTGATCCGACTTCACAATCTGGATGGTATAAATGAAAGGTCAAGATGATATCTCTAGTGTGTGTGTAAGTGTGTTGATTGAATTGAGATGGAAAGAGTGAGAGTGAACTTGAAGGATAAGCAAGTATCCACAAATCCTTGTGGAGCAAAAAAGTATTATTTGATCAAGAAGAATCAAGTATGAAGCATAATAGAGTTATGTAATCAGCAATTCAATTGCATCACAATCAGGTCATTTCAGTGTTACTCTTTAAACATTGTAGTGGTGATCTAAAATCTCTTAACAGAGTTGGTTTAACAACCAATTGTAAATCCTCTAACAAGGTGACAGTTCCATTGAATTGTTTTAAGACTTCTTGCAAGGCCACTTCTAATAGGATGATTAAATCCTCTAACAAGGTCACACCTAACAATGTGTTTTGTAACCTTTAACCAGGTTGGCTCCTAACAGGGCTCACTTCAGAAGAGTGAAAAATAATTAGTTACATTGGTGGTTTTTCCCATATTGGTTTTCCATGTTAAATCTTGGTGTCTAATGTGTTCATGTTATTTCTCTTGTGCTTGCAAATTAATCACTGTTAATATTTTAAAATCAGCTAAAAGTAAATCACACTCTACATTTACCGAGTGACAGCATTTTCAGTATGTTTACCAAGTAATAGCAGTAATTAGTTTTCTTGATCTAAATTTAATTGATGACATCTAAGGGATCTGCGATTTATTTTAGTGGTAACAAATTCACACCCCCCCCTCCTCAGTTACTCTTATATTTCCTACAATAGCCCCCTCTATGGTCTAAGAAACCAGATGTTCATCCTCCTTACCCAACTTGGATCCAATCTTTTCCTCTTTAGCCTTAAGGCACTCATTAGCCTTATGACTCGATTTCAAACAATGAAAGCATGCAAAAGGTACACTTTCATAAACTAACTTCTGGACATACATACCAAGTTTAGAATGAAAGCACACAACCTTCGGTATATCTTCCCCTTCCTGAACTCCAATACAAATACGGTGATACATGAGTCTTCTTCTAGATGTAGTTATCAGATCTATGGATAAAAGCTCACCAAAGGAATTGGCCACTCCCACAAACACATCCTCATTCCAAAACTCCAACGGTAGCTCTAGAAGTCTGACCCACACTAGAGCTTGCACAAGAAAAGAATCATTCAAATCCAACTTTGAAGACCACTTCTGGAGGACCACAGTTGAGTGACCTATAACCTAATGTCCTTCACACAAAATGTTTGACAAATCCTCGCTACATGGAAAATCAAAAGACAAGAAGCCTTTGGCCATCACAGTTACATGGTTCCATTTCTTCTGCGTGACAGCTCTAACAATATCTATATTCAGCCTTTTCCCAATAACCTTACCCACCAGGGTAGGGTCCATTGAAGCAATGTTGTCATCTACAAGCTCATCCGGAATTGGAATTGCACAGAACCCTTTTTTGACCCAGTATCTTAACTGATGGAAAAGAAGACTAACCAGTTGGTTTAACTCCAGATAGAGAAGACTATTTTGCATAATGTGCCCTAGGTTGACCCACCTTGGAGGATGGAAAAGACCTGTCTAGATCCTTACCATGGTTACGTGGGTCCCCATCTCCTTTCTCTGTAGCATCTTTGATCTCTAAGTTCCCATAACAAACTCCATCACCTCCATGGGATTCATTCCCCATACCATGTTTCCAATCCTGCCTAGGACAGGTTTTGAATTTTGAAAAGCTTCACTTCCCCATCCTCTGCTAGAAGAAGATAAATTTATATGGTTGGAAAGCTAAGAAGACATGTAAGATTATGCTGGTGATTTTAGATATACCCACTTCACCATTAGAAAAGTTGATCAAGGTGTTAGAAGATGAAAAACGTCTAAAGGAAAAAAATTGGAGGAAAAATAGTCTCCTAGGCCTTTGAGTTGTTTCCCCATGCTATCACCAAGCCATAACCCAATCTAATTTTTAGGATTCAAATAACCTGATCGGGTTATGAAAAATTGCATTCAAAACCCAATCAAGCTATTCAAAACCCAATCAAGTTATTCAAAACCCGATTGGGTTTTGAAGAACTAAAAGTAGGCTTTACTCTGAAGGCTATAACTTTCACACACGGAGTCTGATTGACTCCGTTCAAAGTGATGGGAAGATATTAAAGAGATCTACAACATGATTTAGATAAATAAATCCTATCTTCAAAATTTTATTTTCCATCAATTTGGTTTAAGCATAATCTAAAACAGGTAGTTATTGTTTTCGAAATGCATAATCAATAGGTAAACACGAATGCTAACATAGTTTTAATTGTCTCTCAAAAACACATACACAATCACTCACTAGCTAAATAAATCCTAAGATATATCTCTTACTTTTCCTAACCTGCCACATTCTTTAACTAACTAATAACCTCTTTCTCTCTATCTAACTTATTATCCTTACACATTGTCTCACCAAGTAATCCCTAAGCCCCCTCTCTCTCTCTCTCTCTCTCTCTCTCTCTCTCTCTCTCTCTCTCTCTCTCTCTCTCTCTCTCTCTCTCTCCGTAAAGTTCCCATTTCAAGGATCAGAGGTCAAGGAGAGAGAGGGGGTTAGGGATTAAGGGTGAGAGAGAGAGAGAGAGAGAGAGAGAGAGAGAGGGGGGGGGGGGGGGGTACAAAGAAAATAAAAAGAAATTGTATAAAGATCATAAGAAGAAATTTAGAATAAAGGAAGAGAAATCAAGATTCTAGTAGAAAATATTGGGTCTTTACATGATGAGATAGTTTATATATGGAGAAAGATTTTACAATCAAATGAGAAGTCATAAGGACGGCGATTGGGTTGTACCTTTATAATTGAAGAGATAATTGGTAGTGTGCTACATTATATTGCTCAAAAAGTAGAGGAAATAGTAGTACAACGGGAGAAGACACCAAGCAATTAAGCCATAGAAATTGACATAACTAGTCAACTACAATATTCTTTAAGACGGTCAAAGACAATTGCACCAAAGAAGAAATATGAAATGATTGAATAAAATGAACAAAAAGAGAAACAAGAAAAGAGTGACAGACTATCAAGTGGTCAAGAAAGGAAACCGATCAAACTTGTCATAAAAATTAAAGATCTAGGTGAAGAGATCATTTCTACACCTATAAATGTCAACAAGTTACAACCCAAGATATCAAACTATTCAAAGACTAAAAGATTTGGAGCAGCAAAAGGATGAGGCAAAAATAGAATTGGAAACCCTAAGAAACCAACTCTATCCACTATCAAGTTCAATTATCGCAATCAATGAGGAGGTGAAGACTCTAAATAAGAGAAGATAACTACTTGTAGAGAAGGATAGCATAATGATGAATATACTAGAAGTGCAAGCACCTCCATCCCCTATCATGTATGTTATCTAAAGAAATATAAAGACATCAGAGGAAGCATTGACACTACCATGTACAAACGATAAATTGGATTAGCTAGGGCCTAAGATGCAATAAATTATTGTGTTGGGTCATCTAAAGAAGACTTGTGAAACACCCTTAGTCAACACAAGCTACTTACGAGGTTATCCTTGACATATTGCAAATTAGCGGTTATATACCATTAAATATTACATCTTTGGCATTGTTGTCAAAGGTAGAGAAGTCTAGAGGATGTCCAGGAGATAATTGAAAAATGATAAGTTTAAAAAAAGACAAAAGGTAGTAGAGATAAAAGGCATATACATGTGGTTTTTAGTATTCTCTTCGACACGAGGCAAGATTTATAGTAAGAGGAAACTACATGATATTTCATCCGAATTAAACTAGTAGAAGTAAACAATTTTTAATTTTCATAAAAAACCTAAAGAAAAATGAAGTACACAAGCATAGTACAAGTGAGTGCTCTATAATCACATGTTTGTTCATTGCAATTGAATTTGAAGGTTTGAGCTCTCATAATAAAGTAGAACATCACATTGTACTCATTGAATTTCAACTGCCCAATTGTTTATCAAAATATAAATAGCAAATCAATTATTATGCATGCCCATAGACTCTCATTCTTAATCAAAATATGAATCACTATTAGACATCAATTAATATAAAAGTCTACAACTCTAAATTATTTTTTAATATTTTAATTAAATTTTAAAAAAAAATTACATACCAATACAACCATTCATAATATTAAAACATTTGCAAACCAATATTATTTCATTTTAAAAAATAACAAATGCTAAATTATTTCGTATGTTAGTATGATTTTAATTCTAGTTTATCTATTTAAATTAATAACAAGACGTACACTATTAATACTTTATGTACTAGGACCTAATAAATTAAATTAACTACATGTAATCATTGTGTACAACTTGAAATATCATTCATAGCCCTGATGTTCTCTTTCTTATCACAAGAAAATACAATCAAATTGCATTATACCGTATCAATACATATATAAAAGAGATGAAATTCAATTTTCCGATAATATCCTTTGGGACATTTAAAAGATGAAAACGTTAGTAAAGAAAAATATTTACATTTCCTGATACCAACACAATGCTGGTGTGCGCGCGAGATAGCATCAGTGATGAAAGATATAGATACAATACATGAGAAAAATTTAAAATTAAATTAAAGAAATTAGTATCAAACCACTGTCAATTAATTTCTTTAATCGTGTGTGAATATCTTCTCATTATTTACTCACTAGAGAAGAGTGTCTGGAGATTCAGTGACAGTGTAAATGTATTAGCTCAGTGTGTATACTAAAACATAATCTTTTTCTGGTCTAATAATTGATTGACAATCATGTATGAACATTTAATCAGAATCATGCACTACCATGAGGTCTTGAATATCAGGAGGCCTAATCACTAACTGAGTTTCAACTTCAGTGTGTGAGTTGGATGTAAGTGCAAGTGTACATGTTGTTGAAGATGAACCATCCAAAAATTGGGCGCCGCCACACTGTCACCATATCAAATTTCAATAAATTATAAACCAATTTTAATAAAACAAAATATATACAGATAACCATTTCAAAATATGGATGATACTGACCTTTTTCTTAAGGAAAGCATTCTCCTCCGATAACATTTGATCCTTCAAGGAAGAAAATAAAAATTCATTATTACCAACTGTTTTTATTTTATTTTTTCTACATGAACACCAATACTAAATCAATCTATTTCTATCATTACCAAAATGGAATTAGTGAAGGTATTTTTAAATGATGTAAAAAAAAAAAAATTTATTTTATTAATAAGAAAATATTAAAATTTAATAAAGTGTAATTTGATTGGAGAGAAAAAAATAACACATTTATTGAAGATACAAATAATACAAATCGTTTAACATATTTAGAATCTTTGTAATTTAGAATATTTTGATTAAATATTTGGCCCTAATGGCTAAAAGGTCTCCAAGAATAAGTTGCGGAGGAAGTACAATTCATTACTAAATTTAATTGTCAGAAAGCTATCTATCAAGGTTTCAAAGCCTAATTCAATTCGTTGCTACTAACAGCTACAAAAACCAAGTTAAATAAATAAAAGCAATAGCGGAAGAATCGGCGTTTTTGTACTTATGGGCCAGCCGCTTTTTTTTTTGCCACTATAAAGTACTTAAAAAACAAAGGTGGTTATTAATTTCGGATGCAATTGCCTTCTACTGATCATATTTACTATAAATCATTAAATTTAGATTTTTGTATAAATTAATTCTGAAGATATAAAACTGATAGATTGAAACTGCAGCAAACAGTTAAAACTAAGAATTCTAATTGAGGCCACACATACAGAAATCAATTCTAAAGGTCTGGGATAAAACTAGTATAGAGAGCAATTTTGATATAATGTTAAATAAATGCCTACTGGAAAACTGTCAAATTGCTAGTTTTCTTCTATCTGGGGTAATACAATAATGGTGGTTAATTCTTTTTGTTGTTCAGATATCAAAATTGTTCCAATCCTCGCCTTTTTAAGTTGTGGTTATTTTCAGAATATGCCTCATTCTAAGGATTAAAATGGTCACTTTTAAGAAATTTCACCCTTCAAATATCTTTGACTTGTTTCCAGCGCCCTCCAGCACTTGAATATTTGAATTCTGATTCTTGAGTCTCAAATTATCAATGGTTAATGAAAGACACCAAAATACATATTTTCAACCAAATCATTAATTGTTACACCAAAATACATATTTTCAACCAAATCCTTAATCGTTAACCTTTAAAAAGATTAAAGTTCCGGGTCCAAAACACATGTTTCAGTTTGGAATCTTAACCTCTCCATTCAAAAAGAGTTAAGATAAATTTCCAAAACACGTATCCCGAACCATTAACCTTAACCTCTCATCCAAAAAAGTCAAGATTAAAGGCTCAAAACGCATATCTCTGAGATGGTTATTAACCTTATGCTGAAAGATAAGGGTGAGTCATCTGGGAGACCTCTCTATGATAGAAAATACGTCTCAGTCATGAATGAACGAAGGTATTGCTTCAAGGTATTTGATGGAGGTTTCGAAATCCTAAAAGCAAGAATGTGCAGAGGAATCACCGGGAAGTTGAGATTATTGAAAAGAGAGTGTGAAGCAGCCCGTACCTAAACTCGAGCCCGCTCATCTTTGATACTTCCAAAACACTCAATGGAGAAGATTCAAAGCCTTGGTGAGTGGCGCCATGATCAAGTTCCCAGCTCTGGCCCGCGTGGACATTACTGTGTTAGAGAATTGGTAACTTATGCTTGTAACGAGTTTGGGTTTCGAATGTATGAAGATCGCCTTGAACATCGGCATAAGAGGAATAAAAAAAAATACATGGACTGTCAGACCAGCCATTCTTGATCTTCCCAGCCGCAGTACATTGAATGGGCTTTGTTGATTGATCACCCATGTCTTTGAACATTGGCATAGTAAAGATGGAGTATGGTAACCGTTTGACAGAATACCCCAACTTCAAATTGCAACATTGAGGGCCTCGATAACGTGTAAGCCTTCACAAGCAAAGCCGCAGATATGACCAATGCTTGTGGGGAATCAAGTTCCGATTGCAAAAGTGTGTGAAGATGATGCAGCTTTGTACATTAAAGAAATGGAACCACAAACTAATGAATTGTTGCAGCCCTGTCTACGCATGTGCAATAGTAGAAAGGAAGTTCATGGGCTCTGATGTACCGACTTCTGTGGCAAAAATGGCGCCAAACTTTTGCACAGTATATGTTGTACTAAAAGGAAAACTTTCTTCCCTAAGATCAGCTGATTTTCCAACACAAAACATCGGCACCAGAGAAAATTTAACAAATAATCACAATCTTGAAGATCCAAACGTAAGAGACAGCATATTTCTACTAAATGGAAGCGAACCAAAAGAAAAGGCAGAGTCAGAAGCTTTGAAGCCCACATTTCTACATTCAAGATCATCAAATCATGAAGGGCACCAGGTCGTTTCGATCCAAAATCTGGCAATAATGCATAGCAATACAAATGAAGATAAAAATGTCAGCCGCCTGTTATGAAGCCACCCAAATAGGCAAAGCACGTGGATTTATAATCAAAACAGGTTTGAATAAAAGTGTTGCAACCGAAAGCCACTTTGAGCCTATCATGTGAGAGAGAAGCGAGTATGATCCTAAGAAATGAGATCGTAGCTGGAGGAGTCGAATATTATGGACAGTGGTGGTATCACAGCAAAAGTTTGAAGGAATGACCATAATATCCATGTGGATAATAAACTCAGTGTCCATAGAAGAAAATCCAAAGTAGAGTTCGGTTATCTGCTATAGTTGAAACTTTGAAAGCATCCTGGTTGACACTTATTCAGAATATAGAAGCACATAAGGAGCGCATCCATTATTTATGCTCTACGCCCAAGTGAACATTATGCACAAGCAGAGAAAGCATGGAAGCTGCTCGACTGGATGTTTGAAGATGTAAATGCAAAATAAGGAACCGTAAACATTGCACATGATTTGTTTGACGAAATGCCTCTAACCGCATCATGATTTTCCAACATGATTTAGAAATGCTATGTGAGGAAATGATAAAGGAGGTATCGTGCATCATCTTCCAGCCCGCGACTAATAGAGAACAGATGCCATGGCAAGAAAGTTTAAGCTTGTGGAGAGAAATTGCACCTTGTTCCAGCTTGTGGCCACTACATCGCATTCGAAAACCATTGGTCCAAATCTTCAAAGATCCATAGCCTAAACATTCAACGATTGTTTTCAAAACATTGACGTGATAAAATTGAGCTTGTAACTGTCTAACAAAATACCCCAAAGCATCAACTCAGCATAGGCAGCAACAACGGGATATGCACAATACAAAATAGTTAAATAAGGCACCTGATCGCATATGCAGGGCTTTCAAGGAGTTTAATATGTTATCTCGAAAGCAAGTGAGCAAAGAAGAGGTAAAGATCTGGCTTCATTACTACATGATCAACCAAAAGCCATGGATAATTCCGAAATCAATTATCTTAAATCAGGTCTTCCATTGGTTTTTAAACTATCACAGGCACATAAATTTTTAATTGGGAAGCTATGAACGAAGACCAAGTACATGGATGATTTATAAGAAAATTAGTTTCTCTTATGACATGGACAAGATGGGAACTTCTAAATATAGCTCTAGTCTCTCGTCAAGAGTATGCACTAGATCACTTTAATATGATCCAATTGCTCTAAATCTCTTGAAGACTACTTTGAGTTCAATGGAAAGGTTTGAGGAAATTCGCAGGCAGATACTTGGATTTGAAGGTGCAGTTTCCATTAAGTTGAAGATCTTATGATCCATCATTGTCACATGGGATTTATCTTATTCTTCATGCGATGTAATGGTTCTAATTTTCTATCTCTAGCAATAGCGACTTTTATCATTTTGTGTTAATTTTTGTGAGCTTAATTAACCTCTCCAAAATTACTTATTTTGGAGGTAGTTATTAACCAGGTAGGAGTAGTTCTTAGCCTCCATGTCTATATAAAGAATCATCTTAGCTTTGTAAAGGGAACTTTTTAAACTTTAGAAAAAGGGAACACTGTGCTAAAATTTTGATCAGAAGATAATATTTGGAAAGTGTGTACAAATTTTCTCTTTGTAATCAAAAATTCGTCTCAATTTCTTCGTGCAAGAAAATAAAGAAATGTGCAATTTGAGTTCTCTTCTTTCGAATCTAAATTGTTAGAAATATTGGTTCTCTTTGCAGTAAACATTTTCATGGTATTGTGCAGATGTTTATGAATCTTTGGATCAATATTGTGCTAGTGATAATTCTCAAATGTAGATCTTGATTCTTATAATTGGCAGTTTAAGTTAGTCCAAGAAAGCTTTGAAGTCGTTTGGTGCATTCTTCATCAATGGCTTTCTATTAATTTTTTAACTAAATGGGGTAAAAAATTATTGAATACCAAAGAGAGCAAAACAAAACAAGAAACAAAGACAACCACAGAGCTTTATCCTGGTCCACAAGTTGATCCAGTATCTGAGATAAATCAAGGGGAAGCATCCTATGATCAATAATGGTACAATCCGGCCCATTATTGTAGGCCCATTTAGCCAAACAATCAGCCACACCGTTCCACTCATGAGAGATATGCATAAAATACACAAGATCCAAAAAATTGCATAACTGAGTGATCTATTGAATAACCAGAGCCAAATGCCAATCCACATGCACAAGGTTCCTTCTATTCAATAAATTCACAACCCCTTGCAAGTCAGTCTCACAGATAATTATTTTCCAGCCATGTTGACAACACTACAACCAAGATAGTCAGGGCTTTCATCAGGTTATTAGGATGCTAACCGTTATATATAGAAAACAAAAACTAAATATCACCAGAACTGTCACGCCCAACTGTCCCAATACCAACCAGACCAAGATTTCCCCGAGAAGAACCATAGGTGTTGATTTTAAGAACTCCAACCTCGGAAGGAGTCCAATGCCCCTCATGATTAACACGTTGAGAATGTTGCCTACCTCTATTCCCAGAGCGGTTATGGGGGACCAAGGGAGTGTCGCCTTGAAGAGAAAAGGAAAGGCGTGAGTAAATACCAGCATCTCTAGTATCCACACCTCCACCAATGTCACATTTAGCTAGGCGTGTTTCATGAAGAGAATTAACAATTTTTTGATGCAAGAGCATCTTGGGTTGCACTGCTATCCTACATGTTTTCAGTTTTTTATCTTGCTGTTGAAACTGGGTTCTACGGAAATTGCATTTTTTTGGTTTCTAGGTGCCTGTTGCAGACCACGTAACTAATTTTCCATAATGAATGAAAGGTTGTGCACTTCAGGGATTGAAGAGGGCCTAGAGTACTATCTATGGTCCAAGGTGCAAGTTCTAACTCCTTATAGGTTGGGAGTTATGACAATTCTCTCGAAACATCGATTTTTGGCCGTTCTGCGCAACAGTTTTCTGTGCTCAACTTTCGAGGTGAATGCGCACTTTTTCTTGATGAACCAAACTTTGCGCACTTAAGGCGTTGTAGAGGACCTAGAGTACTACCCACAATTCAAAGTGCGAGTTCCAACTCAATCGGAGCTAGTAGATATCGTGACTTTTCTCAAACATCGATTTCTGGACAGTTAATTGCTGATGCAAGCCGACTTGTATATTTAATGTTAGGTTTATTTTCATTTAATTTTTGTTGAGAGCCAAGACTTGTGAATTCTCCATATTCTAGAATGATCTGTAAACCATTTTGGCTAGTATGAATAGAGTGTTTAGGCTTTAGAGCTAGGGCAGTTTTTAGAGAGTTTTGAAGAAGATTGAAGAGAAAAACTGGAAAGTGTGAATTGTTGTAGGATCTTTGTGTATGAAAGTATTTTGTTTCTGGTCGTCACCCAAAAGGCCTTACAACTGGGCATGTGTGTTGAATAATTGAAGAATCAATAAAAGTATTTTACTCTTCTTCCTCCTTTGGTTGTTGTTCTTTGTGTTTGCTTTCGTTGTGTTAACTCTTGCAGGGTGGTTCGAAGAGCTGGGTGTGCCATTGGCCCTAATTTTCCCTATCCTTCCTTGCATCATTTTCCCCCACAGGTGCCT
The DNA here is from genome assembly GCA_028749045.1 of Cupressus sempervirens. NCBI lineage: Eukaryota > Viridiplantae > Streptophyta > Pinopsida > Cupressales > Cupressaceae > Cupressus > Cupressus sempervirens. The sequence continues at coordinate 34,650,097 of CM053787.1, forward strand.
GATCTCAAACTGCGCATCATGAAAGATCCTCCTATTCCTCTCAAGCCAAACATGTCATAAAACAAAGGAAGGGCCAATAGTCCAAACAACCTGAACAAAAGAAGCCTTCAAAGGGGGATATCTCAAACGGTCCCAAAATTCAGCCAAGGAGGAAACATGCCACCACGTGCATCCCCACACACTCCACCAAAAGTGTCAAATGTGTTTGACAAAGGGGCAATGGAAAAAAAGGTGAGAAACAATCTCCTCACTATTGCGGCATAAAACACAAATAGAAGGCCCTTGGAAGCCTCTCTTGTAGAGATTCTCCCAAATAAGACACCGATTGCAAACTAGAATCCAAAGGAAAAAGTTACACTTAGGCCATGAGAAACTATTCCGAACTTTCTTCCACCAAGAGACCTCCACCTTGCTAAAAATTTGCTTAGTTAGCGCAAGGTACCCTGAAGAAACAAAATACTTGCTAGAAGAAGCACCTCCCCAAGCCAAGACATCAGGTTCCAACAGAGAGTTGCACTCCCTAGAAGCCAATATCTGAGATAGTTCCAACCGATCCCCCAAAGAGCCACCTTGTGGCCAATCAGAAGAATTCTTCCCTCTGTAACCCACAGCAAGGCCCAAGTTATAAACCTCCTTATAATGAGCCACCTTATTCCATCCAGCAAAAAGGAAAAAATTACAAAGAGACTGCAAGTGTGGATGAGAGGATAAGAAAGGAGGACACCCATTCCAAGAATCACTCCAAAATAGAGCCTCAGTGCCTCTATCATAGGTCCAAAATAAGCTTCTCTTCACTAGGTGAGCACCAATCTTGAGGGTATTCCACACCATAGAGCCTCTTCCCTCAAGAGAAAACCTAGAAATATCTGAAGGTTCAACACCAGGTAAATACTTTTGTGATAGGATCCGAGGCCAAAGCTGAGATTGACTAGAACACTAGTGCCAATAGAGCTTGGCTGCAAGAGCTTGACTGCACAAGATAGCAGAACAAAGGTTGAGGCCTCCTTCCTTTTTTGGCCTACAAACGGTATCCCAATTGATGAGGCTCCATTTGGTATTTTGCGAATTGCCGTTCCAAAGAAATTAGTGAGAGAGAGCATCAAATTCCTTAAGAAAATATATTGGGGAAGCTTGAACCATGCTTTTGTTTATGAGATGGGCCTGAATCACAAATTGAAGGAGTGTCACCCTGCCGGTAGTAGAAAGCCACCTATGAGTCCAATGATAGACTTTTTGTCGAAGTCTATCCAGCAAACTCTACCAGAAAAGCCTAAGTTGTCTTCCCACCACAATAGGGACCCCCAAGTAAGTTAGAGGGATAAACTCAATTTGAAATCTTAGGATGTCAGCAATCCTCCACTAGATAGGCTCAAAAGTGTTGAAAAAAAAAATAGAGAACTTGTGGTCATTAATTTTCTGCCCAGAGGCAACCAAATAAGTATTCAAGGTGAGCCGAAAGGCTTCAACTTCTCAAATCCGAGCTCTCCCAACAAGCGTCGTATCATCAACAAATTGGAGGTGGGAAAGAGTAGGCAAACCATTTCCCCATTGCCATCCTTGAATCAGATTTTGGGAAACATGAGACTTGATAAGTCCACAAAGTCCCTCAGCCATAATGATAAACAAATAAGGAGAGAGGGGATCTCCCTGGCAACGACCTCTAGATGCCTCAAAAAGCTTTGACGGTTCACCATTAAGAAGGACCGAGAAGAAAGGAGTAGTAACACAGCTCATAACCCATCTAACCCATTTCTGACTGAAGCTAAAAGCCAAAAGAACTTTTCACAAGAAACCCCAATTGACTCTGTCATAAGCCTTAGCCATATCAAGCTTAATGAACATGGCGTTTTCCTTGGAAGTACACATAGAGTGAATAGCTTTGGAAGCAATAACCATCGCATCCAAAATTTGTTTTCATGCCACAAAACCCCCTTGTTCCTCCGAGATAACCATGGGAAGCCAAACTTTAAGCCTCTATGCTAAGAGCTTAGTAATGATTTTATAGACCACATTACAAAGAGCAATGGGCCTAAAGAAGTACAACTGATTAGCCTCTTCCTTCTTCAGAATAAGGACTAAGACAGTAGCATTCAAGGCCCAACGCATTTCTTTGTTGGAATAGGACTCCTGAATCACATCCCAAAGGTCTCGATTGATCATATCCCAAAATTCCTAAAAGAATTCAACAAGGAAGTCATCAGGCCTTCGAGCTTTGCCTTTTCGCAAGCTGAAGACCACCCCCTCCAAGTCAAACATACAAATTGGCCTCACAAGAGTCATTCATCTCCCTGGTCACAACAAAGGGAATACATGACAAGATTGTATTCTCCTCAATTTTCAATTGAGGTCAATCATCTAAAAAGAGAGCAGAGTAAAACTAAATAGCTTCCCTGGATACAGCTTGAGAGGAGGTCAAATGCATCCCACCAAAAGTAACAAGATAAGAAATGTAACTCTTGTTATGTCAAGCCTGCACAAATTTATGGAAAAATGCGGTGTTCTTGTCCCCTTCCTGAAGCCAGTCAACTTGAGCCTTCTGTTTCCAATAAATTTCTTCTCTAAGATCCCACTCAGCTAAACCACTAGAAGCTCGGGATACTGTTATGCCAAGAGCTTCAAAAAAACCCAAATCCTGAATCTGCCCGGTAATTACATCAAGACGATTTTGAGCCCTCTTCTTCATAATGTGGAGATTACCAAATCAATTCTTGTTCCAATGCTTCAACTTCCTTTTAACATACTAAAGTTTTTTAGAGAAGGAGAACATAGTAGTGCCATAGGTAGGGCCTCCCTATCTCCAGTGAGCCATTAAATCATGGAGAGAAGAGTCTCAAAGCCACATCAGCTAGAACTTAAAGGGAGGCTTCTTGGGGACAGCAACATAACTAGCTATGAGCTTGATAGGCCAGTGGTCAGAACCTCTCCAATCAAGAATTTTAGAAGAGAGAGAAAGAGAGTGACAATTCCAAAAGAAAGAAACTAGGAACCTGTCCAAGCGTTCTGAGATGGCATCATTTCCAAGCCTTCGATTGTTCCAAGTAAAGAGCCCATTAAGAGGTTTGACATCAGAGAGATGTAAAAGATCAATATTTTGTCGAAGAAGCTCAAAAGGACCCCAGCGAGCCAGCCCACCCCTCTTCTCCTCCAAACTGAGAATAGAGTTGAAATCTCCAACCACAATCCAAGGCAAGAAAGGATGACAGCATCTGACATGCCTAATATGTTCCTATAGCTTGAGCTAGCCAAGGAGATTAATAGGAGCATACACATTAGTAACAAGAATCATCTCTCCAGTTTCTAGAGAGGATGCAACCATTGAGAGAGCCGAGAGGCAAGAGACCCAGTAAAGTGGCATAACTTTCCTAGAATCCCAACAAATGGCAAAACCACCAGAACTCCCCAAAGCACCAACAAACTGACATTGGCGTAGAAACCAAATTTTAGGAGCACATCTAAACATGGAGTCCATTGAAAGCTTGGTCTCCTAGATACGAAGGATATCTGGAGAATGATCAGCCACCAGCTCGTGAATAACTTTTTGTCTGGGGATGCTATTCAACCCCCTCACATTCCATGAGAGAATAATCATTGAATAAGTGGAGAAAATGTTCATCTAAGGTCCTGACAACCCCAAACTCTACCAGTAAATCTCTTATAAGTTTAATTTTCTCCTGATCCTACTTTCGCCCAACTCTTGAAACTTCAAAATTATATCATATGAAGGAGCTGCCCTTCTAAATGCAGATTAAAGCCGCATATCAAGGGCCTATCCAACTATTGTGAATAGTTTGCCACATACACTCCATTGGACCATTTCTATAGTGAAAAATCTGTTAACCAACACCTTTCCAGATACATTGTAGAAGTTATTTTATTTCGCATGCCTAAAGAATAATAACATGGAGAAGATGATTCAAGTTGAGGACTTCTGCAACGAAACCAGATCTTGATACGAAAAAATCTTATGTTATAATTATTTCCGTAAAAACCTGCATGGAACTCTGTAACGTTCACTCAAGTTAGTGGTGTTTGTTACTCAAGTCCCTGAGCCTTTGGAGAAATGATTATTCTAGAAAATGCTCATTCGTTCCTCCCATATCTGAACGCAGGCTTTTGGTTGCATTGAGTCCTAATATCTATATGCAATTGTTCTTCACGAGTCAAAGAGAGTGTAAAATTGTTGGGTTGGATGCATTAAATATTTATTTTTTGAGGCAAGAATATCTAGAGTTTGAAAATATTCAGAATGCTGACAAGATCTTATGATTATAGAGATAGTGAGATGAATGTTCCTTGAAAAGATTTAAGGGATCATTAAATAACAATTGCTTTTTTCTTCTATTTCTCGTATTCACCATTGCATTGATTCAAATGTAGTTTGTGATGAATCAATCAATTAGGTCGTTCATAACATAGTACAGGAAAATGTGAATAAGACAATAGATTCAGATGAAGAGACATTAATAAGTAAGATATATGCAATAATATTTTGATCAAATATATAGGTATAATATTAATACCTGTATTAATATTAATATTCAGATTTTTATAAATGGTGGAGTTTTTCTTTTTTTCTATAGTGCCTACAAAGAAGGGTCAAGTCTGATAGAATTACTCTCTACCAAATCGACAATTAAGAGTGGCTCCCAAGATCTTCTATTCTGAATTTTTTAATGATTCCAAGATCTCTTATACATAATGATTCATAATAAGAATTTGAAATTAAATTACTATTTTTACCTTAAAATCTTTTGAATTGTGAGATTAGATTTTCATTAAACTAGATGGTAAACCTGTGTCTTGCTCCATCTCCAAGTGAAGAAAAAGAGAAAAAGAAATTATTGAATTATATGTGATACCATTCTCCAAAGTATAGGGAGAAAATTTTATATAGTACTTATAGATGCAAAAATAACCAAGAGCTATGAGGATTATCTTTCATAAATTGAATTGTTAGGTTTCCACTGTACTTGTGTGCAGATTACTAACAAATTACAGGAGCCATTTTGTATTTTGCCACAAAGTCTCGTGTTGTCTAGAGAGTATATTCTCCGGACATTGACGTGACATCACGTTTGCATTTCACGGGATTCGGGTAGTAGTTGTAGCTTGAGATTATTTAGCACACACTGAATGCTTGTAGTAGTTGCAGCTTGAAGATTGTTCATGCATAAGTACATTCTATGTAAGCTAGAAGATTGCAGCATTAATCGCTTGATGCATGCATGCAAGTTCGAGTATCCAAAACAGACAGTTGTAGGGAACAAAACTCACAAATGAACAGAACTTTTATTTATGTCTTGAATGTTATCTTTTTTCTTGAACAAGAAAAGTCTTTAAATAAGAAAGATATAATCTCAAATCATTTTGAAATAGACTAAGAAAAGTCTTTAAATAAGAGAGATATAATCTCAAATCATTTTGAAATAGACTATCTGTCACATCCCAGCGGTAAATTCTAAAGAGGAGGGAGTGTCAGGTTAAATGCCATTAAGAGGCATGGTTGTCCATCGGTGGATATTTTGTCAGAAAGCATGGGAGATATTATAGGAGGAGGTGACAATTATAATTATGAATAGAGAAGTGAGAGTTAAGGTAAGGTGGCCACCAACAACTAATTTGGTACGGGGTTCAATAAACAGGCCTAGGAATTTTTGAAAATCCGACAGAGGGTGCGGAAGCTTGCTGCGTTTAATAGAATGTTTCTAAAGGCTTTTGAATAAATGAGTTTTGTATATATCCTGCTAACATGGTAGCTGTGAGACCACACACATTTCTCTTTGGCATTCTGTTGAATAACCCTTCATTCTCTTTCATTTACAGTCAACAAAGAACTCAACAGTTTGAGAGATTACTTATAGAGCAAGAACACGGGCGATTTTGAGCGACATGGGTGGTGTTAACCAAAAATGCCCTCCCGTCAGAAAACCAAATTCAAATAATAGGCTGCTCAACGGTCACCAAGGGTTTTCATGAAATAATTTACTATTGGCTATATCCTTTGTCTTCATGTTATGTCTTAGAATATTTAAAGTTACGACCGTACGAATCACCCTTTGGTTCGCACGGTAGTGGCGGGGTGAGAGCTAACTGGAGTTCAAATGGCGAAGACGCGATTGCATTGTGTTCACATTGTCGGAAAGTTAGTTGGCTCAACCAAGGTTCAGGCCACAACGGCACGACTGCACTATGTTCGCTTGGTCGCAAGGTTAAATTGACATATTGTGGTTTAGATTGCAACGGTGCGATAAAGGCAAAATCTTCAATGTTTCAAGGATGCATTTAGCACCGTTAGATCTTTTTAGATCTATGGTCACCACAATATCACAACAGGTTAAGAGGAAGCTAACGTTAGAGTTGTGATCAAGCAACTTCTTTGTTTCGCTTGGTCGCAAGGTTAGGAAGTAAACCTCGGATCACGATGACGACGGTGCGAAAGCAGTCAGGATCGCAGTCTTCGCGAGGTCGCAGCGGTTAATGAAAGATATCAAGGGCAGCCTGCGAAGCAGCGACAGTCAATTGGTCGCAATTTTGCAAGATATACCTATTAATTAAGAAAGGTAGCAGCGAAGTTGCAATCATGAGCGATCAGGAAGACTTCACAGAGTGGCAGAATGGTAAAAGATGATTGGTCCACGTAGTAGGGCCTGGTGGTTTGACTCCAGTTGACCAATGACACGACCGGTTTGGTAAGTTGATGATGGAGAAAGCAACTCTTTGATGATAGATCTGATCTTTTCGATCTCCTTTAACCACTTTCATCGTTCCCCAGGTCTGGTAAATGCGAAAGAACACTCCATCACCGCCGGTTGATCCATCTACTTAGTCAAAAGTTAATACTCGTTGTTCCTGACCTCTCAGAGCTTTGTTTGGTGTACAAGTGAATTTCCAGCATCCAGTTTTGTACCATAATTAGATATTTTCCAGATTTGCAATAATGGTTGGATGTAGTGGTTGTGAAGTGGTTCTCAGTCATAAATATCTAGTTATGCTTAAGCTATAAAAGCACATTTGGTAGCCTTTCTAAGGGCTAGTAGATTCTTCTATGTTTTACTTGGCATGTTTTGCATGCGCATTGTAAATTCCATGTGCCTCTGAGCCATTGTAATTCTCTGTTGTATCTCTTTCAGCTATTAACACACTGTGCAAGACTTCTTTGCCTCGGGTTAATGTTCTCGTCTATATTCTACAATTTGCAAGATTGTATCTATTTTGGCATTTGAATGATATTGAGTGAAGTTTCTTCCTACAGCATTCTTTTCTTGCTTGATTTGGATGTGGTTGTTAAAGTAAGCAAGGTCTAGATCTGTATTCTTTGAAGTTATAAATGGTTAATTGTGCATATATGCACAGAGGTAGGATTGAACACCCTAGTTTGGTACATCACCTCCTTAGAATAGAGTAGGCAGTTACTTTCATGTATTCCTTCTCCCTTTTCTCTTCAAGTGTAGTCTAAATGCATCCTGATAGCAGAGGAAGTTGGCCTTTTCCGAAGACTCAACCTCATAGTTCAAGTCCCATAGCTTGGAGGTTGTTTCCATGTTTCACAAGGTTCTCCTTAGGTAAAAACTTTGAACAAGGGTGCGACAACAGGTGAGAAGGCATTGGGTGGCCAAGCATGAGAATTGAATAAAAGAACAAAAAGCTATTCTCCCAAACTGCAATCACTAGGTTATGTGATTTCTCGAGAACTTAGTTTGATATTATCTCTACTCGTTTCATATAAGATCTGATTTTACAATTAAAGACTTTGTCTGAATGCAATTGCTAAATACCATAATACATTAAGCTATACATTGAATTGCACATAGAAATAAATAAATGAAGTGACTTTATATTCCTCTAAACATCCCACGAAGTTATATGGAGAATATAGAGCCATATACTTAGTTGATAATAATTTGATTATAAAAGTCGTAATTATTGGGAAAAAAAGTGCCCTTGTGTGTTCGGTGCAAACATGTATAGCATGTCGAGTCTCTCTTATATGCTATTATAGCTATCGAAATTCAGTCGTAGAAAATATCTATTGCTCAAAATGCCTAAACTCCTTTGATAGCAGTCCCTGCATTAGAGATATCCTCCACAACATTCCTATGGGCTGGTATGTATTAGGTCTTTTCATGTAATAACAACTTAGGTCTCTCATCAACCATGAAATAATTATTTTATGGAATGGATGTGAAAATTCTATTGCAAATACAAATTATATATTGAATAATAATACAATTGCAATGTCACAAATAAAATAATGAAAAGACTACACAATAAAAGGAACACAATAATATTAGACAATTTGTCATTCAAAATTTTTAAAAGAAAAACCAATTCTACAGATGAGGAATTATAGTAAACTTTAGTAAAGTAAGAGATACATAAACTGCTTGCCTCTTACTAGCAGAGCTCCAACAATCATCCAATTTCTCCTATTAAGATTACACCACTGCTAACCCCATTGCACCCTTGCTAGCACTCCAAGACTCTTTGCTAATACTACAAATTCACATGCTAACACGGCAAATACTTCTCCAAATGCCCACTAACCTTGTTTTATACTACTCTCATTGAAAAACCAACAGTTTTGATTTATTCTCAATCACATGTTGAGATTGATAACACACTAACAAACCTTAACCAATTACTTTTTAGGTGTTTATAGAAGAGGTCAATTAGTTAATGGATAATTTTTTACATTCCCAACAAAAAAACAATTATTTACTAATAATTGATATTAGAAAAACAACATCTAAGCTACCAAAAATAGCACTCCCTCATAGGAAGGAAGTTGTTCTGCATGACACCCAACTTATCTCTAAAGAAAATATAATTTGCCTTCCCTAATACCTTAATCAAAATGTCTATTGTTCTGTAGGTATTTACTAAGATATGTTTAGACCTATCATGAGTCACATGATTCTGAAACAATTTAATGCAACTCTGGTTATCATCGTGTAGTAGAAGCAACTTTTTGACCAAAAAAGGCTACCAACAACTTCCGAAGCCATATAGCTTCACACATCGCCATGTTTACTGCTATGTATTCTAACTCTACAAAATTGAGAACCACAAGATTCTATTTCGTGCTGACCCAAGAGACAACTTCTGATCCCAAACAAAAGCAATAGCCTAAATTGATTTTTTTGTCTATTGTATTGTCTACCCAATCTGCATCAGTATAGCCTACTAACTTGATTCCTTCACCTCAAGTATACCTAATCACATACTCAATTATACCTCATAAATACTGCAACACATGCTTTGTAGTTGTTTAGTATACTCTTTTATGCTCAACCAGGAATTTACCAAAAGAGTTTACTACAAAAGCTATATTTGGCCTAGTGTTGACCAAAAACATAAGAAAACTATTAAAGTAATAAGGTATTTTCTTATTATCTCTATTTTACTTAAGCTAAAGTTGACATATAATAATTAGTATTTTTATTATTAATTATTATCAAGCAACCTAGATTAGACATTTAGGGTCTATTTGGTTCATGGAAGATGACAAGAATTGACTTTTTCAAAATCCAGTTTTGAAAAATTGTGTTTGTTTCAAAATTGGCAAAATGGAATCAGTATACCAGACTTCTAATTTTGTCTTCAAACCAAGCTTTCTGACTTCCTACTAGGAAGTAGGAATTGAAAATTAAAACCTGGTTATGTTTTTTGAGGAGTGTAAACACAATAGATTGGACTACTTTTTAGAGTTTGCCTACAACTCCAAACTTATGCATAAAAATGTGTCTTCAAACCCATCTTCTGAGCGAAATAGTTCAAGTAAAATCCCCAAAATAGGAATGAAGATTTACAAACCCTTGATTTGGCTAAATCGAAATTTATAAGATTTTTATAAATCGAGATTTCGACAATTCCATGAGCCAAACAGATGCTTAGGGTTTTGTTCTCCTTTATAAGGATGATCTTGTAATTAACAACACTTTTTGATTAATAGAAATTTCTTTTTTTGCTCGTCAAGAATGTCTCCTCTATGGATCTGTGAATTCCAGCCTCCATAGCTTTTGCTTCTCTCTTTCTATGATAGGTGTTTGCATGGACTAATTCTTGGGAGATGTGAGGTTCAGCTATCCTCAACTTCAACAAGAACCAATCAACCGCCTATATAATGTGGGATCTACATGCTTCTCCTTTTATGTGTATACTTCTTCAAATTCATGATCATAGGCTTAGACATGGATTTGCTATCCTCGAGTTTGAACCTTTCCAAATTTTGATAAAATATATCCCTTGTCCAAGGAAAATCTCTGCATTTTTCTAGCACACCTCCATCCCTAGAAAGTAATGAAAATGTCAGAAATCCTTCATCTTAAAATCAATTGCAAGATCCCTCTTGCACTTCTCTATGAGCCCTAGTGAACCTATTAGAAATAGGTCATCCCTATATAGAACAATCGTGAGAATTTTGCCCGCAACCATTAAGTAATACAGGTTAGCATCCAACTCACATTTCACAAAACTCATTGCCTACAACCAAGTATCAATGTGCTCGTAGTAGATGCTCTAGGAGCCTGTTTGAATCTGTACAAGGCTCTCTTCAATCTATACATGTGGGTCTCCTTTTTGTGCACTACAAAGCCTTCTTGTTGTTCTATGCATGCCTCCTCTTTTAACCCACCATTTAGGAATGTTGTCTTGGCATCCATTTGATGGTATTTGCCAACCCATTTATGCAGAATATGAGATCATAACTTGTATAGAAGTATACCTAGCAATTGGAGCCAATGTCTCCTCATAGTATACTATCTGCATTATGCTAGATCTTATAGATCGAGCATGATCCAACCACTACCCTACCTATTGGGCTAGGCAATACCTCCCACAATCATTTTGTATTACCAAGGTATATCCCTCAACCATCACATCTCAACGCAACTGATGTTATGCAACCTCTTGATAGTTAGAAGGCTCACTATCTATTTGCTGACTCACTAAATATACATAGTCATTAAATTTGGCTGGTTATACTCCCTAAAATTCCTGAGTCACCCTATGTGTCTCTTGAACCTCACAGTTCCTTCTAGCAATTGTAGAGGATGAAATATCAACCTCCTTATCTTCCAAAGGACTCTCTTGTTGCACTTGGTGTTTCATATTCTATGAGTTCCCACCAGCCACCTAAGCTTGTGCTTGTACGAGTAACTGTACTAGTAGTTTGTTGCCCCTAATTTGATCGCATTATCCTCGAAGCTTCTGTTGGATGCACACTCTGATTGTTTGATGCAAATCTCAGGACCTCCTAAATGCCTTGTCTTCCATAAATTGGTATGCCTTTGAGGTTTCATTGTACCCTACAAAGTACCCAGGCTCTCTACAAATTAATCTAACTTGGTGCATATATCTCTTGCAATATAATAATAAGCTTAACTTCGAAATATCCTAAAGTGACTAACAGTAGGCTTCTTACTTATGATATCCTCATCTAGTGTCATATTCTCCAGTACCTTATGTGGAACCTTATTATATATCGTCCAAATCGGTTTGATGGCCTAATATTTCCTCTATTGTTTATATTCACAACAAAAGCTTATATTCCACAAAGATAAGGTCCTTTACGCATTTCTAAGTTGACTTATTCGTCTTCTTCATTTGGCTGGCTTTAAATAAGCCCCAATTGCACTTACAACTAAATGAATTACAAATCTTCACTCTATTCAAAATGGATGGAAATGGCCTCATCAAGGTTTGGAAGGTATTGTTTCACTAGAGAAAACCAAATCATTAAAATAAAATTAAAATAAGTTCCTTTTGCATGCCAAGAATTATATTCTTATGTTGTTGTGTGTTAGTGTATATATTTAATTTATCTAGACTTAGGCTTATTAAGCATAATTAGTCATTCATTATCATTTGACATGTCTACACAAGTTATCATCATTTAGGAGTCATTTCAAGAGGTGTCTAGAGTGGCATCTATTTTATTTTGACACTTCATTATATTTTAGTGGAGGCAACTCAACACCACTCATTTAGTGTTGGGTACCACTTTTGGTTCTACCTAATCACTCACATCTATATGTACACTTCTTTTCCATCTTAATATATGTCAACTTTGGCTCTATCTTGTGTTCTTCTTCTTTATTTTCTCTGTTATGTCATAAATTCTAGATGGTAATACGGTAAGTTGAGATGTTGTGAAGCCATTAAAGTACATCCAAAAAAGTTTTCTCTGTATTCCTTGTGGTCTTTATTTATGTTGCTTGGGGTTTATAACCCCCAGCAGCTCAAATGAAAACCACCTCTGTGGCCTAAAAAGAAGAAATTTAGTTCTTAATCCATCCAAATTTTTCCTTAAGCACATGCTATTATTTGTGTTACCTTTCTTGAATCCCAAATTTAGTTATTGTCCCACCCTTTCAAAATCAGTTCTCAATTTTCTATGTTTGTCTCTACTTTTTATTTTACTAAAACAACCCTTGGTATCATGGAAAATATCCACGATAGATAACTTCATTTTTGGTTTCTACAAGGGAGAAAGAAAACTTAATCCAAACGGGTAATTTGGAATCTACTAATGCACAAACTCTAACTTCATGAGATGAAAAAGAAACAAAATGCTAAAGGAGAGATAAAGAATACAAAAAAGAATAAAGTAAGGAATAAAGAAGACAAAATTAATAACTATAGAAAGGATAAAACATTTCAAAAAATTAAACCAGTTGCTAGAGTTAAATGTTTCTTTCGTAACAAAAGTTGATCAATGGGAACAACAATGCATGAAAAAATAATTGAGCGCTTCACTTTTCCACTAAAAATAATAATATTAAGGTAACTGATTTTGTCAAAGCATCTTCTTCAAATGAGGAAATTACAAAGGACAAAGAGAAATTGAAAGCTGGGTTATTATTTGCTCAAGAAATTATAGATTCTAGTCATAGACACAATACGGTTCCTCAACTTGATGTTAACTCTTAAAATCCATGTTGGACTAACTACCAACATTCCCCTTCAAGATATATCACATACCAATGGCAAACATAGAGAAATTAGGAACCTATAAGACAAGGATAGCATTTTGGCTCTTCCAATAGACCTAATAGCTTCTCCATTAAACCTAATAAAGTGTGTATGGAAAAAAGGGAACTCTTGAGCAACAACAAAAGTGCATGTTAGAGGGCTCCAAATCAAGGACATTTTAGATGAAGATGATAACATATAGTCAACAAATGGAAAGCTACATGTAAAACCAAAACAAATATACATGAAAAGGAATATCTCATAAAAATGAAATATCTTAGTGAAACCAATCTTGACATTAAGCCACCTATAAACAACATCAAAAGCTATCTACAAAGATAACATTATTCCAAATAAAAGACAATAAGGTAATGAGAGATTTGTTAATAAATTGATTTATATAAATTATATTTAGATTATAAAATCTAATTCATTAATAATAAACTTAAATATAATAGTAGATTGATAAAATGAATTACTAAACATAGTACGGAACAAAATATGTTAACAGTGCAAATATCAGTAAATATTATATACTTATTACCAAATTTCTACAAAACACATTTATTTAACATAATTATATAAATCTTAAATCTATAATAAAATTTATATTATTTTATTAAATATTCAGGAAAAAAAAACATTCTTCCCATTATAACTAATATTCAAATAGAAAAGAAAAATATAATGTAATAAAAATATTGAAATAATAAGAAAACTAATTAAAAATTTGCCAAAAATAAGGACCAAAGAAACTATTTATACATTTATTCTAACCTTTTTCCGAAGCTTTGTATTTTCCTCGATCAAGAGCCGCTCCTTGATTTTTCACCACACGAAAGAACACATTAATTTATCATCTCGAAAAGATTGGATTTTCTAAACTACAATTACAATTATATTCACCTATAAATATTGCAAAATACTTCTATAACTAAATTGTAGCAAATAGTTTTCGCGTTAATACTTCATCACTCATTAAATAATAGCATGTCAGTTTCAGACACATCTAAAAGCACCTGGCCAGATCTCTTGGATCATTGTTTTCTTGTAAAACTAATATATTTGGCTTTTGGTTCGGTTCTGGACCATCATGTTCTTCTCCTATCCAATTTCATTCACTCAGGTGAGTTGTTTTCATCTTGATTATTCCGAGCTAAGATATATGTTGAAGCCAAGCTTTTGGATTTGTGTAGCATCTCTCAATTCCAAGTTAAAGAAAGACGAAATCCAAGGAATGACAGGTTTTACATTCATGTTTACAGCTTAACGCTGAACTGCAATTGGTTTCTTAAATCTTTTTAAATAGTGAGAGTAATTATTTAAACAAACTTTTTAATTCCAAATATATCACAATACTTAATACAAGTTCACAAGTACAACCCGAGTTGGCCTAGTGGTGGAGAATTTGTACTCTTGAAAGAGAGGTCACAAGTTCAAATCTCACTTGTGCGTAGGTATGTACGCCTCGTTTGTAGCGCCAAGCGCCTCTCGAAAAAAGAGTACAAGGTAGTCCAATATCACTGTCTCACTTACTCACTTACTCACTTACTTACTTATATGAATGTATGATTAGTTTAGATTTAGCTAAATTTTATAAGTTATTCTACAAATAGAAATTCGTTGATAAATAATATGCTATAATGGAAAATTCAGCGTCATATTCACAATCCTCAGCTGCGCCCACGTAGTAAAATGTATCTTGTGTAATGTTTATAGAGTCTGAAATTGCTTTCGGATTGCTAGATCAGCTCTGTTAATCTTAGGACCATGAGATTTTTTTAGAAAATTTTATCCGAAGCTGGTTTTGCAGATTTTCTTATAGTTGATTAGCAAAAACTATTATTCTTTTAAAAAATTAAAAATTGGTGCTCTCAAGATCATCAAAGTAAAATTTAAAATTAAATCTACGAATACATAACTAAATCTCAAAACCATTATACGCAGCATTTAAAAAGTTCAGAAGTATGACATCTAGTTGCAAAATTACAGAAAGCTATTAAAAGAAGCTACTAAAAGGAACTCTTAGCCCTATTCCGAATATAGCCTCTTAAAATATATAACATATATCTAAAAGTAGGAGCCCCTCTATTTTTACCAAACATTCTACTTTGTGAACATATATGTTTTTCTATTGTTCTTCCCACATGGAAATCCCTACGCATCGAGCTCCCTCTTTTAGAAAGAACAAGGTTCCATTTTATGATGTTGTGGCTTTAAATAGAGAACAAAATGAGGTTAGCCAAGAAACCATTGAATTTGTGAAACAAATGTGATCCTTTAAAACAAGTTTATTTTGAGTTGTTGAAGCTATACGCCAATTGTGAACTTTAATATGATCATTTATACTTTTATCAATCAAAAGTTAAAGCAATATTCTATTGCATATGTAAAATATTTTGTGGAATTTGGATAAGTCGCCAAAGTTCAACCATTCAAGAGATTGTTTAGATACTTCTATTATAAGAGGAAATTTTAGAGGACAAATATTTTTAGAAGTAAAAATAAAATAATTATTAGGTTAAAACTGCTAAGGGGAATATCATACACTTTTCCATTTCTGTCATTGAAATTCCCCTGATCAACAATATTTACGTCATTATTATTCAAGTAGGCTTTTTCATCTCTGATTTAAAAGACACTTTTGAAGAAGCTATTTCATACACTTTTACATTTTTATGACAGTGTGGTTGAAAAAGTATATTTTCAACTTAATATTTTACTTAATTATTCAGGATACTGAATCATTTTTCGACCCTTCTTTAGCAGAGGAAATTCGGGTGTCATTCTTTCATGGATTATATAAAGTTAGGAGCCTTGTTGTCACTTCTTCCCCCAAAAACATTGAGGACAAAGAATTCAAAAGTATGATATGGTACATCAATATTCTAGGAAGATTTGAACAAAGCGAAAAGAGCACATAGATACAAAAAATATATATATGATGTCGATGAGTCCGAGAAATGTACTCTCCTAGGGTTTGTATGATTTTTGTCTGAGCCCTTACTGCCACGTTGCTTGTCATTCCATATTAAGTGCAGGAACTCCTTTAAGATTATAATGGCCTTGGCCCTCTCTAGCCCAACAGTTGTTGTTTGCAAGAATGGCACTGCCGACCAAACATCTGCACAAGTTTGTCCCCAAGGTGTTACACGAGGTAATTCCTGTCCCGGCCTAGTTTTGAATATCTATGCTTTTCAAACCACTTGACATTGGCTAGAGACCCAAACCCTTATTGGGTATTTTCTAAGTCGCACTCCATCTGAAAGCACGCTACATGAATTGGTTACCAAGCCCTAGACCCACTAGAGGATTTGCCTTGAAGGGATTCAAAGCCTCACTAAGGGCCTTTTTCAGTTTCATTTTAGTAACCCCTCCCAAGCCGAGGGAATTTTCAACCATGGGCCATAGACAGTTCGCTCGTCTCTATTAGTCTTTCAGAGATGGTCTCGAGACTTTTGTGTCTTGGATGACCACAAACTTAGGTATCCAGTTTGGGTGGAGATCCCTGGGTTGCCCATCCCTTGCTGGTCATTCCTCTCAGAAATTGCCCAAACTGTGGGCAAAGTGATTTGAGTGGAGCCGAACAAATTTTTTAATGCCAACCCTCAGCGTAGGGTTTGTGTTGACGCTGACCTATCTAGGGACCTTAAAGAATTAGTGGAAATCCAGATTGGTGCTACCACCTTTGCCAAGAAGGTGCTTTACCTGAATCTCTCAAGTACTTGTTATCGTTGCCAATCTGCTAGCCATAAGATAAAGGATTTTT
The DNA here is from genome assembly GCA_028749045.1 of Cupressus sempervirens. NCBI lineage: Eukaryota > Viridiplantae > Streptophyta > Pinopsida > Cupressales > Cupressaceae > Cupressus > Cupressus sempervirens. The sequence continues at coordinate 34,666,838 of CM053787.1, forward strand.
CTCTACTTGAGAGCAATCGCTCTTCAGTCCAAGAACCCAAGCCGGCTCCGACCACTAAAAAAGATGAATGGACAACAATTTTTAAGAAAGGCAAGGGCATTGCTAAGCCAGGCACATTTCTCAAGAACCTAGCTACCCCAATTCCAATGTGGCTCCTCTTGCTCCTGCAGCTCTCGAGGTTCCCATGGTCGTGCTGCCACCTATTTCAAATCCTACTTTGGAGGGGACAAAACAGCCAGAGGTTCAAGCCGCTTAGCTCCGTGCGGCTCAAGCAACTTCTATGATTTCCTCTCAATCTCTCTAGCGCTCACATAGCCCTGAAGGCTGGAATGTTGTCTCTATTAATGGCATCAAACGAAGAGTCATCTCTTTGGGTGACCCTTCGTTTGAATCTTTTACTTTCTTGCATAACAACCTCTCCTCTCTAGGGGACGAGGATGACATGTAAGTTGGTTTATAATGAATTTCCTCTCATGGAATGTGCGGGGGCTAACAGACCTCCCTAGAAAATATTTTGTTTGTCATAGCAAGCATAGGCTTGGCAATATTGATGCTTTGTGCTTACAAGAAGTCAAAGTTTTTGGGTTTATTCTCAACTCAGCCCATCACGTTATATGGCCAAATGGTGTTAGTTTTACCTCTCAACATGAAGCTGGTCGAGGTGGTGTAGTCACTCTTCTCTCCCCTCAGCTTCTTCCTTTTGTTATTTCTCATGGTTCTAAACCCATGCAGAGAATTGTTTGGATTTTGCTATATTTTCAAAATCATTCTTTTGGCATTGTCAATATTTATGCTCCTAATGATGGGGTCGAGCATACACACCAGTGGAGGTAGCTAGTTGATCATCTGCTACCTGCCACCTGGATATTCTGTGGAGATTTCAATATGGTTAAGTTGGCTATTGATAAAGTGAATCTTCTGCCTTTTTCATGGTCAACTAGAGAGAAGGAAGTCTGGTTTTACATGCGGAACAAGTTGGGTCTTTTTCATTCCAATGTTAACTGTCGTCGGCCTAACGTCTGGTACACTTGATCCAACTTTCGAGAGGGATCTGATAGAGTTCTTAAAAAGCTCGACCGTGCTATTATTTTTGCTCAATCCTTTTTTTGCTTTTCTCACATGAGTATTCTACCTGTCAATCCTCTTCCTCATGTGACTCTTTTTGACTATTTTCCCATTCATTTCTCCATTAGCTAGCATTTTGCCCCTCTTTGTAATTGTAAAACTCAGTTCTACCTTAATACCTCCTTGTTGTCACATCAGCCCACTGCCTCTCATATTTTACAAACTTGGAATCTTGAGCCTAGGCCCCAGTCCACTTTTGGGTGGATTCAGTGGTGGAATGATGCCATCCCCTGTACTGTGAGGTTTCTTCGCACTTATGGGACCGTAGGAGATCGTATGAGGCCACTACCAAAGATCTTCGTACGACCACTGAAGCTCTTGCCATGAATCCATTTGACACAGATCTCCAGATTCGGCTTGGGAACCTCCGTCACCAAAAGCAAGTTGCAAACAACTATATTGCCCGAGGAGCTCAGCTCAAAGCCCACCTACACTAGCTGGAGGTTGGAAACCAAACTTCCAAGGAATTTTTTAATGCGTTGAGGGCTCACCATTCTGCGATAGGGATCAAATGCATTTGGGAGGGTCAACACTCGTTTTGTGAGCTTCCTAACATCCTCCAAGCTTTCATGTGCCACTATGAAAAAGTATTCACAATGCAAGGCCCTTCGAAAGCTCAAAATCAAGCCTTGCAGGCTTGTTTAGATGTCACTCCTAAATGGCTCACTCTAGAAAAATATGCTTTCTGTGAGCAGAAGCTCACTTTAGCAGACCTCAAGGAGGCTGTTTTCTCCATGGCAGATGACAAGGCCCCTGGTTGTGATGGTTTCCCTTGTGAATTTTACAAGGCCTTTTGGGAAGAGCTCAGTCCAGACCTGCATAAGGTCTACCTTCAAGCCTACAATTCTTGCTCAGATTCAAACCCTTCTTGTGACCACTGAACTTGTTCAGATTCAAGGCACTTTTATTGCCAAAAGCATTTGGAAAGCCTAGAAATCCATCAAGCCTAGCTTCACTAGTCTGGAGACAGGTTCACAGATGGGCTCTCTATGAACCAGCACAATCTCTGGTGGTCACCATTATTTGCTATCCAAGGTGTTCCCCTGGCAAATGTTCATGGGGCTAGTGCTCTGTGTTTTTTCAAGCGAGGCATAAGAACCCCTAAAGATCTTTTCTCGAGAGTTACCATAAGCTTACGATCTTGGGAGGACATGAAAGTGCAATTCTGGCTCACCCATCTAGATCATCAGACTTTTGATCTTCTAGTTTCTGGGGAGGTGTTGCATAAACTTGGCACTCAGTCTTCTCGCCCTTGGTGGAAAGACTAGAAGTGGTATCTAACCACTCTAGTAACTAGCTACAAACCTAGGCTTGGCTACCAATGCCTGGTTCCTCACTTGCCCATGGTCGATGTTCTCAACCAAAGATGACATTTGCAATCTTCTCACCATACATAGGTTTTCCACTGTGTGGCGAACTATTACTAAGCCTAAAATTCTACATTTTGCCTGGTGTATTCTTTTCCAGGACATGCCTTTGCGCCCCTAACTGCGGCACCTGGGAGTTCATGACCCCTGTTGTCCTTTCTATGGTCAACCAGAGACCATTTTGCACATTTTTTCGTTCTATAGACGGGCTAAGTGTTACTAGCGATGGATACATGATCTCTTTCGCCCTTTCCGCCCAGAACCTTTCTCTTGTCATATGGTTATTCTAGGAGACAACACTCAACTTCCTTTCAAGTACTCTTAGATTTGGCATGCTTTCAAATTGGCGATCTTATTTACCATTTGGAAAGATCACAATGATGTTATCTTTGCTAATAACACTCTTGACATTAATGTTCCTATGTACGCTAAAGCATGTATTTAAAATAATGTCATGATGTAGACTCAAGAACAAAAAGATAAAGTGGCTCTGGATGTGGCTCACCTATAGGAGTTGCTGGCCAATTTGGGAAATGCCCCCTGTACGGTTGCTCGTGTTATGCCAGATTCTGCCTCCAACAACAGTACCCCTCCTCGTGGTTGTCGATGAGGTCGTAACAGCTCTGCTTGCCGCTTGCACACGCCTCGCTCTCAGCTGCGTCGCTCTCCCAGCGCCGGTGGTTTTGGTCGACGCCACTCTCCTAGAGGCTCTTGTGGTCGGCGCCACTTCACCTCGGCCCTACAGACGTCTAGTTTGCGATGGTCCCCTATGGATCCTCCTGCTGCTCCTACTACCAGTTCGCCCTCTACTCATTTAGACCCCAAGTGGATGTTCATCAAAAAAATGTATATATAAGATAATTTGTACTATTACTCTCTGCAGTGTCTCAAAATGTACTCTGATTGATGAGCAAACCAATATATATTTTGCATTTGATAACCACGTTGTATTATCTTTCCATCCCCAAAAGTTGAGCTAAAAAAGGTCATGATTGATATAGGTCAGTCTAAATGCAAAATTACATTCCAAAACCTCTACAAAGTATCTCCTCTAGTTTATTTTATTCCACATCCCTAACACATCTGCATGTTCTTCTCAATAAGAAGTATTTCTCAAGAGAAAACATCATCAAAGCAACATCAATCAATCAAGCTACACCAAAGCATCTTCTAAATCATGTGTTTGTGGTTAATTTTGCATCAACATTTAAAGGACTTATATGAAGCATTTTCAATTATGAATTTATGGTAAATATTATGATGATTTATTATCATATCGAATCAACATTTAAAGGACGTGTACTTATAGCATTACATCTTCAATAAAGAGTGCTTGACCAAAGGCAATCCCAATCCAAAAAGGATCTTGATTCAAACAAAAACTTGACCCAATTGTGAACTCGACCCAAAGGAAAACTTCATCCGAGGAAAAACTTCATCCGGAGGAAAACTCGGCTTGATGGAGAACTCTATCTGAATGAGCAAGTCCAAAGGAGAACTCCGTCCAAAGGAAAACCCAATCCAAAGGAGAACTTGTCTGAAGGAGAATCTAGTGCGAAGGAGAAAATTGCCAGAAGGAGAACTCAATCTGAATGAGAAATCTATCCAAACGAGAACTCAGTCCAAAGGACAATTCGGCCCGAAGGACAGTACCCAAGGGTAGTTACCCAAGGGTAGGTACCCAAGGGAAACACTTCAGAGAAAGTTTCCGAGGCAAGGTGCCCAAGGGAAGGTGCTCATAGAGATGTAACAATTTATTACCAAAATCCAAATATTATATTTGCAAAACAAAGATGGCGCTCCAATGTGCTAGAACCGAACCAAAGTAATACAATCAACGGAATAGGGTGAGGGTTGACACCCACCGAAACTGCAAGAGCCAAGTAGGGAAGATATCACTTTCGAAATGGCAAAAAACACAAATCTCCAACAGGAATTCGCATACAACAAAATAATCCAAATCACATGCTTTTCAAAACCCACAATTTGGCCTTATAAAGGACTCTAGGGAAAATTCTCGAAGGATTACAAAAAGCACCATAGGCCGACAAATTGAAAAAATTTACAAGAATTAATTGGCCCAAAAGATTGAAACATCAATTGTCGGTCATATTACACAAAATGTTATTTAATAAAATTGGAGAAATCATAGTCCTCCTAGCTCGAAAATTACTTGCCCTAAAGCAATTGCAGGCTTCGATGCTCCATAATTTGCTCGCCTACAAAGGTAACATCTTCAATCGGAAGATCCTTCCAACGTACCAGAAATTCCTTTATGGTCCAAGAATTCAACCTTCTTTCTCGAATATCTATAATCTTTATAAGCTCTAGAATTAATTTCCCCTTTTCATTAATGGGAGGCAATTCCTTCAATACTATTACATGTTCTCCAAACGCCTTCTTAAAAAATGACACATGAAGAACAATGTGGATTCAAGTCACTTTAGGAAGCTCAAATTCATAAGCAACTTCTCCAATCCTCCAAATCACTATTTACAGTCCATAGAAGCGTAGTTTTAACTTCTACATACCAGAGAACTTCAGAGAGGATTGTCTATATGGTTAAAACTAAAGGTATACCAGATCAACAACCTCAAAACTTCTTTCTACCAAGTGTCAATCAACATACATCTTCTGTTTGTTTTGAGCCCTCTATAAATTTTGCTTGAGGGTTTTCATGATATATAAACTCTCTTGTAGCCAATCTTTAGCCCTCGATGCCCCACTATCACACAATGCCAAACCCATGAACGATGAAGGTTCGTAGCCATATAATGCCTTGAAGGGTGACATGCCTATCGAAGTGTGATAGGTCGTATTGTAACAATGCTCACCTAAATGTAGCTAACAAACCCATGCCTTATGCTATGCCAAAACATAGATCCTCAAATAGCCCTCCAACCATTTAATTACAATCTTTGTTTGTCCATCTGACTGTGGATGGTAGCTCGTACATGGTAACAACTCTATCCCCGCCAGCCTAAATAGCTCGTAAGTGCTAAGTAAATGACTATCTTCGTCACTTACTATATTTCATGGGAGACCATTGATGTAGAGCAATGGGTATACTTAGGATAATATGGTTCCCCACAGATCTTCTTCACTCCAAGAGAGAGAGAGAGAGAGAGAGAGAGAACACTCCCAAGGCTCTACACCATTCTTGGGGTTCTAAAACATAGATCCAATCTTACTTCCAAAAGCATTCACTTATAAGAGCGATGCTCCATTCCACAATATTACACCTATTTGGGTGAATTCTTAACTAGAGTGAACAAGTGTAATGGGTTGATTCACCTTGGACATAACTTGGAATCTTATTTTTTAAGGGTCCTCTGAATCCTATAAAACAAACTGGTCCTCTAACTACTTGGACTTCTCTCCACCTAATGCACTTGGCCTACTAGCCTTTGATGCAAGGTTTTGATGGTCTAACTTATGAACTTCACAAGGACTGAGGAAACTAGTGGCACTCTCTAATACTCTTTTGGAAGATGTGTTAACACTCCAAATGTCAGGACTTGGCTCCAACTTTGAACCCCAAAAAGTGAAGAATCTTGACAGGCCTAATTGTCCTAATTAGGGTTGGGTTTCAAAGGAAGTATCCTCTTAACAAGTTCCAGCAACAATGTGGTGATTTAGACCAAGTCTTTCGACTTCAGTTGCATGGATCCCAAGATTTGATGAGCAAGTTCAACCTCAAAGTGATCGATTTCACTCCATCATTGTTGTTGTCACAGAGTTGCCAACTCAAATTTGCCAATTGATCTCTACAAGAAAGTACCAAAACCTTAAAGATGGTGAAACCATAACTGGTGAGGGTTTGCAAGCAATTCACACCAATTTGGGGATATCCCTTGATCCCAAGCATTTCAAGACATCAATCTATAATCAAATAAAAGCTAAAACACTAGGCTCTCATTCACGCTAAGTTTTACTCCTGTCACATCTGTACCATCCGTACAATCAACTGAAAACTAAAGGAATTTGCAAAAAATAGTTACTTCTCTTATTGATTCGAAGTAAAGGTACATACTAATACCTTACACCCGCCTAAAAGGGCTATATGAAGGCTTCTCCCAACTGGTCCAACCGAAATCTAATGGTTGTGACCATTAGGGAGATTATTACAAACAAAAACTTCATATTATGGTCGAGTTTTCAAAAGTTGTCAAAAGTAGCTCATCAACTGACCCTAGAGCCTAAAGGACCTATAACTAAGATCATAACCATAAGAATAGTCCTTGAGACATCTTTAGACAACAGGTTTATATAGCCACCATATTATCAAAGGCTTCACACAGTCAGGACCTTAATGAATAAGGGAAATCCCTAGGAGTCTAGATTATTTGTCATGGTCTAGGAGACCCTATCAATGCTTATTAGGATTATTTGAGTGCTTTGGGGGTGCTCCTGCACCATGCTGCCCAAGTTATTTGAAACTCAAGTTCCCACTTGAGTCTAACTGTTCCAAGGTGTACCCATATTGAAGGATATCTTGTTCAATCCTCCAAGTGGCATCAATGTCAAGCAGGTTCTTCAATTTGACTAGGTATTGGACATTGGTATGATGCCTGCTTTTCTTCAAGATCTTTGTTTCAAGTATCTTCTCTAATTGAAGAGGCTGGCTTGGGGGAAGATTCTTAACCCAATCATCGTGTGCCTCTATAGTATCAGTTGAAGCACCTGCCCTGTCTGTATTTTCCTTAAAAGGAGTTAAGTCAGAGACATTGAATATTAGACAGACTGAAAGAGTTGGAGAGAGTGTGATTTCATCTGCATTTTGGCCAAACTTGTGCAATATGGTGTAGGGCCCTATCTTTTTCATTTGAAGTTTGGAATGCTCACTCTTTGGAAGTCTCTCTATTCTAAGATAGGCCCACACTTTATCACCAACTTTGAAATGTATTTCTCTCCTCCTTTTGTTTGCCTGTGCCTTGTATTTATGAGATGCTTGTTCTAGATTACCTTTCACCTGCTCTTGAACCTGTTTAATCATTTCTGCTAGTTCTTCAACTTTGGCACTGCTTTTGAAATCAGTAGGCAGCCCTCTTAGCTCCATCGGTCCCTTAGGATGAACTCCATAGACTATTTGAAAGGGTGATTTGCCTATAGACCTATTGAGAGAGGCATTATAGGCAAATTTTACCTGTACGAGTAGATGATCCCAACTTTGTGAGTATTGCTTTGTCAGACATCTGTGAAGGTTTTCAAGGGACCTATTGATAGCTTATGCCTATCCATCTGTTTGGGGATGGTAGGCGAGCTAAACTAAAGATTTGTGCCTCTCTTCTTATGCAAAGTTCTCCAAAAATGGCCTCGAAACTTAACATCCCTGTCTAAGACAATAGATTTAGGCAATCCATGAATTTTAACAATTTCTTTGAACAATAAATGTGGAATATGTGATGCATCATGGGTGCTTTTGCAAGGGATAAAAGTGTGTCATTTTGCTATAATGATCTATAACCACAAATATATTATCGTAGCCCTATTTGGTACTTGGGAGCCCAATTACAAAATTCATTGATACTGCTTCCCATGGTGGGGATGGTATAGGGAGAGTTTGATAGAGTCCTTGATTCACTGAGGTGCCTTTGGCTTGTTGGCAGATAACACAAGTTTTTACAAATTTTCTAACATCATTCTGCAATTTTGGCCAGTGGTAGTGTCTCCTTACTACCACTAGTGTTTTACCCAGATCGAAATCACCAATCATCCCACCATAGTGTTTTTCCTTGACAATGTCGTCTCTCATTGAGCACTTTGGATATACAGTTGATGTCCCTTGAAGAGTAAGCCATCTTGGATTAGATATTCAAAGAAGTCAGTATGGTAGGTGTACCTTGGACATCTTATCCTCCTCTTCCTGTGTCTTGGGACACATCTCCTTAGTCAATTTCAAATGACCAGGTAAAGGTGTGCTGACAGCTTTAGCATTCTCCATAGACAAACGTTGCAACACTTTCTCAACATAATCAGCTTGCGATATCGTCAATGTCCTATTCTTCCCATCTCTGCAAATCTGCATACCAAGGATTTGTTTTGCTGCCCCCAAATCCTTCATAGCAAATGCATGTGCTAACTGGCATTTCAGCCTCTTAATATGATCCATGTTAGACCCAGCTACAAGCATATCATCAACATATAGACATAAAATAATGTAGCTATCATCATCCAACCTCTTAAAATAAACACAATAATCTGAATGACACCTGTTATAGCCATGCTCATGCATAAACCTGTCAGATTTCAGATACCATTGTCGAGGTGCTTGCTTCAAGCCATATAAACTTTTCTTCAATTTGCACACTAAGTTCTCCTTACCTTTGACCTCAAATCCCCGTGGCTGGGCCATATATATTTCTTCATCCAAATCACCATGAAAAAACGTTGTTTTAACATTCAACTGCTCTAAATGCAAATCTTCAATACCCACAAGACTTAAAACAGTATGGATAGAAGTCATTTTAACAACAAGAGAAAATATCTCATCAAAATCAATTCCTTTTTTCTGTGCAAATCCTTTTACAACTCACCTGGCCTTAAATCTTTTCTTACCTCCTTCCTCTTCTTTCAACCTGTAAACCCACTTATTCTTTAAAGCCTTTTTACCTTCACGCAACTTGCATAGATCCCATGTCTTATTCTGTAGCAAAGAGTCCATTTCATCTTTCACTGCAGACTCCCACTGAATCTTAGTATCCACCTGCACAGCTTCATCATAACTTTCAGGTTCACCAGCATCAGTAAGTAAAATAGAATACAAAGAGGGAGAAAATCTTTGTGGAGGTCTAATTTGCCTCATTGACCATCTAACATTCACTGGTGTGTGATGTATTTGTTGTTGCAGTTGTTGCAAATCATGAATAATGGCTAGAACATCAGCTTTTGGAGTATCATCCAGCACTACATAATCATCTTCTTTCTTCTCATGTTGCTGCAACAGATCTTTGTACAACACTTTCTCATTGAATATGACATCCCGACTTCTAATAATTTTAAGATTTTCAAAATCCCAAAGCCTATAACCAAATTCATTAATGCCATATCCAACAAAGACACATTTCCTTGTTTTAGCTTCTAGCTTGGTTCTATTTTCAAAGTCTATATGAGCAAAAGCTTCACAACCGAAGGTCTTGAGAAAAGAATAACTCACCTTCTTACCAGTCCATGCTTCCTCTGGAATACCACAACCCAAAGGAGTAGAGGGACCTCTATTAATCAAATATACTGTAGTATTGACAGCCTCCGCCCACATGTGTAAGGGCAACCCAGCATGTAACCTCATGCTCCTTGCACACTCCATTATAGTCCTGTTCATGCGTTCAGCCACTCCATTTTCCTGTGGAGTCCTTGGAACAGTTTTTTGTCTACGAATACCATTAGTGGAGCAATAATCTTCAAATTCATGACTGCAATACTCACCACCATTATCATATCTGAGACATTTTAATTTCTTACCAGTCTCATTTTCAACCAAGCATTTCCATTTCTTAAAAGTTTGAAATACATCAGATTTCTGTAAAAGGAAATAAACCCATACTTTTCTAGTTGCATCATCAATAAATGTAACATAATAATGAGAGCCACCAAGGGAAGATGCCTGAGCCACAAGCTCTAATTTCTCCTTTTTGTTTTCCTTCCCAGTCTTTACAAAACTCACTCTCTTTTGTTTTCCATACACACAACTTTCACAGAAATCCATATTAACATATTTCAGACCTGGTAAAACTTTCTTTGAATGAAGTACTTTCATACATTTCTCACTCATGTGCCCAAGTCTGTTGTGCCATAGTGCTGTATCAGAATCTACAACAGCTATTTGTTCTCCCTGCTCAACTGTAGCAATTGTTCCTGAACATTCATTTTTTCCTGAAACAATCAAAGTAGTAAGAACAATTTGACCTGTACAAAGATATAAGGTGCCTACTTTCACACCTTTTGCTATTAGAAGGGAACCTTTTGAAACCTTCAAATTTTTATCATTAAAAGTAACTACACAACCCTCATTACCGAGTTGCCCAGCTGAAATTAAATTTCTACTCAGCCTTGGAACATGTCTTACCTCATGTAGTAGCCAATGATTCCCATTCTGCAACTTAATCTTAATTTTTCCCTTTCCAACAATCTGACAGGGCTCATTATACCCCAAATAAACAAGCCCAAAATCCCCTTGGACATAATCAATGAAATAACCTCAATGAGGTGTAGCATGAAATGAAGCACCAGAATCTAAAACCTATGAATCATCAACACTCTCTAAAGACAGAAGCAAAGCATCCTCTTCGGATTTGTTACTTACCACATTTGTCTCCTTGTCTCCATCTGATTTATCTCCATTTTTCTTTCGATTCCAGCGATCTTTCTTTTTGTGCCCTGGTTTCCCACAATACCAGCAATCATTTGGTCCTCTCGATTGAGACCTCCTCCCCTCTGACTTTTCTCTTGATTTCCCACGATTTCCAGAGTTACTCACTCTTTCAGTCATTCTGGCCTTGCTTTGTGCATTCAAAGCACTTCCTGATGTAGATCCACCTGAGGATTTCCTACGAGTTTCGTCACTCAAAACAACACCAATCACATCATCATATTTTAGGGTACTAGATCTAGGAACAAAATTACTCACTGCCATTACTAAGCCATTCTAGGTTTCAGGCAAAGAACACAAAATCAAGAGAGCCCTAATTTCTTCATCAAAATTGATACCCACAGAAGATAACTGACTAGTAATAGTATTAAACTCATTTAAATGATCTACAACAAATCCACCTTCTGTCATTTTCATATTAAATAAACTCTTCATGAGAAATACTTTGTTTGAAGCAGAGGACTTTTCATACAGTGTCGCTAGGGTTTTCATCAAATCTTCTGTCGTCTTTGCTTTTGTAATATTAAATGCCACCGATGGTGCCAAGCATAACCGAATGCTTCCGAGTGCCTTTCTGTCCAACAGATCCCATTCAGCCTCTGACATAGTTCCCTGATTCTTAACTTTGCCTTCCAACGGCTTCCATAAATCGTTCTAATATAGAGTCTTCCATTTGCATCTTCTATAACTGGAAGTTCTGCCCATTAAACCTATCAACCCTCAGCTTACCCTCACCTGTCATTGCTCCCACTCAACCATGAGACTTTCCTGCAGAGGATAACTGAAAGAAAACCTCGCTCTGATACCACTTGTTAGGATAAACCACAGACAGAAATAAAAACTACATGCAAATATAACCAAAAAAAAAAAATAATAGATCACACAGAAATGAACACAAGACACCAAGATTTAACATGGTTCACCCAATGCCTGGGCTACGTCCACCAAACAGCAAGTCCGATCTTATTACAATCCAATGATTACAACTTGATTACAATCCGTAATCCCTTACAGCTCAATACTGCCGCAAGAACAAATTTCGCATCACAACATAATGAAAAATGCCCAACCCTAAACCCTTTTATACAAGTATTAAACCATTTTAGGGTTATAACATGTCAGCCATAATTAGCCATAACTTTAGTGGCAAATCTACGAATGGCGAATAGTACCAAAACAATTGGCGAATAGTAAAATACTTTCCTGATCAATCACCACAATCTAACACTTCTTGTGTTTGATACTAAAATAGTATGCTTGCAATTGTTCCATCCACTTTATGCGCCTGACATTTAATTTGTCCTGAGAATTCAAGTAACTCAATGCATGGTTGTCAGTAAAAACTACAAATTCTTTGGATAAGAGATAATGCCTCCATTTTTTGAGGGCTTGGACCATTGCATAGAGTTCTAGGTCATGAGTGGAGTACCTCTTTTTAGCATCATTTCATTTTTCTGAAAAGAATGCTATTGGTTTTCAATCTTGGCTTAGGACTACTCCTATAGCAAGGTTATTGGCATCTATCTCTACTGTGAAAACTTTATTGAAATCAAAAAGAGTTAATATGGGGTATTCTGCCACTCTAGATTTTAAGTATTCAAAAGCATCATTAGCTTTCTTTGTCCATTCAAACTTAGTTTTTCTTCCACCCCTATCTTTTTCAAGCATAGGTGCATATACATGACTAAAATTTTTGACAAATTTCCTATAAAATGTAGCCAACCTATGGAAACTTCTTACATCAACTTGGTTTTTAAGGGGTGGCCAGTTCAGTATTGCTTCAACCTTAGCAGGATCCATCTTCAAGGTGCCTTTTTATATTACAAATCCCAAGAATATAAGTTCTTTCTTTAGGAAGGTACACTTTTCTAAGTTGATCATCAACTTGTGTTTTTGTAGTCTTTAGAAGACCATCTTTAAGAGCTTAAGGTGCTCCTCCAAACTGAAACTAAAGATTAGCATGTCATGAAGATAGATAACCAAAAACTTACCATTATAGTCCTAGAAGATTTCATTGATTAGCCTCATGAAGGTAGAGGGTGCATTGCTTAACCCAAATGGCATGACAAGCCATTCATAAAGTCCTTATGTTATTTTGAAGGCTATTTTCCATTCATCACCTGGCTTAATCCTTATTTGGTGATAGCCATATTTGGGATCAATTTTTGAGAAATACGATGCAGTTCCTAACTTGTGTAGCAGATCTTCAATCCTTGGGATTGGGAACCTATATTTGATAGTGATTCTATTCACTGCCCTATTGTCTATACAGATTCTCCATTTTCCATCCTTCTTTGCGGCCAATACTGATGGGACTGCACAAGAGCTAAGGCTCTTTTCTATGACACTTTTTTCTAGTAACTCACTGACCTGCTTAGCTATTATTAGCATGTTGTGAAGGTGTCATTTTATAAGGGGTCTTATTAGGCAAAGAAGCCCCTGGCATGAAGTCAATTTGGTGGCTAATGTCTCTGATGGGTGGGAGGGATGACGGTAAGTCACTCGCAACTATCTCATGGTATTCATCAAGTAGTTCTTGTCCCTCTTTAGGAATTGGTTCCTCCTTAGTTTTTACTTCACCCTTTGGTTTGAGTATTAGAGCATATCCCGCATCAATCTCCTTTATTGTTTTTCTTAGTTCCTTTTCACCCACAACTATGACCACTGGTTCTCTTTCTTGCTTTTCATCAAAGAGAGGTTTCATGGTGTAAGTTTTCCCATCCCTAATTATGCTATAAGTGTTCTTTCTACAATTATAAGTGGCATCCATATCATACTGCCATGGTCTGCCAAGTAGGAGGTGGCAAGCATCCATCTCTACTACATCACAAAAACATTATGACTGAAATTGGCTACAAATAATTCTACCAAGGTTTGTCCAGTCACTAAGGTCTTCTGATCTTTATCAAGCCATGAGACATGATAAGGAAATGGATGAGTTGTCTTGCTTAGTTTGAGATTGTGTACCATTTCCTTGGAGACTAAATTCTCTGTTGAACCAGAATCAATTAAAAGATTGCATACCTTTCCTTGGCATTTGACTTTTGTTCTGAACAAGTTCTTTCTTTGTGGAGGTTCTTGATTGTGAGGGACCTGACAAAATGTTTGTCTCATCATCACTGTTGTTCCTTCCTTAGCCTCAAGCTCTCTTCCTTCTTCAGTTAACTATGTCCTTCTTTCTCCTTTATTGTTGCCTCCCTTCTCAGGGCATCAATTTGTGTAATGGCCAGTTTGGTTACAATTGTAGCATTTTAGGGGTCCATTTGATCTTTCTCTGCCTCTGCCAAAGGATCTCCTACCCCTATAGTTCCCTCTTCAACTGGATTCTCCATGCTCCTTGGATCCTTGATTCTGTTCAGGAGGTTTATTTTCATTGTTTGATTGCCCTTTGTTCCAAGAGCTGCTACTTCTATCATTTCTACCTCTGCCTCTTCCACTTTGTTCATTCCTTCTCTTGAACTTCTCCTCTACTTTGATACCCAGCAAAAAGCATTGTTTGAAAATAGTTATGGTGGTTAGGCTCAATTCATCTTCAATTGACATTTTGGGTCCTTGCTAGTACCTTGCAAGCTTCACACTTTTTGGTTCCATGTGGACACTTGGTTCTTTCCATCCTTCATTAATGTATCCTGGATGAAGGTCCACCATGTAAGGGCAAATCCCCTTAGTCTTGACTTGGAAATTTTGACTTTCTGAGATTCAGTAATACATTCGCAATCAAAGAAACTGGTTAGGCTATTTACCAAATCCATAGCAGCATCAGGGTTCATTTTCCCATCATATTTAGGTAGGTCAAACCTAGCATCCAAGGTTCTTCTTTACATGGATTTCAGAGTCTTTATAAGTAGTCTTTGATCTAGAGGGTATTCTTCTTCTTCTTCCACAGGGGAATCTTCATCGCTCCCCTGTTCAATTTCATCAGAGTTCCCACTACTTTTCCTCCTATGCTATGTCCTAAGTCGGTTGATCTCCTCCTGCATCCTTTGCATTTCATTGTTTCTAAGATGTTCTTGATTCCTTTGCTCACCTTCCTTTTTTTTTTTGATCTCTGAGATACTTTACTATCTCAGCATTTGTCATCCTTGAGCATAACTCGTCTCCTTCTAACGTGGCGGCAAACAAAGCTATTAGATCCCAAAACTTGGCTCAAGCTCTAATACCACTTGCTGTAGAGCAATCGGTATACTTAGGATAATCTGGTTCCCCACAGATCTTCTTCACTCCCAGAGAGAGAGAGAACAATCCCAAGGCTCTACACCATTCTTGGGGTTCTAAAACATCAATCCAATCATATTTTCAAAAGCATTCCCTTATGAGAGCAATGGTCCATCCCACAATATTACACCTATTTGGGTCAATTATTAACTAGAGTGCACAAGTGTAAGGGGTTGATTCACTTCGGACATAACCTAGAATCCTATTTTTCAAGGGTCCTCTAACTCCTATAAAACAAACTAGTCCTGCAACTAATTGGACTTCACTCCACCTAATGCACTTGGCCTAGTAGCCTCTAATGCAACATTTTGATGGTCTTAATTGTGAACTTCACAATGAGGAAACTAGTGGTACTCCCTAATACCCTTTTAAAAGATGTGATAATACTCCAAATGTCAAGATTTGACTCCAACTTTGAACCCCAAAAAGTGGAGAATCTTTATAGGCCTAATTGTCCTAATTGGGGTTGGGTTTCGAAGGAATTACCCTCTAAACAAGTTGCAGAAGCAATGTGATGATTTAGACCAAGTCATTGGACTTCAGTTGCATGGATCCCAAAATTTGATGAGCAGGTTCAGCCCCAAAGTGATCGATTTCACTCCATCCTTGGTGCTGTCACAGAGTTGCCACATGGAGTCGCCAACTCAAAATTGCTTCATCTGTACGGCCACCAACTGATCTTTGCAAGAAAGTACCAGAACCTTAAAGTACACACGACTTTCATTCCACCAAAAATTAGATTTTTTTCACAATGGAAATGAGAGATATGACAATTAATATGCTGAAACCCTAATTGGTGAGGATTTTGAAGCAATTCACACCATTTTGGGGATATTTCTTCATCCCAAGCATTAAAGACCTCAAACTAGAATCAAATAAAAGCTAAAACACTAGGCTCTCGTTCACACTAGGTTTTACTCCTGTCACATCCGTACCATCCATATAATTAACTGAAAAATCAAGGAATTTGAAGAAAATAGTTAGGTCTTTTATTGGTTCGAACAAAAAGTTCATACTAATACCTTCCACCAGCCTGAAAGGGCTATATGAAGGCTTCCCCCAACTGGTCCAACCGAAATCTAATGGTTGTGACTGTTGGGGAGATTATTACAAACAAAAACTTCATATTAAGTCAAGTTTCTGAAAGTTGTCAAAAGTTGCACAACTTTTTGTTGCATATAGAAATTTTTCTTGTTCGTGACAACTTCTTGCAAAAAATTAAGGGCTTCAAGTTCTAAACACAAACCTAAAGACTTAAAGTGACCCTAGAGCCTAAAGGACCTATACCTAAGATCTTGAGCATAAGAATAATCCTTATGACCTCTTTAGACAATAGGTTTATATTGCCACCTTATTGTCAAAGGGTTCACATAGTCAATACCTTAATGAATAAGAGAAAACCCTACGAGTCTAGATTATTTTTCATGGTCTAGGAGACCTTATCGATGCTTAGTACGATTATTTGAGTGTTTAGGGGTGCTCCTCCACCACCCATATAAGCAGAAAAGCACATGGAAGAATAACTTTGCCACTTCAGATGCAAAAAAATGGGCATACTTGGTCAAATAGTCAACCACGACAAAAATCTGCAATACTTGCCTTTCACTTTGGATAGCCTAGTGATGAAATTCAGAGAGATACTTTCCACTTCTTGTCATGGATTGGCAATAGTTGAAGAATCCATGGTAGTAATGAGTGCTCGAATTTGTTTTATTGGCAGGTAATATATTCTTGTACATAATGCAACATATCATTCTTGATGCCCTTCCATGCAAACCATTCTCGAATACGCATGTAGGTTTTTAGGTATCCAAGGTATTCGGCCAATGGTCAATCATCTATTTCCTTCAAAATTCTCTCAATTTTGGACTCAAGGACCAGATAGATCGTACCCTTGTAGTAGATGATATCGCCTACCACATTATACCCATCATCTTGTACTTGGCCATGCATCAACTAGCAGGCAAATCTGTTGTTGGAGTATTCAACCAATAGGTGTTCCTTCCAATCTGATGAAATTCGAGACAAAGAGCATATTGCAGGCCTTCTTGACAAAGCATTGGCCACTACATTATTTTACCCTCACATAATGTCAAAGTCAAATACTAGGATTTTCCTCACCCACTTTTGTTGTCATTCATTTAAATCTCTCTACTCTGAAAATTATCTCAAGTTGTAGTGATTTGTGCGTAGGATAAATTTTTCTCCGACAAGGTACTATCAAAACTTTGTAAATGTGTGCATGATGGTCAGCATCTCTTTCTCATAGATAGAGTACAGTTGCTCTACTCCCAATAGCTTCCGACTCTCAAATGCAATAGGGTGATGATCCTACATCAACATAGCCTTGATAATTTCTCCTCATGCATCACATTCCAACATGAAGGGTCGACTGAAATTAGGTTGTGCCAGCACTAGACATGAACATGTGACTTCCTTCAACTTGTCGAAGATGTGTTGTACCTTTTCCTCCCAATGGAAATATCCCTTTTTGTTAGATCTATCAGTGGTACACTATGTTGTGAGAACCCCTTCAAGAACCTTCTATAATAATTGCACAATCTAAGGAATCGACATAAATCAGAGAGAGTCGTGGGTGGCGGCCAATCCAAGATAGCTTGAATCTTTTTATAGTGTACCTGAATCCCTAGAGCATTGATTATGTGCCCCAGATACTATATCTCTATCATTCCAAATTTACATTTGGAACTTTAGGTAGTGATTGTCACTCCACAATCACAAGCACTTCATCAAAATGCCCCAACTATTCTTCCCACGTCTTACTATAAATAAGTATGTCATCCAAAAACACCAATAGTAACTTTTGCGGTTATCTATTGAAGATGTGGTTCATGCATTACTAGAAACTAGACTGGGCATTGGTTAGACAAAATGGCATGACCAAAAACTCAGAATGGTTGTAATGACAACATAAAGAAGTCTTCTCCACATCTTCTCTCCATGCAAATCCAATGGTAACCAAAACAGAGATCTATTTTGGAAAAATAGACTGCACCAATAATTCGTAGATCTTGGAAATGAGTTACCTTTTTTTATGGTTTTCTTGTTCAATACATGGTAGTCTATGCACATCTAGAGAGATTCATCCTTCTTATGCACAAGGAATGTAACTGGGCCTAATCCATCCTTTCTCTAGGAATTCTTGTAACATTTTTTTCCATCTCATCCTTAAAGCTTTTAGAATGGTGGTTGGGTGTAGTGATGACGGGTTTGGCTCCATCCTCCAACTCAATCATGTGCTAAAAGCGTCTACGTGGAGGGATGCTAGGAGAGATGTCCATGAAGACCATACTATTATTATCCAACACTGCATGAATCTCATCATCCTAGTAGTCAATTTGTTGCCCCTTCATCGATTATATTACAATCAAACGATGTGTTGCCCTGATGGTTACACGATAAGAGGCTTCCACCCGCTACTTTGACTTGGAATCCAATTTGGGAAAAACCATCAATTGCAACTATATACTGTTTTCACTCTTCTGAAGTGAGCCCTACTATGAGCCAACCCTGTTAAAGGATACAAAATACACTGTTAGGTGTAACACTATTAGCGGATTTAATCACCCTATTAGAGGTGGCCTTGTCAGAGGTCTTTAAATAATTCAATAGAACTGCCACCTTGTTAGAGGATTTACAAATGGTTGTTAAGCCAACTCTATTAAGAGATTTAGATCATTGCTACAATGGTTAAAGAGTAACAATGAACTGATTTGGATGGAACTGAATTGCTGATTACAGATCTCAATTTTGGCTTGTACTTGATCCTTCTTGACTGAATGTGTCCTTTCAGCTCCATTAGGATATTCTACTTATCCTTCTGATTCACTTCATCTTGGCTCAAATACAACTTAGAATAATTAATGTTCATCTTCTCAATCGACTAGAACCAATAGATAAATGAATTGAACTCAATATGCCAAAATAAGAAAACCCTTCGATAGCTGACCTTGTTTGGTAAACACTAACTCATAAATGATTTTCCTATGCTAACCAAATAAAACTCGGTAAACAATGCATACTTGCAAAGTTCCTTTGGTAACCGAGTGAACTCGGTTAACACTGGTTCCATCCAACATTTTCCTTATTAACTGAGTGAGCTCGGTTAACACTCATCTTCTGCAAACTTTCCTTTGACACCCGAGTGAACTCGGTAGACAAATCCTTTTGAACTAGACAAACTCTGGATTGCTCGGTAGCCATTGAAAAACTGTCTTCAATGCCCGAGTGAACTCGACATATACTAACTGATAATTATATGACATTTTGTGTAACATCAAAGATAAAACCCAATTAATCAATTGTTTCAACAGTAATGTCACTAGCAGGATGGCAAGATCACCAGCTTTGATACTATTATAATGTTCCCAAGATGATCTCACTCGTAGGTGATCATAGCCCAAAGCCAATCTCAATCCGAAAGGATCTTGATTTGAAGGAAAACTCGAGCCGAAGGAGAACTGTATCTCAAGGATAACCCAATTTGATGCAGCAGCATCCTGGGTGTAAGAGCAATCTTACATAACACAAAAATATTTATTTTTCAATATTTTCTACTATAATAAGAACTAGTAGACAAGGTGGTCACTATTTCTAGGAGCTTACTATTTTTAGTAACTTTGTCATACAAACTCGGAATGTTCTCAATTTCTACATAAAGGTTTATTTCAAAATTATAACCCTACCATAAAAGTCGCATTTCTCCAACTTAAGTATCAGAGAACTTATCGCAGATTTTCAGAGGAAAAATTTACAAAAAAATCTTTAGGCTCACTGTTGGAGGCCTTGGAGTGCCCACTTGCGTTATATAATAGCCAATTGCAGCAACAGTTTGAGAGTTATTGCCTTCTAAAGTTGGGCTACCCGAAATTTCAAAAATAAATGCCAAAAATGTATTTAGCCGACTATATATGTTTTGTTAGGGTCTATTTCCCTAGGTATTAAGTTTGAGCATCTAAAACCTTCTCGGGTGGCATAAAATTGCCTATTTAAGAAAGTCTCGAACATTGTCTAGGACAACTCTGGTTGGTAGTTTGCAGCTTAGTCTTGTATATTACTATGATGAAGGCGCCCATGTGGGTTACCATATTGCACTTGTGAATTTTGTAATTCTGCATTTGTGGCGATAATAAGAAGTCCATATTTTGTTCTCGATTTGTTGTTGTTTCTTGGCTTTTGTTATGTGTTTACGGTATTAAGGGGACCATCGCTCATCACAGTTCGAGGAAGAACTTCGTCCAAAGGACAACTTGGCCGGAAGGAAAGTACCCGAGTGTAGGTTCCCTAGGGAAAGTGCCTCCGTCCAAAGCACAACTTGGCCCAAACAAAAGTACCTGAGTGTAGGTTCCCTAGGCAAAGTACCTGAGTGTAGGTTCTATATAACACAAACACTATTTCCCTTGTTGCATGTATATACGTGCATGTCTACAAGGTACATTTCAATGCTAGATCTAAGACATGAAATCATATATAGGACAAGCAAATAAAATAATTTGCAATTCTCCATCAACGGGTCTAGCAAACTTGGAGCCATAATAAAATTTTCCCCTACTACCATCGACCTAGAGATTTACCCACAAAATTATTATGAACTTGTAAGATCCTAAGAAAAGTTTTCCTTTGTTCTAAACATAGACAATTTGAAGAACAATGGTACATATCAATTTGGTATTGTCATTTGAACTCAGATCTTAGTGGTAGGTTCTTTATATTAGCTTTTATGTTCTATATATCATAGATTTTTCTAACATATATGCCAAACAAATTGTGTTCATTATTATCAATTTTGCACTAGAATGCTCTAGATCTTGTATTTTCATTTTCCAATCACATCACAATCAAATCAAAGCATCAAAGACACCAGTTAAATCATTGTGCCAAACTCTCCAATGATTCCATAGTTTAGACTATTGGTTGTTCTGGAATGTGATTTAAGGGCTTTGAGGTTTTATTCCCAATTTGTATTATTGGTTTACATCTTATTTCTTCATATTACATTTTTGTGAAACTAACACTACTTATATTTTGCAAACTTTCTAATCATCTCTAAAATGCATCATTCATAGTCCTAGAACTCTCCGATATGGTGCAAAAAATAATAAAATAAAAGGGTTAAGTGAATTCCTTGTGCTCTTTGTATAACATTTTAGATTTGACCTAAAAAGCACATTTCACCCTTTCCTAATGCTTGTGATAGCGAGAAATATGTTATAGAAGAGCATTGGGGTTTCGGAAGAGAAATTAGCAAACCTGTTGGCTTTCCCATATCGATTGTTGATTACTTGTGCAGCTTTGTAACTTTCACTTAAGCATTGAGAGGAGCTAAAGGAAGTATTTGGAGGAGGCTTCTACAAACTTACTTGCATTTCCATTGTGCAAAAATTGAATGATCTTGTCTTTGTTCACTGCAACCCTCGCCTTTGCCATAGACACATCTAGGGCACCAATATATCACCAATTATATTAGAGACACTTGATCCACATGCAAAGCATAACACAATGACTATTGATAATGTGTTCAGTGATGAAGACATAGAGTGGGCTAATCAGGTAGATTGGGAGGTAAAGGCAATAGCAGTGGCAGTCGAGGAGCTATAGCGCGAGGACACTGAGTGAAGGACCCTGAAAATATTTGAATTTCATAGGGTTTTCGATTAAGCGAGTATGGTTGCCGATTCTGACTCCGAGCCCAATTTTGACTTTCTAAATCAAAGGTGAGTACTATCATTTATGAGATTCTTGTTCAAGCATACTACATTTGATAAATGGAGTTGTTATCTTCATTTTATGATTCAATTTCAAATTTTATCCAAGATCTTAATGATGCTCCCTTTGATACATATGATTAAAACTTAGCACTTCCTCCCTCCCAATTACCCACTCCAAAAACTTGTCCCACCCATGAAAATAGTCTATTATGCTTAAAACAAGAGATTATCGACACTAGTCTCAAAACACTCCCTCGTAGGTATGAAGCCTTCAGGAATGATGATCGTTCTTGTAAAATATACCGTCGCCATGATGGTATTTTAAAAGACGAGAATGATATTATAAAAACATTTATTAATGTTACATTGCCTTTGTTGCACATAAATAACATCTCTTACAAGTCTATCACCCATAACATCTCTTACAAGCCTTTCACCCATAATATCTCTTCCATTGCCTTTGTTTCTTCCCATTCCATGCTACAAGCCTATCACCCAAGGAAATGATAGTATCACTAGTAATTTTCATATCATAAAGACACCTTGCCCAATAAAAATCTATTTAAACAGTCAAAGTAATATCATTATAGGTTGGAGACCACATTTCATAGTCCAATGTTCCTTTAATGTATCAAGAGTTCTTCTTGGCCACATTTACATGATACTTTTTCAAAGATGACTCAACACTTGCAACTAAATAAGCTTCAAGCATGATGTCAAGCTTAGATAATTTTATGTATTATGATGAGGTTCATATAATGGATCAAAATCTACTTTGATCAACATCAAGTGAATTACCAATCTTTGTCAGCCTACATCTAATTACCTTTGGCACGAGACAAATGGGTGTGTACTACCTCTCTCTCTCTCTCTGGAAATGATTTTAGGCCCATTGATTTTGTACATACTTCTAGAAACTTTTCATTTATTTGTGTTTGATACTCATTAACTAAGTGTAGTAAAGTTGCATCTCATAAAAAGTTAATTTGCATCTATTATTATGCTTTTGAATTTACTATGAAGCTTTATGTTGATAATAGTCTTATTACTACCTCTTCTCTCATTATATTGTAACTTTTATTCGTAAAAATTGATTCATTTTTCTTAAAAACGTCTCTCTAAACTAAACCTATATGATAATAAACTTTAATATATATGTTTACATTTTACATACAGTTCTATAAATTAATTTAGGAAACATTCCAACCTCTCCTTCCTTTCACTATAAAATATTCGTATCTATAACTATCCACCTCAAAAATAATCATATTAAATAAGTTAGTTTGAAAATCAATAACTACAGGAGCAAGCAACTTGACAAGTAAGCGAAGGAAGTTAGAAACTAAGTGATGTCTTGACTTGACACAGAGAAAATGAAGAATGTCCAAATTAGATATGCAATGATAAAAGATGACTAGCGAAAACCAGTACCTTTATTTCACATTGCTTAATAGTTTCCATGAGATACTGCTCCTGATAATCCATTTCCCCCAAAAAAAAAGCAAGTTGTAAGCATGCCTTTTCCTTTATGCGAACATTTATTCATATCGGAAATACAATGACAAATAATTTTAATACCTTATGGGCTCGTATATGAGTCAATCCTCGTTCGACTCTGACCTCCAAATCAGCCAAGTCTTTCAGCGTACATTGTGTCAAATCTTCGCCCAACATGTTTCTACCAGAAAATATAAGAAAGCGAACAAGATATTTGGATCGTCAGATATATAATGAGATAAAACATTCAAACATTAACACAACAATTAAATGAAATCCTAAAATCACTGTCCGAGAGAAGTAAAAACTTAAGAATCACCTTTGTGTTGTTTCCAAGCTCTTGATCCTTTCTCTCATGGTGGCAATCTCTTGTTTTAAATACTGCATGATCATAACAAATTGGAATCAAAGCTCTCTCAGGGTCACATTCAACACGTAAAAAAGATTTGAAGATACATGTATAAAAGTATCTTACAACAAATCTACGGAAGTTAAATAAGTTAATAAATTTAGACGTAACTGTGAATCATTTCTTAGAAGCTTAGTTTAAAATTTTGATACAATTTTATTTAGTTTCAAATGCATTGTATAATTGTATTGTACATCTTCTATATCTTGTATATTGTATGAAATATTGGTTAACAGTGCCAAAAGCCAACATTATTGAGACGGTGTTTTAGCAAATTTTATTTATCTACAAAATTTGTCTTAAAAAAACAAACATGAAAATCAGCAATTTTTTCAATACTGTTTGTGTACATGCATACTTTTATCCAGACATCGTTGAAAATATCTTAGAGATCTTTTCAAAGAATGTCTCAACAGATAAAACCACTTTGGAAACACTTGACGACATGTAAGGGTTGATAGATATGTTGTCTATAAATTAGACAAGTCTTGGCTGAATTGTCAGATTTACAGTTCCATGTGCCTTGAATATTGCATTTCAAAATTTGTTCTTGATGGAATAATGAATATCTCGACCTCATATTGTAATTGAACTGGTGTACCGTTCAATGATTATTATTGACTAAACAGATTTGTTGTGCACATTTCCTATTCTCCAACTAACGGTTGATTATAACTTCAGTGCTGTCAACAAAATTGGATAGACAACTTCCTCCTAAGCTTTCTTCTACCCATGTGGATGGAAGATAGTTAACTATTTGTTTCAATCAGCAATCTAGAGATCTCTGCTAGTATAGAGGCATTGAGAGCTCTCTATAAATAGAGAGAAATTGTAACACATTATGTGCAGCCAGATTAATAAAATACTTTTGTTATCTGCTGTAACCACTTTGTTTCTTAGTTCTACTTTTTAATAGTTCTTTGATATCTCCTCAGTATAGTTCTTTGATATCTCCTCAGTATAGATTTGAAGATCATTTAAGAGGTCGGTCAGCTTCGAAGACCACGGTTCTTTGTGCTACTCTATTTTTAAATCCCACTTGAATGGAAATTTTATATGTGATCTACATTTTAGGTAAACAGTGATGGCAATCTCTAACGAAAAATTTGTGCCCGAAAATCTCAATAGACCTAACTTTTTGTTATAGAAGGTCAAGAAGGGAAGCTTCGCACTACACAAAATCATATACTCTACGTCTAAATTGAACAAAGCAACATCATTCACAAGGACTACAAAGACCACAAAGTAACCATTTTAAGAGTTCTTCATATAACTTCCACTTAGTAACAGGATATTTTGGAAATTGATGATTAGAATCTAAAGCAACTCTTTTACCAACAAATGCTGTTTCCATTTCTTCAAAACACGTAAACTTTAGAATCATCAAGCTTTTCACTGAATTAGAAAGAGAGTTTACGTTCTTGACACAAAATCATTTTAGCAACGCAATCTATATTATAACATGTATACAATTTTGGAAATTCAAAAACATGCTGCTATAAGCCATTCTTTATTACCATATTCAAACTCTTTATTGTTATTGTAGTCGTCCTAAACTTGTTTCTACACCTTTTCAATATTTCAATAACGGGTACAATAATATTGAAAGGATTTAATTACGAAAGTAATCACAAGAGATGAACAATCAAAATGAAAGGAAGCTAAGGTCTGCGGAATCGCTTCCTACACTAATTTTTGAGAGCACGATTATGCAAATTCAACTAACAATTGCAGAGATCTCAAAATGTGTAACAATATAATCAAAATACCAATGAACACATAACACAATGATTACCGTGGGGAAACCCTTCCGGGAGAAATACCCCACCATCCAAATCTCGCACAATGTATTGTCAAATCTGCAAGATTACAATACCCTTGCAATGCAAGTTCTTACAGGAGCATATAACTACAACTCGAACTCAGACTCGAACTCGAACTCAGAGAGATACTCCTCCTAGCACCCAATCTTGCAAATTGAACTCGATGATTCAAACACCTCCCCAAGCCCTCCTTTGATAGTGATTACAACTTGGAAACCATTTGTGGTCTTACAAAACCATGGGCAAAACAACCATGCTACATGTTACCCACTTGTCATTTGTAACTCCAAGAATACCATTTTCGCTCATAATTTTTTCCTCTAGTTTAGACCCTGATAAAAGTCATATAATGAGTTGTTTACAGTCCAAAAATAGCCCTTTTAAATTGTTTTAGAGACTAGACACTTTTTTTAAAAATCATACACCTTTTTCCAACTCGTAAACATGTGGAAAATACCACCACAAACAAATTCTAGAATTTTCCAGAAACAGCTTGCAAGGTTGAGACACAATTCTAACACAAAATAGATAAGAAAAATACAATAAATAATATAATTTGTCGCTACATCCACAATAAGCAGGATATTGAATTGATCAAATAAACGTTGAGTCATAAATGATGAAAGAGCAGCATATATCAAGGCTCCAATTACATATTATATTGAATTGTGTCCAAAACCAAAACAAACATTATTATAAGTAAAAGACCGTGGAATCTAAAACAGCCGTAAAAAAATTCAGAAGACAAAGTAAAATAAAATAACAAAAAACAACTTTGCTTCAGAACAGACTATATTCATTTGAGGGAAAGGAAACTTTTATTTTTTATTGCAGCCTACCTTTACAAAATTATTACATTGTTTATACAAAATCGGAGCCATCGCAGACTCCATGCCATGAAGATGATCTAAAACAAATTGACTGATTTAATCAGTAAAGACTATCAGTAACTGAAGACAAACTATGCATGCATAGCATGCTTTATTGAAAGAAATTAACGCTAGTGTGCATGTTATCCTTCAGTCTGTGCCCAATAACAACTGCTAAAGAATATAACAGTCTCCTAATTCTGTACATGAATTAATGATGCTTACTTTCATTTTCAACTAACGAAACAAGAGAAAAAAATAAATCTTTTGTGCTACAAGCAATATCACAAACTGGTGCCTTTGATATAAAGATCTCAATATCATCTCCAAAAACTTTACCTTCTTACCCAAATCAACATTCTTCTTTTTGACTTGCATCAAATAAGATTAAGTTTTCTTTTAACTTGTCATTTTTTTACTAAATTTGTCTTATTCTTTCCTTAGACTTTCTATTTTGCACAAATATTCATATCTCCCCTTTCTAAAAAATTTGAAATTCTCCACCAATTCTGAATTGCACTTGGCCAATTTTATCAATTCAGCATTCAAACAATCCTCCTCACAAATCAAACTCAAATTTTCTTTTTTAACATTCAATCTTGAGCTACCCTTTAAAACAAATATTCTTTACCCAAATAAATTAATTTTAAAGTCCTTATATGCTAGCATGAATAATCTCTAAGGTGCCAAATGGACGAATGCACTTCTTTATTCTCTTAGATCAAGGGATCTACAGAAAATTCTCTTCTAGCTCCTCCTATGAACGGTACATGGGTGATTTTCCACACTAACATGGTGAGCCCACCAATGATGACATATCAAATGCCAAAATTTAATCCTCTACAAGCTCTTCTTTTCAATGATTTGCAACAACATGCACCTTGCAGCAATTTGTGTCTTCAGAGCTTCCAAGAACTCATACCCTTTCTCTCATAAACATTCTATAATATTCATATCCAAGTTCATTCCTTAGAGCTTGATGCAGGAGCATCCTACCCTAGTTAGCAATCCTGCATGTTGGAAGGATTTTCGCTTCGCTCAATAACCAAAGGCTTGCTCGGCATCTGTACTATTGCTCAACTTATACAGTATTGTTCGGCACTCAAAGGAGCTCGGCCTGTGCTCGGTGGTGATTGTTACCGCTCGACAATTTGGGCTTGTCCAATGGAGTTCTTGCAGATTTGATCAATCATCTTAGCGAATTTAATGTGTGAGGAGTGTTATCGTCACGTGAGGGAGTTTGTGTGGACCTATTTAGGTCTTGGTTACTTTTCCTACGGGTATTTAATGGGTGTCACAAGCCTTCTAAGTCATTTGGTATTTAATACTTCTAGTAGGCCGACTTATGGCTCAAACGTGTATTTAATGTAAGAGTCTATTTAATTTGTAACTTGCTAGGCCAACTACTAGCTTAGTTAGGTATAAGTAGGTGGTCTTCTGGATTCTTCAATCATTATTCATCCAGCTTGAGAAATATACTTGCTGAGAGTGTTCAAAATTTGTTCAGCACTCCCCTTGAGATTCGTGAAAAGGGTTTAACCACCTCCTGTGTATTATAAGTTGAGTAGTTGTATAAAGCATTCACAGACTAGGTCTTTTGGTGCAACAGCAACCCCACTCTAACAAGTGGTATCAAAGGTTGGTCACAGGTTCAAATCCTCAAACCATCAGGTAATGTTGAGGTGGAGATTGTTAGAAATTTGTTCAGCGCTCCCCTCAAGATTCAGAACAAGGGTTTAACTGCCTCCTGTGTATTATAAGTTGAGCGCTTCTATCGGGCATTGACAAATCAGTCTTTTGGTGCAACAACAACTCTTTAACAAAGAGGAGCGGAGTTAAGAAGAGCTATTAGCTGCGGCTTGGCAAACAAGGAGATTGTTTGGTGGCTTGTGAGCACAAGTTTAGATCTCATTGGGGGTTTCTACCAAAGTGTTATTGTGCTACAGATCTGCACTAGCTCGGATTTGGGTTGGATCTTGAAGAATCTTGCTGAACTATTACTTGTTGTGTATTTGGTCGTAACCAGGAAGGCCTTACAGCCTGGTACATTGCATGTAATGCTTTCATTTATGAACAAGGAACTGACTTAGGTATCAAACCTTGTATCTTGTGTTGTGTTTGCATTGTCTAATTATTTTCTTGGGTTTAGGACACCTCTTTTGAGGATTCTCTTGCCTTGCATTACATCACAACTCTGATACCAATTATAGAATCGAGTGCGGCAGTAAACAAATTCAAAACACCAAGCAAAATAAGATAACCAATAACAACTTTATTTCATGATAGAATATATTCATTTGGAGGCAGAGAATGTTTTTTTTTTTATTACAACCTACATTTTAAAAACTATTACATTGTTTATATAAAGTCAAAGCCATTGTAGATGATGGCAGTGGATGGATTGGATCCTCAATGATAATTAAACATAGAATACACACTACAGGCACTTATAGAAATTGTAAACTCATTTCATTGCCTGATCATAGAAAACATTACATTGTGCCTCTTTTATAGAGGTCTTTGATTATTTACGAAGACTTCTAAACTAACCGACATAGAACAAATAGACATTTCTAGAAATATCTAAACAAAAATGACTTCTAGAAATTTACAAACCTAAATATTCATTTGACCTAACCCTATTCGATAATCTCATTAATCCTACTAGAGTTTCTAGAATTCTCTAGTATGATTTTACATTTCATTTGAGGGAAAAATTGCACATTCCAACACTCCCCCTTAATTTCAACCTCATATCATGTTGCATACAAATTCCACTGTTGCATGATTATTATTTGTCTATTTCTTATGTCCACATCCAAGCCTGTAGTCTTTCAAACCTTTTGCTCTTTGATGCCTTTCTCTAATCTATTTCCCAATCCTTCTGTATTCCTTCTTACACTTGAACATTTGTACTTGAATAAACCTCAGATCATTCCTACAATTTTCTGCCAATTCGATCCATAGCTCCATCCACAATCCATTTTTATGCAACCTACCATAAAATCTTTAGTGCACTCTCTATTCCAACATGTCTTCTAACAATGATTTTTCAAGCCGCAAGCATTACAAGGATTTCAAACCCAACATATATCTTTTTTATGCCCTTTTCTGTTGCAGTGTGAATATTGCACAATCTTTACTCCTTCAATAAATCCTCTTGAACCTTTATTCATCCTTCCAATGACTGCATCATATCCAAGACCTTCATATTTTTGCCTAATTGTAGGCTTAATCGAAATCCTCATTCCTTTCTCATGCTTTCCTCGACCTTTACCTTTGAAACCCATTTTTTTCATAATCTTCAAACCAACACTATTATTATCATAACAAACGAAATCCGCAAACTTCTTGTCATTTTCTTTCTTACATTTTTCATTGCAAACAACAAAATCACATTTCTCATTCGTATAATCACTCAAATCATTTGTGTAACATGATACATCACATAAAAATGGTTTCACATTCAAACATTCTTTCTCTTGTTTCAGAGTGGACAATTCCTTCTCTAACAGACTATTTTCCTCTTCCAATTTCTTAACATTTTCTTCTAAAACATAGTTCTTTTTCTGAGCATCATCAAATAACTTTAACTTTTCTTCTAATTCTTTATTTTCTTTTCTAAGCTTGCATGTTTCCTTCACCTGCCAATTATGTACTTCTTCCACAAATTTTAGCCCATTTCTCTTTCTATTCACTAATTTCACTTAAAAGTCTACATTTTTCTTCTGACCTCTCTCTAATCATTGCAAACTTTTTTTCTCTAGTTTCAATAATTTTTCTTTTAAACAATCAACCTTGTTAAATCCCATTTCAATAAACTCAAATCTATCAAATGAAAATCTAAGCCCTTTCTTAAAATACAAACATGAAAAACTTTGTCAACATCAACTATTAACATCAAATTTCATGCTTACCATGATTCATATCGACACACCTCTATTACAACAATTGTGACTGTGATCTCTTTTCATACACTCAATGCGTTCTACAAACACTTCAATGTCTTCTTTACAACAATAGTCTCTTTCATCGACACAAAAAAAAATCCTCTATGCTATATTTTTACAACATTTCTCTTCTCCAAACAAATTTCTCTGCACCAACAATTTTTCAGCAGTGATGCCAATATTCCTTAGTCAAAAATATCAATGAATGCCATACATATGTCCACATACTGCAAAAAAATAATGGTCTTGCTACCTCCAATGATGCAATTTTCATCAGCTTCCTTCTATCAAAGAAGGTGACATGATATTCTTAAACATACACAATACATTCCTTTTCTTCAATGAAATCTGAATTGGCATCTTCCCTACTCACAATTTCCACATGAACTGACCTATTGGCGTACAACAACAATCTGACACTTCTCTACTTCAGCAGATATGATCTTCACTATATGACCTTCACACATTGACTGCACCAAAATATTGCTTGCTCTTTTATCACAATCAACAATTTTGTTCAACCGGCTCTTGTACCAATCTGATAGGAGTGGATGGATTCGATCCACAATGATAATTAAAAACAAAATACACACTACAGGCACTTATAGAAATTGTTAACTCATTTCATTGCCTGATCATAAAAAATATTACACAATTGTGCTTCTTTTATACAGGTCTTTGATTATTTCCGGAAACATCTAAACCAACCAACATAGAACAAGTAGACTTTTCTAGAAATATCTAAAAGAAATGACTTCTAGAACTTTACAAACCTAAATATTAATTTGACCTAACCCTATTTTGTAATCTCATTAATTCAACTGGAATTTCTAGAATCCTCTCATATGATTTTACATTTCATTTGAGATAGAAATTACACATTCCAACAGTAGAATCCTTCATACCATGAAAGTAATTTTAAATAAACTAACTGATTTAATGAGTAAAGACTATTACTAACTCAAGATAAACAATGCATGCATAGCAGGTTTTGTTTTTTTTTTTTTTTTTTAATAAGAAAGAAACTAACGCTAATTATGTTACCCTTCATTCCCAACTACGGACTAAAAAATATAACATTGTCTTCAATCTCTGCATGATTTAATGAAACAAACTCAAGCATACTGATCCAAATTGAAAGAATAATTGATAAGGCTCAAACTGACAGAATGATCGGTAGATTTGGAATCATCAATCGCATAAATCTTGAAAGACAAACATGACTGTTGGCCTTCACATTATAACAAATATTACTAACATTCATAATCAGTTTTCATTTAAAACTTTCTAGCATCCTATTGGATGAAACATTCAGTAATAAGCCTCGACTTTCTCTGAATCCATTTTAGAACCCATAGCTAAGATAAGACATCCAACAGACAGGACTCCAGAAAAAAAAATTCTTCAGATTAATCAACAATTCCATTAGCGCCTCAAACACTCTTCAAATATGCATAATGTGCTCCTTTAATGTTTTACTAAAAGTTTTATAAAAAATTACCAAGAAATATGCTAATACTGGTGGACACAACCATATGTTAACACAGGTGGGGGATGAAAGAAAATCAATGTAAAATAAAACAACCTTAAGCCTTGATCAACATTATCAGCTTGTTCAATTCATTCATTCATTTTATTATGTATATTATGTATGGAATAAAAAAGCAAATGAAACAGTAAAATTATAAACCCAAAACCGGAAAAACCAATGTTAGAGCTAAACGCTGCTATCAAGAGAATATATATTGTGGAAAGTATTTAGTATGGATGGTACACAATTAGTACAAATACTTTCTAGAAGAGGGTTATGCTCACGTTTTGTCTTGTGTAGCTCTTATCATAACAATCAATATTTATATATTTTTTTATATGATTAATGATAATTGGAGAGGGTGATAATATTTTCCTTCATTATGTCATCTGCAATGGATCAAACATTGAAATGTGTATTAATTAATGGGGGGAGTTTGGTTATATCACTAGGCTATTTTGATGGAACTTATAAACCATACTCTATGGATCTTAGTTAAAGAGGTATTAAACATATTTTGTGTATGAACAATTTATAATATTTTAATTTAAGTATGATAAATTCAAGAAATAAATAGTTTAAAAAGTTAGTAATGATTTATATACGTGATAGTACTGCTGGGTTCTACAAAGATGACAATCTAAAAAATTATATAATAAATAATAAATTCTGCCCCACTTCAAATCTAGAATCTGTTCATGAAAAAATATAACAATGACTTCATATCAATTATAGAAATTACAATCAATATTGAAAGAAAAAACAGAACAATATATAAGTAATGTATAAGTAATACTTGTATTTAAATGTTTCATAAATATAATAATATTTATTAAATATAATTTATAGTTATTATATTTGAATTATTTAATAATAGTCTTATACATTATATCTATTAAAAATATTAAATGAATAATTATCTTAACTACGATTTAATTTTAAAAATATTTACCAAAATAGTAATAACTTTTTAACTCGTCTTTAAAAAAAAATCATTAAAAAAATTGCCCAACAAATAATAAATAATAAATTTTAAATAAAATCTTTTTAAAAATATATCTCTTAAAATATAAGAAAAGTTACAAACATTAGTTTAGGTTAAAGACTAGTAAACAATTAAAAACAAATTAAAAATTCAAACCCTATAAAATCACTTTTTAATTTTGTTTATTTAACTGGAAAAAAAAAGAATGGTAAAGTTTGAGTGTTTAGTATAAATTTTAGATTTTCAATCAATCATTTATTTTTAGAAAAATTAAAGAAAATTTTACTTCTTAAGTTTTTATACTTCTAAGTATAATTAATAATAAGTTTGTTGGAAAAATGTGATCTAACCATAAGAAAAAATAAAAATTGTACATAAATTATGTGGGAAATATATATCCCTAAACTATATCCGAATAGTTTATCTTTTAAATAATTATAATATTAAAGTCATATATTCACAAAAAATGGTTGCGGATATAAAGATCACCGCGCTAGAGTTTACAGCAAAAAGATAACAACTATCCATCAAAAAAATTTACATAAAAGCCATGAAATGGTCAAAGAAGTTCTAGTTGACGTAAGAGGACCATGGCGATCATCTGAACCCCATATATCAACGACGTTGATGGATGGCTCTCATCTTTATCATCCTCTCCCTCTGCCCTAGGAGGCGAGATCACCAAATTCAAGTGACAGAATGACCACTTTGGATCTCTATTGGACTAGTTGATACCTTGCCGACAAGTTACAACAAGAGCAACAGGGACCAGCCAAAACCCTATCACAGAGAGACTTCATGGTCACGTTGGCCATCAAAACCACCATTAGGAGAGCGGCGGGGAGCATTAGAACGTGGCATTTAGGAGCGGAGAAAAAGAACTACAACTCCATCAACAACCACAACCATAATATAGTCCCTGCAAATAGAATCTAGTGGCACTCCAGCAACTATATATGGTGTGTTACCCCAATAGTTAAGCAACTCCTAAAAGTGGGCCACCACCAAAGAAACCTTATCAACTTGTACTTGAATTTGTATCATGACATCGTTACATATACAAGCATTACTGTATGTGGAAACATTAATATCCAAAAAATAATGAGTGAACAAAAAAGCATTTTTATCCTTCCATAGAGTAAAAAAGATTTTTATTCTAAAAGCATGCCATATCTGAGAATACTTGAAGGGAATTATGGGAGAATGTCCCAATAAAATCCTATACCAAGAGAAGGAATCAAATTGAAAGGATTTGAAAAACTAATGAATCTAGAGCCAATACTATTGGGCCCTTCAACAAAACTAGAATATGCGAAGGATAGTTTTTCGTTGCCCACATAAAAGGACACCTAGGCTCGAGGACACCAAGCAAAGTGTGTAATCTTTGCCTCAGTGATAACATTCCAAATAGTGTTAAATTGTGAATGCCAACATTGATTAACCACATCAACCATCGACAGGTGAGGAATCAGTCAGAGATAACCCAACTTGGGTTTGTAGATGGTGATAAGACTGGCAGCGTACCACTTCCAATTATTCCACCACGGTTTCACCAATTGAACCATGAATTTGTCAAGCGAACCAAGAGGCACAACAAAGGATAGCAGATCAAATGTCTGTTGATCTGGAAGTCTAAGCCGAAACTGGACTTGCATGTCCTCCCATGGGAGTCTTTGTGGCTCTGGAGAATAGATCTTTACAAGTACGGATGCCACGTTTGAAAGAATGCAAAGCATTGGCCCCTTGAAGCTTAGCCAACGTGGTTCCTTCAATTGGTAAACAAATGGGGACCACCAAATGTTGCACTACTTCATAGCAAGACCATCCCCGAAACCAACTCCAACCCATTCAAGCCACAACTTAAGGGCTTCCCAAGCATTCCAAATACTTTTCACAAATAAAATGCCCTTGATTCGCAATGGTTTAGGAGTAATAGGAAGGGTTTTAAGGCAAATCCCCTTAAAGTCAATCAATTCGCTAGATATCTTGAAGAAATGCAATGCCTAAGGAGAATCTTCCAAGCTTCAATGCAAGCAAGAGCACAGATGGTCTTTTTGGCACACAGGGCAATACCCTACTTTTGGGTAGACGAGAGGTCGAGACCTCCAAACTCTTTTGGGACACAACAGTCCGTCGCCCAAAGAAAATCCCTTAAAAGACGCTTCAATTTCATATAAGAATCTTTAGAGGGTAACCAACAAAAAGAATAATAAACATTAGTATCATTAATTGCCATCGCTCTAATGTTAGTATTTCAAATATATACTAATCAAACATTACCTCAAAAACATAGCTAATATTTTTCTCAACCACACTTCTTCAAGATTTAACATTTAATTTATTTTTCATTCATCTTCTTTAACATGTTCAAATTATCACTATTTATCAAAACAGAAGAAAAGTACAATAAAGCATTGAAAACCACACTGCGAATATTTTATTTCCTTACACCATAACATCTCGTGTAAACTTCACCGCATTCTTCTACCTTATAAATAAGCATACATATTAAAATTTTAAATAATAAAATAAAAAATGAAATAATTTTTTTAATGCACCTGCGCGTCTTGTTCCGATGTTTTATTGTTGTTGTTTTCATGTGAACATTTTTGGTATTTTTCTAACAACACCTGCATGCTTCACAATTCGTAAACAAAAAATATTATCAGTTTCATGTATATCTAAATATAATAAATATCTATAAAAAACTAGAGCTAATCATTTCACAAATTAAGTAGAGCTAACCATTACATAAATTAAGAAAAAGAATACTTAATTTTTTGTATTATAAATTTGATTTTATTAAAAATAATCAATTTTATTTTAATTTTTGCGGTATCAAATCTATGTTATATTATAAGTACTTAATAAGGATGGTTTTATTTTAAATCCTAGCCTTAATATTCATTAAATTAAATTACATTTTAAGAATATAAACAGACATAATAATTATTTTACTTAATTATATTTATATTTATATATACACATATTTTATTATTTTTATTTTTTATTTTTTATTTTTTTGGTAAGTCTATAAAATAAAAGGATTTTAAAAGATACATATTCTCACAAATTTAAATTTAAATTCTCTAATATTATATATCATTGTTCACTTTTATTTAAGTCCATTCAAATAAGATGTGAAATCTAAAATAGTACAAGCACAACTAAAGTTTGAATAGGTTGTCGACACATTTATCTTTGCAATTGACAGCTTAATCTAACATATAGCTTTTCTTTGTTTCTTTATCCATTGAAAGACATTTATTAGTAATAAATAGAATTTATTTATATAATAATATTACATAATCTTTTAAATCACAAAGTAAAGAATCATTTATTGTATATTCTCCATTCCCTTCTAAGATTAGAATTTTACATATAAGAATAGGAACATGTTTCACCAATTACCTCAATACTTAACATGGTACTTGAGGTAGATGTTTAATATGACGAAATATTTAGTAGATGCTTAATATGGGGAAATATTTAGTGCAAATATAGGTTTAGTGTGGGTGAGTTTCGACCAAGCTATTGACTTTACCTTACTCCCAAACATGGCAATTACCACAATAATCGTTGTTGATACATTGGTCGAAACATGGGTGCGCATTTGATATTTAGATCTTGCAAAAGAACACTATCCATATTTAGAACTTGCAACTCAATTCATAAACACAAACCATCAAAACACTATCCCTATTAAGATCATGAAACTCAATTCACAAACACAAACCACTTTGAACACTATTTTTTATCCAAGACAATGTTGTTGGCTTTTGTAAGCTCCATTTTTTTGAAGGTCAAGGTTTAAAGGACGAAGAGTACAACAAAAGGTTAGGAGTCATTGAAGAGAAATATTTAGGAATCAATTGTTAGCAAAAAAAAGTTTTTTAATATTTTATATATATTTCTCCAATTTGTTTTTTATAACAAAAGAAGACTTTCAAGCTTTCTTTCATTAAATTTTGAACTTATAAATTGAAATTTCTTCCCAACTTTTGTGCATAATATGAAGTTATAATGTTGATTTTTTTATATTATACAATACTATTTACCGTTCTAGCTTCATACTCGAGAACAGTTGGAACTGGAAATTCAGTTAAGTTGCTTAAGGAAATCTGGAAGGGGAAATTATTGTTTAGTTTCTTATGGAGACAAACTCT
Source organism: Cupressus sempervirens (assembly GCA_028749045.1). Classification (NCBI taxonomy): domain Eukaryota; kingdom Viridiplantae; phylum Streptophyta; class Pinopsida; order Cupressales; family Cupressaceae; genus Cupressus; species Cupressus sempervirens. Next base: position 34,703,871 of record CM053787.1, read on the forward strand.
ACCCAACACCGACTCATAGTAAAAGTGGTCACTTAACAACTTAAAAAATGCAAGAACAAATTACCCATTTTAAATAAAATTAATAAAATGAAATTACTTATTTTGTGGATTTGATCGTAACAATTAATTTTTTTATTTCTTGAGCCCATTCTTAATTTTATTTTTCATAGCATGTTGTTCATGACAACACTATTCATAATGTGGGAAGTTGTCTCAAAGTCATTTATAAGGATAGTTTTTGGGGAGTTGTAGGTATGTGAATTTGGTATTTTTTTTTTATGTGTCAACTCCTGTTAGAGTTGAGTCATCTATCATTTAGCAAAAAATCCTCCCTATTTGACATCACGAATTTTCGTCCTACTAACTCTTAGCCTATTCTTCTTGCTCTCCATCAAAGATTGTTGTAATTAAAAATATTATTATTATTAATATGAGCATCCCTTGCATGTGTGAATCATTTTTCATATCCCATGAGAATTGAATTTTCTATCTCAGATGAGCTGCCTTCATTAATATTTTGTTGCGATAACACCATTGAATGACGAGATTGTAATATCATACAGTCTTATTCTAGGCCTATAAACCATACAATACATTTCCTCGAGAGTATATATGAAATGCATGATCAGTGATAATTGTCTATGCCACACCATACTAGAAAATCATTGTACAACCACCTATTCTTCTCTCCGTACAACGTTGATATCGTGAGTCAAACGACTTGACCATCGTACGTCGTTGATACAGTAGAACCAATCCATCTGACCAACTTAGAAAGTATTGGAATGTGTAATTTTCCCTCAAATGAAATCTAAAGTCGCAATACAAGCTTCTAGAAACTATTTGATAGGGTCAGATTAAGTTCTGGAAGTCGTAGATAATTCTAAAAAAAGCTATTTGTGTTTTGTCAGCTAATTTAGATGTTTCCAAAAATGATCTAAAATCTCTGTAAATAAAGGCATCATGTAATGTAATTGATATGGGCAAAATGGTGAATGAAATATAATATAGTTTATTGTGTGGCAGCACATTGTGTTGTTCTATGTTACATCTATCAAATTGGTATCAGAGCCTGGGTGTATAGAAGGTTGGACAGAATTGTTGATTATGATAAAAAAGCAAGCATAAAAAGAGGAGCTGGAGGATTGTGCCAAAGTGGATTTATAGTTGTTTAAACTGATGCACAATTAGTGGTTTTAGAGTAGTCAGATCATGGAAAAGCTAGTTTGGTTGTGTTTCCCAGCCGAGTTTTGACTATTAGCAGAAGAAGAGCAACAATTAATTTGTTGATATGAGAAACTACCCCCAAGTGAAAGGCAAATGTTGGAAAGTGTCTATTATTCAAATGAGAATCATGGTAATCAAAGGTCAACGAAAAGAGATATAGAACAAAAGAAACCCCAAACCGCAGTTGTGAAGGAGAACAAAGAGTAGACAGTGGCGTCCAGTCAAAGAAAGGGAAAGAAAATAAAATCCGTTGGCATTGTCTAAGTCGCTGGTCAAAGGAGAAGTATCTTCAAGGAAGAAGCAGATGTTGAATCAATCCAAAGCAAAGAAAACTTGAAGAATAGAAGTCAAAAGAAATTGATTGCAATCAAACGAATGAAGACCACACAGGAAGTGTTCTGCAAGAAAGAGGGAAAGTTGGCAAAAAAAGGTATGATGCGAATTCTTATAATTATTTAATGACATTTGAGAAATTATCCTATTGTCTTTAAAAGAAAGGAAGATCATAGTCAGAAAAAGGTGTTAACTAAGAAGTGAGAAGTCTAGCTGTCTAAAGGGATTGTTTCGAGTTGTTTGAAGATTTAATTTTGGAAGTAAAAAGGTATTTAGAATTTTCTAAAAGACAGAGTAAAGTGTGTTAAACTCTTGTGTTTCAATGGGGAAACCTAGAAAAAGAGTAAAAAAGGAAAAAGATAGTTTCGAAAAAGAATTAATGAATGTTAAAGAATCAAATTCAAATTTGATAAAAGGGTTCAAAGAAGTTGGTAAACAAAATTACGAGTATTTGTGTCAAATTAAAGATTTAGAAAAGGAATTGATAAAAGCTAAACAGAAAAATGAGAAATTAGAAGAAATGTTAAAATTATATGATGATGACAAAAAGAGAAACAAAGATTTAGAAGAAAAGTTAGAAGTGTTTGATGATGTTGAGAAAAAGAACAAGCTTTAGAAGAAAAGGTGAAGAAATTGGAAGAGGAAAATATTATGCTGAAGATGGAATTGTTTAATCTAAAACAACAGAGTAGAAATTTGAAGTATAATCCATCTTTGTGTGATGTATCTTGTGACACAAATGATTTAAGTGATTATGGGATTGAGAAATGTGAATTTTTTGAAGCTGAAAGTGTTTATGATGAAAAGTGTAAGAAAGTAAATGACAAGAAGTTTGCAAATTTCTTTTGTTATGATAATAATAGTATTGGCTTGAAGATTATGAAAAAAATGGGTTTCAAAGGTAAAGGTTTAGGAAAGGATGAACGGTGATTAAGGAATCAAGTCGAGACTACAGTCAAGAAAAGTGTAAGAAAGTAAATGACAAGAAGTTTGCAAATTTCTTTTGTTATGATAATAATAGTATTGGCTTGAAGATTATGAAAAAAATGGGTTTCAAAGGTAAAGGTTTAGGAAAGGATGAACGGTGATTAAGGAATCAAGTCGAGACTACAGTCAAGCCAAAATATGCAAGTCTTGGATATGATGCAGGTAGTGGAAAGATGAATAAAGGTTCAAGAGAATCAATTGAAGGCATAAAGATTGTGCCATGTTCACATTGTAATAGGAAAGGGCATACAAAGGATAGATGTTAGGATTTAAATCCATGTAATATTTGTCGCTTGAAAAATCATTGTGACAAGACATGTTGAAATAGAGATTGCAAAAATGATTCTATGGCAGGTTGTATAAAAATGGATTTTGGATGGAGCTACAGATCGAGTTGGCAGAAGATTATAGGTATGATCAAAAGTTTGTTTAGGTATAAATGTTTCAAGAGTAAGAAGAAATACAGCAACATTAGGACGAAGATTAGAACAAGGCACCAAAGAGGAAAAAGGTTATTGACATTTGTGACAAATGAGGCAAGCCACAGGCATGTAATAACAAATGCATTAACAAATATGAAGATTATCGAAAAAATGACATTTTGGCATTAGGCAAAAAAAAAAAGGATTTGGAATTTGTATATAAGATTTGAGGTTGAAATTAAGGCAGAGTGTTGGTATGTGTAATTTCCCCTCAAGTGAAATATAAAGTCGTAATAAAAGATTCTAGAAATTGTTGGATAGGGTTAGGTAAAGTTTTGGAAGTCGTAGATAATTCTAGAAAACTCTATTTGTATTTTGTCGACTAATTTAGATGTTTCTAGAAATGATCTAGGATCTCTATAAATAGAGGCATCATGTAATGTAATTGATATGGGCAAAACGGTGAATGAAATATAATATAATTTAATGTGTGGTAGCACATTGTGTTCTTCGATGTTACATCTATCAGAAAGTTGAGTACTTGGTATACTTGATTGGTAGCTCATATTTGTACAATCACCACAACATTACTTGTACGGGAAACATAGCTCCCTACGAAAGTTAGTTGTACGACTGAAGTTCCTACAGATTTTAGTACATCACAGTTGTACCAAAATCAATGAGCTTACTAGCCTCTTGCTAGCATTGGATGAGACCAAGATTTGAATCAGTAGAGTAGATGGGCGAATCAAGCATTCAGATGATGATACATCTACAAGACCTAATAAGAGGACAACAACAACCAAGCCAAACTTTTGTGAATTGATAACTTGGGGAGACCTTAGCAAAGGGAAAGTAATGATTTTGCAAGAACTTTTAATTTTGGAAGAAATAATGACAAATGGAGGACACAATGGGCATAGTTTAGTTTTGGAAGATATAACGACAAATAAAGGAGACAATGGGCATAGTTATAATTTTGTCAATGAGAAATCTAACACAAAGCGCTCTCAAATATAGATAAAAATGCCAAAATTTTACCGAAGATCATATCAACATGTAGGAAAAGTGCCTAATCTCTTGGAGATGCAATATCAATTTAGACAAAACTGGTTTCGTTGAATTGGAGAAAAACTAACCTTCAAGGATTGTGCTGATTTGTGCATAAGATATTCTAGGAGACATGGGAAATACAATGATGACATAAAATGAAAGATGGATACCTACTTCCATGGGCAATAGATTGATCTGGCTATAGATCAGCATGACTGTGAGTTTTTGTAAGAATTTGCCTAAGGGAAAAATTCACCCAGGACCTAAGAACTCAAATACAAGCACAATTGTAAACCAAAAATGGATATGACCCATTAATCAAAGTATGTCCTAATACATTGCTCTATTCAGAATGTGATATTCCAACACACTAGGAGTGCCTATATATAAAACCCTCTCAAGAAGCACCTAGAATGTCTCTAGAAACAACTAGGAGTTAAGATAAACATTGACAACTAAGCACACACCTTATCCAACATTCTAGATGAGTGGATAAGATTAGAAGGTTGTAGACACCATGTGCTCACAACTCACAAGAGTACACACTCCTAGGTGGCTAATAAATAAATAATAAAAAATATGCATTGAACTAAGTAAACTTAAGTGTAAATAGTGAATACGTATTTACACCAACACCCCCCCTTAAGTACAACTTAGGGGAATGCACTTAAGTTCACAAAACTAGGATGGAATGCAAGATGGGTCCCGGCTACTAGGCCATGTTAGGTATCCATGTACATATGAAAATGCAAATCTCTCATAAAATAGGGAAAGAGGGAAAACCTTATGGGAAAAACCCTCATCCAAAAAGAGGATGAAAGAGGATGCATGGATGGATGGAGTAATCAAGACCCCCCCCATTACGACATACATCTACTATATATAAGAAAGAAATGTGACAAGGACAAAAATCCGAAAGAGGAAAAAGTCCCCCCAAAAAGGAGGAGAAGGAGACAAGGTAGTCCCCCCCCCTTTAAAAGTAGTGTGCCAATCACTGAGAAATGCTCCGATGTAGAAGCTGGTCCATGACCTCTGTATGATGTTCCTCCCTTTTGGAAGAAACAATGGCAAGGGTACCTGTGAGAAACATCCCCTGTATGGAGAAGAAATCTCTATGATGATCGGTATCGCTGAAACCTGTCGAAAAATCCCTGTGTCAATACTGATGATGGCTTCCTCCAATACTGCTGAAGAGAAGTACAGATCGAACAAGGAATATGGTAGAACCTGCTTTAGGAAACCAACAGTCTTCTCAAATGTGAAAGACATTTCCGACAAATGTTGTACATAAGAATCCACAATCACGTCAACCTGGAATGATTGATCATATAGAGAATGTGCAATAATTACAGGAGAATTTGCCTCAGCAAAGAGAAGCGATAAATCATCATGAAAGTCTCCCATATTTGTTGTGTGTCTCCAAGAACAGAGCTGAAATGTCTGGCAAAAAATCATCACCTGGAAGACCATGAGTACCATGCAGTGCTGAAGTACATGAATCTGTCACTACGGCAAAGCATGAAGTATTCGCCTCAAAAAGAAGACAAATGTCATCAAGAATGTCTCCCATATCTTCAATGTGAGACTCCACGAACCGGTGTGCAATGGCAGGAAGGAAGTCATCACATGAAGGTAGAGTAAGGAGACATAAAGGGTCCTGTTGCACTGAATCCGAAGCATATGTGGCTAGAACATGATCAGTAGGAGCAACAGGAGCTGTAGGTGTGATCTCATTTGAAGTTGAAGAAACCACCGCTGGAGTGACTAGATGTAGAAAGTCCTCTGGAGATGGAGGATCACATGGATCTCCATATGCTTCCCAAATAGACCACCAAATATCACAAGGAAAATGTGCCAATCTAAGAGGACCAAAAGATTCCCTACTCATACTTCTACGCAAATATTGATTAAGCTTGATAATATATGTCCAATCAAAATGTCGTGACATTGAATAGAGATAAGGAAGCAATCCTGGATGTTCTCTTAGATGGTCAATTATCAAAGTTTTCCATTTGTAATAGTTTCTTGTTGTCAACTGTGGTCTAATAGCAAATTGACAAATCTGACAAGACTCCATGAGATCAATCAATGAACCCCCAAACAATCAAAGAAAATCAAAGAAACCCCCCCTAATGTATGATTTAGCACTTGGTAGCCACTTGCCAATTTAGGATCTATTTCTGAAAGTAGTATTTATGTCCGCAAAAACTATAATGTGATTGCAGATCTGGAAAGTAAACGAAAAAATGCACTTTCAAAAAAAAAAATGGAACCTGAGTTGGAGTCCAAAGGAGCCCGTACTAAGCATTTTAAGTGGTAAAATTCAAGATTTTGGAGTTGCAGAAAAATTCAAAAACAGAGATCTCAAACCACTTGCTCCAATGTGTAGATCATGAAATTCTACCCCAAAAATAAAAAAATTGCTCACAAAAAGGAGTCCGTATGAAGAAGCTATCACTATTTGAAAATCGTTGCTACTGTTATTTTTTCTGAATCGTCGTCGCGCCTCCAAAAAGCAAATGGCTCTAGATTTTGTCTTAGATGTCCGATTTGGATGAAACAAAATCTAATATGGGGGTTTTTGGAACTTCTGAATGTGATGCAAATATTAGATTTGCACCAACAAGCTTCAATCTTCACCTGCCAGAAATCTCTCCTATGGCCCTATGGCCAAAAAAAATTCCAAAAAATAATGCAAATCCGAAAAAAATAGTAGAGATGAAGATGAAAAAAATACAGATCTGAAAACTAAATGTACAGATTTGAAATGATCATATCAATTCTGCAAAACAGTCCTTTGAGTGCCGGTTTGCAATCAAAAATATCCTTGAAGCATGTACCTTTTATATGTTTTTCATCTAATAATATCATGTTATGTATTATTTAAAATGTTGATGTATTATAATTAATAAAGTTTTGATTCTTGGATTATACAATTAAACAGTAAATGTTGTTTGTGATGCAACTCCACAACTTGCCCAAGTCTCTAGAGATGAGGCAACTCTTATTACATTGCCCAAGTCAAAATCTATTGAATTGTGGTTAAAATAGGGTTGAATGAAATGTTTACATTGATACTTCAATATGAAGAAGAATGTGGATCTTAAATATCAACACAAATTTAAGTTATAATTGTCTAATTATCTTTTAAAACTAAGTATTATTATTTTTACAAATTAAAAGAATATATTATCACATATTTAATAATTATATTTTAAAAAATATTTAAGAATTATATTTTATGACATATTTAAAAATTATATTTACTTACAATTATAGATTTATGAGTAATTTTTCTTATAATTTATTTTGAATACATATACACAAACATAGACATGCATGTAATCAACAAACAAAAATGAAATACTATCATAGGTTCTGAATACTAGAATCCACAACTTAAATAAGGATACCATTATTTCACAACATATTCATACTTTATTATAGGAATTCCTTTTCATAGGCACCATATGTGCCCACATGATCAGTATATTAATGTAGTTTTAAATTTAGTTTCAAAGCGCTCTTTGTCGTGAACTTCCCTAATCATCAATCATAATACTTTTTAACTTTACTAATCAATATTAAATACATGGAAGGAAAACTTGTCAAAATCTTTTTGCTCGGCATTAATGGGACCCGAGTTACTCGACCTCTAAAGGAAAGAGCCCGACAACAGTGGACTCGGTCAACACTACATCGAGTGAACTCGATTGACTAAGGAACCAAGTGAGTTCGGTCAATTTGGTCAGGCAGGGGACCGATTGACCTTCGTTAATATAGTGACCCAGTGAGCTCGATCAACACTAAGACCAAATCATTTGGTAAACACGAGAAGAACTCAACTAACACAACTGCAGCTCGGTTTGCACCACACAATCGAATACCAATCGAGTTAGCCTAGAGAGCTCCATAGAGAGGGGAACCAAGCGACTTGGTAACAGACTTACTGTCTACTTTCTTCCACCATTAAAATACAAAGATAAGAACAGAGACTTGCTACTCTGTTTTGCACAAATACTAAACACAATTCAGAATAGATAAAAAGGATACTACAATAAGCCAACAAACTGGAGATTGACTAATATGCTTATTTGCTTTCTTTCTATTCAAAAACTGATATAACCACCACAAAATCTGGGAGCATATGGCTTCGACAAGAGTCAAAATACATTAAACTAAAACTTCTATTGATCATATAAACTTGCAGCACCAGATGGTTGCATACAATAACGCATGGAGCAATCACTGCTTCCACAAGACAAAGAAAATTTAATGCCTCTGCTAGGTAGGTGGCCTTTTGGCTCAAGGGGCCGACAGTTTTCAACAGCGACAAGCTCTATACTGATTAAAATTCACTATAATCTCATTTGTTTCCAATTATGCTTGTTAAAATATATTGATTTCAGTTATTCTTGAAAAAGCAAAAATATAAAATGCTGATTTTATTGATTCAGATTTTCTCGATACATCCGGATACATACAGACTTGATACTGAAAATAATATGAATATTATTTACATTGATGTCTGAGCATCTTTATATAGTCTTATTTCCCTTACAGCAACTACTTACGAAAATAACTTCTCACAACTATATATTGAACTAATTTTATTCATCTAATCTAAACACACAAACTAACCTAATTAATGTAATAAATCTAACAACTCTAGCAATCTCACCTTAAATCTGATAAGAAGGTATGATCAGCCTCATCTAAGTGTATTGAGATTAATGAAGACGAATCCAGAGATCCACCAAAAGGAAACCAATGTGAAAAATTCTTATAGTAAAAAATTGTTGGCTAGAGAAATGGAAAAGTGTGATTTCTCTACTTGTACAAAATATTATTCTCATTAATGATTCACTCAATGAAGGGGTCAATTCGATTAATGCGATGAGGTCAAGAGAATTATTTGATTTTACTCGTCATATGCGAAGGATGTATCGTTGTTTAATAAACAAATTATAATGAAATTATCGCACTAAATTAATTTGTTTGACTTTATCCTTCAATTGAGAGAAAATGAAGTATTTTGTATTTAGTTCATATCAACAAATGAAAGCCAAGCACAAATATTTTTCAAAGAAACAGCACCATAACACTTCACACATCCACACTAACAATTGTCCAAGGACTAAAGATCCAATAAAATTCATCATCCTCAAACATTCAGGAGAAATCAAATCGCGTTTTTTCAAAATGCTTATCACAAAAGCAGTAGGAACTTGTAGCATTTGTAAATGGTATTTTCAAATGTAGCCTACGAACAGCTACTAAAACAGAGAAACAACTGTTGGAATGATGAGTTTGCCCAACCCGAAGCATCTGTCCAAGAGGTGAACTACCACAGCTCTAACGACGAAAACAATATGCTCCACTCAGACCAATACATAGTTGCAGGAGAGCCACACTCCATAAAACCAAGGTTATTGGTCCTGAATCTCTACCATTTCTTGCATTTGTGTCACCGAAACTATAACTATAATATTTCGCATTTGTGTTATGAAGAAAAACTAATAGCATCAGGGAGAAACTAGTCATTAAAGAGGCTAACAAAACCTTGAAATATAGCAATTTCATTATAATGCCACCTACAGATGCAAGACAATACGTGCAAATGTTTAGAAAGTAGCTGAGCTACTTAGCAATAGGAACATCGCACGAGCTCTCAGCTCAGGTTGTATTACTGACAGTAATAGAAACGCTGTAATAGAATCTAGACTGCACATTGTCTCTCAAGTTTCCTTATTTTATACCGCTTCCAATTTGATTATCATTTCATTTCAACTCAATCAACCATTCAGCAGTTGTAAAAAGAATATTCGAGTCGGTGTAGATTACATTACACAAATGGTTAATAGTTCAATGCACGACAATCTTGTTCAATTGTGAAGGCCAACAGACACGTTTTTTCCTCCATATTATTTTCTCTCTTCAGCTGGTCATTAGTGATCTATATATGCTGATGACATGTATTGTAAACTCAATTCATTTCTCACTAATATAATTCCTCTACTCTCAGTGTGGATGTAGCCACATTTTGTGGTGAACCACGATAAACTCTGTGTTTATACATTTTCGCTGTTTTGTGTTTTCTTTCGCATTCTTAGTTAATTTACAATTGGTATCAGAGCCGTAATCGTTTTTTGCGGTGATCAATTTCCGAAGTCATGGAGGAAACAAGAGTGCAGAAATTCTCGGAGAAGAATTTCAGTTTGTGGAAGGTACAAATGCGATCACTTTTGGTCAAGCATGATCTTGCAATAGCAATTCTGCCATGTCATATGAAGATTGGACTAAAACTGATGAGAAGGCAATGGCAGAAATTTTTCTTTCGCTATCTTCGAATGTGTTGTTCAATGTGAACAATGAAATGTCAACAAAGGACGTATGAGACAAACTTCATAGTATGTATCAAACGGCATTTGCTTCAAACAAAATTTTCATCATCAAGAAGCTTTACAAATTGAAGACGAAGGAAGGAACAACGATGTCGAATCACATAAATGAGTTGAATACTCTTTTATGTCAACCACACTCCATCGATATGCATGTCTATGTTTTGGCTCCATTTCCTGGTGTTAGCAGTGATTCACAATCTTCTTCTCATACTCTACCATCATCACAACAAACAGAGCATGAAAGAAGGGGAACCTTTGACCATGTTGGGCAGTTGGGACAATTTTCTAATGAAGTTGTTGTTGTAAGAAGGCAGGAAGAGATCGGTGATGGCATATACAGGGCAAATCATGCTCACAGGGATGATGCTTCTACTCATGGTGATACAGAGCCATTTTATCACATACATGGAGGCGTTTTTACACCTAGCGCCTCCACTCGAACAGTAGAGCCTTTTGAATATGGAGGCCATCAACGTCTGGTTTCTTCTAGCCAACCCCCCTCATACAAGCCCGATGAATCCCACCATATTGGGAATTCTAACTGTCATGTTAGACTAGAAGAGGTCGAGGGACACAGGATGCAGAATTTTGTTAATCATTCACGCAAATTGTTGGAGAACAGTCTTAACAACACTCATGTCAACGATGAAAGAGGCATCACTGAGTCTCACAGAATTTATGAGTCTCACGGCTTTGAGCAGACTGTATGCGAGTTTTCGGGGCTTCAATGGTCAACATAATACATGCGCTCCTCCATATATTTCAGGTTCTGATTCATATAAAACTCTTCACCAATCTGTGACAAGGCACCAAATAACCGCAGAGCATGAGGGAAGGGGAATCACTTCTCATGGTGGCCAATTACGGCAGATTGGATTAGATTTCGCTACCACAAAAAGACAGAACAGGTCTTGTGAGCCGAACACAGCTGGTACTTCCTTTGGCCCAAGCAGTAGACAGGAGACACTTCACTCTAGTCACTTTGGCGAGCTCACTGCTCAAAGTAATTCCACTCCTTCCGCGCCTTGGTCTTCTATTGAGAGAATGCCAAAAGTGCATCAGATTGCGTAGATTTGGGTACTCCTACAATAGTCCACCCTGTTATACAGCAGTCACCAGAAACTTTAAGAATTCATATGCATAATTTGTCAAATGATCAAACACATCATGGTTATAGGGAACGAGACTTTGATGTTCCTCAGCCTATTCGCACATCTTCACAGGGCAGTGAATATGAATTAATAAGAAATAATTCTCAGAATGCCCAACAAAATCCAACCTTAAGGCGATCTACAAGGCAGAGGAGCATGCTTGCAAAATATTCAAATTATGAGCTCCTTTATTCCAACGAGGTAGACCCTGAGATATTAATCTTTGATCAAATAGAGCCGGCTAATTTTCAAGATGCTTGTAGAAGTACTGATAAAATTGAGTGGATTATTGCAATGGAAGAAGAGATGAACTCTCTTAAAACCAATAAAACATGGGACTTAGTTCCACTTCCACCCAACCGAAAAGCTCTGAAAAACCATTGGGTATACAAAGTGAAAGAGGAAGATGGCGAAAGAAAAAAGTTTCGTGCTTGACTCATTGTTAAAGGATATGCTTAGAAAAAAGGGCTTAGATTTTGAAGAGATTTTCTCACCTGTTGTATGAATGACAACAATCCAGGCAATTTTGGGATTGGTAGCCATTTGGGATGTTGAGCTCGAATAGCTTGATGTCATGACGGCTTTTCTACATGGCGACATCAATGAAGAATTGTACATGGAACAGCCTGGAGCCTTTGTTCAAAAGGGGAAAGAACATCTCTATTATTGGCTGAAGCGGAGTTTGTATGGGCTCAAACAAGCTCCAAGACAATGGTACATTAAGTTTGATCAGTTCATGGCTGAGCATAACTTCACTCGATACAAATCAGATCCTTGTGTCTACTATAAAAGATTTCCTAGTGGTGAGTTTGTTATTCTGTTACTTTATGTTGATGACATGCTAGTTGTTGGTACTTTTCCTCAAATAATCCGCAAGCTAAAGAAAGAGTTAGCTTCTCGGTTTGCCATGAAAGATTTAGGAGTGGCCAAAAAGATTCTTGGGATGTCTATCTCTAGAGATAGACAAAAAAAGGTATTGACTTTGTCACAAAAATCATATATTGACAAAATTGTAGAGCGGTTTGTCATGGCTGAAGCTAAACACGTTCCTATTCCTCTTGCTCCTCATTTCCGCCTAAGTTCTGAATTGTGTCCCAAAACACAAGATAAGAAGGATTTTATGAATAAATGTTCCTTATAAATCAGCAATTGGTAGCTTAATGTACGCTATGGTTTCTACACGTCCCAACATTGCTCATGCGGTGGGAGTAGTTAGTAGATACATGAGTAATCTCGGGAAACCTCATTAGGAAGTAGTGAAATGGATATTGCGGTATCTCAAGGGTACTTCTGATTATGCATTATGTTTTGGTAGAAATCATGCTCAGCTGCAAGGATTCAATGACTAAAATCTTGCCGCAGATCGAGAAAAGTGCAAGTCTACTACTGGTTATGTTTTCACATTTGTTGGGGCTGCCATTAGTTGGGCCTCAAGACTGCAATATTGTGTTGCACTTTCTTCTGCTGAAGCCGAATAGTTGGCTCTTTCTGAAGGAGCTAGAGAGATGATTTGGTTGCAATGCTTATTCAACGATTTACAGTGGCAACAAGATGATTATGTTTTATTTTCCGATAGTCAGAGTGCAATTTTTATAGTTCACAATCATTCCTCTCAGCGACACTCCAAACATCTTGAAAAGAATGCTCACTATGTTCGCTATGTGGTAGAAGGAGGAAAACTAAAGGTAGTCAAAATTGATACGAACATCCATCCGGTGGACATCTTGACGAAGGTTGTTGCCCTCGAGAAGTTCGAATGTGCCAAGACTTCTCTTGGCCTTATTAAAAAGAAGTAAGTCAGCAGGTAGAGCAGGCGAATGGATGATCAGCTAGTGTATCTGTTGCCTTCAGGTGGGAGATTGTTGAATTGTGAAGGCCAACAGACACATGTTTTTTCCCTCCATATTATTTTGTTTCTGTAGCTAGTCATTAGTGATGTATGTATGTTGATGACATGTATTATAAACTCAATTCGTTTCTCATTAATATAATTCCCCTGCTCTCAGTGTGGATGTAGCCACCTTTTGTGGTGAACCACAATAAACTCCGTGTTTATACATTTTTGCTGTTCTATATTTTCTTTCGCATTCTTAGTTAATTTACAAATCTAACCATTATATAGAATGACCTTCCATTCTGCCATGTTTCAAATCTGAGGATTTTGATCTCTATTCTTTTAATCTTGTAGTGTACCGTCGTAAGTTGTATACTCTATCAATTTTACACCAGATTACATTCCCATTTAATGTGTCGATAATTGCTAGAACGATTCTTATGCTCCACGTTGAAGTTGGTTATAACTGAACTATATGTGTAAGGTGTTCCTGAACATCTGCTATATAGTAAGCCACATCTATCTATTGACTGGGCCTTACCGAATATCATAGAACCAACCACGTCTAGCATCCAGAAGTTTCCTTTAGTTCTAATGTTGCAGGCAGTCTCTATAAATAGAGGCAGTGTGATCTTTGGAATAATTCATTAGAAATGTTTTACTTCCAGAAATATTATAACTGAAAGTTATCTCTGTTATGCCTCTCTTACTATTTCTTCACTTATTCTGTTCATAGTATATTTGGATTCAATTTGGATCATCTGGATTCTGCTCTCACCACTTTTTTTCATAAGTTCTGAATTTTTTTTATTATGGTATCAGAGTATAGTTTGATTCATGGGTTGTGATATGATTTCTTGCTCTAATATAGTTTGAATGCCTGATTTTAGAAGAGAGAAATGCTTTGAAAATTAGAAAAGAATGTAGTAGAGGCTAGATGGATGCTAAAATAGTTTGCGGTGCTATAGGATCAGAGAAGTTATACCTTTACGAGGGTTATGAGGCATTCCTTGTGGAGATGGTGTGTCCAATAGTTTGGGGAGATCTGAAAGTCTGGAAGATTGGCATCGTTTATGAGACATTTTATGTAGAGATGCTGTATCCAATGGTGTTTCGAAGTTGGATGATAGCTGCATAACTATGCAAAAGTCTTAATCCTCTATGACATATTTTCAAAGTATAATTTCTACCTAATGTTTCCTTTAGTTATCACATTAAGTGATGGTGTTGGGATTAATGTTCCAACAGTAGTAAATAATAATTGTTGCACATGTGGCAAACCTTGTTGAGTTGCTTGCAACACAAGTTTAGGTGTAAGTCAAAGAGTTCTAGTTTGAATCACGTTCTGGAATTTTTGTATCAATAATTTATCCGTAATGTGCCTATTCGGTGATCAGAACAGGAATTAATGATAAGACCCTTGACAACTATCCTTTTATGAGTAAAGAATGTCAAGATACTAGAGCTGGGTGTTAGAGTGCTGCATGCAAATTTCAAAAAGGAAATTCTTAAAATCCAGATGTCAGCCTCGTGTGTTTTGAGTGTTGTTCTTTATCAGTTTAGCCCCAAGGCTCTCTTCATTCTTTATGAATTCTCTGTACATTATGCACGATGCTGCCTCATATTATATGTTCATTATTATCACTATCCACATTTTTACATCGTCTCAAGATGACTAATTTCTCCCTCCAACATATTGTAAAAAGACAATTAATTATAGACTCTAGATGTTCTAGAACAAAGATGTGAATCTAGATCTACACATATCTTTGTTATTTATAAAATTATTTATGTAGCTTCTAAGGACCCAATAAAACAAGAATATCAGGTGTTGTGTAGATGATCCTATAAGAAGATAAGAATTGTAGATTTGTAATCAATTCTACAAGATAAATTTAGAAATATTTATTGAGAATTATGAATTTGTTTTTCATGTCTATTGTCATTTATGAGTTGAAAAGAAACGAAACAGGCACAGAGACAAGCAACAGACACTAGTTTAAAAGCTTAAGCAGCTAAATAGCTTCGAGCTCGAGTTGGTCGATGTTATCAGCAATCCTCTTCACGTCAACGATTTGTTTATTAGCTCTCTACTCCTCCTTCTGAGTCTTCGCACGACTTCTTCTGCCACAGCCAGACATTGAATTACTTGGACTTTCTTTCTCGTCAGGCTACTGAAGAATGGCATTGTCATTGCTAGCGATCTCCATCTTGGCAACCAGAATCCTCTGGTGCTCATCAGAGTCCTCCGGGATCTCAAAACTCTACTCACGAATACGCTGGAGAGCCTCTTCCAAATTATTGCTCTTACTCTCCGAAATGGAGAGACATACTTCCATCTTCTTAGGATTAATACCTCCCAACTCCACATTATCCTCCCCATCCTTTCAAGAAGTACACGACCATATTTCTGACTACGAAGCAGTTCAGCAATTTGTAAAACAGCAATATAAACAAAAAAGCAATCAAAAAGCATAAACAAGACAACACAAAACTTGATGCAGATAAATTACCTAGCTTACCAATGTATAGCTACATACACACGAAAAACCGGGCAATATCTTTTATCAAATATTACTATCAGTCATTTCTTATCTCTTTTGAGAAATATTGTTTGCTCTCGAAAGGTTAAGAAAGAGCAAACAGACGAAGAGGCAGAGATAATCAAGAATAATTTTGTCCACCATGGTCTTATAGAATGTAATGACCCCATAGCTTTCGACATCATAAAGCTCCACACATTTGTTCCTTCAAATCTAAGCCGTTATCAAACACGTGTATTTATGCAAAGCCTCCAAAATTCCGTCGTAGTTGTTCCCGAATTACTTACAAAACTTGTATCATTCTATTTTTGTAAATAAACTAAGAATGCAAAAGAAAATACAGAACAGCAAAAATGCATAAACACAAAGTTTATCGTGGTTCACTACAAATTGTGGCTACGTCCACACTGAGAGCAAAGGAATTATATTAATAAGAAAACCAATTACATTTACAATATATGCCATCAGCATTTATAGATCACAAATGATCACAAATGATCAGCTGAAGAGAAAATAATATAGAGGGAAAAAATATGTCTGTTGGCCTTCACAATTCAACAATCTTCCACCTGAAGACAACAGATATACTAGCTGATCATCCATTCCCCTGGTCTACATGCTGACTTACTTCTTTTTAACAAGGCCAAGAGAAGTCCTTGCACATTCCAACTTCTCCTTAGCAACAACCTTTGTCAACATGCCATGCCAAATCGTTCTACAACTTTGTCAATGTATGATTTTTGTGACAAAGTCAACATATTTTTCTGTCTATCTCTTGTAATAGTCATCCCAAGAATCTTTTTGGCCGCCCCTAAATCTTTCATGGCAAACCGAGAAGCTAACTCTTTCTTTAGCTTGCTGATTATTTGAGGGTAAGTACCAGCAACTAGCATTTCATCAACATAAAGTAAAAGAATAACAAACTCGCCACTAGGAAGTCTTTTATAGTAGACGCAAGGATCTGATTCGCATCGGGTGAAGTTATGTTCAGCCATGAACCGATCAAACTTAATGTACCATTGTCTTGGAGCTTGGTTGAGCACATACAAACTCCACTTCAGGCGACAATAGAGATGTTCTTTCCCTTTTTGAACAAATCCTTCAGGCTGTTCCATGTAGAATTCTTCATTGATGTCGCCATGTAGAAAAGATGTCTTAACATCAAGCTGTTCGAGCTCAAGATCCCAAATGGCTACCAATCCCAAAACTGCTCGGATTGTAGTCATTCGAACAATAGGTGAGAAAATCTCTTTTCATGCAGGAGCATCTTGCATGGGAAAAAAATTATTTTTTAAAAAAAAAAGAAAAAATTATGGAGCACAGAGAAAGTGACGAAAATAAAAAGAAAAATAATTTTTTTTTAAAAAGAAAATGGAAAAAAAGGGAGAAAAGAGGAATTTATATTTTCAAGGTGCAAAGGTGGCATAAATAAAAAAATAAGAAAATTAGTTTTCATTCCATTAATTGAGGTGTGTAGGTGGCATCTTAGAAGTTTGTGGAGAGTTGTTTAAATTATGTATTTAATATTTGTTGTGATCCACAAAAGAAATGTAATTTTCTAATTGGGCCACATGGTCGTGCTTAGTTGTATTTAGGTGAAATTCTAGAAAGTTGTGTATATTGTAGAAGGTTGTGGATATTGTGTAGGTAGAATTCTAGAACATTATAGATAAATTGGTAAGTGCCTATTTATGCAATACATATGAGCATTCCTAATCAAGCTGGAAGGAAAGCTTCGGAAGTTGAAAGCTTAAAGGTGTGAAAGCTTTGTAAGGAAAAGCTTGGGAAGGTGAAAGCTTAGGAAAGTCAATCTTCAAGGTGTGAAAGAGAAGGAGGAAGTGAAGAGTGAGTTTTCCTGCGTCTGTGGACAGAGCGCCAAATGTGAGGCAGTTTACAGCTGGATTGTGGTGAAGTTCTGAGTGTGTAGACAGAGCGCCGAGTGTGAGGCAGTTTACACTTGGATCTTGGATAAAGTTGGAGAAGAGCTAGTGACTATGGTTTAGAAACAAGGAGGTTGTTTGGTGGCTTGTGAGCACAAGTTGAGATCTCGAAGGTTTCTACTAGAGTGTGGATCTGGAGTAGCTTAGGCTTGGATTGGATCTTGAGGGATCTTGTAGAAATGTTATTGTAATTAATATGGGACTTTCAAGTGCAATAAAATTGTTTGACGCATTTTGTCATCTCTTGTCTTCATATTGTGGCATTTTTGCTTATGAGTTGGTAGGGTGGTGTGGCCCTTCATCAAGTGGTATCAGAGCGTACCTTCATCATCTTCAAAATCTAAGCCCTTTTTTTAAGCATGTCCTTTGACAACTAGTCGAGCATGATACATCTTTCTTCTGCCATCTTCTTTTTTCACTTTATATACCCAACGGTTTTTCAGAGCTTTTCGGTTGGGTGGAAGTGGAACTAAGTCCCATGTTTTATTTGTTTTGAGAGAGTTCATCTCTTCTTCCATTGCAATCATCCACTGATTTTTATCAGTACTTTCGCAGGCATCTCTGAAATTAGCCGGCTCTACTCGATCAAAGATTAAAATCTCAGGCTCTGCCTCCTCGGAATAAAAGAGCTCATAATCTAAATACTTCGCAGGCATCTTCGTCTGCCTTGTAGATCGCCTTATGTCTGGATTACATTGGGCATTCTAAGAATTATTTCTTATTAATTCATATTCACCGCCCTGTGAAGATGTGCGAATGGGTTGAGGAGTATCAAAGTCTTCTTCCCTATGACCATGAACACCCAAATCCATGGGGTTCTTAGAGCAATTTTTATCTGTCACTGTCTGATGGTGTAGACAAGAATCCCCATACCTTTGAGTCGTAGATGCACCTTGAATAATGTGATGAGCAAGATCTATAGCATGGTCATCGTGAGTTGAAACTGTAGGAGCTTGTGGAAACAAGTCAAACTCACCTCCAATACCATGATTTGTCACTGGTCTGTCAACAGGAGAATTAAAATTTCCACCTTCAAGAGACGTCTGGCTATGGAGATAAACTTTACCCAGCATATTATTTGTGACACGGTGTCTCTTGTTTGCAGATGTTCCTTTGACCGTGTAGTCATGTTGGGGAGATATAATGTTACTGCAGGCTTCACGTGACCCCCAAGAAACTTCAAACTTGCGTGCATTTAAGAAACCATGCTCTAGAGCGGCCCCCCTCACTTGTTCAATATTCATCAAACGCTGATGATGGATTGCAGATGCTTGGACAGTGCCATCATAGTATTCACCAAGCTGGAATAGATCGTACCTGGCATTTTCAATACTATTAAATGTTGCCTGCGTGAATTCTACCTCTTTTTTACTGCTCGGATCACAAGAAAATCTTCTACCAAGCTCATACGATGGAGGAACTTCATTTGTCATCCCATGATAAGTGTCTCATGCCATAGCAAAGTGTTTACTGGGTGTAACAGAACCAACTTGTCCCATCTGTTCTGTAGACCTCTCTGTCAAGGATATTTATGAAAAATCCCCCAAATTGTTATTATTGCCTACTTGACTCGCATTTTGACTATTCACAACAGGCAAGGGCAAATTTATATCAAAAAAATCTCCCTCCTGTCTTCTTACAGCAGCATCACTACAAAAAAATTGTCCCAACTGCCCAACATGATCAGAGACTCCCCTTCTTTCGTGCTTTGTCTGTTGGGTTGATGGTAGAGTATGAGAAGAAGGTTCTGAATCACTGCTAACACTAGGAAATGGAGTTAAAACAGAGGTAGGAGTGGATATTATAGGCTGAGACTGAGATTGTGAATTTAATGAAGAATTATTCTCATTAAATAAAGGCATAGGAATAAAATCTTCAACTACTATTTCCTGTGGCGCTGATTGAAGAGCCGTAAACTTCGTCTCATTAAATACCACATCTCGACTCTGTACAATCTTCTTTGCAATAGGATCCCATAATCGAAATCCATACTGATCTTCACCATAGCCCATGAAGATACATTGTTGTGACTTTGAATCCAGCTTGGTCCTCTTTTCTTTCGGAACATGAACAAATGCTTGACACCCGTACACTCGAAGATGTGAGTAGGAAATCCTTCTGCCCGGCCATTCCTCCTCTGGAATCCCAAAGTCCAAACGAGATGAAGGACTTCGATTAATCAAGTATACTGTTGTATTACAGGCCTCTGCCCAAAATTCTTTGCCTAAATCAGCATTAGGTTGCATACATCGAACTTTCTCAACTATGGTTCGATTTAGTATTTCCACTTGTTAGAAGTTGTAATCTTTCCTTGGTGTATTTATAAACCAAGGTTAGAACTCCATTCTTTATTGTTGTAATATATTAGGATATAAGCCAAAGTATCCTAATATATTTCTTTTTTGTCCTTTTTCCACTACATCTTATTTTGTCATCTAGTGGAATATGTGAGGACAAATATATACTGTAGTTTCTAATTTTAGATTATTCCTCCTGAAGAGGAATCTCACAGTTGGCCTCACACATTTATGAATGGTGGCATTCATAGACATGGGAGTTACATTCTAACTCCTCTCTGTCATCTCTATTTAAGAGATGACCCTCTTCTCTCATTTAACAATGAGGTTTCTTCCTCGTCTCAATTATTGTATGAGCATTGCTCTCTATCTCTCTCTCTCTCTCTCTTCTTAGGCTTTTCATGCCTCATTCATAATGTCACAAGGGGTTTTCTTTGCTTTCCCCTTTCCAAATATCTTGTCTCATGGTGTTGGAGCTTGAAGCTTTCTCTCTCCTATTTTATGGTAATATCTCTTCATGCATTTACTCACTTAGATTCTTTTCTGGTATTGCTTATTTACATATTTCTTTTTCCATTTCTAACAACAGTGCCCCATTTTCTTGAGGGGTGAATGGCACAACTTTCACCCGTCGAATACCATGATTTGCACAAAAGTTATCAAACTGCAAGGAACAAAATTCACCTCAATTATCTGATTTTAAACACTTAATTTTGTGCCCGCTCTGATTTTCAACAAGAGCTTTAAAAATTTTGAATTTGGAGAAGAGTTCAGACTTTCTAGACAAAATATCCCCCTTTCCTACGATTTCACAAGCCTTGTTATCACCCAAATAAACATTCCCACATTTACCTTCCTTGTAGTTTGTGAAGGCTTCGCTGCAAGAAGATGCATGAAATCAAGCCCTGGAGTCAATTACCCATGAATTCGAAGTTGTGTCACTTATCGCAAGAACCAAAACACCATCACCGGGATCATGAATGATGTTTGCTGCGCTGTCCAAAACTTTTTTTTGAGTTCTTTTATACTTTTTGCAGTCCTTTTTAACATGACCAGCCTTTCCACAAAACCAACAACCGTTTTGTCTACCTCGGGACTGCGACCTTCTAGCTTATTGTGACCTTCGGTTGTTGTTATTATTTCTACCTCTATGTTGAGTTCTTCCTCTATTTTTTGTACTAACCATCGTTAGCGCATCACCGGATGAAGATTCTTTATTAGTTCTCCTCATGTCTTCACTAAGCAATGTAGAGGCTACCTCATCGTAGACTAGCTTATTTTTGCCGATTACAGAAGTGCTAATCGTTGTGACCACAGCATCGCAGCGATCCAGTAAAAAACATAATAAGATGACCGCCTTATTATCGTCATCTTGATGCATACTGATGGATTGTGCTTGACATAAAAGAGTATTCAACTCATTTACGTGATTCGACATCGTTGTACCGTCCTTCATCTTTAACTTGTAAAGCTTCTTCATGATCAAGATTTTATTTGCAGCAGATGTTGTCTGCTACATACTATGGAGTTTGTCCCATACGTCTTTTGTTGACGTTTCATTGTTCACATTGAACAACACATTCGCAGATAGCGAAAGAAAACTCTCTACCATTGCCTTCTCATTAGTTTTAGTCCAGTCTTCATCTGACATAGCGGTAGGCTTCTTTGCTTTGCCTTCAATTGCTATTGCAAGATCATGCTTGATCAAAAGTGATCGCATCTATACCTTCCACAAACTGAAATTTTTCCCCGAGAATTTCTGCACTCTTGTTTCCTCCATGAACTTTGGAATTTGGTCACTCAAATCGATTACGACTCTAATAACAATTGTAAATAAACTAAGAATGCGAAAGAAAATACAGAACAGTGAAAACGGATAAACACAGAGTTTATCGTGGTTCACCACAAATCCCGGCTACGTCCACATTGAGAGGAAAGGAATTATATTAATGAGAAAACCAATTACATTTACAATACATGCCATCAGCATTTATAGATCATAACTGATCAGCTGAAAAGACTAAATAATTCAACAATTTTCACTGCCAAACTCTATTCAATATTTCGTCGGCCTCCTAGGGGTGCTCTTCAAGTTTACTTTTGACTAACAACCCTTTTGCCTGATGATTATTCACAAAAGTAGAATTGAGAAGACTTAGAAATGTCTCCTCCCAAATGCGCTCATCTGGCCCCTCGACGGCCTAGCTTTTCAAATCTACAACAACAGAAGTTTCTGGAAGCCCAAAAGCCTCAGCCCTATGGCAAATAGAGGCTGCTCTCATGAGGTTTTGATCTATGTCCCATCGTTTTCTCACCTGCTAAGTATCTGCAAAGTAATCCAACTGCCTGGAAGCAAAATCATTTGGTTCATCGAGTCTAACGCGAGAAATAACACGCCGTTTCATAAATGTCCAACACCAAATATTTTACAGACTTGCCATGTCCTCCTTTGCCCTCGTTCACAATTCTTTTTATGATGGCTTCTTTATATTGTGATTCACTGGTGCATTCAAGAAGTGCACTAAGTTCAAATTTGAGAACAAGAAGTGCACTAAGTTCAAATTTGAGAACTTAGAAATTCTCTTTTGGTTCAGATTAGTGCTTATTTTTGCGGCCCATTCCACCAATGCACACGGGGAATTCTTTTTAATCCACCTTTTAAAAAATGTGCACAAATATGCTAAAAATTGACTCCAACTTCTATATAAAACCCTAAAACAGATAAACAAAGAAGAGAAAACACAATATACAAAACCAATCTCTAATCAATATTCAATACAAATATAATTTTGGTTGAACGTAGACTTGACTTATTTTGAGAGCTTCCAAATTGTTTTCTGGTTCAAATAAGGATTTATTTTCCCGTCCATCCCACCAACACACATTATGAATTCTTTTGTTCTTTATAGACAAAATATTACTTTTACCAATCTTGAGTGTCTATAAAAAATTGGTTTCATCTTCTCTGATACCAGTTGTAAATTTCAAATGAAGAAAAACAAAATAAAATATAAACAAAGAAAACAAAACAAAATAAATAAAATATTTGTAATAGTTCTACAATCACCTACATCCTAAGAAACCATCTCATATTAATCAATAGCCAATACGATAAATGACAACACAGAGTCAATTATAGAAAGCTCTTTGAATACCAAAAGATGGAAGGAAATGAACCATGAGATATCCATTGAATTTCACATCCCAACAATTAGCCATATCAAAACCAACACTACCTTGCGCTTAAAACCTGCTAGTCACAAAATGTCAAAACATTATGTAAATTAGCTTTTAAATATCACAAAGACCATTTCATTTCTTTCGGGTGAGCCTTTCCAAAATTACTCATATACATATTGACTATTCCCACTGCCTGACTAATGTCAAGGCTTGTACAGACCATAAGTTGCATAAGGTTCCAGGTAGAAGAGGCCTAACGCACTCCATTCATATATAATTTCCTTCTCGAAACGTAGCACACATTTCGGAAAATAACTATAGTATGAAGACTGATTTTCTCGAAACGGTTCAACTGTTCTCACAATCCACTTTTTAGTATTTGCCAATTCTTTCTTACGGAAATTCGTTAACACATAGGATGCATTCCTGGAATACATTTGCGCAAAGAGAAACATAGTAGTCACATCAAACTCATAACTAAGTTTTGTGAGCTCGAAGACATATGTAACCGAGCGGCCAATCACTGTGCTTAATGTCTCATACAAGATTATTGGCAAAGCCTTGGCCTTCAAAATCGTTATTTTCTCAAATAAATAATCCACCCTAAGCAGATTGGCTTCATCAAATCTAGTTTTGTGTTGAATAATAAAATTACAATTTGAAAAATATTGGAATGAGCCTTATATTCTCCGAAAATTGACATTATCCTTGCGATTAATTCAGCCAAAGCTTATCACTAAATTGAATGCACTTTCATCCAGCGTATGCTAGATGCCTCTGGTTTTGGCACCTAATTTATCTAATCTTTGAAAATATGGTTTGACGATGCCTCTATATAAATGACCATTAATGGTTGTCAATTTCAAGCATTTTCGATCCATTTGACAGGGTTTCCTCTACCTCTTTTCTTATATATTCTTGGAATTGAGGTCTTTGGGTACTTGTTTGTATACTCTCACCACTAGGTGGACCAGAGAGATTTTCCATCCTGTAACTAGTAACTTTGTTAACTGGTTAATGGTCTTCTTGAAAAACTTTTCAATTCTTCAGTCACTTTCTTAGTTCTAATTTTGTTAACTGGTTAATGGTCTCCTCGAAAAACTTTTCAATTCTTCAATCACTTTCTTTGATGGGGACACAACCCAACAACCTGAATAGACACAATAGAAAGGGGAAATTATATTAACTGAGAAAATAAGCTGGTACAAACAGTGCAGAGAAAATAAACTCAAAACATGCCCTGCGGGCTTACAATAGCATAAATCAGGAGAATATTTCTCCTTTTAGCACCTCCTCTCAAGCTCCAATCCGAACTGCATTTTACAATGCCAGAAATCTCCTTAAATAGACCCCGGAGGGTTAAGGACTAGGAGTACATTCTAGAAAGTGCTAGTAGGCATCCACCGAAAAAATAGAAGATTCCGGAAGCTGCGTTAGAAGTCGGTGCAATTCTAGAAGAATCTAGAAACGGTAGCCGAACTTCCGAGAGGCATAACTTTTGAACCGTAACTCCGATTGACGAACCGTTTACATTTTCGGAAAGCTCTCGAAGCGCTCTATAGCCCTATGGACAGCTTCGCTCGTCCCCCATTTTTTGACCCTTTTCGAGGTCATTTAATGCCCCAAACCTGACTTTGAAGCATTCTTAGGGGGTCTCCAAAACCCGAAAAACTGCAATAACTTTCAAACCGTGGGGCCTTTTGACCTGATTCTTTTTCTGGAATGCTCTAAATCTTGATTACATTCATTTGGCCAAGTCACACCTTCTAGGTCACCAAAATGATGGTCAAATTGCATGCTCCTATTTTTTCGGGATTTTTAGATGCACTGATAGTTGAACTATGAGAGTTGGAACCTTTATTTGAGCCAAATGGGTATCCAAAAATGCAAAGACATAAAATAGAAACTAAGTCTAAGTACATTTTTTTGGGTGACACAGGATTGCCCTTACACCTCTGGATGCTCCTGCATCAGACACCCAGGGTAGATTGAAAAGTGACCCTGTCACTTTATGGATGGTAGAGGAAATCCCAAATGGGAAACCTCAGCTGCTGAAATCCAAGTTGAGTCTTTGATCGGTCGTCCTTTCCATTTGACCAAATACTCTTCATACTGCCTGTTTCTGGTACTCCTACCCACACGATGATCTAGAATGTCTTCTATCTCCTCCTTCTTAGAAGCAGGAATTGGACATGGCTCTAAAACCAGCTCCTCATCAGTACCATCATCATGATACTCTGTCAAATCTGCAATGTTGAAAATGGGAGAAATGTGAATACCATCTGGCAGCTCAACCTCATATGCATTTCCTGAGTTATGTTTCTTCAAAATTTTGCAGGGACCAAATTTCTTCATTTTCAGCTTGTTGTAAGTACCAACTGGAAATCTTTCTTTTCGTAAGTGCACCATGACTAGATCCCCAACTTGGAATTCCTTATGTCTTCTCCTTGCATCAGCCCTAGCTTTATACTCTTGATTCATCTTGATAATGTGTGCTTGAACCTCCTCATGTAGACACTTGATGTGTTCAGCAAATTCCTCAGCTTCAGCACTTGTTCTCTCCCCTTGTTCTATCTTCCTCAATTCTGGTGCAGTCCTTGGGCTATTCCCATATACAATTTGAAATGGTGATTTTCCAGTACTCCTATTTACAGAGTTATTATAAGCAAACTCTGCCTGTGGTAGAATCAAATCCCATCCCTTGGGCTTATCCCCAACTAAACATCTCAGCAAATTGCCCAAACTTCTATTTACCACTTCTGTTTGGCCATCAGTTTGTGGGTGATGCGTGGAACTGAATTTCAAGTCTGTTCTCAACTTCTTCCACAATGTCCTCCAGAAATACACCACAAATTTAGTATCTCGGTCAGAAACTATACTTCTTGGAAGACCATGTAGTCTTACCACCTCTTTGAAAAACAAGTCTGCAATATGGACAGCATCATGAGTTTTGTGGCATGGAATGAAATGTGCCATTTTGGAGAACCTATCAACCACCACGAATACTGAGTCATTACCCCTTTGGGTCCTTGGCAATCCAAGAACAAAATCCATACTTATGTCCTCCCATGGCCTTGATGGAACAGGCAATGGCTGATATAGGCCAGTATTTTGACTAAACCCCTTGCCCACTTGACAAACCTGGCAACTCTGTACAAACTTCTTCACATCCTGTGTAATTTGAGGCCAAAAATAATGTTCTCTAAGAATGGCAATGGTCTTATCCCGACCAAAATGTCCTGACATCCCTCCACTGTGTTTCTCCTTAATCAGATTTTCCCTCATGGAACTCCTTGGAATGCACAATTGACTACCTTTGAACAACATGCCATCCTGAATCAAATAGTCTAACCACTTGGTTCTATCTACAGCATCCTAGTGCATGTAAGGTGGTGCCAGGAGGAAAGACTATCAGTAACACAATGTTTTATGCTTGTGGATGGGACAATTAGAATCCAAGCAAAAGCTCTCAAGACATTAAGGTGCTCCTTTATATTTCTCTCATCTTCGATCAAAGTGAGAAACGAATCATTCAAAAAATAATCATTATCAAGTACGAGTAGCAACTCTATACCTACCGAATAAAAAAGTAGAAAGACCATTGCTAACTATGTTCTAAAGAAATTCATGCAATTAGAACACCACTTCAGAGAATAACTCTACGTCTTGAGCTGCACGAACACAATTGGAATATCAAAGAAACGAATATATTTGGTCAATCAATCTATCAGAACACAAATAAAATCGTTACCGTGTACCTTTCCAACTCCAATGATGAAGCCCATGGAAATAATGTCCTATTTCTAATCATGAATCGACAAAGGATGGAGTAATCCTTTTGGAAAAGTTTACTGGGATTTAATTTGCTGACAAATTCCATACTCGTTGACATATTGTAGCACATTGTCCTTGAGGCCATTCGATGAAAACATATCATGAATCTTATGATAGATCCCGAGGTAGCCTAGGTGCCCTACAAAGAGTGCATTATGAACCTCCCTCATGATTTTATTATTCATCTTCGGTTATGACAGCCAGTAAATCTCGTCCTTGTAATAGATGACATCATCCACCACCTTATACTAGTCATCTTGAATCTGCCATCCCAAAACTGACAAGAAAAAGTACTAATTGAGTACTCTACTAACATGTAATCCTTCAAATCTTATGAAATTCATAATATTGCGCATATAGAGAGTCTCCTAGATAATAAATCAGCAACCACATTCTTCTTACTATTCACATCTTATGAAATTCGTAATACTGGGCATATAAAGAGTCTCCTAGATAATACATCAGCCACCACATTCTTCTTACTATTCACATTCTCAATGTTAGAATCATATGCCAAGATATTTCTCACCCATTTCAATCGCCTCTTGTTCAACTGTTGCTCCAAGGAATATCTCAAACAGTTGGGGTAAGTCCTCGTTGCAACTCTCGCCCCAACTTGATACTGTCAAAACTTGGCCAATGTATGCATAATAAAAAGTATCTCATTATCATAGATTGAGTAAAATCTCTTAACTCCTAAGGGCTTATGACTCAAAAGCAATGGGCTGACAGTCCTACATTAGGACTATACTAATGCCTTCACGCAATGCATCACACTCAATCATAAAACTACGTAGTGAAATCTAGCATTGCCGCAACTAAACACTTAAATTCATAACTTCCTCCGAACTATCAAATCTTCTTATGTTTCCTTTTCCCAACGATACACTCCCCTCTTTGTCAGATCTATCAATGGTTGCAATAGTCAAAAAAATCCTTTCAAAAACCTACTAATGGAAAAAGCATAGTCGAGAAAATTCATACAACTATGTGATTGTCCTACTACTGCGCTAATCATGAATTACCTAAATCTTCTTCTATTGCATATAAAGCGCAGAGGCACCGATGACACATCACAAGAAAAAAAATTTAGACATCCCAAACTCACTCTTCGACGTATTCGTAAACAATAACATTGACGCCATGATTCCTAATACCTCATCGAAATAATTTAAAATTTAAATGCTTCTCCAACCTTTTTCTATAAATATGTTGTCAAAGAACACCAACAAAAACTTACACTGCTACTTATAAATGATGTGCTTCACACAGGTTTGAAAATTGACTAGAGCATTAGTCATATCCAACAACATGAACAAGAACGATATAGCGTTTGTAGTAGTAACAAAATGCTGTATTATGGAGATATTACTCCCTCGTGCAGATTTGGCAATAACTGGAGCAAATATCATTCTTGGAGAAATAAATTGCCCCATGTAACTTATTCAACAGCTCACCAATCCTACAAATAAGGTATCTTTTCTTGACAGTCTTTTTACTCTTCTTTACTAACACTATTTAGGATGCAAAAGGACTGGAGCTATGTGTTATCCCAGATCATCCTCTGCATATATTCTTTGAGCTTCTTGGAATGGTGATAGGTTGTGGTATTAACAGAATTGACTCCCTTCTGCAATTTGATCGTATGTTCAAAATCTCTATCACAATATTTGTGATGACCATATTATGACATTTCAAAACCGCCTAAAGCTCATCAACATGCTAGTATTCTTATTGTCCAATTAGAGTTTTTTCTAAGACCAAGCATTGTGTTACCCAAATGACTTCATCACGTCAAAATATTTCTTCCATTAGCTTATCTCAAATCTCTCTAAAATACCCATTGCATATTCCTCTCAGTACCATCTGCTTCTCATCTACTTTCAAAGGGGAACTTCACCCTCTTGAAACTTTGTGTGTGTAAGTCAAGGGTTTTCATCCATTGAATGTTAAAGATGATATCTATGTCATCCAACTATACTGCAAAGAATTCATCTATTAGTCTACAATTCCCCATTGTAATACTGAGTTGTCAACCAAAATGAGTACATGCAAAAAGATCTCCTCCTGCCACCTTGACTTAAAACCCCTCATTATCATCTGTACGCAAACCCCTCTTAGTGACGAATGACAAAATCATTGACATAAGCATGCCGCCACTGTCAAGTATGACAACGACCCACTCTCCCTAGAGTGTACCACAACCACACAACATACTACAGCTTGAAGTGTCGACCAATGCGATAATGGTCCCTCTTACTAGTTCCTTCTGCATGGTTCCTTTCTTCTTTGGCATTATCTTATTTTTGGAGTTTAGACTCTTAATTCTGTGTATTTTAATCAGACATCTAAACCTAGCGTATATTTTATTTTCCTAAACATCGCCGACAAAGTTCCGAAGGTTCTCTTTATGTAAAGAAAAGCTTTCCTATCCTAATGTCTTCATTATTAACTTCATCCAACAATGATGCCTACAAGGACTAGTTCTTACCCTTTTCCTTTAGTGACAGTGATGATTTGACATGTATGTTTGCTAAAAGAAGATGATATTTTTGTGCCATGTGCCTTCTTGATCGTCGTCATAACTATGTTGGGGTTGCAACCTTTAAAACTCTTGAAAGGTTTCATGAATTCATTCATGAACAATACTAAGAAATATCATTAACTAACACTAATGTGGGGGAATAATCAGAAATTATCATGGGGTTGGTGTAGCGGCCTTTTCCGATCCTTTAGGGACTTAGACGAACCATTACACGGAGGTTAGTGTGGCTCTTCAAGCTGTCAAGTTGGCTCTTGCTATCGGGATTGAAAATCTTTGGTCGGAGGGAGACTCTTTCAATATAATCAAATGTTTAAAAGGATGCTCTCATCCTTCCTAGACCATTCCTAACGTGCTGGAAGATATCCAATCTGATTTTGGAAAATTCAAAACGGTCCATGTCAGCCACGTGTACAAAGAGGCAAATTCTGCTACGGGCTGGTTTGCGAATAAGGCTATGACCAAAAATACGACGATGATGTGGCATATCGAAGAAAACTTTCCGGTGGCCGTGAAAGATATTTTAATGCTGGTACGAATCTAGGAGAGTACGAAGGTAATCTTGAGTTAAGAATGGAAAGATATGCAAGACGACGCGAAAGACAAGGTTTTAATGAGAATCATCGGAAGATAATGAGATACCATCATTTCGTGTACTTCTAGCACATTTTATGGGTCTCATTTGGATCTTACATTAAAAATGATATAGGCAAAAAAGACTTTGTGAATTGAATAGTTCAAAAAGTAGGCGATTATGAAGGACTGAAGAACTGGTATAGGGTTTTCACATAGGAGATCAAGATGGTTGGTGAGAGGAGCAAGAAGGAGCTAGCCGAGGAGGTAGAAAAATAGAGAAAGAGAACAAAGGTCTGGAGTAGAATGGCGAAGGATCGAATAGCGAGATACATTGAAAAACTCCATGGTTTTGACAAGGAGATTACTAATCTCATGGTGAACACCTGGAAGGATGGATGTATCAAAATTGACAGGGTTTCACACCAAGTGAGTGTGGAAACGATTGCTCTTGTCATGGAGATTCCTCAGGAGGCGATAAACTTTTATAGGGACAAGAAAATGTCAACAAATGCTGTGAAAGATTTCACGAAGGATGCGAAAGAGAGGAAGAAGTTAGTTAAGGTCGAGATTTATTATGAAATGGATTCAATAAAAAAGTTGTCGAGGCTATGTCTTAAGGGCTGTCATTGAGTTCATTTCCCTGGATACTAGATTTGACAAAGTCAGAACACCCCGCTTTGTTCTGCTAAACCACTTTAGACATGGTATTAAAGTTTCTTTTACTTTCTATCTGTTTACTTCTTTGAGCAAGAACATTGTGGGTTTCAAGAAGAAACCCAGCACAAACCTGGCTCGTCATGAGGGTTTGCTCCCTCTGGTTTATGAATATCTTAAGACCCATATGAGGGGCAAATCCTTAGGCCACTCTGGGGATGCTTCGGAGGATACTGGGAGCTCGAATTTTTCAGACTTTGAGGAAAACCAAAGCCTTAGCTCAGAGGAAGAGGATAATACACCCTCGACAGGTAAGAAGCTAAAGTGGGGTGAAAAAAATTTCTCCCTCCACTAGTAATGTTCCAAGCAGGAAGAGTCCCAGAGGATTGACACCCAAGCCTATGGAACAAGGGGAGGATGAGCATAATGACGAAGAGGAGGAAATGGAGTCTGAGTATGAGAAGAAGGGGGAGGACGTCACTATTCTGCCTGGGAATCCCAAGAAGACGAAGGCTAAGGAGTATATCCCTCTAGAAATGAGAAGTGATTAGACACCTGAGATTCTTGGCCCTCCCCCTTCCGTCTCTTCACCCCAGGCAAAGATAAAGGAGATCTTGGTGGAAGATAGTGTTGGGTGATGCGACGCGCTCCCCTGCCCACAGGTGGTTAATTATGTGGTGTTCCATGTTCACTAACAGTCATGGCTTTTGGTGCAACGGCAAATGGGCCCAACAGATAGTGGTGAGGAGGTAATGAAAGAAAGGAGGAGGTCATGGAGAAACTTCATTACTAAAACTGTGAAGATGGGAACGTCAAACAAACCATGAATCCTCAAGTTCTCGAAGACAAGGAGGGAAAAGTTCATTTCGATTAACTCATAGAACCGGCTTTGGTTGCAATTTCGGACAATGCAAGGGAGATAGGGCTCAACCTACTCAATAATGCCAAAAACAATATGATAGGAAATTTCCACTTAATTAAGTGGTTGTTCCAAGAGATTGAAGAGCTTAAGGAGAAAAAGGGCCAATAGGAAGGGCCAAAGGAAGACTTGCGACCAAGGTTTTTTAGCCGACTAAGAGGATCATCTTTCTAAGGTCGAGACAAGGGTGCAAAGCATGGAGATATCAAAACACAATCTTGCCAATCAGGTGATAGCCACTCTGAACACTCTCAACGAGAACATCAACAACTTGGGCGAATCGTTGAAAAATGTGAGCATTGGTGGGGAAAAGGATAAAAGGGACAATGAGAAATCCAAGCAGACTAAGGGGAAATGAACGAGACCAAGGGTCCGATGGAACGTTCTAATGATCTGAACCGGGAGCGTGCGACCAAGGAGATCTACAGTGCTTATGAAGCAGCTGAAGCAATGCAGGATCTTGATAGGAAGACAGAGTAGTAAGGGTTTTATTTCCCGTCCTGTCCTTTTGCTGTTCAATCTTTTGGCTTTTCCTTTTTGGTCGTTGGCCTGCCTTTCGTTATGGCCTTATGTAGACAGAATTACTACATTAGGGCTTTATTTAATATTATGCAACCAACTTATTTGTAAATCTTTTGGGTTTCAAGATCCCTGTAAAACCTGTTTTTCATAATAAAAAACACTAAGTCTTATAATTATGACATGTAATTTTTCACTGTATTCATTTGCATTAGTTGTGTCAACTACCTAAACTTGTCTTTTCATCCTTTTTGTGAAGGTAATCAATGAATTTCTATGGGAAATTTACGGATGAAGTGCTTCCATCATGACCGAGGGTTATTCTCCCATAATTCAACCATTCATTAGAAAACCCACACAAATGCAAAGGTTCAAATTTGATTGTTCTGTCTTCAGGTATTCGATTGGTCTAGACGTAGGTAATTTTCTTTTAGTTCCCATGCTCTATTGTTGTCTTCCCAAACCTATCAAAAGTAGTTAGACTTGAATCATCAATCTTTTGCTTGATATAATTATTGTGTGATGAAGAAGAATCATGGGGTAGCTAGCAATCCTGCATGTTGGAGGGATTTTGGCTTTAGAGTTGAAGACATAGTCACCAAAAGAGGATGTGCCTTATCGTTATTATGTATTTCTTGGGTGCAGTATTGGTAGAGAGGCTCATCCACTCAAGGGGCATTGTCGCTGAAGGATCTTGATCGCTAAAGATTTGCTCGACATCTATATTATTTCTCGGAGTGTGTTGGTTGCTTTGTAACAAGAGGAGGTCGACAATGCTTGTCGGAGCTCGACGATGCTTATGGGGCTTGCAGACTAGAACTCTCGTGGATTTTCTTAGTTGACTTGGTCCATTTATTGCATCAGGATTTAGATCATGACATGGATCAATCGTGTTAGTTTGCATGGACCTATTTGGGTCTTGGTTATTTGATGTGTGTATTTAATGAACGTTGTAAGCCTTCTAAGGCATTTGGTATTTAATATGTATTGTAGGCCTACTTGTGGTTCAACATGTATTTAATGTAAAGGTTTATATAATTTGTAACTTCCTAGACTTACTTGTGGCTTAATTGGGTATAAGTAAGCACCCTTGACAAGTCTTAAGTCATAATCATCATGCTTGGAGAAGAGATGTGGAAGAGAAGTTAAGTTTCAAAAGAGCTAGCAGTTGCAGCCTAGGAAACAAGGAGATTGCTCGATGGCTTGAGAGCATAAGTTTAGATCTTTCTTTGAGGTTTCTACCAGACTATTATTGTGCTAGAGATCTGGACTAGCTAGTGTTTGGATTGGATCTTGAGGGATCTTAAAGAACTATTACTTGCTTTTTATTTCGCCATAACCATGTAGGCCTTATAGCCCGACACATTACATGCAATCAGTTGTTTTATTAATAAAGAGTTGTGTTTGGTATGAGATCTTATATCTTGTGTTGTGTTTTCGTTGTTTGGTTATTTGTACGGGGCTAGTACATCTGCTTTAGAGATCTTCCTACCTTGTACTGCATCATTGTGATAGCCATAGCTTTTAGAATAACACATCCACAAATCCACACGATCCTTCAAGAATAATTCTCCAAATCCAACATCAATCCAAAATTTCCCAAACTAATCCTGCATTTGCAAGACTGTAGGCTCTTGTTACCTACAAGTGCATTCCTTTTTGGATACATCAACATCATTGGGCTAGTGTGTGGATACATCAACATCGTTGGCCAATTTGTTCATGTCCCTTTTTCGAACTTGCACAATTTTTTATGTCTGTTCACCAATGTCACACTAAGTTGTTGTTTACTCATTCTTACCTCCCATAGTAATATGTTCCAATTGGTGTCTTGATTCTATCCAATGCTACCCAAGAGGCTAGCAAGACTAGGAGATTAATAACACTAAAATGCCCCATTGTACGATAAAAACCAAAATATACACCACGTAGGATACTATATCTCATATGACTGTAAGATCAATAAAAATCCTCACAAAGATGGCAAAGCAACTAATTCAAGCACTTCACTCTCTCTCTTGCTGACAAGGCTCCCCCATAAGCCTAGGTAGTCTCTTCCCTAAATTGGATGGCTTGACTCTCATCTCTTAAATTATCATTACTTCCCTATGTTTGATCTCTTCAATCTTCAATCCGTCGTACAACTTACCCATATGACAATGCCACTCCACACCTGATCGAAAAAATACTATCTAAAGCTCACATTATTATAATAAATCATTGTACGGTGACTTATCCTAATGATTGTGCCAAATAAAACTTCAAGCATATCAAATATGCTAAATATATTCATCATAATGAATAATAATTTAACTTGGATGACAAACATTAATCATAATTGCCAAGAAAACAAAGGTGGCATTTCTAATATAAAGTTAAATCAAGTTTATATTCAATTTGTCTTTAATTGAAGATATTATGAAATCAGACCAAGGGGACGAATAGTGGCTCCCACTAGAACTATGAAAGCTAAAATAGGGAGAATCTTACACCTTTGAATCGGTGGGAAACACAAATTTTAAGAGACATCTCATCATAGTGCATCTTTCCTTTTCCTAAAAATCGGCGATATAGTTCCCGAGGTTCTCTTCATGTGAAGCAAAGCTTTTCTATCCTAATGTCTTATTTTTTATCTTAGTCAAGCGATGACATCTCCATGAATGAGTGTTAATCCTTTTCCTTTTGTTAGAGTGAGGATTTGACAGGTGTAATTCTAAGATGAAGATTAAATTATCGTATCACATTCCTTCTTGATCGTCCTAATCATTGTGTTGGGTTTGAAACCTTTGACCAAACCCTTTAAGGGTTTCACGAATATGTTTAAGAATACTACTAAAATATTTATCTAAAAAATATCATTAACCAACACTGATAGTCTCTAAAAGTATAAGATGTAATTTTTCACCGATCTCATGTACATTAGTTGTGTAAATTACTTTAACTTTTCATCCTTCCTATGAAAGTAATCAATGAGTTTCTATGGGAAATTTTAGGTATGAAGTGACCTATTCATTACCGAGTATTATTATCCCATAATTCTACCATTCGTGAGAAATTCCATACAAGTACAAAGCTATGAATTTAATTATTTTATCTTAAGGTATTTGATTGGTCTAGATGTAGGTATCTAGTTTTTGTTCCCATGCTCTCTTGTTATCTTTCCAAACCCATCAACGATAGATAGATTTAACTCTTCAATCTTCTCCTTGATGTCATTATTGTGATAATTATAACTCTGAGAATATCACATGCAAAAATCTACACAATCCTTTAAGGATAGTTCTCCAAAACCAACATCAAACCAAACTTTCCCAAACTAATCATTCATCTACGAGGTTACAGGATTTTCTTATATTCATGTGCAGCTCTTTGGGTAAACATCAACATCATTGGGCCTATGTGGGAATACTTAGTATCAGGCGAATATTTTCTTATCTCTACGCCAAACTCTCGCAAGGTTTTGCTGTTTATTTCCCAAGGTCACAATACGATTTTGTTGTCCCATTGTAAACTCCCATAGCAATGTCATTATTTTAAAGCTTGGCTCTCCCATCTTCTTTATTGATTGTGATCTTGTATGCATTCCACATTACCCACCGGATTGGTAAGAGAAGGTTTCTTAATGCCCCATCATACGAAAGAAAGCAAAATGGAAACCACATACAATACTATCACTCCTACGACCATAAGATCAATAACAATATTCACAGAGATTGCAAAGCAAATAGTTTACGACCTTCACTCTTTACCTTGATACCAACACCACCCTAAATGCCTAGGTTAATCTCTTCACTAAATTGGATGATTTGATGCTCACCTCTCAGATCATCACAACTCTCCTATATTTCATCTCTTCAATCCTCAACCTCTTGTGCAACAACATACCCATATGATACTGCCACTCCACACTAGATCAAAAGAATACTTAAGCTCACATTATAGTAATGGATCATTGTACAGTGACTTTTTCTAATGGTTCTGCCAAATAAGACTTAAAGGATACAACATATGCCAAATATGTTTTTTTGTAATGAATAATAATTAAACATTCAGGACAAACATTACTCATAATTTCCAAGAATAGAGGAGTGGCATTTCAACTATACAGATAAATCTAGTAGATATTAAATTTGTATTTAATTGAAGACCTTACGAAATCTGACCAAAAAAAAGAATAGTAGCTCCCACTAAAACTATGAATACCAGAATAGTGAGTATCTAAAACCTTTGAAATAACAGGCAACATTGAATTAATTCTAGAATTATAAATACACGATAAAATAAAGTACACAATAATTTCTTATAAAGCCAACCACAACCTTATAAAGGACTCCAAAAAGTTTCTTGAGAGGTTATTGTCTAGGGGTAAAATAGGATCAATCCCCTCAACATATTTTCAACGAGAAAAACTGAGATCTATCCCTTGGATTATATTTGATTGATGCAAGATAAAGTATCAATACAAACCTAATGGACAAAAGAATTAATAACTTAGATTTATATCCCTCTCACCACAACCTTAAAAGGCTTTAAGCAAGAAAATATGCAATATAGAGCTGAGATATAAAGATATGGCAATATGATAAAGTATATAAAAGGAAAAAGAGGAAGATGAAATGCCTTGTGAGATATAAACTTGGAAACAAGTTGTTGAATGTCTTTCGAAACGGCTGATTATCGCGATCTAGACTAAAAACTGTGCAACAGAAAAAAGCCAAAACTATTCAAACAATCTGCTAGTAGTGAAATGGAGCATCATGGGTGTAGTGCAATCCTAATGATCAGGGGTGGAGTGTGACCCTAATGAAATATTTACAACACTGGTTCTCATTTCACAGTTCTGATAAACAACGAAAAGTGTATCCAGATCTAAAACATGTCCATCAATTCGAAATTTGGAAACTTCCAAAATAAAGCATTTGTTTGTTTCTTATTCAAAGGTTTGCCTCAGTCGAACCCTAGTATAAGAATTAACCTTAAATTGAAATAAAGATACAATGCTTGCAAGTAGTAGTTCTAAGAATTTGGTATAGCTCTGATACCATGTAAGAATTTGCCTAAGGCAATAATTCAACGCCAAGATCAAGAAGCTCAGTAGATAGCACAAGAGAGACAAATGAGTATCAAATGAGAATGGATATCAAATGATTGGATATGAGATGAATACACACTAGAAGTGCATGTATAAAAAAAATCTAGAATCACTAGGAGCTAGCAAAGTGATAAGCCTCACAACTAAGCACATGTCCACCAACAGTGGATTATCCTCCATTGACCACAGGAGTTCCTGTGATGATGAGAGGATAAGCTTTACATAGGTGTGTCACGTAAAAAGATGTTGTAGGCACCATGAGCTTAATTAGAGTGTGAACAACTGTGTTGTCTACATGACACCTCAGATAAATATGCAAACTCCTTTGTTGTCAACAAAACAACTCATATGACTACGTATACTCTTAGGTGTCTACATGACAACTAATAAAATAATGCATTTAACCTAAGTAAACTTAAGTAAAGTGTAAATAGTAATTAAATATTTACACTAACACCCCCCCTTAAGTGCAACTTAGGGGAATGCACTTAGGCTCACAAAAGCTATGATGAAAATGCACGATGGGTCCTGACTACTAGGCCATGTTAGGTACCCATGTACAAATACAATTCTCTACATAGAATGCGATGTAATGCAATCTCTCTGAAAATGGAGAAAGAGAGAAAACCTCAAGGGAAAAACCCTCCCCCAAAAAGAGAGACAAGTACGATAATGAAAGATGTGTGTGGATGGATTAATCAAGACCCTCCAATTATGACATACATCATGCATATACAATAGACAATCCCGCCATAAGAAGAAAATACCGAGAAATGAAATCCCCCCTTAGTGAAACATCTCCTAATGATGTGTGCTTGAAGACAAAAGAAAATCCAATGCTGACAAACAACATTTCTCCCTTTAGAAAGACGATACACCAAGTATAGGTGCAAGTATACTTCGCACTGTGGATAGGAAGATGTAAAAGGGATCCATATGCAGTATGCTATGGATGTTGCCTCTGAAGTCTACTCATATGTTGACAAGTCCTTGATGAATGTAGATGCCATGAACCAATATGACGGATGCCCAAAAAAAGGTGGCAAACAAGGTAACATGTCCACGGATGAAAGTAATCAAACTCCAAAGACAATGAATCATCCTTGTAGGAAGATATGCGTAGAGAAGAAATGTAGCCTCCCCTCAACAATGAATGCACACCCATGAAAAAAGCTCCTTGATGACTGAAGAAGCTGCACCATGAAAGCTGAATGAAATTCCTCCTTGTAGGAAGAAGTGGTGCCATAGGTATAGTAGAGAATGCTCCCCAACTAGAAGGAAGAATCCTCAAGAAGATACAATGTCTGAGGAAACTGGAATACAATCTACAAAGACTGATATGTCTCCTCTGAAGTAAAAGAGTCCTTCTCCAACTGCTAAAAAAAAGTGTCCACAATAATGTCAGTCTCAAAAGAAAGATCAAGTGGTTCAGGGTCAAAGTGTTCCCTCGCAACAAGTGAAGAAGAATTATCCTGAACAAAGAGAAGATGGATGCCATCAATAATGTCTCTTACATCTTTAATGTAAGACTTCACAATCAACACTGCAAGTTCTGGATGGATGTCATCCCATAAAGTTGAAATAGGAACACATGGCGTTTCATGTTGCACTGAATCAGGAGCATATGTGGTTGGAACTGGATCAGTAGAAGTAACAAGAGTATCAAGAGGTATGATCTCAACTGGAGTTGTAGGTATCACAACTGGAGTGACTAGAGGTAAAATGTCCTCTAGGAATGGAGGGACTTGTGGATCTCCATATGCTTTCCAAAGACTCATCCAAAGATCATAAGGTTCACTGACTTTTCTAAGGATAACAAAACAATCATAATTGATATTTATGAAAAATGGCTTGCACAATTATGCTAATATGTGTCAGATCAGTATAAGAGGGCAGCTCTTTTGAACATAGAAAAGGAAATACTTCTTTATGCTCTCCTAGAGGATCAATCATCAAAGTACTCCATTTTCTATAGTTCCTTTTTGTCAACTTGAATCTTAAACAAAACTGACACTTGTGACATCACTCCATAAGATTAAATAATGTATGCACCCCCAAAATGCAAAAACAAATCAAGGAACCCCCCCTAACGTATGATTTGGCACTTTATATATAGTGCGATTACAATGACCACTTGCCAATCTAGGGCCTAAGTGGACTACTGATTTTGCTGGTTACAACAACCAATATGAAGCTATATCGGACTCAACAAGATAAAACACAAGACCTCTCAAGGATCTAATTAATTACAAGTGCCAATTGACCAAAATTAGACCAAAATTTGAAAGTACTGTCTGCTTAGAATTACTCCAAACTAATCGCAGATCTGGAAAGTAGAGAAAAAATCACGCACTCTCAAAAAAAATAACACCCGAGTATGTGTCCAAATGAGCCCAAACTAAGCCTTTGAAGTTGCAAATATTAGGATTTGCAATTTGCAAAAAAATTCAGGAATAGAGATCTCAAACATTCTGTATCAATGTGTAGATCAAAAAATTCTATCCCAAAACCAAAAAAATTATTCAAAAAAAAGAGTCCGTACGAGGGAGATATCGCTCTTTGAAAATCACCTCTGTAATTATTTTTCTTGAATCCCCGTTTTCACATCTCCAAAAATCAAAAGACTCTAGATTTCACCTCAAATGTCAAATTTTGATGAAACAAAAGTCGATTTGGGAGTTTTTTGACCTTCTAATGATGATACCAATACCTGATTTGCACTAGCAAGCTCCAATCTTGACCTGCAAAACAAATCTCTCCAATGGCTATGCAATGAAACTCCTATGGCTCTGATAACATGTAAGAATTTGGTATAACTCTGATACCATGTAAGAACTTTTCTAAGGCAATAATTCAACGCCAAGATCAAAAAGCTCAGTAGATAGCACAAGAGAGACAAATAAGAACTAAATGAGAATGGATATCAGATGATTGGATATGAGATGAATACACACTAGAAGTGTCGATATATAAAGGTATCTAGAATTACTAGGAGTTAGCAAAGTGATCAGCCTCACAACTAAGCACATGTCCACCAAGAGAGGATTATCCTCCATTGAGCATAAGAGTTTGTGTGAAGATGAGAGGATAAGCTTTACATAGGTATGTCACGTAAAAAGATGTTGTACACACCATGTGCTTAATTAGAGTGCGAACGACTACGTTGTCTACATGACAACTCAGATGAATATGCAAACTCTTGTGTTGTCAATAAGATAACTCATTTGATTACACATACTCCTAGGTATCTACATGACAACTAATAAAATAATGCATTTAACCTAAATAAACTTAAGTGTA
The DNA here is from genome assembly GCA_028749045.1 of Cupressus sempervirens. Lineage (NCBI taxonomy): Eukaryota > Viridiplantae > Streptophyta > Pinopsida > Cupressales > Cupressaceae > Cupressus > Cupressus sempervirens. Next base: position 34,744,678 of record CM053787.1, read on the forward strand.
AATAGTAATTAATTGTTTACACTAATAGTAGTGATATATCTAACTTAAAAGCAATGCAAATCTATGAATATGCTCTTGAATTTGGAATGTAATCAAGTATATAGATGTAATAGCTTTTACTCAACTTCAAAACTCTATAAAGGAAATCAAAGTCACATCAAAACCTTCATGTATGAATGTGCTTGAAATCTGCCATGCGAATGCATATACATGAATGTAGTGTTGGCAGTGGGCCAACGTTCCTTGCAAAATCTGTGATATAGCTTTACTGCCTCTTGTGGTTCTATAAGACTATTGGTTGTATCAGGCATTGACAGGTCACTCCTTTGGTGGAACGACAATCCTGGACCTTCTAACATGTAAATCTTGTGAGGATGAGTGTAGAAGATGCAATAAACGATCTTGAATATATGAAGGGAGATCTTGAATGTTAGATTTGTAGATTTTGCATAAACCCGTTTAATACCTTGAATCCATGAATCCTTCATCTACAATGGAGAGATTACTCGAATTCCTTGGATACTTGAAGAATGTTTGAGAACTTGAGAGCTTGAGAGATAGCCTTTGAACTTGTGAATGCATGATGTGAAAATGGAGCAAATGGAATGGTTTATAAAGGGCTCAGACTAACTTACTTCCTCTTGTTGACCTACTTGGAGGTTTTCACCCCGAAACTAATTGGACTCAGGATCTAAGCAAAGGACACAAAATAGAGCCCAATTAGGGGAACATTGCGTCACTTATGCCCATCAGGGGTCCACTATAGCCATGATCCTTGAAATCAGGCACAAAATCGAAGATATATCCATTCAAATATGGTGAGTAGATTCCAAGTGGATAGATAAAAGAAAGGCAGGACCTCGGGGAGATAGATCCTACCTTTAGCTTAACTCCATTAAAATAGGAGCTTTAAAAAGGATCTATTAGAGTTTACCCCAATTCAAAATAGGAGAAAGGACGAAAAAGAGAAAAAGAGATGAAGGTGCAAGGAGATTGATGATCTTGCATTAAATAGCTACGAAATCTTCATTAAATTGGAGTAGTTATAATTTATGATGGTACAGTTATAAAGATGATGACATACTTTATTTCATTTTTTATTTTTATAACAAAGGGACAAAGAGAAATTTATAGATAAATTTTTTATTTTTATAAGAATAGCCATAAATTTACCCGAATTCTATATCCATCTATTCATCAGACTACTAAACTCCTCTACTTTTATTCTAGAGACTTGCCCACTTTTGTTGGCAATCATATGTTGTTATTGCCAAGAATCTCCAAGTAGCTGCAAGGAGTTTGGTAGCACAACTATTTTGCACAATATTACGAATAAAGGTGGTTACTCTCATTCCTTAAAATGTGACAATTATGTTGAAAGAGATGCTCATATTAGACCACATATGTTGTAATTAAATTTCAGTGTTCAAGCTAGTAAGGAGGTTTTCTCTAGTCTATGCGCTCGCCATTACTCTCCAAGCACTAAAAATATCAAAGAAGCCAAATTACTCCTCACTAAGCTTCTTAATTTTCTAAAAGCCTTTGTTAATCGTTAAAATGTGGTCTTCAATACTCAAGAAGCTTCAATCAACTATTGATATGTTAACAAGTCAACAAAAAGCACTAGAATAATATGTCATCTTTATTGGCTGACTGATTCAAAAAAAGCCTCATGTGATCAACTATTGACCCTTGAAGATCTTATGGGAGTTTCTTCCTCCATGGCCGATGACAAATCAATACGATGTAATGAATTTCCATATGACTTCTATAAAACTCATTGAACATGCATAGGAAATTAACAAAATAAAGATGAAATCAATAACTAAATTTGCTAATCCTAAAGATATAAGTAATTGGCACACCATCATCTTGCTTATGGTATTTCTTACAATATTATTATAAGTTATCTTGCACTTAAAATTTAGTAACTTTAACCCAATATTGTCCATCTAGAGAAAATTGGTTTTATCGAATAAGCATTTATTCTGGATAAGATTATATATTTTGGGAGGGCAGGGATTAGGCTTGGTGTTCACATCAAAATATCATTTTCATTAACGTTGATTTCTCAAAAGCATATGACTGTATATGAATGACCTTTTATTTTAGCTATGCTTAAATCATTAAGGCTTGGCCCTCATTTTATCCACTTTGTTCAAATGTTGTTTCTAGATGTCTCTACTTGTATAACCATTAATTGCCAAAAATATCAAACTTTTGGTTTGTATAAATATATCATGTAGCCTACCTATGCAAATATTGTTTGTAGATGCCTCTACTTATATAACCATTAATGCTCAGCAATATCAAACTTTGTGAACATCAATTTATCAAATTATAATAACTCAGCTCTCATCTCTAATAGCAAATTCTATTGGAGCCGATGAAATCCAACTCCGAAGATGCCCAGGATCACCTGCATGCAATAACCTATCAAAAGGGAGGCCAAGGAGAGAAGAGCGTGGAGCTAGGAAAAAACCCTAAACGGAAATGAGAGAAAAAATTTGCAAGACAATGAAATTGTATTTACAATGATCATGCAATATGAGTTACAATGAGAGAGAGACTACTTAAAAAGGCCTCAAAGAAGCTTGTAGAACAAGGTGGAAACTGGTAGAAGATAAGGTTGACAACTAAGCACTCTTCCACAAAAAGGTGGAACATGCTAAAAGGGAACAAACTTTCGGGTTGTCAACAACTCATCACTAAATGCATTAAAAACTAAATATTAAATAAATGCATTAACCTAAGTAATGCTTAAGTAAATAGAATAAATAATTAATAATTAATTATTTACTCTAACACCCCCCCTTAAGTGCAACTAAGGGAAATGCTTTAAGCTCACAAAACTAAGAATTGCAAAAATGGGTCCCGGCAACAAGGCCATGTTAGGTACCCATGTACAAATGCAAAGAGATGCAACCTCTGAAAACGGGGAAAAAGAGAAAACCACATGGGAAAAACCCTTCCCCAAAAAGAGGTAAGAACCTAGTGAAGAACTGAAGAAGTCTCTAACTAGGGGAATGTCCCGTAAATCAGGAACAAGGAGTGATCATGAAGAGCATCACTGAAGCATGAAAAAGCCGCAAAAGCTGCCATCAGAAAGAAAACTACTGATCTGAAGAACCTCCATGGAAGAAGGCACAAACCAAGTGTGTCTATATGGTACAAGATTCATCTCACCAAAATGCATAAGTAGCCAGCCACTGCAATCGCCTCGTATATAAGATCAACCACTGAATACATAGTTCACACTATCGAACCAGCGAACCAAGGATGCATTAGAACAACAGCATAACGCCCCCTTAATGCAGACGACATGAGATGACAGGCAACTGAGAAGGTGGGCCAAAAATCTCCTGCAGACAAACCAAGAACGACGAGAGAGGAAGAGGTACAAACACCTATAAAGACACGATCACAACGACACTGCATCGAGCTAATATCGTGGAAGGGACACTCACTTGACAAATGGAGAAGGCCTAAAATAGAAAACAACTATCCCCCCATGGTGCTTTATAAAAATAGTACATATAAAACTGACTCAAAAACAATGTTCATGAACCCAAAATGCAAAAGTGACACTTAATCTCAATGCATATACAAAAGTGCTTACAAATGATGTCTACAATGATCAGAACAGGAAAAAAGCTGACACAAAAGATAGGACAACTCAAAAAAAAAAAAAAATCATGCCAAGAAAACAATCCTCGGACCTAAAACACCCAAGATATCCACCATAATACAAAAATGCCAAAGACATGATAGAAAGAGCATGCGCCAAAATCTAAGAAAAAAGACCACATTTCTGAAAAGGTGACAAAACCAGCTTTCCAAAAATATAGCATTTTCAAAAAACTGACATGGGACGCAAAAGATATGCATGTCGAAGTAAAAAACACAACCTCAGACTTCAACTGAAAAAATAGGCAACAAAACTACATCAAAACCTGAAAACACCTACACCAATGTATTCGTCTCAGAACCAGCTTTCTGACACTTCTTTCAGATTGGAAAAATACCTCTGTATGCTCAAGTTATGGCTAAAAAACCGAAAGTAGGTCAAAAAGGACCTTGGAGATGTGCAAGAGGTGGATGATGCAGTGCTGATGTCAACATTTCAGGAGCCTAAATTTGACGACTTGGAGACCGTCATCGAAAAAAAGGAGGCCAGGGGGCAATGATGACGTGGCAGGTGATGTGGCAGTGGCCATGTGGCAAGGTGTCACATCGCACACGTGCCACGTATCACCCCACATGGTGTTGACTGTGCACAAACTGCTGACGCAGGACATGACTGTTCAGGTGGACCAAAAGCGAAGAGCGGGCGCTACATCGGCGGACGTGTGGCGAGACTAAGTGCAAACTGCAGTGGTGGTGGTCGGATCAAGGGACGTCGCAAAGAGAAGTGGTCACGGAGGCCGAGCATCTTGCGGTGCGGTGCTACCAGGAGGAGTTGCGGGGAGGCCGAGCGCGAGCAGAGGATTGGCAGCCCCGCGGTTGCCGCAGCGAAGGCCCTTTTTAATATTTTTTTGATTTATTTTTATGCCGCGTTCATACTATCCATACGGAGAAGCCCTCCAAATAAAAGAATTTTGCCTCCCGGAGCCCTATCTTCAAAATCTAAAAGTTTTTTTATGGATCCTAGCTGAAAAGCGCCTTCTAAATCCAACAGCAGCGTCCATTTGGGTCCAATGTGCTCCAAAAATTTGTTGTTCCCCCAATTTGAAGAAAAATGCACAAACAAACGAGGGTTTCTGACTTCAAATCACAACTTCAAAATTCTTCAATTAAGCAGCAGCACGAAGGCTCTGATACCATGTTGCAGTTGATGAAATCCAACTCCGAAGACGCCCAGGATCACCTGCATGCAATAACCTGTCGAAGGGAAGCCAAGTAGAGAAGAGCGTGGAGCTAGGGAAAAACCCTAAACAGACATGAGATAGAAAATATGCAAAACAATGAAATTGTATTTACAATGAGAATGCAATATGAGTTACAATGAGAGAGAGACCGCTTATAAAGGCCTCAAGGAAGCTTGTAGAACAAGCTAGAAAGTGGCAGAAGATAAGGTTGACAACTAAGCACTCTTCCACAAAAGGGTGGAACATGCTAGAAGGGAACAAACTCTCGTCTTGTCAACAACTCATCACTACATGCATTAAATACTAAATATTAAATAAATGCATTAACGTAAGTAAGCTTAAGTAAATAGAATAAATAATTAATAACTAATTATTTACTCTAACAAATTCCTACTCTATAAATAGAAAGAAAATGAAAATCTCATTCTCAACCCTAATTTTGAAAAGAAATGATTCAAATTGATTAAACAAAAGAGTGTTCAATGTAGAAATGGATCAAGTGATGGAAAATAGGGAGAAATGGGGTTATATGATCTTCCTATTGTGGGGTAGTATGTGCCTAAATCCTAAAATAGATAAAAGACATACTAACCTTGAATCTTGAAAATGTTGTTTTATGATGTCTGTATATGTAGTTTTTGGAAAATCTTCAACCTATTCGGACTAGAAATGTTGAGATGGAGAAAATCCAAAAATATTTTGTCTTTTTGGAGGGAGGTTGACCTTGACCTTGTTGTCGGGGCACAATCTTACCCCGGGGCACAATTGTACCCCAGAAACCTAACCTTGACCCAGAAAGTCAAAGTCCTAAGTTTTACAGAGAAAGTTGTCAAAAAGTGGTTGCAAATATAGAAAGAGATATCCAAAACAAGGGGAAAATGGCTAGATCCATGCAAAGACTAATTCAAGGTGCTTGACATGACCCTAGACCACTTATTCAAATGGCTTAACACTCTTAACATGGAAGTGCTTCTATTTTAAGACGATACAAACTTATTTTGCAGATGGTATTTCCAATGCTACATATTAGGACACTTAAGAAGTAGGGTTGAGGTTGGTGGGCCAACTAGATGATGATCAAAGGACTCTTGTGACCATGGGATTTGATCGGCAGTTATGTTTGCTCCATATCTGGGAAAACCACAGCCTCCTGACTATGCTTGTGGAGAGGTGGCACAATGATCATAACATATTTCATTTTCCCACCGGAGACACCACGATCAAAGAGCAGTTTATCAAAAATAGGCTAGAAATAGAGAGAGAAGCAGAATAGGGGGAAAACTACAAAATCCGTGCAAAGACCCATTCAAGGTGCTTGACATGATCCCAAACCACTTACTCAAAGGGCTAAACACTCTTAACATGGAAGTGCTTCTATTTAAAAACAATACACTCCTAACCCATGACTCTATACGACTTACCACACCAATCCTTTAGCCAAAAAGTATAAATATGCATGAAATAAACCTATCTCATGTGTATTTGGTTCAACTTACCTTGATCCTTCAAATATTGCAATGCTTCTTGTATACAAAACAAATCCCGTACGAAAAAATAATGTCTATACTTCTTAAAGCCTTGAACTAAACATAAAATTCCTAATCATACAGTTTATATCTTCTCTTACCTCATTCAATTTCAAACTGAAATAAGGAACATGACTTCCTTCATGACTCAATATTCAAATTGTATTTCGACTCACTAAAATCAACTTGAAATACCTTATATAAATTCAGGAATGGCTAATACGTATTGTACAATCAGCTTTTGTTACAACTACTTGAAACTTGAATGTGCTCCATTTGTCAACTTTAAGTCCTTAGTACCTCCACACATTTTTCCAGTCATATGGCTCCAGTTGAAGCTGAAATTTATAATCAGATTTTTGTTAAAGTTAGATAATCCATGAAATAACCCCACCTCTATAATACCATGTATAGGTCATTCAATATTTACTCACACTTTCTCAAAATCCATCTTCAGTCCATCTACAGATATCACGAATTCTAACTACTCTATTTATTACTTAATCAAACTTTATTTCTTGATGTTTATCAATAACTTCTCTTCTCTATTTGTCTATAAAATTTGTTCTAGATGCAACAAATGGTCCTCTATTATCTTACTTTAAAGAAAAATATCATCCCAATATATATATAATCACAAACTTACCTAAGAATTTCTTCAATAATTCATTCATTGACCTCATGAAAGTATCGATGTACAGGTCAATGGAAAATTCATGACCAACCATACATGTGATCCTTCATTTTATCTTAACTATTCTCTTCCATTCATCAACTTCACTAATCTGATTTTGATCATCTCCACTCTTCAACTGTATCTTTGTAAAATATCTAGGCACACACAAGAAACCCATTATGTTCTCCATCCTAGCTAAAGGAAAGCTATACTTCACTATGATTCAATTTCTTAGGTTCTAATACTCTGCAAGTACTATACAATGACTCAAGCTTCATCAAATCAAACTCTTTCTTAATAATTCTCGAACCTACATATTCAACTCCTCATTCTTTGCAGGTATCATTTGGTGCGTTGCCAACATTTTTTGGTAAACTAGCTCTAGGAACCAAGTTCATGCAATTATTAATACTCTTCATAGGTAACTAACATGATCCTATGAGCACTATTATAACATCTAATTTATGCTAGATAATCATCACACTAGTCCAAGGAAACAATGCTCCTTCACTAAGAATCAAGGTAAAACATATTGGTGGCCATAGTATTAACTCAATAATTCCTCCTTAAGTAAAACTTTGGGAAAAAAACTAGTATGTAAGTGATGCAAACTCAAATACAAAAGCAATATGGGTGCAAACATCTTGGCCATGGTAGTTACTCATTCAACGCTAATCATGCGAGAAATCTCTAATGTATGGAGAAGAAAACTCTGTCTAGGACATAATCTTGTCAAAAAAAAGAGATAATACAAGTAACATGTATGTCATAGACTAAATAATATATGGAGTTATTGACATCAATATTTCCAAAGCATTAAACCTATCAAAATATCTCATCAATAATGTTACAATGTGAGTAAAAAACTTGTCAAAAATGAGGAGAGTTGATCAGTCAATTGCCTTTTCTAAATTTGTAGAAGAATGACAAGCCAAGTCTAAAATACTTTGAGTGATGACACATTTAAACCAAAATTCTGAAAAATAATGAATATGTCCTTTTACCAAATCTTAAAAGTTGTGATGCTCTTACTGATTGTGAATGCTAAAAATCTCAAATCACTCTACATATCAAGCCAATGAATGTGAACATTGATCAACTATCTTTGAAGAAGATTAGAGAGCCTCAGAAGTAATTTCAGTCTCAAAATAAACTCAAGTAAACAATTCCTTCATGAGTCACAATCGTAGGATATCCTTTGTAAACCATCAAGTTGTATATTGTCATATAAAATAGAATCATTTGGGAAAGGTTCAATATAAAAATATCCATAAAACTCCCAAACAATTGTCAAATTTACATAAGCATACTCAAAAACAAAAAAACTTGACTTCAAACTGTCATCATCTATATTCATAGTTATAACTCCTAAGACATGATCACTTTTCCATTTCTCAAAAAACTTATTTGTAGGCATACCAGGTAAAGGAGAAATATTGTTGGAATCTCTCAAACAATGAAGCAACTTAAGATAGGAGATAATGTCAGGACCCCATTATATATAGTGCCCCCCTCTTTAAGACGACCAAAAAAGAATGTCGTGATAAACTAATTATAAAATATGTTTGTCCTCAAAGTCTCAAGAATTTAAAAACCTCTAAATACAATAAGCAACTAAACTTAAGCCCTGACCCTCTACCAAATTTTACCCGTAAACGAATCAAAATATCCAAGTTCTCAAGAAAATTCTATTAAGTGAAAAAATCTAATAGATGGTATATGGGGATATATCTATTAATGTACATGACCAAAATGAGTGATCACTTTAATACTTTCCTTATCTCAGAAGAATCATAAATATTGGAAATCGTAGTAAAAAACATATCAGCTCAGGTTTCCAAAAGGAAGGATCGGTTACAATGATCAGGATTGTCATGATACCAAAAGATTGACCTTTTAATGCACAATACAACCAGTAGTCTTATAGAACTAGAGGAGGCAGTTAAGCCATGTCTAGGAACCCACAAGGAAAATTTCCCAGTACCAATAATTCGCCTCTAAGCATCACTCACTCGAGCCTACATGGATTTGAACCTGTGAACAAGCTCTTGTACCACTGTTTAAAATGGTCAAGGTTGTCGTTGCATGAAAAGATTAACTAGTCAATGCTCAATACTACCAATACATTTATAGAACCATAGGTTGTAGTTAATCCATATCACAAACCGCACAAGGGTTGCTAGTCCATAGCCAACAGGGTTGCTGATCCATAGCCAACAAGGTTGCTAATAATACTAGTTTGGGAGTATCCTGAGCATTAGAGAGCATTGATATGTTGCATGCATTAATGTGTTTGTCATTGATGTCAACATAGCATTGTTTTTGTAAAGACTAGCAAAGTAGCAGACAAAGATCTTGATGGTATGAACAATGGCTTGATTGTTTGGTCATGCACGATTATGGACATTTTCAGCAAAGTGTCCTGATGACGTGGTCAAGTGCACGGAGTATAAGTTGAAGATGTATGGAAGTTATACCTGATTTAAAAGAGCAGTTCAGAGACAGAGTATTGGGAAAGTAGTTCCTGAGAATCACAAATTATAACTTTGTACAATTTATGCGCCCTTTTAAGTGCTTGCCTTAGTGTATATTTTCCTAACTCTTGCACAGGCCAATTTCTTGTAAAGGTAAGCATTTCGTTTTTCATCATTTTTATTCACATTCTCTTGCAGAGTGTATTGCGCTTAAACAATTGTAATATATTTAGATAGTACAGCCCTTATTCATATCACAATTCATCTCATATATTTTCTCAATGCTAAGAAAGTGCTTTATATGCCCTATGCCCATTATGCCGCTCGACACTGTGTGAAAATCAAAACTCTTTCAAAAATGATTTTATCAATAGTTGGCCTCCACAGAATCATACATTGAATAGTCTTTGCCAAACCTCACAAAATGAGCATTCATTTTCGCCATCTCAAACGTAGTATCCTGAACATGTCTCTAACCATCCTCTAAGCTTGCTTAACCAAATTCCTTCTCAGTGAAATAATACAACTAACTACCAGTAGCTACTTTCTAGAAACTTTCTCTGAAATCTATTTTTAGAAAGCATGATGTAACTCTGTCATATCTTCATATTTCATTCTCAGCTCATAACTAAAGTATTTCTATACATCACAATGTATATTGCCAAGTTTGTATAATCCAACTTATTTAATGTTGATCGTGTCAAATGCATCTATCACTGCAACTCTATAAATCTTCACAGAATAAGGTATATGTTCACATCAATGACAAATATTGTCATCAATGCAACACATAAGCATCGAATCATGTCTCTAGAAATTCTATAATACTCCCCCATAGGAATATCATCAACATTTGTGCTACCAATTCCCCCTTTGGCATTGATGGAATCATAGATGGAAAACATCGAAGTGCCATGAATACCAAATATATGTCTTCCTCATCTTCCTTTTACTCCTCCAATCATGTTGTGCATGAGTACAAACATACAGTAACCTATATGCATAAATCAAGTGGTAATCTCCCCCATACATCAATTAATGCATTATTCTCCCAGATAAGGAATAATCTCAAACTAATGTTATTCATGCACTAATCTCTCCCACATTGTCATGAATGACAAAGGAATTATTATGTCAATTTTCTATGTTTAATAATTTCTAAAACAATTTGTTCAAGCACAAGTGTCCAAAGATAGTGTTAAATACCAACTTACCAAGATCACTCAATGACTTAGGTAAAACACAGATACTACTACATAGGGAAGTATCAAGGATTAGTCTATACAAAATAAATAGTTCTCTGCTACATACTAGAGTGAGGCAACCTCTGCATCAACTATTTTGAAGTAACTTGGCGCATAAACTAAAGCATACCTATCAAATACACAAATGTATCCTTAGACAAAGGTTTTATAAATATGTCTGCTATCTGCTCCTTTGTGCTAAAATATTCCATGATTCGTTTTCTACAACCTTTTCTATCAAAAGAATGATAATAGATATTTGCTTTGTCTTTGAATGTAAAACTGAATTCTTTGACATACTCACTATACTAGTGTTATCACAATGTATGGTAATACGCTTAGTAAACTCAATTTTAACGTCTTTCAATATTTGTTTCATCTAAATAATCTGATTACAATTATTTGTAGCTGGTGCATACTACGCTTATACTGTATTCTCTGGGATGCAATCATTATTCTTGCTCAGCCAAAAAATTAATATTCCTCCGAAGAAAAATGCTCCACCACTTGTAATCTTTCTATTATCAACACTTCCTTGCCAATCCGCATCAATGCATGCACACAATGTGAAATAATGTGATCTATCATACCATAAACCATAAGTAGGTGTTCTTTTTAAATATCTGAAAATTATATTTACTGCAACAAAGTCTCTTTGGGATCTACTTCAAATCTTGCCACAATTCCAATTGCATTTGCTATAGCATGTCTCATATTTGTCAAATGTTGAAATCCACCAATCATAGATGTATTCTTTGTTTGTTTTGTACTAGGGGATTCATCTTTGTTAGATAACTCAAATCGAATCACCATAGGTAATACAACAGGTTTACAGTTCTCTAATCCAAATATCTTCAACAAATCTCTAAGATACTTATCTTATGATATGAAAATTTCATCCTTTGCTTGTACAATCTTTAATCTTAAAAAGTATTTCATTTCTCCTATTATACTCATCTTAAATTATTTCTTCATATCTTTAGAAAGTGTCTTGCTAGCTTCCTCATTACCTCCAAAAATAATGTCATCCATAAATAGTACAATAATTAGAAAACCATCTTCACTCTTTCTCAGACACAAATTACTATCAAAATTACCTTTCACAAATCCAAAGGTTATTAATTTTTTATGGAATCTTGCATACAAGACCTTCTTAAATGTTTATTCAATCTTGCATACAAGGCCTTCTCTAATCTCGAAACCGTATCTTCTTTATCTGTCAAGGGAAAACCATCAGTTTGTTTAATGTATACCACTTCTTTAAGATCTCAATTTAGAAAAGTTGACTTAACGTCCATTTGATAAACATTAAAGTTCTTGTTAGCTGCATATGCCAAAAACATTCTTATTGCCTATTAGCTAGCTATGGGTGCAAAAGTTTCTTCAAAGTTAATTCTTTCTTGATGTGAATATCCTTTACAAACAATTCTTACTTTGTTTCTCACGACCTCACCTTCTTCATTCATCTTGTTTCTAAATAGCCATTTAGTTCCAATAACATTCTTATCTCGAGGTCTAGGAACCAATTCTCAAATCTTGTTATTTTACAATCTGCTCTTATTCCTCTTTCATAGCTTTAATACGGTAGCCATCTTTACAAGATTCACACACATTCTTAGGCTTAACTTGACAAACTAAACACAATTCTTCAGTAACCTTACTTATTGTCATAACTCCTTTATTCACACTTCAAATAATTTGTTCAATGTGGTGATTCTTTGCCACATTTCCGTAAGGTGTCCCATGCTAAATTCTGATTTCTGTTATAAGTTTAGATCTAGATTCCTCTCTCTATATTTCTCCTTATAATATAGTGTGAAAATTAGGGCAAGCTTCATAAAATAATCCATACTCAACATTCTGATTGTTAGTCCCCTGATTAGTCTCGTCACTAGAATTATAATCAAGTATCATTTCTTGGACTATTTAAATGATCTATATGTTTTTCTTTTCAATGAATAACAAAGAAACATTCCTTCATTATTTCTAGAAACAAATTTTCCAATATCATCATCTCTCTTAATATAACGTTTACTTCCAACAATTCTAAAGTATCTCACAGTAGCTCTTTGTCCAAACCATAGGGTGTCTTACCAATACTTTGTTTACTCTGTACTCTATTCATAGTGTATACTATTATATTCAATGCTTCTCTCCAAAATATGTGTTACATTATTCTGAAACATCATTACTCTAGATGCCTTTGTTACTGATATGTTTCTTCTTTCTGCTATCTCATTTTGTTGCAAAGTTTTAGGGACTAAAAGTTGTTTATTTATACTATTATCCTGACAAAAGTTGTTAGATTAGTTTGAAACAAACTGTCCTCCTCTATCAGATCAAAAACATTTTATCTTGACACTAGATTCTTTCTCAACTCTATTCTTAAATATCTTGAATTTCTCAGAAGCTTTAGAATTCTCTCCAAGAAATGCAACCCACATCATTCTAGTGAAATCATCAATAAGAAGCATAAAATACCTTTCACCATCAAAGGCTCGTCTTTGTAGGGTCATCCATATTTGTATGCACAATCTCCAACTTTACCGAGGTAGTAAATATTTTGCTTTGAAATTAACTTTCTTCTACTTTTCCAACACACATTCGTTGCACATCATGTTAGTAGGTTTCACAATATGACGCATGGGCTGATAGAGAAACGAACAAATCATAGTTCAGAACTAATCACCTAACAACCTACCCAGAGCACAACGAGAAGCAAACGCGGCATTATAGCCAATAGGCATTAGAAATTTACAAGTTTACTAGTTGATTACAACTAGCATGATGAAATATATGTAATATATCAAATATAACCAACTGTAAGGCATTCTAGCTTGTAGCAAATACAATTGTTACTAGTATAGAGCTAAAACCTCACCTTCTTCTTTCATATATCTTTTTATCCTAGATGCTTTCTCACTACCAATCTACCACTTTCCTACAACAAATCCAATTATTATATAGTGAGCTAGACCACAGGTCGGTCGGTCAAGGATTTAATTACAATATAGACCATTCCTTCGATGTGTAAGTCATAACCCAAGTAATGGGCATCAATTGTTCATGCGCTCTTGAAGGTAAGTCTTGATATGATCAAGGAGTCGGTTCTCAACCGCGTAACACGTCACATCATCATAGGAAATTGTGAGAAAAGAAATAGCACACCTTGTTGGATGAAAACAATAGGAAGTAGAGACTAGAAAGAACGACATAGAACTCAAAGCATATGACACATTAACTTTTCTGCTCTTAGGGTAAACATTAAAAATAGGTCCTCAACAAGACACTATTTCTGCAAAGTAAAAAACTCCAAGAAGCAATAGCTACATCACGAACATCGGACTCATATAAAATCAAAAAGTATTTTCGAGACATGCAAATTTCTCATCAACACAAGATGCTCTCATATCAAACAACTCACATAAGTAAAAGCTAGATATCCACATTAGGTAACCCTAATTCTCTAACCTAAATCATAAAGATCAAACTCAGCTTGAGTTATCCAGGATTTGTCTTTCTACTAAACAAGGTATTCGATGTAGTCTTTTCCTCTAGTACTCTTACTTACTTTACTATCCAAAAGCTCCTCAATGTTGTCAGCCTTCTTCTTGGGATAATCTAAGTTACCTTTCAAATCCTCATCTTCTTCAAAGTATTCAAAGATAACTGCAATATTCAATATATGTGAAATATCCATGTCTTTTGGTAATTCAATAACAAAAGCACTTCCACTCTCAAACTTCCTTAGGATCTTACAAGGACCAAACTTCTCCATCTTTAGCTTACCATAGGTACCGAATGCAAATCACTTTTTCTTCAAATGAACCAACAATTTATCTCCAACCTTAAAAGATTTATATCTCCTTACTTTATCTTCTCTCTGTTTATACTCAAGGTTATTTTCCTCCATATTCTTCTTTACTTCTCTTTATCTCAGCATTCAAATCTCTCTTTTCAGTAGTTTCCTTAGGATTCAATCCATTCACAATCTCAAAAACTGTCTTCTTGGTAATTCTATTCATAGAATTGTTCTATAAAAAAATTTATTGTGCTAAAACTAAATTTAAATCAACAAGCGTATGCCCAACCAAATATCTCAACAAATTACCCAAACTTCGTTTCAGAACCTCAATTTGTCCATCTATATATAGATGAAATGTACAACTAAACTTCTTCTCTGTATCCAATAACTTCCAAAGTCTTCTCTAGAATTAACCAATCAAATTACCATCTTTGTCTGAAAACCTTAGTGCTAGGCACCCCATGCAACCTTCTTATCTCTTTGAAGAATAATTCACCTACATGTATTGCATCAGATGTCTTCTTACAAGGTATTGACTAAGTCATTATTGAAACTCTGTCAACCACTAAGTCATTATTGAAACTCTGTCAACCACTACCAGAATCAAAACATTACTTGTCTGATTTATAGGGTAATCAAGAAAAAAATCCATATTGATATCTCCCCAAGGCTTATTATGTACAAGAAGTGGTCAATATAATCCCAAATTTAGACTAGTTTCTATTGTTGTTTGAGAAATTTTGCAACTTCTAACCATCTTAATGTACAAGCATACACTTCGCTTATTTAACAATTTTAAAATATACACCAAGGCCTGCACTATGTTTATGTTTCATAATATTATCCCTCATAGATCCTCTAGGTATGCACATGAAGGGTAAAGGCATGGTAATGGTTCTCACTTTTTGGCCAAGTTTGACACTAAAATAGATATTTTTTAACAAAAACTTGATTTTCAAATGCATATTGCTATCAAACTGTAAAGAATTTGATAAGGATGTAAACTAGTGATTTTTAGAATTTTCTGTCTAGTTTCTAAAAGTATTTTTTAATTTTAAAAAAAATTCAGTTGAAGTCCAATTTTCCATCTCCTTTGAGAAGTGGTTTATATGAAAATCGACATTTTCAAAAAGTGACGAGTCGTTTGATCAAGATAACTTTTTTTTTTAAAATGATAATGACAAAATTCTTTCAAGGATAGAATAATAACATCAATATCTATCAAGTTTAATTGGTTTCATTCAATTTCATTAAAAATATATAGATTTTATTTAGTGTCAAAGTGACGCTAACAATAACTTAGACATAGCTTATTTTTTATCAATATAATTTGAGTTGTATTTATCGAAATGAATTTTTTCCTGATTTTCTAGAAAGGTAACCTATTTAGCCCTTGTTCAAGCTCTCAAAAGGGAAAAAATTGCTAGAAATTTGAGCATTTTTGTAAAATTTCCAATTTTCGAACGTTTGAATGAAGCGGTAGACTTCGAACGAAGGGGCTTCACTTGAAGCCCCATTGGGGTTATTTCGGTGGCCCCAAGGGGGGTCGAACGAAGCCACCTAGTCCACTTTTTGGCCACCTACTGGCCTCAAGGGGTTCGAACAAACCCTCCTGGCCCACCTTTTAGCCACCTATTGGCCCTAGGGGGGTTCGAACAAAGCCCCTTGACCCACTTTTCGATCACCTAATGGCCTTAGGGGTTTCGCTCAAAGCCCCTGTAACAGTTGGCACAAAGGACTTCGAAAGAAGGCCCTAGGGCCAAAACTTTGAATGAAGCCCTACGAGGGCTTCATTCAAAGCATAGGCTTATTTCAAATCCCCTAGAAGACGATTTTCCCACTTTTAATCTGATTTCATCATGATGAAAAGTGGGAACCATTATTTGGGCCTTATCCACGACTAAGTTCCTTTGAATAACATGGCTTCCTGAATGAAATAATCAGTTCACTTATTTTGCACACTCATCATTTGATTCTTACAAGCTTTCTAAGGTTCTACAAAATCAAGATCAGATTCATACAAATATTTTAAATAATCAAAACCAAGTACTTCAATTCTCACTTTTGTCAGCAAATTCCTTTCTCTACTCAAAGCATCAACAAGTTTACTTTATTCTCCACTCCTATGTTTCAATACAAAGGAAAATTTGTGTAAATATTCTACCCACTTCATTTGTCTCTTATTCATTTATTACGACTTTCCAAAAACTACAAAGCCATATGTTCAATGTACAACACAAAATCTTTAAGCATTAAATAATGTCTCCACTTCTTCAAGAATTGAATAACATCATAGAGCTCATGCTCATATATTGAATATGATTTCTTGGGATAATTCAACATCTCTTTATAGAAAGCTACAGGTCTTCCTTCTCGACTCAAAACACCTCCAATGGTACTTCCACTAGCATCACAATAAACTTGAAAAACTTTATTGAAATCCGACAAAGCAAGTGTAGGTAATTATGCAACCTTTTATTTCAATATTTGAAAGCTCTTATGTTCTCCATGTTTCCACATGAAATCCTTCTTATCTCCTCTCAAGGTTTTTGCCATAGCATTATACACTAAATTGAAGCTTTTGATGAACTTCATATAGAAACTCGCTAATCCATGAAATGATCTAACTTTTCCAACATTCTTCGGTGTACGCCAATCAAGAATACCTTTTACCTTTACAAGGTCCATCTTTAAACCATCAATTGAAATCACAAAACCAAGGTACACAATCTCTTGCTTCATAAAAGAATGTTTCTTCTAATTGATCAGCAGTTTTTCTTCTTTCAATCTCTGCAACAGTACTCTAATGAACTCAAGGTGTTCTTCTTTAGTCTTATTGAATATCAGAATGGCATCAAGATATACAATCACAAACTTATTCTTCAAAACCTCATTCATCAACCTCGTGAAAGTACTAGGTGCATTAGTTAAACTAGCAGGCACAGCCACTCATTCATATAAACCTTCACTTTTGTCTAAAAAGCAATTTTCCTTTCGTCCCCTAATCTCATTTTGATCTGATCATAGCCACTTTTCAAATGAATCTTTCTAAAACATTTTGCTTTACACAAAAATTCATTATGTCATATACTATACTACTATATTGTTCATATCTCTACAATCATTGCACATTATCAATTCTCCATTCTTCTTAGGTGCCAATACATCAGGTACAACACAAGGAATAACACTTTCTCTAATAAGACCCTTTTCGAATAGTACTTGAACTTGTTTATTCAATTCAGCATTTTTTAAAACATGTCAATCTAAATGGTTCTTTATTAGGAAAACTATCTCTTGGTGTCAAATCCATATAAAAAATAATACTTCTCACAAGAGGTAATTCATCAGGTACATTATCAAGAATGATATCTCGAAGTTTACAGAACAAAGATTTAATCTCAGGACCATTCTCAAGTTCTTCTTATTTCTCGATGTTTCTAGGAATCAAACCAAAACAAGAATTTTGCTCCTGTACATCTTTAAACAACTGATTAACTTAAACCAAACATACTCTTATTATGGTACAATGATTTCCATCAGGTTTCTCTATCAAAACCAACAAAAGTAGTTTCTTACCATCAACTAAATAGTATACTAACAAAAACTACCATCATGCAAATCTTGTCTATCATACTGCTAAGGTCTACCGAATAGAATATGACAACAATCCATAGGCATATCATCACACAACACTTCATTATAATAATTCCCAACTTTGAACTTAACAAGAAATTGTTCACTACATAACCAACTCCTCAAATGCCAAGTTATATGAACTTCCACCATCACTAATTACTTGGTAACATTTCACAGCGATCTTACAATTAGTCTTCAATAAACTCCTTGTTACAATAGGTTCTTCATCAACTTCCTCATTCCGTAAGATTCTCCTCAACATGAAGTTCTCATGATGCTCAAGTTCATTATATGCTTGAGCAACTTCTCCACAAGCTAAATTATTTATGTTGCTTCCTCCAATCTTCTTGCCAGAATAACTACATTCAAAGGCCTTATGTCCTTCTCCACACTTGAAACAAGTTCCCTTAAACCAAGATCTTTCTTCTCTTTTACTACCATTATTATTCCTACCTCTCTTTCATGCAGTTGCTTCTTCCTTTTCTGTGATTCCCTTATCTTTTATTGCATTTTCAAATCTGCTACATTCTCCATAGATTTTGTCTTGCCTTCTTTAAAATATGAAACCTCTTCCTCTTTATGTTTTATCAAGTTTCTTTGCCAACCTTTCTTCAACTTTCAAGGCATATTGATATGCTTCTTCCACACTATCCATTTTAACATAGCTAATCTCATCCTGAAGTGATAACCTCAAGCCATTTAGGTATCGCACCACCTTCTCAACTTCATCATCCACATGTCCAAATCTAATATCCAATTTGTAGAATTCCTCAGTGTATTCCTTCATACTCATATCCTTTTATCTTAAATTTTGTATTTTTTCTCAACAGATTAACTTGGTAATCTGCAAGAAGGAACTTCTTCATCGTGCCGATCATCTTCACCCTAGTCTTGTTCTTTTATTTGCCTCTTTTTTGACTTCAATCTGTAAATGATCCCACCAGAGTCAAGGGTGGCCCTTCAACTAGTTGACTTATATCTTAACCTTCTTGTTACCAGGAGTACATTCATATTCAATGTACTTATCCATCTCAGAGATATTATCCAATAAAACATCAATCTCAAGTCTTCCATCATAGCAAGAAATTTTAATAACAAGTGTAGTGTTTTCCTAGACAAAACTCTTGGAAGCCTTTCCTCATCTTGTTCCACTTCAAGTTCATCATTAGAATTAAGTATTGCTTCTTCATCATTGCTAATATGCTCAAGATGTACACGTCTCACTACAATGTGCCTCAACATGTCAATTATCACATTATATGTATTTCCTCTCCCTTGAACCATCTTGGCAATAGCTCCTGTAAGATTGTAACCTCTACAAGTTATAGGTCATATTTTAGATAAGCCACCCTTTAACTAATCTAACTAAGGTTCTCCATGATCAAAAATCACGAGGAAAGAAACCCCAAGTTCTGATACAACCCTGACGTAAGGACTAATGGAGAATGGAACCAATCAAAGATTGATACTAATCACCTAACAACCTGTCTAGAGTACACATAGGAGAAAACACAAACTTGTAGCCAAGAGATAACAATTTTTTACAAGTTTATTGATTGATTACAGCTAGCATGATAAAATCTAGTAAATACATCTAATATGCCTGATTGTGCGGGCTTTCGAGTTGTGGCTAATACAAAAGGTTACAAGTACAGAGATAAAAGCTCACCTTCTTCTTCTTCCATCTATCTTCTTATCCTAGATGCTTTCTTACTACAAATCTACTACTTTCCTACAACAGGTCCAAGTCTTAAATAGCCAACTAGACCACAAGTCAGCCAGTGAAGCATTTAATTGCAATATAGATCATGCCTTGGAGGTGTGAGTCATAACCGAAGAAATAGGCATCAATTATTCATACGCTCTTGAAGGTACGTCCAAACATAATCAAGTAGTTGGCTCCCAATTGCGCAAGACACAACATCATCATAGGAAAGCATGCCTAAAGAAATTACATGCCTCGCCAAAAGAAAACTGTATGAAACAAAGACCAAAAAGAATGAGAAGGAACTAAAGAATATGACACATTAACTTGTGCTCTTAGGATAAGGACTGAAGCTAGGTCCTCAATAAGATATTAATTACACAGAACACACAACTGAAAGTAGCAATAACTACTTCACATAACCAACGGTCATCCACTTTAGCAACCAAACATGTCATTTCAGGAGGGTTTGACTATAATACATTACATCTTGTTCTTACATCAATACCGATCAATATACCATTCTTGCCTGCAGGTCTTCTCTATAATTTGCAGCTAGTATCCCTTGTCAACAAGCTGTCTAAAACTCAAAAGATTATGTTTCAAATCATCCACAAAGTTAACATCTTTACTGTTAGTATTTTTGTCAAGAGTAATTAGATTATTTTCCTTTTATGTGACATGTATTATTTCCAACTATAACTATTCCACTATCATAACTATTGAATTCAACAAATTTGTTCATATATCTAGTCATAGGATGAAAATAATCACTATTTTTAATCTAATCGAGCATTTTCTCCTCAATCTATGATACTAATACTCTGTCTTCTTTACTTCTTCTATTTTATTTTCAACACTTTCTTCTTTATTAACAACAAATACTATCTTCATCATCACTATAGTTTATCTTCTAGAAAAATTTAAGATCTTAAAGTTAAAATCATAAGCAGAACAAGTCCTTCATCAATATTCTTATCTTCTTCTTTTGCTGCTTGGTTGCTACTAGTATAATATCCACTTTGTTCTCGCACTATTTTTCAATATAGGTTCGTCTCTTTGTATGTTGAAAGCAGTTTCCACCCTAGGCAATTTTCCATTCTATTTCGTCCACATTTTAGATGTCTACCACCTTGTAAGAAGAGTCACACTTGTAAAGTTAGGTGTAGTGAGAATAACTTGTTCAATCATTTGTGCTCTCTAACGAAAAGATGGTGTCAAGGTATTCGAGATTTTCCACATGATCTCATCTTCCATCGTATCTCCTCCACAAATTTAGATTCCAACAATAATTTCTCAAATTCTACCAAAATAAGTCATTACAGTTTCATCTTCCATCATCTTAGCATCTTAAAAAAAACATATCCAACTTTGCAATCTAGCCTTCTTCTGTTAGAAATTTTTTGAGCGCTCCCCTCGGAACTCCTGACAAGGCCTTAAGTGTCGCCTGTGTACTCTAATTTGAATGGTGATATCGGGCATTTATAGATCTGTCTTTTCGTGTGCTTGAATGATAACCCCACTCTAACAAGTGGTATCAGAACTTGGTCACAAGTTTGAATCCTCAAACCCTTGCATAACACTAAGTGGGAGATAAATAGAAATTTGTACAACACTCCCCTTTGGATTTGTGATAATGGCTTAACCGCCTTTTGTATACTATAAGTTGAGTGGTTGTAAAATGGGCATGGATAGATCAATCTTTTGGTGCAAAAGAAACCCCAAAAAGAAAAATGACAACACCGAGAACACCACAACAAAATGGTATTGTCGAAACAAGCAATAGATCCATAATTGAATGTGCAAGGACATTGCTAAGCCAAAATAATGTATCACGTAAATTGGAAAGAAGGAATCAGTATAGTATTCTATACTCTTAATCGGGTATGGAAGAACATGAAATGTGTGCTACTTCATAATATTTGACAAGAAGTGCTACATAAAGAAGGAAGAAAGGAATGGAAAGTTTGACACCCAAAGTGACGATTGAATATCTTTGGGTTGTTCGAGCAAGAGCAAGGCATACAAACGTCTAAATTTGAAAACAAACAAAACCATTAAGAGTGCAAATGTAAAGATTGACGAATTTGCAAAACACAATGAGTAGAATAATAAGGCAAAACCTAAGGAATTTGATGGTTTGATATAATTTGAACCTGAGAAAATAATCACCCAACACACAAATAGGAGAACCAAAAACACTCTAACGACTCAACAAGTTCAAACCGAGTAACAAAACATACACACAAAACCAGTTACACCAAAGAGGATTAGAATAAATCACAATCTGTCAGGTATGATTGGAGACATAAAGGAAGGAGCATTAATAAAAAGTCAGTTAAGAACAAGAAATTCAACATATTTCATATTGAAGAGATAACCAAAAATGATGAAAGATGCTTTGAAAGATGAAGACTAGAAGTAATCTATGAAGGAAGAACTTGATCCAATAGAGAAGAACAAAAATGTCGTAGCATCTAAGTGGTTATTTAGAAATGATTTGAATTAAAGTGGTTAGGTGATCAAAATCAAAGCAAGATTGCTCTACAAAGGCTACACACAAGGAGTGGATTATGGAGAAACATTTTCCCTCGTAGCTAGACTTAAAGGAGTAAGAATATTGTTGCCATATGCAACATACAAAGGAGTCAAGGTCTATCAAATGGATATTGAGCAATCTAAAGGTTTTTCTGTAGAACAAGGAAAGAATTTGGTATGTAGATTACACAAAGCCTTATATGCATTAGAACAAGCACCGAGAGCATGGTATGAAAGACTACACACTTATCTAATCAAAATAGAATTTTTTATAACAAGTGATAACTGTAACATATATCCCAACACTGAAAGCAAAGACAGAGTATTAATTGCTGAAATCTTTGCAGATGATATAGTATTTGGAGGAGATGATGCATTAAGCAAGTCATTTCTAAAGGAAATAAGGACTGAATTTCAAATGTCTATGATTGGTGAAATAAAGTATTTTATTAGACTTCAAGTAAAAAAGATGAAGGTGGTTATCTATATTACACAGTCAAAGTACATGAAAGAAATATGGAAGAAATTTAGAATGGAAGAATCAAAACCTGCCATCACACAGATGCCTACCGGTTGTAAATTATCTAAACAAGATGAATCCTGAGAAGTGAATGAAACCTTGTATCAATCAATGATTGGAAAGCTACAGTATGTTATTCACAATAGACCAAACATTGCTCAAGTTATAGGAATTATTGCAAGATTTTCGTCGAAACCCAAGGAGTCACATTTAACAGCAAAAAAGAGGATATTTCAATATCTAAAACGTACTCAAGATTTTGGTTTGTGAAATGAAAAATAAATGATATTTTGATCTGAAAGTTTAGACGAATGCAAATTCAGGAAGAAAAAGTACAAATTGTATAAAATTTTAGTCACAAGTTCGAATCCTCAAACCCTTGGGTAACATTGAGGAGGAGAATGTTGGAAATTTGTTCAACGCTTCCCTCAAGATTCATGATAAGAGCTTTACCGCCTCTTGTGTACTATAAGTTGAGTGGCTGTATTCAACATTGATAGATAGGTTTTTTGGTGCAACAATAACCCAAATCTAACATCTTCGCGTGTTCATGACCTTCAAATATTATTTGTAAAGTATTCCAAATTTTATTAACAAGTTTCAAAGATTTTATCTATATATTATATTTCAGGACGAGTTGTCAGTAGTGCTCCTTTAGCAAGCATATTCTCGGTAATAGATCTTTCTTAGTTTGTTCACAAGAGTTGAGCTTGTCTTTTCCAACCACAACTTTCTTATCTATTGCAACCAACCAAAATTCTGGAACCATGAATAGCAAGTGTGTCTTCGTCTTCTTCTTCCAGCTATCATATTTAATGACATCAAACTTCAAACTTTATTTTCTAAAACAAGCCATGGATCTCCTTAAGTTGTTAAACTTCTCGTAAAAGGACCCGATGGTCTAATTCCGATTGTTAGAAAGTGAAGTCAACCAAAATAACTTAGGGGATGGGGAGGTGGGCGAATCAGTTATATACTTAAAATAACTCTCAATATCTTTATTAATTCTCAAACATCTAAATAATAGATGTAATAACTGTAGAAAGATAACCGTGCATAATAACGCCGGCTATGTTAACTAGGGAATCCCCTGATCAGAGGGAAAATTAACTTCACAACAAAGAGCATTACAGCAATATGGTATTGTTCCACAATTAACTTCACATTTAGCAATCTTTCTTCATACCTTGCTAATTACAAATTATCTGCCCAACTAACCTTCGTACAATCATCAGAATACAAAATTAACTTTCACTGACCTAGGGTCAACATCAAGGATGTTGTCTCTCATTAGTTAAGTAATTAGTTTGTTCAAAAAAATTCTTAAACGCAAAATACTAAATTCTCTTTCATACTATGTTTTTCCTGTATACTTCTATAACTAGTAATCTGTCCATAACTTTATGCCTACTCTCTGTATTGACCTACGAACTTGAACATGTCATCATCACAGTCTCAGATAGTTGTAACTAACTTCACGCGTGTCAATATTGCCTCTGTAAACTATGTTGATCAAAACTCTATCTATTCAGCCAGATATACTAAGTGATACTAACACCCAATTTTCTAAGTACAACTATCATGCCTTGATCTTCACAAACTATCTTCTTCACTCAGCTTATAAGTTATCATAAATGACAACATCAAATAGTCCAAACAAGCCAAAAATCCCCCCTTTTAGATATATGGCAACATATGGAACATTGGCTAAGTCTTGGAAACAAAGTCTTCAAAATGTTTGGCCTTTACAAAGTTACAAGGTTTCAAAATTATGGACCATTACATATTTACCATCTTGCCTTATATCTCCTAATTGCATTATAGCTCCCCATTTAATTATAATACTAACTTTTACATTTACTCCCCCTTAATTATAGCTATATACATTTTTCCTTATCACTCCCTTACTTATATATATGCATACAGTCTATATACAATTTTTCTTATCAATCCCCCTTTCACATCAATAGAAAAGGTGTCAAAATTTATATCCAAGTCAAAAATGTGTTACCTTTCCTTCATGTAGAGTTTGATATTCTAGAAACATTATACAAATCTTGACTTTAGACTTTCAAATTCTTTCTACCAAGTGTCCTTAACTTCCTCTAATATGTTGATAAGAAAGCATAAGCCATAAGATGCCACTTCTACTACATTTAGATAGAAACTACAAGCCTCTCATAAGATGTGTTTGTTACAAGACATTCATCAAGCGATTTATGTACATTGTTTATATTTAAAGTAAAATGTTATCTTAACAAGGAGAACCACTTTATTTCTCTTTCCTTCCCCAATCCGAAGATCTTAATTTCATCATGAATCTGTCCAATAGTTGCTTCAAGATCTTGAAACCTTGTGTCAGGTTGTTGTAGCTTGTTTGTCATATTTAGCAAATCATTTATCTTTTTATTTAACTCATCACTTATATATTTGACATGATTGTATGACAGGGTATACTATCCATACAATTTTTTCCCTTCTGCCAGACATCTTCTCTATTCCTTGATGCAAGTATCAAGTGTTAGCAAATCATTCCTAACATTTATGCTAACCTTATCAAACAACTGTGTATCAAGCATGATTTGTGGTTGACTAGTCGCTACTTCTGATAAATGAGTGAACTCATTATCAAAGGCTTTTACCAATTATGTTACTCCTTTCTAGGGATCTATCTCTGTAATCCTAACTGATATAACCTTTTGTAGTTTCTTTAAAACTTCACCCAAGGTCTTTTCAAGACTCTTCACCTTCTTATTTTTCTAAAATAATTTTCTTAAAGATGATATCATGCCTAGCTGATCATCATCATCTCCAGATGAATTCTCCAATACTGATTCATGTTTCCAAATTTACGTTTCTCAGGTGTCTGTAGCAAAATGTTTGCTTCATGCCAAAATACACCTTTATCAAATTTTGTCTTTGTGTGCTTGAGCTAAGGTAAAAATGTTGACTCCTGTATTATTGTGTCCTTCCCAACCTTTGTCATTGTTATTACTACTGGTATTGGTGCTGCAAATATCCCTGGTAAGGTTATTGCTACTACTACAGGCCCAACTAAAGGTGTCTTCTCTTCTCTCTTCTCTCTTCTCTGCCACAATAGGGATTGGTCCCCCTAAGTCCTTACTTTCTTGTTCAGAGCTAGGTGTGAGGGTCATTAACTCACTAACTATCTTTTCTGTTTTAGTATTAACTTCTTCATAATTTCCTCACATCAACAATATTGCACTCCTCTTATTTCTCAACAACGGCTACATACCCTTCATTATTCTTTCACGATCTTCATCACTATTTACTTCACCTAACATTCTTATCTGATTCTTTCTTATTTCCTTGTCCTCATCAACAACTCCTCTTTTTGTCAATTAATCTATCATACAAATCTTTTGGTATCTGTTTCTTAATATTTCAAACCTTTTATTTTCCAAAATCATATCTCTAACTACCGCATTCTCCAATTGTAATCTATCCATGTTAAACAACTCATAAAACTTATTTAACTGTACAAATCTACTATTATATATATTGCAACATTAAGGGTTTCAACCTTCGGTTTCCAGGGCTTTCTCTGAGATGGTGTCTTCAACTCTCCCTTTGATTGCTCTGCCTTTCTTGTCTCTGATTCCTCTTCTTTTGATTTCACAGACTCAATTATCTGTAGAGTTTTTCGTTTCTTGCCTATTCCACTGGCCATTGTTTGAATGAGTAAATGGGAAACAAGATACTAACGCGAGGGCTGAATAAGGATCGCGTACTTTTGAATTCAAAAACAATTTAATGAATTCACTCCTAACTCAAAACATATAATAGATCTACCATTAAAACTGTAATGCTGAAACATAAATGAAATCCATCACATCCATTAGGATTTTAACACATAACACAATGATTTGGTTACCAAGAAACACTTCAAAGTGAAGGTAAAACTAGGGTGGGGATTAAACCCACAAATCTTCATTGTTGCAACAATAAAGTTAACTTGTTAGGTCTACAATGTTCAAGATCATAAGATATGATCTACCATGCGAGGGGTTTGCCCTATTTAAAGCTATAGAGAATATTAGGCCTCAACTTTTTAAAGAATTTCACACTCAGTGTGAAGTAAGGACTCTATTAGGAGGTTTACATAAGTCTGTTAAAACTACTCTATTCAGAGTTTTACCCTGCCTCAATTAATAATAACTTATTCAATTCCTGACCCTCGGTTTGCTCTGTAAGTTCTTGGTTCTCCTCTTTGCTATAACTCTAATCTGATATCCTAATCTAATAACTTTGTTCAGTCCTTCACTACTCTAATTGCTCTCTGTCTGATTTGCTTTCAAACTTAGTGTTCACTTCTTCTCTTGCACACACTCAGGGATTCCTTCATACTTAGTCTTCACTTCTTCTCTTGCACACACTCATGCATTCCTTCATTCTTCACATAAGGTATACGCTTCTCTACTTATCTCTCATCCGGCATTACGATTCTAGGATTAGAATCCTCCTTAACTAGAGATGTCATGTGAAGGTTCTAGATCTTTATCAACAGGTTACATTTCATCATCTTTCGTCGTTTCTGTCCCACTTCCTGATTGGTTGAATTGCACACCTTGGGATCATTACCTTCAAAAATGATGCGTGATCACCTTCTTAGTTGGCTCTACAAATATTAAATATCATTTAAAAGTCAGCCAAAATAGTTTACATGTGTTTGCGCCATTACAAACTTATATGTCAAAACTGAACTACTCTACACTTGAATGCTCTGACGCTCGGTCATGTAGGATTTTTCATGTTGTCACTGGCCTTATATATACCTGATTGCTGAACAATCAATGATTTGTCAACATTCTCGGTCTCAACTATATTGCTTGGCTCGTATATGTGCTCGGTCGCTACTGAATACTTGGCAATCACTATCCTGCTCGGTATAAGCTTTGTATTCTTGGCCTTTACTAGATAACTCGGTTGCAGTAATGACCTTGTAATCTTGCCTAGTAAATGACTAAGGGTTTGGACACTAATCAACAACATAGGCTTAGAGATCAACAACCATATGTTTTATTATTTTCCCTGAAGGGAACACCACTTGCTCTTTCTTGACCTCAGTTAACCTCGCAAACCTCCTAGTGCTAGGTGGGGCAATTGTTTGAACTTTAGTAATACTTACTCCTTTTTCATCTTTTCCTTTATGTATTGATGTCATAACCTTTGGTTGCACTTGTGGCATTGATGCATCAGGTGCACTGATTGATGGTCCAAGTATCATGATCTCTTATGATAGCCCAACATCAACTACTAATGGTTCTGTCATTAATATATTAGTTTGGCCAATTTCTCTCATCTCCATAGCAATTCCCATTGCTTCTCTGCATTCCTCTCTTGTCATACCAGATTCTTTCAAGATTGCATCAATTTTCTTGTCTACTTTCTTCTTAATTTATTTGTTGTGAACTTCCTTAACTTTTTCTTTATAGGTGCCCCATCTAAAACACTACTTGTCTCTCTCAGATTCCAAGATTATCTTTGCATATCCTTCTATCAATTCCTAAGTCATTTCATACCCTATAGGATCATAGAATTTGACTCTAGTTACAACTCCTATGCATGCTACATCAATTTATACTACGAAACAAATATCATTCTTGTATTTCTCAACCAATGATGGTGGTATTTTGAATTTGTATTTAATTGCTGATTAAGAACTTTTCATCATTCTTGTAATATCATCTATCATTTTATCCTTTGATTGCTTCTTGCAGTAGTGGGTTATCATGCTCATAGTGTACTTATGAATATCCCATTCATGATCAGGCATACCAGGGAATTTTTTGATCACTTGGAAGAATAGGTGTGTTAACAATGATTCAACTTTGAATACTGCATTCTTTGTCTTCTTTAGTTAGTCTATATTATCTAGTAATTGTTGTCTTAGGATTTCACACATATTAATCTTTCCTTATTCACAGTCATCAAATAAACTAAATAGATAAATCCAATAAGCACTGAATTGACTCTGGAACTGTAATTCAACTTGTAGCCAATGATCTTGCTAATTAGTCTTACTTTTAGCTCGGCTATCAAATCTAATCTCATGATTCTTACATTAGACTTAGTCTTAAGGTTAATTTCTACTAGTTTCTTTACGTTCTTCTCATTTACTGGGTTACAACCTTCATTGCTCAAACTAGTAAGCTTGTGGAATAACTCATTATGAATCATAACAGCGATTTCACCTACCTAAAATATATGCTTGTAAATTGTGCTCTAAATGATTCTGCTCCCCTCATGATTATCGAAGTGCATGTAAAACATATGTTTGACTAAGTTTAAATTATTCAAATGGTCAATCTTTTTATTTCAAAGACAGGTCACTGTTACAAACCAGGTCTAAGTCCTTATGAATGTTGTCACCAATACTGTGAAACTTGGAATAATTGTACACTCTAATATCCTCAACTTGTGAAATATTGCAAATAATTTATGAAAAGGTTCCTACAAGATCATCTTCCAAAGAAATATATAGGTATTTCTTGAACTTATATCCTAGCCTCTCACTCACATCACACACTATAGGATTTGCCATTTTTCAAAGTAACACTTCATGTAATGACTACACACACAATAAATACCTTGCTTTCACGGAACTAGGGCTTGCTTCGGTTCGCACTTGTTAACTCTTACAAATTCACTTTAAATTCGCTCTAAAGCTTTTCTTTAAATCCTTCACGATCAAATGACACTCAATAACTTGATTTTCACCCTTAAATCACTTCAAATTCATCGCTGCATTAATTGTGCAAGTACGTAATCAATAAAAAGTTGTTTCTGATTACTAGAAGAATTGATTTCCTTCGTGTACTCATATACAAATTCCAAAACATTAGTGCACTTAACCACAGCTTCTACACATTACCTTCTACCTCATACTAATCGCGCATATTTGACCTTGCTCGTTGTCATCTCTTTTACCTTCCTGATGCTCGATCATTTATAAAAGTGTTTAATTCAAATAAGATGAATCAATTACTACAATTGATTTCAATATGCCTTCAAGTTCCTCATTTGAATACTCTTTCAACACTACATGTTAACTTGATGGATCTTGTGCTTTGACAAATACTTCCTTGAATTCTTCATGTTCGTTTAGTTTGTCTTTTTGACTCTAACTATTGTTATCATTCCTTCTGGCATTTTTGTTCATGTTCCTTATGAAGTTTGGATTCCTTGTGTTGCTCCTCATATCCATTCTATAGAATCTCTCCATATGACCAAAGTTGTTACATAATTGGCATACTAGTGCATTATTTCCAAATCTATATCTAGGTTGGTTAACAGGTGCTCTATAATTTCTTGCAATATGCCCAAAGTTGTTAAACTTGTAACATACAATGTTGTTCCTTGCTCCATTGTTTTCTTCTTCAGATCTTTTTCCTGCAAGGTTAGTATGTCTAAACACACTAATATTGCTATTACTGTTATCAAATTTAGATTTCTTACAATTAATTTCTCTATGACCAAAACCATGGCAATTATAGTTCAATAAAATATGTGACTTGTTTAAATGACTTACCTATGTGGTCCCTTTTCATATGACCAACTTCATTACATGCATAACATCTACCTTGGAATTCATAGCTCACTTCTTTAGGTGTTTCACCTTGCTCGTGTTGCTTAGGTTCATCAACTTGTTCAAGTTGCTTGACTTGTTCAACCTCCTTAGGTGCATTATCAAATTGATTTGACTCAATCTTATTCAGATATTCTTTATCTTGCAGAGGCTAATGAATTTCAAGATTAGGTTATTTTTTAGCTCCATATTTCTTGGTTGACTTTTCGCCAATGAAATATCCAAGACTAGTCTTATCATAAGGTCTCTGGAAAGACATTTGTTCATCAATCTTCTCACTGCTAGAACATAATCTCTTAAGTTGTTGCTTAGATTGGATTAACTCTCCTTTCACAATGATATTGTACTTCTCAAGTTCTGAATACAACAACTTGGTAGATTCAAGATCAAATATCACTTTGGTAAGGTTGGATCTCAGACCTGCATTCTCAGACTTCAAACCTGATTCAATTTTACCATCATAATTCTTCAAGCTTAACTTTAGATCTGTAATCTTAAGTTCATGCTTCAACATCTCATTTTCTGTCCTCAGTCTAGAGACTTCATGACTCTCTTTGATCTGATCTTTAGCCTCTTTCTTGAATTTCAAATGATCTATCTTGTCTTTTAGCTTTCCAATGTAGCCTTTAGCGTCTTCATATCTTTCTTCCAAAGCATCTCTTTCTTCTATAACAATATCAATCTTCTCACGAGCTATTAAGCCTCTTCTGAGTAACTATGCTCTGATACCAATCATTGGAAATAGGAAATACCGCTCAAGGGAGGGGGGGGAATAAATATTTCATAAAGTTTACCCCAAATATGGATATTATTAACCTTATAACATGCATAAGAAAGTAAACTTACTATGTTGAATAGTAAACATAACCATGCAATAAGAGAACTCATTACACCATCTTTTGTTAACTCAGGAAACCCTCGCTAACGAAAAACCTCGATGGGGATGGTACCCACAAAATGATCCACTAATCAAAAGTATCTCGTGAAAGATATTGACCCTATTAAGAGTCTATTGCATCCATATAGTGTCGCAATCCTTGTTAGAGGACTAAGCCTTGTTAGAAGCCTCAACCCTGTTAGGAGTTTTTATATTCAAATATGTTGTCAAAAATGACAATATCAAATATCCTAACCTAGCCAAATTGCCAACAGACAAAATTTCCTTACCAATACACAAGCATCTCTTAACAGAGTAGGCCACCAAAATCAAGCCTTTCTCACCTTATGAACCATAGCAATCTTTCTTTATACCTTGCTAATTATAAATTATTTGCCCAGTCAACTTTCATATAATTATGCATTTGCAAAAGTACTTGTAATCAAAGAGAATCGGATGGAATCTAAACATTTATGAAAAAATTATTTTTAAATGCGTCACCATGAAATAATCAACCTACTTTGTTTTACATTTTAAGAATATAAAAACTTTAACCACTTTCTAACACATGAGATTATTTGGATACAATGAGGAAATGAAAAAATCAAATACACAACCAAAATTCTTGAAATCTATGGTTAGTAGCACTACCATTAATTTTCTATTTATCATTAGGCAAGAACTTTAAATCTCTATTAGGTTTATTAGCTTAATCAAGAGAAGAAAATTATAAAGTATATGTACCCCTCTATCATTTGGTCAATTATATGCTTCCCAACATGGAGATGTTAGCTAGTCAAACATTGAGACGTTTCCCCACTTTTTAATTACTATTTAGCCTTTGAGTAAACACTATAACATCCCATCATTAGTGTATCGTGTATCCATGTCGTCAAACCTTTGTATCTTAGCACATACACACTATCTCGATAGACAATGAGAAATTTCATCATTCATCCCTTAACCATTTAAACTGGGTATGTGACTAATCAACAAGTAGAAGATAAGACTACGACAATTAAAACCAATTCAAGATACACATTATAAATGACCTAGACAACCTGAATATTGAAGATCATCAACCTAATTGTTGCCCCCTCCTTCCACTAACATGGTCCTAATGACTTGGTTTTACCACTAAGGTTTTTATGTTCCCAAATTAAATTTATACTTTATAATTTTATTCTATTCAAACTTTTTTTTTATATAAAAATAGTACAATGTATTTTTCTTGTAAATATTTAAATATGAAACTTTTCTTAATTTAAACATTTCCTTGGTTTTCACAATTTAAAAAATATTATTTTTGCCTTGACCTAGACTACTTCTCTTCCAATGACAAATATAAAATTTCTATGTCCATTAAATAAGATAATAATTACACTCCATTAAATATGAATTTTTTATTTAAAAAATTCCATGTCAAATCATGATAGCATAGTTCATATTTGAATTGAGAGTAAACATTACAATAGCGATAAAAATAAGTATTTTGGTAGCAATACTTATTGTATTAATAAATGATGAAGTTTCTATATTATAAGATTACATATCCATTAATTTCCATTAATTTTTCAATAATATTATTCATCATATAAAAAATCATGTTCACCATCTAAAATATTTGTCATGTTAATTTAATGGTACAAGCACTAATTACTATATTAAAAAATAATGTTCACAATAGTGTGAGGTTGAATTTATATTAATATTTTACCATCATGATTCTCTTTCTAACTAATATATTATATCTCACTCGTGCATACTTGCCATTAAATATACTTGTATGTATAAATCCGAAAGAAGTAGCCAAGTCACGGGTTAAAGAGTAGGGAACCTTAAAATAGTGACTTTTCTATTAAAGGAATACTTCAAACTTTTATAGGGTCAATAGGGATAATCAAGTATTAAAACTTCATAAAAATAAATAACCATTGGGAGAAAATATAATAAACGAGACATAACAAAGATAATATCCACTACAAAATTATTATAATTTAATTTACTAAATCTAAAATTATTTATATTTCATTTATCTGCATTGATTTAGGTTTTTACTAAGTAAGATTTTTATTTTTATTTCTTAAAAATTGGATGATTTATATTTTCAAATATTATAAGTTAAACGGATATTTATTTTTAAATTATTTTAAAAGTATGTTATATTTATAATAAGATTTAAACTTTTGACATGTAGATGGTTGTCAAATTTAACTGAGAAGAATAAAAGTTAACATTAACACGCTCAGACCATCTCACTCCCCCATTCTACCATTGTAGAATGCCTGTCGGCATTTAATTAAATAGTAAGATATAAAATTTACAAATTAAATCATATAAAAAACATCAATAACACTAGTTTTCTTTATTGATACACTTTCAACGCTATAAATTATTAGTTAAATATAAGAAAATTAAAAATCATATACCTTTACATATGTCTATAAGTGATGGATAATTTATGTGTTGAATATATTATCATTAAAGAATATTACATAATAGAAAATTGTAGGAAAGAACAACATTTCAGATCTTTAAAAAATTCAGCTCTAAGACTCTAAATATCTAATCATTAACTTTAAATTCCTCTCATGGACACCAATTTCCTTTTCTAACTTCTAACCTGCAAAAAGTTAATGTGGAAGCCAATACTCAAAGCTCCCTCATTATTTTATCCATGTTTCAACAAAGTCCAAAAAATAATAAATATTTTAAAAATAACTATGAAAAATACAAAGCTAAAAAGGGAGAACTCATCGCTCCTACTTAATGTGGTAGTGCAAGACCTTATTAATTACAAGGGCAACTCAAACAAGCCACTACTGAAATGAGACATTGTGTATGATAAGGTAAACATAACATGAAATTTGACCTTAGCAAGACAATACGATAATATAAAAACTTCAATCTGACTTGAACATCCTTTCATCAAAACATAACTCTTCCTCCACATAGATGCATGGATTGAGGACCAAAGCATGAAAAAAGAGGTGACATGTGCAATTTGAAACAATCCCCAAGATTAAATCCAACTCTCCACTAAGTTGTTTTCATCTTCTCAAGTAAATGAATTATATATCATCACCATTTTTGGTCATTGTTGTCTTACTCGCGTCTTTTCCATCGTTATCAATTGCTAGACACCAACTAAAGTGGTAAATAAGTATTGCAGGTGTCAAGGGTACAATTCCATAGGCAACAATAATCTAAACTTGAATTTGACTATATACAAAAAAAACTGCAGGAGATCAGAATTAAAGATAATACACAAAACGGAAGTAGCTTTTTTTAATACAATAAAGTTTGGCTTTGAGGATGGTCACGCAAGATGTGGAGGCTAAATAGAAAACATAGTAAAATAAAAATATTAATATGACAAGAAAAACTGTAATCTAATTGTTGAATGGAAAAACACATTAGGACAACTTATAATATTAGACTCTAAGGGGCATCCCCTATTTATATAGGCCAAGATAAAACACATGATATCATAAGATTATGAGGATTGTCATAGTCTTACGATATGAGATATAAAGTGATAAAACTCATATGTACCTCAAATAAACATAAATGATAAGGTGTGAAGAGAATTCAATAGTAAAACTACTTAGGGAATGCCCATTTTTACAAAACCATTCCTCCTTAAGTGCAACTTAGGGGCAACATGCAAGATGCAAGAATGCAATCTGTCAAAATGTGATGTTGATGCTACCATTTTCGTTGTCATTAATGATTGTCACTCATGTCAGTATATCCTGTATAATGATGTGCATTAGATGTTTGTGTTGATCTTGTAGAGTATGCTTTGTGTGATGTTTCATAAGGATTTATCTTTAGTCGTATTAGTACTACCCCCATTTACTTACAACATAGTGTGGATCATTTTTCTGGAATCAGTCCTATCATGGATGTGGGAATTGTGCTTTAGTCTAAGTATTTGTAATTTAATGTATAGAGCCTACTCACTAGCTCCAAAGATCTTGGTGATGGTGTAACCGTGTTGTTTGGAGCAAGGTGTTTTACATAAAGTGAGATTCTCTATGTTTCATTTCTTACTGAAATGAGAATACTTTGGTGTGACCTATTTTAAATTAAATAAGGTCGATCTAATAATTGGAATGGCATGTAAAAGAGAGTGATGATTCTTTTTTGGTGTGGTATATTTCTAACGCAAGTAATACACATATTGAATCCAAATATAATAAAAAAAGTTAGAAAATTGGTGTAAATGTGAGTTGATGCAACAAGTAATAGACTTTAGTGGTCGATTCATTTTTATTTCATATATTTTTAAATAGACAATTAGCCTCTTCCTTATATTTGGGTACGTAGCCTAACATGTAGTGAGCCAATGAGAAATTATCATGCTAACAATGAAACCTTTATAAAAATCATTGTAATTGGTGTCACCTTAATAGTTGTTCTTTACATGAGAATTGGTTTCTCTGTGGTTTTTCCCATCTTGGGTTTTCCACGTAAACTCTAGAACCCATAATGTTGATGTTTATGTTCTTCTAATATTCATGTATCTATCATGAGTTTTTTATGGCATGAGGTATTTATTAGATTAATATAGGTTAAAATTTTGTTGGATTATAATTGATTCACCTTCCCCATTAATTATTTGGCTTGTTCGTTACAATGATTAGTCTTGACTACTAGGCCATTTTAGGTGCCAATGACTAAGTATAATGCAATCTCATAGTTGTAGAAAATGAGAAAACTTGATGGGCTAAAATTCCTCCCAGCCATTTTAGGTGCCAAAGACTAAATATAATGCAATCTCATAGTTGTAGAAAATGAGAGAACTTGATGGGATAGAACTCCTTCCGTTAAAAAAAGTACAAGAAAGATGCTCCTAAAGAAGAGCAAAATTCAATGTTAATTAAAAATCTTCTACATAAGAGAAGAGAAGAAGAACAATATGGAATGCCCTTAATATAGACTGTCATTTGCAAATTCAATGAAAAATTTACTAGATATCCTTATCTCTCTTGGAAGGATTTAACAAATCTTATTGATTGTTTAACCTAAGGTTTCTGAAGTTTAAGCTCTATGAGCTTGTTGAATGTGTTAATTGCATATATTGTATTTGTTAGTGTTGGTGTAAATAAGTATTTACTTATCACACTTAATTTTTACTTAGGTTAATGCATTATTTAATTATTTTGCATTATTTTATTATTATTTTAGGTGAGACACTTAGGAGTTTGTGAACTCTCATTGAGTTACACAACTCTAATTATGCACAGGGTGTCTACAACACAGGAGTATGCATCATTCATTGAGTTGTCATGTTGACAACACAATTATCCGCACTCTTTATTCAGCACATGTTGTCTACACCACTGATTTGCTTGCTACACCACTGTAGGCTTATCCTCACATCATCGCACTTAATCCCGTGCTCAATGGAGGATAATCCATATCTGGTGGACATGTGCCTAGTTGTATGACATATCATGATGCTGACTTCTATGCATTCTAGAAGCTCTCCTGAGGCCTTTATATTATTTTAGGTGAGACACTTAGGAGTTTGTGAACTCTCATTGAGTTACACAACTCTAATTATGCACAGGGTGTCTACAACACAGGAGTATGCATCATTCATTGAGTTGTCATGTTGACAACACAATTATCCGCACTCTTTATTCAGCACATGTTGTCTACACCACTGATTTGCTTGCTACACCACTGTAGGCTTATCCTCACATCATCGCACTTAATCCCGTGCTCAATGGA
Organism: Cupressus sempervirens; assembly: GCA_028749045.1. Classification (NCBI taxonomy): domain Eukaryota; kingdom Viridiplantae; phylum Streptophyta; class Pinopsida; order Cupressales; family Cupressaceae; genus Cupressus; species Cupressus sempervirens. The sequence goes on from CM053787.1 coordinate 34,781,901, forward strand.
GGATAATCCATATCTGGTGGACATGTGCCTAGTTGTATGACATATCATGATGCTGACTTCTATGCATTCTAGAAGCTCTCCTGAGGCCTTTATATTTAGGCACTCCTAATGTACTCTCAACCAGTTATTGAATGAATATCATCATTCTGATCGTACTCTGTCTATTTTCGTCTATTGTGTGCTTGTGTTGAGTTCTTTAGTTCTTGGGTAAATTTTGGCCTAAGCCAAATTCTTACAGTTAGCAATGCCCAAGGGCCATGTTGGGAACAATGAAGATTTCTATGAAGAGAGCTTAGAAAGATATATTGGTTGCCATTGCACCAAAAGATCAACCTATTAAAGTTTGATACAACATCAAGACTTATAGAACATGGAAGATGATTAAGCCATGTCATAAACCTAAGTGCCACATTGGACATCACGAGGAGACCAATGACACACACCTTGCAATAATCCCCTGCAACGCAAGTACCAGGTTCAAACATGAGACCCCAACTCTAATACCCATTGTTGTTTTCATTACACAAAAAGATTGACTTTTAAATGCCCAATAGAACCACTAGATAGAACAATGCAGTTTAGAAATGTTACCAACCCAAGAAACATGTTGTGCATTATAATCGGGCTAAGGGAGTGCACCTTGTAATGTAATATGTTCAACAACATAGATGAGAACTCTAAAAAATTCTATCATATCATATTTCCAACTTCTCCCTAATTGATTTAGATGTTTCAAATTCAACAGAAAAAGATCAAGATTAAAGAGAAGAAGAAAGATAACTAATCTAACAAGAATAACTAGACAAAGATAAATTATATTCTTAGATAGCAAAAATTATGGAAAGTTGTTTTCAATTTTAATTGAAGCCTACATAGCTTCAAAAAAAGAGATATATTCTACAATAAAAACTTCCAAATGTTTATCATATTAAAAAATTTTGCTTGAAACCAATGTTTTCCCTTAATCAAACTTTAAACAAATTAAAACTAAACATACATTTATATTTAGCTCAAAAATGATAAAATAACAAGCAATAGACTATAATAGTCGTGTGGGGTTTTCAATATAGGATTATATTAATATTTTCCCTTGTCTTTCATGACACAGAACATCTCTCAGACCCTTCAAAAACTTGTTTGAAATATTATCTAACTTCCCATTAAGGTCATCATATTTTTTTTTAAACCCATTCTCAATTGTATCCTTATTTACCATAGAAATATATTTTTACAATTTTTTAGTCATCTCAAGTCAGTCATATTTGGTTTGACATTTATTCAATGTTCAAAACCCAAAAGCTCATATTATGTGACTATAGGAGGATCACACTCAATTTTCTATTTTTCCTTTCATTTTCCTTTTTCTACAACAATCTCTACCAAACAAACTTTGGACTTCTTCCCCACAAGACGTTCGACATTTCCTTCTTTCTTTCCTCTTCCTCTTTTTCTACTTCTTTTATCCTCTTTACTCTGTTCTTGAATACATATTTTACTTTTTCTTCTTCTTCATCTTCATCATCAATCCTAACATCAACTTTAAGACTCAACGTATCTCATTATACTTTGGTTTTAGGCCTTAGAGCCTTCTTTTGAAGTGATCTTATTTTATAGTTCTAGAATAACTCTTCTTTATAGGAAACAGAGTGACAAAATAAAACCTCATGGATGTTTTATGCCACTGTCTAATCTTCTTGAATAGATTGTTGATCTAGGAGCATCCTAGCGAAGTCAGCAATCCTGTAAGGAGTATTGAGATCCATTTGTGGATTTTGGTTTGTGCGGTTGGGGATATGTTCGAGGCATGTTGGGGAACCTTGTCATAAGTGCTCATAAAGGTTGGAGCTATCATGTTGGACTTAGAGTCTTTTTGGTGGTTGTTGATTACGTGTTCCTAATTTCTTGGATAGAATTTAGAATTGTATTCGCAAATTTTGATCCGAGGGAGTTGGCTTGTGCGCTCTTGAATTTAGATAGTTGGATGGCACATAGACCTATGCCTAAAGGCACGTACTCATATTATCATATGAGTTATTTATGCAATGTAAACTTGGGACTTGTCCTAAGTATTTAGTTATTTCATGTATTTAATGTGTGTTATCAAACCGACTTATGGCTTGAGGGTTTATTTAATATGAGTATTTATTTAATATAGCTTTCTAGATTGACCTGTGGCTTCGTTTATTATGAGTAGGGGGGTCTTGTCTTGCATTGAGACATCATGGAGGATGGAGTTCAACATGGAGTAGCTAAGAGGATAGAAGTAGCAGAGCTAGTAGCTAAGTGGTGCGAGAGCACCTACACTAACATCCATTTGTTTATGTCATTTTGGCTTGTATCTAACATTGGCCAAGTCAGAGTAGTATGAGTTTGTTTTGGACCTTAGAAGGTCTTGCAATGTGGACTAGCTGAGTTATTGTTAGACTAAGTTCACCAATTAGCCATTGTTAGGCTTAGGATTTTGAGTCATTAATGTGTTTTAAACACAAAGAATGTTAGAAAGATGCTATGAGGCCATAAATGAAGTTAGTTCTTCGAGTTACATGGTTTAGAGGTCCTAGAAGTTAGGATGGTGGCATAAAGATAAAGATGCCAAATCTTGTTAAAAAGTTGTCATGACAACATTTTGCAATAAAATGCAAATGCAACATGCAACTCAACAACATTGGATCCCCTCAAAGATACGAGTGGGAGGTTAACCAAAAGGCCTAAAAATATGGAGAATGACATCTAAGACCATCTTAGGCTCGAAATTAGAGTTAGATAGTGATTTGTAACAAGTTTGGTGAATAGAGAATAGAGCTCTACAACATTGTTTTGTGAGGAACCCGAGCATTTTATTGAGACAGTGATATTATATGTATTGAATCTTGAAAGTTAGCTTTGGATCTGAGTAGTGTAGGGTGTTTTTTGACTTTTTTCATTCAGTAAGAAAGTTGTTTTGAGTTAGTCTTGTAGCCAAGAGAAAATAAGTTTGGATTAGACAGTGTGTTGGTTCCTTTTAGACAGTTTTTGCTTGCATGGCTCCTGCTTGAGATTCAACCCTTTGAAACTTTGAAACGATGGATGAATCTTAAAAGTGAAGCCATCGTACATAATGTATATAGAGGTAGGAGTCCAAGGAAGTAGCGTTGCTATTTTAAATGTCAAGCCCTAAGCAAGCTAGGAATATCAAGTTAGAGGTTTGACGCAGGGGGTAGAAGTAATGTAGGGAACAAGTATGGTTCCAAGTAGGTGATAATCATATCTTGACATGTTATGAGGATTGAGATCATACCAATCCATTTGAGTGGGTTTTAAACAAGTTTTCACTCTGATCCTAGGAAATAGGTCTTTTAGTCCTATTAGACCCAGTTAGTAGGAGACCTGTGTACAGATAACCTAGGAGTCTAAAAACTACAAAATCCTTTAGAAAATCCAAAAGGGTACTCGAGTTTGGGATTAGTTTTTCACGTTGTTTTGGAAGTTTTGGCAAGAAAGTGGGTAAACTCAGTGTCAAGGGCTAATTGGAATTAGGCCTTATAAGGCTTCCTAAAGACTAAGTCTTGAAATCGGTAGGAAAAAGGATTGAAGATCCTTCTAAATAGATACAAATGCAAGAAAGTGGAATGTTTCCAAATTGTCTGACACCCTTGTAATTGAATTCATGTTTTCTGAGGAGTTGGCACTTAGAGCTTTCCCAGTGTAGGAGAAGGCATTGAAGAATTGAATGGTGTTTGTCATTCAAGGTGAAGCACAAGGAGTGAAACTCTTCGTGAGGAGTTTGGGTAAGGTCTCAATTAATCAACTAAGCCATTTAAATCTTAGAGGAGATAGGATCTTGGAGAAGACAAACTAGGTCTTGTTGGAGGTTGTGCAAGTAAGCCTTGGAATACTTCCACCACTAAGTGTAGGTTTGGCAAATAAGAAGGTTGCTTGGTGGCTTGTGAGCACAAGTTTAGATTCTTCTTGCGGTTTTCTCCTAGATTATGAGTCTGGGCTAACTAGGAGTTTGATCTTGCGAGATCTTGTAAAACTATTATTGTAATTGCTGATGTTTTTGGCCATAACCATGAAGGCCTTACAAGTGGGCATTTTGGATGTAAATCTAATTATTTTATTATGAGAAGACGTGTTGTTTTTTATCTAAATCTAGGATATTATTCTTCTATTGTGAAGTTATTTGCTAGGGACAAGGACATCTTCTTTCGGGATTCTCATGCCTTGCACTACATCAAGTGGTATTAGAGTTGGTTGATCTTATGGAGCTGGTTGATCTTGTAGAGCTGGTTGATCCTGAGGATTTGTTGCGTTGAGTTTGCAAAATGCCTCCGAGAATACTAGTTCCTTCGATCATTGCATATCTCTGTGATGTTGTGCAGCCAAGGATTATAGAGAAGATTAGATCAGATTTTAGATCTCAGGAGCTAATGAAGAATAACATGGTCGCTAAGATCATGAGAGCTATGACTGACATGTACCTAGGAATGTGGGTGTTGAAAATGGTTATAAGAAAGTTGTTGAAGACTTTAAAGCTATTGGATCTAGTGGTGAAGACAAGGAAGACCTGACGTAGAGACCTATGGAAGATAGAACTAGTCGATTGGATAAATTTTGTAACTCACTTGAAATTGAAGCATAAGATAGATGTTTCCAATTTCCCAGGTACTTTGACTCCTAAAGACCTGATTAATTGGATTGGTGAATTGGAAGACTACTTTGAGTTAGAGGATATTGGAGATCCACTCGGGGTGAGATTGACACAAACTAAGATGAAAGGACGTGCTACTTTATGGTGGAAAGAATTACAAAGAAATAGAGGACAAGGTGAAATGAAGATCACTAGGTGGAGATTGATGGTGACTAAATTGAAGGCAAAGTTCATCGCTGCTGATTATGAACTTTAGTTGTTTAAGAGGTTGCAAAAACTAAAACTGAAGAACTTGTCTGTGATGGATTATACTACGGAGTTCTACAAATTAACAATTTAAATATCTAGAGAAAATGTGGTTAGATATATTAATGGTTTGAAATTCAATATCTAGGATGAGATTGGTATGTTGAAGATGGAGTCAATTGAGGATTCTTATTAGTAATGCTCTGAGGGCAAAAAAGAAGTTGAAGAGAATACATCAAGGTAGTTCTCATGGGAAGGAAAAATACTTGGTGAAGGATAAACATATTGTTAAAGATGAACCAAAACTTATTGAACAGAGAAAGAGAATAGACAAATGTGCATTTAAGGGTATTTTCTACAGATGTCAAGAAGGTCATAGATCTTTTGAATATTCCTAGAAGATTGGTGATAGAACAATTGTTGTGGTACATGAGAATATGGATTTAGTGAACATGAGCCTGAGATAGAGGGGTATAATTTTCTAATTCAAAGCGTGTTGCTTGGTAAGATAGTGTCGGAACATTGTCAAAGGAGGAATTTGTCTAAGACTCATTGCAAGTCTGATGTTAAATAATAGAATGTGATTGTGGATGGTGGTAGTATTGGAAAACCTAGTTGCTAATGAAATGGTTCAAAAACTTGGTTTGAAGAGAGAGGCATCCTTATCCTTATAGGATTAGTTGGTTGCAAAATGAGCATGCTTTGGAAGTAAGGGAGCAGTGTCTTGTTAATTCTCAAGCTAGACAGTATGTTGATAGATGAATGTATTGTGTGATATTATGGACATCAATAGTTGTCACATATTACTTGGTAGACCTTGGCAGTATGATTATAGGGAGGTGCATGATTATGTCAAGAATGTGTTTACTGTTGAGAAGGGTTGCATAAAGCATTCCCTGATCTCTTTGCAGAATGGAGAGCTTGGTAAGAGGAACCTTAGTTTTGGTAGCAGAGTTGAATTGAAGGAATCTCAAGGGGTTAGAGATATGTATGGAAAATAGACATGTGGTACACCGAGGAAGGATGTGAAGAAGCAAAGTAAGCAATTGCCTTCTGCTAGAAAGGATTTCAAGAATTGGAACAATGGAAAGGTGTACAAGTTAATAATATGAAGGACATGTATGTGAAGAACCCATTTGAGGTTTATGTGTTGAACCTTAAAAGATGTTCTTCTCACTTTTAAGAACATATTTTCTTCGCACATGGGGTGTCTAATGTAGGAGCATCTAGGAAAGTCAGCATTGTTGTGAGTAGGAGCATTGAGCTCAATTTGTGAATTTATGGTTTGCGCAGTAGAGGTTGTGTTCTAGCAAGATTGAGAGACCTTGTCCTAAGTCCACATATAGGTTGGAGCTATCATGTTGGTGTTAAAGCCTTTTTTGTGGCTACTAGTAACATGTTCCTGATTTCCTAGACAAAGTTTGGAGATTGTATTCACAAGATTCAACTCAAGGGAGTTGGGACATGCCCTCTTGGATTTGCATAGTTGGATGCAACCTATGCCTAAGGATGCATACAATTATGTTAGTGTATGAGTAAGTTATGCATTGTATACTTGAGGCTTGTCCTACGTATTTAGTTATTTCATGTATTTAATGTTTGTTGCCAAGCCGACTTGTGGCTTGAGGGTGTATTTAATGTGAGTATTTATTAAATATAACTTGCTAGGTCAACTTGTGGCTTGGTTTAGTATAAGTAGGAGGTCTTGTGTTCTCTTGAGACATTATAGAGGATAGAGTTCAGCATGGAGCAGCTGAGAGGAGAGAAAACAAGAATTTTGATTGGTGGCTTGTGAGCACAAGTTTACATTCTTCTTGGGGTTTCCTACCAGATTGTATGGACTAGCGAGGATTTGGATCTTGCAAGGTCTTGCAAAGCTATTATTGTAATTGCTAATGTATTTTGTCTTTGCCCATAAGGCCTTACAGCGGGGCATGCTAGATATCAATGTAATAAATCTATAATAAGAATGTGTTGTTTTTAATCTAAATCTCAAAGCTATTGTTATTTTTCCATTGTGTGGTTATTTGTGACAAGCTAGGATGTCTCCTTTGGGGATTCTCGTGCCTTGCTCTGCATCAATTGTCCATTCATTTTTCATGTCCTCTCTAAGCCTTATTCTTAATGCTTTTGTTAACATCTCTTTTACAATACCAAAACTCTCCTAATTAGTAGGATCTTTAAGCATATATAACACTATATAGATACTTTTTGACATTCTTACTTGTAACTTCCTATTGAAACTTACAAAAGAAGTATGTTCCTTTTTCTATAACTTCTATGTAATAATGACCTTTAACCACCAAGAAGGTCACTTTTGTTGAAAATAGATTGATGCAAGTATGAGAATATGTTTCAATCATTGTTGTGTCACTAATGTCAAACCTTCTACTTGTTGAGAAGACAATTATTTAATTGATTTCAGTACTATCATTTGTATGATTGATGAGAAGGTTTTGATCAAATAAGATAAGAAAAGTACCTAGAGAAAAAGTTGAGTTATGGTGTACAAAGATCAATTAAGACAATGACGTTATAGTGCATTGATTATCTACTTAAGGTTACAAAGGTTGGATACATTGATTAAGTCTAGAAGAACAAGAAAGAAGAATTGAGTCTGCCAAGCTTGACCGAGTGGACAGTAGGTGCTCAGCAAAGTTAGTGCAAGCCGAGCAGAAAATCAGTTAGAGTCGAGCAAAGCCAAAGTTCAGTGTATGTCGAGTGATACCGTGTAAGCCAAGTAAAGTTTAGTTGATGTCGAGCACCAATAAACTCTAGTGTTTGCTGAGTTATCTAGTGAATGATGAGTGGAAGAACAATATGGAAGCCGAGTGACAACATATTGATGTCGAGTGCCAGTATTCTTGTTAAATCGTGGATTTAACGAATCTAAGCCGACTATTTTATTTTCTTGAATTTTTTGGAGCATGTTGACAATAACTATGATGAGTTGGTGGCACAGAATTCATGGTAAACCATTTTGAGGCGAATTCAACGAGGATTGAAGAAAAAGTTTCTAGATGAGACTAAAATGAAAAGATGGGTAGATTCATTGAATCTTACCTAATCCTACCTTACCCTAAAATGGATGATAGAGGATGAACGACAAAAGATCTTAATTTTCTATTTATAGAGATGGTTGGTCAGAAGCAAGGTTGGTCAATGTTCGAGAACCTAAGTTAGACAAGAGATCTAAGGTATTGCTTCATTTAGAGATCGAACAAAAGAGACCGCTACTGGCAAGCAAATCAAGAAGGCTTAAGAATATGGATGCTTGAAGGGTGAACAAGTTATCAGAGCTGAAGTGTGTGAAAGCCAAGCAAAATGGAGGACTGAAACATTGATCTGTAATCTGCAAAGTAAGTTGTAATTGCTATCAGATCAAAGCCTTATTGTTACATTCTAATCATTGTACCACTCTAGGGTAAATCCTTTGGATTAAGGTTGACCTAATAGTCATTTGTAAATCCTTTAACCGGGTGACATTCCAAGTGAATGATCTAAAGTCCTCTAACAAGGATCACTCCTAACAGGGTGATTGAAATCCTCTAACCAGGTCATATTTAACAACGTCCATTGTAACCTTTAACAAAGTTGGGCTTTCACAAGGCATCACTTCAAAAGAGTGAGAATGAGTAGCATGTTACTAGTGGTTTTCCCCAATTCAGTTTCCACATAAAATCATTGTGCCAAATGCATTATTTAATTTTTTATGTTTCATGCTTACATTTTTGCAAAGTGGATTTGATAGTAACCTACAAAGTTTAAGTGATTCTATGATCTAATGGTTGCATGCATGGATATATTTTATGGATATGGATTCACTAAGATGTAGAAAGTTTTATTTGTACATCTGGACCTTAGATAACTGATTCACCCCCTCTCTGTTGTTCTAAAGAATTCCAACAATTGGTATCAGAGTCATCTACTCAAGAGGACTAGTTTGAAGGTACTAGAAGCAAAAGATCAAGATGTCAAAAATAGAGGTATCCAAGCTTAACAAGGACAACTTTCCTACATGGAAAAGTATGATAAAGCTACACCTAAGAGGTCTTGGAGACCATGCAAATCTACCATCGCCAATGAGCATGTTGATCCTACTGGAGCCCTAACTGCTGAAGATCTGAACAAGAAGAAAGAACATAATCAGGCAATGTTGCAAATTGCTGCTGCCCTAAGTTATACCGAGTTCGATGACATCAAGGGTTTTGATAGTGCAAAGAAGATGTGGGATGCTCTTCACACCATCTATGGAGGTGCTGCAAATGTTTTGAGAGCCACATCATAATATGAGAATGCGAGAAGGTGAGAATGTTGCTCAATATTACTCTAAGATAAAAGATGTTGTTTTTGCTATAAGAGGATCTACTAGTAAGATAGATGATAAGACTGTCTTAAGCAAAGTTTTGAGTACTTCCCATCTATGTTATTAGAGTTTCTACAATACAAGAGCTAAGATGTATGTCGAGTTCTAATCTAACTCTTTAAGGTCTGATAGGTAGGCTAATTGCTTTTGAGCTATCTAATTTGGACAACTTCAAATTTGGCAATGTTGAATCTGCTTTCAAAGCTAAGTTGTCATTGAAGGAACCTAATGAGAAGAAGAAAAAAAAGATAAGATACGTTTCCAATGACAGTGATACAGATGAGGAGGATGTAGAACAACTTGAAGCACTACTAGCAAGGAGATTTCACAGAGGTAAAGTAAAATTCAAAGGTAAGTTACCTATCATGTGTTTTAATTGCAATGAGGTTGGTCATATTGTTGCTAGATATTCAGAGTGGAAGAACTGTAGAGGTGGTGACAAGTACAAAAGTAGAAGAGATGAAGACAGTAAAGATTACAAAGACAAAGGCAAAAAGTCTTGGTATATTGTAGAAAAGGAAACCAAAGATGGATCTAACAATCATGATCATGAGCAACCTCAACAAAGCACCATTTGTATCTCTATCCATGGCTACAAAGGAATAGGAGTTTGACTTTGCCTAAGGACCCACTAAAGAATTAGTAATACTAAGATTAGACATCTCACTTCTAAACATCGAAAATATTTCTTACAAATGGTAAATACCTAATATCATTGTCAAGCTAGACTTAGCACACACTTTATTAGAAGAGACCATCTAACATCACCAGAACTACTTTTACTACATTTCACGACTGAAAGTTATCAAAGAAAATACAGAAGCATAATATATCATGGTTTTTATAAGCCTAGGTGATTGACATTAGATGTATTTAATGTAATTGTTGGACCTATCTAATTCTGTTACTGAGCGAGGTGAATCAATGATCGAGAAATCAAACAACTTTTTGTACCTTTTGAACTACTAATTCATAATTAAACTTAATGAATCAAATGAAACATCCAACTAATAAAATCATTCACACATTGGACACGGATATTTTGGTTACATAGAAACCCAACACAGATCAAAATCACCAAAGGGATTAGTACACACAAATAACTTGTACTCTTCTAAAGTATGCCCTGTTAGGAGATTAACCCTATTAGGATTTTAATGAAGACGCTGTTAAGTGCCACCCTATTAGGGGATTTACCTCTAGCTCTATTAGGAGTTTACCGAGACAAGGTTGGCACATACTCCAACTTTACTTCCTTTTTCTTGAACTCTATCTCTAAGATAATGATACTTGATGGATATGTGCTTGGTCTTATAATGCATCACAAGATTTTTTGAAATGTCTATTTTACTTGTGTTATCACAGTAGATAACCATCAGTTCACAACTATTTCTTATATGCCTTCCAATATTTTCTTGATCCATATAACATGAGTGCAATTTATTGCAGCTGCAACATAATATGCTTTAGTTGTAGACTGAGATACATAGTTCTGTATTTTACTTGTCCATGAAACAAGTCTTTCTCTAAGGAAAGAATACACCACCACTTTTACTCTTCCTATAATTCGTATTACCTACCGAATAAACATCATTATATGAACTTAATGTGAATCTCCCTTATGTCCATATCAGAACCCGTACTCTTCAAACCCCTTGAGATACTTGAATATTCTCTTTACTGCAATTAAGTGTGATTGTTTTGGATTAGAGCAAAATCTTGTTTCTAATTCAACTATATGTGTTATGTTTGGTCTGCTATAAAACATGTATTATAGCTTACTGATCATGAACCTGTACAATGTCTCATCCACTACCTTATAATCATCTTCCTTGGATAGCTTGCATCCTATCATTATAGGAGTAGCAACTGGCTTTGATTCTTCTTGACTAAATGTCTTCAATATTTCCTTTAAATATTTGGTCTAACTGATGTATATGACCCCCTTGAGTTGGTAAATCTGCAAACTTATGACGAATTAGATTTCACTGATCATATAAATTTCAAATTCCTCCTCATCTCTTCTAAAAAGGCAATACTCATCACATCATTGCCTCCATAGTTAATGCCACTAATAAATATTTTTGTAATCACCAATTTTTCATGACTTTCTACCTTCAAGTATACATTGTTGTTACCACCTATCCTCATGAATCCTATCTTGATCATGTATAAATTTAATATTTCAAATTATGCTCTAGGTACATGTTTCAATTTATTCACGATCTTATGTAAGCAACACACCATGTTCTTACCTTTTGAATTGTGAAACCTTTAGGTTGTTCTATGTAAGCTTCTTCTTGTTCTTACATTTTCTGTAAGTTTAGAAGTTATTCATTTATCAAAACCAAGAAAACCGTTATACCCATTACAAGGAAATACCTCATTTAGAGACTTAAACAATAGTAAAGTTGATCAATTGACTCAATTTAAAACTTTCCAAATATTGCTAAGTTATTTCTCTCATGATCATATAATTGTGACTAAACTACTTATTAATACGAGATAATGTCTTTCAATGGTATTGTGCTTTGTCTCCTTATTCTATTGGTTGATTTCAAAAATTTAAAAATGTTTTCATCAAAAAATTCAAAATAATATTGGTCCCAAGGTTAAACTTCTTCTTGCTCTTACATTTTCTACAAGTTTAGAAGTTACTCATTTATCAAAACCAAGAAAACCGTTATCCCCATTAGAAGGAAATACCTCATTTAGAGACTTAAACAATAGTAAAGTTGATCAATTGACTCAATTTAAAACTTTCCAAATATTGCTTAGTTATTTCTCTCATGATCATATAATTGTGACTAAACTATTTATTAAAACCTTACGAGATAATGTCTTTCAATGGTATTGTGCTTTGTCTCCTTATTCTATTGGTTGATTTCAAAAATTTAAAAATGTTTTCATCAAAAAATTCAAAATAACATTGGTCCCAAGGTTTCTTTGTCTGATGTGATGCATTATAAACAAGGTGTTAAAGAAACCACGCGATAATTTTAAATTATAGATTTAAGTATTTGCACTCCTCATATTTCTTATCATGTGCATGAGATTGATGTTCAACATATTTTTCATTGCTCATTTACAAAAATTTATTATAGATGAAAAAAAATTGTTTGCTAAGTTTTCTTCTTCAACTTAATTGTGTCCAATAGTTCCTAATTATTAGCTTCGAGTAGGTCAATTTGAGAGGACCACTCAATTGGCTACATTTGGTAAGAGTTATTTTGCATCTCAATTCTTTCAATAGTTTCATAAACCTAAAGGCTTCATGAAGATCAACAACTTATTAAACAATATTGATGAGCAAGTGCCAACAACATCTAAAGGTATAGCTCCTTTTCCATATATTTTTTGACCTCATAATTTTACACCTTGTTCTGAATCTTTGTATAATGTGGTGTTGAAGATTATTAGTATTGATTATTAAACACCTTTATTAAACCATTCAATAAAACCAAACCTTTGTCAAAATTGTTTGATCTCAAATCTTTTCTTTAGTACCATCAAAAACTTGTCCATGATACTGACAAAGTGTCCATGTTTGAAATCTATTGTCCAAGACCTCATTCATTGTAATACTATATCTAGTGAGAGCATTAATGATCAAGGAAACATGTATATTGAACCTACCAACCAAACCTTGTAAATCTATACCAATCCTTTGCCTTCTCATTTGACCAATGTTTGTTGAGTCTACTCGGTCCTTACCTTCTTCCTCCACCCATGTTGTTTACTATGACTTTGAGTGTATTGAAGTTAATAATATCATCAATCTTATTGATCAATTAGAACCTCAACATTAACTTTGCATTACATTTGATCATATGGAGATGGTTAAAGCACTTGATGATCCTCTTTCTTTTGTAGAAAAGGTTAATGGTCTTCTTTCTAACAATATGCTTAGAGATCCAAATTATATGGTGAACACTATAATTGAAGATCTTTACACAATATATTTGCAATGAGATTTCTATTATTAATATGATGCAATTATTATTATTTTCAATGGTGTCACTTATCCTACCCTTGGTTCTATTACTTTTCCAATAGATGTTAGTGTAAAACTTTAGATCTCACCTTTTTTGTCATCTCAACTTTTGATCGATTTCTAGTTAGACTTGTTCTTCCTTGGTTCTCTCCTAGCTAGAATTGTTTAAAATGTTCCCCTAATAGAGACATGTTAGCAACGAGAGAGCTTTGACCTTGGCTTCTTTTGGCCTTCCATGTCTCAACCAATCCAACCTGGTAAAGACATTTTTTCCCTATCCTATTATAAATTGAAAATCCCTAGGATTTGTGAGCTTAGTCACCCTAAGATTGTTCCATCTCCTTGTCCTACTCCTCGAATTATTCCTAAACCTCCTACATATAATTTTGTTCCATCTCCTAAAATCCTATATATGATGTGCAAATACTACCTCTCAACCTAGTGTTGCTCATTCCCTTCTTCCTCTTAAAGATGAAAAGAAGTCAATGTTTATTGATCCTAAACCAACTCAAATTTCAAGAAAAACCAAACACAAACATTATGATCATGATCACCACGATAAATGTTATACTAGAGTCTATAAGCATACTCCCTTGATCTTTTCCTTAGTTAGGACACCTATTGATTCCTTGATTTCCTTTTATCTACTTATGCATTTCCCACGAGAGGAACTAAATTTTAAAAAGATGAAAATCAATAAACATGATAATTCTATTTGTATCGTATATTAAATTGAATAAAGAAGATACTATTGATAATGATGATTTCAATCTTTCTAGTGTAAATGATGATGTTAAAGGTATTCATAATGATGATTTTATGAGCTTACGAACGTTAATCATGATTTCAAAGCTAGACTTACAAAAGAATTATCTCTTAATTCTAGTGAAAAATGAAGTGATTCATCCTTAAAAATATTTGCCCACTACAATCACTAAACTAGGCCCTAAAGTTATAAATCATTGATTGGAGATCTACACTAGATATTTATTTCACTCACCATGAAGGTGTGTTCTCTTATCAATTGAGAAAAGTGAACTTGGAACAGGTGCAGCCCTGTATATGCACTAGAACTCATTTTTGGTCATTCAATCCTACAACTAGAAATGAAATAACACAAGAAGTACATTGATTGAAATGAAATAGTTTAAATAAATAACAAGAGCCAATAATTAATTGAACTAAAATAGGTATTTAGAAAAATAAGTCTCAAGAAACAAACAAGAAATTGTTTTGTATGCTTTGGCTGTAAGAATAGACACAAAACAAAATTTCAATGTTGCAAGAACAAAGAAGAGCTAACAATGAGCTACGACCACTAAATAGAAAATGAACTACTAAGTTAAATGTGGAGAATTCTAACAAACTGATCCCCTTTGGATGAGTCTTCCTAGCACTTAACTTTGATGTAGAAAACTAAAACACCATTTTATTAATTGAGAGTGTTTTTACAAGACAGCAATGATATGTTTATATCTCTTAAACACTGAAGATAAGATAATAGTACCAGGGAAATCTAAACTCCAAAGCAAGATATCTATTCTTTTCTCATGAAAGGAAAAATTCTAACTCTAACTATCTATTTAATCAATTACAATAAGCTAGGAGAATGTTATATATTAAAAGAATGAAAAAGAAGAAGTCAGTTATGTATGCATGAGATTCAAACAAACCAATCTTGTCTCAACTAGGATAAAGCATAACTAGTACTCCTGAATCTTCTCAATGCATTGTCATGAACATTTAAGACTAAGTATTCACTTCCTTAGAAGTTGGAGGCTTTAAACTGTTTACTTCTTGAATGTCTTTCTTGCCTTAAATCCTTGAGCAACCGGATATTTGTGATAAACTTCTTATTTCCATTAAGCCTCGTGTCTTTATGAATCATGATCTGAACTTGGGTCATGATATTAGTGTATCCAATAAATTAATCTACCCATAATGACTTTAGAGTAATATTCATTCAACTACATGAAAGATTGATATAAATACATGTCACAAAGTAGGTTATATTTATCAAAATGGTATAAGTTGAAGCCCATAGTCAATAAGTTTGAGAAAATATCATATAAATTGTCAAGAACCAAGTTCTAGATCCCAAAGTATAATCAACAAACATATGAGAAATCATAGAAATAACGAACCGTTAATTGCACTCATCAACATGGTCCTTGTTTGTAATGTGATATTGTTATATCTATCATGCTTGATGTTACTCCTCTTGTGTGTTGTCCACCTTTCCTAAACACTACAAACCAAGACTTTAGTGTGGTTAACATTCTTTACTAGGTCCTCTTGTACAATGCATTTCTTCGTGTTTAGCTCCTATTGTATGGTTTATTCCTATCTATTTTTATTTTATAATATGCTTCCCTCATGATGTATTGCTTGTAATATAGTATTGTAGATTTCTATAAATGTCCCTTGTTTATTTGTTAACACAAGGTGATAAAGGAGTCAACTTGACATGACATTCCTCTATTCCTATCTCATTTCTTGTATATGTTGTTACACATCATATTGCTCGTGTGTTATTATTTATAAAAATATATTTGTATCATTTGATTGGGGATGGTGCAAAATATAGCTTCTTATTCTTTCTGGTCTTCATAATGTAGGCCCAAAAAAACTCTTCTTTGTGTATCTTATGTTCTTTTCTACTGTTTTGCTTATGTTTCTACTACCTTGTGAGATGATGATAGTGCATTTTTGTATATTTCTTATATGCATCAATTATAATATGATCATATTTACGCCTGAATGGGTAAATCGCCTCCATGCCTTTTTTTATGTATTTCATTTTCTACGGTTTTGCCCTTGCTTGGAGTCATCTCATAGTGGAAATGTCTCTTGTGGATGCATACATCTATCCTTCATTAAAGTCATTGCTCTTGTTAAGGCATTTGAAATCGCTTTAATATGGGGACCATACACTTACTCCTTAATTCACATTTGCACGCATACAAACACATAATGACCTGATGTTGGAAAGATAGATGGTGTAACTAAGAGAGGGGGTGAATCAGTTATCACAAAAACAAATCCACATATCCCTTAGATGTCTAATAAAACTACTTACTGCTGTCACTCGGTAAACATACAGAAAAATGTTGTAACTTGGTAGATGCAGTGTATGTTAACTTTCACTAATCTTTAAACATTCACAGTGATTAACATGCAACCGTAAAAGAAATAACATGAACACATGAGACACCAGATTTAACGTGGAAACCCAATATGGGAAAAACCACCAAGTAACTAGCTACTGATTTTCATTCTTCTGAAGTGAGCCTTGTTAGGAGCCAACTTGGTTAAAGGTTACAAAACACACTATTAGGTGTGACCTTGTAAGAGGATTTAATCACCCTATAAGCAGTGGCCTTACAAAAGGTCTTTAGAACAATTTAATGGAATTGTCACCTTGTTAGAGGATTTACAAATGGCTGTTAAACCAACTCTGTTAAGAGATTTAGGAATCACTGCTACAATGGTGAGAAAGTAACAATGAAATGACTTGAATGAGATGCAACTGAATTGCTGATACAGATCTATGTTCTCCTTCACTAGATCCTTCTTGATCAAATAAAACTTTGCTGCTCCTCAAGGATATTTGACCATCCTTCAAAGTTCGCTCACACTTTCCTCTTTAAACAATCAACACACTTGCATGCTCGCGCATTCATACCTTAGAATTCTCAACTTGACCTTTCATATATACCTTTCAAATTATCAAGTCGGCTCATTTATAACTTACAATTACCAATAATCATTACCTCAATCGGCTACAATCATTACTTGAAATAATTACACTTTATTTCCCAAATTAACAAAATCCTTCATTGGCCAACCCTGCTTAGTAAACATTGTTCCAGAAATGATTTCCTATGTTAACCACCAGAAGCTCGGTTAACACTGCGAACCCTGTAAAATCCTTTGGAGACCGAGTGAACTCGGTAAACACTAACTTTCCTTTGTTAACCATGCAAGCTCGATTAATACTACTTTCTACCACTTTTCCTTTGATACCCGAGTGAGCTCGGTAGACACTATCTACGCAAAGTGATTTCCAGGAATGTTCAGTAGACACTGAGAATCGCTTTGCTGACCAACTAAGCTCAATAGACACTGAGAATTGCTTTGCTGACCAACTGAGCTCGGTAGACACTGACTAATAACTAATTTATGACATTTGTGTAATATCCAAGACAACACACAATTAAACAATTGTATCCAACAGATGTAATCTCTCATGTAGATGACTAAGGAGATCCAACCTTCCGTTCATTCATCTTTTCGTTATTATTCAATTAAACTATACATAGATCCAACTTTCCTAAACTCCTTTAGAGATAATGCTTTTCTTAGAATTGATCTTCAGTTTTAGGATCCCTTAGCAAAGATTTATATTTTCTTAAGGTTCAATACACTATAAGGGTTGACTAGCATAACACAACTTCAAAACTATCAACTCCTCCCTCTCTCTCTCTCACACACACACAAACTTCAACCTCTAACATGTACAATTTCAAGAATACATGGACAAATTAAGAAATTCAAATAATTGGTCTATATTCAAGGAGAAAAGCATTTAAGTATTCAATATCTAACATGTGCAACTACATCGTATTTCTACATGATCAAATTCTGCAGTAACATGTCCCACAATCCCATTCTATCAATTCTAAGCATTGTACAAAATTCCATTGCAAGAGATCACTACTTGAGGTAAGTTTTGTCAATTCAATATTTCTATTATTATTTAGCTTGTCATCCCTAGGAAACACACTCTTTTTCCATCTTCCATTATTGTAGACATGTGAACACCAACAACAATATTTCACTTAGATGAGCCCCTATATAATATAGCCCTCTTCCTCATTTTTTGTTTTTGTGCGTTTAGATCCAAGAGCAAAAAATAACATAGTAGAATAAAGACATTGTTAAGGGTAAGAGTACAAAGTTGTGTCACCTTTCAAGCCGACTTATCAGAACAGTTGAATTTGAGTATTTCTTTCTAAAAGTCAATTTTGTTCAAACATATGATCTAGACAAATTGATTCTAGCTAAGATATATATTTTTTCAAACTTTTCCAATTGGAAATGTATGTTAAATGAATGTTTTATACTAGTTTATATCCAATTACTAAAGAAATTAAATTATTTCAGAAAACTAATGTTTCAATAAATCTCTCTTTTTAATGATATATTTTGAATAACATATAAATACTATTTTATAAAGCTCAAAGTCAAGAATGGTCTCATATAGAGTTTACATTATTTAATTAGATATAATATATTATAATTATAAAATGAGTATGTATTTTAACACTCGAAAAGATGTTGATTTTGAGAAAGAAAAAAATAATATATCATATTAAAAAAACTAAAAAGCATATGACATTCTAGAGGAGATAATCCTCTTTTAAAATGTATAATTTTTCTTCTAGCTAGAATAGATTTATTTTTAAAAATGTGGTGGGATTTGAAGTTTGAATTGTTGTAAACGAAAAAATATAGGTCAAAACCCAATTTTTATTTTTGATTGATCTAGCTATATATGTCATCTATAGCATAATCTAAGATCAAAGGGAAAAAGATTTATTTCCATGTGGTTTTGTGGTGGGAACTAGACTCCTAATTTGAAGCGTTTTTCAGCAACTAAAAATCATCCTTAAAAATTAGGTAGATATATCAGTTCTTATTCCAAATAATCATTAAAAATGATAATCCTAGACTTCATCCATTTCCACACATTTCATTAGTTTACTTCATTTTCTAATTCCAAACAATAATACCAGTTATACATTTGTAAGTCTTTTTCCTTCATAAAAGGGTGCCACAGGTTTGTGATTTTACCCTTAAAGGTTACAACAGATTTTGAATAGGGGAATATGATCAAGCTAATTTTCATTGTATACCTATTCACCTCATTTGTTTCAAACATCTCTCAACTAGATCATGCCCAACATTCATTACTGACACTCTTTGCTTTATATTTCAAGTCAAAGTTCATCTTTGCATCTTTGTTCTAGATTTGGCTTATTATGTTTGTTATTATTTTTTTGTTATGATATTATTGCCAAAATATATTCTTTTATAATCATCAACCCTACATCCCACACAACACATTTCATAATATTAAATCCTATATAGCTAGGAAGTAAAATCTCAATGTTAAAATCTCTTTTTCATATTACTGTTAAACATGTTCGTGCTCCAATAATATGTAAAGAAAAATGAGATCTTAGTTTACATCAATAAACCTATGATCTCATTTCACCAAAGATTACCACAAAATTAATATTTTTCATAAGGAGTTTTACAGTGAAGTTTAAATTATTCACTTTCCTCTTACAAGTAGATCTTAGTTTACATCCATAGGCCTATGATATCATTTCTCCATATATATCACCACCAAATCAATAATTTTGATGAGGAGTTTTATTATTAATGAGTTTGAATTATTCACTTGCTCGTTGCAAGTAATTCCATTTAAAATATCACCACTAAATAGAATAAGTTTATGATATAATCAACTATCAAACATTTACTATATTTCCATCCATCGAAAATTCAGCATTGGAATTTTGATTAGATGCTTCCATGGAACATTTATCTCTCACCAACGAGACAAAGAGTAC
Source organism: Cupressus sempervirens (assembly GCA_028749045.1). Taxonomy (NCBI): domain Eukaryota; kingdom Viridiplantae; phylum Streptophyta; class Pinopsida; order Cupressales; family Cupressaceae; genus Cupressus; species Cupressus sempervirens. The sequence continues at coordinate 34,801,778 of CM053787.1, forward strand.
ATTATTATCCTTCAAACTAGTCTAATAAATGCCTACAGTAGCAATTGCAATGACCATCTTTTGTTGATATGATGTTCTAACAAGATTAAAAGGAAGTTGATCTCTATAAACACAATAAACAATCCTATGATATACAACAACCCTCAACTCACTTTCTAAGGCCTTTAAGAATGGTTGTTTCGTATGGAAAATAATAGAGTTAAGATCATAGTGAGAAGATAGTATGAACGCAAATTAATATAGACTATTTGGTAATGTAAATTAATTAGATTCTTGCACAACATGTTTTCTTAGATTTAGGATGTGATATTTCTTTTTCTCTAGTTCTTGTAATATTGACACACTCTTATTCTTTGATATGTGCCATAATTTTTTTCTCTGCCCTTTATAGATTTAGCCTAATAAAATCATTTTTTTTTAAGTTAGTGGTAGTACATCGGTGAGCTTTCACTTAACTATATGAGCTTCCACACTTAATCCCTTGCTAGTTAAAACACCAACCAAAACCCCCACTCCTAAGAAGTTACTCAATCATGCATGCATACAATTAAAGAGGAGATATTATGGGTAGAAGAAGTCTCAAGGAGAGATACATTTTCTAGAATCTTATTGGTTAGAGGATAGTAGTGAGAGTTGTGGAAAAGAAGGTTAAGAAATTATAGAGTTTGAGAGGGGATAAAGAGACAAGGGTGTGTGAAGAAGTCATACAATGGTGAGAGTTGGAAATAGTCTAAGTTACCGATGGATAAAATAAGAATAAATAAGTGAGGGTTTGAGATTGATTAGGTTTTGGCAACATGTCTGTTGGAGTTTGGAAGAGTTCAAGAGAAAGAGTAGATGGACGAGTACGATTGAGAGGGAATCACAAAAGTTGAGACACGAGTAGAATTGGAGAATATAAAGAAACAATTAAGAATAGGAAGATTTCCAATAATGGAGGAAAATCCTTTTAAGGTCACAAAAGTAGTAGATGAGAAAAAAGATCCAATATTCAATGAACTTGATGAAAAGTGAGAGTTTATTAACGAAGTATTACTTTGATAAGTCGATATTTAATCAAGGATCAAACGAGGATGGTGTGTTTCTTGGAGAACTAGTCAACAAAAAAGGATATTTGTTTGCATTTATTGAAGATACAACTAACCAATCTGATTTGTAAGTTAGAAAGAAGAAATATTGCAGCAGTAGAGGTCAAGGAAGATGTGACTGTAGCAAGGGAATGTGAAGAGATTGCAACTTGTGAACATGAACATAAAGTAGATACTTGAGTGGTAAATGAGCATGAATAAAATTCTCATGATTCATAGATGTAGATTTAAAATCAAATAAAAAATACAAAAATTAATTTTAAAAATAAAAATATTTTATTGTCATTATCTATGATGTTACAATTCACCTCATTATAGAGGTTCCATTACGATTTTCCTAAAAAATGCAAGGAGGTAGTCATTTGTAAAGATTGTGACATCTAAAAATATAATAGTTTACTTGATCACTAATAAAGAAACTTCTAAAATATCTAATTGTCAATTATGAAAATTTACTACAATCATTAAAATAAATTTAGAATATATTTCTAAAAACTCTCACTGCTTACTTGCCATTATTAATTCCATTTCTAGTTGCACGCTTGTATCATTATCCAACATACTCCTCCTTGATGGTAAGTGTTGTTACAAAATGAATCTATGGATAATTGTCATCACTATTATGCCAATTCTTCTAGACCCACAAATTACACTTCTTATATAAGTACCAATAGATCTCCTTCATAACAAATCACAAGATTTTCCTCTTCTTTCTCTAATAAACAGAGAACTCGTGAAGCTTCATCTTCATTAAATTCTTCTTGTTGATTGTCATTGGAAATTGCCAAAGGATCTATGCCACGGTTATATACAACTAGACTTAAATCTTAAATTGAAAACCATTAATTTGTTGTTTCCCATTAATTTGTTGAGAGGCTCTCAATCCCATATTGCATTTCGTGCCACATTGATTGTCTCATGCATAGACTTATGCCAAATGCAGACCACATTTCTTATATGGGTAAGCTCTGTTAGAAAGTAAAGTCCACCAAGATAATTGTGGGGGGGGGGGGGGGGGGGGGGGGGATCAATTATCAAATTAAAACAACTCTTATTAACCTTCTTAAAGCCGAAACATGTCAGCAACAAGTACAACAACCATAAGCAGATAAGCATACACAATAACACCATATTTTGTTAACTAGGGAAACCCTTGCACAGAGAGAAAACCCTAGTGGAGATGGTACTCATAAAATGATGTACTCATATATAAGTTCCTTGTAAGAGGATGTACCTTTTTAGGAGTTAGTGAATTGCATTTAGTACATATCAATCCCTGTTAGAAGACTTTGAATCCTTGTTAGGAGATTCCAACCCTGTTAGGAGTTGTGGAAGACAATAGGACCCACTGCCCAAATGTCTTCACAGGTAATACCACCGAACTCACTGTCCAACTAGCCTTAGTACAACCCTTCTCATAATAATACCAATAAACAATTGTCCACATTAACTTCTTTACCAAATACAATCTCTTTGTCAGCTCACCATGCCTTAACTGCACCAAACACTTCTCTAATCAAAAGATATTTAATATCAAGTTCACTAGATCTCGCATTACAAAAATCTCACTTACAATCACAATCCTCTTTTTTCACACTCTATCACAAGAAAAACAACTTTCCTTTATACCAAGTCTTAAAAAAAATTATTGAGTCGACCTCGAGGCTTTCCTAATTTACAATTATAATATAGGACTATCTTAAGATATTACAATACACATTACACTACAACATTAGAACTTTTTATAATTATAACCAAACTGTCAGCTCACAATCTTTATAACTCTTCACATGCATCCCTTCAGATTTTTCTCACTTAACCTAATCATCTTTTTCATGTCTTCTTTTCCTATATAACCTCGCTTAACTAAATTCTATGTGCGTTAGGAGATATAATCACAACATCAGTAATTTTATCTGAATGTTGTCTTGAATAAATCTCGAATAATTGTTAATTATCTTTAGATTTATGTATGCGCGCTTAACCACATCATCAAGACACTCTATAGAACACTTCCTCAACTATTCATAGCCTCATCTTAAATCCCCAAACCGGGCGACCTCAGTCTATGCCTGTTGCTCTGTCAATCTCTACAAAATAACATGTATATTGACATCAATGACAAACACTACCATGAATGCAACATATGATCACTATATCATCGGTCCAACAATGATAAGATACACCCCCTATAGGAATACCATCAGCATTCACGCTAACAAGATCATCTCATGACACCTCATCTTGAACCACATCTCACTCACACACAAATTGGTAGCATGGCTCTTAACCATGTCTTATGCCTCCCTTTCCTTGATAATCTTTATATTTTCTTCTCTTGTCCTTCGTACTTCCCATAGTTATTGAACATTTATAATGCAATTATTTATCTTCTCACATTGGTTCTTTATATGAACCTCTTGGTGCAACAAAGAACACCAACAAAATTACCTTTTTGAAAATAAGCTTTCCACATGTAAATTCTTCATGCTCTTATTTCAACTAATAAATTGATAATCTCATCAACAATCTTAACTACTGCAATCTCCAAAGATATCTAGGAGAGTCTCAAAAGGTCACCTGGGCCCTCCCATGAGGGAGCTAAGCCCATTCCAGTTTTGATACCACTTTGTAGACTTAAATTCGAACACAAAATATTGAAATAAATTCAAAACATCAAGATATTTATCGATAAAATATCTATTACATTACAATTCACCTCTATAAATTTTCCATTTTGATCTTGATAAACAATACGAAAAGGTGTCATTTATAGAGGTTGGAGCCTCTAAATATATAATTGTTTACTAGACGGGTGATCCCACAATAATGGGTTCCACTTTTTGACCAATTTTGACTCTGAAATCAATATTTTTGCAACAAACGTCACGTTCAAGTGACTATATCTCCAGAACTATAAATAATTTCAAGATGACATAAACTAGTGATTTTGAGTACTTTGTTCCTACTTTGTAACCATATTTTTTAATCTAAAAAAAAAATTTATTTATGTCAATTTTTTTATCTCCTCCAAAAAGTGGTACATAATAAAATTCAATATTTTAAAAAGTGACAGTCCGTTTGACACACAACTTTTTTTCTGGAAATGATAATGAAGTAATTGTTTCTGCGTTGGATTTGTAGCATCAATATCCAGTGTCTGCATTTGGTTTGATTTATTTTTGTTGAATATTGTATAGTTTATGAAGTTTTGAAGTGACATGAACCGTAATTCAGACATACGTTCCGTTTGACACAGATAATTTGAAGTCAATTTATCATAAACCATTTTTTTTTTTTTTTAATAGAAAGGTATCTCAATAAGCCAGTGCCTCCATATTTTTCAAAATTTTTTTGACCTAATTTACTAATTTTCCCAAGGTGTCAAAGTTGGTTGATGTTCAATCGGTAATGAACCTATAATGAGTTAAACTCACATTTGAAAGTCTTAATGATTAAATTATGTAATAAAATTATAGTCGTTGGAAAGCTTGCTCCGAGAAGCACATTTTGACATTTTTTATTTTACAGTAGGAGATCATTCTCCTACAATTATGGCAGTCAAAAGAGCAAAAAAAAGAAGAAAAGAAAAAAAGGTTAAAATTTTTGTGATTTTGCATGTTCGTGCGAACATGGCGTTCGCGCGAACACGGCGTTCGCGCGAACACGGTTCGCGCGAACATGCAAATCATGTTTGCATGAACCCATTATTGTGGGTTCACCCAAACCACTAATAAAGAAACTTCTAAAAATTTAATTATCATTTATGAGAATTTACTAATTTAGACTATCTTTCTAAACACTCCAACTTCATATTTGACATTACTAATTTCATTTCCAGTGGCACACTTGTATCAGTATCCAATAGTACAAGATATTACTTTTCCAATGGGAATTGGTTGGTTGCATATAGAGTATGTGCAGGATATTACAAGGCAAAGGTGGAAGTGATTGGTTTATAGTCGATAAGATCCCACTAAGGTGGGGAGGAGTGTAGAGAATACTTGCAAGAGAAGAAGAGAGTGTTATTGAAGGAGGTTGGATTGTGTTGAGCATGAGTCCACAAGAAGGAAGAGGCGATGAAGAAAAACTTGGTGGAAGAGGCTATGAGATGAAGTATCTCTTTCTACATTAGTGATGAATTTTGTTGTAAGTTAGTAGAAACTTGGAAGAGAAGTCCGACTACTCAATTCCATTTGTGAGCTATGTTTACAAATCTTTCTTACTTGACATGTTATAATCATTATTTAATTCTAATGAATTTTATGATATTGAGGTAGTAAAACTAGTTACAAATTTGCGTATGAGAATTGGTTAATTACATATACAACATGTAGAGGATATTGCAAGGCATTGGTGGAGGTGATCAGCTTGTAGTGGACAAGATCCCCCTAAGGGGAGGAGAGTAGAGAATATTTGTAAACGAAGAGATTGTTGGAGGAGGTTGGACTTGAATTCACAAGAAGGGAAGTATCTCTATGTACATAAATGATGGAGTTCGCTGAAAGTTACTAGCAACTTGAAAGAGTAGTCCTATTAATGAACTCTACTTTGTAGTTAAGATTACAAATCATGTCTGATGCAGAAACATAACGAATGAAATTTGATGGGCAAACAGAGGCAAAACAAAATTGATCAAAAAAATGTGTTGCGACACAATAAAATATAATTCTATTTCATTCCCCATGTTGCTTACAAATTGATTACATAATGTCCTTTTATAGGAAATTTATAATATCTAGAAATTTGAACACAAAATACTTTAACCTAATATTTCTACAAACATCTAAATGACGGAGGAACACATTAACATTAAATTAATTAATTCTAAGGGCTTCTACAATAAAAATTAATATTTCTAACACTTCCCCCTAATTTCTACTATCAATTATTACTAATTACATTAATATTTACAATTCCCAAAGCTTCTCTCAAAAGCTCAAATTGTGCTTGTGCTAATACCTTCGTAAAGATATTTGCAAGTTGCTCCTCTACTCTGTAATGTTATAGAGTAATTTCTCTATTATTGACCAACTCTCTAATGAAGTGATACCTAGTGAAAATGTGCTTTGTCCTCTTGTAAAATACATGATTCTTTGAAAGTGAGATTGCTGACTTTTTATCATAATAGATTGTAGTAGATACCTCTTGAGCTTGCATTAAATCCTTTAAACTCTATGTGTCCATATTGCTTGACATGCTACTATTGTACCTGCTACATACTCTGCTTCAACTAATGAGATTGCCACTACAAGTTGCTTCTTCGGTGCCCAAGCCAAAACACGTCCCAAGATGAAATATATATACAGATGTGTGCTTTGTCCTCTTGTAAAATACATGATTCTTTGAAAGTGAGATTGCTGACTTTTTATCATAATAGATTGTAGTAGATACCTCTTGAGCTTGCATTAAATCCTTTAAACTCTATGCGTCCATATTGCTTAACATGTTGCTATTGTACTTGCTACATACTCTGCTTCAACTAATGAGATTGCCGCTACAAGTTGCTTCTTCAGTGCCCATGCCAAAACACGTCCCAAGATGAAATATATATACAGATGTACTCCTTCTATCCTCAATATTACCTGTAAAATCACTATATGTATATCCAACTAATTGAAAATTATCGAAAGTAGAATATAATATGCCATGATTCATAGTTCCTACAATATACCTCAATATTCTCTTTCCTATCAGCCAATGTGAGTTCTTAGGTGAATGCATGAATCTAGAAATCAAACTCACTCCATACATAATATCTAGTCTAGTTATTGTGAGAAACATCAAACTACCAACTAATTTCTGAATATAGTTTAGTCAAAATCTTTCTCATTACCTTCTTTGCTTAGTTTTGTGCCTACTACCACTGGTTTAGAAACTGGACTCAATCTAAACCTTTTCAAAACATCTTTTACATATTTACTTTGACAAATGAAAATGCCCTTACCATTTTGAGTAACTTCAATGCCAAGAAAATATTCCATCAATCCCAAATTTGTCATATCAAATTCCTTCTTCATTGCAGATTTAAACATGTCAATAAAAAGACTGCCTAATCAAATCATCAACATATAAGCATAAATACAAGATCTTGAGCAAATAAAGCAAAATTGGATTGCAAATATATTTTACTTCATTTATCATAATTCTCATTCAAGCTTCTAGGTTTCTTGCTTGTAATCCTTGACATTAATTGTGCAAGTGTAGAGTTTGAATCATTGACTACTTGTGGACTTAAAGATTCTCCATTTTCATCCTCATTTTGTGAATGATCTCCTTGTGGACTTTTTGGTTGAGTTCCTCCTTGGTCACTTGGTTGATCCTTTTTATCCCTCTCATCATAAGGTATTCCTACAACACTTGTAGCTATTATGTTTATATTTCCATCCCAAGATCCTTCCTCTTTAAATAAAACATCCCTACTCAAAATGACTTTGTTTGCGATAGGACTAAACAACTTATATGCCTTATATTTCACATCATAGCCAATAAAAATGGATTTCTCGCTCTTATAATTGAATTTACTTCTAGTATCCTTAGGAACATGTGCATATGCAATACAACCAAATACTTTGAGATGAGAAACACTATGAATCTTACCACTCCATGCTTGTTGTGGAATCATATCCTTCACAAACTCTGTTGGACTCCTATTCAAAATATATATATGCTACAGCACAAGAAACTGCTTAAGACCAATACACCTTTCAACAAGATCCTTGTCATCTCCATTATTATTCTATTCTTTCTTTCTGCAGCACCATTAATCTAAAAACTCATTTGACTTACATTCTCCTCCTCTATCAGATCTCAATACCTTGATGGATAAACCACTTTGTTTCTCAACCAATCTCTTGAATCCTTTATATTTTCCAACAATTTCAAATCTTCATTTTGAATGCACAATATCTAAATATACCCTTGCTCTATATGACATCCCTTTTGGAAAACATTATATTAAGATCGTTTACATATCGAGTGCTTCTTAAGTGCAACAATTACAACTTATTCAAGCTCCTTTCGAGGAATCACACTAGAAACAACAATTGGAATACCAAGAGTCACAACTTAGAATTACAATCCACAAAGATGTCCTTGTTGGGATTTGAACCAAGGTGTCCACAATGAGAACTCATTGATTCAACCAACTAAGCTAAACCCCTTGGACCCTTTTGAAAAACATTCTCTATGATGTTTAGCCAAAATAAAACTTTCAACATGAACTCAATGATGCTTCAATTGGGGGTAAGCCTCTTACCATTTCCTTTCTGTGTAATGAAGATAATCCTTTAAAATTGAGATGACCATACCTCAAGTGCCATATCCATGCCTGGTCTTGACTTGTTAGCTTGAGACTTGTTGCAACTTCTTCAACCATATTGCTCTTCATGCAGAGTGGAAACATTCTGCTGTTTGTCATTTCTACCATTGCAATCACCATGTTACTAGAAGGCATATCAAATATAGTGTAGACATTCTTCTCAAAAGTAAAATTCCATAGCCTTTTATACTAAGTCGCCCCACACTAATAAGATTATGTTTTAAAATAGATATAAAGTAAACATCAGGAATAGAAATTTCTTACCATGCTTTGTTCTCGCATTGATTATACCTTTTCCACTCACTCTCACAATTTAAATACTTCGCAACTTCACTTTTGATTTGACTGAGATATCCAAGCTTTCAAAAAAAGCTTTAGTCCCTTTCATATGATTGTTGTAACCACTATCTAGAAAAGAAAATTCACTGGAACTCTCTTGAGCTACATTGCAGGTTATGAACAATGTCTCAGAACTAGAAAAATTTACATTTTGCCTGTTCAGATCAACTTTTCCATTTTTACACTCATTTGCAAAATGGCCAAACTTCTCGCAATAATAACATTGAACATTTGATTTGTGATGCCTAGTTGTTATTACATCCCCTTGAATTGAAGTATTGATTTTTCCTTCCTCCTAGATTTGGACTCTTTCCTTCTTTTTGAAAATTGTTTTTGTCTCTTCCTCTTTCTCTAAATCTTGGAATTCCTCTTCCTGTGCCTCTGCCAAATGACATTTTTGTTTTGAATGCATTTTGAGTGAAGTACTATTAAGCTTGTTCAATCTGTCTTCATGATTATACAAGGACCTAAACAACTCATCTATAGATAATGTTGTCAAATCTTTGGAACCACGATATTATAAAACTTAATAGGAAAACTTCTTAAGATCTTCTCTACAACCTTTTAATCAGTTAGCTCATCACCATTTATTCTTATTTGATTAACCACATCCATAACACAATTTGAAAATTGCTCTACATATCATAATCTTTCATTTGTAAATTTTTTAATTCTCTTCTTAGTGCTTGCAATTTAATAACCTTTACCTTACTTATACCTTGATATCTAGTCTCAAGAATGTCCCATGCTTCCTTGACTATAACGGCTAGCTTAATTTTTCCAACAACTAAGCCATCCAATGCTAGTCCAATAATCTGCAAAGCTTTTTTATTCTTCTACATATTTTTATCAAACTTTTTCTTTTAATTAGCATTCAAAGTAGACTCATCTACAGATTCAGTATAACCATTTAAACTATATCTAATAACTCGTATGAATCAAATATAAGCTTACATTCTAAAGTCCAATTGTCATAATTCTTACCAGAAAATAGAACTACCTGAAACCATGCTTGAAAATATAAATCTACACATCAATTCACCAAACCCTAAATAGGGCAGAAGAACTTAAACTTCACAATCTGCGTGTGATCCGCTTCTCCGTTGTATTTTATTTTCAATCCTTATGCATAGACCTTCATTCACCATGCTGCTTACAAATTGATTACATAATGTCTTTTTATAAGAAATTTAGAATATCTAGAAATTTCTAATGTTTAGGACAATATTATGAAAACTACTATAACCAACACACAAAGACTTTAACCTAATAGTAAATGATAAACAGACCCATTAACATAAAATAAATTAGTTCTAGAAATTTCTATAGTAGAAACAGAATTAGCGATGAGTATCAGCTAAAAATATTTTTCATTTTTTGTGAGGACAGCTATCAACAATTATGCTGGTGGCCCTGTCCTTCATGCCACTCGGTTTCGATCTCAAAGATTCCATTGGCAGTTTGGATGTTTATTTAGTTCTATAGAAACCGTTTGGGACAACTGCCAAACAAGGAACGAGGCCGATCCGTTTAAGATCATCATTTTTCTGTTATCGGCCTCTCATTGTCAATATAATGTGATTAGAGTTCTTCAATTGTTTGAAAGCAAGGCATTCATTGATGCTGTCTAAGTCTGTCGTTATCAGAGCGATAGGGTTCCTGAAACTTTGGTGATTATTCTTAGTATTCTGAGTTCTTGTCACTTTCATCGACAGAGTTGATTTGCATTGCTTTCGGTGTTGACGACTCCTTCAAGTTGGCAAACATGGTTTGGTTGGTGAAAAAGTATCATGATTTCACTATATACAATCATACGCTCGTATTAATCTTGTTCAATGCTTAGTGAACATTAATAATTTCTCAATTAAGAATTCTTCATTAGGTTTCTTAGAGATGAAGGATTCAGTTTGATGCGTCCTTCGCACTCTTTTTCAAATCCCTTTTGTAATTCATTCATTCATTTCAAATGAGCATGTTTTGAGTGGATGAGTATGAGGTGGTCTAGAATTATTTCACCACCTTAAAAGTTTTATCTGTCACTTGACATCATTCAATAATTTCCATCTCCTATCTTTGAAATCAAGAGCGTTTAAAATTTATTATCAAATGATGAACAGGCCTCTGATCAACTAGTAAACAGATTTAAGTCTGAATTTTGCTTAATACGTGCGCAAACGAACAAGATTTCATTCGTACCTTTTTTTTCATCAAAGTGATTTTTAAAACTGCTCAAAAATCACAATATGTTTTCAGTTGCTAATCGCCTGGTTTCGCAGGATGATGAATTTTTCCAGCATGATAATCGACTCTTTCTTTTTATTTGGTACGTCGATTTTTCCATTATTCAACATCTTCCTTGGCAAATAGCCCTTTAAACCATGATAACTTTATTCAAATAGGATTTACAAATTTTTCTTTGGAGATTCTCGCGGTTCATTTTTCGTAACTAGGGTTTTCCTTTCCGACGCATGGAGAATTTGGACGATTGTAGAACAGTTCTTTTCTATTGGATCGATAATTTTTCTTTGACCGACTTGCAATAGTTAACAGCCTCAATAAAGCCTTTCTGCCTCCTTAAAGAGTATAAATCATCCGAAGGGTATATACGGGCAACGGCTAGTTCGCTCGTTTGAATGTTGATCTTAACAAACGATTTTATCATTGTGACTTTGGCGCAATTACTTTCTCTTCTGACCTTTTTAAGCGCTCCGTGTTCTGGGCTGGGCCGATGATGTATAACCATATCTAGCGAAGCTTGCTTGCTTTCTTTTATATAAGCCATGCGTTTTCGGCTTCTTTGTATCAGGCCTTCGTCATATTTGTTTTTCAATTGAAATCAAAAAGACAGAGTTGACAAGTTATAATTTAGTCTTATCCGATCATTGTCTTGGGTTTTTTTATTTTATTCAAATCATCTTTTAAGATGCTTGGTTAAATGGCTTAGCATCTTCACCATCACTTTATATGCCATTTGTTTCGGAACAATAAAAGGTGATGAAGGTTTATTGGTTTCGTAATATTGTTTTTATGACTAAATTTTAAAACACTAACAAAATTATCTTTGAAAAAATTAATAAAATTAATAGTCATTTTATAATATTTCTAAGGTATATATATATATATAGTGTAATATTTTAATAAATAATATTACAGTTAATGTGAGATTTTATATAAATGGACAAATAATTTCAAATTATTTTATTTTTACGGACTGCAGAAAAAGAGTATCGAAGAGGGTTCACTATTTCACAAAATTATAATGTACAAAAGTCAACAATTATAACACAAGGCGGAAAGAGAGTTAATACAACAGTAGATATTACAGTTAATGTGAGATTTTATATAAATGGATAAATAATTTCAAATTATTTTATTTTTACGGACTGCAGAAAAAGAGTATTGAAGAGGGTTCACTATTTCACAAAATTATAATGTACAAAAGTCAACAATTATAACACAAGGCTGAAAGAGAGTTAATACAACAGTAGAACCAACCACCCCAAAAAATCATAGGCTTCCAAAAAAAACACTAATTTTTTTATCATTGTGCATATCTATATTAAAAAATTACGATAAAATGTACACACATTGCATGTGTCAACTATAAAATGACATCACACAGAAATATTTACTGCCCCACCTAGGCTGCAATGGCTAGGAGGGCTTCCCTTAGTCCATCAAATGCAAAATTAAATAATCTGCCCCCTCCTCATTAACTTACATGACATCTTTGAGATTGAAATCCCAATGCATGGTTGGAGTCTAATAGGAGATTGGCCCTCATAAAGTGTGAAGGCATTACACACTGCCAACAATTTCTCAACTAGACAAGACCTATGTTGTCCAATTTGCCTATAGATCAGTTAGACCTAAGTAAGTTCAAGCTAGAACCATAACCCAATTCAATATGCTACAGTTCAAAAAAATCTTCCACAAATTCTTTCAATTCAACAAATATAAACCTAAGCAAACTTGTTATTCTCTATACATATTTTTTTCTTTAAGAATGACCTACATACTCAAATATCAAGTTGCATACCCTCAAAGCCACTTATAAAACACATCAAACACCAAGACAAGTTTACTTTTAACTCATTTCTATTAGAAAAATAAATATCATTCTAGGAAATTTACCATTTATTTTTCTTATTAAAGGTTTTATAACTATTGGGTTGTCATTCCTACATATTTATATGTTCAATGATTGTCAAGAAGATCATATCAGAATTCGTGTACTAACTTTTTAATATGTTCTTATAGGTTTCTTATGATTTTCTATAAATATATCAAAAAAGCAAGGTTTGGTATATCTTCTTTTATTTGATATGTTTGAAAGAAAAAAATCATGTAATCAAAATCACAATGGAAACTATTCTCCACTCCATTGGCTGACCTAAATTCAAAATAGATTCATATTTTTTATAAAAACATGTTTATATGATGCAATTGGTTACAACAAGTGAGGCATCATATTTAGATATTCCAAATAAGTAAATTGTAATCATAAAAAAGTAGAGTCATTCCACATTTGGTTAGATTTTCTTAGATGCAAATATATTAGAAAAATTCTATGACCTGCAACTCAAAAAGAAAATCTATACACGACCATAAAAAAAATGCAAAAACTCTCAATATTGATGATATAAACTTGATTTTTAGACTCTAATTTGATGATCCTCCAATTACAAGAAAACTAATGAAATAAATAATTGCAACAATATGACAGACATAAAGAAAATCTTAGAAATCTACAGTTTCGTCCAACATTTATCAAAACATAGCTTGGATATTTTCTAATGGATGTACAATAATAAACGGGCTACATTCTTCTTGGAAGATGATGAGACAATGAAAGAATATGTAGTAACCACTATTGCAAAAGTGAGGGACAACCCTACACATAACTTATGCAATTCTCTTTTAGACAAAATATGAGATCTTATCTTATTCTATTTGTTGCAATTTTCATCTTTTGGTCCTTGATATTTGTAATGTCTTGCTTCTTAAGTACAATCATAATTTTTGACCAACAACAAACTTTGATTCATTCATTGCCAATTACACATAAGATATTTTTCGCTCAACCATATAATTTCTACACTTTTCCTAGCACCTGTTAAAACTCCAAAATTTTGATCTCCACTAAGTTATTCAACCATTGTACCATGTCACCAAAGAGGTCACGCTTAGTAGTAGTTGACATGTCTATTGATAGATTGTTTGAATATATTAGAACTTGCAATCGTCATTTACTATACTTACATGTTTCATAATAAACAAATATCAAGAAAATTAAAAAGATATAATGTAACTTATAGGCTACATCAACATAGCAACCTAAATTTTAAAGAACCCTAGGAAAAAAACAAAAAATCGGAAAGCATGAGAAATTTGGAAAGAAAATTTTAAATCATAAAATACATATAATAGAATGAATCAACTTGGTAAACCTAAATTTTCCCTACCTTACAAGCTTTACAATGCTTTGATACTAGAAAAATATTATTATTGGAAACTTAACAATTGGAACAATTGTTTGTTTTGTCATTGATGTGAAATCTATAGATGAGACATATTGCTACTAATCTAAATGTCATATCTATTTGATTGATGAAGAGGATTGAGAGTTACTCATAATTATAGCACTTGGAGGAAAGGTTGCAGTTATGAAAAAGAGTTACAATACACATTTGATTAGATAGACTTTGACAAAGAAAAATAATTCTCTATGTCAAGGAAGCTAAAGCCTAGTCGAGCAAAAGAGTAAAATACTAAGGAGTATCGAGTAATACTAGTGTCAACCAAGCCACAGTTAGTACCGAGCCACAACTAGTGCCGAGCGAATCTAGTATTCACCGAGCACTAGCATCGATCGAGCAAGTTAGTTGATGACAAGCCAAAAAGCTTAAACAACAACCAAGTATTTCAATATTGACCAAGTTTCAAAATTCAAGTAAAAGATCAAATTCAAAGAAATCATAAGATCACGCTAACTCATTTTATTTCTTAGGGGATGTCAAACGTATTGAAGAGAAGATTGATGAGTTGGATCATTAAATTCAAGGTGATGGTTAGGTAAAGACCTAGATGAAGGATTTTGGAGAATTTTTTGGAGGATGATCAAGAAGATGTACAAATACATTGAATCGAGTTGAATCTGATCGTAAACCCTATGATCTACGGTGGATGTAGAAAACAGTAAAGTACAGATTGTCTATTTAAGGTGATACAAAACTAAACATGTGTGAGTTTATATGTGAAGGAAGTCATATAGAGCAAGGTTGATCAAATACACACAAGAGATTGGAAGCTAAACGAGAAAAGCTTGCAAATGTGGTGTTGTTGTTCATAAGTGAATTTGGGCAGAAGGCTTAAGTGCCGATGAGAAGAGTGGACTGATTGCTTGAAGGATGTCCAAGCAGATCAAGACCAGAGATGACAATGAAAGGCTTATCAATGAACCGGCATAATGACCGAACAAAGATTTGAACCAACAAAAGTGAGTTGTAATCACACAGATCAAAACCTACAATTTTATTTCTTATCATTGTAAACAATTTGTATTGAAATCCTTTTAACAAAGGTTGACCTAATAGTCATTTGAAGACTTAACAGTATCTATAAATCTTTTAACTAAGTGACATTCTAAATGGAATAATCAAAGTCCTCTTACAAGGCCACTCCTAATAGAGTGATTAAATCCTCTAACCAAGTCACATTTAACAGTGTGTATTGTAACCTTTAACATGGTTGGCTCCTAACAAATCTCACTTCGAAAGAGTGAAAAAGTGTGACATGTTACTGGTGGTTTTTTCCCAAATTGGGTTTCCACGTAAAATCCTAGTGTCAAACTATGATGAATGTCTTATGAATGTTTTACAAGTGATGATGTTTTCATTAAGCAATGCAAGTTAAGTTTATGACAATTTTACAGTAAAGACAGAGCAACAATAGGATATGCAGGATAAGTAGAACAGTGAAGTGTTCAATGTTTAATTGATCATATGGTACATATAGACCTTAAGTAACTGATTCACACCCCCCCCCCCCCCCCCCAATTATTCTAAACATTTCTAACAATTATCCCTTCTCAATATTATCCCATTTGGTTGCTGGAATAGGAATTGAGAATTGGCATAGGAATAGAAAACTGGAACAGTAATTGCAATAACAATTCCAAACTTGTTTGGTTTGACAAAACTAATATTGGAATTTGAGTTCCATGTTGTCAGACATATTGTCAAAAACTTTCCTTGCATCCCTCATGCTTACTTCAAATATTTGAAGAGTTTTCCCTCAAAACAAATATTATAAATAGATAACATGCAACATACATTATTTGCAAATAAGATTCGTCCACTACTCAAAGTGGAACAAATTAGATATCAACAAATCCTAATTGGGTGCACACCCAATGCTTAAAAAAATAGAAATCTATCTGGAAAATTATAGAGAGATAAAAAGTGGGTCACCACTGGAAGGTTCAACGAAATTGAGATAGCCACAACCCAAAGAGCGTTGTGTACTACTATCCCTATAGACTCAAACCGATGTTTCCAATCTTTTCAATCTTCCACAATCGTTCACTACTCAAATCTAGAAAGATTAAACAGGAATGGTGCAAAAAACCATGCCCCAACCATAAACAATATGGAAAATGTAGTTTAAAAAGTGTTATGACATGAGTAGCCACAGAGGTTATATATAATCAAAACCATCATCAGCTCAATTCCTTTGACAAAGTCACTGTGTCAGTGGAATCAATAGTTATCTGAAAACTTGGCATGAAAAGAAAAAAAATCCTTGTCTACCATCTTTGTATTTGTCTCCTCTATGGAGTAATGTATGTCCATTGTAATGTGCCTTAGTACCTAATGGGTGGGCAGAGCCACACAAGAATAAAATATGAAATGCAATGTGCTGCGACACAATAAAAATAAATTGTATTTGATTACTCTTTTTTATTGACAAAACGGATACACAGCACTCCCTTTTATATTCAAGTTCACAATCTCTAGAAATTACATTTGCCAACAAAACAATTATCTATAGAATTCTAGAAACTACTACAGCTGACACAACCTAAACCTAAACCTAAACTTCTAGAAACATTTAATGACGAATTGGAGCAAAAATTAATATTTCCAACACTCCCCCCTAATTTCTACTATCAACTATTACAAAACTTCTTTAATATTTACAACTCTCAAAGCCTCCTTCAAAATTTTAAACTATACTTGTGGTAAGGCCTTGGTGAAGATATTTGCAAGTTGCTCCTCTAATCTGCAATGTTGTAGATTAATTTCTCTGCTATTAACCAGCTCTCTAATGAAATGATACCTTGTGTCAATGTGCTTTGTCCTCTTGTGAAACACATGGTTTTTTGAAAGTGCAATAGCAAACTTGTTATCACAATAGATTGTAGCAGGTCCATCTTGAGCTTGCATTAAATCTTTCAAAATCCTTCGCATCCATACTGCTTGACATGCTGATATTGTTCCTGCTACATACTCTACTTCAGCTGATGAGAGAGTTACTATAGGTTGCTTCTTTGATGCCCAAGCTACAACACTTGTCCCAAGATGAAATGCATATCCAGATGTGATCCTTCTATCCTCAGCATTCCCTCCAAAATCACTATCTGTATATCCAACTAACTGAAAATCATCTGAAGTAGAGTACAAAATGCCATGATTCATAGTTTCTACAATATATCTCAAAATCTTTTTCCCTGCCTGCCAATGTGAGTTCTTTGGTGAATCCATGAATGTAGAGATTAAACTCACTCCATACATAATATCTGGTCTAGTAGTAGTGAGATACATCAAACTACCAACCAATCTTATAAATATAGTTGAATCAAAACCTTTCTCAGTATCTTCTCTGTTTAATTTGGTGCCTACTACCACAGGTGTAGAAACTGGACTGCAATTTATCAATCTAAATCTTTTCAAAATATCTTTTGCATATTTATTTCGGCAAATAAAAATTTCTTTATCATTTTGAGTAACTTCAATGCCAAGAAAATATTTCATCAATCCTAGATCTGTCATTTCAAATTCCCTTTTCATTGCTGATTTAAACAAGTCAATAGATAAATTGCCTGTGAAGATCAAATCATCAACATATAAACAAACAATCAAAATCTGACCTTGTTCATTGATCTTGGTATATAATGGAGGTTCACTAGTGCTTCTCTTGAATCCATTCTCCATCATGTATAAAACTATTCTACTGTACCAGGCTCTTGGAGCTTGCTTCAATCCATAGAGTGTCTTCTTCAACTTATAAACTTTGTCTTCATGTCCTCTTATTTCATATCCGAGTGGTTGCTGCACATAGACTTCTGCATCCAAATATCCATTCAAAAATGCTAATTTCACGTGCATTTGGTGAACCATCCATTTGATTTGAGCGGCAATAGCTAATACTATTCTACTAGTATCAAGTCTTGCTACAGGTGAAAATATCTCATTATAGTCAACCCCATATTCTTGTGAAAATCCCTTAGCAACTAACCTTGCCTTATATTTGTCTACATCTCCATTAGCTTTAAACTTAGTCTTATAAACCCATTTTACACCAATGCAATCTTTGTTCTTAGGCAAATCAACTAACTCTCATGTATCATTTCTCTCAATTGATTCTATTTCATCATTCATTGCATTAATCCAATGTTCTTCCTTAATTGCATTTTCAAAATATATAGGATCTTGAGTAAATAAGCAAAATTTGATTGCAAATCTAATTTACTTCCTTGATCATAAATCTTACTCAACCTTCTAGTTTTCTTGCTTGATCTCAATTGTGCAAGTATAGGGTTTGAATTATTACTTACTTGTGAATTTGAAGATTCTCCATGCTCAACTTCATTTTCTAAGTGATCTCCTAGTGGACTTCGTGGTGGAGTTCCTTCTTGGTCACTTGGTTGATCCTCTTGATCTTCATGATCCTTTTTATCCTTCCCATCATATGTATTGTTGCAGCACTTGTAACATTTATATCTATATTTCCATCCCAAGATTCATCCTCTTTAAATACAACATCCCTACTCACAATGACTTTTTTGGTGATAGGATTAAACAACCTATATGCCTTACATTGCTCATCATAGCCAACAAAAATACATTTCTCACTCTTATCATCTAACTTACTTCTAGTTTCTTTAAGAACATGTGCATATGCAATACAACCAAATACTTTGAGATGAGAAACACTATGAATCTTACCACTCCATGCTTGTTATGGAATCATGTCCCTCACAATCTTTGTTGGACTCCTATTCAAAATATAAACAACACAAAAAACTGCCTTAGCCCAATTTCATTAGGAAGATTCTTACCATTCAATATGCTCCTTGCCATCTCCATTATTGTCCTATTCTTTCTCTCTACAACATTATTTTGCTATGGTGTGTAACTGGCAGTAAATTGCTTTTTAATTCCATGATTCCTGCAATAATCTAAAAATTCATTGACTTATACTCTCTCCTCTATCAGATCTCAATACCTTGATAGGTAAACCACTTTGTTTCTCAACAAAAGCCTTGAATTCTTTAAATTTGCTAAAAGTTTCAAATTTGTATTTAAAAAAGTAAATCCATGTCTTTCTACTGAAGTCGTCAATAAATGTTAAGAAATAAATGCACCCCCCTAATGATGGCGTTTTCATTGGACCACATATATCTGAATGCACAATTTCTAAAGGTACCCTTGCTCTATATGACATCCCTTTTGGAAAACTCTCTCTATGATGTTTAGCCAAAATACAACTCTCACATAGACTTAATAATGCTTCAATTGGGGGTAAGCCTCTTACCATTTCCTTTCCTTGCAATAAAGATAATTTTTTGAGATTTAGATGACCATCCCTCAAGTGCCATATCCATGTTTGATCTTAACTTGTTGCCTTGAAACTTGTTGCAACTTCATCAATCATATTGCTCTTCATTCAAAGTGGAAACATTCTGTTATTTGTCATTTCTACCCTTGCAATCACCAAGTTACTAGGAGGCATATCAAATATAGTGCACAAATTTTTCCCAAAAATAACTCTATAACTTTTTTTATTAAATTGCCCCACACTTATAAGATTATGTTTCAAACCAAGTACAAAGTATACATCAAAAATAGATTTCTTACCATGCTTTGTTATAACATTGATTGTGCCTTTTCCACTTACTTCCACTATCTCATTATTTCCCAACTTCACTTCTGATTTAATTGATTTATCCAAACTTTCAAAAAACTCTTTATTGCCTGTCGTATGATTGCTGCAACCACTATCAAAAAGCCAAAAATCATTCGTGCTCTCTTGAGCTACATTGAAAGTAATAAACAATGTCTCAAAATTGCTCTCAGAAAAATTTACATTTTGCTTACTCATATCAGCTTGTTTTTTCAGACACTCATTTGCAATATGTCCAAACTTCTTGTAGTAATAACATTGAAAATTTGATTTATCATACCTTTGTGATGTCTGGTTGTTATAGCTTCCCCTTGAATAGGAGTATTGATTTCTTCTTCCTCATGAATCTGGACTCCTTTCTTCTTTTTGAAAATTATTTATGCCTCTTCCTCTTCCTCTAAATCCAACATTTCCTCTTCCTCTACCTCTGCCAAATGTCATTTGTGTTTTAAATGCATTCTCCAGTGAATTACCATTACGCTTGTTCAACTTGTCTTCATGATTATACAAGGATCCAAACACCTCAACTATAGACAATGCTGTTAAATCCTTAGATTATTCAATTACTACCACAACATTATCAAATTTAGGAGGCAAACTTCTTAAAATCTTTTCTACAACTTTCTGGTCAGAAAGCTCATCACCATTCATCCTTACTTGATTAACCACATTCAGAACACAATTTGAAAATTGCTCTCCAAAGTCAAAATCCTTCATTTGTAAATTCTCAAATTCTCTTCTAAGTGTTTGCAATTTAAAAATCTTTACCTTACTTGTACCTTGATATGCAGTCTCAAGAATGTCCCAAGCTTGCTTGGTTGTAACAACTGGCTTAATTTTTCCAAGAACTGAGTCATCCAAAGCTTGTCCAATAATCTACAAAGCTTTTTTTACTCTTCTGCCTATTTTCATCAACCTTTTTCTTTTGATTAGCATTTAAAGTAGACTCATCTACAGGTTCAGCATAACCAGTTAAGATTATATCTAATAACTCATAGGAATCAAATATAAGCTTCATTCTAAAAGCCCAATCATCATAATTCTTTCCAGAAAATATTGGAATTAAAGCCTGAAAACTCCCTGAAGCCATGCCTGATAGAAACTTATAAACAAAATTCACAGATATAACAAACCCTAAATAAGGCAATAAAAAAACTTACAGATCTCACAATAACTTTATATCCCCTTTCTCTACTGCAATCCTCCTTATGCACAATCCTTCAAACTCCTCTTCTGAACTTGGCTCTGATACCACTCTGATGGGTGGGTAGAGGCACACAAGAATAAAATATGAAACGTAATGTGTTGCAGCACAATAAAAATTTATTGTATTTGATTACTCTTTTTTTATTGACAAAATGGATACACAACACTCCCTTTTATAGGCAAGTTTACAATCTCAAGAAATTTTTGACATTTGCCGACAAGACAATTATCTATAGAATTCTGGAAACTACTACAGCCGACACAACCTAAACCTAAACCTAAACTTCTAGAAACATTTAATGACAGATTAGAGTAGAAATTAATATTTCTAACAGTACCCTGAGAAAAAGGAAAGAAAATGGAACCCGTTACAGTTGCATGACAATAAAATCCCATAATGCAGCATGAAACCCTCATTCTAAAATAATTTTCATCACCATTGGCAATGTCGTTAACAAACCTATTCGAACAAAAGACTATGAAGCAACGACTGCAAACTTCAAATTTTGATTTAACTTTAAAAAGAAAAATGGGAATAGTAATTGCTATTCCAATAACAGTTATTTTGGTGGAAACAATAAATGCTAATTTTTTTGTCAAAATGGGAATAAGAATTCCAATTCCCAATTCTAATTTAACACAACCAAACTGATAATTAAATGTTTCAAGAATTTTTTCGATTCCTATTCCACTTCAATTCCAACAACCAAATGGACCCTAAGAGGTTTTTATTTTTTGGGTTTTTATGTAACATAAAAATCACTTTTTAAGGTTGAAATGTATATGTAAGCGACTTTCTTCTCTCGAAATGTTTTGTTTCATAAAAAGTTGTTTTCTTGAAGTAGTGTTTATTTTTAAGTTCATCAATATCCCACATTGTCTAAAAGCCACATGCAAAACATCTTAGACATTCAAGGCACCTTCAAGTACATCTCAAACATAGTCAAGACATACTCAAAGTAGATGAGATATGCCTTGGATATCCCCAACATGTCCTAGGCCAAAATCTCCACATCCCAAATAGTGTGATCTTGAATATATTAAGTATCAAAATGGGCTACGCAAAAGTTAATATTTACTCAAAACTAGCCTATTACAAAGAAAAATAACTTTCGAAAAATACCAATTGCCACTGTCGAAATAGGTTTTTAAACCTCCTTGCAAATATACCAAAATAAATTGAGTACTATTTTTTAATTTTTTTAATTCAACATTTCACTTCTTTCTATAAAAGTTCTTTGATGAATCCAAAAATTAAATAGCATTTGGAAATATGAAGCACATAGAAGTATTCAATAAGTTTAATTTTATACATTATAGAGAGGTTCTAATGATTGATGTTTGAAACTTTGAAGGTAGATTTAGGTGAGACATGGAGTTTTGTCTGTATGATAATTTTTTCAATTTATTTTTTAGATGTTAGGTTGTTGGTTATATAAATAAGAATATATGAAGCTTAAAGCTATTTAAGAAAGCTTAGAGAAAGTATTCAAAAACATAAAATCTCTTAGAAGAATTATACTATTTGAAGGAAATACAAGCTTTCAAGTTAAGTTGTTTTGTTAGGTTTCTTGAAAAATATATAGCAAGGGTTAATGGTAGTGGGTGAATTTCTATAAAAGAAACAAAGGAAGAAAGATAAAACTAATTTTAAAAAGCCAACCAACCCTTTCATAAAAATAAACTATGGAACAAGTATGCAAGAGTATTCATGACATGTTTTCTTTAATGATTTAAAATTTAAGAATTTCACTAACAAGTTTGAAAAGAATACCAAGTGAGGTTGATCTAGCAAAATGAAAATCTAAGAAAAGGAAAAGGAAGCTTCAAGCAAGAGAGAACCAACCTCACTCAATTTCACACTATGAAAGAGGCATACAAGAATATCAATGATCAAGTTTTTTTCAATTTTCTAAAATCTAAAGATTCTAGTTAGTTTAGAAATCATGCACAAAGAACATAGCCTCCAAATTTGTAGCAAGGGTGGGATATGATGGAACATTTCAATGTAAATTGTCTACAAAGAAAGAGAAGCACTCTAAGAAAGAAGGAAAAGAAAGATTATTTATCAAGAGGATGATTAGGAGTCTTGAAGATGTTGACAAGAAAAAGAGAAAATTTTACTTACAAAATCTCAAGCATTAAACCAAAGAAAAAAATAAAAATATATATAAAAAAAAGAGATGAAGTGTTCAACTTTTCTTCATTTGTAAGAACAAGCTGCATTTAGAAAGGGAAGAGAAAGGTGAACACAATCAAAGAGGCTAACAAGCAAGTTTAGGTTTTTCTAAAAATTCTCTCTCATCGGAAAATTGAAGGGCAATGAGATGGGAAGTGGTGGAGGGCCTTATCCACTACTCTAATCAAGGAATGTCAAAAAGGAACTGTGAGTAGTCATAAGGTGAGGCAAACGACGCCAAAGCACCAAGTTCAAAGAAGAGAACAGCTCATACATGTCTACACCACCATTAAAATGGTAGGGGTACACTCTTTGGTTCTATTCGACTGACAATGGAAAGAAGAATTGACTACTTTCATAAATATTTGAGCAAAACTCAGTGTTCTTCACATGAGTAAATGATTTTTAGAAATCTGCTTGTAGAAGATGTAAGAAGTATGTTGCACTCACTATGGGTGAGAATTCTAAACTAATCTCGTAATTCAAATTAATAAAAGCAAGAAGAAAATGTAAGAGCTAATGGGTAAATTACAGCCTTTTAATTTCTTACAAAACTGTGATATCCAATTGAGTTTTGAAAGACAAAACAGTAAATGTACTATACTAATGCACCGCGAGGGAATGTCTCCTAGGAATATGAACTTGAAATCAGAAAAACATCCACAGCTTGATGGAAACACTTTTCACAGTTTTAAACATGTATGCTGTTGCAAAATGCATCGTTTTGTTTCGCTTGCCAGGAAGCTAGTACCACTTGGCTGGACAAGTAGGGGAGACACTTCAATATAACAAGACGTGTTACATCGTTTATGTCATTACCACATGACCTCAAGTACCATTTATAGAATGAAAATCTGAGCCTTTATCAACAAGGAGGACCATACATGGCAGTAAGGCTATGCTATTGCAAGTGCAAGGCAATAACCATAGCACGTGGCATGCAGCACCTTGGATTAAAGAAGTGATCACCATAGAATTGACTTAGAAAAGACCAAAAGGAACATGCGCTACAAATTAACACCTACCTAAAATCACTACTTGTGTTGAGCATAACCGAATATTTGAAGGGTTATATTCCAACCAAATGTACGACAGAGGATCACTACCTACTAGCTTTTGGCAATAATTGTGTTGAAAATCACTTTAGAGATGTGATCAGAATTGGTTGCAGTCAGCACCAAGAGACCCACGAGTATAAAGCATTTTTAGCTTCTACCTCAAGGCACTTATGTGCGTGGAGCATTAGGTTAGTTCACAAAGACCATGTGAATGAAGCTTCTTTGAATCAGTTTCCAACATATGTTTAAGAGAGAGAAGAAATTATCCTATAATTCGAAGTAATATTTTGTAGGACCAAAAATTTCTAAGGAAAGTGAAACCTTTATCAAATCTAGGAAAAGGGTCCATCCTTTAATGGACAGACTTCAGGCAAGGAAATCATTTCCTCAAAACCTGTTTCATCAAAAACCACCATTTTTGTGCAGGAAAAGCTTCGGAAGCACCAGTTCCCCCAAAGAAGTGATTTCAGAACTGTCGCCTAGTAAAACTAACTAGGAATTGGAAATTAAAAGGCAACACCATATTTTTAAATTTCATGTAAGAAAGGTTTTATACACATCTGGACGTAACAGAAGGTAAAGAATTTCAACGATTGTTCTATCTCTAACAAGTAGAACAAGCTGATGTAGTGGGATTTTACATACATTTGGAACAATAGGATGAACGATAGTATCTGGAGAAACAAGCTTGCGAAAGTTTATTATTTATTTCCATGTATATTGTTCTATTTTAACAAAACAGGAATATATTATTAAACTGAGTTTTTCATCTATAATAAGGTCTTTCCAGGGTAAACTTATAAAATTATTATAATATAAATATGTATAATAATTTGGAGTTTGTTTTTTAGGCAAGAGCTTATAACATAATTAAAAAATAATAATCAAAAAGACATTAAAATTAATATAATATATTTTTTATAATGATATGAAAATTATAGTCTTAAAACTAATGTAGAATGTATGTAACAATAAATTAAAGTAAGTATAAAAGTTTTAAGATCACTAATCTAAAGATGATTATTAAAAGATTTAAATGTTAAACAACAAATAAAGAAAACAATGGTATATGTAATTACTAAATTTTAACAAATCTATAATATTTTGAAGTAGATTTTGTTATTCTAGAATTCATAACCATTAGAGATTTTGATTTTTTTTCATTGAAGATTCTAAATGTTATGACCTTTTTTAAAGACTGAAATAGATATTATGAAGAGATTTTAACTTCACAATGGAAGAATTAAACCATAGCTAACTTTCAAGCATTTACTACTAATTACATAGATATTGTCTTATGCACACAATTGGACATCAAGTAATCATTATAGCTATTTTTATAGTCTAACAAGTTTTCAAAACATCTATTTTTTGACTTCTATTCCTTTAGGATCCGTTTGGCTGCTGGAATAGGAATAGGGGAATAGGACTAGCTATTCTGGAATACTTATTCAGGAATAGAAAATGAGGGTACGTATTCCTATTCTCTGTTTGGTTCAGCCAGAATTTGATGGGGAATTCGTGGACCCAAAAATTTATGTTTTCTAAAATAAATAAAACTGGAATAGGAATACATATTCCAATTCCACCTATTTGGGTGGACTTCCAAAACCTCATTTTTTGGGCCAAAATTGGAATACGTATTCTTATTTTATTTCATATTCCAATTCCGATTTGGTGCATCCAAACGAAGAATTTACATATGCCTATTCCGCTTGCATTCCTGTGGCCAAACAAGCCCTTAGAAAAATATTGAAACTTGTTTAAAATAAATTTTTCCTCTCTTTTTCAATGTATAATCTTCAACAAACAAATACATTATTTATTTATACAACTTTAAATCATTGACGTCTCTTTAAAACCCAAGTTCTCTATTAGTCTTAAAATAAATAAATAAATCTCACCTTCCTTGAATATTAAGATTCCCATTACACAACAGATATCAGCATGCACCATATCAATTTATCTTTTAGGTCTCTAAACTTTTATTACTAGAAAAGAGTTGATTATTTACAAATTATTCAAGCTCCACAAACTTGATCATCTTGTATGATGAATTATTTTTCACCATTGGCCATACAATTATTTTTCACCATTGAAAATATAAGTGGCCATGCCTCTATTCAATAACCACGATTCACCATTTGGTAAAAACATTATGAGCTTGACTATCTCATATAAAAGTCTAAAAGGAAAACTACTATTTTGTAAAATGCCAACATTTTCTACAATCTGGCTTCTATCATTTTTATCATAGATGATATATCAATTGTTTCAAAAATTCACAATATCCTTTTTGAACAAGTTGTTCTACACTTAATAGATTCTGTGTACCTCTTGGCACGTATAACACATGAATATATTTTATTGTATCTTGCTTTGTCATCACTGTAATGGTTCATTTTCTTATAACACCAGCTCCTTTGTCATCTCCCTGCTGTGCTTGCACTTCAGGAGATTCATCCATCCACGTTAAGACATATATTATTGCTTGTCATATGACTTCTTTTGTAACATTATATGCAAATAATTGATTGTCTTATGATGACTAAAAACGGTTTCCAAACTGGGTCAAAACGCTGGCTGGGTTGACATCCTGAAGTAAGAGGAATAGTTATGAATGTTGCAGTTGTTAATGTACCCGTCTCTTCATCCATTGTTAGTAAAAAGGTTTCCTTTGTTATTGTCTCATGATTCATCTATTGTTACTAAAATAAGTTTTCTTTGTTATTCTAGTCTTTTGTCCCGTCCATTGTTAGTTTCAGCAAAACATGACATGTAGATTTAGACCATGGATGAGGGATTCTTCTATCAAAAGAAATGCAACATGAGAGTTCCTACATCTACTAGAAGTGGATTTAATTGGAAAAAATAGGTTTGTAAAACAAAACATAAGACTGATTGATCCATTAACAATTGCAAAACAAGATTGGCAGCTAAAAGCCTATCATGAGTAGAAATTATACATAAGCTCGTATGGAAGGTAGTAGACCTACCAGAAATGAATCTGATTAGTCTAAAATAAATCTGTAAAACACAACTGTAAGAACTAATAGATAGATCCATCAGCACTCACAAAACAAGATTGGTAGCTAAAGACCATTCTCTAGGATGAAAGATGTATATGCTCTTACAGAAGATTGGATAATGTCAAAATTTGTAGTCCAACCTAAATAATTGATATAAAATTTGTTGTTATCTCAACCTTCTTTTAATAGTTCCTTTTCCTGAAAAGTAACTAAGTCTTCGTAGAATAAGGAAAAAAAAACCTAATAAGTGAGAAAAATGCTCTATGTGCATCTTGAGATTCAGCAACCGACTCAAGGGATCTTGCATCTTCAAGTATGTCATTCTCAAGGCAGGTCCGAGTATCAGAAATGGTTTTATAAATTAGGCCCTCCCAATGACCTAGGATAATGTTTGATAAAAATTTTGGGTAGATTGTGTAATAGTTTTTTTCCACCAACATTTCAGATTACATTTCATGATCCATTATTCATCATAGAATAATGGAGAAAAGGAGAAAAATGCAGTTAGGCATAGGATAGGTTAACTCATTTAGGTGTGGGTTCATAACTCAGATTGTAACGAGTACTGGTAGAGCTGCAGTTTGACTCAGCTCATTTGAATGTGGGTTCATATGTTTTAGATTGTACCTAGGTACTCGTTGAGTTCCAGATCGATACCTGGGCCTGCGGGTACAATAATGTACTTAACATCCTCTGGCCTTCTCTATGACATTTGAGGCAGTAATGCATTGAAGAAATACTCCTCTCTCATTTCACTTCAGCTATTTCTTCAGAGTCATCCCTAGATGTAGCAACGGTTTCTCTGCAAAAGGTTCTGATCCCCTACTGATTGTGTAGGACAATGCCAACTAATTTAGCCGATCGCTACATAATGATAAGTACGTTGGCGTGCTGCCTTCACAAAAATTTAGCCGCCCTAAACGACTAGCCCATTTATGGTTTCGCCATAGCAATCGTACGAATAACAACCCGGCATCTGTCACGCGTAATATCTAAACTTGACTCGGCGTGCGTTCTTTTCATTGAGACGGGCGAGAAATTTACCAAACATGGTTTTCCGCTCCCACAAAGATGGTTTTGAGCGTAGAAAATAGTATTCAAATACCGCCTTGTCAAAGCGCCCGAAATAGTGGAGAAAGAATCTCCTGCCTAGCTTGCGGTCGAGCGTAATTCAAGTACAGTAGTTGTAAACCCAATATCACATTTTGTTTCAATACCCAATGTAATTTCACATACACAAGATTTTAATCCCCCTTTTTCGCCCACAAAAGCTTTGGCTAGTCCTCTAAATGTTGGAGCTATTCTCGGTTTTCTTCTTTTTGGTTTAATTAATCTTTGTATCAAAAATCCAAACAGATCAAAACCCAAACAGACAGTAGATTTCACAAGCATGTCAACTATTTTATTCTATTATGAACTGTGTAGGGTATGTTAACATGATATAAATTGAGAGAGAGATGGGGAAAATGCAAATATATTTTATGTATAGGCAGTTTAGGGCAAAATGGCAAAATACCTGGCGCTGGAATACTCGTAGAGCTTTCCTCTGGGGGAGAAAATGATGAGGGCCACCTCAGCATCGCAAAGAACAGCAAGCTCGTAGGCCTTCTTGAGCAATCCATTTCTTCTCTTGGAGAATGTCACCTGCCTGCTTGTTGCATTCTCAATCCTTTTCATCTGAGTCTTCCCCCTCACCATTTTTGTTTACCAATGTGAAGAACACCCACAGAGGGTATGGACCAGATCAAATCAGACCAGATCTCAGGAGAAAGAGAGACACCCACTTGGTTTATTTTCACCTACGCTTTGGAACAATGTGTTGGAAGATGAAAAGGAGGGAAGAAAACCAATAATAATTTTTTTCCTGTGCATGAGGGAGGAGCTGGGAAGACTATATAAGACAATCCAAAAATAAACAGAAATGGCTCATATATTCCACTTTCTAAGAAAAGCCCTCTGGACTATAATGGGAAAAAGGGAAAAGGAAAAATAAAATAAAGCTACCTGGTGGGCCACGATGGTCAACTTCAGGCACATTTGTCTCACTGTTACTGTCTCACGCCATGGTCCCTCACTGTACTACACAAGGACTTTCCATTAAGTTCAATGCGTATGATTTATCTGAGATTCTAATGGAGTGCTTTTTACTGTGCCCTATTACGGTCCATGTTAAACCAATGTTAGTTTTTTTAAACCCAGGGTGTAATGAATCACAGTTGCCCACTCTCATATTTCGGTACACCAACATACGACATTACTTAATTTGAACCCAAATCCAATTCAAAGCCTGCTGTCATTTCCACTTCCTTCACGTGATACAGTGTACCTTCTGTTCATAGAAAACATTATATATATTCCATCAAGGCCTGACATGGTCATACATAATTAGTGAACTTTGAAATTTTGTATTTTTAAGTATTTTTGTGGATAAAAATGGACTGATGTTAACTGTTTGCTTGGCATTGGTGTCCACTCTTGTTTCCACATATTATCCTTGTCCTTTGTCTGGCTTTTTATTGCTGTTGCTTGATTATAATACTATTTCTTCTTCATATTTATTTGTTAAGTAGGTATTTGGGTCTTTACCTCTGCCAAAGAATTTTCTCCTTTTCCACGCGCCCAGTGCAACTTGAGACTTTACTTAATTAAGCATGAATTGATGTCTCCTTTTCTGTAGACCATTCATTCTTTTGCCACTTTCATCTTTTTCCCATTTTTAACTGATTCCTGTCCATTCAACGCTCCAAAGATAGAAATTTGGTGGAGGTCGTTTTTCTAAAATAAAATTATTTGCAGCCCTTTTCTTTCCGATTATTCTGTTTGAAATATATGCCTATGCCTACCCACTTCCTAACAACTTTAATTTGAAAGCAATGTCACTCGCTACTGTTTCATGATGGATGTCATCTAAAAACGCTGTCCATTAAGGTATATGTGACATGTGTGTCATACCTAAAATAGAAAAGAAGAAATATCTCATCATAACGTAAGTGGTAAGAAAATTGCCACGTAACGTCTCAGGAATAGATACTGCTGGGACTAAATTTGATGGCCACACTTTATTTGTCTTCCTTCTAAAATGCAATCAGACCAGTGAGAATTGTGAACTGAGATTATACCAACCTAAGTAATCTTTGCCCGGGTTGCTGTAAGATTTAAGTGTGAGATTTTATTTATTTATTTTTCGTTTTGTGCGGATAAAATACGTTCAAACCTGTAAAATGTTGAATCCCATATGAAAGGATATTCTGCCAATCAATCATCATAAATATTTAATTTCTACTCTATTTTGTTTAAATGTGGGAGTTTTGTCTTCACATTTTCAATAACTCTGGATTTTAAATCTAGGAAGTTTGTCTTAAATCTAGTCAATCAAATCCAAAATTATACCAAAAAATTTTGTGTCATATATACCTAAATATAATTTTTGTGAGTTTTCTATTTCACAATCCCAATCAAATTATATTAATATTCAATTAATCAATCAATTTTAGCATGAACTAATTTTTAGATTTAATTATCTTTTTATTTATTCTGCTTAACATTGCTTATCAAAATGCATTGCTTATCATTGCAAATGGGGTTGCAAGCTTTAGGTTTAACCATGGAGGAAACTCCTACTTAAGCGCGCTCAGGGTGGAGTAGTACTAGGATGGGTGACCTCCCGGGAAGTCTCGGTGCTTCACCCCTGTGAGCATCACCTAGATCCAATGAGTGCTAAGTGTTCCATTTATTCTCGTGAGAGATGGATTCATGTTGAATCACTACTCACGAAACATGGGTCAATGAATTTGACTCAAAAAACCACATAGTTAAATCCTAATAATCACTACTCATGAAACATGGGTCAATGAGTTTGACTCAAAAAATCACATAGTTAAATCCTGATAACAATATCACAATTTGACTTGTTGTGGAAATTATCTCCTACTTATCATGATTTATTTCTTTCTCATTCTTGACAATAGATAATAGAATATAATTATATATCATCCTTTCTCATCTCTTGTTTTTTGTTCCCTAATAATCACTCGTGGACTTTGATCTTGAATGTCTACAAAAATACTCGCATTTTATTTTATCAAACAATCAATCATCATACAAAGGGACGAAGAGATGACCATCTATGGTTGAGCTAGGGTTTCTAGCACCAATGAAGAGTCAATAGATTCAAAGAATGATGAGGGATACCAAGATGACATGCAGGTTTGGGGCTCTATTTTATGTAGGATGTGTGGGCTTGTCTCTTGGATCTCTCTTTTGGAGGGACGGTCCAATTCTTTTCTAAAATATAGAGGAGTCATGTGGTTGTTGGTCAAGGATCTTTGTTCTCTTCCTCGTTGCTTTGTGGTTGTCCTTTTTGGGTATTATTTGTGCCTTTGTCAGGGAGCTTTGGCTTTCTTGTGGGAGTGTTATCTCTATCCGTGTTTGTGTGTCTTCCCCTTTACAATGAGTCCTCTATTGTTGAGGATTCATTGGATCAAATCTGGTTGTTGGGTTCTTGGGGTTCCTCTTATTTTTGTGAGGGTTTGGCCTTTTCTCTTAGACATTATCTAGACACTAGGTGTTTATGGGTATTCCTAAAGGTATAACACACACGCGCGCGCGCACACGCACACACATTCAAAAATAAAAATTGGCTTTAGACCTATATTTTCTCTTTTTATAATGGTTCAAATTTCAACTTGCTTGAAATTGATAGTTTTCATCTCCCACCACATTTTTCAAAACAATTATATTTTGATTAGAATAAAAATTATACATTCTAGAAGAGGACTCTCTCCGCTAGAACGTCATATAAGTTTCAAATTTTATTGATATGATTTAACATTTTTTTCTTTCTCAAAATTGACATCTTTCAAGTGTTTAAAAATGCATGCTTGTAGATTTTTTTAATTATAATATACTATATCTAATTATAACACTATAAAATTTATATGATAATATTCTTGACTTTGAGCTCCATAAAATTGTGTTTATAAGTTATTAAAAAATATCATAAAAAATACTAAGAGTTATCAAAATGCCAATTTTTTGAAATAATTATATTTCTTTAGTAATTGGATACAAACTAGTATATAACTTATCTAAAATGAATTTATCGATCATATATTTGAACAAAATTGATTTTTTGATAGAACTACTCAAATTCAATCATTCTAATTAGTCATCCTGAAAGGTGACACAACTTTGTACTTTTACCCTTGTAGAGGTTGTTATAGAGAGCTTTACATGTGAATGACGTGGACTACATATCCCTATGTTTTGTGATCAATGATTCAGATGGAGACGCTATTTTGGAAGAATCTAGAAAACTCTAGATCAATGTAAGATAGAGAGTGGAGAAGAGATGTGTATGCATGCGAACAAGGAGTAATATGCGATTAATGAAGTGAAGAATCAAGATTAGTTCAGAAGTCAGTGAAGGTGTTATGTTATCATTTAATAGAATAAGTGACCTAATAATAGTAGTGAAGGGGAAGACAAGGATTATCATATCAAAGGAGAGGATTAGTTAGCAAGGAGAAGACTCGAAATCATCTTACAAAGCATACCGAGAGTCAGGTAATGAATCAATTCTAATCGACTTGAATCAAGGTAAATCTCTTAACAGAGTGGTCTTACCATATCTTTGTAAATCTCCTAACAAAGTCCTTACTTTGTTGTAAGTGTTAAAGCCTCTAACAAGGTGAGACCTAGAAATCTCTTAAGCTTTTAACAGGGCAGACCCCTCACAAGGTAGATCTTATTTTATGATCAAATATTTTAACCATAATGGGTTAACTTTATTACTACAGTAGTGAAGATTTGAGGGTGTCATCCCCACCTTAGTTTTACCTTTACCTTGGAGGATTTTTGGGTAATATACATTGTGTTATGTGTTTATTTCTATGCATGTGATATATCAAATTCACATGATACAAAAAGTTCATTATTAGAATTTTTACATGCATAGGATAACCAGTGAATGTGAAAATGAATTGGTGAAAAGTAAAAGTGCTTAAGATTTTGATTCACCTCCACACCCCAACCCCCCAGCAATATCTTGGTTATCATGTTTATACCTCCATCAATCAACAATTGGTATCAAAGCATTAGTTCTTTGAGAGAAGCTTGATTTTTCGGAGATGGAGGCTTTTAAACTAGACAAGGTTATTGACAATTGAGTGATTGGCATCCAACTCATACTACAAAAACTTGAGAAAACAAGACAAGATCTGGAGGATTCCCTAAAAAGGAGAAAGGAAATTGTTATCTAGATAAAACAATTTTCTTATGAAGAAGTTGAGAGTGAAGAACTATTTGAACCAATCAATCCAAATGGAAAAGCATCTGCAGATCTACTTGAAAAGAAAAAACTCTCAAATAAAGAAACTAGAGGATTGAAAAGAGAACATGAAATCCAATCAGTAAGATTATGTGAAATGACTAAACAGAAGAAGAAAGTTGAAGAAGATAGGACTATGGTTGAGGAAGACAAAAGAGTAATGGATACCAGACTTGAACAAAGGATATAAGATGTGCAAAAGCTCACAAATACACAATTAGATATGATGAATCAACTAATGCTTGAAAATCAGGAATTGAATCACAATGATGTAGAAATTGCAAATCTCAAATCAAAGGACATACTAAGGAATGAACTGAAAACTGAGAAAGAATCTATGGAGAGATTCAACAAACCTAAAGAGACAATGAAGTATTTTTGAAGAACTTATGAAGTCATCTAGATGTTCTGATGGGTCAGGACATTCATGCACTAAGCAAGGAGAATCAAATAGGAATAGATAGATGAGAAATGTAAAGTCAAAGGACAAACCAACATGCTATCACTATAGAAAACTTGGTCACACTACAAACATTTGTCAAAGCAAACATGGTATACAAAATCCTAGACCTAAGTTTACTGGTTACTATTTTTACTATAGGAAACAAGGATACCAAATCCATGCTCATGTAGGTCAAGAATGAGGAATGCATCTACTACACCTAGATTTGAAGAATATTGCTATACTATCAAGAGTATAGGCATAGAGGATATGAATGCAGATCTCAGACAAAACATTACTGCATAAATTAGAGGAAGAGTAATGCACCTAATAATGCATGCTCCAAATGTCACAAGTTTGGACATCTAAGCAAGAATTGCAGGACTCAAGTACATTTAGAAAATCAAACAAAATACAAAGGCAAAGGCAATGTAGACATTGAGAAAAATAAGAAGGAAATGAGTTAGAAATGGAGAAAGAGAACAAAAGATGGAAATAGTGGAGCAAATAGTGTTGAGGTCACCCAATCCAATGGAGAAGGTGATCATGTCATCTCAAACTAAGCAAGAGAGGTATGCATAGAACTCTATATTTAATTGATATACTATACATCAATTCCTTACATGAAATACACCAAAGTTCATATCTGCATATATAAAGATGTATAAGAGCAAATTTATGAAGGATTATCAAGCATTAGTAAAATTATTTATGTTGACTAAGCATTACAACATAGACTAAGTGCCTCGAGATGAAATGGTGGAGACCGAGTGATATGGAAGAGACTGAGATGTAACGTAAAGACCTAGTTCAAAAGGCATCATTATTGACTAAGACAACTGGCTTCCACCTACCTGAGTACACAATATTAATGAGGACCCTAAATCGATCAAAAGAAGGTATATGTCAGATCTTGAAGATATTATCTTATACCTTGCATATAGATTTCAAGAGCACAGAGCAATTTAGCAATTTGAGCAATCAACAAAAGATTTCAAGAGCGATTTGGACAAGGAGTTTGAACAAGTGAAGATTTGAACCATGCCAAGTAATTCAAAGGTGAAAGAATAGACTTGCAACCCTAACAACAAATATGGTAGCTTCATCTACTATTGAATTAAGTTAAGAGGTTAGTAATATTCAACTGGTGAAGAATGATGCTTGTCCTCCACGAAAGTTTTGTGCTATTCTTGGAATTGCAATGAAAGGAGATTCAATGGGTGTGTTATCCTCAATACCACCCAAAGTTATTATGATCCATAATAAGTAGGAGATAATTTCCACAACAAATCAAATTGTGATATTGCTATTAGGATTTAACTATGTAATTTTGAGTCAAACTCATTGACTCATGTTTCATGAGTAGTGATTCAACATGAATCCATCTCTCATGAGAATAAATGGAACACTTAGCACTCATTGGATCTAGGTGATGCTCATAGGGGTGAAGCACCGGGACTTCCTGAGAGGTCACCCATTCCAGTACTACTCTAGCCTAAGCGCACTTAACTACAAAGTTTCCTCCATGGTTAAACCCAAAGCTTGCAACCCCATTTGCAAAACCTTCACCAAGTTTTGTGCCTTATGAACCATTCATTAGAAAGCCTTTAAGCCCCTTAAGCTCATCAATTGATAAGTAGGAGATAATTTCCACAACAAATCAAATCGTCATATTGCCATCAGGATTTAACTATGTAATTTTGAGTCAAACTCATTGACCCATGTTTCATGAGTAATGATTCAACATGAATCCATCTCTCACAAGAATAAATGGAACACTTAGCACTCATTGGATCTAGGTGATGCTCACAGGGGTGAAGCACTGGGACTTCCCAGGAGGTCACCCATCCCAGTACTACTCTAGTGTGAGCACACTTAAGGGGCTTTCTAATGAATGGTTCATAAGGCACAAAACTTGGTGAAGGTTTTGCAAATGGGGTTGCAAGCTTTGGATTTAACCATGGAGGAAACTTCATAGTTAACCGCATTCAGGCTGGAGTATTATTGGGATGGGTGACCTCCCAGGAAGTCTCAGTGCTTCACCCCTGTGAGCATCACCTAGATCCAATGAGTGCTAAGTGTTCCATTTATTCTCATGAGAGATGGATTCATGTTGAATCACTACTCATGAAACATGGGTCAATGAGTTTGACTCAAAATTACACAGTTAAATCCTGACAGCAATATCACAATTTGACTTGCTGTGGAAATTATCTCCTACTTATCAATTGATGAGTTTAAGGGGATTTATAATGAATGGTTTATAAGGCACAACACTTTGTGAAGGTTTTACAAATGGGGTTGCAAGCTTTGGGTTTAACCATGGAGGAAACTCCTATCACAATTTGACTTTCTATAGAAATTATCTCCTACTTATCAATTGATGAGCTTAAGGGGCTTTCTAATGAATGGTTCATAAGGCACAACACTTGGTGAAGGTTTTGCAAATGGGGTTGCAAGTTTTGGGTTTAACCATGGAGGAAACTATGTAGTTAAGCACGCTTAGGCTAGAGTAGTACTGGGATGGGTGACCTCCTGAGAAGTCTCCTTGCTTGACCCCTATGAGCATCACCTAGATCCAATGAGTGCTAAGTGTTCCATTTATTCTCATGAGAGATGGATTCATGTTGAATCACTACTCATGAAACATGGGTCAATGAATTTGACTCAAAATTACACAGTTAAATCTTGATAACAATATCACAATGATCCATAATGTTAGAAGTTATTACATGTGTAAAATTAGAGAAGCAAGAGACTATGAGATCAGAGAAACATATGAAAAGTTATGCAATGAAGGAATATAGAAGGATGAATATAAAGTTATTGAGAGGAAAGGGTTAACTTGTGCCCTAGAATTCCTGAAGAATTTCAAGACTGAATAGATTAAGATTGTTCTGAGAACAATCCATGACATGAAGTATTGGTTACATAATGGACTCATGGAGATCACAAAGAAAACAATTCACAGAGTCACGGTCTATCCAACCCTAGATAATAAGAAAACCATGAGATGCCTGAGTTGTGAAGAAGTTGAAGCAAACATTCGAGCTAAGTGGAATGGAAAAGGCCTATCCATTACAAACATTTCTAATCCACTAATTGAATTTGCAATGAGGGTTAGCTCACAAATTTTACCAATCAAGAAGATTAAAAAGTGTGTTGTATATGGAAGTGGATCAAGTGTGGAAGATAGTGATGAAATATCATGAATATGATCTTGTCAAGCTGCAAAAAGTACAACTAGCAAAAAATCTATCACCTATAAGGAAAGCAAAGAATTCAATGTGTAAGTTTGGATCTCTTGTTGCATGTATTTTTGTTTATATCCATAAGTATTTTCCGGGTGTTGGTGATGTTGTTTGGGAATAAGACAAACCAGTGACTAGATAGATAAATGAATACATTACTCATTCAGAGCAAGTGGTGAGAGTGTTATGAATGCTTACTTTGATGAATTTAAGAAAAGAATGAAAATGAGGATGACAATACCAGAAGAATTGGTCACAACGTATTATAGTGACATTTTTTTTTCTTGTAGACACAGACAACACATTTATGCAAGCAATGAGCCGAGGAAGGCTTGGTTACAAAGTTTTGACTATGAAATTGATTGTGATTTGGTGAGTGCAAATATTGTTGCACTATTGAAAGAAGAGGTAGACATTAGGCTAAATTTTTTGGTAAATATGAGGAAGCTAAAGAAAGAATAATAGTAGATATCCAAATTGCTTCTAAGGAGAAGAAAAGGAAAAGAATGATCGAAGACCTAGAAGAAAGACTGGGCACCCTAGGCAAGGGAAAGGAACCACAACAATTAACACAAGGTGTTGGAGAGGATGGAGACAAAAATAGTGGTGATGAGGAAGACGAAGAAGCAAAAGGTGACAAGGGTAAAGCCCTAGTTGTTGTCACTCTACTGAGAAAGAAGGCTCAAAGAACCAAGAAGAAGGTAGTAGTGAAACCCCTCTCTCCTCCACCACCAAACAAGCCAAGGACCACAAAAACTTCTAGTTCCAAATAGTCTGCAAAGCATAGAATAGCAGAGACTATCGAGCCCAGTGCCCCTAGAACAAAGAGAAGAAGATTGGTCAGAGTACCACCTAAAGGGCTATCTAAATCTATTGAAGAGGTATGTGCAAATCTATGAGGACCTTCAGGATTATCTAATTTTAGATTTGTAAAGTATGATACATTCGATAGTGTTGACCAAACCAAAATTGAGGAGGCTATGGTGGATATGATTGCTAGACATAAGTTAGTTCATATTGAAATTGAGAAGAAAATGCCTAAGGATTTATTTGAGATATTAGAAAGAAGATGGTAGTAGGAAAAAGTGGAAGAGAAAAAGATAAGGATTGATACACTAGTCAGAGTTATGCTTGATCTATCCTAGGATCAATAGGACACATTTTTGGAAAAGTATGGGAGGATATTTGTTCCTAAGTACAAAATGTTTTTGATCTTACATAATTAAATTGAAGTTGTAGCACAACATGATGAATTGCTTTGGAAAAGAATTTTTGGATTATCTATCAAGGCAGTAAAGACATAAACTGTAAATATCGAAGATGATTATAGTAGTGGAGAAAGCTCATATGTGTCGAGTCTACAAGGCAGCATGTCACCAATACATGTTGACACCCTTGACACTCCAAAGGTCAAGTAGTCAAGGTTCATAGCTAGAGAGGTAGGAATCGAGACAAAATATACACATGCAAATAGTAAGATTGTTTTAGCTCCTTGTATTGAGGAAAACAAATAAATACATAGAGTTGAATCAAGTGTGACCATTGTTGTCTCAAGCACCAATGCACCAGCATGACCAAGTGGTGAAACTCCACAAATTCCCTAAGTAGTGTCGAGCAACAACACTCCTTTGCTAAGAAGACTAGGAAAATCAATAAGGATACTTCATCATATATTGAAGTTTGTCTAGATGAAATAATTGAGATGCCAAAATTGGACATGGTAAATCTCACCTTAGAGCAAACCATTTTGCTACAAGAGGTTTTGGAAAATAAGAAATAAAAAGAAGAGTTAAGAAGAGAGCTTAGGAAGAAGAATGTACTCTATGATGTAAAGCATATTTTTCTTGATGCTTTTGATATTCAAAATTTTGATGAAGTGATCAATCATCACCCAACTTGTAAATATAGTTGATCAAGTCAATGTTGGAAATATAGAATCAAATGAAAAATTGATGGACTGGTCTACAGTAAGGTTCAAGAATAAGGTTGTGGATAAAGTTTCCATAACCATTACTGAGACGAAAGTGCAATTGCAAGAGAAAATACAAGTTATGACAGAACTAATTCAAAAGGTACAACATTTGTAAAATATTTTCAAGCACAAATAAACTAGATTCAAGATAAGATGAAGATGTCTAGCAATATTAATTTAGAGTCAGCGAGATCTAGCATAGATCATTATAATAATCTATTGAATTCTCAAGGCACATTGGTCGAACTTCAGTCAGTTGACATCAATATGAGATCCAAATTGATCTCTATTCAAGAAATGATGATATCTCATCTGGAGTTCATGCAAAGGGAGCTACAATTATCCTAGGATCTTATCAAAGAAGATCACAATCTTTCAATGGTTGACAACTTAATTGATTTATCTGCAAGTCTATAGTTGCAGAATCACATTTTGGAGGTAGCAAGAACCGTATGGGATCATGCACTGTCCATGATCACCTGAGTGCACAAGACATTCATTGACAAATATGGATTGCTTTCATACATTCCACCCTAACAACCATGACATAAGTATTCAAAAAAAGGGGGAAATATATTTGAGAGGGGGAATTAGATTTGGGAAATAGATGTGACATATTCATTTTACATTATTTATTCATTAATCATTTTTGGTATAAGTCATAAGACTTGGGGGGAGAACTTATATCATATTATATTTGTAATGATGTAAATATGAAAAAGTATTTTTTCCATTAATGTCAAAGGGATAGATTGTTGGTATCTCTAACTATTGTTCTCTATTAGTGTCAAACACTTAGTCATTTACAAGGAAAGGTTAGATGGTCATCACTGCAACCAAGCTACTCTACATAGGGCGAGTCATGTGCATAAGAAAGTATGTACCAAGCTCTATAGGAGCCAAGCAAGTGTATGGTCATCGAGTATTTTCTATACAAGCTAAGATCAACAACAACCAAGGCATTTCAAGCATACAAGTATCGAGTGACACAATTTGTGTTGAGAATGATATAGATTGATCAACAACAATGCTAAGCATCAGAAAACAATAAAGGCCAAGCAATACAGAGTTT
Source organism: Cupressus sempervirens (assembly GCA_028749045.1). Lineage (NCBI taxonomy): Eukaryota > Viridiplantae > Streptophyta > Pinopsida > Cupressales > Cupressaceae > Cupressus > Cupressus sempervirens. Next base: position 34,842,250 of record CM053787.1, read on the forward strand.
ACATAAAAGTCAAGAATGGAACAAATTTTGAGGTAAAACATTTTTGAGTTGACATGGAAGGAATATTTAATATTTTTAGAGGTTGTTATAGAGATTTTTACACGTGGATGATGTGGATTATATATCCCTATATTTTGTGATCAACGATTCAAATGAAGAGACTATTTTGGAAGGATCTAGCGAACTCTTTACAAAACTCTTTTAATAGAGAATATCTTAACCTGGATCGGTGTAAGAGAGAGAGAGAGAGTGGAGAAGAGAAGTTTATGCATGCGAACAAGGAGTAATATGTGATTAGTGAACTATATAATTGAGATCAATTCAAAAGTCAATGAAGGTGTTTTGTTATAACCTAATCATAGCAGTGAAGGGGAAGAAAAGGATTATCAGATCAGAGGAGAGGATCAATTAGAAAGGAGAAGACTCAAAATCAACTTACAGAGCATATTGAGAGTCAGGTATTGCATTAGTTCTAATTGATTTGGATTAGGGTAAATCTCTTGTTGGAATTACAATAGGAAAGGTAAACTTTTGGGGGGGGAGTTGGGTGAATTGGCAGTTTAAACTTGGACCCATAAAACTTTCACCACACATCCATATCATACATTCAGTGTGTAAACTAAAATAACTCGTAAAGCACATACATCTAAAACATGTAATCAAGTAAATATTCACACACACATAACACTAGATATGATTACCCAGAAACCCTCCAAGTGAGAAGGTGAAACTGGGGTGGGGATGACACCCACAAATCTTCACTACTGTAGTAATAAAGTGTATCTAATTAAGGTTAGAATGTTTTGACTATAAAACATGATCTACCCTATGAAAGGTCTACCCTATTAAAGACTTACAAAGACTAGAGGATTTTAAGACCCTATTAGAAGTGTGTCTTTCTAAAGGACTTTGTCTCACAACTAAGTAAGCACCCTGTTAAAGGATTTCAATACAGCCTATTAGGACAACTCTATTAAGAGATTTTGACTGAAATCACCTATTAAAATGTCTCAGTTTTGATCCTATGGTTAGCACTTGTATTTTTGATGATAGATCATCTCTAAACACTTGTCTCTTGGATCCTTCTTGATCAAATGTCTCTTTGTTGTATCTTTTTCCTTTCCTCTATCCTGCTCTAACTAATTCTACAATGTTGTCTCACTTCATAGCTCCTTAACCACCATGAATGCTCTGTTTGTGCATACAAACTTCTCTCTTCCCTCCTTCAACATTCATAAACACACTCATAAAGAGTTTAGGGTTTGTCCTCCTTAAGAAGACTTGGGTGACTTAGGGTTAGGTATGAATCTATGGTTGAGATTCATCAATTTTGACACTTAATCCTTCCCATTTTCTAATTGTCTGCATGTAATTGCATAGGGAATCCAACTCGAGATTTGTTCTTATCTCCAAAATATTGTAATTAATCCTTACATCAACTAAAAAATGGTTTACGTGGTTGTTTGTGCCATTACAAATAAATATGTCAAAATTGTCTTACTTGGCATCTGAAGTCTTTAATGCTTGGCATACACTAATCTTTATACTATGACTTGGCATCTATACCACTCAACATACACTATTTACTCAGCTCCTAAATCAATCGGCATACAGTATCTTCTCGAAACTTGAGTGACTCGGCACATGAGTGGCTCGACACTCACTGTGAACTCAGTATGGTCTATTATTTACATATTATGCTTGGCATTTACCACTTGTTTGGCATGAACTAAGTAAATAACTTAAGTCTATTGACACTCACTTATCAAAACTAGTCTGAGATCGACAATCTCCCCCTTTGACATAAGTGTCAAAAACACTTGAGTATGCAATAATATCCTTAATCTCTCAAGCATAACATACCTATAACTCAACTTATATACAAAACTTCAAAATTTCAAAATTTTGCAATAACTTAGATACCTCAAAATCTGATAACTCCCCCTAAGTATATATGTTTGTTCGATATCCAAAATTTGTGTACCCTTGCTGAGTAAATATGTCTCATTTGATACTCTTTAACTTCATGCTTTGTTTTGTGCTTGCTCCCCCTTAGCTTGATCTATCTTTCTCTATCCCTTTTCTTACTTTCCTTATATCTCCCCAAAATTCTTATTCTCCCTCAAAATATGTCTCCCCCTTTTCTAATTCTCCCTCTTTTTGACACTTATGTCAATGGGCTATACACTTATAATGTGTTTTTCTATAAAAGATTTATGGACATCCAATATTATCTTGAAAGTTGCATCCCATTTATCACATGCGAAATCCAATGACTTTATTTGGATAGCTAGCTCGGTAGCAAGGTGAACTAGACCATCTAAGGTAGAAAGATTTGGGTCTTTCTTCATTAGGGTTTAAACATAGCCTAGTTCCTTGTGAAAATATTTCATATAGGGGGTGAGAGTGGTCTAGATGCTAATCAATTTGGCCCTTATGTTGGCCTCATCTTCTGACAATGTAGCTAACTAACTCTGGGTTTGAAGCAATGCCGTGAAATGCTTCTCACTTTGAGCTAGATTCATAGGCAACTTTGTACCTAATGCATTGATGTGGCTTTCCAAGCTCAAAATGTGACTTCTGGTTTGTTGGGTGAAGAGTGACGGATTGCACAATTTAGTGTACAATGTGAATATGTTCTCAAGTACCTTCTTCACATCCTCAACCTTAGTTTCCAATGCAACTTGTGTCAGTGCTATATCACCCGATATCTTTTCATTGACTTTGGTTTGAAACTTCTTTTCTAACCATTCTAACAATTTAACATTAGTATCTAGGTCTTCATTACTGACCTTCTTCACTATGTTTGTTAGTTGTTCCATTAGTGGCTTGGTCTCATCAGGAGTTAGCAGACTAAATGCATCTAAAAAGATGTCTTTTATATCATGTAGTGCCTACTTCTGCCCATGCCTGCTTCTAAGCATTTCCTAATGCTTCTTCCTTGCTAGGGCTTGTTGGAGTATGCCCATATGTTCTATAGTCACGGTGTCATAGTCACACTTGGGCAAAATGATCTCCTCATCAATGCTTACATCTCCATACTATATGACTTCCTCTTCCTTTGATGAACTTAGGCTCAACATTTTGATTTGTAATGGAGTTGCATCTATGCTCAACTTCTAAAGAGTTTGAGTAGAAGGAGTTCCAGCTGCTAGTAAGGTTACCAGGGCTTGGATGGCAACTTGCTCCTTCACCTTAGGTGATAGTTTTTCCTCTTCAAGCTTGCCCTTGACTTCCACAATGACTTGGCTTACACCTTGATCTTGTGTTGTAGGTGCAAATAAGTCTATATGACTTGTTTCTTGTTGTTCTATAGTAGCAACTTGTGTTTCCACTGTGCTCTTCTCTACCATATCAACCTTGGAAGATGTATCTTCTAGTACTCGAACCAAAGGTTGTACATTAGTGAGTGGAGGGATGATAGAAGATGGTTCTTCTAGATTCACCTTTTCTCTTGTAGTATTAGTCACTATCTTTTGTAGTTCATCTACACTGACTAGTACAGGATTATTACAAAGTTTTGCCTGTAATGTGTATTGATCTAACATCTTCTTGAGATCTTCCTTAGTAAGGGGATTGATGTTTTGTGTTGTGACATTAGAAATACCCTTAATAGTTACTATTTCAATGTTCTCACTTGTGACATGTGGAGGATTGACACTTGGAAATTGTGTGTCTTGCACACTCTGTTCTTCATGTTGTTCTTCCTCAGTTGTTGCCTTGTCATCTATTTTCATTTTTGTTCCTCCCTCAACTGTATCATCATGTTTATCATCTTCTGCATCATCCTTCACTTCAACAAGTTCTTCCGCACCTTCCTTTGTTGTAGTCAACCTATAAGTAAGTTTCCACATCTGAGTGGTCTTCTTAACTGCATCTTCAATATTATTTTGTAAAATGCTAAAGGCTCTATATTTAGGTATAAACCTAACTGGATGCTTCTTTATAGCCTTAGCAATTTGTGCCTTAGTTCAAGAATCACTTGTGCAAGTGAGGTTTCTCTTATTTGTCTCTCCAAATTCAAACAATAGTGACATTTTTTCTCAACTATGTCATATAAACTTTTTGGCATGGAGTTGACAGTCTCTAGTGGAGTAGTCTTGAATTTTTCCATCATAGCATATATGGATTCCCCCACTTGATTTTTCTCCACTTTACCCAAATTATTAAAATCTATATGTGTAAATCCTAATAGATCTACACTATTCTTAACATTTTCACATAAATTTTTTGAGTTTGAAAGAGGATTATGACTCGCAATCTTAAATTGGTTGTTGTCATCTAACTCTGTTTTCTCTTCATTAGACTAGGCTTGTGCCACATATTTCCTTCTTGGCCCCTTATGCTCTTGACCTCTTTGGTCTACTAGTTTGGTTTTTTCCTTAGCCTTTTGTGTTGTTACACATGTACTAGCTCTTGTAGTAGGTGCAGTAGGCTTGGCTTGGCTTAGTTTTGTAGTTTCCTTATCCTTTTCCATAGATTGTGCCTTAGCCTTCCTCTTCTTTGTATCAGTGGGTGTAGGTGCTTCCTCAACTTCTTCTTCCTCAGCACCTTCAGCTACTCCAGTCTCCTCCTCTGTTGGCTAATCTTCACCCATACCTTGAGTCAATGTAAGAGGTGTTTGTGCTTGAACATCTTCTTCCTCTTCATCCTCATATTCTTCTTCTTCTTCCTCCTACTTGGCACCCTCTCCAAACTTAGCTTTTAACTTCTTCACTATCTTCTCCTTTTTCTTCATAGTAGAGGCAGTCTTGAGGTCCATGGTAATTTGGGATTTTACCATTTCATTTTTTCCAAATACCTTTACACTTTTGTCCACCTCTTCTACAAGTAATGTAGTAATAGCTGCAGAGGCTTCATCCACATTTATTTCATAACCTAAGGGTCTAAACCATCTTACCCTTGGTGTAGTAGCTTGTACAAAAGTATAGTCAACATCTACTAGAAAACATACATCATCATAGTGTTTGTCTACTAGTGATACTAGTATTCTCAACCCCTTCTTTATTGACTACTTAAAATCTTCAAAATAACTTGTCATTAAAGATTCAAAATTCTCACCTAATTGCTCAATATATTCACCAATCTGTACTACTACTGATCTATTGGTTTTCCATCCCACAATGCCAAATGAAGGGAATGTGTTATGAACATAAAATAATATGCATATCAATGTAGAACCAAATTTACATTGTGCACTCTTTGTCTTTCTGATTGCTTCAAGCTTCTCCATCAATTGTTGTAATTATAGCTCTACTAGATCATATGCATGATCTTATTTAACAATTTTGTGTCCCACATCTACAGCTATATAGGGCACACTGTTTAATCTTCTAGATTGATAGAACTCGTGTGATATAACCCTTAGAGCAAAGTCTATAAGAGGATCAATGATTGTGTCAGTTTTCATGCCTCTCTTGTTCCATACAACTCTAGTATTTTTCTCAATCACCTCCTTCGAGTCACTTCTCAATGTCTTAGGCTGATCTAGGGTTGGGTTTCTAGTAAGACTATGGATTATACTCTTAGTGATTTTGATAGTCCATTATCCAGCCATAATGAACCATCATGAATTTGGCTAAGCACTATCCTTATCCATTCTATTTTAAATACATTTGAAAAATCTAGGGCTCGTGTCAAACCTTTCCTATTGTTGGTAAATAGATTTGTTCTTTTTTATTTTAACTCTTCAATGCCCTAATTTGTGAACAACATCTAATTATGACAGTTTGAAAGTTGCTTCTGAGAAGACTTACTTTCCTCTGAATTGTTAGGTACACCTCCCTATTGTGAGATTTGCAATGAATTTTGTTTACTCCTAAATCTAAATAGGTTATGTTCTTAACTAGAGAATAGTAGACATAAACCAAGTCAAACCTATAAGGGATTTAACTCAAGCAAGAAATGATATTTCAAAGGTTAATTAGGTCTATGAACTCACACATCTTATGAACTCATAGCTAGTGCTAGTGTTTTAAAACTACTAAGCAACAAAATGCTTAGTACCAAGATGACACTACTCACACAATCTAAAGATGAAAATTCTTATTGACAATTGTATTTGCAAACCATTTGGGCCCAACTTCAACAAAACCAAGGGTGGTTTTCTACTCTTCAAGCTCTGCAAAACCAAGGTGGGTATACCCAGGGATGGTTCAAGACTGGGAAACACTGAATGAGGATTTTTTTAGTTTCATTCTAATTCTCATCTCAAATCCTCAAATACATGCATAATTCATGACAATTTGTTAAACACATCCCATATAATAGATCTAGCCAAAATTCTACTATAGATTTGCAGGTGTTCTCAGCAATAGTGGCTAATTGAAGCTAAAACATTCGATGCAAACAAGTACAGGCCAACATTGAAAATCTTCAAGAAATACAAGTAAAATTGATTATAATTCTACATTTGAAAACTATTTATGATAAATCTCTCTTTCAGCTAAATCAATTTGACCAATGCCCAATCCATTGGGGTTCAGAGTTTACAGCAAATCCTTAGATCTAATTTGTTGCCTTACAACAAATTTTATCAGCAATTCTTATCAAAATTCATCATTCAAAAAATCCTTTCCACTACTACAACAACCTTATCAAATTCATCAAAGCTTTTACCTAATCCATTGAATTAATAGCAGTGATGAACATATATACAACCTAACTGGATTGCATTCAATTACACAAGCCTTTACTTATACAATATCAAGATAACCAAGTAATCAAAAGGAGACAAGATTCAAAAAGAACTTATATGGGGACAACTCATAATTTGTATTCCTTTTCTTTGAAAATTGTATACATTTACAGTAAACTCAGAATGACCTAAACACAGGGATCATTCTATTATTCATGTATTCTTAGGAACTAACAGAGAAAATACGTCACAAAATTTCTCCAAACAATGGACCAAAAATAGATTAAGTATATCAATTAGAAAAAATAGTAGTCAGACCCTTTCTCTAGCCCGAGAATCTCATTTATATAGTGTGAGATGCAACAAGCTTCAGGCTAAGAGAAAATGACAGGTGTCCTTTACAAGGAATATTTACATACACCTATCACAAAATGACAAAAATGTGGGTAACAAATGATATCCAAATCAAAACATTCTTTTTGGTGGGTTAGCTCCTGTCACATGTTCTAGTGTTGCTGAGTTGGCTATTGATCAGATCCCTCTTCGTATGCAACTGCCAAATCAACCAACGATGAAGTTTGTTCTAACGATGGCACATTAGCCTCCACCTGTAGGCTTTCACCGGCTTTATCCTGTATGGTAGGAACAACTTCTACCTTTTCCCCTTCTTTAGTTGTATCGACATCTTGTGGTCCCAGGTCTACAACTGAAAGTGACAGATTATTCTTGTCTTCTTCTTTTGGTTGGGCTCGAGTAGTGATGGTGTCAATGATTTGGATTTCCTCACCCTACACCTCATCACTATCAGTTTCATCTTCATCAAACTGTTCACCAGGAGCCATTTTTGCCATCCACTTGTCAAATAATGTGTCATCTGGCCAATTGAATTGCAAAATATCCCTTTGTCTCTTTAATATATATTCAGCCTCATTATCAATAGAAATAAATTCTTGTTTTAAAGAATCAAAGAATATTTGGGCCTTCACCATTTCTTCTGTTGTGGTAGCCCACCATGCATGCCCTGTTTCATTTATGACTTGATTCATTCTTAAACAGAATAAATCATCAAGTTCTTTTTCCCATTCCTCTTTGCTTTTCAAATTATTTCTTTTATCTAGGGCACAAGGAAACAAACTGAATTTTTGGCTCTTGTACTTGTTCAAGTAGCCTACTATTATTTTTTGTAAATGAATCCTTTTATTGTCAAAATCAGCAAGATCAGAAACAATATCAAATGTTTTTTCAATTTGATCAAAAGAATCATCTATAATAGAGAAACACACAAATGTTATTGCTTTCTCCCTTCTTACCCATTTATTCACAATAGGCTTTAGAGCCTCATCATTGGCTTTCAAATCCTCCCTGATACTCATCACCCTAGTCAATTGATCATAAATTAGTGGCCATTCAACTTTGTCCCCCAAATATGTGAGAGCTTTTCTTAGTTTATCTTCATAATTGGATTCCAATTCTACATGTAAGGCCCACAATTTACCTTTTTCTTCTTCAAAATCCTCAGCAGTGTAGTATTGTAGCCTTTGGGGTGTATCTAGTATTTCTATGAGGGGTGTGGATTTGAAGGGTTCAACTCAGGGGCGAGGGTATGTTATTCTTGGCCTAGTGGATTTTCCCAATAGCTTGTTCTCAAGCTCAATTCTCTTTTTTACCTCTTTATTGTAGGCATCCACCACTGTTTCATACTTGCTCTGTAGCTTAGTCATCTCCTTTTCCTCCCTTTTTGCAGTAGCCAAGGAAAATTGAGAATAATCCACATTCATGTGGGCTGCTTGTACATGTGAGGTATCAACAACTCTTCTCACAATGATACTCCCTGTTAATCCTGAATCATCAAGCTGTGATGGAGCAACCCTAGATCCTCTTCTTAATGACCACATAATAAGAGCAACTTGGTCATTACTAAATGCAGTTCCCAAGAACTCCTTTTTATCTAGATCTTGCAATCCCAAATTATTTGACACAGAGTTAAAAATCAAGGCATCAACAATGTCCAATTGGGCAATAATAAAATATTTGCAGCCTTTACCATCTGTCTCCCCTCTTCAAGGGTTATATTCTAGAACTCTTGTATCATTTGTTCCTTTATTTGATTCTGAATGGAGGCTTCATCCATTTCTAGATGCTCTGCTTTCATATTTTTACATCTTTCTTAAAAAATGTGCATGTTTGCCCTCTAAGAAAACTAATGGAAAGCCCTAGACCTTACAAAATTGTCATCAAACAAAAATTGTTGACTGACTTGTTCCAAAACAAGGTCTAATTCCCTTCCCTGAAATCTGCTATAGTTAACTCAAAACTTGGCACAAGAGACTCCTGGGGGTTCACTTCATCAATCTCTGCTTGGGTAATAAAGACTCCCCTTGTGATCCAATTTGTGTAATTTGCTCATCAATGAGCTCCTCCTCCTCAATTCTCATAAGGTTTTGGGAAGGTGAGTAACTTTCATCATGTGGTTCCTCTTCCCTTATTATCTTTCTTCTCTTAGGAGAGGGTTTAGGTGGCCTTTCTTCAAAAGTAGCACTAGTAGATTCAACTATTTGTTTTCCTTTATTCACAATGGGCCTTTTATCCTAAATGACAATATATCCTGTCCTCCTTTGCACAACCAGTGGGCCTGCCCCTATATTGGTAGTGAAACCCAATCTTCTCATCATTTCCTTGGCTTTATGTGGAAAAGAATCAATGAAATGTTGCTTCTTCTCATTCATTACCTCCATTATTTTGGGGAATGTACTCATAAGCTTATTTATTCTATCTGCAGTAGTTACAACATTACTAAGAGGGCTATAACATTTGTCAAAAGAATTAATAAAATCCAAAACTTTTGAATAGACTCTCCATTTTTCTTTCTTTGTTTCTTGCTCCTGTAGAGAATACTCATTACATATTACATCTTCAGGGAAATAGAATTCATACTCAACTGGATGAACTTTGATCCCATGCCTAAGGGCTAAATTAAAGAAACCTTTTGCATCACAAAAACAAGAGTGAGATACTGCCATTTTATACAGTTCCAAAAATTTGTAGAGAAAGACCCAGCCTTCCTTGGTTATTACAAACTGGTGGGCTATTGTGCAAGTGGAAAAATTTGATCTTGTTCCCCTTTTGTGCAAAAAGGCTTCTTCTACTCCTCCCAACTGCCACAAAAATTTAGCTACTCCTACCTTTAAGGGCACTTGGTAAGGTAGTACATGGGGTGCTCCCTTGAATCCATAAATTCTAATAACAATCAAAACTGAATATGGGACAATATCTCCCCAATTATGTGAAACCTTCAGATTATGGAGTTTTTCCATAGGTCTAATAAGGTGCATTAGTGCCTTAGGAATTCTGGGATTGTCACTCAATATGAGGCATCTGAATTTGGAGGCAAAGTGCTTGTCAAATCTAACAAAACTAGCATTTTCTGCCTCCCCAGTCATATCTGCACTCCATAATTGAACTGGCAGTGCTTCCCCCTCTTGTTCTTTGTATAAAACCATTTCTTTACCAAAGTATGTAACCCACTTAAACAGAAACATATGCATTAACAGGGAGTATTGGCCCCAACCTTGTCCACCTTGCCCTTTGCAATCCCTACCAATCCACTGTGAATCTCATTAGCCAGGTAGGAAGAAAAATCAAAAATTATTTCTACACTGAAAGAGGAGATTTGAGTGATCATATACATGAATCTCACATGGATAAAATCTTCTTCACCCTCTCCAAAAACTCTGCACAGGGTCCTGTATATCTCTACTACCCTAGCATTGAAGCATGCTTTCTTGAAAGGTTCTTTAGAGGATGATGTTATTGCTGGTAGGGTTCCAATTCTACCAATGTGGGCCTTCAGTGCACCTTGTCTAACTACATCCTTCTTTCACATATATTCTTTTTCTAACTCTATCAAATCAATGGGAACATGATACCTAGTGAGAGATCCCAAACGAAAAACTTCCCTAATTTCTTCTGGATTGATGGTGATTAGAATTTCACCATCTACTCTTCTCACTACCCTAGTGGCTTGATCATAACTCTTTGCCATGGCCTCAAGGAGGTCATAATCCATGAATACGCTAGGAACAACTACCTTTCCCAGGTCAAAATTCCATATATTGGCATGTGGGGCATACAATTTCCTTTCTGTAAACCATTTCTTGAACAAATTCAAACCAGTTTGCAAGGTTTGAGCATCCTGGACCCAATTACCCTTATCATACAATCCATCAACTATCCCCAACCTAGGGTTTAATGAGGTCAATTTTTTAACTTGCACTGTCTCTACAGTAGACTCAGGTAGCAACTCAAGCAAGTCATCATGTACATTTCTATCCAAATAATTTACTTGATCAAAAAATCCCTTCTTCGGAGGCATCTTGGATTATGTTTTACAGAACTAAAAAACCTAAAGAGATTACAGTAGGATTACTTACTTGAAAATCTATCCTCATTTTTCTCTGTATTCCCGCAAAGTTTTTTCACGAACAAACTACTTCACAAACTTGCCAAACTCCAGCACGATCTTCTTCAGTAATTGCTTCTGCTTAGGAATAGCTATAAATCTTTGTTTGTGTAAGGTGAAATTGATAAAATCTTTTGTATTATACTCTATTTTTCCTCACATGTGAAGCTTTCATGTCTAATTAATACACAGAGTGGCACCACCTTCTGCGTTTAAATCTGCGTCGTTGATCTTTAAAAATCCTATGATCATGGGATATGGAGCAAGACAACTAGGCATTGAACTTGACAAGTTGATTAATCAATCAAATGAAAATTGCCCACGTACATAGCTCCTTCCTTGATGGTGCTTCTATCTGGACCCACCGGCGATTGATGACACGTGTCAATAGGTCGCTACTTCACTATACATAAAGAATGAGCACCTTGCCATAGCGAAGCAGTGACAACCATTGATTTGATCTTGATCTTGCAAATGATATGTTACTATACCGCTTAGAAGGACAGTGGTGGCCCCTCATTTGCTACCTTGCTATACGTATCACCTTAGCAACTCTTCATGGCGAGACAGTGACGACCATTGATCTGAGATTAAATCAAAGGCAGAGAAACTGCGTGAATTTCCTTGAAAGGTGGTGGGTTCCATACTCACTATGTCGCGTAGCTTAAACAACTTGCAACTTTCCAAAGTGAGATAGCAAGGACCATTGATTTGGCTTTGATCTGACAATCAAGATCTCTTGTACACTTTGTGAATGGGGTGTGGGTTCGGGGTATTGATGACATAGAAAAATCTTGCACTGCTGGCACCCAACAAGACCTTACTTTAGTCCTAGTCATCATCCAAGTCACTTGAGGTCCCACTGGCTATTGATTTTTACAGTGCCTTACTACTTCGCTAACGGTGAGATGTCAAATTTTTTCGATAGTGAGGTAGCGAGCTCCGACAACTTTAATAAATCTTCAGCATCGTGAAATACAAGGACCCATCAAATAGTTATTGCTCCTACCAACTGTTTCAGACAATAGCAATTATTACTTGTCATGCCACCTAGACAAATCATGGTTATCGATAAATTTTGAGACCACCGTTTCTTTAATTTTACGGTGCCTCGCTACTTCTCTAATGACAAGATGCTTATTTTTTCTAATAGCGAGGTATCAAAAAAATCCTCATTCCGACGCTGACTTCTATTGGGTCCCTTTTCTTGTTTTGACGCTACTTGCCAGGTGTACATGACTGTAAAGTCGGCCGTAAAATAAATCTTCGACTGCCGTATCTTTATTTTGCAATCCCGTTTTATAACTTTCTAGCACTCGCTACCTCGCTATACATAAAGAGTGCCCAAGTTTTCATAGCGAGGTAACGACAATGGTGGATCTATTTAGATCTGACGGTTGGGGAATCTGAGAGGAAAGGTAGCTTGGGGGTGCAGAAGATAAAAGGACAACAGAATATTTTCCCTATTTGAAATTTCAAATATTTTGCACTTGACAATTTATGAATGGAATGAAATGTAGGGTTTTCACAAAAAAATTCAAAGGCTAGCAAACAGATGACTTATCTAGAAACCTTATTATCCATTAATAGGTACAATCTGACTTTTCTATATTTGGACAAAGGATTTCTATCATACGAAAATTCAGACCAACATCTAGTATGCACTAAGACTGACTGATCTATCTAGAAACTAAATTGTAGAGAGATATTAAATTGAATGAAAACATCTAAAGGATCTCTTTTAAGCCTACAATGACAATACTTATCATATTTAGATTGTTTTCTTAAAACAAGGGAATAAAACTCTGTTCGTTCCTCATTTCAATCTAGAATATAGAGAAAAATAAGCAATTAACAACTAATCCAAATGGAACATAAAATAATTGATACAGAAATACCATTCAATTAACTATGCAACATCAAGTACTTCACACCAAAAATTTGTTGACCTTTTATTAATCTTTCATTATCATACATATAGGATTCCAAGATGACTGTTACAATGGAAGTTCAATTGGTTCATCTCCTCAAATATGACAAATGGCAAAGAGCCAGTTCATCTATTATAATTGTTACATTAAAATAATAGAAAAGGGCAAAATATGAATCACTTCGCCTTCTTTCCCTTTTCTACCTTTTCCCTATAGGCTTTAGCGGCAACAATGATTGGAATTAGCTCTTCATGTTTATGGACATGTACATTAGTGTATCTCAAGAGCCATTTAGAATGCTCTCGAGCTAGATCCTTAATGGCACCCAATCGGTCTTGTAATTCTTCTATGGCTACGTGCACATATCCACCAAGCCTTTGAAGCTCGAATATTCTGTCCTGGTGACTGGAAGTCAGTCCTGTCAGATCATCTATAAAATTGGATAAATTTGTTTGCATGATAGTTAGTCCAATAATTTCCTTCCCTTGCCCACTAGATTGCAAATCCATATGCAAACCTCTTAGTAGTTCATAATCTCTGTCATGCTCCTATTTTACTTTGAGTTTAGTTTATTTAAGTCCCTCTTTTTCCGCCATGATCATTTCATATTTGAACTGCATGCTCTAAAACCACTCAATTAGGGGCTCATCTGCTTCGGGTAAAATATTTGCTTCAATAGCCTCCTTAGCTTCATATGGATGTCATCTTCAACAAAGAAACACAATCATCACTCTTGACTTTTTCTGCAGCCAAGTTGGCTTTATTTGATGATATGTTATGTTTCTCTATTTCTATTCTTAATATGGCATTACCAATTTACTCTATGATGGAGAGTCCTTCCACCTTAATATTCTCGCTCCACTCTATACCAATTTGCCCAAAATGCTTATCTTCTTGGAGCTGGGAGATAAGTGCCTGGATGTTTGTGGTGGTGGGATCTCTAGTAATGGTTATCTTAGAAATGGTTGCCAAAGGGGTGACTAATTGCCTTATGAAGCCATTCAATTCCTGTATTTCTGCTTTCATCTAGACCTTTGACAACTTAAGACTTTCCAGTTGTCCTTCGATCACCTCATTTTTGGACTTCCACAAGCTAACTTTGTATCATGTCTAGCTTCCCTGAGATCTACTGAATGCATTTTGAAATCATCTATAGTCATATCCTCAATCCTTCCTTCTTTAATAGGTTTGGATATCTCCATTATTAAATGCCCTATTTTAGGGTCTTGCCCAAGGATAGACAAGGTCTTTTGTTTCTTAACCTTAGTCAATGCAAAGCTAGAATGGATGACAAGGGATGAGGTATCCTTGTTGGGAGGACCTTCATCTTTCCTCTTTCTCTTCCTATCTAGAGTATCTTCCAACCATGAATTTGTGCCTGTTACCTTTAAGGCCATCCCAAGAGACTTTATGCTAAACATTTCCTTTTTGACCGGAGTGACTACCTTTTTGGTTGAAGAGAAGGGATTCTTTTGAGCTTGTGAAATAAGCTTTGAGGAGTCTTGGCCTTTCTCTATCTCTACAGTCTTCTTAGCTGGTTCATTCAATTCAGTAAACTCACTATCACTACTTCCTGCATCCCCTAAGTCCACTATTTGCACATGAGGGCTTCTTGGGAGGAGAAGTGCAAGGCTTGTAGATGGAACTAGACTACTAGGAGGTGAGGGAACCAGAGTATCAACACTATCTTTCTACTCATCCTCCTTCTTCTCAGCTTTTGGTTGGGCACCAATCACTGGGGAGGAGTCATCTTGACAAGTCTTAGCCAAAGAGATATTTTTTTCTGGAGGTTGGTCACCTGCACCTGCTGGTTGAGCTAGTCCTTGAGTTATGGCTAGGGTTACACCTGATGTGCCACCTTATGAGGAAGAAGCAGTGGCAGCTGCTAGAGAAGCTTGAGTGGGGGTGCTTTTACTTTGACTTCTCCTTATTGTAGTCCACTCGACCCACTTCCTTGTCCTTTTAATAATTCGAGCCATCATGACATCTAGATCATCCCTAATATCTTGATAAGGATATGAGTTGATAGGAATATTTCTTAGCTTTGTTAGATATCTATTACTATACATATTCTACTCATCATCTTTTACTCCCTCCACAATTATATCAACCTTATACATATCCACTTGATCTACTGTGAGTTTGGCGAAAGCATGATCATAGCTCTCAAATTCATCCTTGCAATTGACCTAGTAGTCTTCAATGGTGGTGATATGTTTGATAACACTTATAATCTGTAACACTTCTCTTGCATATCCATTTGGATCAAATGTAGGCCTCAAAATTTCATACATCTCCAATTTATATTTCATCTCAAACACCTTTAACATGTTCTTTGCATTACAATGAGACTCATAACTGAAAGCTCCCACCTTCATAGGGAACTCGTAACCTTTCTTCTTTAGACTCCTGCTTAACATGTTCACTTGAATGGCTTGCCTCACGATCTCGATCAACATGATCATATCACTTGGATATCTCAGCAGCTTTAAGGGGAATCCATCAAAAGTTGCAAGACTCCCGAACTGACTAATGAATACCATAAATTTGGGGCTAAATCTCTTCTCTGGGCATCCCTAGAGCTCCTTGCAAATTCTCATGGTAAATGCATCATTGACTCTTATATACTCTGCATAACTATTTTCTAATTGTAAACATGGGTAGAACTCATAAGACTTCACATCATCAGGGAAATTTTCTACCCTTGGGAGGCCTAGCCATAATTGTAGAGAAGCTAACATATAAATTAGAAAAGAGGACATATAGAAGGTGTTGTATAATTTTGCAACACTAAGAGCATTAGATAGAGTATCGCTTACCTCGTGAGCCCAATCAATATATTGGGTGTCAGAGCAAATAACTTGTACCAAAAGAAACATTGCTCCATGAAGTTTAAAGCTTCTACCTCACCATTCAATCTACGCAAGAGAACTAGGCTGTCAAAAATCTTGGGCTTGAGATTAGTACCAAAAAGAGTCTTGGGAACCTTACTCTTGGCACTCCATGGTTTTTGAAACCATGATTGCATGATCTCCTTTCTCTAGACAATTTTCTTCACGGAAAGCTCAGAGACAACTCCACTAATTGTCAAATCTAAAAACTCTTCCCACTTCAGAACTCAAAGAAAATTTACCATAGTTTGTCTATCAATGGAGATCAATATTGTGTCATCTGGCAATACAATCTATCTAATGTTCGGGTTATAATGATTTATGCATTCATATATCAACTTTGGAGCTTGAACTACAACTGGAAAACTCGTTGCTTCAAGTAGTCTGCATCCTTGGAGCTTCTCACTAATGGGATGAATAGGCTCTAGTCTCATTCTCTTATGAAAATCTCGCATGTCATAGAAATGAAGAGAAGTTTTCGTGAAATTCTATAGTGAAGACTTGATCCCATTCAATCTGTCAAAGCTCGCAAATCTAGTTGCCATTCTGTTTGAAAATGAACTTTGAATCTAGAAAATGAAAGGAATAATAAATGTTCATTTACTAGATTTTTAAAAAAGTAATGCAATTTTAATAGAATAATAGTTCAAGAAAGAGCGGCAGTAATTATTCGAATATCCATCTATATAGGGACTTCAATTCACCTACTGATCTTTAGAATTTGTGCCACACTAATGAATTGAAAGAGAGATCTGTTGGAACAGTAAATGCATAGTTTTAATAGATATTAAGGTGTCATTTCAATGTTTCATTGGTCCAACAGTAACATTATATCTCTCATATTTAATTTCCCATTTTCCACTAAATTTTGGGAAGTTATAAACAGAGTACTTTGTAACAAAATATCTGTTGAAGCAAATTTTGCTTAATAGATCTTTCTCGAAATAATTAGATTATTTCCATTACCATCTTGAGATGTTTCTGTAGATGCTCAAAAATGGTTCGCATCTACGGTTTCATCACTTCTTCATACTAATTTGTCCCATTTTCTCATTTTACTAACTCTGATCTTTTGGCCAGATTGACCATATTTCTTCATTTGTATCCCCTTTCACATCAATTTCATGTCAACTCAAAATCATATCAAATCAACTCGAAACCATTTCATATCAACTCAAAATCACCCCAAATAAACTCAGAATCACTCAAAATTAGTCCTAATCAACCTGAAACATATCAAACATCCTGAATCAATCATCATTTATCCTATCCTAGGTATTGTTGTGGCTTTCAGTGCCTTGGAAACCTATCAACCTATCAATCTTATCAATTTGACCTTAGTACTATTGTGGCTCTCAGTGCTAGGTCAAACTATCATTCATGTCATTCAATCTTTGACATTGTTGAGGCTTTCAATGTCAAATCATGACATCATCAACCATTTTAATAACATTGACAATGTTCGTCGATGTTATTATGATCAAACCTTTTCAATCAATTTCAATTCTGCAGCATTTACAATGTCGGTTAAATGTTACATATCAACCAATTCATGTCATGTGTCCTTGGCATGTTATCAATTTCAATCTATCAATCAATTTGACCATGGCTTTGGTCTACTTTCCATCATCTTATTTGATATCCATCATCATCATATTTTCATCAAAGGATACAGTTGCATTCAGTTAATCAATTTGACCAATCATTTACTAATTTTCTCTATAGGATTAAATAACCCATAATTTAAATCCTATTATTCTTTCTAATTATTCTTCCTAATTATCCTCCTCAATTAATTAATTTTATTAATTAATTGATTCATTATCTGCAAACCATGGAAATGTACAATTTCCTAAGTTCCATTTTCCATCATTAATTCCATTTTCTACTAATTCTTATTTTGTGGAATAAGAGGATTTTTAATTCGAATATTCCATAAAATATTGCATCATCATGACACCTTGATATGACACCTCGTAGATTCTCCTTTGACACTTGGCTAAGATTTTTCATAATCAAATATTCGTATCTCTTATGCATGTCCCTATTTGACTTATTTGTCATAGATTCTTGGCTTTAAGTGGGTTGAGGTGTCTTATGACGCGTCATAGATTCTCTTCCACATTTAGCCAAGTTTGACTTTCATGTGTCATAGAATCTCACAATTGGCATATTTTGTCATATGCGTCATAGATTCTCAAAGGAATCTCTTGCCACATTGCATATCTATGGGTGAGAAATCCAATGCTCTCACTTTGAGTGTTGATTATAAAATGGACACTCTTTCTCTCATTTCAATCTGAATGCTTAAGTCTTGAAAATCCAAATTCTTGAGTCTTTGAGTCCCCACTTCTTTGCATTTACACTTCTTGCTCTCACACTAAAATCAAACTTCTAGTATTCTCATGGCATTATCCATATCATAGGCTTTGGCTTCAATCTTTTGTGCACTATAGGCAAATTGGAGCTACAATCATTTGGAGAAGAAAGAAGGACATGGGAGCTACAAATGAAAAAGGGGGTTTCTATTGCTTTCTTTATTAGTTTGGCTTTCATGGTAGACTAGTGGGTGCTAACATATGTTGATTGAGTTTTGTGATTTTCTCATAGTGTGTTATGCATTTAACTCGTTTTCTAGTCCTACATTTGGTCAACCCGATGTGAACATGCATATCTAACTTGGGTTTTCTTGTTTTGTGCTTGTAGGTGCAAGGAAGGAGCTCACTTGGAAGGGTATAATGACTATCTACTCTTCCTTTTCACACCTAGATTAATTAGGGGGTCTAGTAAAATGCTCGTATGCTCTTGTTTCATGCAATCTATTAGCTTGCTGTCCTAGGGTGCACTTTGCTCTGTCAAGACGCACTTGGGACCCCTAGGAGCAGTTTTAGGAGTTCGAAAGCCACCAAAATCTCCTTCTATTGTTTTTGACTTACCAATTGTGCCCAACTGTGCCCCAACTGCATCATTGATGCAGTCTGCACTATTTGGGCGCACTTGGGAGTGTAGTCTTTAAAATTTCAGTTTATGGGTCTTGTCTAGCCACCATTTCCCCACACTTTGCACCTAACTACCCAAATGCGCCCTAAAACTACCAACTGGGCCCCAACTGCATCATTGACATAGTCTGAATTGTTTGGGCACACTTGGGGGTGTTCAGAGCCTTTTTGGCCTTCTGGGGAGCAATCTACTCTGTTAGAGCACACCTGGGTTCACAGTAAGCACATGCATCAATCAAGATCTACATCTAAGGTTCCTATCACTCTCTAGGACATAGATTAAGTGATTTTGTGTTACTAATGGTCTATTTACAGCATGTGGTGATTGTTGGATGAAGACGTGATCATAAGAAACTACTAATATGTGCTTTGCAGAACGTTGTCGAAGACTTTATGTGTCTTTCCAAACTATGTGTGTGGATTTCCTAAATTAGATAACATTTTGTTTGGTGCTTAAAATGAACCTTTTTCTTTTCTGCCTGGTGTGTCTACAATGTTAAATCCCTAGGAGTTTCATTGGACGTATCCTCTCCCCTCGCCATTCGTGGATCTTAGGTGTAAGAGAAATCCATGTAACTTCTATAGGAGGCCTGCCTTGGACCAAGATACTCGATATTGGGTATGCCATGGGACGACCTCAAAGTGATAACAGTCCAAAAGCTAGGTCAACGTTCCAGCCGCTATATAAAATTTAATTACGGTAAAAGTCGTGTTGGTGGTATTGCTGCGTGATAGCTCTCCTCCAACACCCTTGTGCGTCAAACCCCGATTCTCAGGGCTGGGAGACCTTTTGTGGAAGTTTATCATTCACTTGTCGAACAAAATGCCCTTACTAAAAACCATGTTTTAGTGGCCAAAATCCTTTCTATCCACTGGCTCAAGGGGTCACCCATGCCTGTGAAGACATCCTACATTCTCGCGGTCCTTAGTAGAGGCAACAGTCCCTTGGGAAGTCATGCCCCTTGGGAAACGGATCTTGGTAGCCCCGAGAAGTGAGTGTGCTGTAAGGGGGAGCCTGTGGTGCCAAGATCTTAGGTTGTCTGCTCTGGATAAGCTCAGCTAAACTTCAGTTCAAGTAAGAATTCAGTGGATACAGTCCTAAAAGCCTAGGTTGTGGTGTGTTTGTTAACTTTTAACAACAACTATTCTTGTCTTAATGTGTCTTGCATGTATGTAAAACATAATCAAGATAAAAGCCAAACTTTTAAATTTACACCTTGGATATCATTTAAACTTGTCAAAACATCATACATTTCCAAAAAAAATTAACCTTTATCAAATTTTGCAAACTTTGGTTCAACACACTCAAACCTTGAAAAACATGACGACTTGTGCTCTTAAACGTGCTTGGCAAAACATAGATCTCACACTTGCATAGACTTCACTTGCATTCACCCTAGTATAGGCCTCATTCATACATCATATAGACTTCATATTGCACCTTTTAGTCCTCATTTAGTATCTATTACCTTTCATATTGCATCCTTTTAGGTTCAGTTTACCTCCCTTAGTTTTTGCATTCCCATCTCATAATTAGCACTTTGCATTCACCACCTTGCATCTTTGCATACCTATTCATCATCTTGACTACTTTAACCATCATTTTGAGTGTCCTAACCATCATTTTGAGCATTCATACTGGTCTTAACAATGTCCCCTATTGTTTACCTCTCTGTGATATCAATTTGGAAACCATAGCTCCCAGAATTGCTTTAGTTTCAGCCCAGTTTACCAACTGCGCCCTGAAACTACCAACTGCGTCATAAAACTAACAACTACATAATTGACATAGTCTGCACTATTTGGGTGCACTTGGTGGTCCTGAGATCCAGTTTTGGGTTCCAAATAACATTTTGGGGCTTCAACAGTGTCCTTAGGTACCTTGTTAGCTCCCCTTACACTAGCTTGCCTAGATCTGCATTCTGCATCACCTAGTCTTCATCACGTTCACTTTAGACATCATTCTATAGGTCATAACTTCTGTTTTGCATCTCCCAACCCATCCTAATATCAACCCCAACATCTTAGCTTCTTGGCATATCAGTTTGGTAACCATACCCTTCTGAATCATCAAACATTCTTCCTAGCTTACCAACTATGCCTAGAAACTACCAACTGTGCCCAAACTAGCTCCAAGTGCATCAATGATGTAGTTGGTACTATTAGGGCACACTTGGGTACATGCATGACCATTTTGGGCCTCCAAACTGCACTTTAGGACCCCAAAACTGCATCTAGGAGCCTCTACACCTCCTCATTTTGCACTTGACCCAAAACCGCATCTTGCACCCAAAATCCCCTTTTGCATTATAGGCATTGTCCATATCACACATCCAATCAGTATCACCACCATTTTGAGCCCCCAAAACATCATTTTGAACCCCCAAAACCTTTGAATTTAGTCAAAAATCTAGACAAAGTATGAGTCTTAGAGTATCTCCTTGTGTTGACGGATAATGGATCTTGACTAATATTTTTTATCTTTTCTTATCATTTTCTTGGGTCAAAATCTGTCTATGTCGTGATAGATTTGACCTTGTCATCTTTTATCAATTTGATCTTTTCATCTTTTATCAATTTTTGGTCAAGATCTAAAGTCCTTTATCACAAGGTTAAACTCCTAGGCAAAATACTTTCTAAAGGTTTTACCTAAATTCAAAAATTTCCCTATACCTATATCATAGCATAATCATATCCCTAGCATCCCCAAACATCATTTTGACTTACCCTAGCGATATATCCCCTTCATCTTGCATGGTCCAAACCTTAGCATCATTCTCACTACCAAACCCTATTAGATTATCCATCAACCAAATTGCCTTCTTGATCATTTACCCTCATTTTGCATATCCTAAACGTCATTATCAACCCTTGGAAACCATCCTTTGCATACACATACCTTTAGTGTCATTACCAAGTCCAAAACATAACCCTAACCTTCATTTTGCATACCCTCAAAACATCACCTTGCATTTGCATTTGCATAACATCCCTAGGACATTAGCTCTTTGCACATCAAAACCCTAATTCATTTAGCATTTCCTCACATTGCATAACATCCCTAAACACTTAAAAATCCCAAAAACACTCATATCTTGCATATTTACCACTCTAAATCACTCAAAACACTCAAAAATTCCATTGCATTTGCACTCTTAGGTATCATGCCAGCACTTACCAGGACACAATCAGCTTAGAGACCTGAGGAACTCTATCAACCTTTGTTTTTTAAGGCACAAGCACAACCAAAACCTCATCCAAGACAGAGAAAGAACAAGAAAACCCAAAAAACCTTTGACAAAGACCAAATTGAGGCATCACAACTATTACTACTAGGACCCTTGAACATGTATCCGCAAGATCCTCATAATCAAGCTATGACACAACAAACCTTAAACAATGCACCTACCATGAGATTTCCTCCAAACACTTCCCCCACACATGGGATGGTTCAGTGGAGTCCAGACTTTGAACCTATATTTGTGCCAATACCACCAGGAGGAGGAAGTGTACCAACCACACTTGAAGATGAACAATCACATTCCTTCGAATTCAGCCAACCTAATACATCAAACATACAACAAGGTACTCTACACCTAAGTGATGACTCTGACACTGATTATGGCATCACCAATGAAGAAATGGCTAGGGAATGTCAAAACAAAAGTTTTCGCAAGAACTTCAAACATTTGGTAGCCGAAGAAATTATCAAATTTAACCCAAACTTGGAAGGTCCTAAGTCCAAACATCAAACCAACACAACTATTGAAAACATACAACCCATGATCAATTTGGACTTAGATAAGGGAAAACAACCTTTGGAGTTTTCAAACACAATAATGGGACCTATAAGGTCCCATCAAGAATCAACCATCGAAATCCTCCAAAGTACATTTGAACACATCAATGTTAACCCCTTGTTCGACGAAATACCACCAATCCCTGAACACCCCAAAAGGACATTAAGACTTGATTTTAGTCACCTGATTCAACAACAAGATGCACCTAAAGGGACTTGTGCTCTAGGGAGACCAGAAATACCTTCTCTAGAGGCAAATCAACAAAGTACACCTTTGCTCCTAACTTTACCGAGTGCTATGACATAAAACACTATGGAGCCTCTCATAAATACAACATGTGAAACATCAAGTGCAACCATCCCTATGGAAACACAAAGGAAAAGTCTTATTGATATTACACCCATTCCCAATAGGGACACATCTCATAGTCAAGTCAATATGATGTCACAAGTAGGAACATCTAACACACAAAGGTACCAAAACCACAATCCAAACATGACGTTCAATTCTCAAGGACTTAGTCAACCCCCATGACAACAACAACCTACAGTGGTACAAGGACTCCACATTTCCAAGGTGCAACTAAGTATACATCCACTTAACACATATCCCACATATCAACAACAACATCAACCGCAACGACAACAACCTCAAGTGGGTCAAACATCCAACATTACTAATACACAGTCCCATGTGAACCCACTTGACTTACACACAATTTATCAACAACAATTTTAGCAGAAATTCCAACAACAGCAAGCAATGTTTGCTAAACAACAAGAGCAACTCAAGCAACAGTTGGAATACCAAAGATGCCTTGAGCAACAAATTGCATACAAGCAACATTTGTTACAACAACAACATGTGCCACAACAACCTAAACAAATACCTCTACAACAACAAGCACGTACACAGTCTCACATACAACCAACAGAGGTATCCCAACAACAACCACAATACATGGTACAACAATCACAGTCAATCCCACAACAAGTGCCACATCAAATACCACAACAAGTACCCCAACAGCAAGGACCTTTCTGTCTTCGAGGTGCCAACATACCTCCACCACCTAGTGACACTTCATCACTCATCAGACACAGAAATGTTAGAACCAAGTAGACATAGTTCTTGCCACAGCAAACGGTCTACTCACAGACACAAAAGACTTGAAGGAAAGACCATCATGCAAAACCCCAATGAAGAACTATTACAAAAATTCAAACAACTTTCCAAACAAGTCGAAGCATTGGGAGTCCAAAAGAAATAGGCTCTATATACAAAAAGGGACCTACGTCCTAACCCATTCGATAAAAGTCTGTATATGCCTCCATTCCCAAGACACTTTGAGGCTCCAAGGTTTGAAAAATATTGAGGAAAAGGAAACCCTATTGATCACATCTGAGAATTTTGTGCTTCATGTACCAAACTCAGTGATGAGCCTACTTACCTTATGAGATTGTTCCCTCATTCTCTAGGTGGGCCTGCACTTGAATGGTACTCCAAACTTCCTGGTAATATCAAATCTTGGTCAGAGCTAGTAGACAAGTTTATCTCCCACTTTGCCTTTAACATTACAAATGAGGTGACACTTTCTGATTTGTGCTCAACTAAACAAAAGATGGGAGAATCATTCATCACATTCTTACTGCGTTGGAGAAGCCTAGTTAGTCAATGCTCACTAGACATTCCTGAAGAACAACAAGTAAACCTGTGCATTGAAAACTTAGTCCTAGACTTAATGTATGAACTCAAAATCAAGATTCCAAGGACCATTTCTAAATTGATGAAAAAAGGGGATAGTATTGAAGATGTTCTGATCCATAAGGGAATCCTCAAGATAAACAAAGAAAACACAAACACCAACTCGTTTAATGACAAGGCAAAATTTTTCTCCAAAAATAAGAATGTGACTAATGATGGCATTGTGGATGCCCCCACGATTAGCACAACACAACCTCAACTGACTTTGAAAGGTGTAAACTCTACAAATTCACAAACCTCTAATAAAATATCAGCTCCACAATAGAAAACTGAGACCTCCATGCAAGACAAACCTCAAAGACATCTTAGAACCAAAGACAGGAAATTCACACCATTGGGAATACCACTTGAGACTGCATTACAATAGTTACTAAATAATAACTTCCTTTAACTACCCCCAATCAAAGATGAACCATTAACTAAAGCAGATTGGTGGGATGACAAAAAGTATTGTGATTACCATCGCACCAAAGGACACAAGACTTCGTCGTGCTTCCAATTGAAACATGCAATACAAGACCTTATTGATGATGGTGTAATCACAACTGATCCATCACTATAAGCATCCAACTTTGATCACACTATTTTCAAAGATCCTTTAGGTAATCATGACAAAGAAAAACCCTCAAGTTCAAACTAAAACTCACAAGGTAATGTGAATTACACACGCACTGGCTATGACTACACCATCAATTGCTTTAATGAGTCTAACTTCCGCATATCCACATTCACATTGAAGGTTGAAGACCCTCGTTGTGCTGTTACTACATGCCGTAGCAAGATCACCCTACCTGGAGCCCCATCTAGACCTACTGCTTCTACTAGACCTGCACCCCCAAGTAGACCTACTGCTCCTATTTCATTTGATTATAGCCTTGTTGAACAACTCGAGAAAACCCCTGCACAAATATCCATTTTGGACCTACTGCGTGCATCTCCCCAACATCAGAAGATCTTGGATCAAGCCCTTAAAGAGTCAGTTGTCCTAGATAACATTGATGTTGCCTAGTTCCAAGCCATGGTTGGGAACCTATCTGCGTCACAACATATTACTTTTTCACCTTGAGATATTCCTAAAGACAAACCCAACCAGAATGATCCCCTCCACCTCGAAGTCTTTGTCCACAATGTTAAAGTCAGACGTGTCTTGATAGATGGAGGAGCAGGGTTGAATATCTATACACTTAAAGTAGTCAAAGGTTTGGGTTATTCTGAAAAGGATGTGGATCCCTCTTGAAGGATCACAATCAAAGCCTATGATGATGGTGAGCATTTGTCTACATGAGTTATCATCTTACCTATTAGAGTTGGTCCAGCTACTAAGAACACTTTATTCTAGGTCCTAGATATAGAAATGAACTGTAATATGATACTAGGCTGCCATGGATCCATGCTATGAAAGTAGTTCCTTCTACATATCACCAATGCCTAAAGTTCTCCTATAATAATGTAGAGGTAACCATCCCCGGTGATCCAGATCCCTTCCAATTTTGTGCCAATCTTAGAGGAACCACTGCATACCAGGTCCCAACAAACCATGCAACAAATCCCCTAAAGTCCTCCAAGTATGTTTATCCTTCCACACTCACACCTGCATCCAAAGGAAAGCTTAAAATACAAGACCAAGGTTGTGGTGAGTACTCCATGTCTCATGCCTTTCACATTGGGAAACTTCCTTTATCCCCCAAGTCATATGGTAAACCTCAGCTGATACAAAACAAGCCTAAGTTTGCACTTCAAAATAGACCTTCTATGGCATTCACCAGTGGAGGCGGGCTACACGAAGAACATGTCTATGAAAATACCTCTACATGGATTGAAAAGGCTAAAGAAGAACAAGAAATTACTCCCATATCCCTCGACAGGTATGGACCTAGATTCACCATCATGCAGAAAATTGGATATGATGGATGTAGTGGCTTGGGACTCCAAAAACAAGGCATTGTTCAACCCATCACTGCATCAAGATGACCTCATAGCTTGGGACTTGGATTCAAACCATTTGTTTTGGGTCTTCCTAATACTGAGTCATCCTCATCTGAGGAGGTGAATGCTTTAAATGATGACAAGGCATTTGAGAACAACCAAATTGAACCCACCCAATTTGTATCTAACATTAACGATCTTGATACCTCTCTTGGTCTTGATCATATGTTTGCAGACCCAGATAACTTACCCATGGAAGATAAATATGTCAATCCACCTGTCACTCAAACCAATTCTTCACCTTGGATCGAAACATTCTGGGATCCAAGCCCTCCTGCTTTTGAACATGATCCTGATGACATCACTGAAGTAGATATCCATATATATACCTTGGGCCAAGGATTATTCAACACCGATGATGGCATTTCCTTAGTTTTCCCTAAACTTATTGATTGGGACCAACAAGGACCACCAATGTTTGACCAATTTGAAAATGATGATGCCATCACAAAATTCTTTGAGCTTTGTGAAGATGTACCACTAGATGATCACAAGTTTGGATTTTCCATGAATCTAAACATCATGGCATATTTTGGGGAGTCAACTCCATCTTCCAGTTGCAAAATTGAGAAAATAACAAAAAAAGACACAAGTGGGTCTCTTGGTGAAAACTGAAAGGCACCATTAGACCATGAAAAAGTAAAAATAAAGGACATATCTGAGGGTGAAAACCTCTCTGAGGCGCCTGAGGATGGAAGATTGGACACACCCCCATTAAAGGAAAAATCAACATTAATTGTGGATATGACAGAAGAGATTAATTTGGGGACTCCTAACAACCCAAAAGTCATACACTTTGCAGCTTCATTATCACCAGAAGAGAAGGATGAATTCATCAGATTCTTTCTAGAGAGGCAGATCAACTTCACCTAGTCTTATGCAGATATGCCTAGATTAGATCCTAAACTAGTCCTTTATCACTTACCACTAAAACCAGGAATGAAACCAGTAAAGAAAAAGTTGAGGAAAATGCATCCTCAAGTTGCTCTCCTTGTCAAAGCTAAATTGAAGAAACTATTGGATGCCGGCTTCATAAGACCCATTGATTATGCAGAGTGGATATCTAATCTAGTACCAGTAAGAAAACACTCTGGGGGCATCTGAATATGCAATGATTTTCGTGATCTTAATAAGGCATGTCCCAAGGATGATTTTCCTTTACCAAACATAGATATCATTGTAGACATGATAGCTGGGTATGAGATGTTATCACTAATGGATGGCTTTTCTGGCTATAATCAAATAAGAATAGCCCCTGAAGATCAACACAAGATAGCTTTCACATGTCCTTGGGGAACATACTGCTGGAATGTCATGCCATTTGGTCTTAAAAATGCTGGGGCAACATATCAAAGAGCAATGACTACAATCTTCCATGATTTCATGCACATCCTCATGGAAGACTATGTTGATGACTTACTTTGCAAATCCTACAAAAGGAAAGAGCACTTGGGAATCCTAGATCAGATATTCACCAGAATGGAAAGCTATAAGCTTCATTTAAATCCAAAAAAGTGTGTATTTGGAGTTGTCTCTGGAAAGCTACTAGGCTACATTGTTTCTCAACGAGGCATTGAAGTGGATCCTGAGAAAGTAAAAGCAATACCTGACATGCCTCCTCCAAAAAATCAAAAAACCCTAAGAGGGCTACAAGGAAGACTGCAGTCTATCCGTAGATTCATTGCACAATTGGCCGATAAGTGTCACTCCTTTCAACACCTCTTACGTAAAGGAGTATCCTTTCAATGGAATAAGTAGTGCCAAGAATCTTTCCAACAAGTCAAGGATTATCTTCTACATCCACTAGTTTTAATGGCTCCTATTCCAAGAAAACCATTCATCTTATATATATCTACTACAGATACAAGATTAGGGTCTCTCTTAGCAGAAAATGATGAACAAGGAAGAGAGCAAGCCATATATTACATTAGTAGAACACTTGTGGGCTATGAGCTAAATTATTCACTAATTGAACGAGCATGCCTTGCTGTTGTCTTTGCAGCCCAAAAGCTTAGACATTAAATGCTCCATCAGAAAAAAAATGCTCATCTCTAAGATTGACCCACTGAAATACCTCCTCAGTAGGGTTGCTCTCACAGGACGCTTAGCCAAATGGGTCATGGTCCTTAGTGAATTTGACATAGAATATGTAGACAGAAAGGCAATCAAAGGGCAAGTGATAGCAGATTAATTAGCAGAAGCCCCTATGTTAGATGATCATCCCATGTTGATAGACTTTCAAGATGAAGCCATATTTCACATGGATGTAGCTAATGAATGGAAGATTTATTTTGATGGATCACATACATGAAATGGTTAAGGAGCTGGCATTATGTTTATCACTTCTCAAGGAGACATAATCCCCAAGTCCTACCGGATTGCATTTTACTATACAAACAACATAGCAGAATACGAGGCACTGATCACAGGGCTCAAGATAGCCATCTAATGGAACATTCAAAATTTACAAGTCTTTGGGGATTCCCAGTTAGTTTTCCACCAAGTCAATGATGACTATGAAACCAAAGATGATAAACTAATGCCCTACAAGCAGACGGTAGACTTCCTTAAGTCTAAATTTGTTACTATCTCTTTTCGTCAGCTACCAAGAATACACAACAAGCAAGCTGATGCTATGGCTACCATTTCTTCTATGATTGATATGCCTCAAAATGTGGAACGCTGTGAATTCCTTGTTGAGCAACTTTTGATTCCAGCATTCGAGCTCTCCCAATCTGAGTTTGTGTGTGAACTTGTTGGTCCCAACTCTCCTTGGTATCAAGACATTTATGATTACCTACATGCCCAAATCCTACCACCCAACTTATCCAAAAATGACCGTCGAGCCTTTATCCATCAAGCCACTACATATGTCATCATCGGTGACACCCTTTATAAGAGATCTTTTGACCAAACCCTTCTCAGATGCCTTGACTCGCAAGAAGCTGAAACTGCCTTGCATGAGGTTCATGAAGGTATATGTGGAGGCCATTTCAATGGTCTAAGTCTAGCCAAGAAACTTGTTAGAGCTGGGTATTATTGGCCCACCATGGAATAGGATGCCCATGAATTTGCCAAAACATGTCATAAGTGTTAGATACATAGCAATCTAATCCATGCACCAACACAAGAATTGCAGCCAGTCATATCACCATGGCCCTTTTCACAATGGGTATTTGATCTTATCAGAGCTATTTCTCCTTCATCCTCTGATGGTCATAAGTTCATTATCACAGCAATGGAATATTTTACCAAGTGGGTTGAAGCTATCCCTTTGACTTTCACCACTAGCAAGCAGATCTCAAGGTTTATTCTAAACTACATCATATGTCGGTATGGAATCCCCTTGGCTATTATTACTGACCATGGTACTCCATTTCAAAACAAAGATGTAAACAAGCTTTGCAAGAAGTACAACATATACCATGTATATTGTAGTATCTATCATCCATAGGGCAATGACCAAGAAAAAGCATCTAACAAGACCATCCTCAAGATTCTCCAAAAGAATGTTAATGATTTGGGTTGAGACTGGCATCTCTAGCTAAATCTAGCTCTTTGGGCATATCGAACAAGTGTCCGTGCTCCTACTGGAACAACACCATACTCTCTTGTCTATGGCACTGAGGCCATACTTCCCATTGAAATTGAAATTCCATCATTAAGAGTATCCCTACAAGATGTTGTTGATGATGAAAACTATCGAATACCTAGACTCCATGAGCTAGAAATGCTTGATGAATGAAGACAAGTTGCCTTGACACACTTGCAAACTTACCAAAATTGACTCAAACGGAGCTATAACAAGAAAGTCCAAGGTCGTCATTTTGAGGTTAGTGATATGGTCCTAAAGATGAATTACAAGACACAACAACACAAAGAAAAATAAGGCAAATTTGAGCCAAATTGAGAAGGACCTTATGTAGTTACTGCATCTTTTGGGTTTGGAGTATATCAGCTTGCAACTCCAGAGGGTGAACCATTGCCCATGTCCATCAACAACATGCATCTTTGCAAGTACTACACTTGATTCTATCTAAAAGTCCTGAAAAAAAATACCAAAAAAATTTGAAAAAAAGTCATGAAAAAATATCAAAAAAATAGCAAAAAGTCCTGAAAAAAAAAAAAAAAAAAAAACTAAAAAGTCATGAAAAAAGAAAAGAAAAAAGTGAAAAAAAGTCATGAAAAAATGGATGCCTTGATGAAAACCTGGCAAATAGGCATCTTGGCATGAAAATTTGAGTCAAGAGAAAAATTTCATCCAAAAGTGAAAACTTGGCAAACAGGCACTTTGGGCAAGTACCATGGTGAAAACCTAGCAAACAGGCGCCATGTGTAATCAGTGTTGCTCCTCAATCTATCAGGATTCCATCTGGTCTTTTCCCCCTCTATCATTCCTTGAACATATCCTTCATATTTCAAGACATCCTTGGTCCCTTATCATGGCTCACGAACTGGTTAATGTCCTTTGTTACCTTGCCTAAGCATCACCAGTCTGTGCACACACTCTGTCATTGGCCTTTGTACATAGTTTGCATCTTGTCTGAGGGCATATTACCTACATGGTGCATGAGTTTGAATTTGAACTAGGGGCATATCCCTAAGTGCTTTCTATCCATTGGACCTATCACATAATGGATTGGAGCTAACACTTGTATATGCTTATATGATCTTGAAAAAATCCTTAAAAATTCAAATACGATCCTGAAAAAATCACTAAAAATCACATAATGTCTTGAAAAAATCCTTAAAAATTCAAATACAATCCTGAAAAAAATTCACTAAAAATCACATAATGTCCTGAAAAAATCCTTAAAAATTCAAATACGATCCTGAAAAAATTCACTAAAAATCACATAATGTCTTGAAAAAATCCTAAACATTCAAATACGATCCTAAAAAAATCACTAAAAATCATAAAATGTCCTAAAAAACCCTAAAAATTATAAAATGTCCTAAAGAAACTAGTCACGCAAAAACATCAAATATCTTCAAAAGCCCTAAAAATCACAAAACCCGTCAAAAATTTGCAATAAACCTTGTACATACTTACTATGGATAACCATCCCTTTTGTGTAAACACTTGCACATTGCAGACTAAAACCCAAAGCACTACACTTCAATGCCAATCACAATATCTGAGCAACATGAACCAACAATCAATCCAACATGTCACTATGAACTTATCAACTAAATCCACAACCAAAACTATCACATTATCAACATATCAAACACTATCTACACACCTAAAACATTAACAAGAACGTAATAGTGGACAAGAATAGCTGTTGGCTCACGTTGTTTAGTGAGTGATTTATTTTTTCTTTGTTTTTTGATCATGTCTCTATGCTACTCGATGATAGAAATTGATCTATGAGAGTGGCCGGGATGGTTCATGGTCATCTTTTTCTATTGTTGTCTGTTCCAATGCACCTTTGAGAGTCTAGGGCATGTACATTATGCCTTAGGAAGGACAAGGTCATTTTATATCTACATCATGCTTGTTTATGCAAAAGGCTTGCATTTGCGCTTTGGCCCTTTATGCCATGATGCATTGCATTCTGTTTGCCATATCAAAATAAAGCTCCATTTGACATATAGTGCACTTTCTACAAGCAAAAGTCTTCCCATCATACTAAAATTATTCATCTCATTTCCTTAGTCTTTTGCATCTTTTTTCATTTGCTACCTTGGTCTCGTACTCAGATACACCAAAAGCATTATCATTCTGCATTTCTGCATATGTCCAAAGTCCAAAATGACCCAAAGCAATAAACATGGCATTTATGTTATATTCACATTTCATTGGCATCTATTTTACATTTCATTCGTATTCATTCCCTACCATTTTACATTTCATTTGCATTCATTTACATCCATTCCATATCATTCAGATTACATTAAGCATTCATTCATGAGAAAAACATGTGGCAAAAATAAAAGATGGCATTTCCTACACCTAACATGTGATAAATCAACACATGATTTCATCATATATAAGTCCACACAAAAAGCATAAATGCATCCATATAAAACATATAAAGCACATGCATAACATAACCTATAGGCATCAAAACATAAGTCATCATCTAGTCCATAACATATAATCATCATAACATAAGTCCATCTCATAAATGTCACACAAAGGTGTCAGAGTATGTGACCATGGTTTACATCAACACTAACTGCCTGTAGGTGTGAACCATGAAAGAGCATAGTAAAAAACCAAAAAGTAACATAGAGAGGCCCCTCTATGTGTGAGTTTTTCAGTGTCATCCCTTGCTATCCCTAGCCTCGTGGCCTCTGTTCAGCCTTGAGGAGGATCCCTCTACTCTCTGTGGTGGCCTCATATGTCCGATCACCTCTGCACTGCTTTGTGTCCTCTGTGTCTTATGGGAATGAGATCTCGATGCACGAAAACTCTCCACCCTCTGCCCTGGTGGAACCACCCTCTGATACTAATCTTGCCAATACTGTGCCTCCATGTGAGCCCTGCTCATCATCGTCGCCAAATCTCGAAAGTTTGCATCTTTGATGCTACTGATGAACTCTTGAGACTCTTATGTTGCCATCTCTGCCCTGTGCATAGTTGTATCTCTCTCAGCCCTAGCCTGGTCTCTCTCAACCATCGCCTGATCTCTCTCCAATGTAACCACATCTCTCTCTCCTATCATAGCATCCCTCTCTGCCACAACCTGACCCAATTGAATCTGTTGCCCTCTGATCACCTCCAAGAGATCTAAATGACTAGGCCCTACCTGTACTGGTACTAATGTTCTCTCAGTGTCATCCATAGGATCCCCCTCCACATCCATCGTAGCTGTATCCCTATCCTCCCAGTAGTCATCCCCATCCCCACCCACACTCTCGCCACCCTCCTCATCATCAACTCCCTCATCGTCTCCCATAGCATCCTCCTCATCATCACCTTCATCCTCACCCTCATCATCCTTGTCACCCTCATCATCACCCTCACCATCCCCCCTCTTATCATCCTCAATGTCCTCTCCCTCCTCATCATCACCATCATCAAATACCTCCTCATCCTCTCCCCCATCCTCCTCCTCCTCATCATCCTCCTCTTCCTGTGGCCTCCCTCGAGGTACTGGTACTATTGGATCTGTCAATGGTCTTGATCGTTGCTGTGCAAACCACCTATCATATGCTGTTGTTGTACCTGCATCCACTATATCTATTGCTGCCCCCCATAGCCTCGGTTGTAACTCTACTAATTGTGCGTATGCTACCTATTTCTTCATGGGTGGTCCCCACTCTTGCACCTCTTCTCTAGATCGGGCAAATAGTGCTAACCCTGTAGGTACATCCTGTGTCTCCCCAAACTGTCTCCGCACTCGCTCTGGTAGATACATCTCTATAACTAGGTGACCAATCACTGTGCACCCTGTGAGGTAACGCTCCTACCTGTAGTATGGTAAGTGGATGTCATCATCATCCCATCCAGGGCAATCTTTGTATGGTCTCCATATGAACTGGGTCATAGTGTCTATCTGATGACAAAAATACCTCGCATATCCCAATGGTCCTCGGGCTAGGACACCTCTATAGCTGTAAGCATATGGCATATCATCCACCAATACTCGCTCTACCAGAGGCCTAAATACCATAATATGCTCATAGGCCCATATCTGTAATAATGTGCCACCAGTGCTAAAGGATAGTCCTCCTCTGTACGCTGCTTGATGTAGATAATAATATAGCATCCCCAACATGCATGGGACCCAAGAAAACATAGTGCCCTCCATGATCATTTGCTCAAGTACTCGACCCCATCCAACTGGGAATCCATGTCCCCATCTATTAGGTATTAGCAATCCATCAATCACCCAAAAAATCACAACCGTCAGCCACTCATGGCATGCCACCAATAAATCCCATCCGATCTCATAGTCTCGGATCCCTAGCTCTGCATCTTCGCATCCAAATAGTCAATGTAGAGTTGCTCGCCCTGAAGTTGGGTCATACACTACTAGCTCTCCATGGATCAGGATCCTCAGGATGCGCCATACATCCTCTACTGTCATGATCACCTCCCCATTCGGTAGGTGGAATGAACTTGTCTCTAATGACATAGTCCAAGGCTTCATGGCTTATGTCCCTATACCTGTAATAGGGGTATCTCCTCCTACATAATCACATAGCCTATGTCAACCTTTTTTGGTTTGCATCTAGTTTACCCTACTTTTGACCCAAGTTTAACTTAGTTTGACTCTATTTTGACTAAGTTTGACCTTTTTTTGAGCATGTCTAACTAATTTGACTTATGTTTTGAACACTTCATAGGGTTTTGAACATGTTTCCCAAGTTGCAGGTCATTTCGAGCTTGTTTGCATCATTTTGACCCTATCCTTATCCATCGGTCAACCTTTTTCCTCCATTAGAGCTAAGTTTGACCAAGTTTGACTTTTTTGACTATCCTAGCCTTAGTTAACCTATGTTTTCAACTCTTCCTAGGGTTTTGAACATGTGTTCCAAAATTTGCATCATTCCGAGTCCATTTGCACCCTTTTGGGCCCTTTGCACAGTTCCCTATCAACATTTACCTTAGTTTGACCCACATCTGCCCTATGTTTGACCAAATTATCAACATGTTGACCACCTTGACTAAATTTTATCATGTTTCTAACACCCCCCTAGGGTTATGCTAACCCATACCAAGTTTCAGCTCAATCAGGGACCATTTGGACCTCGATCGGAGCCCCGGAGCATCCTAGGGTGTAGTTGGGGTTCCCAACTACGTCATTGACGTAGTTGGTCATACCAACTGCATCATTGACGCAGTTGGTCATACTAATTGCATCATTGATGTAGTTGGTCATACCAAATACATCATTAATGCACTTGGGAATGCCAACTGCGTCATTGATGCATTTGGCTACGTTTTGGGCACAGTTGGGGCATTTGGAAGCCCTAACTGGCCCTAGGACCCCCGATTGACCCTGTTTGACCCCATTTCCCCCCACAGACTCCTAGGTGCCTAAAAAGAAATAAAAAAGCATGGAAATGTAGAAAAAAGCAGCAAAAAAAAGAATAAGTACAAAGATGGCCTCGATGTACTCATCGGAGGTCCAGCATCTGCTCGCCGTCGGAAGCTCCACACCCGTTCACCATGATGTTGCTCCCTAGGTATTCGATCCATCCTCCTTGATCCAGAGCTCTTTTCTTCCAAATGAGAGAGTGAAAATGACCTTAAAACTCCTCTCAAAGCCTTTTTATAACTTGCTGCTACCTAGATGGTTGTGGCAAAGACCCTTTCTGTGTTGGTCGCGATGCCTATTTGCACTTCGGAGGCCATAACTTTTGCATTTTAACTTCGATTTTCGATCCGTCAGTTCCTATGGCTTTGTTTTCTCATTTTTGATGAAATAGACCTATCATATGCCTATGTTGGTCAATTTATCGAGGGGGCATAAATATATACCACATTGCTGGGGCATGCTTTTATGGCTTTTTCATTAGCATTCTTTGACACAATGCTCTAAATCACATTGTATCAAAGAGGGGCAAAATGTAGACGCTCAAAAGTGGTTCACATCTTCGGTTTCATCACTTCTTCATACTAATTTGTCTCATTTTCTCATTTTACTAACTCTGATCTTTTGGCTAGATTGACCATATTTCGTCATTTGTATCCCCTTTCACATCAATTTCATGTCAACTCAAAATCGTATCAAATCAACTCGAAACCATTTCATATCAACTCGAAATCACCCCAAATCAACTCAGAATCACTTGAAATCAGTCCTAATCAACCCAAAACATATCAAACATCCCAAATCAATCATCATTTATCCTATCCTAGGTATTGTTGTGGCTTTAAGTGCCTTGGAAACCTATCAACCTATCAATCTTATCAATTTGACCTTAGTACTGTCATGGCTCTTAGTGCTAGGTCAAACTATCATTCATGGGTTGAGGCTTTCAATGTCAACTCATGACATCATCAACCATTTTAATAACATTGACAATGTTCATCAATGTTATTATGATCAAACCTTTTCAATCAATTTCAATTTTGTAGCATTTACAATGTCGGTTAAATGTTACATATCAACCAATTCATGTCATGTGTCCTTGGCATGTTATCAATTTCAATCTATCAATCAATTTTACCATGGCTTTGATCTACTTTCCATCATCTTATTCGATATCCATCATCATCACATTTTCATCAAAGGATACAGTCGCATTCAGTTAATCAATTTGGCCAATCATTTACTAATTTTCTCTATGGGATTAAATAACCCATAATTTAAATCCTATTATTCTTTCTAATTATTCTTCCTAATTATCCTCCTCGATTAATTAATTTTATTAATTAATTGATTCATAATCTGCAAACCATGGAAATGTACAATTTCCTAAGTTCCATTTTCCATCATTAATTCCATTTTCTACTAATTCTTATATTGTGGAATAAGAGGATTTTTAATTCGAATATTCCATAAAATATTGCATCATCATGACACTTGGATATGACACCTCGTGGATTCTCCTTTGACACTTGGCTAAGATTTGTCATAATCAAATATTCTTATCTCTTATGCATGTCCCTATTTGGCTTATTTGTCATAGATTCTTGGCTTAAAGTGGGTTGAGGTGTCTTATGATGCATCATAGATTCTCTTCCACATTTAGCCAAGTTTGACTTTCATGTGTCATAGAATCTCACAATTGGCATATTTTGTCATATGCGTCATGGATTCTCAAAGGAATCTCTTGCCACATTGCATATCTATGGGTAAGAAATCCAATTCTCTTACTTTGAGTGTTGATTATAAAATGGACACTCTTTCTCTCATTTCAATCTGAATGCTTAAGTCTTGAAAATCCAAATTCTTGAGTCTTTGAGTCCCCACTTCTTTGCATTTACACTTCTTTCTCTCACACTAAAATCACACTTCTAGTATTCTCATGGCATTATCCATATCATAGGCTTTGGCTTCAATCTTTTGTGCACTATAGGAAAATTGGAGCTACAATCATTTGGAGAAGAAAGAAGGACATGGGAGCTACAAACGAAAAAGGGGGTTTCTATTGCTTTCTTTATTAGTTTGGCTTTCATGGTAGACTAGTGGGTGCTAACATATGTTGATTGAATTTTGTGATTTTCTCATAGTGTGTTATGCATTTAACCCATTTTTTGGTCCTACAGTTTCACACATGAAATATGGGTTTAATTCACTCACCAACTTGATTTTCTTTAAAATCCGATAAATTGTCCTCATGGGTTGAAAACTCGTGAAGGAGAAGACAATTTCCATTTCTCTTCCTAGGTTTTCCTTTTAACTTTACCTTTTGATCATGATTTCCTTTGGGTTTGGAGATGTCCAAAAGTAGTGTGAAAAGTCATTAGGGACCCACCTTTGCTTCTTTTCCTTTAGAATTAGCTTTTTCGAGAAATTGACTTCATGGGTTGAAAACCTGCCGAGGAGAAGTTAGTTTCTAATTTTCTACCTAGAATAATTCTGAGAATTGTGACAAATCCTAAATGTTTCCTGAGGTAGATAATTGTAAGAGGAACATTACTTTGTCATAGGGTACCTTGTTATCTTCTTATTTTGGCCTGTATGCATCATTTGCTACTTTCTATGAAAAATCACCTTCATGGGTTGGAAACCCGTTGAGGAGAAGACAAAGTCTGGATTTCCAAAAGCTTTTGTTCTCATAGAGAAAATGATGGATCCCAAGTGGATATAACTCTTGTAAATGATCTTTGCATGTTTTCATGAATCTCCATTGGATTAGGTGCTAAGATACTCACAAAAACTCACAACAGAAAAGGAAAACCACCCCGCTATGAAATATGGAGAAGGGGGAAATGAACAATCTGATGAAGACTTTTTCCACCTAAGGGGACTTAGACTTGAAGACACCTAGGATCTTACTAGGACACAAAATTTCCACTTTGAAAATTGGTTAGAGAATGAAAAGTGGGGCAATACCTCTCAACAATTTTAAGTTCTTCTTTCAACATGCCATTATCACAGAGTCTTCCATATGCTTCCCTAATCTCCATATCACTAATGCTACTAATTTTATAGTTATATAATTTTCTTACTTGTTGCACCATTAAAAAGTTTGGTGGTATCATGGATAACACACTATAAGGGTCTTATTTGTAATAAATGTCAGGAATAGTTTTGAAAATGGGTTGCTTGACCTCATTATTCATTAATTGGACATTTAAAACTTCCTTACCCTATACATTCTTTGAACTTGATGCCATAATGTGAAACTAGGGTTTATGAAAATTTGAACTGTGTAGCTCAACTCTTGATAAATATGTTATGAAATTTGATGAATTGGTAATGAATCATTGCATAAACCTTCTACAATCACTTTGAATGTGCTTTCCACATCACCTTATTCTCTCCTTGCTCTTTCTCAAATTTGAAATGATGAAAAATGAGCTAAAATTGATCAAATACCCTTTGGAAACCCTACAATAAATGTTGAGTACTTACACAACTGTAAGCTCAACATCAACCAATTTTAGGCTCACTCTACATCCATTAACATTCCACTTACTCTGTAACCACTACGAGCTCAACATCAACTAGCTAGTCTGTTAGCTCGACATCTTCTAACATTCCACTTAGGACACATAGGAAACATTTCATGCTCAGTAGTAATATGAAAAAAACTTAAAGATTTTTCTTGAATTCTTAATAACATCTTGCATCTTTATTCATTCTTATGTAATCTTTTCAGTACTAACTCCTTTGGAACTGACGAATGATATAACCTTTAATTATTAGTCCCGTATACCTCTTGATTGCCTAGTTTGATGAGCTGTGATCACTTGAACCATTGGGTGAAGTGATCCCTTCTCCATTTGATGTCCTACAATCATCTTTCTTCTTCCATGTCTTGTTCAATTCATTTTTGATATTTTCAACATCTGCCTTGCCTTTGCCTTTATCAAATTCAGAGCTTGGTGCCTTTGACCTTGTTGGGTAATACTTACTGATGTGACAAGTCTTCAAACAGC
Source organism: Cupressus sempervirens (assembly GCA_028749045.1). Lineage (NCBI taxonomy): Eukaryota > Viridiplantae > Streptophyta > Pinopsida > Cupressales > Cupressaceae > Cupressus > Cupressus sempervirens. The sequence continues at coordinate 34,881,729 of CM053787.1, forward strand.
TAAAATATGTGGTTTGACTCAACCACCTCTTGTAGTCACCTCTGAAGTGTGTTTTAGTACGATTCTTAGAAAAATGTCCATATTCTTGACAATAATGATAGTTGTACCTTGTATTATAATCCCAATTATAAGAGTTGCCATTGTTCCTTACCTCTGTTTGCCTATTTGATGACTACATGGGTTTAGATCTACATTCAAAAGCTCTATGTCCATACTTCTGACAGTTGTAGCAATATCCTTCAAATCTTTGTGTGTGCATGATCTTAGTTCTACATTCATGTGCCTAATGACCTTGTTTGTTGCACTTATGGTAGTAAACCATGCTCTTATGCTTGACATTCTGATTTGTAGTCTTGCTCTTGCACACAATAGCAGTATGTCCTTTCTTACACAACTATGATAAGTGGGTTTGGAGTTCTTACCTTTTTTGTTCCTTTCTTCAACACTTTTGGATGATTCTCCTTCTTTGGTGCTTGTGTATCCCAATCCTGATGTGTCATTGTTAGATCTAGGGGATCTCAATAATTGCTCAAAGTATTTGATGGCTTCACTTAGTTTATTGAAACTTTCAAAAAATTCCTTTTCCCTCCTTAGGCCACTTTGTAATTGTTCATTCTGCAACTTCAATGTAGTTATCTCAATGTCCTTGACATTTAGTTCATAGTTGGCATTCATCATTTGACTTAGAGTATCCATCTGCATGTTGGAAATCTTGGTTAGTTCTATTGACTTCTCTTCCAGTCTTTTGGCCAAAACTCTTTTATCTTCTTCAATCATGGCTCTATCTTCCATGGCTTTCTTCTTTTATTCAGTCACCTCACATAGTATTATAGCTTGTGACTCTTGTTCTAACTTGAGATTTTTGATTTCCTCAACTTGGGCTCTATTCTTTTCCATTAGATCTGCAACTTCTGCATCAAATTCATTTGAGTCTCCATCTGTAAATACCTTATAGTGTATATCTCTTTGTATTGTTTGTCATTCTCTACAATAGCAATTTCCTTCCTTCTCTTCAAGGATTTCTTTAGTTCTTATCTTTCTTCATTTAGTTGATTTAGAATGATATGTATTTCAATCTCCTGATTCTCAATAGTCTTTCCCAACTTATAGACTTCCATTTCAAAATCTTTTCTCAAAGTTGCAAAGCTTCTCTTTTAGAAAAAAGGCTTTGATACCAAGTATTAGAATTACAATAGGAAATGTAAACTTCTTGATTTGGTGGGAGGGGTGTTAGGGGGTGAATCAGTAGTTTAAACTTGGACCCATAAAACTTTCACCACACATCCATCTCATACATTCAATGTGTAAGCTAAAATAACATGTAAAGCATATACATCTAAAATATGTAATCAAGTAAACATTCACACACACATAATACCATATATGATTACCTAGAAACCCTCCAAGTGAGAAGGTAAAACTAGGGTGGGGATGACACCCATAAATCTTGATTACTACAGTAATAAAGTGTATCCAATTAAGGTTACAATGTTTTGACCATGAAACATGATCTACTTTGTGAAAGGTCTGCCCTATTAAAAGGTTACAAAGACTGTTAGGTCTCATCTTGTTAAAGCATTTCAACACCCTATTAGAAGTGTGTGTTGCTAAAGGAATTTAACTCACAACTAAGTAAGCACACTGTTAAAGGATTTCAATACAGCCTGTTAGGACCACTCTATTAAGAGATTTTGACTGAAATCACTTGTTAAAATGTCTTAGCTTTGATCTCGCGATTAGCACTTGTTTTCTTGATGAAAAATAATCTCTAAACACTTGTCTTCTTGATCCTTCTTGATCAAATGTCTCTTTGTTGTACCTTTTCCTTTCCTTTGCTCTACTCTAACTGATTCTGCAATGTTATCTCACTTCATAACTCCTTAGCCACCATGAATTCTCTATTTATGCATGCAAACTTATCTCTTCACTCCTTCAACATTCATACACATGGTCATAGAGAGTTTAGGGTTTATCCTCCTTAAGAAGACTTAGGTGACTTAGGTTTAGGTATTGAATCTACGACTGAGATTCATCAAATTTTCCACTTAATCCTTGGCATTTTCTGATTGGTTGCATGTAATTGCATAGGGAATCCAACTTGAGATTCGTCCTTATCTCCAAAATATCATAATTCATCCTTGAGTCAGCTCAAAAATAGTTGACATAATTGTTTGTGCCATTACAAACAAATATGTCAAAATTGTCTCACTCAACATCTGAAGTCTCTAATGGTTGACATACACTAATCTTTATACTATGACTCGACATCACACACTTGACATCCATTGTTTACTCAGCTCCTGAATCACTCGGCATACACTATCTACTCAATACTTGAGTGACTCGACATATGAGTGGCTTGACACTCACTATGAACTCGACATAGTCTATTATTTACATGTTGTTCTCAACATGTACAAGTTGTACGATATGAACTAAATAAATAACTTAAGTTTATTGACACTCACTTGTCAAAACCAATATGAGACCAACATCTCTTAACAGAGTAATCTTAACATATCTTTGTAATCTCCTAACAAAGTCCTTAATTTTTTGTAAGTGTTAAATTCTCTAACAAGGTTAGACCTAGTAGTCTCTTCATCTTTTAGCAAGGCAGACCCCTCATAGGGTAGATCATATTTCATGATCAAACATTATAAACATAATAGGTTAAATTTATTATTGCAGTAGTGAACATTTTTGGGTGTCATCCCCACCCTAGTTTTACCTTCACCTTGGAGGGTTTTTGGTAACAAATATTGTGTTATGTGTTTATTTTTCATGCATGTAGATCAGATTTAAATGATATAACAAGTTCTTTATTACAAGTTTTATATGCATAGGATAGTTGGTGAATATGTGAATGAATTGGTGAAAAGTAAAAGTGCTTAAGATTGAAATTCACACCCCCCCTCTCTTAGTATCTTGCCTCCATTAATCAACAATTATCAAGATGGTTCATGGTAGAGGTAGTTATATTGGTTACTATAGGAATAGTAATAATGGTAAAAGGGATGAAAGGTCTTGGTTTAAGGGTACTTATTACAAATATGGTGAAGGACATAGAGGTTTTGAATGAAGTAGTTTTGGTAAAAAGGTTGGAGGAAGTAGAAGAAATATTTTATCTTGTGAAGAAGCTGTTGAAACACCTAATAAACCTAAGAATGGTGAGAATATAATGTTAAGAAGCATCTTTTAGAATGAAAAGTTAGATGAAAGACCTATTTTAAGGAGAAGTCTATTTAAAACCAGATGTAAAATTGATGGTAAATATTGTAAAGTGATCATTGACAATGGCAGTTCAAACAATTTGGCTTTTGAAGAATTGGTAAACAAATTGGAGTTACAGAGGTTGAGACAACTAAACCCTTATCATGTTGCTTGGATTTAGGATGAACATAAATCAATGGTAAGTGAACAATGCCTTATGAAATTAAAAATTAGGAATTACTATGATGAAGTCTTTTGTGATATTATGCCTATGGATTGTTGTCACATTTTTTTGGGTAGACCTTAGCAGTATGATAGACAAGCATTGCATGATGGTAGATTGGATCCATATACTATTTGGACAAATGGAAAGAAGCAATGTTTTTACCTTTGATTGATAAACTTGATGAGAAACATATTACTAGAGTAACCATTTATTTGGTAAATGGAAATCAATTTGTTAAAGATATGTAAGAACATAATGTTTGCCTTGCCTTGGTTCCTAGAAAGACTTAAAAATGAGATCAACTTGAACATGCACTTGAGATAAGACCTTTGTTAGATAAATTTAAAGATGTTGTTTCTAAGGATGTACCTAAGGAATTGCCTTTGAGAAGTAGTAGTCATTATGGGGATTCGATACCTAGAGCCAGCCTACTGAGTAAAGCACCATACAGACTGGCCTTTATAGAGTATGTTGAATTAAATAGACAAGAGCAAGAGATTCTTGAGAGAGAGTTGATAAGAGAAAGTTTGAGTCCTTATGCAATGCCTATTGTACTGGCACCCAAGAATAATGTGCATTGATTGTAGAGCTATAAATAAGATTACATTAAAGTATATGTTTCCTTTGCCTGGGATTGATGACATTATGGATTGTTTGAGTGGAGCTAGATACTTTTTAAAATTGATTTAAAAAGTGAATATTGTCAAATTAGAATCAAAGAAATAGATGAATAGAAACATGCTTTTAAGACTAATGAAGGCATGCATGAATGGTTGGTTATGCCTTTTGGTTTAACTAATGCACCTAGTACTTTCATGAGATTGATGAATGAAGTTTTGAAGATATTTTTGGGAAAGTTTATGATTGTATACCTTGATGAAATATTGATTTTCAATAAGACTAAAGAGGAACATCTTGAGCATATCAAACAAGTGTTACAGAGATTAAAATAGGAAATGTTATTAATTAACTTGAAGAAATGTATTTTATAAAATATGAACCAATATATCTTGGTTTTTTATTTTAGTTGAAGGTTTGAAGATGGATCCTGAGAAGGTAAAAGCTATATTGGAATGGCCTACACTTGCGACAGTTGGAGAAGTTAGATCATTTCATGGGTTGGAATTTTTTTATAGAAAGTTTATCAAGAATTTTAGTTCAATATGTGATGCTACGGTAGAGACTAAAAGAGGAGATACAAATGATTTCAAATGGACACAAGGAGAAAATAAGATTTTTGAAATACTAAAACAAAAAGTGGCAAAGTTACTTGTTGGCATTTTTTTCACTATTTATCCCATTGTCGATAACCGATTAGAGACATCTTCCATGGGATAAGTTATGTAGTTTGTGGGCATTCAATTGTGCAATTTCTATAGTTTTGGCCAAAAGTAGTGTGCAATTTTGAGCAAAAATATGTGCATGAAATTGAATAGTGTAGTTTCATGCATTAGAGGAGTTGTACATCGGATGAGTTTCTCATCAAATGAGCAGTATTTTATTCATTCAATGGGTGATGTCAAGGCTTATCACTATAGGATATAGCAATTTTCACATGCAGTCAAGCTAATGGTTTTCACATCCTCGCACATGGTTAGTGTTACCTAGAGTCAAGGTGGAAAAGTTGCAAAAGGGTCTTGATCACACTGTCATAGAGGGTTTAAAGAACACCAAGGTTAAGGATGTGAAGTTGTGCAAGCTATTTGGCACACCATCATAGGGTTAACATTGAGGGTATAAACTTAAGACATGATGGTGCAAGGGCAGTTAGTTTGAGTGCTAGCCGTAGTAGTTAGTGGAAAGAAGTAGTAGGCAGTTGCAACAGAGTGATCAATAATTAAAGATGTCTTCATAGATTCACAGGTCGATATGGTGAATAAAGTAATACAATTGTGAGGCTAGGATGACATGAAGCGACTAGTTCAATGGCTATCACAATGTCACAGGTTTGTAAGCATTGAAGATCTTTAAGGTTGCGATAAATATGAGAGTAGTCAGGTTGATGATCAACATATCTTCACACAATTAAGTCATAACAGAGATTTCAACTTGCAACGTTGCGATATAGGATTACAATTGTTCAATGTTAAAGCATACTTGATGTCTGGCAGTCATGAAGGGGAAACAAAGATAAAAATGGATGACTTTGCATCATCGCACAGTTAAGGAAGTGTTAGGTCCTAACCATTGCAAAGGTGTAAAGTGGTCAATTTTATGATGATCGCAGGGTCGCAATAGTTTATGGGCTAAAGTGATTTCAGGCTATAAAGCAACAATATGACATGAAATGAGGACATCATAGTTTCACAAGGTTAAATGGTTAATGAGGAAAATCAATTATGAAGCCATGAATAGAGACAACCTATAGGTCAACATAAAGATAGAAAGTTGGGTGAGGTGGCAAAATGCTTAAAATATATAAGGCCATGTGGCGAAGGCGAATGGTTGAATTTGGTTGATTTGCTAACATGGTTGACCTGGTATGTTGAGAATGCAATCAAAAGTGGCTCACTAATGGAAAATCAATTCTTTGATCATCTACAACCACCTTTTGGTGTGTTTTCTTTTTTCTACCACCTAGTTTAGGGGTTCTTCCCTATTTTGGTATGTCTACTTGTAGTAGTCTTGTGCTTTGTAATTGTATTCCTTGCCTTTCATTAATGAAATAGCTCTCTTCTTTACCTCTTCTTGTCATTCATTATTTGTGCATGTAGTTTGCCTTGTTTTGAATATTTATTTCCTGGTTTCTAAAGGTTATATGTTGTGTTCAAACTGCTGATGATTGTTGAACTGTGAAGATGTCTTTCCTTTCAGCACTTGATTAGTTTCAAATGTGCACATGATTCTTTGGGAGCAGAATAGAGTCATGACCTATATATTTGGGTGTTTCATTGATATATTGTGCATATGAGGGCATAATCATAACTATTTTAATTAGGTGCATGACCCCCCTTTCCCTTTTAGCAATTTACTTTCATACATATCCTTCTCCCTTTTCCTCTCAAGTCGTAGTTAGGTGCATCCTGATTGTAAGGAAGGTGACCTTATCTGGAGACTCAATCTCACAGTTCAAGTCCCACATCTTGGGGATTGTTTCCATGTTACACAAGGTTTCTTAAGGGTCATGCCTCAAGCAAGGGTGAAGACTTTTGTGTCAACATTACCTACACTTTCTTTGCCTAATTTCACTAAGGTTTTTCAAGTAGACTGTGATGCTAGTGGGAATGTAATTGGAGTTATTTTGAGTCAAGAAGGGCAACCTATACCTTTCTTTAGTGAGAAATTGAATGATACTAAAAAGAAATACTTAGTTTATGATCAATAATTCTATGCTATTGTTCAATCTTTGAGACATTATTTAATCCTAAGGAATTTGCCTTTTATACAGATCATAATGCCTTGTAGTACATTAGAAGTAAGAAAACACTAAATCAAAGGCATGAAATGGGTAGAATATTTGTAGAATTTTACCTTTGTATTGAAATATAGAAGTGGACAATCAATCAAATTTTTTGGTGCTTTAAGTAGAAGGAGGAGTTTGCTAATAGAAATGAAGATGGAAGTGCATTGTTTTGATGATTTGAAGACTTTGTATGAAATTGATCTTGATTTTGCAGAACCTTGGAAAGCTTGTAAGTATCATTTGATAACTAAACAAGATAAGTGGATTGATTATTTCATTCAATATGACATTCTGTTCAAAGGAAGTCAACTTTGCATACCTGGAGTATCTATGAGAAGTAACATCATTAAAGAAAAACATAGTGGTAGACTTCTTGGATATTTTAGGATTGATAAGATTCTAAATTTTATTGTTAAAAGATACTATTGGTCATAGTTGCAGAAGGATATTCAAAAATTTGTGATAGGTTAAGGAACTAGTCATAATTTGGGTTTGTATTCACCTTTGCCTAATCCTAGCAAACCTTGGGAGGACATAAAAATGGATTTTTTACTTGGACTACCAAAAACTTGGAGAGGTTTGATTCTATATTTGTGCTGGTAGATAGATTTTTGAAAAAGGAACATTTCATACCTGCAAGAAAATATGTGACATAGTACATCTAACAAAGCTATTTTTTAAAGAAAAAGTGAGGTTGCCCAGATTTCCAAAGACAATTATTTTAGATAGAGATACTAAGTTCACTAATACTTTTCTAAGACTCCTTAGAAGAAGTTGGATACTGAAATTAAGTTTAGTTCTACATTTCACCCTCACACTGATGGACAAATTGAAGTTGTGAATATAAGTTTGGATAATTTGTTGAGATGCTTGTTTGGAAGGAAGCCTAAAAATTGGGACTTGGTCTTGACACAAGATCAATTGGCATACAACTCTATAAATAGAAGTACTAAGAAGACACCATTTGAGATCATAAATGGGAAACACCTTAGAAGAACTATAGAGCTAAGAACTTGAGTAAGGAAGAAAAGAGTAGTGTTGATGCTGAAGATTTTGTAAGTTTCATAAAAGATTTGTATGATGATGTAAGAGGCACTTTGTAGAACAATACTTAGAAATATAAATAATGAGAGGGGGGTGAATTAGTTATCCAAGGTCCACATGTAAAAATAAAATTTTTGAATGCTAATTAGATCCATTTCCATAAAACCTTAACATGCATGCATCCATTACATCATACAATACTTTAACTTAGTAGGTTACTATCCTAGGTCAAAATAACTTTGTAGTAATGTAAAAATAAAATTCCATAAGAAAATTCACATGATTTGATAGAAGGATTTTATGTGGAAACCTGACTTGGGAAAAACCACCAGTAAAATGCTACTGATTCTCACTGTTCTGAAGTGATGCCCTGTGAAAGGCCAACTCTGTTAAAGGTTACAATACACACTTTTAAATGTGACTTGGTTAAAGGATTTCAATCACCCTACCAAGAGTGAGCCTTGTTAGAGGACTTTAGAACATTCTATTAGAATGTCACCTACTTAAAGGATTTACAAATGACTGTTAGGTCAACCTTAATCCAAAGGATTTTATCCACACTAGTATAGTTGTTAGAAAGCAATAGTAGGACTTGATATAATAAAAAATTACAACTCACTTGCAGATTACATATCTTTGTTTTAGTCCTCCATTTTGCTTGACATTCATAAACTTAAGCTCTGATAGCTTTTTCACCCTTCAAGAATTCATCCCCTTAAGCTTTCTTTCTTTGTATGCTAAATATAGTCTCTTCTGTTTGACCACTAGATGAAGCAATACCCTAGACTCCTTGTCTTCCCTAGGTTCTCGCACATGACAACCTTTTCTTTTGACCAACTATCTCTATAAATAGATAATTTAGATATTTTGTCACTTAACCAAAAATTTCCATTTTAGGGTTAGGTAGGATTCAATGAATCTACCCACTTTTCCATTTTGGTTCCTCTAGAAACTTCTTCTACAATCTTCATTGAGTTCACCTCAAAATGGTTTACCTTGAATTCTGTGTCACCAACTTATCATAGTTATCTTCCACATGCTTAACACAATTCAAGAAATCAAATTAGTTGGTTGAAATTCGTAAAATCTTTGATTTACCACTATTTTTTTATCACTCGACATCTATACTTTTTTGTCACTTGACCAACACTAGTTCAATTGAAAAATACTAAATTTTACTAATGCTCAACACCAACTAAACTTTACTCAGCATATACTAACATTCACTCATCTTGCACTGTTTGTCTTTTTTCCTCTGCACTTATTGAGTTTCACTCATCTTTCATTAATTTCTTCTCGGCAAGGCTTGGCAAACACCTTTCTTACTTGTTCTTCTTCCAGTCTTTGTTTGAGTAATCTTTCATTTTAGACATTAAGTAGATAAACAATACACTATAGTATCAATGTATCACTTGGTCGTAGTGCTCCTTTTATACACCAAATTACTCAACCTTTCTCTAGGTTCTCTTGTTATCTCCTCTTTTCAAATCCTCTTTATCAAGCAACTACATGATAGCATTCAAACCAAAAAAGAAATTGTCTCACCAACAGGTAGCAGGTTTGACATCATTGAAAAAATAATGATTGTTCCATTATAGGTTCTTCACTTTCAAACATTTTATTTTCAACATAATAGAGGTGATCAGGTAATGGTTCATTTGAAGAAAAATAGATTTCCAACTGGAACCTACAACAAATTGAAAATGAAGAAGTTTGGACCTTGTAAAATTTTGAGAAAATTTGATAGTGGAAATGATTTTGAAGTAGAGTTTCCTGAAGATATGGATATTTCACCTATATTCAACATTTCTAATGTCTTCAAGTACCATGAGAATGAAAGTGAGTTAACTAATAACCCAAATTATCCCAAGAAGAAATAGGAAGGTATTGAACAGATCTTGAATACCAAAATAAGCAAAAGCATTAGAGGAAAGGATTACTTAGAATACCTTTTTTAGTGGAAAGGAAACTAGTTAAAGATAGTTCATGGATATCACAGGTTGAGATGGATCTTTATGATTTAGGTAAGGATGCTCTTGAGTCCTGATGGGGACATCTGTTCTTTTCTTACCTTGGGTGTTTGATGTAGGAGAATCTTGGTCATTAAGCAATCTTGAATCAACCAAAAATATTTCTTGTTTTCTATACCAGCCTTTTGTTAACAAAGTAGTCATTACTAGTTTTGGTTTCTCTTTATGCACAATTGATTTCATGCCAAGGACCTATCCTAGATCCTTGTCCTAAGTGCACAAGTTCTAACATTTCATAGTTATCGAGTTCTCTCTTGTTATTTGCAGTCCCTATGTTCTTGTTGTTTTCATCCAACAAGGCATGTCATTTTGTTTGATGTAGCTTCCTGTGCTTATGTGGCATTTTGCACAATTGGGTTCTAACTTGTAACACACGTGTGGACCTATCTCTATGTGATCATGGCTTAATTTTGTCTTTTTCTTAGATTTTGGTTTACTCTTCCAAGGTTGGACCTTTATTTTAATTAAATGCTTGACTAGCTAACTTGTGGCTTAGCTGGCTATATAAGAAGCTTGGTTAGATGTAGGAAAGTAGCATTCTTAGAGGATAAAAGATAATAGATGCAAGCTTGGACTAAGAATTGTAGTTCTTGATTTTGTATAAGGCCACAACCCAAAAGGCCTCATAGCTATACATGTTATTGTTTTGAATGGAAAGTTAAATAATTACACCTATAAATATGTTGCATATGGCCTCGTGTTATCTATTGATTATTTTAATTGTATAAAAAGATTTCATGTGTGTAATTTTGACTAGAGTTATTAGAATGTTTAAGTTAAGTTTATTCCACATGTCTCATTCTCTTTTCATTGTCCCTGCATCATTAAAGTGGTATATCAATGCTTGCAGGTTGAAACAACATTATACCTTGTTTATATTCTTTCTTTGGTGGTCATTGTATATGAGAAGAATGACAATACTTCTTACCTTGGCAATCACTTCTAGCACTGATTAGTAGTGCAGAAAAAAATTAACAAGTTGGTACCATGACTATTGTGTTCCCTTGTCGATATTGATTCTATGTCAAAAGACATTATCATTGTGACAAACATATTGCATGGGGTCTCATTTGCAAAATATAATGGATGTGGTCATCATATATTACATTTTTTTCAGTACTTGGTTTTAGGTGCATAAAAATATGTAAAGGTTCATCATTCTTCAAAGATGTAATGATTCCCTAATGAATAAAATTAAATAAAAATAAAAATGTATCATTCATTTTTGAAAAACCCTAGTTAACATGAGCTTAGGCCATGACATGAATAGTTCTATGCGAGTTTTTTTTGTGGTTCTTTGAATTGGAGATAGCAAGAATATGGTAATTAGAGGAAAATTTGGTGATTATTTGGAGTTTGAGGTAGTATTATTCTTTGTTTCTTCTCTTCATTTAGAATGATAACTATCAGATAACATTACTCACCCTCTTTAAGTTTTGACTAATCATAACCAAAGTTAATTTATTTTATCAAAATGGTATATGGAAACTAATCATGCAAATATTATACACTCATTGGGATGAGGTGTATGTGTGAAGCACTACTATTATATGGAAATTAATAATGTAATCTTTGAATTTAGTTGACCATTGTTCCATCTATAGTGAAAAATAACTTGTAGTGCTCCTCTGTCTATCAATATATCTTGCTAAATTTGAGTTATCATACCCTTATTAGTTCCCGCTAAAGGGCAGGATACTATAGCATCCACTTGGATGATATTTTGAAATAATATTGACCAATAAGAGAGCTTTATTCAAATGATAGAGACTTATTTCATAATGGTGTTTATTTCTAATGATTTTGTATTTTTTGAAATTTATTTAATATCAATTTCTCATTGCTTCATACTTTGAATAGTAGGGATTCTAGTATTTTTTTGAATCATCCCAAATAATGTAGAATTGAAATTTTAATGTTTGCAAAAGAGTAACAAAGTGGTGTTTTCAATGTTAATTATGCACTTCCTCCATTTTTTTGCAAAATAAGTACATTAGATTTATTGTTGCCTCTGTCATTTTGTAGTATATTCAATATTTCTTTGTTTAAACAATGCGTGCAGGTGTAGTTGTTACAATAATTATCCTTGATATAGTTGATCAATTTGACTCTTACAATTAGTCTGTTGAAAATGCCTTTTCCTCACTTATGGTTCAATCAATGAAACTGGAGAAGATGTAGAAAAATCTTTTATTTTGTGGACTAACATCTCTTTTCGATCTTTACCTTAGTTGTTGACAGAAAATTTAGGGGAGAAATGAAGCATGGCTAGATTTGGCAATTCTACAATTAATATGTAAGAGGATATTTTCTCTATTAATTGAATACTTTGATTTCCCCTCATCTACAACTTAATAGAATTCAATGTGTAGTTTTTAGCTGTAATGCCTACCCCTAGTTTACTTTTCATGTTATGTTACCAAACTCTTTTTGGCTAGCTGTATGATTAGCATTACTTGGTTATTGTATTTGATTAGGTGTTATTTTAGACTCAATTTATGTATTTGATGAGCTACTTGATATTGGATCACCTTATCTAGTAGTGTAATAAAGGAATACTAAATAATAAAAGCATTCACAAAACTAAATAAGCTAACACTTATGATAGGACCAAGCTTATCACCAAAAGGAAGACAAATCATGAATTGTAAGCTCCTTGGGCATAACCTATGATGACAAAGCTATGTCCCTGATGGGATAAGGGATGTATGCTCATGATGTGATCAAGCTTCCAATGGGTGGGGGTTTTTACCAAGTGTTTAGATGGGTGGAGTTTTCAACAATGGAGGTGTGGATGTATTTCAACATGGTCATGGTGCAAAATGGTTATGATTTAGTAGTCAGTGGGGCATTGTAAGTTTTCATAAAAGTGAATTGGTGGATTGTGAGAGGTAAGGGATTTATTTATAGGCTAAGAGGTAGAGAAATGGAGGGTCAAGTTGCAAGGATGGAAGAATGGTGAGGGAAGACTAGGATGCTTTGAAAGGGGAGCACATGGATTGTGCTTGTTTAGAGCCAATAGGGGAGTGATAATTGTCATAAGGAGGATGAGTGTGAGGGGATGGGATAATGGTTGGTCAAAGTGAATAATGAGGGAGGATGAGTGTGTAAGAGGGATGTAAGAGACATTAATAACATGTAAGAGCCATAAATGCTTTTGGATAGGGATGGAAGAAGACAAGGGAGAATTTTTGACTTTGGCTTGGGTTAGCAAGTCTTAACCCTTGCTCAAAGTTGTGCACATGTTTAGGAGGGAGATTAGACTTAGTTTTAGAAAGGGGGTTAGGGGGCAAGTGGCTTAACTTTGATGGGATGAGTTAGTTAGGTGGCTAAGTGAGGTTACTATGGGTTAGTGGGTTGGTTTAGGGGTAAAGTTTGGGTTTAGGGATGTTTTTAGGGGTTTGGATAATTTTAAAAATGATTTATTTAATAAAATGAGGGATGTTGGATTAAATTAAATAGGTTTGATGATTTGTTTAATTTAATAGAGGAATAGGTATTTGATTGATAAATTGATTCTTGGTTATCATTTAATTTTATCAATTGGACTATAGTTAATTAAATAAATTGATTAACTAGGGGATGTAAATTAATTAATTAAATAATAAATATTTAATTAGTAATGTCCTAGGAGATGAATAAATATGATTACTTGGTGATGTAATCAAATTTAGGTGTTTATAGATACATGGTTACTTCAGGTATTTATGTTTATCCTTTCAAGGATGATGTTTCGTATGTTCATATAGTGATTTCAATTATTTCATGATGATAGATAGATGGATTTTTTATATGCAATTTATATGGTTACTTATCCCATACTTGCATGTGCATGGTGTACTTGTATGACGTTTCTGATGTGGTTGAGGGAGGGAGTTGTACTCACCTGCTAGTTGAGATCTACATGATGCACCACTTCTCATCATTGTGTGTTTTGTTTACATTTATATATGTATGTACATGCTCAAATTTTATACAGATTGTAAGTATCAAGCATTGACTTCTGTGAATTATCAAGATGAGCATGCCCTATCACAATATCCCAATGGTAAAAGAGGGGAGATAAATCTTGAGTCCAAATCCTAACCTTAAGCAAATTGTCCTAGAAAGTAGGATAAGTATCTTAGTTTTACCCTTCTGAATTCATCAAGTGACCATAATTCATGATTTTGACCCTTGAGTTTTATCTAGTACTCTGTTCTTTATAATGGGTTTCCATATTTAGTTTAGTGGGTCTATTGTGATTTTTAATTATAATTAAATCAAATTAAAAGATAACTAAATGATTTAATTTAATGAAATTTTTATAAAGAAAATTTAATTAATTAAGAAATTAGCTAAATAAAAGAATTAATTTTAAAAGATTTAATCAAAGTTCTAACTTTAGCATAATTATATTTATTTAATTTAGTAATAATTTATTTAGGAGTTTCATTTTTATAATAAACTCTAAATATTATTATTAGTAAAATTAATAATTTTTTTTATTAAAGACATCTTGTGATTTAATAAAAGGGAGAGCAAATTAAATTAATAAAGTTTATTTTAATTCAATGACATCTTGGAATGGTTTTCAGAATTTAATTTGGTTGAAACCCTTGTTTGTGAATTTAATTGCTCTTCTTTTAGAAATATATGTAAATGAATGGATGATTTGAAACCCTTATTTTGTAAGTTTAAAGATTTGTATTTTGATTCGAGAAGGGTTTGAAAAATAAAGAAATCAAGACTTGATATACAAATTTGATTAGTTGTTCCTAACTTCCCTATCAAATCTATAATGTATATATATATATATATATATTTAAGTGTTGTCGAAATTACCAATGCAAATATAGACTGTGCGATTTTAATAAGAAGGGGGTTCACATTTTTATGTTCATGTATAACACATTGAAAAAATATTATAAAAAAAGAGAGGAGGGGATATGAACTCCCCCACCCACCCTTGGCTGTGATTGCAAATCGCTGCTAAGGCAACGAACGCTGCTAAGGCAGTGTGCTACCAAAGTAGTTAGGCCAAACTTTGGCCTCCCCTTATTTAGGGGATTGCGATATGTTAAATCGCGTGGAGATTTATTGATTATTTTAAATTACTTTAAAAAAATATTTTAATAATAATATTATTAATTATTCTTCTTATTATTTTATTTAATGACATCTATATTATTTAATATAATGATTATTAATATTAATAAATTAATATAAATATAATATATATATTATTTTATTGATATTTTGATAATTATTATTATTAATAATTTAATAATAGTTAATAATAGTTAATAAAACTTTAATAATAATAGTTAATTATAAAGTTGTTGTAAATATATTTTATAAAATTAAATTGAATTAATTATTTATTTTTAGAATTATTTTGTTATAGAAAATGTATCCTATCAAAATTTGTTGAGTATTTGAGGTTCTTTTGGACTCAAAGACCCTACAAATCTAAGCCTTGAATAAATGAAAACATGAACCCTAGTTGCAATAAAAAACCCTATCAACTATAATACTTGAAAATGAAAATGAAAACTTGAAAAGCAATAGTGAAAATTGAACCTTTGTGTTTTCAAAACCTAATGAGTTATGAAAGTTACATTGTTATGTACATTATGTGATGTGTGGTTTATTAGTGTTGGGATAGGGTTTGACTTAGTTCTTTGATCGACTAAGATGTTTACCAGAGGCTTGGGGTTTTTGTTTTGTGACGATGTATGTATATGATCTTTTATACCCAAACATGATGATGTGTCACATGTTTTCTATGATGAGTTTTGATCAGTGCTTTCTAATTGCTTGTATATATTTGAGGTGATTATTGTGACTTTATTGTTGTAACGTTTGAGTTTTTGATCGATTATCTTCTGGTCTTTTCCAGTTGCTTGTATAGGACTAAGGTGATTATTGTGTTTTATCTTTAGGTTCTTTCTAGTCGCTTGTAGAGGACTGAGGTGAATACTATGCTTGGTCTTTAGGTGCTTTCTAGTTGCTTGTAATGGACTAAGGTGAATATTATGTTTTATCTATAGGTTCTTTCCAATTGCTTGTAAAGGACTGAGGTGAAAATTGTAATTTTATGATTTGTACTTTTTATGAGTCTAGGGTAGGTAATCTGTGTGTATGTTGGGAAGTGGCTTGTAATGGAGGTTAGAGCCCTAAAGAGGCTTCCTGGGTAACCCATTGTAGGTTGTTTTAATAAGTGACAACATTTCATTAAATGAGAGTAAAATAAATTAATAAGAGTCAATGTTTTCCTTGCCCATGCCTTTGTTGATACAATATTGTTTTGAATTGAAGAACCTATAATGGAACAATCATTATTTTGTCAATGATGTCAAACTTGCTGCCTGCTAGTGAGACAATTACTTTTTCGTCTGAAAGCTATCATTTAGTTGATTGATGAAGAGGTTTTGAGAAGACAAGATAATAATAGCACCTAGAGAAAGGTTGAGTTATTTTTTATGTACAAGAAGCACTAAGACCAAGTAAGACATTGATGCTATACTGTATTTTTTATCTACTTATAGTTTGAAATGAAAGATTAGTCAAGTTAAGATTGGAAGAAGATCAAGTATGAAAAGTGTTTGTCGAGCATTCTCGGGCAGTTAGTGCAAGCCAAGTAGAAATCAGTGGAAGGTGAGTGAAAAATAAGAGGTATCGAGAAAATGTGAAAAATAGTGCAAGCTAAGTGATTGTCAGTATATACCAAGTAAATTTTAGTTGATGTCGAGTATTAGTAAACTTTAGTGTTTTGCCAAGTGAACTAGTGTTGGTCAAGTGGAAGAACAATATAGAAGCCAAGTGACAAAATATTGATGCTGAGTGCTAGTAAATATGTTAAATTGAATATGTAACTAATTTGAGTTGACTATTTTGTTTTCTTAAATTATGTGAAGTGTGTGGAAGATAACTATGATGAGTTGGTGGCATCTAATTCAAGGTAAACCATTTTGAGGTGAATTTAAGGAAGATTGTGGAAGAAGTTTCTAGATGAACTAAATGAAAAAGTAGGTAGATTCATTATATCCTACCTAACCCTAAAATGGACTGTTGGGACTCAAAATTGCCTTCCTGATTTGAGTAGCATTCCAAGCTTTTGAGCCCTATAATAACATTTTAATGCAACATGTACTTGCCTATCCATTTGAGGCCTAACAGGTGTTTAATATTTCTAACACCTTGCATTCAACATATCCACTCATCCCATGAAGATAACTTGCCATTTTGAGTCATTCTGTGAAGTTTTATTTTGAGCAATTTTCAAATCTGCATTTTTGCCTATGTCAAATGATGATAGGTAGCCTAATTTACATTTGAATATCTTGCACCTAGTAATGTTTCATGACTCTCTACTTTAGGAGTGTTTAATATACCTACTAGAGAACCTATATTTCATATTTCAAGTCATTTCAACATGTTTTGACTAGGTTTTGAATCCCTCAAAGTTGGTTGTTTACTATTGTCATGCTGATGTAAATTGTTCAAAATTCTGGAAGGCCATGTTTGACCAGTTATAACTTTGACCTAGTTGAAAAAAATGAGAAAATTGATTTTGCATTGCATTCTAGAGGTTATATACTTGTTATGTTTCAATTTTGAGCTTATGACGAATCCGTTTGATCAATTGTCAAACACAATTCCAAATGGACTTTCTAAAAGTTTTATTGGTGTCAAGAAGTGCAGATTGATCGATACCCCTATTCGAGATGTCATAACTCTGAATCCATGATAGGTGAGATCAAATGGATTGTACCGCTATGTTCTACTCTAAAAATTATTTAAGTTTTCCAATATACAAGCCTTGTCAAATCCGTTAGCACATTTTCTTAGGTCTATTCCATTTGTAAAAACCACTTTTCTGCCATTGTTTCCAGTTCTACACATCCAAGTAGCCCACTTTGACCGCTTGCCATATGTGTCTAGTTATGCATCATAAGCCCAAATCATAGATTTATACTATCCTTGTGAAAATGAACTAATGACCCAGTTGTCAAACCCTCAAGTGTTAGTTTGACCTATTTTCGAAGCCAAAATTAAGTGCATTTTATTATTTTCTAACATGTTTACTTGGAGGCATTTTTAGGAAGCAACTTTGATAGTCAATATCTTTTGACCCCAAAGTCATCATGAGATGATATTTGACTAGGTAAGATATTGCGGTACAAAGAGTTAGTAGGTTTGATTTTAGAGGCTAGTCAAATGTTTTTGTCAGTTTTTAAAGCTAGTTGAGGACCCCTTGGCATGAAATCAGAAAGTTGTAGAAGGAGGTGAAATGAGTTTCAAAGTTTTATTTAGTGGTTGAGTTTGATTTTCAATCAGTATTGGGTGGTCAATTGATTAGTTTGAGGGGTTAGGCATTTTGGTTTGATTTTTTTAAGCTAGACCCACTTTGGGGCCCGACTTGTTTCAACGGCTTGATTAGGAACTACTTTTAAAAGAGATATTCTAATGATATTAATAATTATAATCACATGAGTTTTCACAACTTGTGACCCCAAAGATGCTAAATATCTTACATGGTCAATGTTGGTGTAGATGGGTTGACTTGAAGTTTTCTTTCAAACTGTCAGGAAAATATCTTAATGCATCACTCTATCCAAGGCTATAAAAATAAAAAGATCCTTTCTAAAAGTGACAAGTCATACTATGGAAACCAATGCAAAGAAAAGTTCAGAAAGGAGCTCCAAAAGGTTGCATCAAAATTTTACAATTGAAGTTTCAAATTCGTGAAGCTTTCCACTAGCTTCATTCCTTGCACTTAAAGGGAGGTTTTGAAGAAGATGCATTTGTTTCACATGGTCAAGGTAATAGTGAGGATATTTTTGTGCAAAGCATGTGAGGAATGGACATATAGTATTGTATATGCAAAGTAATCAATCCATGGAGTTCAGACTAAAATGAAGTTTACATCTTGAAAAGTTTGAAGTTGCAAGACAAAGGAAGAAGTTGATGAGTTTAGTACTACATGCTATTCTATGAAGAATGACATGTTTGTTGTTACAAAAAAATAAAAATGAGGAGAGGCCATTACTATTTTTTACTTTTATCTCTTTTCAAATATAATAACAATAGCATCATAGATTCCATGGATTCGTTCAAAAGGCAACTAGTAGAGACAAGTTTGTGTTTGACTTTTATACATGCTTGAAGAGAATTTCTTGGAATTCTTCAAGAAGACTTGGTTGGAACTAGCAGACATGAATCATGAATTGGGAGGTCAAAGGTTACTCAAGGACATTTGATGAGTAAAGCACCCATGAAAAGAGTTGGACTAAAATCTATGGTTAATGGCGTAGCACTTCATAATATTTTTCAACATCATATAGTGATGCCCAAATTAACAACAACAATAGGCACTTGGATTCACACAGGAAGGAAACAATTTGTCCATGGAAAAGAAGTAGCTTGCATCCTTTGTTTTAAATGGCCTCGAGGTAAAGGTTTCAGGCTTTGCTCGTCCAACAACTTTATCTCCAATAATTTTTGGCAATGCAAGAAAGCTCAATATACTCCATGTTCCATGAACATCATTTTTCCAATATCATGGAAACCCAAAGTGAAAGTTGTACTAAATTTCAATCTTGTCAAAGATGGAGAATATCGTATAATAGGTGCAAGATATGGTGAAGTTATTCTACTAACATAGGAAATCTTGTGAATTACTCATAGACACAACAAGTGCTACAATGTTGTTAAGCTTCATAAGAAGGACTTGGCATTTTTCATAGCTGTAGCAGTGAAGAAGCACTTAGACCCTTCAGTGATTTTGGCAGCAACATAGTAGGTGATCTACAAGCAAGTAGAAAGATGGAGAGGCCCCGAGTATGAAGAATAAACTCACTCCACTTGCACAATAATGTGTGCAAATCAAAGGTAATCACTAGACTTAGACGATTATAGGCAAACTCAACATATCATTAGCAGGAGGCCTACAATTTTAAAAGACAAGAAGATATTGTCAAGAGTTTGGAGAGATCAGTTTAACACATAATCTGATAGCTTGGTGACTGGACAATGATGAATACAAAGAATCATGTGGAGAAGCTCACACATGGTATATGTTTGATTGGAAGATTCCTATATTGTTGGAAGGGGTGTTACATTTGCAAAAGGGGATTTTTGTATGAAGAATGACTCAAGGACTTAGCCCCCATTCATGCTGTCAAGACCTTTTTATGTGTTTAATAGCATGAAGATTCCATAGTATATCATCTTGAAGACTCATGCCTTTTAAGGGTAGGTTTATGTGTGTTGGGGCCCCACCTTGGAGACTTAAACATATTTTGAATGGATAGGTAGATATTAATGCGCTAATGTTAGTGGTGATGTCACATACATGTGGCACCAAAGATCAATCAAAAAGCAACATGTGGTAGTATGCATGATAGCTCAACCAATAAAAATGATGATGCCAGTACTACTGACATGGATCTATGACCATCTAGAAAGTGACACATGGCAAACAACTCTAGACATGGCATAGATTTTGAGGTTTCCATATGGCGAGGAGTGACACATGGTGTGATGTTGCTATGTCGCTAGTGACATGGTGAACCTAGGATTTCATGGTGACATAATGACAAGCCACCATGTGGTGGGGTTAGTGATGTGGTCATGGTGATGTGGCATGGATTATGAGGTGGATGACTAGACAGTGATGGGGATAGAGGTGCCATGTGTCGTGACATCACTATGTCATGATGGCATGGCAACAATGTTGACAAGGATCGTGACATGGTGACCCAATCATAGGCTGCCACATGGTAGCAGGTCTAAGCATATGTAGCAGAGCAAGGACCAATTTGGTGGTGCCATGTGGCACTCGAGTGGAAGAAGTGGCGATAAATCAGATGATAGGGCATAAATCAGGCAAATCAGAATGTGACACGTGTCCCAGGAAAGTCAAAGCCAATTTGACCCAAAATGCATAGATGGAGGGAAAAATTGAAGTTCATAAAATAATAATTTATTATTATTTTCTTGTTTCTAAATGTGCAAGTAGTTTAAATAAACTTTGGTTTTAACATATAGTCTAAACTTTAGAAAAAATTAAATACTTATAAGTAAAGGCAGACCATAAACCCATGCCAGGAGTCTAGTTTTCATTTTGAGATTCTAGACATCTCTGATGCACCAATATAACACTATTATATATCATCAAAACTAGGAGATAATAAAATTTCCAATTTTGAGGTTTTTTTCTACATAAGAAACCATTGGTTCAAGAAATGCAAGGTTTTTTCACAGATACCCATTTTTTCAGTTTCAGTCAATTAGGGCAATTTAGATTTGATTTATGATGAAATGGTGAACTGGATGAATACCATAGATAGTAAGAATATAGTTAGGGGCATATTTTGTCACCTCCAAGTTAGTTTGATGAAGGTATTATTAGAATTTTAGATATTTTGCCAAAATAAGGGTTTTCATCATTAAGGAAGAGATGTTTCCAAGTTTGTTATAGACAATGATGAGAATCATATTAGATTTTGGTTGTAGAAAGATTAGAGATGCATTAGAACAATAGGGAGTGAAGATTCACATGGACAGATGTCACTTCCAAATCAGATCTAGGATTTCATTCGTTTCCTATATCTTTCTCTTTCTCATCCATTGTAAGGGTTGGTAGTTTTCACCGTGAGACCAAATTGTTTCCAGTTTGTCTGTGAGACCACATTGTTGGATCCAGAGATGTGATTCCACCACATTCTTCAGAATTTCTCTTGTAATGAACAATAAGTAATAAGAATACATATAGTTCTAATTTTTTAGGCATTTCTATGTTTCAATTTCATGCATCTTATTGTATTTGTTTCAAATAAAAGTGCAACAACAAATTAATCTGCTATTTGAATTTTGTCTCCTGTTCATGTTATTTGTGATCTTTTGTGATATATGTACAAGATGCATATTGTCTAGTTACAATATTTTAGACTGTATATGTTGATATTTCTTGCTTGTGATTCAAGGAGTCATATAAATGCTTTGTTTATCATCATAGGATTGCAAATCTCATGAAGGGATAGGTCAAGTATGAGATTCAGAAAGATGCAAATGTTTGATTCACAAGATGAATGGATAAATTAGGAAAGTCCTGATGTATGGGATATGTCAATGAATTTTAGGGATGTATGTTAAGGGTTTATGGGATTTCCCAATAGATAAGGCACTGATCAGCTACAAGATCAAAGTGTTATGTTGTTCATATCATGGTTATACTGAAATCAACAACATTAATCAAATATCCTTTCCCTTTAATGTTGAAGAAACTGGAAAGTGATGCTCTCACTTAGCCAATCAATTTATTAGGTCATGTTATTAGCTATTTCATGTCTATGATATTTGCATAAGTATAGAAGATATATGGGTTCTAATCTTCTTTTTTTAGATTCAGTTGTATGCTTTTTTTTGGAACACTGGTACCTTATGAAGAATCTAATAGGTCCATCCACCTAGGTTACACAAAGCCTAAAGTAGAAGAAAGGTCTAGCCTTATAATTGGCTTGCTGTTTGAAAGGATATGTTGCAGATGGGAAGTAGCTGCCTCTAGATGTATTTTTTATCATCGAGAAACCGTATCATTTTAAAACATAGACATGAACAATTGTGGTTTAGCGGAAAAATATCTTAATTTTCTATTTATAGAGATAGCTGGTCAGAAGAAAAGGTTGTCATGTGCGAGAACCTAAGGAATACAAGGAGTCTAGGGTATTTCTTAATTCAGTGGCTGAACAAAAGTGACTGTAGTTGGCATGAAATGCAAGAAGGCTAAAGAGTATGAATGCTTGAAGGGTGAACAGGCTATTAGAGCTGAAGTGTGTGAATGCCAAGTAGAATGAAGGATTCAAATAGATATCTATAATATGTAAGTGAGTTATAATTTTTTATCAAATTAAGCCTTACTATTACTTTCTAATCATTGTATTAGCAGGGTAAATCATTTTGATTAAGGTTGACCTAACAGTCATTTGTATATCCTTTAACCAGGTGACATTCTAATGGAATGGTCTAAATTTCTCTAAAAAGGCTCACTTCTAATAGGGTGATTGAAATTCTTTAACTAGGTCACATTTAATAGTGTGTATTGTAAACTTGAATTGGGTTGGCCTTTCATAGGACATCACTTTAGAAGAGTGAGAATTAGTTTACTGGTGGTTTTTCATAAATTGGGTTCCACATAAAATCCTGGTATCAAATGTGTTATTGAATCTATTATGTTTCATGTTTATATTTATGCAAAGTTGTTTTGATGTAGGACAATAACCTACAAAGTTTAAGTATTGTATAATCTAATGGATGCATGCATAATAAGGTTTTATGGATATGGGTCTACTAAGCATTGAAATTTTTTATTTGTACATCTAGACCTTGGATAATTGATTCAACCCCCCTCTTAGTTATTCTAAAGAATTCCAATAATTGGTATCAGAGCACCATAGTGCTTAAGAGGACTAGTTTGAAGGTACTAGAAGAAAAAGATCAAGATGTCTAAAAGAGAGGTACCCAAGCTCAATAAGGGGAACTTACCTACATGAAAAAGTCTGATGAAGCTATATCTAGGAGGTCTTGGAGACCATGCACAATCTACCATCACCACTGAGCATGTCAATCTTGTTGGAGCCCTAACTACCAAGGATCTAAAAAAGAAGAAAGAAAATAATTAGGCAATGCTAGAGATTGCCTTTACCCTAAGTTATTCTAAGTTTGATAACATCAAGGTTTGTGATAGTGCAAAGAAGATATGGGATGCTCTTCATACTATTTATGGAGGAGACACAAATGTTTTGAGAGCCAAATCTGAAAGTCTTAGAGGTAAGCTAGATGACATGATGATGCAAAAAGGTGAGAACGTTGCTCAATGTTGCTCTAGAATAATAGATGCTGTTAATGCTATAAGAGGATCTAATGGAAAGATTGATGATGAGACTATATTAAGCAAAGTACTGAGAACATTGTTTCCCATCTATGCTATTAGAGTTTCTTCCGTACAAGAATTAAGATGTATACCAAGTTCTAATTTGACTCTTGAAGGTTTTGTAGATAGGCTCACTGCCTTTGAACTCTCTAATTTTGATAATTTCAAATCGAAGAATGTTGAATCTACTTTCAAATCTAAATTGTCATTAAAGGAACCTAAAGAAAATAAGAAAGATTTCAAATATATTTCTAGTGACAATGATATTTGACAATTGGATGCCATTGCTAGATGTAATTGTGTAGTTATTCCTTTCTTTTTGATCTTGTGCTTCTGTTGGATGGTTGTATTCTATAGTACTATATTTGATTATCAAATTTTTTTGAGATGACGAATTTAATTGATGATGTATATTCTTTGAGCTTTTCATACCCTATGACTTGTACAATGGATGATTATGCATTCTAATTTTTCCAAGTGACATTTTATGTAATTGTATATTATTTATTTGGATTTGTACTTATAATAATTCTTTGATGTGAATTTTTTTATTATCAAAATTAGTATTAATAAAACTTATTTATATATGCAATTCAATGTCATGGGACCCTTAGGAGATGTATTCTATTTATGATGGTTGTATGTGTGTGAGTTATTGCTTCCACTAATTTATCTCTTGTTGTTTATTATCTTTCAAAAAAAAATGTTTGGCAAACTTAGTGAAACTTTAGGTTAATTTATTTCGGGTTCCTTGGTAGGGTGTTATATAAGCTCACTTGTTGTTCTTTGTCATCCAAATAGGTGTAGAGGGAAGTTTCCTATAAAAAATTCATTTTTTTAGTTATCTTTCTATTGTTAGAGGGAATATTGATAGCAATATCACTATCTTTCTATTTCTTATCGTAAATTTTGAAAACATGTATGTTTAGCTTGTGGGTGATTTTATGAAGTTCTAGCTACTACATCTGTGAATGTTGTTTAATACGAACATAATCTTTTGCTTACTTTGAAATTAGCTTATTGTTATCCTGTATAAGACATTCCAACTAAATTGTGCTTCTTAAATGTATGCTCCTTTGACATTACAAATTTTGAATTGGTTTTTGTTAAGATTGGGAGTCTTCATTTTGTTCTTGCCATGAAATATGGCATTACAATTTTTCTTTGCATAATCTGTTTCCCCCATATAGTTTTGAATATTTACTAAGGTGAGAATTTCTTGTTGAGTTAATTCCTACAACTAAGTATTGAAAAGAGTTAATGGGTTAATCCGTATTTATAGTAGTAATAGTCATCTTGCTTGTGAATTTATGTCCAATACTACATAGTTATGCACACTTTTGGGTTGTAGAGGAATATGGTTTTGTTCATATTTTAGTGTTTGAATTCTTGGAATTGTGTATTTCCTTATGAAGGAGATGATTAGGTTTCCCATTTTCCTTTTGATAACCTTTGCTTTGAACGTGGGATAGTTTATTATTTACTTCAAAAATAGGGAATTAGGTTTTTTTGCTTGTAAGTACCTCTAATTTTGTTCAATTAGAAGTTCTAAAATGCTCTTAATTAACCATAAAATTGGTCAAAATTCTTGTGGTGAAGTTAAAAAATGTAGTATATTATTCTTGATAAACTTTAGTTGGCCTTTGATCTTCTCGAATTTTGTCTTTGTCTAATAAAAAGTCTTGAGTTTAAGTCTTGCATCTTGCTATGTTTTTTTGACTTGTTCATGACTAGTTGTCTTATAATCATATTAAATTCAGGAGTATGTAGTGAGGTGCTTCTTTTCTTCCTGATAAAAACCCCTTTAATAAATGATAGCTTAGCAGAAAATTCAAATAGCTTATTAGAACAAATCAAGATTTTTTCCCATGTGGATTGTTTTTGTTTGGGATGAAAGTTTTTATATGGAGACAACAAGATCGATGCAATTTTATAAAGAGTTGCACTTCTCTATTGTCACATTGCACATTGCTTCATTCTGATTTTTATTTAAATAAATTGAGGTGGAAAAACTTGAAAGATTTCAAAAGTTTACACATTAGCACTAGTTATTGGCCATGGATTTCTTATTATTCCTTTCCTCATACCCATGTGACTCATTTTTTATAGGAATAATGACATACTTCTAATAAAATAAAATTAAAATTTACTATACAAGAAACTGAATCACAATGCAGTCAATATTTAATAGTCATAAATGATCCTCTTTGCATGCACTCAACGTGTAATCGTCATAAATGATCCTCTTTGCCTAGATCAAAATGAATGTTTGAGTTTCTTACAATAACTTGGATCTTATTATAAATTGAAGAAAATACACAAGCAATCATCTTTCTGACTTCAAGTTTATTTATGAAAGCACCTTGTCTAATTAAAAAAATAATTTTAGCTATTGCTTTAAGCATTGTAGCCATTTGTTTATTGTATGGTTTCAAAAATGGCATACAACTTTTCCAATCATACTTAGAAAGTAATCTTGTAGAAATTTTCACACATATTCTGAATTGGTGTTGTCGAAAAAGAAGCCAAAAGATATACAATTACACTATACAAAAAGATAGACAATTACACTCTACAATTTTTTTTTTGGAAATCCACATTTGATTACTACAAACTTATAAAAATGCAATGACTATTTTCATTGGTAAAAACTGTATTGAAAACCACTTCTCTAAATGTATAATCAACTTTTTATTCAAACTTGGCTAAAATATACTTTGCCAATGTTTGGACGATAGAATCTGTCTGTTTCATTTTTGCTAGATCTTGATCTCAACTATACTTTAATCTATAAATAGTATGGTTACCAGTCTACTAGTAGCATTATGTGGATTTCTTCCCTCAAAATATTTCTTTTCCATTACTCATTAAACTATAGTATTCACATAAAAAGTGCAATGTTTTGTTGCTTATTTGTTGCCTTCATTGCTTTATGTGTGCTCTTATGAGAGGAAACCTTCTTTGGAGAAGGCTTTCGCTGAAAGTAATCACATTGTTGTTTATGTTATAGAATTTATACCATTTTTATTGAGAGTGGTTCATTTCTTGTTGAGCTCCTCTCTGTGTCTCAAAATCAAGTAGAATTCTATATTTTCTTTAATTTATAACTACACACTTACTTTGAAATATTAGAGGCTCTCTTGAATAGGAACAACCTACACAAAGCTAAGGTGGAGTGCCAGATCTTTTCCATACTAGATCACCCCTTTTGACCACTCTCTATGCCCATTTTAATGCCTCCCACAACCCATCTTCTCATGGAATATTTCTCTCAAGTGACCTACATTCTTTTAACCAGTGTGAATGCTCCATGCATTTCATAAAATCATTACCTTATTTCAAAATTTTCATGTGTAAGGTTTTAACTCAATTCAACATTTTGTTTGTTGTTTAAAAATTTACTTTGTACAATTGACCTTGCTTAAAAGATTTGACATTTTATTCTCATTTTAAAAATAAGAAAATAAAAATCAACATTAAAAAATCAATATATAGATCATCATAGTTCATAAAATCATTGTCTTACTTCTGAATTTTATTGTGTAAGGTTTT
Organism: Cupressus sempervirens; assembly: GCA_028749045.1. Taxonomy (NCBI): domain Eukaryota; kingdom Viridiplantae; phylum Streptophyta; class Pinopsida; order Cupressales; family Cupressaceae; genus Cupressus; species Cupressus sempervirens. Next base: position 34,909,112 of record CM053787.1, read on the forward strand.
CACTCATTTCATCATTTCATATGAGACTATTAGAAATAGGGAATACTAGGGTGGGGGGGGGGGGGTGGTGAATCAGTATTCTGTAAACTTTTTTCACCAATTGGATATTATTAATTACTTTGAACCATGCATAAGAAAGTAAACAAGTAATGCTAAACAGTAAAAGTAATCATGCATAGAGAGAACTCATAACACCATATTTTGTTAACTAGAGAAACCTTGGCCAAAGGGAAACTTTGGTGGGAATGATACCCACTAGATGATGTACTAATATAAATGTACCTTGTTAGAGGATGGATCCTATCAAGAGTCTATAAAATCATTCAATACATATAAGTTCCTATTAGGAGACTTTGAATCCTTGTTAGGAGATTTGAACCCTATTAGGAGTTGTTTTATAATAAGTGCAAGAAGAGCTCACTTCCCAAACATGTACTTTCAATTACAGGAAGAGATCACTACCCAATTAAGTAATTAATGTTCCTTGAATATAGAAGTATGGATGTTGTGCCTTCTTTTAGCTGATCTTTGACCTCAGCTCGATCTTGGATCACAAAATCAGGTTATCAAAAATTCACTTTTGCATATGATACAAAACTTCTCATTCACAACCTTCACATGTTACTTCCAAATAATCTCGCAAGATGTCTTTGCATAAATGCCACGCCTTTTCAGAAATTGCTGCTAGGTTGGCTAAGACCAAAATAAACTTTCCCAACTTAGATTACACATCTAGAATGTCATCTCTAATTGGTCAAGTAATTATTTTGTAAACAAAATAATTCCTTTACCTTTCATTCTAATGTTCTATACATCTTACATATCTTTCTTCTTTACTATTCGTACTGATGTCCAAGGTCATACACATCATCATCAATGTGTATGTTGTTCCCATATATCTTCTCTCTCAGGAATAACATCATATAAACAAGTTATACATAAAAAATACAATGTTGTAAACCATTTCCATACTTAGATAACTTTGAGTACCAAAAAGCTAAGTATCTTTATTTTTGAGGTTTACTACAAGCAAGTACATCATGTGTTGCCATTAATGACAACATTTACATATCTACATATATCTAATTGTCAAAAATCTCCCCCTTTGGCATTGATGGTAACAAAGTAGGAAAATTATCTAAGTATCAACAACTTTACTAAAACTTACAACATTACTATACTTACTATCTATTACAAATGCTCCACTTTACAAATGCTCCCCCTTTTTACATGACTAAAAAATGCATAAATTACTTACAATTTTCTTATACAACTTCTCCCACTTTGACATCAGTGACAAAGGTCAAATGTCTAGAAACAATTAAAAATTTCGGTCTATCTACAATAAAAAATTGTCAAAATTTCTATCTCGTTGCCTCAAGTTGATATCATGACACAAGGAGAAGTTAGACAACTAGGGCCAAAGACATACCCAGTTATCCAAACCACCCTACAAGGGTTAAAACAACAAAAAATAACACCAAGGAGGGAGAGGACAAGATGTTTATATATATTCATCAGATAGTCAACATACAAGCCCAATTGTAAGGCCTTCTTGTTTATGACCAATTACAATATACAATTTACATATTTATAATCCACAATCAAGTTTGTACTTCTAGACTCATATCCTTTTAGTTCTACCCCTCTACCCAAAACTCAATCCTAGACCTCCTTAAATACTTTCCAAAACAACTTACAAAAAATTTTAGAACATAGAAAATCCACAAGTCACCTCTCAACATAAATTAAATACAAGAAAGGTTGGTTTGAATAGGAATCAAACATAGATAACTCAGAAAATGAAAGATTTTCAAAATTAGTACTCGACATCCACACGGGCTTGGCATCCACAGAGTCACTCAGCATCAACTATGAACTTGACATCCTCTAATGCTCAGAAACCATGGGGAACTTGGCAAAAAAAGGACCACTTGACAACCAAAGGAATAAATTGACAACCAAAGTATCACTCGATAGTAACTAAGAACTCAACAACAACTAAAAACTGGTGCTCAACAATAATTGGAGCTCGGCAACAATTGGTACAATAAAAAAAAGTGCCAGATTATAAGGTAACCCAGGATGCTCCTACATCATATCATCTTTATACAATCATCAAAATTTTCCTTGAGACTTTCCATACCTTTCTCCCATGTGTCCTTGATTGCTTCAACTATAGTTAGAATTATACATAAGGCATATGATGCAATCTCAACTGCATTAAGGTCATAGTATATAAAATTAGAATAAGTGTCCTTTGCTTTGACACATTCCTCCAACTGTCTCTTAGTGACTGATAATTTTAGAGCTATAGATTCTCTAAAATCTGATAAACTTCTCAAAATTTTCTCTTTTTCAAGTTGCAATTTCCTGATGTCAGTGTGAACACTAACAACTTGCTCTTCAAAATCATCAACTTTGCTAGAGGGTTGCTATAATTAACTTGTCAAAACTTTCAGCTCACTCAGCTTCCCTTCTATCTTATTGTCCAAAACTTTAGTCAACCTGTGAGATAAAGTACATCAAATGTACAATACTTTGCTATCTTTTTGACATCTTCAAAGTTCCTTGATATAAGTATCAAGACTCATCAAATCATTCTTTATGTTTTGAAAAATAATGCTAAAAAGATTAGCATCATGAGAAATTTGAGCCTCAGACTCTGCAACATTCAAAAAATTAGTAAATTCATTATCAAATGATTTTACTTCTGCTTTGGCTCTATATTTGGGATCTGCTTCTATATATTTGTTGTGCAATCTTTCAGTCACCTCCATTAATGCTCTTTGTAGACTCTTGACTTTCTTGTTCTTCTCAATTAGTTTGTTCAAAGATGAGATCAAGTTATATTGGTCATGATCATCATCTATAAGGTTGGCAAGAGATAACGGAGTGGATGAGCTAGGTGTGTTAGTCTCCTCATCCTTTTGTTTCTTCTCTACTGTCTATCTTGTTTTTCTCTCTTCTTCTTCCTTCTCCTCCTTTTCTTTCTTTTCCTATTCTTTCTTTTCTTCTTCTAGCTTCTTCTATTTTTCCTCTAATATCATCTTCTTTTCTTCTTTCTACCTCTTATGGTCCTCAAGAAATTCCTATTTGTCTTCTTCAATCTTCTTCTTTTCCTCTTCTAACTATATTTTCTCCTCTTCAGTAAGTTTTAACAGATCTTGAATATCCTTAGAATGAGACCCATGATGATTAAAGGGACCAACTTTAATATTAAGAGTAATATTAGTTTGATCAATTTGTATTGTATCACCACTTACTAATACTTCCAAAGTTTTCTCTGCTAAGGTAGATGCTACATTTGATTCAGACATCATCTGGTTGATGGCTGTAGCTATTTCACTTCTTATAACATTCCTCTCACCTCCCATAAACAAAAATGGCCTCATCTTACTTCACAAGTAAGGTGCTAGTTTGTCCATTAGTTTATTGATTTCTTCTTTGTCATCAGTTTTTCATATAGTCCTTAACATAGATTTCTAAAGTTCCATGTCTTCCTCATAAGCTAGTGCCTTCTTAGATATAAGTTTGTCATAGAATTTTTGATTTACAATACCTTCAATATCTTCAAGTTCCAAGTTATTAAGAATCATATATCTCATAGTAGAGATACCAATCTGATCTTTCTCAATACCAATGTTCAAATAATAAAACTTATTCATTTGCACAAAGTTCCCCTCATTGGAAATATCTATGTTAATCTTCTCTATCTTCGATTTCCAGGGTTGCCTTGTTTTACTTGCTGACTACTTAGAAACAATGACCTTTTCTGGCCTTTTAACTTCTTGTTCCTCATCATCTTCCTCATTGGAGTCTTCAATTATCAAAAATGTTTTCTCCCTTTCCTCAAGTCTAGTAGCTAATTGGTTAACCCTTTTTGACTTATGAGTCTCAACTTCTACTAACCTTTTAGACTTCCTTTTGGGTTCACTTGGTTTCTCAACTGATACAACAATATATGGAATACTTTGTTCTGTAGGAGTCACTACAATAGATACACCTTATGCTTTCTCAACTAATAGAGGTGTTACATACATCACACCTTGTTCACCAATTTACTTTAGTCTGGAGATAGTTTGCCTAACTTCCAGTGATTCACTTTATGACATACCAGCCTTAGTTAATGCTTTCTTCATTATAGTCTCAATCTTCTTATGAGATGCTTTCTCCAAGGATGCCTAGTAAGATGACTGAGTCATCTCGTCATATGTTCCAAATTTTTAATATGCTTGGTCCTTTCCAGTGTTCAACAAGAGATAAATGTAACCAATAGCTACATCATCACTCAATTCATAACCTAAGAGATCAATAAATGTTTCTCAAGGTTCTACTACTTCAATATGTGTTAGATTTGTATCTACCATAAAACATATATCATCCTTAAATATGTCAATAATTATAGGTACAATTCTGAATCTCTGTTTCATCTCATTCTGAAATGTTCTCATAATTAGGTTTTCACTGTCGAAGATTTTATCTATAGGATGCCTTTTGCATACATCTGTTATCTTATCCTTAGTACATCTTTCACTACTCATAATCTTTGGAACTAATAGAAATAGAAATCTCTTAAGTACATGAAAGAAAATGTGATTTATTAGTGATTGAAATTGAAATACACCATTGTTAGTTCTCTTAATCTTCTCTAGATTTTCAAGGAGTTGTACTCTCAAGATCTCACTCAAATTCATTTCTCAACACAATCTTGTAGGCTACATAGATAAATCCTACTGACAACTCATCACTCTTATAACTTGCACAAATAAAATATGCAATGATTCTACTCAAGAATCTCATGTAATGTTGTCTAATGGTGCTGATCACCAATGCCTTACCATTATAGACTGCCTTAGTATAACTTTCAACCTTTTTCTTAACTAATTTCTCACTAATAGGTACACTACCTTATTTTTTAAGACCAGTAACTTCATGAATAAGGTGGGAAAAATGTTAGCTGCATTGACTCCCATCCAAAACTTCCCATTATGAATTCTGGTCAATATGATCCATTCTTTGGTATCAAGTTTTATGTAGAAATGATATCTAAATAAGTATAATTCATTTAGATGTTTAAATCTAGGCTTCACAATCATATCAGAGTTGAAAATAATTTCCATATCCTTTTTTATAAATTCACTTCCAATGGTTTCAAACTTGCTGGTTAAATAACTTCCTACGTCTTCCAAATATACTACATTGTTCGAAGTTGTTGATAGAGCTAGATTAAGGTTTCCTTCTAAGGGTTTCATAAGAGTAACCTTCAACTTTAGACTCTAATCATCCTCAACATTATGAACTAATGATATATCCATGATTTCATCGAATATGAATTTATTGAAGAAATTTTGTGCAAAAAATGATAAAATACCTTTTTCTAGAAGTAGGGTTTTTCTCGAAATTGCCTTGTCAAATTGCTTTTGAGTGCCTTAAGCTTTTGAGATAATCGTGATGTGGAAATATTCAAGTTCACACTATATTTATCCAACTAGAACTTGCATTAATTATGTACTTTACTAAATCACAAAAAGTTGTTAATTTCATTCAGAAATCAAATATTTTCTCAAAATCATCTGTCCGATCTTCAAATGCTACTCGAGGTTAATCATAGATTCCTTTCATCATGAAAATGCTCTACAAAACTTTAGTCCACAAAATATTCTATGAAAAAATAGATTTCATCTTCTTTCATACAATAAACTTTCTCTATTAGAGCAATAACTCTTATTTCCTTTATAACTAGTTTTGATAAGCTCCAAATTGTACACAAGCTTAGCTACAATCTCAAATATTTTAGGTACATCTTCTCTCAACCTCACTACTCATAGCTTGATCTCTAAAATAAGTTTCAAGTTCTGGTGCTGTGAACAAGGTCAATTCAACTTGGTTGAATCAAACTCAATTCTTGACTTCAATCTTTCTTTCTCTGCATCATCTAACTTTTCTTCAGATCTAATAGTTAATTCCTTCACCAATGTCTCGACAAGTTCTTCTTGAAATTCACTGACTATATTGCTATCATCTTTATTATCTTTCTTAGTTCCAAAGTTACTTTTATGATTCCTTCTATCATTTCCAAAGTTTCTTCCATTGTTTCTTCTATTTCCAAAGTTTCTTTCATGATTCCTTTTATCATTTTTGAAATTTATTCCATTATTGCTTCTATCCATTATGCAGTACTTTTTGTATGTCCAAAGTTTTTGCATAACTGATAAACTGGGGTTCTACTTTTAAGATTTTGTTTATCAATAGGTGCTTGACAGTTTTGGGCTATGTGTCCAAAGTTGTTACACTTATAACACATGATTTTCTTTCTTTCTTCATAGGTTCTTCTTTCTCTTGATGTCCTTTCACTAGATCTTCTTCTATCTACAGGGTTAGTATTTCCAAACATTCTACTATTTCTTTTATCATTATCATATTTAGGCTTCTTACAATCAATTTCTTTATGACCCATACCATGACAATTATGACAATAAAAATTTGTAACACGATTAAATAACTTATTTGTACAATCTCTTTCCATATGACCTATTTCATTACATGAAAAATAATTACCTCTAAATTGATACCTGTTTTCCTTAGGAGATTCCACTTGCTTAGGTTCATCCAATTTCTTAGCTTCCTTGTCTTGTCCAACTTCTTTAGATTTGTCAGAAGATTGATTGGATTCAATCTTATCATTAGATTTATCTTTTTCTTTTAGATCTGATCCACTTTTAGTTTTCTTTGTAGTATATTAAGTAGGTAACCAAGACCAGTCTTATCATAGGTAGGTCTTTGTATTGATATTGATTCATCAATATTTTCTCTGCTAGAACAAAGATTTTCAAGCTGTAGTTTGCACTGAGTTAGTTCACCTTTCACAATAGTGTTACACTTATGAAGCTCTTCATGATCTGCTTTTAATGTTTCAAATTCAGATGTCCTCTTTGCTAGATTCTCTCTAAGTTTGAATTTTTAGTCTTCAAATTAGATTCAACTTTGTTGGGATCATTCTTCAAACTCAACTTTAGATTGGTAATCTTAAATTCATCCTTCAAAATCTTTTACTCTTTCTTTAGTTTTGAATATTCATCATCACTAGTTTCAGATTTACTAGATTTAGGATTTGATTTGAAGTGTTCAATCTTGTCCTTCAGTTGTCCAATGTACACTTTGGAGTCTTCATATCTATCTTTTAGCTTATCTCTTTCTTGAGTAAGAAGATCAATTTGTTCAAGTGCATCATCAAGGTTATTCATCAACTGTTCCTTATCCATAAGGATCTTACTCAAGCTATTAAGCCTCTTCTGAGTAACTATGCTCTGATACCAATTGTTAGAAATAGGGAATACTAGTTGGGGGGGGGGGGGGGGGTGAATCAGTATTCTACAAAATTTTTTCACCAACTGGATATTATTAATTACTTTGAAACATGCATAAGAAAGTAAACAAGTAATGTTGAATAGTAAAAGTAACCATGCATAGATAGAACTCATAACACCATTTTTTTTAATTAGGGAAGCCTTGACCAAGGGAAAACCCTAGTGGGGATGATACCCACTAGATGATGTACTAGTATAAATGTTCCTTGTTAGAGGATAGACCCTATTAGGAGTCTATAAACTCATTTAGTACATATGAGTCCCTGTTAGCAGACTTTGAGTCCTTGTTAGGAGATTCTGACTGTGTTAGGTGTTGTGGTACACAAAATCAACTGATCTTTGACCTCAGCTTGATCTTAGATCACAAAATTAGGTTATCAAAAATTTTCTTCTGCATATGATACAAAACTTCACATTCACAACCTTTGCATGTTACTTGCAAATAATCTCGTAAGATGTCTTTGCATAAATACCATGCCTTTTCAAAAATTGTTGCTAGGTTGAATAAAACCAAAATAAACTTTCCCAACTTAGAGTATATATCTAGGATGTCATCCCTAGTTGGTCAAGTAATTATTTTGTAAACAAAATAATTCCTTTACGTTTCATTCCAATGTTCTACACATCTTACATATATTTCTTCCATATTGTCCATACAGATGTCTGATGTTATTCACATCATCATAAAAATGTATACTATTCCCATATATCTTCTCTCTAAGGAATAACATCATATAAACAAGTTATGCATAAAACAATAGATTGATGTAAACCATTTCCATACTTAGACAGTTTTCTAAGTACCAAAAAGCTAAGTATCTTTATTTTCATGGTTTACTACAAGAAAGTACATCATGTGTTTCCATTAATGAGAACATTTACATATCTGCATGTAGCCAATTTCCAATAGACACTTCATGTTTAATATATAAGATTTTTGCTTCAAATTCATTTTGATGGAATTTTCCTACATTATCTATTTGTATGTTTGAATTTCATATTCATAAGTTTTGATTACAATGAAAAGTTTAGATAAAAAATATAGTTAAATACATGATTTTAATTAATTTTGAATGTTTTTTAGATCTTGGTTTCTCAAATATAAATGAGATGAATTTATTATAAATCATAAAAAAAATGAAATTTGTTACAAGTACTAAAATAATCTAAGTGACATCCGTAATATTCATGATCTAGAATAGTAATACTAACGAAACTTAATTTCTTTTTGAAGGAGGTCTTACAACATGGATTCATGTTATGCACGTTTGTTGAGCTCCAAAGGGCTACCAGACTAGAAAATATAGGATTGAAGAAAAAATGTATAGAAGAACTGCCCTATGGTGCCTACATAATCCCAGATCATACCCAACTATAGAGATTGTCCCATTTTCTTGGAAGAGTTTGTGAATGGTGAGAGTAATAAGGTTTTTCCCAACTACAAGCATAGCTTCCACATTCAAGGTTTTTGAAACCTTTAGAACCTTGTTAGCTTAAAATTATTGAAAACCAAAACTATAATAAACAATTGCAAATAGTAATATATTTCATATCATATTATAATACAATTTTTATTTTAGATGAGTAAATTCACTGTGCGAAACCTCACTTTTAAGCCTATAGTAAATTATTACTTGACTAATAGTATTTTTAATTTACTATAAACAATTTCAATTCAAATACATGATTTGATTTCCTTTAGTTATTCAACATATTTATTGCATTTGAGAAGAGCACGTCAGATATTTAGCAATTTAGTCATAGAATGTGAATCTAGTATTTTTGACAAATGCACGTGTAAAATTACACCATAGCTTTAATTTAATAATGTTAGTAAGTTTAATAAATAAAATAACAAAGCTTTACATTAATATTTTATATTAAAGACAAAATATTTATATTTTACAAATAATTTTCTAACTATAAAATTATAAGATAGATAATTTTAACAATTAAAAGCTAGAAATAAGGGAAATTGAATACACATAATATTAATATTAATAAAAATATTTTGTAAGATACAACTTAATTTTACTTTAAAGAAATAAATGAGAAGGTGAACATGTGGATTATGAAATTCTTAAGCTAAACAGAAAAAAATAGAAATACAATATTTGATATTCTATTAACATACCTATAAAACATACATACTTGATACTTCAACCATAACAATCTACTAAGATTCAACATCGGTAGGAACTAGATGCTATGCATCCTTGTTATAGATTGGAATGGGAGACTTCAAAACATGTATTTTGATTTGTTTTTCCTCTCAAATACCTAAGAATCCACTTTACTACATTCTGAGCTCTTTTCTGAAAAATTGTTCATATACCTTCTCATAAATCCCACTACACATGCAATATCTAGGCTCATACACACCATTGCATAAATCAAGATACCAACTACTAGAGAGTATGATTTCAAAATCCCATAAATGATGAGAACATTCATTAATGTTACACCCAATAAAATATACTTCTTAGATATTTTCTCAAACTTTGATAGATTTTCTATATCAATATGGACAATTGCTTTGCAACCAAAGGTTTTCAAAAAAATAGTAGGTCACCTTTTTGTCTGTCCATGCCTCCTCTAGAATAACACCATATAATAAAATTGAAGGTCCTTTTTTAATAAACTAAAAATTATCTACAACATTTTCCCAAAAATACAAACGTAATCCTAGATGTAATTTCATGCTCTTTGAATTTTCTATTATTGTTCTCTACATCGTATCAGGCACACCATTTTATTGTAGGATTCTAGGAAACATCTTTTCTATAAGAATATCATGATATGAACAATAACTATCAGAGTATCTATTATAATTTTCACCTCTTTTATTTGATTTGAGATACTTCAAATTGTTTCTATATCATTCTGAACCAAAGCTTTCAATTTCTTAAAGACTTCAAATACATCACATTTTGTAGGAATGAAACAAGTTTTTCTAGTTACATCATTAATAAAAGTAACATAATAAGGCCAACCAAGAGGTGGTATGTAGACTAGTCCACTTACATGAAAATGCATAATTACTAAAGTTTTACTTTAATCTTCCTTCCCAACCAAAAGATCTACGACTCTCTTATATTTTCCATAAACATAGTTTTTACATAAAACCAAATCAACTTATTTTAAACCTAGATATAATTTTTTTTTAACAAAGATGCTTCATCCTCTTCTCACTCATGTACCCAAGTATACTATGCCCTATATTTTTATTAGTTCCTATGGATACTAAAAAATAAAATAAACAATATTGCAAGTATATAAATACAATGTACCTAACATTGCCCCTTTTACGATTCTAATTGAATCTTTAGTAACCTTACACAAATTGTATATGAACATGACTATAAAACCTTCACTTCTTATTTTTCAAGTTAATATTAAGTTTATTCTCAAATCGAGGAACATTTCTTACCTCTTTTAATTACCATTGATTTCCATTTGGTAATGTATCTAGGAGTTATGTTTCCCTTTCCAACAATTTTGTAAGGTTCATCATCACCTAAATAAACTTTTCTAAAATAACCTTTAACATTGTATATAAAACATTTTTCATGGGGTGTGACATGAAAATAAGTCCCTCAATATACCACCCAAGAATGGATAATATTATCCAAATAAATAATCAAAGAAACTTATAAAGAGTCACCTACTATATTTATTTCCTTGTTATTTTCTTGTTGTATGTCTCCTTGTCTTTCATTTTAATATGAACAATCTTTCTTTAGATGTCCTTTCTTTGTGCAATACCAATACTTTAAACTTACCCTAATTTTGGTTCTTCCTTTTCTTTATTTCCCACAATTGTAGGTAGTTTCCTCATTCCCTCTACCATCCCCTAAATTATCAATAGTCAAAGCATTGTGTTGTGTACCACATGCCATATTTTGTCACATTTACTCACTAAGAATAACACCAACAATATAATCAAACATTAAAGTGTTTAAAGAAGAGAAAAAATTATTTACATCGATGACCAAGCCATTATGACTTTCTGGTAATAAGTGTAAAATAAAGAGATTCCTAACCTCATCATCAAAATGTTCTCTTGCATAACTTAGTTGACTAGTAATCATATTTAAATAGGCTAAATGAATACTAAAATGCCCACCCTACAAAATATTCACATTAAATAAATGCTTTATAAGAATTACCTCATTTAAGGTCAAGGGTTTCTCATACAATCTATCTAATGCTTCTATTAGATCCCTAAATTTTGTTTCTTTTATTATATTAAAAACCACCAACGATGTCAAAATTAACCATATTTCTCCTCATGCCTCATTATCAAGAACTTTCCATTATTAATCTAGCATAGTCATTAAATTATTTTCTTTTCCACCCAATGGTAAGTAAAGATCCTTCTAATATAGATAATCTATCATTCACATCTTTTATAGCTAATAGATTTGGTCATTAAACTTATCAACCTTAATCCCAACTTATCAAAATCAATCCTACCTTACTTTGTTATTTCTCCCACCCAAATCTTATGTTTCTTGCTAAATTGATAAAAATAGACACTATTCTAGTAAAATTTGTTAGGGTTTAAGAAGATATGAGAAATAAAATAATATTATGATAATGTAGAAATATATAACACATGGAAACAAATAATAGAATGATTTAATCTAGTTCACCCAATAAGGGATACATCCAATGGAGAAACAATTGTCCACTTATTCTAATATGTAGATGATGTAGAAGCATATTGGGTTGTCTTGAGATCCTTCTCAACTTTGTTCTTTTGTTAGTTAATGCTAAGTTGCAGTTATTGTTGAGTTCCAGTATTGGCCAAGTGTTGTGATTGCTAAGTGTTGTAGTGACTAAGTTCCTTGTAATTGCCAAGTTTTATGGTTGTCAGTTCCTTCATATGCCAAGTGATCTTGGTGGTATTTTGATACCTATTTCCTTCTTTGACTAAGTTTTTTGTGATTGGTTCTTAGTGAGATCCAACCTATTCATTTAATTTGAGATATAAATTTAATGTAAGGAAAATGCATTGGGATGCATGTAGACTATTGTGAGGTCGGCGTTATCTTATGTAAAGATCTAGAACATTTTGTAAGCTATTTTGACAAGTATAAGTAGCAAGTCTAGGTTTAGATTTAGAGGGGGTAAAGAAAGAAGATCAAGTAGAAGAATTGTAGAGGTTAGCAAGATAGAACTAGGAAATCCGATCGCAACTATATCATGTTGGATACATCTTGATGTATATTTGATCATTATATTAGCCATAACCTAAAAGGCCTTAAAATCATACATGTTTTCTAAATATTTGATGATTTAATAAAGAAATTTGTTGTTTCTTTCTCTCTATATTTCGCTTCTATTATGTTTACTCAACAAGGTGTTTGGATAGCTAGGTATGCCTCTGGCCCTAATCCACCCATCCATCCCTACATCAGATGGTATTAGAGAGAGGTTGTATGTGGGATTGGATCTTGTGGAACCCTCGATTTTGGTTGTAGGATGAAAAATATGAGGATTTGACATATAAATTGTAGAGGGTTATGATCTTGCAGGAACTTGTTTGTCAAAATAGTTTGAGGAAGAGGAAATGTTGATAATACCATAATAGAAATATTGAGACAAATTGTAGCTAGATTAGATGTTGTGGAGACATCCCAAAGGAGAGGAGTGCATCTTGATGCTGTTAGTGATAATGAAGTAGTGGCATCAAACCCTAATCCAAAGCCTAAGGTAGATCAAGATGAGGAAAGACTATTGAGAGTTTTGTTTAGGGCACAATCAAAGCTTGCTATTTAAGTTGTTCCTTATGATGAAAGAATGGGTACTATTGGCCATTTTTGCCCCCCATTCAACCCATCATTGATATCCAATCAGAGAAATCTTCAATGAGGTAAGTTCTTTGTAAAGGGTTAATGTCACGCTAAAATTGGTAGCTAACATTTCATGTTAGCTCGGTCTCTTCATTGACCAAGTTGGTTTGGTTTTCTCTTGCTCAAGTTGACCCATGAAGATGAGATATGATAGCTCAGATGTTTTCATAAGAACATTTTCCCATCCTCTCAAAAGTGTGAGATGCTGGCACACATCATCATCCTGATGTCTCTTCAGGCTCAAAGTCTTTTCGAGGCTCTAAGATACAAATTTATGCCATGTATGTCAAGTGCTCCACACAAGTTGGATTTGGTGGGTCCATGAGTGATTGAGTCTTGTTGTCCATGATTGGGCCACAAACTCCATATCAGTAATTAGCAAGGTCTAGAGTTTCATATGCATGCTGATGAGGTGCTGCTATGTGTCTCCATTCTGATGCTTCCTCATACTAAAAAGTCTTTGCGAGGCCCCAAAGTCTATAATTTTTCCACGTGGTGGAGGCCCCATCTTTGATGCTTAAGTCAACCCAACATGCACATACAAAAATTGATGGTGGAGATTCAATGAAAGATTAAATTATCATCATTCATTCTATCAAATGAAAAAGTGCAAGATGCTACCACATGTTGCCATTCTTACTTTTCTTTATACACCAGTGTCTTCATGAGACTCTAAAGCTTGGGATTGTGTGAGATGTTGCCATGCATCTCCATTTTGGCACCTCCTTACACTACATTATTTCTTCAAGGCTCTTAAGCCTAAAATTGTGTCACACTACCATACATCACAATTCTAGTGTTTCTTCACTCCTCAGAGTCTCCACGAGGCTCTATACCCTAGAAATACACAACACCCATTAGATCTAGTGCATCTTAGAGGGTTTCCTCACCTCATTTGGGTCATTCACCTCAAGGGGAAGATCTACATCAACACTGGTGACTTAATTTCTTATTGGGGAGATTCCCTCACCATTCAGGTCATCTATTTTAAAAGAGAAGATCTATCTCGATGACCAACATTTGTCTTAGAAAATTAAATCCCCCCCCCATGATCAACCCTTCATGTTGCAAGTGGATTACATGTCATGTTATCCCTCCCCACATTTTTTTTCCAGTAGCATGAATCAACTTCGTGTGACCATGGCACACTATCATAGCTACTTCTTTAATGCTGAGCAACTTCTTGAGGCTTGTTTGAATGATGCCAATGCACCCCATGCCTCTTTAATGATTGATGATTACATTTTTAGTGATTTAACCTTAGTTCAATCTTGGATCATGAAATCAGGTTCTAAAACACTTTTCATAAATCACTTCACAGAAAGTTTGCATATCACTTATCACAATACAATTGCACACTTCTTGTCGCAAGATATCGTTTGTATAAATATCGCGCCTTTTCAAAAATTGTTGCTAGGTTGGTTAAGACCACAATATACTTTTCCAACCTAGAGTAAAGATCTAGGATGTTGGCCTTAATTGGTTAAGTAATTATTTTGTAAAGAAAGTAATTCCTTTACCTTTAATTTTGTTGTTCTATTTCACTCATAAAATGTGAATATCTCTTTTTCATACAGTCTGTACTAATGTCTGAGTTTATACACATCATCATCAACATGTAAACTATCTCCATCTAACTTTGGTAGTCATAATATCATGTTTGAAACATTTTACATATAAAAAAATACACTGTTGAAAACAAATTTCATACTTAGACAATTTTCTAGGTACCAAAATCTAGGTAACTTTATTTTTGAGGTTTTCTACAAGCATGTACATCATGTGTTGCCATAAATGACAACAATTATATATCTTCATTAGCTAATTTTCAACAATGTATCTACCCATAATGAGGTCCTCCTGAAAGATGGTCCTTAGTACCACGGTACTTGGCCATGGTTGTGTGTCATATGCCACTCATGGCCTGTGGAAGGGTATTCGTAGAATCTTGTATATGTCCTTGGGGGTGACTATCATCTCTCCTAGGGGTAAGTGGAAAGTGTTCATCTCTGAATGGAAATGCTCTATGAGGGCAGTTAGTAAACTGTGATTCACCACTAATGTGAGGAATAGGACAAAGATCTGAAAGGCTGAGGGAGTCAATATGTGCCAACTTTGCAACATCCAACTAGCGAATCAATGCTCCGAAAGGAGGATAGTTTGATTTGAAGGCAACATTAGAAAATGTAGCTTGCAAACACAAAAATAACATGAGCACCATTACTAGTAGACATGCAAAAATGACAAACAAAAGCATGAAACGACAATGAAAAATCAAAATTTCAAACAAAATTTTTGTACATAGCACAAGATTTTTGTGCGAGATTTCATTTCCTTGCATGAACTTTCACTTTCTCACGCTAGAAACATCAAACCAACTAGCGTAAAAACAAACACTTTTAGGATCTCTCACTCGAGAGATGGGTACCTCCTGCATGAGGAAACCCATTACTACAAGTGAAGACATATCATTATGGTACATCCTTGCATGAGGAAGCCTCGCACGAAAAATGAAGTTCTCACGTGAGACCCGACAAAAATAAATTTCAAAACTATTAAAAAAGCTAAAAATGAATAAAATGCATAAAATTTGAAATGCAAAGTGGGATAATTGATGACTCATCGAAGGATTGTACTCTGTTGGTTGGCTGTGTTGCCTAGAACGCTCAAAATGATGAAGATGCACGGTGATCACCATTTTCTCTTCATAGCTCCTTCTTCACAAAAGACAAAATGCACAAATGAATTGAAAAAGACCTTTTGGGCCCTTATATAGGTTTTGACCTAATTTTTCAAAGTGCTTTGATTGACATGAAAATTACCCCTTTGGCTAATTTGGCTTCTCTAAACTCATTTTCAAGATAAAATTAGACATCTAACACACTTAAACAACTCAAAATTGCATTTAAAATTTTTGGGACTAATGTGATTGAACGCTTGTGTAGTCCATTTTTTTGATACTTTGCAAATCTTAGAATATCTTCAAAATCATATTTCTTCAACAATTTTCCAATTTTTTGGAAAAGTCAACTCTAGTCAAATTAGGTCAACTTTGGTCTTTTAGACCTTGAAATCACTTCGAATTGATTCCAAATTTTCTTTAGATCCTTCTATTCTCTTCCATATTCTATCAAACCTTAGATTTCTTCAATCTCTTTCAATATACTACATTGCATCACTATTCTGGTGTGTCATCTTTTGTGTTTTCTCTTGAGGGGGCAGGATGATTACATCATTGAATCTTTCAATACTGGCTTCAACTCAATCTGAATCTTATGTCCTCATCACTCAAGGCTTCTCATTACTCGGGCCATCTTTTTCCCCTTTATCTGGTATCTATGTCATCTATCTTATCTCTTGATCAGCTGATCAATCTTATAACGGTCCTTATCATAGTTTGATGGACAAGTATTGGGATAGTCTAACCTTGATTCCTAAGGAGTAATCCTCATTTTGGATGATTCTATGACTCATGATAGGTCTTGTTATCTCTTTCATGGACCAATATTTAGTTGTTCTATCTGGGCTCTAGGGGATTACGCTCTGTTCTGGAGATAATTTCAAATTCTTGCTAAGGTTTAAGCTCTATTCTAGAGATAATCCTAACTCTTGTTGGGCATTAAGCCTCGTTCTGGGGACAATTCTAAGATCTTCCTTTCAATCAATATTCAATGGATATGTATTGGGACTGTCTAACCCTGACTCCTAAGGATTAAGCCTAATTCTATGGATAATTCTATGAATCATGATTAATCTTATCATCTTCTAATGTACAAGTATCGAGATAGTCTAACCTCGACTCCTGAGAATTGAGTCTTATTCTAGAAACAATTTTGTGAAGTTTGATAATCTTTGTTCTTATATATTGGAATCTAGGTGTTCTATTTTGATTCTCTAAGGTTAAGATTCATTCTGGGGATAACCTTAAAAAGCTTATCAATTGGTCTTTGTATCATCAATTTTTGAACCAATCTCATTTCTTGATCTATGCTTCATACTTTCGATTTCTTTGAATCAAACATGCTACTTGCACATTCATTCAAAGAGGGGCAAATGTAATACCCAAAAATTGGCACATTCCCATGCTAAACCAATCTCGGTCTATTAATCAATCTTAAGTCCTATTGTACTAGGAAATAATCTCTACTTGACCTTAAGTGTCAAATGCAGAAAATCCCTCATCTGCATTAATTACAAACTCCATTTAATTCCTAAGTCTAATCAAACTAGCAAAGGAAAACCTATTAATTAATTTAATTTAATTATGAGTCATGGAATTTTAATTAAATTAAATTTAGCCCTTTTGATAATATACATTAAGGAATTAAAAGTATTTGATTTAATTAAATATATACTCATTCTAATTATTGAGTTTAATTACTTGATTAATTAAGATTATTTATTTATGAGGCCATATTCAATTTTATTAAATCAAATATATTCTCCAAATTCTCTTTTTAGTTCAAAATTGGAAACTCTGAGTGAACTAGAATTAGAAAAGGAATTGAAATAGTTAAGTCTCCATTACACTCAGAATTGAACCAGTTAACTTCCTTTTCACAGGGAATTTTCCATTCTAACTAAATCTCATTTCTAATCTCGACCATTTATTCAATTTGATCTCGACCATTAATCAATTATGGAATTATATTTAAGAAATTCTTAATTCCTCATTTAGGGTGTTGCAAATGAATACTATTGAACTTATGTTGAATTGATTACTCATACATTTACAATCATAGTTTTGTTATTCTTGCATATTAATATCATCTAGTTTAATAATACATTCATTTAGATTAAAATTCTCTCTTTATTTATATATTAATTTGCATCTCATATAGCTTAACTATTTCATATCATATAGCTTAAAATCCTTCAATTCTAGATGTTTGGTTGCTAGCTTCTCGATCTGAGAGTGAATAGAAAAATAAATCTAGTTAGGAGGCAACAAATTGACTTGTCGAGTTATCTTGGATAAACAATCCCATGTTCAGTTTGGGATGATTCTTCAAATACTGATCATATTGAAACGTGGTTGATTAATAGGCCATAATTAGCACTCACACCAGTTAGTGGCTTTGTTTGATCATTTTGTTTGTAAATATCTATACATAGTAGAGCACGTTTTCAATTTTCTAAGAAGTGCGCAAGCACAACCATTCCTTCCTGTGTATAGCACTTTTTGTAATTTTTCTATTTGTAGAGGCAAATTCTTTGTGAAGTTGCATATGATACAACATGTCATTCATTTTGGTGACTCCATGCCCAATGGATTGCTTAAGACCATTGATCTATGCTTAGTTAAGAAAGAATCCTCTCTAAGTTGTCAAGAATGTTGGCCATTTTTGACCCCCATTCAGCCCATAATTGATATCCGATCAAAGAAACCTTCAATGAGCTAATTTATTTGTAGAGGGTTAACATCATGCTAAAATTGGCAGCTAATATTTCATGTTAGCTTGGTCCCTTCATTGGTCAAGTTGGCTCAATTTTCTCTTGGTTGAGTTGACCCACACAGAAGAGATCTGATGACTCACTTATTTTCATGAGAGCATTTGTCTATCCTCTCGAAAGTGCAAGATGATGCCATGTGTCATCATTCTAGTGTTTATTCATGCTATAAAGTCTCTGTGAGGCTCCAAGGTCTTGAGTTACACCACGTATGCTGAGTGCTCCAAACAAGTTTGCTCCAGTGGGTTCATGGGTGATAGAGTCTTGTTATCTATGATTGGTCCACGAACTCCATATTAGCAGTTGGTGGGGTCCAAAGTTTTATACACATACATATGAGATGCTACCATGCATCTCTATTTTGGTGTTTCCTCATACTAAAATTTCTCCACGAGGCCCCAATGTCCAAAATTATGTCACATGGTGGAGGACCCCATCTCTGATAGTTAGTTCAACCCAATATGCACATGCGAAGATTGATGATGAAGATTTAATGAAAGATTAAAAGATTTTCATCCATTCTGTTGAATGAAAAAGTGCAAGATGCTCCCACATGTCACCATTTTGACTTTTATTCATACACCAATGTCTTTGTGAGACTCCAAAGCCCAGGATTGCATGAGATGTTGCCACATGTCTCCATTCTAGCACCTCCTCATGCTACATTGTTTCTTCAATGCTCCAAAGTCCATGCTATTCTACCATTTCTTCACTCGATAGAGTCTTTCTGAGGCTGTAAAGTGTAGAATTGCATGATAACCATTAGATCTGGCACATCTTGGAGGGCTTCCTTGCCACATCTGGGCCTTTCACCTCAAGTGGAAGATCTACATCGAAGGTCATGACTTAATCTCTTGTTTGGGGGATTCCCTCACCATCTGAGCCATCTATTTTGAAAGATAAGATCTATCTTGATGGTAAACATTCTTTTTTGATTCCCCCCATGGTTAACCCTACATGTTGCTTGTGGATAACATATCTTGTTATCCCTCCCTATTTTTTGACAGTAACATGAATAGGCTTTGTGCAACCATGACACACTATTAGGGCCATTTCTTCAATATTGAGAGACTTCTTGGACCTTTTTTGCATGATGTTAGTTTACTCCATGCCTCTTTAATGCATGATGTTTAGATTTTTGGTGATTTGATCTCTTGTGGCCGGGTGCACTCATTTCTTGCTCTTCTTATCACTTCCATTAGTGATTGCACTTCATGAACAAATTTTATTCTAATTCTTAGTTATTTATCTCCTCTACCACTCAAATCAACCTAGTTGGAGTTTTAACTCAATGTAAACATCAAATTTATGCCTAAACTCTATAAAGGCAAGTTGTATATATGTTTTTGACTCTCTTTCTTTGATTCTCTAATGTAGCATTCTATGCTCTCGAGTTGTAATTTCCCTTGCCTTGCATAAATATAATATCCTAGTCTACCTTCTTACACCATTTATGTTGTGGATGCCTTCTTTCCTTTTGTTAGTGTTTCTTATTATTTCTTCAAGTTATATGTTGTGTCTACTTTGCTTTTGTTAATGCTATCTTGGAAAACTTCTTCCTTGCAACATTTCATCTAGTTCTTGATCTACATATGAGTTGTGAGGGGTAATAGGGTTGGGGAGTTGTGTATATTAGAGACATATTGATGTGTAGTGAAGTCTTGGGAAGAGATAAGAGAAAATGAACTATTTGGTTCATCACCTCCTTTGTTTCTAGCTTTAGGTCAGACACTTCCCTTTTCCTTGAAAATAGTAGATTAGTACACCCTAATAGTAAGGAGCGTGCCTTCTCCTAAGACTCAATCTCATAGTTCAAGTCCCAAATCTTGGAGATTATTTCCATGTTTCACAAGGTTGCCTTTAGGTTAAATTTTAGGCAAGGGTGCAAGCTTTTGTGACTAAATTTTTTGACACGCTCGATGGGACAAATTTAGCTTTATAAGTTTTCTAGTCAGCCAGTTTATGACCTATTCATTTAGAAATTGGGTATTTTTCTCAATGCAATTTGGAGGAATTCCATCAAACACCATGGTGACTCTAAGTGCATCCACTAGTTTTAATAGACCGAGTACTGGTATGGTTTTCACAATTTTATGTTTCCTTAATATTTCTATGAAGTTGTTTTCTAAGATGCCTTATCCTGGACCCACTTCATAGAGACTCCTCCCATTTTCCAACATTTGATGAAGAGGCTAGTTTTACCCAAGATCTTCATATTATTTTTAGCCATGAATGTGTTGAGATATTTGCCTGCAAGTTCATACTAATACAAGAGTTCCAAAAGCAACAAGAGAGGAAGAAAAAATTAAGCCCATATGTTTATTTCTTTTTAGGTTTGGCCTCCCCTGAAATATCAAATGGGCAATCCACTTAGTTACCCATAGAGCCTTATAATGATCCCAAGGCCAAGCTAGAAGAGCTCTACAACCATATAGATTGTTTATTCCTAGGCTTTTCTAATTTGGGAAGGATTTTTGATGAAGTTCATAATCCTTATGTATTTTCAAAGAGTAGGAAATTTGTCTTCGTTATGCTCCTCATGAGTTCTTGGAATGATGTGATCTGTAGAGACAAGGAGATGTGGGTATCTAACCCTTACATGTGTTAGTTGGTGTCTTAGACAAATGATGTTTTTAAAGAGGCTCTCCTCCATTTGCAACAGGATGAAGAATTTAGATAGAAGAGATATGATGAGGAGGTAAGGTTCAATCTTGCCTAAATGCAAGAGGTTGAAGCCCAAGAACCTCCAAAGTGTAGATTTTCTAGCTTCAGATAAAGAATCCCTCCCTAGACCTCTATTTCAAAATGCCCTAAATTTTAGCCTAAACTTCAGACACCTCCACATGTCAATGATGGTGAGCCCCAAAATTATTATTGTCCCTTCTTTATGGTTCATGAAGAAGTGGATATGTCTTTTCCCACATCAAAGGAAATAATGGAGCAACCACCAATTGAAAACCATGTATTTTATTAGGAGGTTAAGGGAAAAGAGCTTCACAAAGATATCCTTATCTTTGAGGATGAACACATTATTGTGTAGTAGGCTACTTGTCAACCTACATGCAGTGTCACAACAGAGAAGACAATCCAGGAAGAAGAGTTTCTTTCTTCTTCAAGCCATCATAGGGATTATTGTGACATGTGGGAATTATAGTAGGTTGGAGAGATTGATTTCTATGAGCTTGACGTCTCATATCTATCTAACAAGTCATCTTCCCCATATGAGGAACATTTCTTGCAATAGAGTATCCTTCATGATATGTAGGATGGAAAGGAAGATCCCAAGAATATCTCTATCCTTGAGGAGGAATATGCTGATATGCATGAGGTTTCCCCTCAACCTATGCATATTATTGTAGCTATGATGAAGGAGATCAATGATGAGGATGACCTTTTGGATGAGTCTAATTTTATCTTCTCTTCTATAGAGCTTGAGTCATCATCTCCTATCTATGAAGAGTATGTTCTTCAACAACAACAAGAGGAGAGCACATTACTAGCCACACCATCAAAGCCAACCGCTACTGGTAAAGAGGATTCCAATGTTATAGAGAAAAAAAAACATTGTCAAGGATGATTCCTTGGACCTAGTGTCATCAAGAGGATGCCCAATTAGGCATATAACTTTGCAAAAATGCAAGTTGCCTCACATCATGCTCATTCTAGAGCATGAGGGTAAAGATAAAAATAAGGAGCAAGCATGTCTTTCTCAAGAAGAAAATGTGCTAGTGTTGGAGAGCTTCATTTTTTTTAGCATTGGGAAGGTGTTTTAGAGTTCAATAGTATGCTTGTCATACTTGCTGATCTGTCTAGCTACCCATGTGCATAGGAAAAGAAACTAGCTTCTGAGGAAGGGCAGCTACTTCAAAAAGCCAGTTAATGGGTTTATTTGATCATTTTGTTTGGAAATATTTGTACATAGTAGAATAGGTTTTTAGTTTTCCAAGATGTGCATGAGCACAACAATTCCTTCCTGGATATAACATTTTTTGTAATTTTGCTACTTGCAAAGGCAAATTCTTTGTGAAGTTGTAGATGAGACAAAATGTCATTTCTTTTAGTGGCTTCATGACCAATTAATTGCTTAAGGTCACTAATCTATTCTTAGTAGGCAAGAATCTCCTTTTTCACCAAGAATTTTGGTCATTTTTGCCCCCGTTTCAACCCATCATTTATATCTGATAAGAGAAACCTTCAATGAGCTAAGATATTTGTAGAGGGTTAACATCAAGCTAAAATTGGTGGCTAATATTTTATGTTAGCTCAGTCCCTTCATCAATCAAGTTGGCTCACTTTTCTCTTTCCCAAGTTGACCCACATAAACATGATCTACTGACTCACATTTTTTCATGAGAACATTTAACCATCCTCCTGAAAGTGAGAGATGTTGCCACATGTCACCATTCTAGTGTTTCTTCACACTAAAAAGTCTCGATGAGACTTTGAGGTTTGGAATTGTGCCACATATGATGAGAATTTCAAATAGGTTGGCTCCAGCGGGTCCACAGGTGATAGATCTTGTTGTCCATGATTGGTCTACAAACTCTAGATTAGCAGCTAGTGGGGTCCATATTTTCATACGCATGTAGATGAGATGCTTCCACATGTCTCCATTTTGGTACTTCCTCATATTATAATGTCTTCGTGAGGCCCTAAAGTCCAAAATTCTACCATGTGATGGTGGGCCCCATCTCTGGCACTTAAGTCAACCCAATATACATATGCAAAGATTAACAAAAGTGATCGGATCAAAGATTAAAATATTGCCGATCTTCAAGTGCTCCACATTGTCCACTGTGCATAACTTTTTGATCATATTTTTTGTATTTTTTTTTGTCTTCTTCTTGCATTCTCTTCTTTTTGTTCACTAATATTTCACGCAGGTCATTGGGGATATTTTCCTTTATATCCTCAAACTTCTTCTTGGTAAGATTGTTAGAAATTAAAGTCCACCAAGATAATTGAGTGGGTTGGGTGGGGGGGGGGGGGGGGGTGGTGAATCAGTTATCCAACTATAAAAATATTTATCAGCCTTAATTAATCCTTAACCATGTGAATAATATAACCAAAAACCATAAGAAGATACACATTCAAAATAACACCAGATATGTTAACGTTGATTAGAGGGAAAACCTCGGTGGGGATGGTACCCACAAAATGATGTGCTACTATCAAATTTCCTTGTAAGAGGATGGAATTTTTAGGAGCTAATAAAATATATTTAGTACATATTAGTTCCTATAAGGGGGCTTTGAATCCATGTTAGGCGATTCCGACCTTGTTAGGAGTTGTAGAAGGCAGATAGACCCCTTGTCTAAAGAGTTTCAAGGGAAAGATCATTGAACACATTGTCTAACTGATTTTTGTATTATTCCTTGTAGAATAATAGAATGAAATAACTTGAAGTCCTTCTTTGTCCTCTTGAATAGACCACACCTCTTCAGATCTCAATACTAAATCTTCAAACTTGCATCTAATAATCCCTTGGACTACTTACACACATTTACCAACTATGGATGTCCAATACAAGTTCTCTTACAATTACATTACATTTTCACTTCATCAAAAGGAAAATAACCTTCCTTTATACCATGTCCTAAAAAATATTCACTGTGTCAGCCTTGAGGATTTCTCAATTAATTATAATAGGATCTCATTAATATATTACAAAACAATACATCATTTTGAAGCTACAAATCACTTTCATCTTACATAAATGTAACTTATCATACATGTGACCTCTAACCTTGTGTACTTGCTGGCATCATCATTAGACTATCTTTTGTCATTGTCAAACTTCTCTCATCATAATTCTAGCCTTGCTAAGAGATACAATCAAAACATAAGAAACTACTTCTCAAGTACTCTATCTACACACTATCCTTTATAATTCTTGAATAACTCTTGTATCTCTTTGACTCTCTGCATCTGCACTTGTCCACTTCATTAGGACACACTATAGAGCATATCCTCAATTTTACTTGAGCTCATCATCAATACAAAATCACTATGACCTTGTTCTCCATCCTAACCACCATCTGCTTTACTCTCTTCTATTTGTGGGTCTTTGTTGGTTCTTGTCTAATCTCTACCAGTCTAGCTAGTTTACTTTTGACTTCAACAATACTCAATTGTTCTTCATCTTTACTAGATTCCACTAATGGAACTATGGGTTCTCTTTGAGGTTTTTCTTGTGACATAGCTACATATGGTATAACTGATGCTTTTTCTTAATGCTAAAAAATGTTTATGCCTTCTATCAAGGGAGTTTTTGGCAAAGGTCCTACCACTACAAGTGGGTCAACAAACATAATTCCTTCTTGTCCACTTATTCTCATTCTTGTAACTAGTTGTCTAACAAATGATGCTTGTACTGGAGTTATTTGTGCTACTTCCATGATCTTCTTTATGGTTTCCCCAAACTTTTTTTAGCTAACTTCTCAATCTAAGCTTGATAAATCGCTTGCATTATCTTGTAAAAGGTTCCAAATTTGCTAAATTCTTCATCTCTAGCTGGCTTAAGAATCATTTCTACATACCCTTCAACTTTTTCTTTAAAAACTTCATATCTAAGGAGCTTGACATATGTCATTGGTGAGATTCTATACCTCTGCCTCATCTCACTTTGGAATGTTTTTAACAATTAGATCTACAATTTTCTCAATCATACCAATAGGGTATCTCCTATATAAGCTAGTTATATTTTCAATGGTACACTTATCACTACTTAGTAACTTGGTTACAAGTATGAATTGAAATATTTTAATTAGGTGGAAAAATATAAGTTATAAATCACTTAAATCTGAATTGACTATTTTTCACCTTCTTTATTCTTTCCATATTCTCTACCAACTGCACTCTAAGTATCTCATACATATTTGTCTTTACTTTCCCAATACACATCTTATGGGATACATGGATAAAGCATGTTGCCATATCATCTTCTCTTGAACTAGAAAAAATCTTGTTGGTTTCAGAATGGTTTTGAATTGAGTGTCAACACACTTAACCACTTTCTACATAGGAGCCGAGTACATTATACATGCCAAGCCACAGTATGTGCTGAGCCAGAATTTCGACAGGTTTCGAGTGACTTTAGGTGCTAAGCATCATACAGGTATTGAGTGATATATAGGTGCTGAGTCACAGTTGATGCTGAGAAAGTAAAAATGCTTCATATGCCGAGTGAGCTAGAACTATACATGTGCTGAGCAAGATAGAATGTAATAGGTGCCGAGAAAACCAGGATCAAACATGTGCCAAGCACTAGTAATCCAGTATGTTCCAAGTAACATAGAATCAACATATGAGTTTGTGCCTTCACAAACTTAGATGTAAACTAGGATCAAACATGTGCCGAGCACCAGTAATCCAATATGCGCCGAGTAACACAAAATCAACATATGAGTTTGAGCCTTCACAAACTAAGATGTAAACCATTTTTTGAACCGACATAGAAGGATTTTAAAGGATAATAAGGATAAGAACAAATATTTTATATTTCCTATGCAGTCAGCATGTATCCAATAAGAAAAATGGAGAAGGCATGCAACCAATGAGAAAAGTGCAAGGAATGAGCAAGAACTAAAGATTCAATATGGATTGTAGATCCATACCTAACCTTAAGTCTACAAAGTCTTTATAAGAACTTAGACCCCACAATTTTATGTAGCTAAATAGAAGTTAAAGAAGTTGCTAAGCATATAGAAAAATTGCAAAATAGGGCAAAACAATAGGGGTATCAAAGACTTAGTCAACAGAGTAGCAATTGCACATCCAGTTGATCAAAATAGAACAAAGGATATGAACAGATATCAAATCAAGCAAGGATCACATCAGAATGAGTAGATCAAATGCCTAAAATCAGCAATTGAAGATTGTAAGCAATCAAGTCAAATATTTCTAATACTCTCTAGCAATTGTATTAGATAGTGAAAATTCTATGATGATAGGTTAGCTTAATAGCTAGGTTGTAGATCCTGTGAAGAGGTGATTAAATCCTTTAACAGGGTGACAATTCATGTAAAGTGTTTGTAAATACTTTAACCAGGTCACTATTGACATAGTGTAAAGCCTTTAATAGGGTAGGCCTTTAAGAAGGTAGACCATCAGAAGTGGTCAAACAATTATTGCTACAATGATTTTGTGGGTATCATCCCCACCCTAGTTTTACCTTCTTATTCTTGGAGGCTTTCTGGGTTACCAATATTCTAGTGTTATGTGTGTTGATGCATGTTATTACTTTATGTTCAATTAATACGTTTGCATGCATGCAATTTACTTTCAATTTTTTGTTTTGAAAGGATTTGAAAATATTAAAGTGTGGTACTTCTAATTCACCACCTCCCTCCCCCTCAGAAGTACTCTTCCCATTTGAATATTCCAACAATTGGTATTAGAGTAGGGTTCTCATAAGGAGAAGCCTAACATCTTAGAGAAAAGATTTGAAGATGGAAGTCTTCAAACTTGGGAAGATCATAGACAATTAGGTGATTGATGTGCACCTCGCTCTACACAAATTGGAGGAAGCCAGAGAAGAATTGAGAAAATCCTTGAAAAGAAGGAAGGCTATAGCCATAGCTAAAAATGACATACACTACAAGGAGATTGAAACCACATGAGTGTTTTAAAATGAAGATTTCAAAGAATTTGATGTAGCAATAGAATAATTGATGGAGAAGAATAAAGCACAAGCAGAAGAAATTAGAATACTCAAGCTTGAACAAGAATCACAAGCCATAATGCTTTGTGAAATAACTGAATAGCAGAAGAAAGCCATTGAAGAAAAGGCCATGATAGAAGATGACAAGATAAATCTTACCAATAGACTAGAGGAGAAGACAATTGAGTTTGAAAGAATCTCAAGCATGCAGATTGGCACCTTAAGCCAGATGCTGAATGCACATCATGAGCTAAACATGAAGGACATTGAGATCTCCACCTTGAGAATGCAAAATGAACAATTGTATAATGAATTAAGGAGAGACAAGGAGATAGCAGAAAGCTTCAAAAATCCCAATGAGGCTATCAAGTACTTTGAGTAGTTACTAAAATCACCAAGGGCCAGCAATGATACTTCAGGACTTCGTTATAGCAACATTTTTTTGAACAAGGAGAATCATCTAAGACTATAGAAGAAAGGAGTAACAAAGGTAAGAAAATGAAGCCTATTTTTCATTTCTATGGTGAAAAGGGACATACCTCTAATGTATGTAGAAGCAAGAATGCCTATTAGCATGATAAGCCTAAGAATGCAAGCTACTATCATAAGTGCAAAAAACAAGGACATCAAGCACAATAATGCAAGACTAGGACCATGAGAACACCAATATTTGAGGGTCACTACTACAACTACAAGAAATATGGACATAGAGATTTTGAGTGCAGATCAAAGCCTATGTGGACACCTAATCAAGCTACAAGGAGAAACAACCATGCTTACCACTACAATTGGGATTACAATACCAGATATAACTGTCACTACTATCAGGAATATGGACACATTCCTAAAAATTGCATAAGGACACATTTCAGAGGGAACTATAGTAGGTGGTTGAGTCAAACCACATGTTTCAGCTGCTTGAAGACTGGTGGTATCAGCAAAAATTACTCAACAAAATCAAAGGCACCCAAGTAAAAATTCAACAAAGGAAAAGAGAAGGTAGATGTTGAACACATCAGAGGGCAAATGAACAAGACTTGGAAAAAGAAAGATGAGTGCAACACATCAAATGGAGGGATCAATTCACCCAAGAGTTCAAGTGATCACACCCCATCCAACTAAGCCTGAATAGGTGTATGGGACTGATATACATAGTTATATCATGCATTAGTCCCAAGACAAACAAGTATTGCAAAGAACAAATCAGCATGAGCAAAGATGTCAAGTCAAATTTTGAAGTTTTTGCAAATATTGCCGAGTTGTCCTCAAATGTTGAGTAAAGCTCTAGTGGATGCCAAGTTGGTAATAGCAACCAAGTTGATGGTTGATGCCAAGCTAAGAAATGTCAATGGAAGTTGAGTAAACAAAATCAAATGGAAGCCGAGTCATTTTGAAACCTTCAAGTGTCGAGTTTACAGATATATGCACTAAGCATTTAATGCTAGTTTTTAAAGGGTATAAGGTCAATTTTTGATCATTTTTACACCATTCGAACATAGAGAAAAGATGAGAAGAGTGCAAAAGTGATCAAACAAAAATCTTGAAGCCTTTTGCATCGATTTCAACAATGATTCAGCATAAATTTTATCGATCTAAGGTATTTATCAAGTGCCGAGCTACACAATTTTTTAAGTTTTAATATATTGAAACCCTAGATCAGTATAATGGCTTCTAGTTCTAAGAACCCCAAGGGAAAGGAAAGTCATGAGGTCAAGTTGGTTAGTAATGAAGTAAAACAATTGGAGTTTAGGCCAATCCCCAAAGTTGCCTACAAGAATGACCCTACCGATCCATTGTCCATAATTCCACCCAAGGTTGTCATGGTGCAGGATATAAGGCAGTGTTACAACTACAAAATATGAACAGTAGGAGACCTTGAGATATTTAAAGTGTATGACAAACTATGTGACAATAGAATATTGAAGTATGAGTTTCAGATAGTTGAGAAGAAGGGTTTAACCCATGCCCTAGTTTACCCTACAGGTTTTGAAATAGAGTGGATAAGAATTATCTTAAGTAGGATACACAATGGTTTTATGTGGCTAGAAACAGGACCAATTAAGATTACCAAGAGGATAGTACATAGGGTTATGGGTTTCCCAACCATAGATTGGCCTAAGACCTTGAGAAGTGATTCAAAAGAGGTCATTGAAAAGAATACAGGGGCTAAGTGGAATAAGAGGGGTATGACAATTGATACTATAATAGATCCTCTTCTAGATTTTGTAGTGAGAGTGATATCTCACAAATTTTACCAATCCAATAGATTAAATAGTGTACCATGTATTGTTGTTGATGTATCCTACAAGCTTGTAAAGAAAGATCATACATATGATCTAGCAGAACTAATGTTGTAGTAGATAAATGAGAACCTAGGAGCAATAAGATGGTCAAAAGGTGCTCAATGCAAGTTTGGTTTAGTTCTTGTCTGCATATTTTTTCATATCATGGAAGAGTTTCCTTCAATTGGAAAGGTGAATTGGAATCCAAACAAAACTACAATCACTCAAATCAATGAGTACATTGATCAGATGGGTGACAACTTTGAAACCCAAATGACAAGCTATTTTGAGGATTTTAAGAAATCCATGAAACAAAGAGTGAGAATACCAGTTTCCTTAGTGGAAAAACATATCAATGACATATGCTTCCTAGTAGACATTGATTTCACCTACATTCAAGCAATAGTTTCAAGTGTGAGATGGCTAAGGCCATTAGGTTATGAACTTGATGTGGGTGAAGCCTCTCTAGCAATCACTACATTGTTTGTAGAAGAGATTGATAAGGAAGCTCCTCACTTTGGAACATATGATGTTTTGCATTCCAAAGTAGATGTGGAACTAAAACAACCTCCACCTTAAAGAAGAAGGATAAATTGGTGAAGAAAATAAAGAAGAAATTTGGTGCAAATATTGAAGGGGTAGCAGGTGTTGAGGAGGAGGACGAAGAAGAATGTGAGAGTGAAGAAGAAGAACAAGGACAAGGCCTAATAGAATTGATCTAGGGCTTAGGAGAAGATAAGGGGGAAGGTGCCGAGGAAGAAGAAGCTGAGGAAGCACCTACACAAGCTGAGTCAAAGAAGAGAAAGGCTAAAACTTAGCCTCTAGCCCAATCTAAAGCAAAAAAGGCTACAGGATCAACCCAAGCCAAACTGAAGGCACTAGTAACAAGAGCCAACACAAGGGCATCTACAAAAAAGGTCAAGAAGGAAACAGAAGAAAATAAGAAGGCCACTGAATAGACTAATGAGGTGCCAAAGAAAAGAAGAAAGTATGTAGCATAGCTAGACACTGATGATGAGGAGAGAACATAGTCAGAGGATATCAGCTAATTCAGAGTGGTAAGTCATCCTCCTAAATCAACCATAGATAAAATTTATGAAAATATTAAGAATGCAGATTTGACTGACTTCAAAAATCTTGAATTTAACAAGTTAGGTAGAGAAAAACAAAACAAAATAGAAGAATCTGTATATGTCATGATGGCTGAATTTAAGAACACACCTGTAGAGCTAGACAATACCATGCCTAGGGATTTATATGAGATAGTTGAAAAAAAATAACATTATTGTCTCAAAATGGAGAAGGAGATTAGAGAATCTACCTTAGCACATGTGATTCCTGACTTGACAAGAGGTCAAACTACTAAGGCTACTAAGAAACATGGTGGCAAATTTGCATCAAAATATAGAGCCTTTAGTATTTTGCAAAATAAAATTGAAGATGTAGTGAATAAGTCCACACAATTATGGAAGTCAATATAAAAATTGATTGATGATGAGGATGAAGAAGCAAATAAGGCTAAATCCAGTGAAAAGGAAAAGGAAGCCAAAGTAGTGGAGGAGAAAAAGAAAATAGAAGAGAAGGTAGAAGAGGAGAAAACAACAAAAGCAGATGAAAAGAAGAAAGGAGAAGAGAAGAAAGAGGAAGAAGATAAGGAAAAAGGAGGGGAGGAAACACAAAAGGGAGAAGATATGGAAACAACTGAGTAGCAACAACAAGAGGAATAGAGTGTGTAAGACACAAAAATGCCACCCCCTAGCCCTCCTCATGTAACCATCACACCTGTAGACACTATAACAATCAAGAATGTTCCTGAAAATTTTGCTTAGAACATCAATCCCCTAACTACAAAGGATCTCTCCAAGATCCTTCACCAATCAACTTTACAGGCATAATTATGCAAAAATCCTATATTGGTGAGTGTAGGTGAGTTACAGAAGGCAATAGTAGAAACAAAAAGAGACAAGGTGAAACCACAAGAACCACCTTTCATTACACAAATTTTAATGCTTCCACCGCCATCTCCAACAATTGTAATAGTAGCAGGTGACACCATTCAGAAGTTGAGTGTAGAAGAAGGGAAGTCTGACGAGGAGGATACATCAAATGAAAAGGAGAAGGCTACTATTTAGACATTGGTAATGTTACCAAAAATAGGCACTCCTACAAAAACTCTTCAGAAGCTGAGCACTGAAGCCATACTTTTACAAATATCAACACTAGGTTCGAGCTCAACCAAGGTGACTAGGGTACTTCACTATAGAGACCCTAAGCTAGATGAAGATATAGTAATACCTTCTTATAACTCAAAGACTATCACCATTGAACAAATTATAGAAGTGCAAGATGCATTAAATAGAAGAAGAAGACAAGAAATACTCAGAAAAGAGTATAAGCATAAGCAAGCACTACATGAAATTAAGGACATCTTTATGGATGCCTTCAACTTGTAGTCAATAGATGAGTCAATGCCTATACTAGAAAAATTATTAGATATAGTTGACTAGGTGATAAACAAAGACCAAAACACCAATGTCAAACTTATGGAGTGGTCTGAGAGGAAGTTTCAAGGGAAGGTGAATGAGAAAACATCTAGTGGCATAACACTTGCACAGGTAGAATTGGCCAAGAAAATTGAAAAGGTCAAAACTGTACTTGAGAACATTTTCTCACTATATAAAAAGCTATGTGATTTTTCCAATTTCACATAAGAGACATGCCAGAGGATATTGAGTTGGGAGAGAAATCTTAAGATTTTTAGCATGCAATTACCAAGAGATTCAGCTCAAAGTGAGAAGCATTTTTCCCAATCACTTCACACTCAAAGAAAGTTAGCTGCACTCACAAGGGAAGAGGCCAATATAAATGCTAAATTAATGTAGATTTGGTCCTCCATTACCCAAAATTTGGAGGTCCTCCATAAGGAACAAGTCTATGCTGAAAATGTTCTAAAGAAAGATCCTAATCTTTTTACATTAGATGGACTTGTACATCTTGCTATAGAGACTGCCATCCAACATAAGTCACTAGACAATTATTTGGAGAATTGGGATGTAGCTCTCAAGATGATAATGGAGGTAAACAACACATTTTTGGAGAAATATGGTATTACTCCTTAGCACCCTTTGACATAAGTATCAAAAAGGGGGATATATATATAATGTTTAGGGGGAGAAATAACAATAAGGAAGATATGACTAAGGGGGAGAATACTAAGTATTCTTAAGTATTCTAGTAATTACATTCTTTCATTCATTCTTTTGAAAATAAAAGGGAAAAGATTGCAGATAGTCAAAAAGGGGGAGATAAGACTTAATGTGTTTTGGGGGAGATAGAGCAGATAGAACAAAAAGAACAACTCAGCACATAGGTATAGATTATAGAAATAGGGAAAAGGCAAAGAATATTAGGGACATTCAGCATAGAATTTTGGTTGCAAGAATAGACAAGGCACAATTAGCTCAAGGGGAGTTATAAGGTATTTTGAACAAATTTTGAAATTTTGTACATATGCAGAGTGGAATGATTAATGTACATATAAGGTTAGACCAATAATGTTTAGTTAAGTGTTTTTGACACTCATGTCAAAGGGGGAGATTGTTGGTCTCATAATAGTTTTAACATTTGAGTGTCAACACACTTAACCTCTTTCTACATAGGAGCCGAGTACACTATACATGCCAAGCCAAAATTTCAATAGGTGCCAAGTGACTTCAAGTGCCGAGCATTATACAGGTGCCTTGTGATATATAGGTACTGAGTCACAGTTGATGTTGAGAAAGTCAAAATGCTTCATGTGTTGAGTGAGCTAGAATTATACATGTGCCGAGCAAGACAAAATGTAATAGTTTTCGAGCAAACCAGGATCAAACATGCACTAAGCACCAGTAATCCAG
Source organism: Cupressus sempervirens (assembly GCA_028749045.1). Taxonomy (NCBI): domain Eukaryota; kingdom Viridiplantae; phylum Streptophyta; class Pinopsida; order Cupressales; family Cupressaceae; genus Cupressus; species Cupressus sempervirens. The sequence goes on from CM053787.1 coordinate 34,942,631, forward strand.
TATGTGCCAAGTAACATAGAATCAACATATGAGTTTGTGCCTTCACAAGCTCATATGTAAACCATTTTTTGAGTTGAAATAGAATAATTTCAAAGGATAATAAGGATAAGAATGAATCTTTTATATTTCATATGTAATCAACATGCAGCCAATAAGAAAAATGGAGAAGGCATGCAACCAATGAGAAAAGTGCGAGGAATGAGCGGGAATTAAAGATTTAATATGGATCATAGATCCATACCTAACCCTAAGTCTATGAAGTCTTTATAAGAAGGCTTAGACCCCACAATTTTATGTAGCTAAGTAGAATTTAAGGAAGTTGCTAAGTAGATATCAAAATTGCAAAATAGGGACAAACAACAAGGGTATCAAAGACTTAGTAAACAAAGCAACAATTGCACATCTAGTTGATTAGAACAGAACAAGAGATATGAACATATATCATATCAAGCAAGGATCACATCAGAATGAGCATATCAAATGCCTAAAATCAGCAATTGAAAATTGTAAACAATCAGATCAAATATTTCTAATACTCTCTAGCAATTGTATTAGATAGTGAAAATCCTATGATGAGAGGTTAGCTTAACAACTAGGTTGTAGATCCTTTGAAGAGGTGATTAAATCGTTTAATAGGGTGAGACTTCATGTAAAGTGTTTGTAAATCCTTTAATCAGGTCACTATTGACACAATGTAGAGCTTTTAACAGGGCATACCATCAAAAGTGTTCAAACAATTATTGCTGCAGTGATTTTGTGGGTATCATCCCCACCCCAGTTTTACCTTCTTATTCTTGGAGGGTTTCTGGGTTACCAAAATTTTGGTGTTATGTGTGTTGATGCATGCACTTACTTTATGTTCATTTAATATGTTTGCATGCATGCAATTTACTTTTAGTTATTTGTTTTAAAAGGATTTGAAAAGATTAAAGTGTGGTACTGTGTACTAGAAAATGTGACCTGTTGAGAGCATGGGTTAACAAACAAACATTAGTTTAAAACCTTTAAAATGCATCAAACATTCATCAAAATGAAAGGAACAAACATTAACTAATGCTTTCTTTGGTTTTGCAACCCTAAGCAATCAATAGACCAAATCCTCCAGCCACCTCTACTGCTCAATAAAGGCACCCATAAAAGGCCTTGTTGGTGTGTTAAGATGGGAGTATGTTTGGTTTGTTCTCCCAAAAATAACAATAAATGAATCTCTTGAGTGTGTGAGTGCAAGTGTGAATGCAAATGTGAATGAAAATGCACTAAGATCCTAAGCTATGGGATGAAGAACACTTCAAGAAATGGCTATGGAGAAAGCCATTCTCGAAAGCATTCAATAATGAAGATGACATGCAATAAAGGAAACTAACTAAGAATGTAAGCTATGGAATGGAAATGAAAATGCATTGAAGAAAACTAAATGAACAATGCAAGATGCAAACTAAATCAGCTACCAAATGATTAGTATGATCCTAGAAATCTCTATGCAAATCAAGCTACAATGCAAATTCTAAGCATGAAAACTCAAAACACAAAATGGCATAGTAACAATGCAAAAATGGGAGATGCAAATGCTTGAGACAAGCCCTCTATTTATAGGCTTGAGGGAGGGCTTGGTGAGGTGGCATCCATGTAGATGCCACATAAGGTGACATGCAAGCCATGCAAATGGTCAAGAATTCAGAGTTTGCTCACACATGTGTGAGAAAACTTGAGAAGAAGAGTGGGAGACAAGAGTGTGTAGGCATGCCATCTCACACATGTGTGAGCACACTCTTAGGCTAATGAGGGGGATTAGGGAGATTATTAGAAATGATTAAGTGGAATTAGAGAAGAAATAGGCTTAAGAGGATGAAAATGATGGTTATAGGCTAGGCTCTAGGTTAGGCTTAAGATTAAATTAAATGAGGTTTAATTTAATCATGGGTTTAGAGGAATTAATGGGATGTGAGGGTTTAAATAAAATAAATTTATTTAAAAAGGAGGATACATGGAGGATCATGTGTTAAATTAATTTAACACATTATAGCTATGAGTATTTAAATTAAATTTAAATACTTAGGAGAATGAACTTAATTAATTAATTAATTAAATTAAATAAGTAGAAGAATGCGAGCAATATAATTAATTAATTAATAATTAATTACAATGTCACGGGCAATATTAATAAATTAATATAGTCTTTAGGGATGATTTTAAGCGTCTACAGGTACTTCTGATTCACCCCCACCCCCTCCCCTTAGAAGTACTCTTCCCGTTTGAATATTCCAATAGATCTTGGATGCCATAATTGTGCATATGAATCTTACATCATATTTTTTGATCTTTCTTCACAATTCCTCTCCCATTTTACTTAAACTTAGTATTTTCCAACACAAGTTTCTTTATATTCTTCTCATTTATTGGTATTGAACCTTCCTTACATAGACCAGTCACTTCATGGATGCAGTTTTCTAATATATCTATCACATTTTATCCTAACCTGAATTGTTCATCATGAATTGTACTCAATGTTATCTTTACCCAATCTTCATTGTCAAATTCATGGAAAAACAAGTACTTAATTAGTTCATTCCACTCCAGATGTTCATAGCCACTCTTGAAAATCATGTCTTGATTATATACAAGGTTTAATTATTTAGTTATATTCCCTTCTTCCATAGTTTCAAACTTTCTCTTAATGTAACTACCAATATTTTCCAAATATGAAATTTTGTTCAAAATTATAAAAAATGCTACTAAAGAATAATCTTCTAGGGGTTTGATAGGGTTTATTTTCATCTTAGGTTTCGCCTCACTCTCAACATTTTTAACTAAAGACATATCCATTTCTATTGCAAATATTGATCTCAAATTCACAAGTTTGACTTTCAAAATTTGTAAAATACCTTAGCTTCATGAAAATAGGGTTTACTGATGAATTCACTCTAATGCTGCCTTGATAGCATTTGATTCTATCTCAATTTGATCCTTAATGCTTCACATTCAAATGATACTCAACATCTTGATTATGATCCTTCAATCCTTTACATTTATCCATTCCATTAATTGCACAAGTACATAATCATCATAAAGATGTTCTTTCTTTATCAGTAATTATGTTTTACTTCGTGTATCCACATATGAACTCCAAACCATGTGCACACTTAACCATAGCTTATTCACATCATCTCCTATCTCACACTAATTGCATATACCTTAATTCCTCCTCTAATACTTATGTATCTTTTTTATGCTAGTCTCTTTATAAAAGTGCTCAATTTAAGTAAGATGAATCAATCACTATGATTGACTTCAATTGTAGTGCCTCTCCCATTTGACTTTTGTAAGTTGTCCTGATGGATGCAACCTTGCTGATCTTTTGTTGTGATGGGATCATGATTGTGACCCTGAGTGGTCTACACCATTGAGGTGTTTGGATTTATGTTTCTGTATCAGTTGCTTTGATTATGCTTTTGACTGATCTTTGAGATTATGATGTGATTCTTGGTTCACTGAGGTTTGTGCCAGTGGTTACCAGGATCGATGTGGTATCATGAGGTTGTTCCATGATTACCTTGAGATGTGTGCAGAGATTGCACTATGTTCTTTTACCATGCTACACTGGACTAGGTTCCTGTAGCAGTGGTTAGTCATGTTTATGACTGAGTTTGCTTATGTGTTTTAAATGCCTTTTAATGCAGAGTAATCAATCATTATTAAATGCTTAAGTAATTAGAATGGATTATTCTTGTTGGATTCTTTGGTTATGTGCTGCAGACATTTACGTTGTTTTATTTTGTTCTGAGAGATATCTGTTCTCGTGTTATGTTTACATTTGAGATGACCTGAGGGTCAAATGTTACTCTTTGATTCCAGTATCATAGACATTAGACTGCTATGCTGTTCAGTTAATCATATTGCATGATGATGCTATTTTGAGATGACAGTGTGTTTTGTGCTGTTATCTGGTTATTTGGTATTTGGACATACCTCTGATTTTGTTATGTGATGGATTTAATGCTATGGTTATTCAATTCATTCCTATGTTGCTATGCCTTTTGCGAACGTGAGTGATGTAAATAGATTATTTTAATATAATTAAATAAATGGTTAAATTAGGTGATTTAACGCATTATTGCTTCGGCTATGTTATTATATGCAATTGCACTTGATCGTGTTGTTTAGTGTACATGATTATATCCCTGGCAGTGGCACATGGAGTTAGTGATTCAGCCTTTCATATTTTACCAATGTTGTCCTTGTATGGTCAACGTATCCTTTATTAAAATGTTTAATTTAAACCTTTTGGTGGTTATTAAATCCGAACTCATTTGCATTATGTGATTAGACCAGTAAGCGTGTCTGTGCATTTAGAGGTTCACATTGTCGTGAAAAGTTATTAAGGAGGTTTATGTTATTTTGGATTTTCGGGCTTTTTAAATCGATTTATTTTAATTTCTGGCAGCTTTTCCATAGATGAATTCCTATTTATAGGAATAGCCTATTTTCGTTTGGGTCGATTTGGGGTTTAACTGGATTGGCTGGTTAAATGCCCTAATCGATTATTCACCCAAAAAGTGAATAAATATCCAAAAAGGAATTTAATTCCTCACTTCTCACTTTCAAATTGGAAAGTTGGAGAGTAAAACCCAAAATCCTCTTCATGAGGATTTACTATTTTGTTCGTTGTGGGAGCTACGGGCGTGGGATCGTCGCGAGGTTGAGCTCGTTGGATCCAGCTTGGGGAAACCTTGGATTGCCGCGATTTTCAGCTACTTCTGCGAGATATTTATTTTATGGTTTAGATTCTCGTTTTGCCCTTTTGGCTGTGAGGTAGGGCTTTCCTGTTTTATTGTTTTTGCTCCGTTTTAGCTTCTGTTTTTGGTAGCCGTTTGTTTGGAGGCTGAAAACTAGTGTTCCCCTCCGTTTCTGTATGTTAGTTCTAGCCGGTTGGGCGGGTATGAACATTTCCCTATTTTTTTGGGATGAGGGTTTGGGATTTTGCACCGTTATGCTAGCCATTTTTGCATACGGTGTCCGATTTTAGTTATTTTTGGATTTTTGGGGTTTTTGAACCAAAAGGCCAAATGGGTTTTAATTTTGAAGTTTTTCAATTTTTTGGGGTTTTTACCTCGTTTTGCATGCTGCCCTGTTTTCTTGAGTTTTCTTGGCACAATGTGAGTCGTGGACCTTGATGATCTGTTTGGGTATTAGTCAGACCACTTTTGTACTGTTATGTTGCATTGGGATGCATGTTGCATCCGTACTCCTGACGTTGTGTTCGGTTGAGTGATTTTATACCTGGCGTTATGGTTTCCTTTAGACCTTTGCTCTTGTTTCGTGAACGCCAAGATTCGTGTAGAATCCATACTCTTGGATTGAGGCTGGTTGAGTAAGTTCATGACTTTTGGTCTTGTTACATCATTGGGATTCGTGTAGAATCCATACTCTCAGATTGAGGCCGATTGAGTGATTTAATGATGTATGGTTTTATTGGCTTTGGGATTCATGTATAATCCGTCCTTCCTATGTTGCTTTCAATTGGGTGTTTTCTTTGCATTATGTTCTCATTCCTGTCTTTGTGTTATGATCTTCATGATGGTGGTGCGCCACACACGAGTACGTGCGCATACATTTGTTGGGTGACTTGCGAGGCCCAATCTTCTGTGGATTTGTCAGAAGTTATGATCATTGGGGTTGGGATGGGAGTATGCATGACCACGGGCACTTGTCGTAGGATGAGCATGGGTAGGGTAGGGTAGCATATGGAGGGGGCTTCTATCCTGTAACTTGGTGACTACTTCCCGGTTGGCAGAGGAAGTTTTATATAAGTGATAATTAAATTAAAACTTTGGGTGGTAATAAATGCAAGATAATTAAAATGTGTGGGTTGTGCGCCTTTCGTCGGAAAGAGTTGCTGCCCTAGGTTGTGCGCCTTCTGTTGAGAAGAGTAGCTGCCTTGGGTTGTGCGCCTTTCATCGTGAAGAGTAGCTGCCCTAGGTTGTGCGCCTTCTGTTGAGAAGAGTAGCTGCCTATACAAGCTTGGGCTTGTTGATGCCAAGCGACTCTCCATGATGTCAGCCCCTACTTAGTAGCATATTGAGTGTCTGACCAGGACCTGTACTCCTTGCATTGTCTTAGGTTCTTGGTTGCAGCCATCATACTGTCTGGCGTGAGTGTTAGCCATGGATGTTGTGTTTTATGTGTGTTTGTGGTTGGATCATTATCTCCATCAACACGGCGGGTGTGGACCTACGGGTGCCACGTAGTTGGGAAGCGTAGCTACCTTCACCACTGCTAGGGATCGGTGTACAGAGATGATCTTTGTCCTAGTGCGACCGTTGCTAGATGTTTTCACTTGGTACTTCGAGTTCCGGAGTATGCTTTCTTGTGATTTATGCTTTCATTGGAATGCTTGGATATCATGTTTAGATGATGTTAGTTTATTTGACGCATTCCCTTATTATGATGTTTAGCATATGATTAGATGCTGTGAATTATTGTATTAAGCATATCTGTTGCTTATTGATGTTTAGCATATGATTAGATGCTGTGAATTATTGTATTAAGCATATCTGTTGCTTATTGCTGTTTAGCATGTGATAGATGATGTTATCTACTGTAGGATTATCTTATGCTTTACTACTAGCATGTTAGATTTCCTTATGCTTATATTGTTGCATGTTTTTAGTAGTGACGTCCCTATTACGACAGTACCGACGATTTGGTCGGTGGCTTGGGATGTTACACGCGGGGGATGGCTAGGACCCACGATGGTCTTATGATGCTATTGACGGTTGGGAGGAACCGCGTACTTAGTTTGGTTGTTTTGTTCCTGAGATGTATTTATGTACATTGCGATGTTGCTTTTGTTCTCTGCGATGTTTATATTCAGTGTGTTCTATGCTGCTGTAGTTTAGATGGTTGATGTTCTCCATTTTGTGTTGTTCTTGCACTCGAGTGTTCATTCCTCGAGCCTTTGTGGATCCGGTACTCCCTGGTGTGGAGGTTCTTTGCTCTATTTTGATCCTTTTTGCTTCTGGGAGTGTTTTCGTGTTTCTATGGGCGACATTTGTTCAGCATGGTGCGACACTTTAAAAAGTATTGCATGCCCATGCAAACTATGTTGTACGAAACTGTAAAGTATCGCATGACTTCTTGAGAAATTTCGTACAACACTAGAAGAGTGTTGCACGCCTTCTTGAGAAATGTCGTACGATGCTGAAAAGTGTCGCATGCCTTCTTGAGAAATGACGTACGACACTGGAAGAGTGTCGCACGCCTTAAGGAGAAGTATCGCCCTCCCATAGTAAAAAGTGTCGCACAGTTTTTGTGAAAAACCTGCGCATGCCATTAGCGAGCACTTTTCTTCGTGATCCGATCTTTTTGAGAGTGGTTTTGGATACCCTTTTGGGCGTTCTTCGACCCTATGCTGTTGCATTTTGAATTCTGTCGGTTTCTCTTGAAATCGAGTTCTCATGTTTCTGTTTTAGTCTCTTGGGGTTTAAAATATATCATTTAAGTATAAGTTGACGTATATTTAATTCCTTATACTTAAGATACTTAAGATATATTTTAATATATGCGACAAATCGTTTGAGATAGGTTTCAGACCTCTCAGAGATAAGTTATGGATTCTAGGAAATTTCAGGGCTTCAGAAATCCAGACTTAGCCAATTTTCAGGGCTTCAGGATTTCAGGCTTAGCTAAATTTTGGGATTCTACATTTTACCCCAGCTTGGTGTTTTGTTGATGAGTGGTTGTTTCTTGTGCCCTCATCATGTGTGTTGTCCTTGTTGGCTTTGGTTGTGTGTGTCAGTTTGGTAGTGGTGTTTGGAGATTCGTTGGTTGCCGGGATTGTGTTGAAGTCTTTCGTTACGATCTTTGTGATCCCTGTATGATGTTGTCTTGTGCATTCATACTTGTAAAAAAAAAAATATCTTGGCTTAATTTGAATCCTTGATTCCAAGGATCTCCGGGCGGGGCATTACATCAATCTTCTTTTAGGTGCTTCATTTGACTATTCTTCCAATACCACATGACAACTTGATGGATCTTTTTCTTTGACAAATACTTCTTTACAATATTCTGCATGTTCTTTCATGTTATCTTTTTGGTTGTCACTATTGTTATCATTTTTTTTGACATTCCTATTCACGTTCCTTTTGAAGTTTGGGTTCTTCATGTTTTTCCTAATGTCAATTCTAAAAAATCTTTCTATATGACCAAAATTATTACATGAACAATATACTAGTGCATTGTTTCCAAATCTAGGTCCAGGCTAGTTAACAGGTACTCTACAATCTCTAGCAATATGTCCAAAGCTTTTCCACCTATAACACACAATGATTCTTCTCATTCCATTATTTCCTTCATTAGATCTTCTTCATGTAGGGTTAGTAGCTCTAAAAATTCTACTATTTCTATTACTATTATCAAATTTAGGCTTCTTAAAATTAACTGCTTTATGACCAAAACCATGACAATTTTTATTTAGTTTGATACATCATTCCCTTTTTATTTGTATTAGTTTGATAATATTTTTTTATGATCTTCCTCTCAATGTTTGATTTTGTATATTTATGCATGTTTCATAGAGTCATGTCCTTTCATTGATAATAATTATATTATATTAAGAATTTTAATTATTTTAATTATATTTAATAATACCATATATTATATATATATATATACATATATATATATATACATATATATATATATATATATACACACATATATATAAATAATTTATATAATTTTAATAACATATATTATATCTATCATTATTAATAGCATTAGTTTTATAAATATTATTTATTTATTAATTTTATATACGATAGTATTGATATATATATTATTTATATTCAATAGTATATTATTTAAATATCTAATATATGTATTTATATTATATGTGTATGATAATATATATTAAATCGAATAATTTATATATTAATTTATATACTTTATTAACCATTTTAATATTATAAACTTTTATATATTATACTTATTTATTAATAAAATTATATGTCAAAACTGGGATATCACTGTCCTTCCCTCTTGAATTTGCTTGTCCTCAAGCAAAATCATTCATACACAAGCTCCTTCATAGACACAAAATATATTTGCGTACCAAATCCTAAAAGATTTATGAGATATACATCTTAATGAATGAAAACACAAAGTAGATAAAAGTAGTCACATGAATGCATGAAAGCATGAAGCATACATGATGTATGCAAAGCAAAAATGATTCAAATAGATGGAAAAATGAAGCAAAAATGATGCAGACAAATGAAAACACGAAAAAAAGATGATGCAGATAGATGAAGACATGAAACATACACGATGCAGACACACAATAGACACATTATGTAATTCCTTGATTGTGAACCTACAACCACAAAAAATCATTAGTACACATTTATATATAAATTCTTCTTTTTAGGATTTCCTTATATCAATCCCTTGACAAGGTATTTATAGTCTTAATTTAGTGACTTGTCCATTATAAGTATAGTTTATTTATTAACTCATCATTTTCTGAGTATGGGAGGAGAAACTATAATAGGGTGCCCTGTTACCCAATCATGGGCCTCACCGTTCTCCCTCATTATGGTTATCTCTCTCTAATCATCATCTCCAAGATAGTGCCTTTGTATGATGTACCTTGGGGTATTCGCTCTACCATAGGCCTTACCTAGTACCCTTGGATGATGCAGCTCAATGCCCATCTCATTGCAGGCCTTACCTAGTACCTCTGAGTGGTGTCACCTAGCCCATTCCACCGCCGACCTTATCTTATCTTGGATGGTGATGACCTTAGATAATCTTATTAATTTAACAATATTCTTTGATTATTACCTATTAACTTAAAAACCAATTTCATTTGATTGTAACTATAATCATTGATAAACTATTCAATATTCTTCACAATAACAAAATTTGTCAATAATAAGAAAGTTACTAATAATAATATTTTATAGGATAATAGTAACATTTTGTATTAATAACTTTTCCAAAATAAAAATAAAAATAAAAATGTATATAACTTATGTCATACCTTATGTGATAGGGTGATGATGTGTTAAACTAAATTCTCTTGTAATGTTCTGTTAAACATATCACTACCTCCCATTCCAAGAAACATGTCATTATATTCATAATCTAAGTTTGTAGTTTGTTTGGTGAATTTTGATCCATCTATGCATGCTAAGAAGCTTTGGACATGTTTCTTCAACTATGTGGTTTGCAAATTTGCATTCCCATGCTTGGTAGTCAACATTACATTTTTGGTTCTTTATTTTTTAGAGAAATTACTCTATCTTGTTTAGAGATAATAATATGATGTACATATTTAGTATCATCTTTTTATTGTGGTGGTTATGTAATGATGCAATCATGTTTTCAAATAGTCTCTAAGCCTCTACAAATTCCTACTGGAAATATATAATATTTTCTTGTTTTTCATGTCCATGCCAAATTTTCTTGTTTTCCATATCCATGCCAAATCTCAACATGCTTAAAATATTGACCGCCCTTATTTTTCATTTCCTCAAAATAGGTAAAATGTATCCCAAATCTTGCTTTTCTATTCATTGTCTTAGTCTATATACTTCAAACCTCTTTTTGATGTGATTTGATGACTGCATAATCCTCAATATTCTTCAAACATCATTCAAGGAGATATGGGTAGATGCAGTAGCATGCTGATAATATAAATTGAATATATGGTTTATAAGAAAGTACATTGTTAAACCTCACCTATTCTTCTCTCACAATTTCACCAGTCAAAGAGATCATTACTGAGTAGTGTAGTTGATATTCTTGCTTTATAAACAACTGATATGTCAAAGTAAATTAAATGTTATCTCTGATAAGGGGAACCTTGATTATAATTTTTGTAATTTTTATTGACATCTTCAAATTTCCTACTAGTATTCTAGTTCACACCCTAATGTTTTGGAGAGAAGAAATTGTAGATGAAGTGAGCAGTCTTCAACGATTCCACCTTCTAGTCCTCTTCATGATATGCATTACTTGAAAGTTTCACATTGATGTATTTGATTATTATTTCTTACAATAATAAGTTTTATAGGATGACAAGATCATTACTCTAATACCACTTGTAATGTCCCATTTCAGGACATTTACTGATTTTCCCTTTTTATTTGTATTAGTTTGATAGTATTTTTTTATGATCTTCCTCTCAATGTTTGATTTTGTATATATATGCATGTTTCATAGAGTGATGCCCTTTTGTTGATAATAATTATATTATATTAAGAATTATAATTATATTAATTATATTTAATAATATCATATATTATATATATTATTTATATAAGTTCAATAACCTATATTATATCTATCGTTATTAATAGTATTAGTGTTATAAATATTATTTATTCATTAATTTTATATATCATAGTACATATATATAACTTATATTCAATAGTATATTATTTAAATATCCAATATATATCTATATATATTATATTTATATGATAATATATATTATATAATAATTTATATACTTTATTAATCATTTTAGTATTATAGAGTTTTATATATTGTACTTGTTTATTATTAAAATTATATGTCAAAATGGGGATATCACATTATAACAATAAACATTAGTAATAGGTTTAAATTACTTACCTGTACAATCCATTTTCATATGATCAATTTCATTGCATGCATAACATCTACCTTAAATTCACATCTTACTTCTTTATGTGATTCATTTTTCTTGGGTTGTTTAGATTCATCAACTTATTCAAGTTGTTTAGTTTTCACAACCTCCTTAGGTGCATTATTAGATTAATTTGACTCAATCTTTTTTAGATCTTCTTTTTCTTGCATAGGCTAATGATTTTTAATAATCTAGTTCCTTTCTAGCTTTAGACTTCTTACCTAATTTTTCTTCAGTGAAATACCCAAGACTAGTCTTATCATAAGAAGGTCTTTGTATACATATTTGTTCATCGAGATTCTGACTCCTAGAATATAGTTTCTCAAGTTATTTCTTAGACTGAGTTAACTCTCCCGTCAAAATAGTGTTGTAATTCTCAAGTTTTGCATACTCTAACTTGGTAGACTCAAGCTCAGATATCACTTTGGTAAGATTTGATCTTAGATCTGTATTCTCAGACATCAAATCTGATTCAACTTTATTGGTATCATCCTTCAAGGTCAACTTTAGATGTGTAATCTTAGGTTCATACTTTCGGATCTCATTTTATTTCTTCACTCTTGAAACTTCATCATTGTCTTTGATATGATCTTTAGGCTCTTTCCTATAATTGATATGATCTATCTTACCTTTCAACTTTCTAATATAGTCTTTAGCATCTTCATATCTGTCTTTCAAAGCATCTCTTTCTTTAGTAAGAATATCAATCTTCTTAAGATATTCTTCTAGGTTCTTCTATAATTGTTTCATATCTATAGGGATCATATTTAAGTCGTCAATCCTCCTCTAAGTAACTATTCTTTGATGCCACTTTTTAGAAATAGGAAATACTTGGGGGGTGGGGTGAATTAGTATTCCACAAACTTTTGCCCAAAACTGGATATCTTTAATAACTTTATAACTTGTATAAGAAAGTAAACTAACTATACTAAATAGAAAATATAACCATATAATAAAGTAACTCATAACACCATATTTTTTTAACTAGGGAAACCCTTGCCAAGGGAAAACCCCAATGGGGATGGTACCCACAAAATGATCAACTAATCAAAAGTCTATAGTTAAAGATATTGACCATCTGTATAGTGTCCTAGTCCTTGTTAGGAGCCTCAACCCTATTAGGAGTTTTTATATACAAAATATCTGCAAGATGATCCCACTTCCCAAAAATGTGATGTACAATAAAGTTCTTCAATATAGAAAGATAGATAAAAAAACCTCTGTATTGTTGTTGATATCTTCAATATCTGGTATTGTCTTTTCTTCTATTCACAAAACTTCACAAAAATTCACATTCCTCTGATCATACATTAGAATTCACATCTTATAAACATTACGTCAATATCACATAAATCACACATAATTTTGTATTTAGAAATCTTCCTTTATACCTTGCTAATAACAAATATTTACTCTTTTAACCTTCATACCTCTATACACTTTATCAAAATACAAAATTTACTTTTTTCCACTTAGGTTTAACATTTAGGATGTCATCCCTAATTAGTTAAGTAATTATTTCATAAACAAAAAAATTCCTTAACCTAAAATACCCATTTCCTTATTATACTCTTTTCTGCCTGTATACTTCTGTAACTAGTAAATTCATCATAACTTTGTCCATACCGATTGTACTGTCTTGCAAAATTTTAGACATCATCATCATAGTCTCATGTAGTTGTACCTAACTCCACACATATCCATAATATGCCTATAAAGCTCACCAATAAGAACTCTACCTATTCTCTCTGATAAACTGTATAACACTTTAAACAATTTTCTAAATTTAATTGCCATAACTTCATCTTCATGCTCTACTCACTTCATGTGACTTATATGTTTCTATAAATGACAACATGAAAATTTTTGACCTAGCCATATTGTCAACATATATTATATTGCATGTATGTATGTATGTATGTATGTATGTGTATATATATATATATATATATATATATATCACTATTTCTTCTGTATATCTTGTTATTTTTTGTTATATATAACAATCTTGATACCCTTTCTTATAGAAAATAAAAGGATGCAAAAAGCTTCATACCTTTACAAAAAATACAAAAATTTCTAATTGCAACCATTCACCAGAAATTACAATGATAAAACTTAAGAAGCTTAAGAAAATTTTAATTCTCATATCATGTCAACAATATCATCAAAGTATTGGTTTTTTTGAACATTTTGAAACTCTACAAGAATGGCACAAACCTTTTCCTTGTCTTCCTCAAGCTCTAATTCATGGCTAGCACTAGAAAAACTTGTATAACTGGTTCATAATTCCCAAGCAGTGACGTACATATTGTTGATAACATCCAGCTAGTCCACTTGGGTAGTAGTCAAATATGGTTGCATAATAGGCCTTAGGTACACCTACCATCATAAATTTATTATCACATCTAATTTAGTGCAAATTTAAGACCAAGAAATATACTTACCTATTTCACACGCTTCTCTTGCTATGATGTTGAAGAATAAAAATGCATGTTTGCCTTTAACATTAATTCCTGCAATTGAAGAAATGCCCACTCTACAAACTCACAAGAGCAAAGTAACACCATTTCATGGCTTGAGAAACTACCAAATTGGGCTGTTAAGAATTCATCAGTTACAAAATTGTGAAATTGAATGAGTTTGATTTTTCCTTGTGTAAAATCATGAAATCAGACGATCACTATCCAATTCCTGATTAAATTGCAAAATTGACTGGAGAAGATTTTGCCATCTTTGAAATTCCAAACTTGGGCCCAGTTTATATCACTTGCCCAATATTCTAATTTTTTTTTATATCTGACACCATGCAAAATTTGTACTTTCAAAATAGAAAAGAAAAATGTTATTTCACAACTTTGCTTAATCGAGGACTCCAAAAATGAGAAATGGCTCATCCTAAAGGAAACATTTCTAGAGTACTTTCATGGTCCACACACACATATAAAATTCACACTTTCCTTGCTTTTTCTTATAATGCAGTTATGCTCGTTAACCACTTCTTTCTTTTTCTTCATAATTTTTTATCAACAATTGTAAACATCTCATTCATCCTTTAAATGGAGAGTTTATTGCCGCTTAACTAGATTCTCCAATGTTTTGTCTCTTAATCAAAACCATGTGATCATCTTCAAAGTTGGATGCATTGAATCCAAACAATCAATTAAAACATTTTGTCCTTGAATTTGTCCTTCATATTTGATCATTAAATCTATTTCATTAGATATTCTTTGAATTTCTCCTATTGTAGATCTCTTAATAAACTTTGTTCTTGTCTTAGAAAATTCTCAATCAATCCATATTTTCATCAAATCTTGGCCTTCCATTGATTCTTCTAGGAACTATTCATATTCCCTTTCTCAGTTAATAATTTACTCGCTCAATCAATACTATGCTCAGTTAACACTACACTTTCTTTGTTAACATTGTTCATGTTAGAAACAATAGTCCACCAAGAAAACTGAGAAGGGGGGGGTGAATCAATTATCCATCAATCCAAAAATTTATCTTCTTAAAAAAACTTAATCATTTAACCAAAGTAAACAATAACCATAATAAAATGCTCATAGACAATTACACCAGATATATTGACTAGGGAAACCCTTGATCGGAGGGAAAACCTCAGTGGGAATGATGCCCACAAGGTGATGTACTAATATAAATATTCCTTGTTAGAGAATGGACCATGTTAGGACTCTATTACAATATTTAGTATAATGAGTCCCTGTTAGGAGGTTCCAACCCTATTAGGAGTTGTAGTACAATGTATGGAAGAACAACCCACTGCCCAAACATGCAATTTTAACTACAAGAAGAGCTCACTACTCAAACAAGTAATTTACTATTATCTTCATCTTTCCTTTTCTATTTACTGTATCTTTTCAACTATACTAAACACTATCAAATCTTGTAGACTAGGTCACAAACCTCAGATCCAAATACCAAACCTTAGATCACTCAACAAATCCTTGACAATTAAGTTTCCTTCACTTCTGCACTACTCTGCTCAACTTCACATTCCACACTCTCTGTTGCTTCTCAATAATTCAAATCCACTCATTCAATTCCATTATAAAGGAAAATGTCCTTCCTTTATACCAATTCCATAATTTTTTTTTAATAAGTTAGCTGTTAGACCTTCTCAATTAATTATTATAGGACGACATTAAGAACATGTTACACTTAGTGATAACATTAATATTTTGCCTTGCAACTTGAATAACTTTTTGTACATGCAATATTATGATGAGAAATCTTATCCACATCATCCTCAACATGTCTTCTTCATGTCCTCAACCTTGATCCTCAAGATATCAACTCTTCTAAGAGATATAACAAGTTTACCAAAACATGCCTCTATACACTCTATCTTAGAACAGAGATCACCAAAACTTACATAACTTCTAGAATTATCATTTCTTCTTCAAATGTTAACTGCATATACTAGATATTCAAAACCATCTCCCATAACCTCAGGGTGGTTATAATGCTCAACTAGCCATCTGTACCAACTTGATCTTTCTACTATTCTTCTATTAGATACCATAGAAAACTGCTATATTGACATCAATGACAAACTCAGACATGAATGTAACATATCATCATAGTAGTACTCCCCTAAAACAATATCATTAACATTCATGCTTCCAACTAATCTTCCTAATCTTACAAAAATCTCCCCCTTTGGCATTGATGGAAACATAGATTTAAAACATCTAGTTCCAAGAATACCAACAAAAGACTGTTAATCTTCAAATCCTCTTCATCAATCATTCTCCCCCATTGATATAACTCAATGTTCTCTATACCAAACTATTATTACACATACTATGATTATGCTAAACATCTTCCTTAGCATATTATTTTTTAGGCTAAAATTCTCCCCCATTGACATCAATTTGAAATGTTTCTACAACCAATATCTCTGCATCAAACTTTGCAACAACTAATACTTACTAGCTTGAGTGTCAAAAGACACTATTTAAAACAAAATCAACAAGAGTCCTATATGACTCTATTTATTATAGATACTCCCCCATATAGGAAGCATCAACATTCCATTGAGACAAATAAAGGTGCTTTGTTACACTGGACTAATGCACTCTTGTATCGTTTACTTTGATATAGGAAGGGGCATAACCTCAAGCACACCTCACAAATACTCAAAAGTCTCTTTGGGAGGAGGCTTAATGAATATGTCTATAATCTTCTCTTTGGTGTTCACATACTCTAATTTGATTTCCTTTTTTGCAAATTTTTTTCTCAACATATGATACTTAATAGAAATGTACTGAGTCCTTGAAAGCAATACTGTATTCTTAGACATATTTAACATGCTTGTGTTGTTACAATGTATGACTATAGGTTCATAGATTTCTATCATTATATCTTTCAGCATCTGCTTCATCCAAATGACTTGACTACAATTATTTGATGTTGTAACATGCTCTGCTTCTACTATACTTTGAGATGTACAATCCTACTTCTTGCTTATCCAAGAAACCAATCTTCCTCCAAGAAATAAATCTCCTCCACTGGTGCTCTTTCTATCATCCATATTGCCTACCTAATCTACATTAGTATAAGCACTTAAAGTAAAGTCATTAGACCTATCATACCATAATCCAAACTTAGATGTTTCCTTTAGATATCTAAATGTCCTTTTGATTGCTACATAATGTTCTTCTCTAGGACCAACTTGGAATCTTGCAATAATTCTAACTATATTTTCTATATTTGATCTTGTGTAAGTTAGATATTGCAATCCTCCAATCATAGATATGTACTTCTTCTTCTCATAAATAGGTGTCTCATCTTTCATAGATAACTTGTGTCCAGTTACCATAGGTGTTCCAATGGGTTTGTATGTTTCCAAACAAACCTTTTCAGTAAATCCTTCAACTACCTAGTTTGAGAAATAAAGATTCCTTCTTTATTCTTTACAATCTGCAATCCTAGGAAATATTTCATCTCTCCTATCATACTCATTTCAAATTCTTTCTTCATCTCTTCTACAAACTTCTCACTTTATTTATCATTTCCTCTAAATATGATGTCAAAAACAAATATTACCAAAACCATCAAACCATCACTAGTTTATTTTCAATACAGATTACTATCTACCATACCTTAGCTATATCCAAGCTTTGTCAAATGTTTGTCCAACCTTCCACACCAGGTTCTGGGTGCTTGCTTCAATCCATACAATGCTTTCCATAGTCTGCATACTATGTCCTTGTCATCTATCAAAGGACATCCTTTAGGCTGATCAATGTGTACCTCTCACTTGACATCCATCTAATATACTTTGAATTTCTTCTGTGTTGTATAGACTAAGAATAATCTTACTCCTTCTATTCTAGCCACTGGAGCATAATTGTCCTCATAATCTATTCCTTCTTGGTGTGAGTAACCTTTCCATACCAATCTTTCTTTTTTTCTTACAACTTCTCCTTGCTCATTATCTTTTTCATGAATACCCATTTAGTTCCTATCGCATTCTTGTTTTCTGATCCAGGGACCAATTCCCTTGTCTCATTCTTTTCTATCTAATCCAATTCCTCTTTCATAACTTGCTTCCATTAGTCATCTTTGCATGCTTCATCTACATTCTTAGGCTTAACTTGAGATATCAAGCATAGTTCTTTGTTTACTTTACTTCTTTTCATCACACCTTTGTCTTTGCTTCCGATGATCTATTCAAATGGGTGGTTCTTTATCATATTCTTTCCTAAATTAGGAGTTGCTATCTCAACTCTTGGCTCTACTAAAGGTTCTAAGTTTTGTTCCTACCTTGGCTCTCCTTCATTCTACAAATAATTGTTCGTCTCAAGAAATACCTCATCATTCCTTGGCTTAGTAACAATATCATCATCTGAATTGTAATAAACTATTCTCTCTTGTATTATGAATTTCTCATCAATTCTCACATTTTCACTTTCCATAATAGTCTCTTCTATTACTTGATCTTCATTAACTATTCTAGAGTCATTAACATAGTCTTTCAAGGATCTTTCCATACTTTCTCTAAATTCCTCAACTTTATAAAAAATGAGACTCTCTCTAGCTTTTCTCAATCTCTTATGACATTTACTTGAAAAATGACCAAACTATTTACATGTCCAACAAACAAAAACTTTCATACCTTTAGGTTCTCTCTTTGTAAGTAGATAACTACCTTCCTCTATCTTTGTGTTTTCTTCTAATTTGGATCTATATTTTCTTGTGCTACCATTCCCTTATATACAATAGAAGCATTCTGGATCTATAAACACAATAATCTACTCTTTACATAAATTTGATAACTCACCAAGAATTTTTGTCACTCGGGTGTTAAAATTTCTTCTGTCAGATGTAGGACTTATTTACATATTGGTCAAGTTGTTTATTAGTGACACACACTTATTTAGATTTTATATAGCTACCGATCTCTTAGTACAACTATCAGTGTTTTCCAAGTATTATAGTTGTCACCAAGTTCTACAATTGCTACCAAGTGCTACCAATTACAATTATAGTCAAGATCAACAGTGTAAACCATGCATCTTAATATATGCCGAGTTTACTAGTATAAGTCAAGCTATGTAGTGTTCACTGAGTTTGCAACGTATGTCATGTGAGTCCAATGTTAACCAAGCTACTCAGTGTTATCCAAGTGACTTAGTTTTTTTTGAGCTCGAGGTGAGAGTGTTTACTAAGTCATGTCGTGGAAACCAGGTGATTTAGTTTATATGATGAGTTTCACAGTATCTGCCAAGTCACCAGTGTAGACTGAGTTCAAGACTACTTGGAAGTGATCAATATGGACTAAGATTCTATATCTACCAAGTGCACGATGATGTTGAGTAGTGACAATGGATGTTCAGTATCAAAACCTCACTAAGTCAGTCTTCAGAACCTGAGTGTCTTCATGTGGGCCAACTTCGTAATATTTTTGTTAACTTGTATTGTGGCTGATTTTGTAATTTGTGTAATTGGATTGGTATAAATGTAATGTATTTTATCATATCCAAAGTGTAAGAAGTAAGGAATGTGAATGTGAATATAATCAGAAAAGAGTAGAAAGAGAAAATTACAAAGGCTACATCAGTATAAGGAACAAAAAAATTCATAGCTATCACAACAAGGTGATTAGCATATAAAGGAATCTCATTCAGTAAACCAATTTGTAGATCAGAGATTGTCTATTGTCTCATCCCAATAGGTGGATTAGTCAAATCCTTTAATAAGGTAGACATAATTGTATTTTGTAAATCTCTTTACTGAGTGCATACTTAATTGTATGTTTGTAAATCCTTTGACAAGGTGAACCTAGCAGTCCTCTTTGCTCCTAATAGGGAAAATAATCAAAAGTGATCAATGCAAGCTTTAACAGGCTAACTTTATACTATAGTTCTAAAGTTTTTGTGTATCATCCCTACCTCAGTTTTACTTTCTATTTGGAAGGTTTTTGGGTCACCAAATCTTTGTGTCATAATGTTATGAATGCTTTCATGTTTTCAGTTTCTTATGCACATAATTAGATCAAATTATATGTGATGGATTATATGCTAATTGAATTGTTGGATTAAGAGTTGAAATTTTAAAATTTTTAGAAGTTATTAATTCACCCCTCCCCTCTTAGTAACTTAGCATAGTCTTGAATATTTCCAACAATTGATATTAGAGATTTGTGATTCTCAAGAAATTTTTTAAGTAAAGATCAAGGCGATGGAGATATTTAGACTTGAAAAAGCTATCGACAAGGAGAAGCTAGATTTGGAAATGGCCTTTTCCCAACTCAAGAAAGAAAAGGAGAAACTCTCTCAACCCCTAAAAAGAAGGAAATAACTTGCAATTCAAATAAATGATCATCTCTACATTGAAGAAATAATTGAAGACCTTCATTCAAGTAATTCAGATGAAGCCAATGAAACAATCAAAGAACTCCTAGAAAAGAATGGTTCACTACAAGAAGAGGTAAGAAAACTTAAGACAGAGCAAGAAATTTAGGCAGTAAGGTTATGTGAAGTCATGGAACAGAAAAAAAAGATAAAAGAAGAGATAGATTAAAGGAACAATGAAATTCAGAACCAATCCCTTAAGTAAGTAGACCTTATTAATCAACATTCCAATGCAAATGAAGAAATCATGAGCCTAAGATTTGAAAATGAAAGAATGAGAAATGATCTAAATTCCAAAAGGAAAATCAATGAAAGGATGAGAAATGATCTAAATTCTGAAAGGAAAATCAATGAAAGATTACAGAATGATCTAAACTCTGAGAAGAAAATGAATGAAAGAATGATGAAATCCCAAGCAAACATGAATCAATTGAATGAGAAAAACCTCTATAGGAAAAAATGAATATCAGGAATTGGATATGCAGAAGGAGAATCATCCAAAAAAGGAGCTCAAAAGAACCAAAGACCTACTTCCAATCATTGTGGTAAGATAGGTCATACATCAAACAAATGTTGGAGTAATGGAAAAGAAAAATTCAATGGAAAATGCTACAATTGTAATCAACATGGTCATAAGGCTAATGAATGCAAAGAGAAACCAAGATTTGAAGGCAAATGTCACAAATGTAAGAAACATGGACACAAGTCATTAGAATGCAAAACCAAGGTATTGAATCTAGCAGAGCAAATTGTTAAAGCAATATTTGGTTAGGACTAAAAAACCTAGTGTAGATGTCATTATTGTGGAGAATTTGGACACATTGGAATAAATTTTGTAAAGCATCATTTGAGGAAAAGAGACACTACTAAAAGATGTTTCATTTGTACAAAACTTGGTCATCTTGCCAAGAACTACATGAATATTGGTAGAATTGAAGATGAGAAAAAGGAAAAAGCTGACAACGTCCAAAAATAGATGAGACAACAATGGGTTCCTAAGTCTATCGAGGATACAAGTCCAAGTAATGATGACCTAGTCACTCAAGAATTGGGTGACTTTATTATTTCTACTTGAGTTCTCAACAGAGAAACTAGAACTATGCTATCGAAGAAGACATCTAAAATAGTTCTAGATTAAAAGAGGAAAATAATCCAAACCAATATGTAGGATACAAAGGGATCACCAAGTACAAGTTTCTACTGAGTTATCTTCTCTATCAAGTGAGGTTGGGTCACAAACTCTACCGAGCAAGGTCAGGAGTATAAAAGATGCATATGGTTACCAAGTCACAAAGACTTCACCAAGTGTTCAATGCTAGCATAGTGGATGATAGCTTGTCAACATGATGTCAATTTATCTACCTTTCATACTGAGAATTTATGGAAAATTTTTAACAAAAAGCATGAAATCAAAATCATTTCTTATCATGAAATTTTGAGTGGTATTGCGAAAGTGCGATCTTTAGAGCTTCCAAGTGATTTGAGCAAATTTTCAGCTAATTTTTTTGAATTCGCTCAAACCCTACTGAGTGAAGATGGCATCCAATAGTAGCAAGGTTAAGTGAGGATTTAACATGTTGGTTCATGGAGTGGAATGGAAAGCACCAGATTCAACCTCACTCCTGCGATTGTCAAAACCCTAGATCTGAGTGGATCACAATCTCAAATCCCTCCAAAGATACTTCTAATCAACAATATTCACACTCATTTCAAATGTGTCATTCAAGATATTGGTGTGTTGGAAATGGATATTTTGCTAGCCCAAATGTGTATAAATGGAGTTTTGAAACCTGGGCACCAACACCTAGAAACCAAAGGGTTAATTTACATCCCTTACATGCCCCAAAAATTTCAAGTTAAATGGATTAGGTTTATCCTCAGTTGGGTGCATAATGGGTAGTTGTGGTTGGAAAACCCTAGGTCAGGTAGAATTGGAAAAGAAAACCCTAGTAGAATGGGATGGTAGAGGAATGAAAATTAGTAGTGTTTTTGATATGGAATTGAAGTTTGGTATTCACATCATTGTAGGTAAGATATACAAATCTAGCAAGTTGAATAGTGTGTCATGTGAAGCTGTGGACTTGGCATACAAGGTGGGAAAGTGTTGGAGTTGATGAAATCCAACTCTGAAGATGCCTAAGATCACCTGCATGTGAAAACCTATCAAAGGGAAGCCAAGGAGAGAAGAGTGTGGAGCTAGGGAAAAACACTAAATGGACATGAGAGACCACAAGATATTGCAACACAAGAAAATATGTATTTACGATATGCAAGAAGTGATATGAGTTATGAAATACAATGAGGGAGCCCGAATATAAAGAGCTCCAAGAATCTTCTAGAAGAAGCTAGAAGACACTAGGAGATAAGTGTGACAGCTAAGCATACATCCACTTGAGGTGGAAAGTCCTCGAACAAGGTGAGAGGATAAGTATGACTTAGGAGAGAACAAACTCTTGTATTGTCAACAACTTATAACAAACTCCTAGACTACAATTAATAAATAAAATGAATTTACCTAACTGAGCTTAAGTAAATAGAATAAATAATAAATAATTAATTATTTACTCTAACACCCCCCCTTAAGTGCAACTTAGGAAAATGCCTTAAGCTTAGAAAACTAAGATGAAATGCAGAATGGGTCCCGGCAACAAGGCCATGTTAGGTACCCATGTACAAATGCAAAAGATGCAACCTCTGAGGGAAAGAGGGAAAACCACATGGGAAAAACCCTCCCTCAAAAAGAGGTAAGAACCTAGTAAAAAATTGAAGAAGCCTCCAACTAGGGAAATGTCTCCTAAAATAGGAACAAGGAGTGATTATGAACAACATCATTGAAGCATGAAGAAGCTGCAAAATTTTCCATCAGGAAAGAAAACTACTGATCTAAAGAACCTCCATGGAAGAACAAGGCTTGAACCGAGCATGTCTATATGGTAGATGATCCATCTCACCGAAATGCATTAGAACAATAGCATAACCCCTCCTTAATGCAGATGGGGTGAGATGAGAAGCAACTAAGAAGGTGGGCCAAAGTCTCCTGCAAATGAACCAAGAACGATGAGAGAGAGAAAGAGGTACAAACACCCATAAAGACACGGTCAAACTGACTCTGCATGGGGCTAATGTTGTGGAAGGGACACTCACTTAACAAAGGGAGAATGCCTAAAATAAAAAACAACTATCTCCCCATGGTGCTTTATGAAAATAGTGCAAGTACAACTGTCTCAAAACAACGTTCATAATCCTTGGAATGCAAGAGTGGCACTTTATCTTAGTGCGATACATAAAAATGTTTTAAAATGATAGCTATAATGATCAAAATAAAAAACAAGATGCAACAAAACATAGTACAATTTAAAACAAAGGAAACCATGCCAGGAAAATGATCCTTGGGCCTAAAATACTCAAGATACCCACCATATAGCAAAAATGCCAAAAATATGATAGAAAGAGCATGGACCAAAATCTAAGGAAAAGGACAACATTTCTGAAAAGATGACAAAACCAGCTTTCCAAAAATATAAAGTTTTCAAAAAACTGACATGGGATGCAAAAGATATGCAAGTTGAAGTCAAAAATAGAACTTCAAAGTTCAACTAAAAAAATTTGCAATAAAACTGCATCAAAACCTAAAAATACCTACACCAATGTGTCTATCTTAGAACCAACTTTTCAATGCTTCTTTTGGATCGAAAAAATACCTCCGTATGCTCAAGTTATGGCCAAAACACCACAAGTAGGTCAAAATGACCTTGGAGAGGTGCAAGGGGATGATGCAAGTGATGTCATGTTGATGTCAGCAAAACACGACATAAAATTTGATAGCTTGCGGCTTGTCAACACAAAAAAAATCCACGTGGTAGCCACATGGGAAACTGGATGATGTGGTAGGGGTCACGCGAAAAAGTGCCATTTGGCATCCTTGCCACATGTCAAATGGCGAGTGGCTGTCAAATACTGATGTAGGTAGGGCACTGCTGACTGATCTAGAGTAGAGATGACAGAGGAGATTGGGCAAAGGTGGTGGGTTCTAGCAGAGATCAAGGAGGGGTTAGGTGCAAAGGGGGTGCTGCATAGAAGAGGTGGTGCTCAGGCAAAGGCTTGGTGGCGGTGTCACCACAGCAGCGCTGCAGGCTGCGGCCGCCCACGAGCTGTGCCCTGGTAGGGATGCAATGGTGTGACGGTTGTAGACTAGCAGTGCAATGGCGTCACTATTTTTTTAATTTTTTAAAAAAGTTTTTTGATGCGCAAATTGTCTATGCGATCGTACGACAGCCCTGGAATGAATTTTTTTGCCTCCCAGAGCTCTGTCTTCAAAAATGAAAAGTTTTATATGAATCTTGATAGAAAATGGCCTTCTAGATCCAATGGAAATGTCTGTTTGAGTCCAATGTGCTTCAAAAATTTTTTGTTCCCCTGATTTGAAGAAAAAAATGCATAAATAAACTAGGGTTTATGACTCCAAATCACGGCTTCAAAAATTCTTCAACGAAGCAACAATAGGGAGGCTCTAATACCATGTTGGAGTTGATGAAATCCAACTCCATAGATGCCCAAGATCACCTGCATGCGAAAACTTGTCAAAGGGTAGTCAAGGAGAGAAGAGTGTGGAGCTAGGGAAAAACCCTAAATGGACATGAGAGACCACAAGATATTGCAACACAAGAAAATATGTATTTACAATATGCAAGAAGTGATATGAGTTATGAAATACAATGAGGGAGCCTGAATATAAAGAGCTCTAGGAATCTCCTAGAAGAAGCTAGAAGACACTAGGAGATAAGTGTGACAACTAAGCAAACATCCACTTGAGGTGGAAAGTCCTCAAACAAGGTGAGAGGATAAGTATGACTTAGGAGAGAACAAACTCCCATATTGTCAACAACTTATAACAAACTCCTAGACTACAATAAATAAATAAAATGTATTTACCTAAGTAAGCTTAAGTAAATAGAATAAATAATAAATAATTAATTATTTACTCTAATAGCAAAAACAATTTTCCATTTGACCTTGCCGAGCTATTGTTGAGATAGTTTAACAAAAACATGGAAAGAATAAGGACATCAAAGAATAACCCGTGTAAGTTTGGTTCCTTGTTAACTTGTCTATTCTTTTATGTTCATGAATTCTTCCCTTCAAAAGGCACTATTGTGTGGAGACAAGATGTGCTTGTATTATATTAGATAAATGAGTTTATTGCTGAAATGGGTGAAAACTACAATAATATTATAGATAATTATTTTGATACATTCAAAGAGAAAATGAACATAGGTTCTAAATCCCCAAGAAACAAGTTGAGGATTATAAGGATGATGTATGTTTCATGGTGGAGTGTGAAAAAGTTTACATTTAGGAAATTAAGCCTAGAATTGTTAGGGTAAAACCTCTTGGTTATGAGGTTAATATTGATGAAACTAAAGACATCATTGAAGCACTTGTCAATGAGCCAATTGATCCCAAGGATACATATTTTGGAACATATGATCAAGAAAAATCCAACATTGAACTTGAAATAAAGCTCCCTTAGGTGGTGAACAAAGGAAAGAAGAGAATTGCAAAACTAAAATCCAGTTCAAACCTTTTGTTAACTACGGGAAAAGGTGAAGATGAGGAAGCAGAGGATGAGGCATAATCTAAGGAAGAAGATACATTAAGGAAGAAAGGTAAGATGATTATCACCAAGCCCCAAAAGCCATCCACTACAGTATTCACAAGGAGATCTTCAAGGAAGAAATCTAACAAGAAAGGAGGAGACATTGTATTTAGAAAACCTCCACCCACCTTCCAAGAAAGATTAAAAGATATAGAAGCAGGAGCCAGAATAATAAAATTTAAATCATTAAAATATGAAATTAGGGTAGTAGAGGAGCAAAAGGTTGCTTCTCAAATTCTTAATGATTTGTTGGAAAAGATAAAGCCAAAATGGGAATTTTCCATGCAAGTTGTCAAAGATATATATGGGAAAAACTTGAGGCAATTATTACTAAGCATATCCGATGTAGAGGTAAAAGAGTCACTGAAGAAAAATTGACTTTGAAGTTTAATACTTGTCTAATTTTGATGAAGGATATTGAACATGTTGTAAGGAATGCAACAAACACTTGGAAGAATATCCATCTATTACATAAACTAAATGATATTCTAGTGGATGTTAAAGATGATGATGATAAAGAAGATAAGGAGAAAGATGAAGAAGAGAATATTGAAGAAGCAACTCATCTTGACAATGAAGAATATGAAGAGGATCAAGGACAAGAGGCTACCAAGGAAGCAAAGCTAGATGATGAGGAGATTGATCCAGTTAAGATAGTTGTAGTAGTTATTGCCTCACTTCCTCACTCTCCAAGCAAGCTACTAACAACATCAAGCATTGAGACAACCAAAACAATTTTGTGAATCCAAATGCCCAATCACTCTTTACTCCTACTTAAATCAACACATAATTAACAAAAGTGGCCTCCACTTCATCTACCAAGTTGCAGATTCTTCCTTCATCAACCGAGTTGAGTACTTTAGTTTTGACCACTTTAGTTTTGAGCACTCCAATTTTGTGCACTTCAATTTTGAGCACATCAATTTTGGATTCTTTAGGTATTTCTATAAATATTCCTTCAATAAGCACATTATGAATTTTTACAGCGAGTTCTACCATGTCTACTATTATTTCTATTTTGGGTACAAAAGCAATAAGTGTAAGGACAGTTGAGCCAAAGGTTCAACAGAGCACAAAATTTTTGAGTAAAGGAAAAAAGCTAGAGGGAGAAATTGATTTAGATGGGGAAATTGCAATCCCAAATTGGAACATTTCCAAGCTTACACTAGACCAAATGTAATCATTTGGTGAACTCCTCCAGAAGAAGGCTAAACAACAAAGACTAAGTGAGCAGAGAGATAAGGAATTTAGAATAATTGAAGATGCAAATAACATATTGGAAAAGGCCATAGGTATTGAGGTTGACACTTCTTAGCCAATTTTTTATTAGCTAGCAAAGGTAGTACAAAAATTTAATGAAGATATTGAGGGAAAAAATAAGTTAGTGCAAAAACTAGAAAAGAAGTTTGATAATAAAGTGCTGGAGCACATTACTCAGTAGATAGCCATTTATTAAGTAGAACTTTCTACAATTTTGGGCAATATAGAAGCATCATGTACAATTGTGTCATCACTTTTTGGAAAGCTATGTGATGTTTCTAAGTTTACTGAAGAAATATAGGACAAATTGTCCAAAATAAATGAAGATTTGAAAGCTAGTGCTCAGTAGCTATAAATTGACCCTAGTTCAAGCTCTGCACATTTTTAAAGAATAAGATTTTTGTTAGATATGCAAGCAATATTGCTTAAAGAAGAAGCAAGTATGAGATCCACATTTATAGATATACAAAATATGATTCTTCCCAACATGGATGCACTGTAGAAACACATTGTACATTCAAAAACTCCCATCCATGACAAAAAATTCTCCATTGTGGATCATATGATAGAATTGTCAGCAAAAGTCCAAATTGCAGTTCACACATGAAAGGTCCTGCAAGACAATTGGGATAACACCTTGGTGATCATTTTCAAGGTGCATTTAACTTTTTTAATCTCATTTTGGTGTTACTATGTAAATAAATAAAATAAATCTTTGACATTAATGTCAAAAAGGGGGAGACAGATACATGTATGGAGAAAGACATATGTCATGGGGGAGATCATGCAATAAGTTGAAAAATCAATGGGGGAGTAAGATATGTATAGAGAGATATGTTGTATATATCAGGAAGATGTATAATATACTATATGAAAGAACCTTACCGTGTACATATATATACCTTACAAAATCAAGTTTGAAAAATCTCAAAAACAATATACTCTACTGAGCTATTATCTCAAGGTGATGGATAAAAGATATTGAGGAAATTTTTTGAATTTAGTTATCGCTGATAAGTGTTGTTGTCACTAATGCCAAATGAGGAGACTGTTGACATATTAGTGAAGTTTTTTATAAGTGACACACACTTATTTAGATTGTATATAGCTACCAAGCTCTTTGTACAAGTATTAGTGTTTTCCAAGTATTTCTATTGTCACCAAGTTCTACAATTGCAATCGAGTCCTTTGGACAAATCTTAGTAGTTACTAAGTAGTCATAGTTATAGTGAAGGTAAAAAATGTAAACCATGCATCTCAGTGTATGCCAAGTTTACCAGCGCAAGCTAAGCTATGCAGTGTTCACCGAGTTCATAGTGTATGTCATGCGAGTTCAGTGTTAACCAAGCTACTCAGTATTAACCAAGTGACTTAGTTTATACCAAGCTTGAGGTGAGAGTGTTTACCAAGTCATGTCACAATAAAAAAGTGATTCAGTTTATATGATGAGTTTCATAGTATCTACTGAGTTACTAGTGCAGACTGAGTTCAAGACTAATTGGAAGTGATCAATATGGACCAAGTTTCTATGTCTACCAAGTGCATGACAATGCTAAGCATTGATAGTGGATGCCAAGTATCAGAACTTCACCAAGTCAATTTTTAAAACTTGAGTGTCTTCATGTGGGCCGACTTTTTAATATTTGTGTTAACTTGTATTGTGGAAAACTTTGTAATTTATATAATTGGATTGGTATATATATGTAATGTATTGTATCATATCCAAAGTGTAAGAAGTAAGGAATGTGAATGTGAATATAATCACAAAAGAGTAGAAAGATCAAAGTACAAAGGCCATAGCAGTATAAGGAAAATCAGAAGTCATATCTATCATAGCAAGGTGATTAGCACATAAAGGAATCTCATTTAGCAAACCAAGTTGCAGATTAGAGATCTTCTACTATTTCATCCCAATAGGTGGATCAGTCAAATCCTTTAACAAGGTAGAACTAAAAGTCTTTTGTAAATCTCTTTATTGAGTGCATACTTAATTTTATTTTTTAAAATCCTTTCATAAGGTGGACCTAGTAGTCCTCATTGCTCCTAACAGGGTAGATCATCAGATGTGATCAATGTAAGCTTTAACGGGCTAAACATTATTGCAGTACTAAAGTTTGTGGGTATCATCCCCACCCCAATTTTACTTTCTATTTGGAAGGTTTCTGGGTCACCAAATCTTTGTTTCATAATGTTATGAATGCTTTCATGTTTTTAGTTTCTTATGCATGCAATTAGATCAGATTATATGTGATGGATTATATGCTAATTAGATTGTTGGATTAAGAGTTGAAATTGTTGAAGTTTTAGAAGTTACTAATTCACCCCTCCCCTCTTAGTAACTTAGCATAGCCTTGAATATTTCCAACAGGACTATCTTCTTTGAACATGTTTTACATGGATCTCCCAATGTTGTTAAACTTTATCTTCAAGGACCTAACACTCTGATACCAATTGTTAGAAACAATAGTCCATCAAGATAACTGAGAGGGTGGGGGGTGAATTGGTTATCCAATAATACAAACATTTATCTTGTTTAAACAAACTTAACCATTCAACTAAAGTAAATATAAACCATAGTAAAATGATCATAGGAAATTGCACCAAATATGTTGACTAGGGAAACCTTTGATTTGAGGGAAAAACCCAGTAGGAATGATGCCCACAAGATGATGTGCTAATATAAATATTCCTTATCAGAGGATAGATCCTATTAGGAGTCTATTAAAAAATTTAGCACAATGAGTCCCTATTATGAGAATTTGAATCCTTATTAGGAGATTCCAACCCTATTAGGAGTTGTGTCAAACCTGTTAGGAGTTGTGGTACAACGTATGCAAGAAGAGCCCATTGCCCAAACATGCAATTTCAACTACAAGAAGAGCTCAATGCTCAAACAAATAATTTACTATTATCATCCTCTTTTATTTTCTCTTTCCTCTATCCTATCAACCAAACTGAACATTGTCAAACCTTGTAAACTAGGTCACAAACCTTAGATCCAAATACCAAACCTCAGATCACTTAGCAAAACCTCTGTAATGAAGTTTCTTTCACTTCCACACTGCTCTTTTCATCTTTGCATTTTGCACTCTCTGCTACTTCTCAATAATTCAAATCCACTCATTCAATTCCATGATAAAGAAAAATGTCCTTCCTTTATATTGATTCCATAAAAAAATTCCCGTAGTTGAGTGTTAGACCTTCTTAGTTAATTATTATAGGACCACATTAAGAACATGTCACACTTAGTGATACCATTAATCTTTCACCTTGCAACTTTATTAACTTTATGTACATGAAATATTATGACTAGAGAGCTTAGACACATCATTTTTAGCATGTGTTCTTCATGTCCTCAACCTCAATCCTCAAGATATCATTTCTGCTAAGAGATATAACATGTTTACTAGAACATGCCTTTGTTATCTCTATCTCATAACAGACATCACCAAAACTTACATAACCTCTTCTAGACTTATCCTTTTTTCTTCTGACGTTAATTGCATATACTAGATACTCAGAAGCATCTCCCATAACCTCAGGTGGTTAAAATGCTCAACTATCCATCCATACCAACTTGATCTTTTCCTTGTTCTTTTGTTAGGTACCATAGAAAATTGCTAGGTTTACATCAAAGACAAACTCAGTCATGATGTAACATATCATCATAGTAGTACTCCCCCATAGGAATATCATCAACTTTCATGCTTCCAACCAATCTTCCAACAATCTTCCCAATCTTCCAACAGTTCATTCTTCATTTACTTAATATATTCTTGGTAATTACTATTATATCTCAGTGACCATTAGTTCTTCATTTACTAACCTCACTAACTAGCTCAGTGCAACTCATTATTTCTTTGTCTTTCCACTTCATAACTTCTTTCTATATTTTTAACCAAATTAACTTGTTTGTATACCATCTCAAACTTAATCAAATCATGTGAAATAATGATATCAACATTATATTATCAAATTCTAACTCATCAAGTGCCTACTAAAATTCATATAATTTATGAATACTTTCTTCCATTCTAGTTTTGTATTCATCATTATCTTTACAAATCCTCTTTATCAATCAAAACTACATCCTTCAGATAATTTGATACCTTACTAAATTAGCATAATATCTTTCCTTTTTAGGATTGACATCAATGACAACATAACAACTATTCAAACTACTCCACATACATTATGTCCCTTATATTTAACACGATTAGTTAGGGATAATAATCTCCCCCTTTGGAATTAATGATGACACATTATGAAATAAACCATCCAATACCAAACATCAACATTTAGATGGAAACACATTAGCTCTATTCAATTTGATCTTCACCTTCTCTTCAATCTTCTACTCTATCTTCATCAGGTTCTATGCTTGGTCAACAACTTGATAAACTTCCCCTTAGGATATACATCATGTACTATTCACTATATTCGTCTACAATATCTTGCCAACATACTCTCCCCTTTCATTCATATTCATCATCTCCTTCTTTACTCATTCTCTCCCCCTTTACTCATTCTGTCTACCTTTGACAACAATGTCAAAGGTGACTATAAGCTTCAATTAGAAACTTATAAAACCTTGTAGTTATAACTTGTACCTTGCATGTACTGATCACTTATTTTCCTTGCATACTCTAGGATAGTTCCTAAAGAGCAAACTCCTCTATCAAATCCATAAAGATATTCTAAAAAACCATGAATTTATATAATTTTGCATCTTCACTTAGTGAACATTGGATAGAGGAATGATCTCTAGTTTACTTGTTAGATATTCAAATTCATGCTTAGGCAATGACTTGGTGAATATATCTACAATATGTTCTTTAGACTACACATACTCTAGTATGACTTGTTTTTCTTGAACTTGTTCTTCCAAATAGTTTTACTTGATAGATATATGATTTTTCTTTATATGTGTCATTGGATTCTTTGATATGCTAATAGCACTAGTTTTGTCACAATGAATTGTAAAAGGGTCTGTTACTTCCTCTTGCATACCTTCCAAAAGTTATTTGATCCATATAATATTGGACAAATTGATTACAATAGCTACATAATCATATTTAGTAGTGGACTGTGAGATACAACTATGTTTCTACTTATCCATGTTACAAGTCTTTCTCCTTATAACAAAGACCCTCCAATAGTAGTTTTTATGTCATCAAAATTTCCTTCCCAGTCAACATCATTTTACATGCTTAACTCAAAATATCCATATTCATTATACCATAATCCATACTCTTTAGTTCCCTTAAGATATCTAAAGATTCTCTTTACTGTAGTTAAATGTGCCTCCTTAGGATTGCCTAAAAATCTTGCTATAATTCTAGCCACATGTGCAATATTGGGTCTTCTTTGAACTACATACTACATCTTCCCAATCATAGATATGTATAGTTTCTCATTCCCTTCTATTGAGTTATATTCCTTAGAAAAATTACATCCAATGACTATTAGTGTACTTATTGGTCTTTACTCATGTATACCAAATTTTTTCAAACCTCTTTGATATATTTGGATGATAATGTATATTCCTACTTTAGTTTGATGAACTATGTAAATTGATGAATACTTTTATCTCACCAAACATTGATATTTCAAACTCTTTCTTGATTTCATTGCCAAATTACTTACACATCAATTCATTTCCTCCAAATATAATATCATCAACAAATATATCTTTTATTAAGACCTTATCTTTGACATCACTCTTCAAGTATGAATTACTATTATCACTAGTTATAATGAAACTAATTCTGATCAAATAAGAATTTAGTCATTCATACCATTTTTGGTGTACCTTATTCAGTCTATAAAAAGATTTGTGTAGTTTGCATACCATGTTCCTTTAAACCTTTTTAACAAATCCCTTAGGTTATTCAATGTAGACCTCTTCCTCTATAATTCCATTAAAAAATGTTAAATTGAAATCCATTTGGAATACCTTGAACCATTTGTATGTTTCATATGTAAGAAGTATTCTCACTCCTTCCTATCTTGCAACAAGGGAAAATATTTCACCATAGTCAATTCCTTCCTCCTGAGAATATAATTTACATTCTAGTATTGCTTTGTGATAGAATATATAGTCCACCAACATAATTGAGAGGGCAGTGGGTTAATCATTTATCCAACTATTATCACAATTATCAACCTTAGCAAAAATTAACCATGTGAGTAATATAATTAAGAACCACAACAAGATACTCATGCGTAGTAACACTAGATATGTTAATGAGGGAAACCCTTGATCAGAGGGAATACCCTAGTGGGGATGGTACTGAAAAGATGATGTACTAATAT
This sequence comes from Cupressus sempervirens, assembly GCA_028749045.1. NCBI lineage: Eukaryota > Viridiplantae > Streptophyta > Pinopsida > Cupressales > Cupressaceae > Cupressus > Cupressus sempervirens. The sequence goes on from CM053787.1 coordinate 34,976,415, forward strand.
AAATATTCCTTATTAGAGGATAGACCTTGTTAGGAGTCTATAACAACATTGAATACATATCAATCCCTGTTAGGAGACTTTGAATCCCTATTAGAAGATTCCAACCCTGTTAGGAGTTGTGCCAACCCTAGTAGGAGTTTTGCATAAATAGCTTTAAGGGAAAGACCAATTAAACCACTGTCCAAATGATCTTTATTTTATTCCATGCATAATAATAGATATGAATTCATTCCTCTTGTTAGCATAAATGTTGATGGTATTCCTAGTGGGGAGTATCCTAAGTATTGGAGAGTATTGACATGATTCATTCATGACTGTGTTTGTCATTGGTATCAACATAGCAGTAAGTCTTTAAAGATTGACAGAGAGAGTAGTAGATATAGATCATACCTATATAGATAGAGTTTTTATGTACAAGTGAAGTGCATTTAAGGACATGTTCTAACTTGTGTTCTAATGACAAGGTTAAATGTTCATAGTGTAAGCCAAAGATGTACAAAAGTTATAAGTGCTTTGTAGAGAACAATACAGAGATAGTGTGCATGGAAAGTAGTCTCTAATGATCCTATTATATCTTCTAGTAGAGATATAATCTAGTGATGCGTGGTCAACTAGTGACAAAAGATAGTCTAATGGTGATGTTAACAAGTGCACAAGACCTAGTATTGCACATGTGATTTTTTGTATATACTCTGAGCTGAAAGTGCTATTATAATTATAGATTAATTAATTATCTTATTATAATTAATTAGGAAAGCCTTAAGGACAACTCAAGGAATTATTTTAAAGATACAATATAAATGAAAGATGTTTTCCTTGTTTGTAAAATGTGTTTTGAATATGTGCTCTATGCAAAGTGTGAGAAGAAGTAAAGTGTTTGGTGAATGTGAGTAAGCGATCGAAAGGATTATTGGATATGAGATTTGTTGATGCATGAGCATCCTAGGTGTAAGAGCAATTTTGCACCAACCAAAAATATTTTTATTTTAGTCTTTTCTATTTTACTAGGGACTAGTAGACAGGGTGGTTAATATTTATGGGAACTTCCTATTTTTAGTAAGTTTGTCATATGAACTTGAAAATTTCTCATTTCTATAGGAAGGTTCATTTTAGAGTTGTAAGCCTACCATAAAAATATCATTTCTCAAGCATAAATATCAGAGAAGTTATTACAGATTTTTGGTGGAAAAAAATTGTAGAAAAATCTTTAGGCTTATTGTTGGTGGCTGTAGAGTGCCTGGACAAGGTCTAAAAACTAGATGAAAGGGTTATAGCGCAGTTCCAAGCCTATAGATAAGGAGCTGGCATTTCTAAAAAGTGGTTATAATAGCTAATCAAAGCAATGATTCGTGAGTTATGGCCTTTCAATGTTGGGCTACCCAAAATATCTAAGATAATTGCCAAAGATGTATTTGGATGACTCTATATGTATTGTTAGGGTTTGTTAGCCCTAAACATTAAGTTTCATTGTCTAGAACCTTCCTGGCCGACATAAAATTTCCTATTTAAAAAAGGCGCAAACATTGTCTACGACAACTCTAGCTGGTAGACCACAAATTAGTCTTGCAGATTACTATAATGAAGGTGCCTATGTGGGTTAGCATATTGTATTTGTAAATTCTATACTTTTGAATTTAATAAGAAGTCCATATTTTGTTGTCACATTTTCTGTTGTTTCTTAGTTTCTATTATGAGTTTATAGTATTAAGAGGAGCATCGTTTATCAAGTGGTATCAAGGCTAAAATTGTTGAGTGTGTGCACAAATCACCAACTGTGAGGTAGTTCGCACCAGGACTATGGTTTGGGTTGAACGTGTAGATAAATTGGTAATTGTGAGGTAGTTTGCATTAGGGTGTTAGTGGAAGTGCAAAAATGCCTCCGTAAAGAGAGCATGAGAGAAGAGCTCTAGGTGTTAAACTAGAGGGTTTTAGAGCCCTCCAAAGACAAATGAAAGAATTGTAAGAAAAAATGTGTAGAGGAATAAATCTTCTTAGAAGAGATGAAAGCAAGGATGCAGATGAAGTAGAAGAAAATGCCGAAGTAGAGGTAATTCTAAACCCATAGGAAGAGAGGCTTTTTAGGGCCATCTCCAAATTGGAAAAAGACCTAAGTTTGAGGTTCCCACATTTTAAGAAAATCTTAACCTAGAGGAGCTAATTGATTGGAACAATGAATTGGAGGAGTAATTTGAGTATGAAGATATTGATGATCTTGATAGGATTAAGTTTGCAAAGGTAAAATTGAAGGGACATGCAAAGATTTGGTGGTAGGAGGTTTAGTTAGAGTGAAATAGAAAGGGAAAGGACAAAATCACTAGATGGGATTGGATGATAGCTAAACTAAAGCGACAATTCTTTCCCATGGATTATGAGCTCGATTTGTTGAAGAAAATGCAAGGGTTGAAGCAAGAAGGAAAATTTGTTCAAGAGCATATTGAAGAGTTCTATCAAATTCTCATAAGAACCGACCACGCAAAAGCTAATAAGGAGAAAGTTGTCCATTATCTTAATGGGTTAAGTCCAAACATTTCAAATAAGATCAAACTAGTTTGAATAAATAGTATTGAGGAGGCATACTAGTTTTCCCTAAGAATTAAGGAGAAACTGAGAAAGAAGTTTGACAACAAAAATAATGGAAGGGGGTCACGGTGGAAGATCTAGTAGACGATCTTATGTAGTTCATAATCATGATTAGAAGAACAAGGATGCGGCTAGAAGTAGTAGGTAGAACTAGAGGGGAAACAATTCGAATTGTTTTCATGATCAAAATAATAGAGATTAGAGAGGAAGTGGCGAAAGACAAGAATTTGGAAGAGGAGGCTTCTGTGGGAAATGTTTTCACTGCAAAGAAAAGGGTATAGAGAATTTGAATGTACCCAGTGCCAACGAAGGATAGATCAAAGAATTGTAGGCTAGGCTAGAGTTGCACATGTTGATGAAGATGCCAGATCATGACATTTTGAAGATGTTGAAAGAGGATAAGTTCTAGTTAACATAAGAGTCCTACTGAGTGGTGAGAATGAACCTTATCAAAGAAGGAGCTTGTTTCACACAAGGTGCAAATGTGAAGACAAGTGTTGTGATGTGATTATTGATTGTGGATGTACTAAAAATTTGGTGTTAGAAATGATGGTCACCAAGTTGAAGCTAAAGAGATAGAAACACTCGCATACATACCATATTTCTTGGGTGCAAGATGACTACAGGGTCATGGTCAAAGAGTAGTGCCTAGTGAAGTTTAAGATTGGAAGCTACTAGGGTGAGGTCCTATGTGATATCATACCTATGGACATATGTCATATGTTACTAGGTAGGCTGTGGCAGTTTGATAGGCATGCTGTACACAATGGGCAAGCAAATACCTATACTCTAACCAAGGATGGAGTGAAACATAAGTTGAAGCCATTAAAGGAGAAAGAAGAAAAGGTATGTAGTGCTGTAAGAATATGTTTTGTTGATGGAAAAGAGTTTTTCAAATATATGAAGCATGAACATATGTGTTTTGCTATAATTCCAAAAGATAGTAAAGACGAAGTAGAGGAGGTACCTATAGCAGTTGCAGATATGTTGGGAGAGTTTTATGCTATTATATCAGATAATGTACCTAATGGATTACCCCCAATGAGGAAAATTAGTCACCAGATGGATTTGGTTCTAGGAGCTAGTTTGTCAAACAAGGCAACATACAAAATGACACTAGTAGAAAGTGAATAGTTGAATAGGAAAGTTCATGAGTTGTTGCAAAAGGGGTTGATTCAAGAGAGTTTGAGTCCATGTGATGTACCTATTTTATTAGCATTAAAGAAGGATGAAGAGTGGAGGATGTGCACAGATGCTTGTGCTATCAAAAAGATCATAATCAAGTATAGATTTCCATTGCCAAGAATGGATGATATTATGGACTATTTGAGTGGAGCTAAGTATTTCACAAAGATAGAAATGAGGAGTGGGTAACATTAGATTTGTATTAGAGAAGGTGATGAGTGGAAGACTACTTTCAAGACCAAAGAAGGACTGTACAAGTGGTTAGTCATGCCTTTTGGGCTAACCAATGCACCACACTTTTCATGTAACTCATGAATAGGTACTGAAGGAGTTTCTGGGTAAGTTTGTCATTGTTTACCTAGATGATATATTGATCTTTAGTAAGACATTGGAGGAGAATTTGATTCATATTCACAAGATGTTTGATAATTTGAGGGAAGAAAAGTTGTTGATAAACTTGAAGAAGTGCACTTTTGTAAAGGAGTTGGTCTACCTAGGATTTATAGTCTCAAAAAAGGTCTAAAAATGGACCCAGAGAAAGTGAAGGCTATCCTTGAATGGCCTACTCCAAGGAGTGTAATAGAGGTAAGATCTTTTCATGGACTGGCTAGTTTTTATAGAAAGTTCATAAGAGGTTTTAGCTGTATTTGTGGACCCTTGAATGAAATAATGAGAGGGGATAGGAAATAATTTAAGTGGATTGTAGGAGCAGATAAGAGTTTTAATCTATTGAAATAGAAAGTTACTTAGAAACCTATTTTAGCACTTCTTGATTTTAACAAGGTGTTTCAAGTAGACTATGATGCTAGTGGTACTACAATAGGAGTTGTTATGAGCCAAGAAGGTAGACCTATTGCTTACTTTAGTGAGAATCTGAATGATGCCAAAAGAAAATATTCTTCTTGTGATCAAGAATTTTATGCTAGAGTTCAAGCATTGAAGATGTGGAGATGCTATCTTCTTCCTAAGGAGTTTATTTTGTGTATTGATCATCAAACATTGCAATATTTTAATAGTCAAGGAAAATTGAAGCAAAGGCATCTGAAGTGAGTTGAGTTTTTACAGAGTTGTACATTTTTTTTGAAACATAGGAGTGGGAAGTCTAATAGAGTTGTAGATGCTCTTAGTAGAAGACAACTTTTGCTGAAAAAGATGTAGATAGAGGTGGTTGGATTCAAGGAATTTAATACTTTGTATATAGATGATCTTGATTTTGGTGAAGCATGGAAGGCTTGTACAAAACCTATTACACTTGATAGGATGAAGTGGTTGGATTTCATGATCTAGGATCGTATGTTGTTCAAAGGAATCCAATTGTGCATTCCTAGAAGTGCAATGAGAGAGAATCTCATCAAGAAGAAGCATAGTGGAGGATTGGCTAGACATTTTGGTAGAGATAAGACCATTTCTTTGGTTGCTGAGAATTATTATTGGCCACAGTTGCAACAAGATGTGAAGAAGTTTGTACAAAGTTGCAGAGTTTGTCAGATGGAGAAAGGGGTGAAGTAGAAGACATGGTTGTATCAGCCATTTCCTGCACCAAAGAAGCTATGAGAGGATGCCAGCATGGATTTTGTTCTTGGATTAATGAGGAATTAGCATGGGCATAATTCTATTTTTGTGGTAGTTGATAAGTTTTCAAAGATGACACATTTTATTCCTTGCAAGAAGATTAGTGATTCTGCTCATGTGGTAGAGTTGTTTTTCAGAGAAGTGGTGAGACTACATGGTCTTCCAAAGAGTGTAGTTTTAGATTGAGATACCAAATTTTTTGAGTATTTATAGCATACATTGTGGAAGAAATTGAAGATGGAGTTGAAGTTTAGTTCATCACATCATCCACAAACTGATGGATAGATGGAAGTTGTGGAGCTCAGCTTGGGAAACTTGTTGAGATGTTTGGTTGGAGATAAGCCAAAAGGATGGGACCTAATTTTACCATAGGAAAAATTTACATATAATAATTTTGTGAACAAGAGTACTAGTAAATCACCATTCGAGATTGTATATGGGAGTAGTCCCAAGAATACTTCTCAATTAAGGCAGTTGTATAAAGAAGAGATAAGTAGTGTTGAAGTAGAAGAATTTGTTGAACATTTGAAGAAGATCCATGAGGAGGTGAGGAAGAACATCATAAAGATGAATACACAATATAAGGCTAAGGCAAATGCGAAAAGGAGGTATAAGGAATTTTAGATTGGAGATGAACTCATGGTTCATTTTAGAAAGGAGCATTTTACATTGGGTACATATAATAAGCTAAAGATGAAGAAGTTTTGATCATGCAAGATAGTGAAAAGGCATGGTTTTGGAAATGCCTATGAAGTGGAGTTGCCTACTGAATTGAATATTTCACTAGTATTTAATATTTTAGATTTCACAAAGTATTATGAAGGAGGTGATGGAGATGAAGTAGTAGAAGCATATTGGAGTATTCCAACAAATAGTTCAGCTACAAAGGAGATTGAGGAGATACTGGACACTCGTTGAGGAAAAGTACAAGGAACAAAACTTATGAGGAATACCTGGTCAAATGGAAAGGGAGGCTAGTAGAGGATTCATCATGGCTAGTAAAGGAGAAGGTTAACTGACTTGGTTTTCCTCTAAACACCTGAGATGTGATGAGGTTACTTCTCAAATTACCCTGGGTGTTTGGTGGAGGAGCATCTTGGGTGTAAGAGCAATCTTGCATCACCCAAAAATATTTTTATTTCAGCATTTTCTATTTTAATAAGGACTAGTAGAAAAGTTGTTTACTATTTATGGGAACTTGCTATTTTTAGTAAGTTTTTCATATGAGCTCAAAATATTCTCATTTTCTACAAGAAGGTTCATTTTAGAGTTGTAAGCCAATGGTTGGTCTGATTTTTTGCATAATAATTTTTCCTAATCTAGGTATAAAAAATCAGATTTGAGTCCATTGCTAGAGGCCAGGGTTTTTGGTTTTTGGGTCTTGCAGTTTTATTACCTTTTGAAAAATCTTTGTTAAACCCTAGGTTTTGTCTGTTTTGAATTTATCTTGGTGTGAAATATTTTAAAAGAGTGAATATTCCTTTCCCACTTTTTTTTTTGTCATGCTGAGTACCCATTTCAAAATCTTTTCCACCATTTGATCTTGGTTATATCCATGGTTGTCACATTGTCGTTATAAAAAAATGCAAGGTCTTTTACCATAACAACATAGCGACTATCAAAAATTGAGTTGTGGTATAGTAAAGTGAAGTCTGGCACCAAAAATGTGCATTGATTTGGACACATTTTGGTCATGTGCTCCATCCCAAAGTTGTTAGTGTTAGAAAAGATGCACGTGGAGCAAGTTGGAAGTGGTGTCAACAAAAGTCAAATTTTTTGGCAAGTTACTATGTCGCAATTGGAAAATCTATGCACCCTACTGGTAGTAATGTAGTGATTGACCAAAAAATGAAGAAAGCGGCAACCTTTCAATTTGATAGTGACAGCAAAATTCCCACATAATATAATAAAATGCATGTTTACTATTCTGAAAGTAGTACTAATTGATATGATTATGATTGACATGTCATCTCTTCTTCGTCACTAAAATACAGTACTTACCGAAGGTCACTATATCATGATCAGGATATCATTGTGTTTTGATGGTAGTGACATAACAATTGGCTAGATAATACAAAAGATGATGCTCATTTGAAATAGGTGGTGATTATGAAGGTCCAAAGAAAGATATTGTGGAAAAGTGTGCTTTTATTTCCATGTTAGTTTTATTGATGATTGTTACCATGTTTGAAGTTTTTTCTCAACATTGAATTTTATTGGATCACCAAAAGCTGCTATGTCACGACCAAAAGGTTAATGGATTTCATTAGTAATGACATAGTGACTCATTAGAATATCATAATGTAACAATAAGTCTAATAAGTGGGCCCCAAATGAATGCTTCATCAGTAATAAGTCATGTACTCCTGTGACATGGTGGCATCCTGCTAAGAACATATGTGCTAGAAAGTTTGAATCCACTGGAGGTTGCTATGTCACGACCGAAAAAGCTTCAAGCTTTGTCAGTACTGATGTAGTGAATTGCTTGAAAATAAGAAACACAACAAGGCCCAGAAGAAATGATATCATAATATGAATTAAAATAGTAATATATATGCTAGCATGTCAGGACAATTCCAAGTCATCAGGAGTGTGGACCCACTTCCAAGTTAGATGACAGATGAACAATGAGGATCATTCAATCAAAGGTAGATCAACAATTGTCGCGAAGTTGTTATAATGAATTGCACTTTGTTTATTCAATGATACTTGGTGACTGACGGACCCATCATAGTTTATATGGTTGAAGTGTAAGTTCCTCACCATTAGATCAAGTAAGATCTATGGTTATCACACATAGTCACTATGGAGAAGTGCTTGAAGTTTAAGGGTAGCGACATAGCGAGAAAAGCCAATGGAAAGTGGACACATCATTTTGTATTAAAGAAATGAATTAATCTTCCTCTACTCAATCAAGATAAGATCAATGGTTGTCACTATCTCGCATAGGTGATGTGCTCACTCTTTATGCATATGAGATAGCGACACAATGACACATGTCCTCAAAGACTAGTGGGTCTAGTTTGAATTGCCAACTAAGAAAGAAAGGCATACATGGAGAATTTCCATTGGTTTGATTGCCAATATGTCAAGGAAAAGATGAGTCATCCCTATTTTTGCTCTTGGATTATAGGATTTTTTCAAGATCAATGGCACAAACTTAAAAAAGGAAGGTGATGCCACTCTATTTTTCCCTTACAGTTCATTTATGAGATATGAAGGATTTGCATGCAAGAGGATACATAGTATATTATAGAAGATTACAAAATTTTCATTTTACATGAACAAGACTTCAAGCTTTCTGAGCTAGAGACATTACTGAAAATATTGTGTCGAGTTTGAGGAAAAAGTGAAGCAGTTTCCCCAGTGTCTGTGAGATAATTGCAGAATCACAAAGAAAACAAGTAGAGATCAAGTAAGTCCCCATATACTATAATCTCTATACCATTTCAATTTCTACAAGTTATAGTCAAGATGCCTCCAAAGAAAGTATTTTCTGGGCAAGTGAATTATATGGATAGAAACGTTCATGATGACTTGCTAGAGTTACTCCTAGAATCCACCACTAAGACTGTGCAAGTTAGGAGATTAACTTCCTTAAACCCTAGGCTGAGAATTGTAGATGGCTTGTATGATAAGGGGAACTAGGCTAGGGATGCAATAAATTCTTAGACTGGTCTTTCTTTTTTTAAGAAATGGTTTTCAGATTGGAATTTGTTTGCCCTGCATGCCAATGTTTGGAACTTTGATTTAGGGAAATTAGTAGTTCCAAGTGTCTTCATGGACTATGATTTCCTTGAAGCTATTGCAAATAATTATGACCAAGCCATTAGAGTAGCAAGAAGAACTGATGGTGTGCCTTTGGTTATAATTAGTCCTGAGGAAATTAGAGAAGTATTTCGCCTAGAGCCATTAATACATTATCATGTGCCAATCAATTTGTAAGAATTAGAAAATGAATATAGGGAAAAGAAGGATGTGATTAGGGGAGGTGCACTGAGGGTACATATTGGTACAATTGGAACTTTTCCAATAAACACTGCAAGATCTAGGGAACCCTTTAAAAAAGATCTTTTCACTTCCCAGGCTGTAGAAATATACAAGACTTTATGTCAAGTTTTTGATGAGGATGAATAGAGTGCCGTGCCCATCAGTCTTATGAACATGATGGTTCAGATTTCTTCTTTTGGTGTGGATGTTATTTTTGACTTTGCTTCCTATTTGGATGAAGAAATTCATAATGGCCTGGTTGGCATTGCAAAAGGGAAAGTGGAAAAGACTTTTTGGCCATTATTTTTTGTTGATGCATATGTTTTTGTTTAAGGGAATGATGCATTTTGGTAAAGAAATAGAATTCAATGGAGAGTAGGATGGAAAAACATTACCAATCTAGTTGTGTAGTGTAGAAATGACCTCGGATGCAGAGAATGCTAGTTTTGTCAGTTTTGATAGGTATTTCACTTCCAATTTCAGATGCCTCATATTGAGTGATAATCCTAGAATTCCTAAGGCATTAATGAGTCTCATTAGGCCTATGGATAATCCTAGTGGTTTGAAAGTTTCACACAATTGGGGAGATATCATTCCATACTCTATTTCTACTATTATTAGAATATATGGTTTTAAAGGAAGCCCTCATGTGTTGCTCTACCAAGTACCTTTAAAGTTAGGAATGGCTGAAGTTTTGTGGCAGTTAGGAGGATTGGAAGAAATGCATCTATTGAAAAGGTAGATGGGGTCAATTTTCCCTACTTGTACTATGGCCCATCAATTTGTAATTACTAAAGGGGGTTGGCTTTTCTTACATAAAATTTTGGATTAGTACAAAATGGTTGTTTCCCATCCCCAATTTTGTGATACTCAGGGATTTTATAATTTGACCTTTAGGCTTAGAATTAAATTGGGAAAGGTAAAACATGATTCATATTATCTAGAGTACATCATAAGAAATGAGTTCTCATTGTAGGAACAAGAAACAAAAAGGAAAAATGGAGAGTTTACTCTAGATTTTTTGAATTCATTCATTGTTTTGATAAGGATTATAGTCCTCTAGATAATGCTACTATAGAGGCAGATAAAATAAATAAACTCATGAATACTTTCCCTGAGATAATGGAAGCCATGAATGAGAAGAAGCAATTATTTATTAATTCATACCTAGATAAGGCCAGAGAGGTCATGAGGAGGTTGGCTTTCACTCCTAATGTAGGAGCTGGTCATCTTATTATTCAAAAGAGACCAAGCTATACCATAATTCAAAATAGAAAGGCCACTATGGATAAGGGCAAATAAATAATGGGATCCACCAGTGCTATCCTAGAAGAGAGACCTGATGAGCCTGCTCCCATGAGGCAGAGAATAATAAAAGAATAGGGTCCTCATTTTGAGGAGTACTCACCCACTCAATCCCCTTTGCAAATTGGAGAGGAGCAGCTCACTGGAGAGGAGATTGAACAAATAGGGTCACAAGGAGGCATGTTTATTACTTAGGCACAATTGGATGAGGGAAACCCTCAAGAGCCTCCTGTGCCAAGCCTTGAATTGATAGTGGTAGACTATAGAGGTAGGGAATTGGACCCTATAATGGAGTAGGCTAGTCATCAATTTTTATCAAATGATAGGTTTGTTAAATCTAGAGCTTTTCACCAATTTGCATGGAGGGCCAATATGAGCAATTTTGAAGATAGGTGTAATAAGTTGAGAGCATAGCATCCATAGATAGATGAAACTACCCTAAAAAATCAAATGAAGGAAAAAATGATACAGGAATTTCAAAATATAAGCCTCGAAGAAGGAAGGAAAATGGTGAAGGCATCAAACATTTTGTTGCTCCCTAATTGGGACATAGCTGATGCTTTAGTTTTAAATTTTGTTTCAAATAAACTGGATTTGCAAGATTAGAATAGGCAAGAATTCTCAAGCACTACCTTCAATGAAGATCAAGCTACATTAGTAATTTCGTCATTAAGGAGAAGATCAAGAGCTACCTCATCACAACCAGATGAATCTGAATTGATGGGAAATATTGTTGTAAGAAGAGTAGTTGATACTTCTCATGTGCAGGCTACACACATGGGTGTAGGAACATCTCAGTTTGTTTTGGCCACTGCTAAGAAGGAAGAGAAGGCCATGTTTGAATTACAAAGTAAATATGAAACAATTTTAGAAGCATATAATAAAGAGGTCCAGAAGAGGATTGAGTTAGAAAATAAGGTAATGGGAAGGTCTTATTGAAATGCCAGACACCCCACAGAGGCCACAATACTATACAACTGAAGATTTTGAGGAATAAAAAAGTAAACTTTGGGCATTACATGTAGAGATGGAAGTGCAATATGAGGATAAGCTGAGAAAGGCTCTAATGTATCTGGTAGATAAAATTGAATGGGCACTATTTTATAATTAGTTGGCAAAGGTAATAAGTATATGGGAAAAATTGAAAGCCCATGATGAGGCTCTAAAGCCTATTGTTAATAAGTGAGGAAAGAGAAAGAAAGAAATGACCTTTTTATGTGATTTTGTTATAAAGTCTTCCCATGACCATATTGAAATAACATATGATATTGCTAATGATTTGTCAGATTTTGATAATAGAAGGGTTGCATTGCAACTAAAAGTTGTTCCTTATCTAAGCAAATACAAGAATGAGAAATTTGATTTGTTCCCTTGTGCTTTAGATAGAAAGAATAAATTAAAGGATAAGGATGAGTGGGCCAAGGAATTGGATGACCTATTCTATTTGAGAATGAATAAGGTTATCAATGAAAAAGGGCATGCTTGGTGGGCCACCACGATAGAGGAATTGATGAAAGTCTAGTTATTTTTTGATTCTTTGAAACAAGAACTTTTTAGTATTGATAAGGAGGCTGAGTATGTTCTTAGAAAGAAAAATGATATTTTGTAATTCAATTGGCTAGATGATGCACTATTCGACACATGGATGAAAAATATTGCTTCTGGTGAGTAGTTTGAAGAGGTCAAAATAGATGATGATGAGATGGAGGAGGATGAGGTGCAAATTATTGACACAACAAAACTAGATCAAGAAAATGAGGAAGATAAAGGTCATCAATTAGTTCTAGCTACAAGTTCAGAGGGCCAAGATGTGGACATGACAGAAGAATAATCAAAGGTAAAAGTAGTTTTGTTTGTTCAAGATGAAAATAGTGAAAGCCCATGGGTAGAAGTTGATTTGCAAGTATTACAACACAATTCATCATTGGCTAGCCTAGTAGTTGCATATGGTGAGCAATCAGAATAAATAAAGGCAAATCATGAGATTTGTAACATTTGATGATGTAACAGAAGAGGGGCCTACCAAGAAAATATCATGATGTATTACCTTTATATTACATAAATCTTTGTCTTTTCCTTTTAAGTAAAATGTAAATATCTTTTGTGAAAGGACACCTATCATTTTCTCTATGCCTGAAGCTTGTTGCATCTCACACTATATGAGTGAGATTCTAGGGCTAGAGAGGGGTCTGAAAATTGTATAAGTTTTGTTTTGTTCAAAATATTTACAATCGATCTAGTTGTATGTAGATTTCTTGAGTTTACTATCAAATGTGTACTCTTTGATAATATACAAAAATGATAGAATCAACAAGATATTCTGGGCTTCTCATTGAATTTCTATTGGTCATTGTATTGGTCATCTAAAAGGATAATACAAGGGGGTACTTGCACCAGATTTGTGACACCAATTTTTGTGTCCATTTCATAAGTTTGTTTATTTTGAGGTCATTTGAATAAGGTTCAATCGATTGAATGCAGTCTAGATGGGTTGTATATTGGTTCTATTGTTGCTTTTAATTCAAGGAATTATATAAATGCTTTAGTAAATCAATATAATTTATGAGTTTATGGAATGGATAATTCATAAGCATGGGAATGGGTGATTGCAATTGATAGATTCATTTACAAGTTACTTGAACTAGATCTCCTGCCAATAGTCAATTTTTTTCCCAATGGATAAGGCACTGGTCACATAAGTCAGAAGTGAGTAAGGGTAAATTCTATCACTACATATCAAAGCAATTATAAAATCAAAACCATTTTATTTGATTTTTTTCATGAATGTTGGTCACCACTCGTTTACATCTAGTTTCTGAGTCTTAGGTAGTTGCTATTTCCAAAAATATTTGTGAATCATGGGAGATTTATGACCAGATGTGCTTGTGAGGGATGTATATAAATTTGAAAATATTTAGAAATTGGATGAACTGTGTATGTGTTTGAAGATAGAAGATGAGAATCAGAATAAAACTAAGATAATTATCATATAATAGTTTTCTTTTGAATCATCCCTAGATACACCCACCTTGGTTTTGAAGAGCCTAAAGAGTAGAAAACCATCCTTGGTTTTGTTGAAGTTGGATCCAAATGGTTTGCACATGTAATTGTTAATAGGAATTGGCTAATCCTTAGGTTATGTGAGTATTATCACTTTGGTATTGGGCATTTTTTTGTTCAGTAGTTTTAAACACCAACAAAATGGTGACTCTACTAGGGATAACTATACAACATATGCTTAGGTGTTGAACTACTATACTTTCCTAGGCTATGTTAGTATTGTAATTGTTAGATCTTTTGGGAATTACCCATAGTTTTAGTGGGTTTTCTAGTGACAAACCTTGAGAATTTGAAAAGAAAGAGAGAAAAACCCCACCCCACAGGTGTGCACTTGTATGTACAATCCTTGTAGAGGTGTCTTATCCATCAAAAATTTGTTGTAGTCCCTACACAAATTTTGATTGATTGCATTCTATTTGTTAGTTTCATTCCTCATAATCTTGTGATGTTTTACCAAGTCAACAAGATTATTGCATTGTTTTTTTCCCTAGGTGGGTGGTGACTTAGAAAGGTTTTAACCAGTGTCAAATTTAAATAAGTTTTTAGATCATGGGAAATGTGAAAAATACATAGGGAAATATGAAGAAAAACCCAACTATTAAGTTACAGACTGATCTTCTTCCTAAAGGAAAGAAAAACTAGGCTTTGAAAGGAGCTCAGATGCAAAAAGGAAATTATTCCCAGGAGCAAATGGCAAAGGAAAATAATACTTGTTTTTCTGCTATTGAAAAGGAACCCTTCTGCAAAGATCCTAGATCTCATCCTAGCTTATTTGATGATGATTTCTACAATACTCCTAAAATGATATGTCAAGAGAAAGTTGTGCAACCACATGCATTTAGTGTAGATGATAGGAATAGTAATAATCTTTTCCAGCATAGTACAAACCCTTTCATGTCAGATTATTCCCCTGAAAGGATAAGACCTAAACATTTATAACCTGAGAGTTTCAATGATGAAAAGACCTCTAGTTCCAAGTTTACCATTCCTAACCTTGATGAGAATGAAATATTTAGAATGTAGCTTGTTGAGAAAGAGGCTATTGATAGGAAGTTTCAAAAGGAAAGGGAAGAAAAGATCATGAAAGCTTATGAAGAAAAACAAGAATCACTTAGGTAAATTGCTGCCTTGAAGAAGAAAAATGAGATAGTAGCCAGTGCTTGGTAGCCTAAAATTGTGCGTCAAGTTGAATAACTTAAATTACAAGAGCAAAAGATGCTAAAAGACCAAGAAACAAACCAAGAGGGTCCTATGATACAAAAAATAAATAATTATAAGAGCCTAGAGGTTAAAAGGGATGTAGAACATGCTGTTGGTGTTCAAGATAAGGGAAAACAAAAGGAAGTTGGTATTAAGATCAATGAACCAACAAAGCTCATCCAGATCCATGATTCTTTGTCACCTTTTGATATTGAGTTGGAGAAAAGGAGGAAGGAGAAGGATGGTTTGGCTAAGAAAATGGAAATTGCAGAGAATGAGGTAGCCATAGCTGAGATGAATAAAAAGATTAAATTTCTAGAGAAACATAAGAAGTAATCTATATTTACTCCCAAAGATAATGATAGATCAAATATTGTAAATCAGAATATTGCTAAGTTGTCTACTTCTTTCTTATCTTCTTCATCATAGAAAGTGGATCATAATAAATCTACTATAGACTCTAGTACTAGTAATGTTTTTAACAACAATGAAAGAAATGTTGTTAATACCTCTAAGATTAATCTACAAAGGAGACCTATTCAGTTAGAAGGTTATAGGTAGATACACTTTGAGGGTATTCCTAGTTTTCCTAACCCTATCCCACAAGAAATGAGGAAAAGATTGCCCAAGTTTGCTAGAAATAATGCTATCACTTGTGAGAATCACTTGAGGAACTTTCTTGACATGATGAGTGATTGAGGTTGAGGTTGAAGATGTTATCATGAAGCTATTTTTTTAGTCATTAACTAAAGATGCTAGAGAATGATTCAAGAGGCTCCCTAAGTCATCCATTGCAGATTGGAAAGACATTGAATATTGTTTCAAGGAACAATATAGTGATAAACAAAACCCGAGTTATATTTTAAGTGAGTTCAATAATATTAAGAAGTTTTATAATGAATTATTTACTGAGGTTCTAGAAAAGGATGTATAAGCTGATTATGTATGATCACTTATTTGAATGCTTTTAATGGTAAAATGGCATACCAACTTAGGGATATGGAGCCTAGAACCTTAAGAGATGCTTTCAAAATTGCTATAAATATAGAAAATAATTTGAGGATTTCAAGGAGATTAGAAAGTGAAAGAGATGATCCTAGATTATTTGGGAACAAGGGAAATAGAAAGGAAGAACACAAACCTGCAAGAGGAAAAAAGCAAGAGCCTAGTGAGATGAGTCAAATTCTAAATGCTATAAAGGGTTCAAATCTTCCTCAAGGAAAGAATGATAGAAGTCCCACTAAAACCAAGATCCCTTATCAGTCTAACTTTAGCAGACAAAATAGATTGCAAAATTTCCCTTATAATACTACTTGGAAGGATGGTCAACCCAATGTTCCTCCCCCTAAGAATGCCGGTAACTAGGTCACCCCTGATCCTTTATCAAAAAATTCAGTAAATGTGGTGTATGATCCTTAGTTCAATGCCAAACCCACATGTTGTTTTGTTTGTCAATTACCTCATGCTCCTAAATATTATGCAATAGGTTTATCTTTTACTGGAAATCAAACTAAGGTAGAAGAAAATCAGGAACATGAAGAGAATAGTGATGATGTAGGATGCAATATGTTTGAGTTACATTATGAACATTATGAAAGTGATGATCATGACAAGGATGTAGATGAGCAAAGACAATTTCAAAATCATGTGTAGCAGTAGGTATTTTATGATGAATAGAATAATATCGAGGACAATATATGTAACATGGAATCTACTAGAGAGGAGGTGATACTAAGGAAGCCTTCTAGAGAAGAGGTTGATTAGATCATTACTAGCATGGTAGCTCAAGTACAGACTAGACATATGGCTCAGAGTGCTGATGGTGGTAAGGTGACTAGTATATTTATGAAGAAATCTGATCCTAAGAAAAGGGAAGTTATAAAGCCTAATGAAATTCCCACTATGAAGGTAAAAGCTATAAACAAGAAATGGGAGCCAAGAAAGGTAGATAGTCCCAAGGATTATGAGTTCCCAAATAATGTTCCCAGGAAGTTAGATGATGAGATACCAAAAGAAATCACTATAAGTGATAAGAATAATCAATATAATGTGCCCATTTGATTCTTCTATAGATATGACTACTATGTTATCAAAAATTACTATCAAAGTCCCTTTGTTTGAATTATTAAGAATCCCTGAACATAGAAATAAAGCTTTAGCATGGTTGGGAGATACTGATATAAAGATGAGGCTTGAGTGTAACACAAATCATAATCCAAAGGAAAGCAATAAAGAAAAGGTGAAAGACAAAGAAGCTGAAGTAGTTATATCTCAAATTCCTCAAATGTTTTTGGATAACTCTGTGAATTAATGTTTGGGAAATGTTGAGCCATTTTTTTTGAGTATTTTAGTAAATGGTAAAACATTAAAAAATTGAATGATTGGCTCTGGTGCTTCTAATATTGTGATGCCTTTTGAAATAATGAAGGAATTAGGCTTGAAGGTAGACACTACTCAAGGAAGATGTTGTGCAATGGATAAAAGAGAAGTGACAGTCATAGGTACTATTAATTCTTTTCCATATAGACTAACAACCTATCCTAACAAAGAACTTAATATGAGTGTGTTAGTTGTTGATATTGCACCTTAGTTCGGCATGTTGTTATCTAGAAAGTGGAGTGCTGCCATGGGAGGGAGTCTACAATGTGATTTATCATTTTCTACTTTCAACATTGAGGGGAATTTGATAAAAGTAAATAGGAAGCATAAAATTTTATACATGATAGAAGAAGACATAGAGGATGTTATGAAAAACTTTGTGGATACAGATGTCAATGTATTCAGAGCTGAAGTTCTGACTTTGAAAAAAGGCAAGCACAAATCTCAGATGGAAGTACAAGCTCACACAAAACTAGATAAAGGTGATTTATGGACCATGTTCTTTGATGGTGCTTGTTACAAAGATGGAGAAGGTGTAGGTATTTTGTTGATTTCTCCTGCTAGGGTAACATATAATTTTTTTTTTTACATTAAGTTTCCCTTGTACTAACAATGTAGCAAAATATGATGCTTTTTTGTTAGGACTTAGACTAGCTCATAAGCATAAAATAAAGTGTTTAAATGTTGTAGGAGATTATCAATTGTTGTATCACAAGTAAGAAATTCTTATGTGTCAAAGAATAAAAGGTTAAAACAATACAAAAATGCTATATGGGACATGATTGAATGTTTTGATGCATTTGGGATAGTTTGGGAGGATAGAACTAAAATAAGATAGCAAATTTGCTAACATACATAGCAATAAAACTAGATGACATTACATTTGCTAGTATATCTAAAGTTGAGATTCAAACTAGGCCCTCTATTCTTGATAATGTCCAGAATTGGCAAGTATTTGAAGATGACAAAGATATTCTAAGATTTTTGAACTGTGAAAAAATGTTGTCTGGGCAAGAGATTGATTGTGCAACTTATGTAGAAAATATAAATGGAAAAGATACTATTTTTGGGCAAGAAGTTGTGCAATTAAAGAAAAAAAAATCCCAAAGGGTTTAGTTGTTTTAGAAACTATTTTTTATAACCAAGATAGATTCCAAATGGATGTTGGTGAGTATAATGCTAAAGACTTGGAGGAGGTAAATCTAGGAACTGCAGATGCACCTAAGAAATTATATATTGGCAAGAAGTAATCTCCTAAAATAAGTTAGGGTTTAATAGATCTATTAAGGAAATATAGGCATGTGTTTGCATGGTCATATGATGACCTAAAGGATTATAGAGAGGATCTTTTTCAGCATGAAATCCTTTTGTAGCCAGATGCTAAGTCTTTTAGACAAAAATAAAGGCCAATAAATCCAACCTTGGCTCCCAAAATGCAAGAAGAATTGATCAAGTTAAGAGATGCAGGGATCATAAAGCCTATTAGACTAGGTATCCAATTTAGTGCCAATAAGAAGAAAAATGGAGATATAAGGCTGTGTGTTGATTTCAGGAATCTTAATATATATTCATCAAAAGATAATTATTTTTTTCCAAACATGGAGGCTATGTTAAAAAAGGTCACTGGTTTAAAACTTATGTCTATGATGGATGGATTTTCAAGTTATGATCAAGTGGTTGTTAAGGAATTAGAACAATTTAAAACTGCTTTCACTACTCCATGGGGTACTTATGTGTATGTCCGGATGCCTTTTGGGCTTACTAATGCTTGGGCCACTTTTCAACATGCAATGGATGTAGCTTTTGTTGATATTATTGATAAGTTTTTGGCTATATATTCAGATGATTTGACTGCTTACTCTAAGGATGAGAATGATCATTGCATGCATTTAGAAAAGGTATTTATCAAAGCCCTTAAGTATGGTATCTCTTTAAACCATAAGAAGTGCAATTTTTGTGTTACTGAGGCAAAGTTGTTAGGACATTTAGTTGGCAAGCATGGAGTGAGGATTGACTTTGAAAGGGTAGAAGCAATATATAAAATCCAAAATCCCAAGAGTGTTAAGGGAATTTAGTCATTTTTTGGATAGATAAATTTTCTTAGAAGATTTGTGACTAATTTTGCTGAAATTAGTAGGTCTATATCAAGGATGTTGAAGAAAGGGTCTGAGATAAAATGGGATGGTGAGCCCATCACTACATTCCACAAGATTAAGCAAGCTATTAAAGATGCCCCTATTCTTAGAGCACCAAATTATGACAAACCAATGCATATCTTTTTTTTTGCTTCATTTCATATTGTTGCTGTAGTACTATTACAAAAAAATGAAGAAGGTTGTGAACATCCCATTGCATTTTTAAGCAGAGTTCCAAGCCTGTAGATCAAGAGCTGGCATTTCTAAAAAGTGGTTATAATAGCCAACTAGAGCAATGATTTGTGAGTTATGGCCTCTCAAAGTTGGGCTACCCAAAAGATCTAACATAATTATCAAAGATGTATTTGGTCAACTTTATATGTATTGTTAGGGTCTGTTGGCCCTAGGCATTAAGTTTCATTGTCTAGAACCTTCTCAGGAGGCATAAAATTGCTTATTTAAGAAAGATTTCAACATTGTCTAGGACAGGTTTGGGTGGTAGTTTGTAGGTTAGTCTTGCAGATTACTATAATGAAGACACCCATGTGGGTTAGTGTATTATATTTGTGAATTTTGTAATTTTGTATTTTTAGTATAAATAAGAAGTCCATCTTTTGTTCTCATATTTTTCATTGTTTCTTTTATTCTATTACAAGTTTATGGTATTAAGTGGAGCATCCTTCATCATTTGTGATTTGGTTACAGGACTAGAAAGAGAAAAGGTTTATTTGACAAGATAGAGAAAGAGGAAGTACAATTCAATTCTATTATTTTGAAAGGAATAATAAAAATATCATTTGGATAGTGGGTTCATTGGTCTTTCCCTTGAATATGTTTGGACAATGGGTCCATCTACCTTCTAGAAATCCTAATAGGGTTGGCACAACTCATAACAAGGACTAATATATACTAAATGTTGTTATCAACTCCTAACATGGTCTATCCTTTAATAAGGAATTTTTATATTAGTACATCATCTTCTGGGTATAATATACACTAGGCTTTTCGTTCTAATTAGGGGCTTCCCTAGTTAACATATCTAGTGTTATTATGCACAAGTATCTTGTTGTGGTTTTTGATTATATTCCTCACATGGTTAAGTTTGATTAAGGTTGATAATTTTGATTTTAGTAATACTAGTGGACCATAATTTCTAATAATTGGTATTAGAGCCAGGTTCTTAAAGAGAAAGATTAGAAGCTTTGGGAGATCAATGATGAATCATTTTAGGAAGGATAGTCCTAAGTTAGATAGAGGAAATTTTGACACCCAGAAGATGCTTCATAGTGAGTTATTAGAATTGTGTAAAGAACTAAGAATTGAGTTTCTAGATCCAGAATCCTTTTGTTGCATACAAAAGAATAGAAGCACAAGTAAAGATATATTCAGATCCAAAGACGACAAGAAGATCAAAGAAGGTATTGATCTGCTTATGCAAAGAGAGCGAGGAGGTATCGATTTTGTTTGTTTGTTGGACATGTAAAATTTTTGGTCATTTTTCATCTAGATGTCCTAAGAGAGTAAGGAAAGATAGAAATAATTCATTTTCTAATGAATATGAAGAATTTAAACCAAGTATGGAAATATTCTTGAATGATTCTGATGATAAAGATAATGAGCTTGATTTGGTTAAGAAAGGTGAAGTAATAGAAGATATAACTTTGGTAACTATTATTGATCTAAAGGCTAACAAAGAGAATGTAGAAGTTATCATTGAGACTAACAACGATGTGCATAATGGGAATCAAATTGAAGAGCATAGATATGAGCCTAGTGCAAAAGAAAGAATTGATATTACAACTCATAGCAGAAGTTTATTAAAAAATCATCCTCCTGAAGAGATCATTGGGAGAAGAAATAGAAATCTGGTAAAAGAAGAAGTATGTGAATTATATTCATTTTCTCAAGTTGAACCTAAGAGTGAAGATGAAGCATGTAAAGATGATCATTGGATTCAAGCAATGAAGGATAAATTATATCATATTATGAAGAATGAAAGATGGGAATTAGTTCTAAGACCTAAAGACAATAATGTTATTGGAACCAAATGGGTATTCAGAAATAAGATGAATGAGCAAGGTGAAGTTGTAAGAAACAAGGCTAGAATTGTGTGCAAAGGATATTTATAGCAAGAAGGAATAGACTGTGAGGAAAATTATGCTCCTATAGCCAGAATAGAAGCACTAAGGATGTTCTTGGCATATGTAGCAAACAAGAAATTCAAATTGTATCACATGGATGTAAAATCAGCCTTCCTGGATGGAGACCTTGAAGAAGAGGTATACATTGAGTAACCTAAAGGTTTCCCTCTAATAGAAGAAAAAGATATGGTATGTAGACTAAAAAAAAATCTATATGGTCTGAAGCAAGCACCTAGAACCTAGTATATAAAGTTGGGAAACTATGTGACAAAACTTGGATTTGCTAAAGGTACAATAGATAGTAACTTGTATTTGGAAGAAATAGAGAATGGTTTGTTGATAATTATAATATTTTTTTATGACATAATACTTGGAAGTAATGATGAATCAAGTGAGAAATTTTTTCAAAAAATGAAGAATGAGTTTAAGATGAGCATGACATGAGAAATGAAGTTTTTCCTAGGTTTGTAGATTGTGCAAAATGGTGATGGTATTTTTATTTCACAAGCTAGGTATTTGAAAGAATTGTTGAAGAGTTTTGGCTTGGAAATTTGTAAGCCTATTGGTACACCAATGATAATTGGTAACAAGTTATCTAGCAAAGGTGAGAAACCTAAAATTCAGCATAAGAAGTACATATCCATGATTGGAGGTTTCAAATATTTGACTCACACGAGACTAGATATAGAAAATATAGTTGGGATTGTAGATAGATTTCAAGCTAATCCTAAGGAATATCACTATGCAATAGTAAAAAACATATTCAAATATTTGAAGGGGACATCTAATTATGAAATATGGTATGATAGATCGAGTGATTTCACTCTGTGTGCATATAATAATATAGATTGGGCAGGCAATATGGATGACATAGAGAGTACCAATGGTGGAGAATTTTTTCTTGGAGGAAGATTGGTTTCTTGGATGAGAAAGAAACAAGATTGTATCTCACAGAGTACAACTAAGGTAGAGTATGTAGCATCAACAAATAGTTGTAATCAAGTGATGTGCATGAAGCAGATATTTGAAGACATTAGGATAGAATTTTTAGAACCTATTGTCATATATTGTGATAACACAAGTACAATGAGTATGTCTAAGAATTTGTATTGAATTCTAAGACTAAGCATATATCTATTAAGTATCATATATGAGAGAGAAATCAACATAAAAGGAGATCTAATTGGAGTATGTTCATACTAATAACCAAATTGTAGATATGTTTATGAAGACCTTACCTAAAGATACATTTGAGTACCTAAGAAGTATGTTTGGGGTTATGCCCCTACCTACTTAAGAATAAATGATGCATAGATTGTATCAGTCCAATGGTATAGAGCACTATTATTAGACTAGACTAAATGCTGATGCTTCCTGTATGGGGGAGGATATGCTATGATCTAAGTCATTGAGAACTCTTCGTATTTTGTATTGAATATTATCTTTGGACAATTGAGATCATTGAATTTTTTTAGTATAAATTGACATAATAAGGCCTTTATCATTGATGTCAATGGGGGAGAAGAGTGCATGAAAAAGATAACATTTCCTAAGTGTGTATGGGGAAGAAGAGTACATGAAAATATCTACTTTATTAGGGAGATTCATGTAAGAAAGGAGGAATATCTCCGTCTGCTACTCTACCAATCTTCACAGACTTACTACTATGTTGACATCAATGAAAAACAAAGTCATGAATGCAACAAGTCAATACTCTCCAATTCTTAGGATATTCTCCCAAAGGAATACCATTAACAATCATGCTAACAATTTGTTCCTCAAAACTCCCCCTTTTTTCATTTAACTTGTTCCTAGAAATCCATTATTTTCCAATCATATTCTTGTCTTTGTGTTTCAATATCAATGTCTTTGTGCTATTATTATTAAGTTTATCTATCTCTTCATTCACTGCATAGATCCAATCTTCATCTTCAAGTGCATCTTTGATTGTTCTAGGCTCACACTAAAAAATTAATCATGTATTATCTCTTAACTTACTTCTTTTCATGTCTCCAACATTTTTATCTCCACTTATTTGATTATGTGAACATTTCCTTCTAACATATTTTTCTAAAATAGGCTTAGTTTTGGGTTCTCCAACATTTTCATTATTTGGTGGGTGCTCAACATTCTTCTTGGTATTCTCTTGCAATGACTTGGGTACTATAGGTTTTATCTTGATAGATCTCTATTTTTGTTTGGTTATCTTCAATTATGACTTGATTTCTTTCTTGGACAAAGTGTGAGGTGCTCCTTCCTGAACATATGTAAATCTATTGTAGTCTTCAAGTTCCCTTTTGCTTTCCTTATCATTTTTATCTGCAAACTCACCAATTCTCACATTTGTACTTTCAACCATAGTGCCAATTTTATTTAAATACTTAAATGCTTTTCTCCTAGTAGAGTATACTAGGAATATTCCTTCATCACTTTTTGCATGAAGTTTTTGACTTCTAGCATCCTCATATATATATATATATATAACACCTAGTTCCAATTTTTTTTTTGAAATAAATTACATTTGGTGTGTGTTCATACTAGAGTTCATAAGGTGTTTTATTTGTACCTTACTTTAGCTTTACTTGATTGAGGGCATAAACAATAATACTTATTATCTCTCTTGGAATATTTGTGCAACTCCTTTCTCAATCAACAGTGTTCAAGCACAATCAATAATGGATCAGTTTCTCCTTTCAACAATACCATTCTGTTGTGGTTTCCTCAATACAAATACTTGGCTTTTAATTTAATTCTCATTACAAAAGTTAGCAAATTCATTAGACATGAACTCACCTCCTCTATTACATCTTAAAATTTTTAATTTCTTACCACTTTCCTTCTTAACTCTTGCCTTATACTATTTGAACATATCAAATGTATAAGATTTAACTTTTTGAAACATTATAGTTATCATTCTTGAGTAGTCATCAACAAATTAAATGAAGTATCTATCACCATAATATCTTTCAACTTTCATAGGAACATAGAGGTTGGTATGAACCAAATCCAAAATATCATTAGATGAATATGATTTTTTCAAAAACTTGGCTTATTCATCTTACCAAGTTGATATTCTTTACACATAGCATTATTAGGCATATGCAACTTTTGTAAACCCGTCATTTTCTTCTTCCTACTAACTTTACCCATATTATCATAGTTCACATACAAGAATCTGTTATGCCATAACCAAAAAAATTCAACTTTAGAAAAAAAGCCTATATCTATAGTAGAATCTAGATAAAATAAGTTAGCTATTATTTGTTCATCAGTTCCAATTAGTTCTTCATCAGCATTAACAATTTTCTTTTTTCTATTATGAAATTCCAGTTGGTGGCCTGTGTTATTCAATTGTAAAAGACCCAAAAATTATATTTTAGACCTTGAACCCAATAAGTATCATCATATCTAATCTTTTCATTCAACATTAGTGAACCTCTTCCTTTCATAGGAAATGGAGCATCATTTTCAAGTTTAACAAATCCACAATCATAATCTTCTAGTTTATCAAACTTATCAAAATCATGAGTCATATGATGTGAACAACCACTATCAATAATCCAAGTATCAGTCTTACTAACATGAAATATAGGGGAATTTTATTCTTCATACATTTTGTCAGAATCCTCTATCACAACAACATACACAACTTCGTCACCTTCATTTTCATCATCAAATTTTGACTCAATATGTTCTTCCTTAGATTCACAACATAACTCCTTTGCCTTATTTTCTAATCCTTATTCCTCCAGTATCTAATCTCTCTTTTGTCATTCTTATCATTCCTTCTCTAGTAGGATATCTAGATTTAATATGCCTAACTTTATTAAATTTGAAATATATAAAGGGTAATTTATCTTTGAACTTTTCTTTTCCTCTTGGTTGCCTGTTATCTAGCATTGCTTCTAGCCCATAAATTATTCTTTCTCATTTGAATCATAATCACTTTCACCTTTGATATAGTGATTACTCTTATGTCTCCTTAAACTTCTAATAGTTAGTGATGACTTCAAATAGTCTTCTACCTTAGGTAAACTTTTATCAAAGTCACTCAACTTAAAAGTAGTTAATCTAGCAACCAAATTATCAAGAGTAATGACATTAATAGGGTTGGATCTCAGTTCTTGAATTGTTGAAACTATAGTAGAATTAATTGGGTAAAAAAGTTCTTCATACCTTAATCACAACATATTTATCACTTATGACTCCTCCAACATCTTTAATAGCACTATACAATTCCTTGATTCAATTACTATATTGTGCAATGTTCTCTCCTTCTTTCATCCTCATTTCATCAAATTTTCCTCTTAGACTCTCATATTTTCCCCTCATCACATTATAATCTCCCATGTAGACAAGTGCAAAACTTATCCCACATTTCTTTCACAGTAACATCATTATTGATATCATCAAGTTTAGCATCATTAAGAGAAGAATCAGTCTCTATCATCAGGGTATTGTAATATTGATTTTATTTCATTTTTTCAACTATCATTGGTCTAGGGGGTGGTGAATTGTACTAATTATCTAGATAGTATAATTAATAATCTCTATTCTTGATTAGTAAAGCCTCATCCTACTTTTCCATGATGCAAAGTTTTCTTTGTTAAACTTACGTACCTCTCTCTTATAAATTTTAAAATCTTTATCTAAAGTCCATTTAAATTTTCTTTTTTAAGCAATCATCTTTAGTACCAATTGTTAGATAACTAGGCGGTGAATGATTTATCTTCAAACACTTTTTATTAAATTTAGAAACTTAACAACTTAAAATTTCAATATAACAACTCAGTAAATAAATTAAACTTTATAGTAATAACCAATTCAATGTTTACCAATAAACTATTAGCTTATACTGACTATTAGAGAAATTGATCGATAATTGTATCCTTCATTAACTAATTTGTAGTATTCAATAGTAAACATAAAATAAACATGAAATTAACTTGCAACATAAGAATTCACATATTTTGACACAAGTATTTTTAATGTGGAAATCTTGGTAAGAGAAAAGCAACCTAGGAACAAGTAACCTAATTTTTTTACACTTCTAAAGTGCATTGAGTTAGGAGCCAACCTAGTTAAAGGTTACATTCACATTGTTAATGTGACCCTCTTAGGGTATTTACACCAAAGGTCATCTAGACATTATTATTCCTCAATTGAGTGGTCTTTTCTAAAGGACATACAAACATTCAAAGGAATGCCACCTTAAAAAGGATTTACTAATAAGACTATGAAGTCCACTTAGTTAAGAGATTTTTTTCTACAATTGCTAAAGAGTAACAGTGAAATGATATGATAAAAATTCAACTGACTTTACTATTTCAAATCTCCATTTCACTCATCCTTGGTCCTAGTTTACCCCTCCTGAGCTGATCTACTCACACATACCAACTTCACACATCCCTTATTTGATCTTACAATGTAGTTATGCTCAGTATCCACTTTTTTTTCTCCTTTTAAATTGAAATTGATTAGGAAATATAAGTATCTTGTTTGTCCTTTAAATAGATAGATTATTCCTACTTAACTAGATTCTCAAATGATTTTCCTCTTAATTACAACCATCTAATCATCTTGCAACTTAGATTCATTGAATCTAGACACTTGATTAACATATTTTGTCCCTAAAAATTGTGTTCCACATTTGATTATTAAATCTCCTTTATCATATTTTCTTTTAATTTCTTTAGCCATAGATCTCTTAAACAACTTCGTCCTTATCTTAGAAATGTCTCAGTCAATCTATATTTTCATCAAATATCATCCTTTCATTGATTCTTCTAGAAACTATCCTATTGAAAATTTGGAAAAAGTAGTTTGTTAGGGTTATCATTTATGGAAACATATAGCTTATTCTAAAAATGCATAGTGAAAGGATAAATTCAAAGTATAGTTATACAGAAAATTGCCTAAGTATATTATACCAAAATAATGTACGATCAACATTATTTTGTTTAGTGAATTTCACTAGAAGCATGTTAGCTTATGCACACTTATAGGGAGGAAGCATATGACATATATGAGACATGGGTAAGAGTGCTTAAAGTTTGGTCATGTATGGATAGAGTTATTGCAGTTTTTCTAGGTGCACATTAACAAAATAGAACAAAGTCAAAGGCAAAAAAAATATATTTTGGTTAAGGAATTGTTTTGGTTTGCCAAAATAATTACTTGACCATGTTGGGATATATCCTAGATGTTAACCCACACATGGAAAAAGTTAATTAAAAATATGTAGCAAAGTATCAAGCAGCAAGGCCGATAGGATGAAAGATTTTGGTATAAAGGAAGAACATTTTGTTTTAGCAAAGTGTGTCAGTGTATTATGATTGTATAATTCTTGAATTCACCCTTTTTTTGATCAGTTAATGCAAATTTTATGCTAGTAAAGAGTGGTTTAGTTGTATAATTAATTTTTAAGAAGACATAAAAAACAAAGATCAAATATTGAAGATATCAACATTGTGTAAAAGGTTTCTGTATCCATCTTTATTGATAGAATTTAAAAGATATAGTTTCCTGTTTGAGAAGTGAAATTTTCCTGCATAATTTTGTATTGTAATACGAAATCCTAATAGGGTTTAGACTTTTAACAAGACATCGTCCTGTAAGAAGGAAAGATACACTATATGAATGTAATAGACTCCTAATAGGGTCAATATCTTTCATGAGATACTTTTGATTATGGATAATTTTGTGGGTACTGTTGGAAATATAAAAGTAGTAATTAAGAGGGGAGGGGTGAATCAATTAGCACAAAAATAAATCCAAGATCCATTAAGATGTCAATATAATACAAAACCAAAACTCTATTGAAACTAAAATATTGTTGTAACTCAGTTAACATAGGAACACTCGGTTTACTCAGTAAACACTGAAATAATCACTTCTTAAGATGTTTAGTGTGTTTAACCTTAATTAAATTAGCTACAAAATCATAAAGAAAATAACATGAACATAAAAAACCCCAGGATTTAACGTGGAAATCCAATTTTGGAAAACCACCAATTGCAACTAGTTAATATTTTTCACTCTTCTGAAGTGAGCCCCATTTGGAGCCAACACTGTTAAAAGTTACAAAACACATTGTTAGGTGTGACCCTATTAGAAAATTTAATTCACCCTATTAGGAGTGGCCTTGTTAGAGGTCTTCAGACACTTTAATCTAGAAATGCCTCCTTGTTAGAGAATTTGGAAAATAGTTGTAAGGTTGACTCTATTAGGAGATTTGATTCATTGCTACAATTATTAGAGAGTAATAATGAATTGACTTGATTTCTGATGAAATTCTCTTTACTAATTTTAGATCTCTATTCTGGCTTGAATACTTGATCCTCCTTGATTAGAGTTTTTTTTTTCAACTTGGTCAACTTAGATACTCTAATATCTTTCCAATTCACTTCCTTAATTTATCTTTTTCAATTCCACGATTCTTCCATTTTAATCCTCAACTTGACCTTATATTTATATGATTTACCTTGTCAATTCATCTTAATACAATTTCAAACAAATAATATTCATCCCTTCCGTAAGACATCTTGATCTTTAGCTTAGGTGCTTGAAACTATCTTTGCAACCACCAACAACTCTAATACCAATTGTTGAAAATATAAAAGGAGTAATTGAGAGGTAAATGGTGAATCAATTACCATAAAATTAAATCCAAGATCCCTTGAGTTAGATAGAACTAACCAATAAAGCTGCTAGATCCACTATGTTGATACAGGAAAAAATCATTTGTTAGTC
Source organism: Cupressus sempervirens (assembly GCA_028749045.1). Taxonomy (NCBI): domain Eukaryota; kingdom Viridiplantae; phylum Streptophyta; class Pinopsida; order Cupressales; family Cupressaceae; genus Cupressus; species Cupressus sempervirens. The sequence continues at coordinate 35,005,714 of CM053787.1, forward strand.
GACCCAACTCAGCCAACACTAACTTAGATAAGGCATTCCTTCAAACTTCCTTTGGTAATTGAGTGATCTTAGTTAACACTTGTTCCATGAAAAATTTCCTTTCTTAATCGAGTGAACTTGGTTAACACTATTTACCTATAAACTTTTGTAGAATTCTCAACATACATAGGAAACTTCTTTCGATGCCCGAGTAAGCTTGACTGACACTGATTTGCTCAACAAGGCTTGACATTTTGTGTAAAATCAAAGACAACATACAATTAAATAATTTTTTTCAACATGTACCATCTCCACTGAGGTTTTCTATTGGCTAGCGTTTCCCTAGTTAATAAATAATAGTGTTATGGGTTTTATTATTATGGTTATGTTTACTTTTTAGTTTGATCATATAATCAAGCTTAAATATTGTTAATAATATCCATAGTTGCAAAGACATGTGTGAAACACTGATTCACTCCCCCCCACCCCTTCAAAATTCTCTATTTGTAATAATTGGTATCACAATAAAATTACCTAGAGGAGGCCTAACATATTGAGTAAGATCTCTATGGATATGGATCAATTACAAAAGAATATTAAGGAAGCTCTTCAGGAACTTAATACAATAATAAAGTAAAGAAATAAAATAAAGATTAAACTTAAAGATGCACATGACTTCATTCAAAAATTAAAAGAGGACATTGAATCATCTAGATTGAAAAATAAATAGCCACTTGATTAGATCAAGGATAGTGAAGCAGTTTTAGAGCTATGAAGGAGAAATAAATTCTAAAACATGAGCTTGAAATCACAAAATTGAAGGTGAGGATGCCAAAAGATGAGAAGAAAAGTCAGTCATATTTGAAATTTGAGAATGTAAACTTAAAATGAAAACTTAACAAGATGATATTTGATCTTGATAGTACAAAGTTAGAATATACAAAACTTTATAAGTACAACATTATTGTTAAAGGATAACATACACAAAGAAAGAAACATCTTGACAAGTTATATTCAAGAACTAAGAAGCTTGATGTGATTATTATGGCACAAATAATTATTGGAGATAAAAAAGAATTTGGATATGTTGAAGCAAAATCATCTAAAGGATTTGAAGTCACTAAGGAACAAGATCTAGTAAATAAATAGTCTAATCACCAAGAAGATTAATGTAGGAATATCTTGGGTCAATGAAAAATATTGCATCACCTAAAAAAATTTCTTGTTTTTTGTACTTGTTTGTTGTTCATGGTGTAGTGGTAGAAACTTTGAAATTTGTGCCATGCATACTTAGAATGTTGTTGAGGACCTATTTTCATTTATTACCCTAAGAGTGCAAAGGTTGAAGTATCATATTTTATTGAGTTATGTGTCATTGTTTTTGGTGTCTATTCTCTACTTTTTTTCCTTTCATGAGGTGTGTTATTTATTTAAACTTGGCTTCCTATGATGACATGGCATCTTGCACAGTTGGGAGTTGAATCCTAATGTGTCTTTGGACCTATATATTAGAAATAGATAATATTGAGAGGGGGGTGAATCAGTATTCTACAAACTTTTTCCCACAACTGGATATTGTTAATTACTTTATAACTTGCATAAGAAAGTAAACCAACAATATTGAACAATAAATATAACCATACATAGAGAGAACTCATAACACTATTAGTTGTTAACAAGGGAAACCTTGGCTAAGGGAAAACCCCAGTAGGGATGATACCCACAAGATGATCCACTAAACAAAAGAATATTATTAAGGATATTGACTCTTCTAAGAGTCTATAAATTACATATAGTGTCTCGAGTCATTTTTATAGGACTAGGTGTTGAAAACAATTGATCAATTGTATATTGTCTTTGATTTCATGCAAAATGTCATATCCTTACCAGTTAGGGCATGGCGAGCTCACTTGAGTGATGAAGACAATTTCCTATGTCCGCTAGGTATTCCAATGTTTGACAAGTTTAGATGATAGTGTCTAGCAAGCTCACTTGGGTACCAAAGAGAAGTTCACAAAAGTTCAATGTTAACTAAACTCACTTGGTTAGCAAAGGAAAATTTGGAAGGAACTGGGTTTAATTGAGCTCACTTAGTTAACAAAGGAAAATTAGGATGAAACTAAAGGAAGTTTGTAAAGATGTAGTGTTAATCGAGTTCATTTGGTTAACACAAGAAAATCATTTCAGTGTTAGTGTCTACCGAGTAGTGTCAACTAACAAGGGTTTTCTTGTTTTGGCATATTGAGTTTAATGAATTTGTTTGTTGGTTCTAGCCAAATGAAGAGATGAAGTATACTTGGTATAAGTTACATTCAAGATGACTTCACAAGAATATGATATAAGTATAAGGTCAAGTTGAGGATTGAAGAGAAGTGAGAATCTGTGGAAGATAAGAAGATTCTTAGAGGAAGCTAATTGGAAGGATGATCAAAATACCCTTGTTGGGCTACAATAATTAATCTAATCAGGAAGGATCAAGTATTTGAGCCAAAATTGAGATCTAAAATCAACAATATAGTTCCATCAACAATCAAGTCATTTCATTGTTACTCTCTAACCATTGTAGTAGTGAACTAAATCTCTTAATGCAATTAGCCTAATAACTATTTTCCAAGTCCTTTAATAAGGTAGCATTTCTAGATTGAAGTGTCTAAAGACCTCTAACAAGGCCACTCCTAACAAGGTGATTAAATCCTCTAACTACATCATACCTAACAATGTGTTTTGTAACCTTTAACAGGGTTGACTCCTAATAGGGCTCACTTCAGAAGAGTGGAAAAAAAAATAGTTGTAATTGGTGGTTTTTCCCAAATTGGGTTTCTACATTAAATCTTAGTGTTACTTATGTTCATGCTATTTCTTTTATATGTATGCAACTACGTTAATTAAGGTCAATCACACTTAATATCTTAAGATCTATAAGTTTAGTATTTGTTGAGTTATAGTTGATATTATAGTACTTGCCAAGTTATAACATATTGTTAGTGTTAATCGAGTTCCTATGTTTTAACCGAGTAACAACAATTTCAGCAGATTTTATCTCTTGTAATGGCATCTAAGGGATCTAGGATTTATTTTTGTGGTAACTAATTCACCCCTCCCCTCTCAATTAATCCTCTTATATTTCCAACAATTGGTATAAGAGATTTTGGTGCTTACAAAGAAGGTTTAAAGGATCTAAGCTAAAGATCAAGATGTCTTATAGGAGAGAGATTTCCAAGTTGAACAAAGATAACTTTGAGTCATGGCAAGAGCTTATGAAGCTACATCAGGCAACCATCAATGATTCATGTATGAAATATTTGAATACCTAGGATAAGGCTCCTACTAGAACTTTGACGATGGAGGAGATTTCTAAAAAGAAAAACCATAACATTATGATGATTAACATTGCATCCACTCGTAACTATGCAAAATTTGATGAAGTCAAAGGGTGTGCTGCTGCTCATGATATGTGGACCAAACTAAAAAATATCTATGGAGGTTATGATAATGTGAGAAGAGCCAACTCAGAAAGCTTGAGAGGTTAGTTTGATTAGATGAAGATGAGGGAAGACAAAAACATTGAAAAATATCTTGAGAGAATCAAAGCTAGTATAAGTGCAATCAAAGCCTCTGGAGGAAAAATTGATGATGTGAATGGGGTCAACAAGGTTCATAGAACGCTTCTTCCTATCTATGGAATTAGATTTTCAGCCATTCAGGATATGAGATGTGATACAAATAATAAGATAACTTTGGATGCTTTAGTGGAAAGGTTGACAACATTGGATGCTTTAGGGGAAAGGTTGACAACATTTGAGCTAGAAATTGTGATAATTGTGTTCCTAGTTCTACCAATCTTGAATCCACATTTGAAGCCATGTTGTCACTCAAGAAGAAAGCTACAAAGTCTAAAGGAAAGCAATCTAAAAGTGAAGAAGAAGATAGTTCTAATAGTGATCTTGAAGCCATTGAAGTACTGCTTGCAAGAAGGTGTCCCAATGGCAAAGGAAAGTACAAATGAAAAATTCCTCTAATCTATTTTTCTTGTGAAGAAGTTGGTCACATTGTTGGCAGGTGTCCAAATAGAGAAGACAAAGATGAAAAGAAGAGCATTGATTTCAAAGGAAAGAAGATTTCAAAAACAACAAAGACTACACAGAAAAAGGTAAGAAGTCCTATTTCATGGCTAAAGATTCTGATAGTAGTGATGATGATGAAATAGTTTACATTGCTATAAAAGATGGATCAGATAATGAAGAAGCTAAGATGACACTTATTTCTTATGTTAGAAAAAATGATACATGGATTATTGATAGTGTTTGTTCTCATAAAATGACTAGTGATAAAACAAAGTTTGAACGTATGGAACACTACAAGGGTGGAAGTTTATGATTTGGAAATAATGAACCATGTTGCATAAAAGGAAAAGGTTGTATTTTTGAACCCTATAAACTGGAGGTGACAATGCTTATTGGGTTGAAGGACTAAAACACAATCTACTGAGTGTGGCATTGTTGAATAACATAGTTGAAAAAAATTAGATTCAAGGTAGAATTCATGAATGGGAAGGCCAAGTTTCTAGATGGAAAAGGAAATCTAGTTGGGTCGGGTAATCAAATAAAAGGTAACTTATTCTACCTAGATCTAAGTGAAAGTTCATGTTTTATTTATAAAGTAGAAGAATTTTGGTTATGGTATTAAATATTGTGTCATGTGAAATTTGATAGCCTAATAAAGATAAATAAAAAAAGAGAGTGAGAGGTATTCCTAGTCTGAGGAAACTTGACAAGGGCATGTGCAAGAATTGTCAAATTAGTAAGATGGGAAAGACAAGTTTCAAGAGTAAGAACTATCATTCTAAAGAAGTCTTTGAGATGGTTCATATAAACCTTTATGGACCTATTGGCATTGAGAGCTACAATGAAGATAAGTATTTCATTTTTTTGACGATTATTCTAGGATTATGACACTAATGTATCTAAAAGGTAAGCTAAAGCTTTTCAAAAGTTTAAGTGGTATCTAGCTAGAGTTGATAAAGAAATAGGAAAGAAACTAAAGTGTTTAAGGTTAGATAGAGGAGGAGAATTAATTTTGAATGAATTTAATGAATTCTGCACTAAGAAAGGAATCAAAAGACAAGTATCAACCCTTGGTACACCTCAGTAGAATGGTATAGCAAAAAGAAGGAACAAATCAATCATGGACTATGTAAGAACCCTGCTGATAGAAAAGAATGTTGAAATCAATACAATAATTCATACCTTAAACAAAGTACAACTGAAGAAAGACTCAAATCAGATTCCTTATGAACTATGGTATTGCTATAAACCTAATGTGAGTTACTCGAAAGTATTTGGTAGCAAATGTTATATCTTGAAGGAGACTAGGAAATGTAAATTTGATGTCAAAATTGATGAAGGCATATTTCTAGGATACTCCAACAAAAGTAAAGCATACAAATGTTTGAATCTAAGTACTCATAAAATCATAGAAAGTGCACATGTGAGGATTGATGAGTTTGCAAAAAAGAGTGAAGAAGAGAGCAACAAAGAACCTGAAGACTACAATAATTTTATTTACTTTGAACCTAATATATTGCCTAATCCAATTGGAAATTAGAAGACTTGACCTATTGTATCCTCAAAATATCCAAAAGCACCTGAGTTGTAGTCAGTGCAACTTAAGTCATAGTTTGAAGGACTTGAGTCATAGTCAGAAGTAACTAATTTGTAGCCAGTGTGACCTAAGTTTGAGTCTAAAGTACCCAAGTCACAAATAGTGGGCCCTGAGCATGATGCAAAAGATCATAGTGAGGCAAGTGGAACAAGTTCTAAATCAAAAGTACCTATACTTGTAAGATATGTTAGAAGGAACCATGTAACTGAGAAAATCATTGGAGATAAGACAAAATTTACATTGACAAGAAACAAATTGAAAGTTACATGTTTGCTTACAAAATTTGAATCTAGAATACTTAAAAATGCTTTAGATAATGAAAATTGGATTGAATCAATGAATGAAGAGATATAATAGATAGAAATGAATAAGACTCAACTCTTGTTCCTAGACCCAAGGATAAGAATGTAATTGGCAAAAAGTGGGTTTTCAGAAATAAGTTGAATGAAGATGGAGAAGTGGTGTAGGGGCCCAAGGTCCTAAAAAAGGTGGTCAAACACCAATTTTGGATAGATTATGAGGTTAATAAGTGTCAAAGTTGACACATGGCATTAAGTTAATCTCAAGCATCCTAGAATACATTTTTGGAAAATTTCATGCATGTTGTAACAAGGTCTATCAACAAGTCAAAGGTCAGTCAATGTTGGTCAATGCTATGAGTCGAGCAAAAAAATCTCTGATTTCATGTTTTTTTTGTATTCTTGCACGATTCATTAAGTTTTGATACACATTTGAAGTCATCTGTTTGGAAATATGAAAAAGTTGTCAAAAATTTTGTCATGCAACTTCTCTTGCAACTTTTATTGCAAATATGGAATGTCAACAGTTATATTATTGTTTTGATCAAACATGTAAGGGTGTTTGTGTAAGGGCAAGAGGCTTGGCCTATAAAATGAATGTCTTCAACCTTGGAAAGGGTTGGAGTTCTGTTGTATGGATTTGGAATCAATAAAGCAAGTTTTGGTTGGGAAACTATATATAGATAGTGAGTACAAACTTGAGATCTCCTTGCAGAGTGATAGTAAATACATGTTGTAATTATGGAAAGTTGTGTTTTGATCTACTTTTGAATGTATTAATTTGGTTTGTTCTTGTAAAATAAGCATAAAATACTTTTGGTTTTATTTGTTCTTGCTGGTTAACTTAGTCTATAGTTAGGGTTCTAACTAAAATAAAGTCTCCCTCCTAATACCCATGGTGGAAAGCCTTAGATAATTTTTTAAAGAAGGGGTATAAGATGGAGATTATAGTATTACTTTTCATTTTTAAATTACCCACTAGCTTGGAGTATTATGGGAGCATTTGATCGAAGCATCTGCTGTGCTTAACATGTAGATAGTCAGAGCTAACATTGAAGAAGGCATAAGTATGGTCATGGGAGCTTGACATTGGGAGGATGGTAATTTAGGAGGATTTCCTAAGTGTTGGTGGAGATTTTTCTAGTGTTGGTTTCAGTCTTGAAGGTATATTAGCACAAACAATGGTATTAACCTTATCCAGTACTAAACTAGGGCTCGAGAGTTAAAGGGTAAGGAGAGTCGATCTAGAACCCATCTTGTGGATATTATTAATTTTTCATATGTCATTAGATATTATATAACTTTTTTGGTGAGTCATTTGTAAGTTTTTGGATTTTGGTGAGTATTTTGATTAGACAGGGCTACTAGGAAAGTGTCCCTAGTAGGCCTCCTGGAGAAACTTGCAATTTTGGCTTACAAGGAATGCCAAAACCTATTAGAGGGTTATAAAATTTGGTGAAATGGTGAAAAAGAGTACAAAGAGATGTATTGGAGTCTAAGATCCTTGAGGGTGCAAGGGAGTGAGGTGTGGTGAAGATTTGGTTTCCTTTTTGAAGGCTTGAGGACACTTTGAAGACAATCAGATGGTGTTAAATCTGCATTCTTGAATGAAATTCTAGAAGAAGAAGTCTATATAGAACAACCTAAAGGTTTTGTAGATCCAAGAAAAAAGGTTATGGTTTGTAAACTGCACAAAGCATCCTATGGTCTTAAAAAGCTCCCATGGCTTTGTATGAAAGACTTCTAAATTATTTGATGAAGATTGGTTTTCAAAGGAAAAATTATAAGAACAACCTATACATCAAAGAAGGACTAGATAAGAAGATTGTGTTGGTAGAAATATTTGTGGATGATAGATTATTTACTAGAAATGATGATTTGTGCAAATCATTTTCAAAGGAAATGAGCAAGAAATTTGAGATGTCAATGTTTGGAGAAATCAATTGCTTTGTTGGCTTGTAGATTCAACAGAAGAAAGATGGTATCCACATTAGCCAATCTATGTATATCAAGGAGTTATTGAAGAAGTTTGGAATGGAGGATTCAGGACTAGTTGGAACACTTATGTCTATAGGACATAAGCCTTCCAAAAATCATTATTCCAAGGAGGCAGATTAGATTGCATACAGATCAATGATTGGTAAACTATAGTATGTAGTACACACTAGGCTTGATATTGCTCTTATAGTTGGTAGGGTGGCAAGATTTTCAGCTAATCCTAAGGAAAATCATATGATGGCAATAAAGAGAATCATGAGGTATGTTAAGGGTATTGAATATTATGGATTATGGTACAAGAAATGAGGCAACTTAGATTTGAAATCCTTCACTAATGCAGATTGGACAGGAAGTGTTGATGGAAGGAAGAGCATGGGTGGTGAGCATTGTTTCTTGGTAAGAGACGAGTGCCTTGGAAAAGTAAGAACCTAAATTGCATCTCTTAGTCTACAAAAGAGAAGAGTATGTTGCAAAAATAGTCAATTGTTTCAATATTGTTTGGTTCAAGCAATTGTTGGTAGGTATGAAGGTAGAAATCAAGGATCTAGTGGTTATCTTCTGTGATAACACCAGTGAAATTATTATATCAAAGAATTCTATAAAACATACTAAGACCAAGCATATTGCAATTAAATATCATTTTATGAGAGAATTGGTGCAAGACAATGAGGTGAGACTAGAATATGTGAATACTAGAGAACAAATTTTAGACATATTACCAAGCCATTACCTAAGGATGAATTTTTGTATCTAAGAGGTAACCTAGGGGTTATCCCCCTATCCGAAGCTCACTAAACAATAATTAGTGATGTATCAATTGAGTAATCTTGAAGATCAGTCAAATTGATGTAGTAATGAAATGGAAAATTACATATGAATTAGTATATTAGGTACATTAAAATTCACTAAATATTGTCTTTGGCATAAGATGCCAAAGAGGGAGAGTTTACTATGATATCATTGAAATTTTTCTTTAAGTTCTCAACAAAGGAGAACTTGGTCCGATATCAAAAAGGGAGAGTTTTCTATTAGACGAGGATGTTGAAGGCAAAGACAACTTGGAGAATATTCTGACAAAGGGAGAAACTAAAATTAAAAGGAGAGATTGAAGTCAGAGGGAGCTCAAACTAATAGAGGGAGTTCTCATGAATGAGAATCAAAATGAAACTAAGGATATTATCCTTACTATTTTTTTTCTCTAAAATTTCATTGTATAATGACATGTGTTGCCATTAATACCAAAGAGGGAGATTGTTGAAAAAACTTGATTAATTGTATATTTCCTTTGATGTTATAGAAAATTTCATATCTTTACCAGTCAGTGTATGCTGAGCTCACTCAGGAAATGAAGATAGTTTCCTGTGTCTTCTGAGTATTCCAATATTTTCCAAGTTCAAAATATAGTGTCTACCAAGTTCACTTAGGCAACAAAGAGAAGTTCACAGAAGTTTAGTGCTCACCAAGCTAACTCAGTTACCAAAAGACATTTTTGAAGATAAAATGTTAACCAAGTTCACTTGGTTAACATAGGAAAATCATTTTAGTATTAGTGTCTAGCAAGTAGGGTTGGCTAACAAAGGATTTTATTTTTTTGGCATATTGAGTTGAATAATTTTTTTTGTTGGTTCTAGCCAACTAAAGACATGAAGTATAATTATTATAAGTTATTTTCAAGATGACTTGGAAATGTATATGATATAAGTATAAGGTCAAGTTGAGGATTGAAGAGAAGTGAGAATATGTGGAAGATAAGAAGATTCTTAGAGGAAGTAAATTGGAAGGATAATAAAAATATCCTTGTTGTGCTATAATGGTTAATCTGATTAGGAAGGATGAAGTATTTGAGCTAGAATTGAGATATGAAATCATCAATATAGTTGCATCAGAAATCAAGTCACTTCATTTTTACTCTCTAATCATTGTAGTAGTGAACTAAATCTCTTAATAGAGTTAGCCTAACAACTATTTTCCAAATCCTCTAACAAGGTGGAATTTATAGATTGAAGTGTCTAAAGACCTCTAACAAGGCCACTCCTAACAAGGTGATTAAATGCTATAATAGGTTCACACCTAACAACATATTTTTTAACTTTTAAGAGGGTTGGCTCCTAACAAGGCTCACTTTAGAAGAGTGAAAAATAGTTACTATTTGTAATTGGTAGTTTTTCCCAAATTGGGTTTCCACGTTAAATCTTGGTGTCACTTGTGTTCATTCTATTTATTTTATGTGTATGCAACTAAGTTAGTTAAAGTTAATCACACTTAATATCTTAATATTTTTATGTTCAATAGTTTTTGAGTTATAGTTGATATTATAATGCTTGTTGAGTTACAACATATTGTTATTGTTAACTGAGTGCCTATGTATTAACTGAGTAACAAAATTTCAGCAAATTTTATGTTTTCTACTAACATCTAAGGGATCTAGGATTTATTTTAGTGGTAAATAATTTACCCCTCCCCTCACAATTAACCCTCTTATATTTCCGACACTAGGCCCTATTGAAATCGTCAACCCTATTAGGAGTTGGTGTAACAAATAAATGTCTGCAAGAAGAGCCCACTGCCCTAACATGCAATATTCAAATAAGTTTCTTCACAAGAATAAATATACATACAATACTATCTCACTAATTTATCTCACACATGCTCTAATCATACATAATATTTTGTACCACATAAGGTTTGCATATCACTTGTACTTTCATCACAATAATTTGCATCACATGCATACTTCACATTTATTGCGCAAGATATGATCTTTACTTATACCTTGGAGATTATCAAAACTATGCTTAGTTAGCTTTAAAATTTTCAAATGCTTACTAATTATAACTTAGGATGTCAACTGATTATGATTAAGTAATTATTTGATTACCAAAATTATCTTTAAGCTATACAATTCAATTTACCTATATGCTTTGTTCTGCTTTGGTAATTACCTATATTGGTAATTCTTCTGTAACTAATATCGTATAGTCTGTAGAGTCCTAAATACTAAAATACATCATCATGACACTATTAACTATTGATACTCAAGTGTGCAAGAGCTAACTCAATTTTTTTCATCCGTAAATACCGTATCTATCTCTGTGCTACTATAAATTGTCCAACAATTAGACAATTTTCTAACTATGATTAAACAATGAAATATATTGCTATAAATGATAACACTCTTACATCTATCTAGCTACATTTCCAACAATATCCCCCTTTTGCATTGATGGAAACATTTGAAAAAATTTCCTTAGGCCCAAAATGATGTCATACAAAAATGATAACTACAAAAAGTAACTACACAAAATTGCCTTCAAAACTTGAAAATTTTATTCATGTCTTGATGGATTATTGCATTCCTTATCGCTACTTTAGAATTAGATCGTAATTACATAGGTACACTCCCCCTTACATATACATGTACATACTTCTTCCTTACATATACAATTTCCCTTACATACTTCTCAGCCTTTGACATCAATGACAAAGGTGTCAAAAATATGTATAAACAAAACTGTGTTGACTTCCTCAGTTCAACTTGACATTCTAGATATACAATCTGCAAGACCAAGCTGGAGTCTATCAATATCCTTCTTTTAGGTTTCTTTGACTATATCAGATATACTAATGAGTGCCCAAAGTGCATAAGATGCTACTTCAACTATACTCTAGTCAATATAGGAAATATTTTCATAGGAAGACACTCCTCCAATTGCCTCTGCAAAATACTAATTTTAGGTTACAAATATTCTCTAAGGATAAAGAATCTCCTGATTACCTTATACTTATCAAATTTAATGCCTTTGATATGATTGTGAATTTTATCCATCTCTTTTCCAATATTTTCAATACTTGCCTCTTGTTGTTGTAATTTAATAGTGAGTGTTTGAAGATCACTCATTTGGCCTTTAATCATCAAATTCTAATAGGTAATTGTATGAAAATACACATTTTCAATACAATTTCTTTCCTTGATCTATGCTCTTCCTTAGTTCTCTAATGTAAACATTTAGAGTCTGCAATATCATTCCTAACATTAGTGCATATTGTGTCAAACAGTGATGCATCATGCTTTTTATGTGTATATAGTAAATAAATATCAAACAAGGTGGTGAACTCTGCATCAAAAGATCTTACTATTTAATATGCCTTTCTCTACAAGTATGGTTTTGTAATAGTGTTCTATACTATCCTTTGTAGTCTTTCTAGAACTTCTACTAATGATCTCTCTTGATTCTTCAAAAACTTAGTCTTCTCAAGTATTTTTCCCAAGTAGCTCATTTGACCTTTCTAATCATCATCATCGTTAGATACTATTGGCAATAGTTGAACTAATTTTGTTCGAGTAGCTTCTATAATAACTACTAGTGCAACATAAGGTATGTCAGCTTCATGTTTAAAGACTACCTCCCCAAATTTAGTTTCCACATGTTTTAGATATTTTTCATTTCTTCCTCCTTTCTTTCTTTCTTCTTATATTCTTACTTTCTTCTTTTCTACTTCTTTTCTTCTCTCTTCTTCTTTTCTCTTCTCATCTTCAATCTTCTTAAATTATTGTTCTTTGCTCCTTCCTCTTCTTTTCTCTCTTCTTCTAATTTCATCTTCTCAACTTTATTATCCTCTTCATCTAAGCTAGAGTAGGCAATAATATTGCCAACAATGTTGGTCCCATATCCTGCAAAAGGATTCTCTTTAGCGTCGATAGTTATATGAGTACTATCCACTTGCATGGATTCAATACCAATAGCTAAGTGAGGAGGTGAGTTTTCTTGCTAAGTTTCCTCAACCTCTTCTTCACCATCACTAGGAGTACTAGCCTCAACATACACATGACTTGTTGTCACTAGCTGTACACTTTCCTTTGTGGCCTTTGGCATGGAGGTGATATATTTCACTATAACTTCTTCAGTCTCCTTCTTTACGTCATCATAGTTGCCTCCCATAAGAATAATTGCTCTTCTTTTATTCCTCAAAAAGGGCTTACTACCTTACAAAATATTTTCTATATCCTTATTTGTGCTAACTTCACATAATTTCCTAATCATAATTTCTTTGAGTTTAGTATCTTCTTCTGCTACTCTTGTCTTTTTGTTTATGATCCTATTTTACAAATTTTCTAGAATCTTATTCTAAATGTTGTCAAACCTCTTATTTCTTAGATCATATTCTTTACTATAGAATTTTCTAATTGTCTTCTATCCATATTACTGTACAAACTAAACAAAATTATCATTGTTTATAATATGCATATTTCTTTGGGCTTCTAGGCTTTCTTACAAGTTGGTGTCCATCCTTTTTCAACTACCTATTCGACTACTTTTTCTGTAAGTCTCTATTAATTTGAGATTGGTTTTGACAAACTAGTGACAAAAAACTTAGTCATTATATAGCTAATATCAAAGCACGTCGAGAAAAAAATGTTTAGATAGTACATGTTGAGTAATATGATAGTTAATGCCAAGCACTAGTAGGTGCTAAGAACTTAGTGCATGTTGAGTCATTTAGGACCCAAGCCAATAGAGGGAGCTGAGTAAATAGTATGTGTTCAATAATTTTGGTGCCAAGTAAATAGACTGTACTGAAATATTCAAAAGCTAAGTTACAACATTAAGAGCACAATGAAGGCCAAGCATCAAAGCCTTTGAATGCCAAGTGAACAATTTATGTCATAGATGTTTGTAATGGTACAGAATTCTATTTAAATCATTTTTGGGCCAACATAATCATAATTTTGATTATAAGAGATAAGTATAGAGCCATATTATGAATCCCTATGTAATACATGCAACCAATTAAATTTAGGGAAGCATTAGGTGAAAATAAGGATCAACCACAACCATTGATTCTTACCTAATCCATTAACACCAATGTTTACTTAAGAGGAATAAATGCTAAGAAGTTTATGAATGTTTGAGGAGATGAATGCTAAGAGTTTAGAGGGCATTCATGGTGGTTTAGAAGGCCATGATAGAGTTATGCATTGTAGAATCAGTTGTAGAATCAATTTGAGAAGAACAAAGTAAAGAAATGAAATGAAAAAGGAGACATATTTGATCAGGAGGATCAAGGTTTAAAAAATAAGGAGGAGCTTTGACATCAAGTAGCAAGGTGATAACCAAAGGATCATGGTGCTAAATCATTCTAATAGGTGATGCAGAGAAACTCTCTTAACCAATTAGTCCTAACAGGCTATTGTAAATCTCTTCATTGTGTGCTTACCTTATTATAAGTTTAAATCCTCTCTCAAGGTGAGACCTTACAATATTTGTAAGCCTTTAAAATGGTAGACCTTTCATAGGGTAGATCATAGATTATGATCAAACACATTGTAGCCATAATTGGCCACACTTTATAATTGCAATAGTGAAGATTTGTGGATGTCATCTCCACAAAATTTTTACCTTCTCATTCGAGGGTTTCTAGGTAACCAAATTTATTGTGTTATCTGTTATTTACTTTATGCTATGGATGTGATGTATGTTAAGTTATTTCAATTTATATGTTAAGTTATGAGATGGATGTTGGTGATATGTTTTAGAGGCAAAAGTTTAGAGTTCTGATTCACCCCCCAGAACATACTTTCCTAAATCGAACAATTTGTATAAGATATTTGTTCTCTAGAAAGGAAACTTTTACAACTTTGGAGGTAAGATCTTGAAGATGGAACTATACAAGTTGGGAAAGACTATTGAGAACTAGAAGATTGAAATATAGCTTGCCCTACATCAACTCAAGGAGGCAAGAGATGAATTGCAATATTTATAGAAGAGAGAAAGGAATTGGATATTCAATAAAATGGCACTCAATATCAAGAAGAAGACATTAATAGATTGTTTCAATATGGAAACTCAAAATATTTTGATGCATCTATTACAGATCAGATGGAAAAGAATGGTGCCCTAACTGAAGAAGTCATAAATCTCAAAAGAGAACAAGAATTACTATCAATATTGCTATGTGAGATAATTGAAATGAAAAAGAAAGTTGGGGAAGAAAAAGTCATGATTGAAGAAGACAAAATAATATTGTCTAATAGACTTTAAGTGAAGGCATTAGATGTGCCAAAGCTTGCTAACATGTAGTTGGATATAATGAATCAGTTGATGCTTGAAGATCAAGAATTGAATGGAAAGGAAATTAAGATCACAACCATAAATTCATAGAATGTTCTACTGCAAAATGAACCAAGAGAAAAAATGGAATTCATTGTAAGATTCAACAAACCAAGTGAAGCTATAAAATACTTTGAGAAAATGATGGAATCACCAAGACCTAGTAATGATACTACTGGATTGGGATTGACTAATACCTAGGAAGGAGAATCATCTAGAAGTGGTGACAAAAGGAATAAAAAAGGTAAGAACTACAAACCCACTTGTCATAATTGTGGAAAATTGGGTCATGCAACAAATGTTTGAAGGAGAAAAATTTTCAACCATAACCCCAAGCAGAAATATAGAGGATACTGCTACAATTGCAATAAACAAGGACATTAGGAAAAAGAATGCAGGACCAAAGACCATGAGCACTCAAAGATTTGAAGGATACTATTACAATTGCTAGAAGTATGGACATAAAGCATATGAATGCTGATCTAAGACCAAGTGGACATCAAACAAATAGAAAAAGGTACCACAATGGAAACTCCTCAAGGTACAATTGTCACTATTGTCAAGAATATGGACATGTTCCTAAAAATTGTGTAAGGACACATTTTAGAGGAAACTACAATAGATGGTTGAGTGAGATTACATGCTTTAGTTGTCTTAAGACTAGTCATGTCAACAGAAACTATCCAACTAGGTCACCAATGCCAAACAATGAATCTAATAAAGGTAAAGAAAAGGTCAATATTGAGAAAGTGAAGGTGTAGCTAAACAAGTCATGGAGAAAGAAGGAAGATTAAAGTACATCAAATTTAGATGAGGTCACTTCATCCAATGGATCAAGTGATCACATCACCCCAACTAGGCAATAAAAGGTATGTGTGGAACTGACATTTGAAAAGTTATATTATGCATTATATCCAAATATCTAAGATCTAAAAGGAATAAATATGCATGAATCAAGATGCAATGAAGGAGTTAAGAGTAAGAGTTATTCTATAGATGTATTGTTTTGTATGTTGTTTCTGATCATGGAAGAAATTATAGTTATTGTTGAGTGATTGAGTCAAGGCTAAGCATGTTGAAAATCCTATGATAGCTGAGCTTATAGATGTATAAGAACTGAAAATTTAATGCTAGATTTGAAGGGTTTTATAGTCAATTTTGAACTCATTTGCATTCACTAGAGTTTGAAGAGCATAGAGAACATGAAAGTGATTGGTGAAAGGAGATTCTAGTTTTTGAAAACTTGATCTAACTGCTACTCAACACCATTCTACAGATTCAAGAGGTATATAGCTTGTGTCAAGTTGCATTTTCTTGTTTATTGCAAACCCTAGGAAATTAAAATGGCAGTTAGTTATTTGTCTACTATTAGGAAAGAGGGGAAGGAAGTTTTCAATGTTTAGTTTATTAGCAATGATGTTATGCATCCCCCTTTCTAAGATCCATTTGGTGCACTATCCATAATACCACAAAAGGTTTTCATGATTCCAGATGTAAGATATTTCTATATTTGAAAGATTAGAAAGGTAGGACATATGGAGATTAGAGAAATTTATAATAAGCTATGTGATAATGGTGTTCTGATGGAAGAGTATAAGATTGTTTTGTGAAATAAATTAATGTGTGCCCTAGACTTTTCTTAGATGTTTATAATAGAATAGATTTGGATTGTTCTAAGTCATATACGTGAAAACTAGGTTTGGTTAGAAGGTGGACCAATCAATATTTTTAAGAGAATTGTGCATAGAGTAACATGGTATCCTACCCTTGATTGATCGAAGAACATGCATAGTGATGCAAGGGAGGTTATTGAAAAGAATACAGGTTCCATGTGGAACAAGAAAGGGATGTCAGTTGACACTATTTCAAATCCCATTGTTGCCTTTGTAGTCATAGTCATTTCCCATAAGTTCTTTAGTCAAGCTAATTGAATAGTGTTTCCTGTTTGGTAGTCAATTTAGGTTACAAAATTGTGATGAGAGATCATTACTATGAAATTTTTGAGTTACAAATACAACAATTATTAGAAAATTTGGAAGCCATTAGGAAGGCCAAAAGTGCATCTTGCAAGTTTGGACCTTTGATTATTTTCATATTTTTCTATGTGTAAAAACACTTTCCACACCTTTGGTAAAGTTGCTTTGAAGACCAACAGGTCAGTTGTACAATAGATTACAAAATTCATTGAGCAACTTGGAGATAATTTTGAGTCAATCATGACTAGTTATTTTGAGGATTTTAAGCAATCCATTAAGAAAATATTGATGATTCATGTATCATTAGTGAAACAATATTACAATAATGTGTGTTTCCTAGTTGATGTAGATTACGCATATGTGCAAGCAACAATACCCAAGGTTAGATGGTTAAAACCCTTGCCATATGAGATCAATGTCGATGAAGCCTCTTCAACCATCACATCTTTATTATTAGAAGAAATTGACAAGGATACAACATCCTTTGGAAACTATGATGAGGCAAAATCTAGAATAATAATAACTTTATAGATTTCCTTTGTTATAAGAAATAAAAACAAAATAGTGAAGAAAATAAAAGAGAAGTTTGGTGAAGGTGATGAGGTAGTAGAAGTAGAAGAAGATGAAGAAGAAGAAGAAAAAGAAGAACAAGCAAAAGGCCAAGTACCATTAGAACTTACACAAGGCCTAGGAGAGGATGAAGATGTCGATGTAGAAGGTGTCAAGGGAGAAGAAGTTGAGGAAGAACCTAAGGTTGCTAAGAAAGAGAGGAAGGGAAAGGAACATGCAATGGAGAAGAATAAAGGAAAATTTTCTCCCAAATACATAGAATTCCATATTCTAAAGAAGATCATAGAAGATGTGGTAACCAAAAATTCATCAATTTGGAAAACTATTTATGGGTTATCCACTAAAGAAATACCTAAGAAAGTGAACAAGAAGAGAAAGAACCTGATAAGAATGAGGAAGATAAAGATAAAGAGGTGAACCTAGTCAAGGAAGGTAATGTGGAGGGAATTGAAGGAATAGTAGAGGAGGAAATTTCTAAAGAAGAGCATCAAAATGTACAGAATACACAAATATTGAGTGCCAGTCCCCTACATGATGACCAAGAGAGTTAACAAGTCTTAGTGAGCATCAAGGATGTTCCTGATAATACTTCATAAAATGTCAATCCTTTGACTAAAGATGATTTGGAGAAAATTTTGTAGGAATCTACTAATGCAACGCTTTTATGTAGAAATCCAATATTAGTGAGAGTGGATGAGATTCAAAAGTAGAAGTTACATCTGTAGGGGAGAAGCAACAAGATAGATCAAATGTGCCCTACCAAATACATAGATAAAGGTAAAGGAATCATAGGATCAAAGTGTAAACCTGGAATAGAAGGATATTATAATTGAGACACCATCTATTATGACAATCATTGTCATATAGATGAAAGAGGAAGAAGTACAATCTACAGATACATCAGTGGCAAGCTTAAACAATTTAGGTTTATTAGCTATAGTGATTTTTGAGAAAGATGAAACAAAAGTGCATAAGGGTTAGGAAGAAAGTCATGTACATATTCCACAATCACAGGGTAAAATCTAGAAGGAAGGAGACAATATTGAAGAGTTGAACCTAAGGATAAAATTGCAAAACAAACTCTGGTTACATTTCCAGTTTCTACATCTCCTCTCAATTGTTACTCTCTTTAGAGGCTGAATACATATGCTACACCATTATAGATAATAAGGCTGAGTTCCAATACACCCCAGATTGCTAAAGTTACTTCATTTGAGGATGTAAGCTTAGATGAGGTGATTGATCTACCAAATTTTGATGTGAAGAAAATCACAATTAAAGAAATGAGCATTCTTCAAGATGATCTACAAAGGAATCAAGAAATCTTAAAAAGGGAGCATAAGTAGAAGCAAGTTTTGCATGAAATCAATGACATATTTTTTGATGCTTTTAGTCTCCTAGAAATGAATGAAGATAAGCCCATTATTAAGCAACTTGTCACTATTGTGGACACAATAAATGACAAAGACCTAGATTCTAATGTCAAATTATTAGAATGGTCAGAAAGAAAGTTTCATACAAAGGTTTTTGAGAAGATATCGAGTGTTATTGCACTAATATAGGTTGATCTTGCAACCAAAATGGAAAGTGTGAAAAAGGTGTTAGAGAACATTTTCTCTCTCTACACAACTCTACGAAATGTTGATCTATTCACTAAGGAAAATTGATAGGCTATTGATGAGTACTAAGGATATTTTCAACTCACATGTTCTACATTAAAACTATCTCTTGGTAATAGTCAAATATACTTTCAGAGGTTATTGAGAACTCAAACTAGGATTACTGAGTTGCAAGAAAAAGATTCCAATATGAGATCTACTCTAATGAGTATCTTGTCCATGTTAAAATCTCACATGAAAGTGTTACACAAGGAACTAGCCTTTGCAAACACATTGATGAAGAAAGATTCTCAACTTTCTACTCATGAAGGCTTAGTTGACCTAGTTTCTAATCTTGAAATACAATTAGTTTTCTTTAACTTTGTAATGTTGTCCAACAATTATACTCTAATAGTCTCTCACATGTTTACCTTCTTCCTTTCAATTTCCATAACATAGGCTATATGTAAAAATATTGTTGGTGCTAAGTTTACTCTAGAGCTATGATTTAGCTCATATCCTAAAATCTTTCACAACACTCTAATTCCAATATCTTGAATCAAGCCTACTCTTATGTTTCTTCCATCAAATTTTAGTCTTCAAGTTTGTTTCAACAATATTTCTTACATCTTTGTCAATTACAAAACTACAACCTTCATTTCTTAAACCTGTGCCCTTATGAATTAGGTCATTATCAATTACAATAGTTACATCACCTACCCAAAACATTTCTGCATGGACTCTGCTTAGAATAATTCTACCCGATTCATGATTATTGCAGTAGTGCATTTGGGGGTCATTTTCAACCTCAATTTTTGATGGCAAGCCAATTTGGCTTGTCAAATTCATTTTTTATAATAAAAGTGATCCCGATAACATTAAAATTTTGATGATAGTTAAGTTTAGTGTCAAAATTTTGAAATTTTTATGGGTATGAACAAAAAAAGAAAATTAAAACTTCCTTTGTTCACATAGCAAAGTGCGAGCACACAAGAGGGAGGATTGAGGAAGAGTTTTACATCACTGTTGAAGGTAAATCTTTTTTGAACAACCTGAGATGACCAATGTGTTGTGCATTCTCCTTAATCACGACTTTGCATTTATCATGCATCTACAATTTACATCATAGAGACACATATTTTAAGAATAGGCTAAGGGATTTTGATGTGTGGATTACCGAGTAAATTGTAGAAAATATGTCTCTAATCAAGCGTCAAACCATTGTCTAAGGATTAGCAGTATCTACCACTATGATGACACCATAGCCAAAGTCTTTTTGTTGCTCCTTACTGATGGCTCTCCCATTAGAAGCATGAATGCTAATGATACTTCTATGGAGGAGTATTATAGAAACAGGTTTAAATCATTATCATGATGATATGTTACATTCATGACTATGTTTTTCATTAATGTCAACATAGTAGTTTTCTATGGTATCTAATAGAAGAAAAAGAGTAAAGATCAAGTTGGAACATATAGATCATTGAGAATTTTCACTAAGTGAGGTTAAAGGGAGATACTATTAAGTGTTTAGTATATGTAGCTAACCCAAGAAGCATAAGATATTAAGTCTGGAAGAAGTTATGCGACTTTTGGTGAAGACTGTTCTAAGATAGAGTTTACAGAAGCATGTTCTAGTAAACTTGTTATATCTCTTAGCAAATTTTCTATTCTAAGATGCAAGGTTAAAGGCATATAGAAGACATGTTTGAGATGACATGGTTAATCTCATTCATCATAATATTACACATGCAAAAAGTTATTAAAGTTACAAGGTGATAGATTAATGTTATCTCTAAGTATAACATGTTCTTAATGAGGTCCTATAATAATTAATTGAGGTGGTGTAATAGCTAACTCAGTGAATTTTTTTTATGGATTAAGTACAAATTAAGGACATTTTCCTTTGTTATGTATCAATGAATGAATAATTTCAAGAAGTATGAAGAGAAAAATAGTAGAGAAACAAGTTAATATGCAAGGATAAGAAGAACATAGCAAAGTTGGAGAGAACTTCATTGCCAAGGTTTTATTCTATGATCCAATGTTTGATATTTGGATCCAAGGTTAGTCACCTAGTCTATAAGGTCTAATAATGAATGGTCTAGTGGATAGGACAGAGGAAAGAGGTTAAAGTATAGTATGAACAAGTTTTCTACAAAGAATAGTGCAGAGATCAGTTGAAAAGTGAAGTTTAGTGGTCTTGCCCCAGAAACTGTTTGGACAGTGGGTCCTTCTACCTTCTACAACTCCTAACAGGGTTGGCGCAAATCCTAACAGGGTTGGAATCTCCAAACATAGATTCAAAGTCTCCAATTAGGGAATCTTATGTACTGAATGTTTTTATAGATTCCTAACAGGGTCCATCCTCTAACAAGAAATATATATATATATATATATATATATATATATATATATATATATATCTTTGTGGGTATCATTCCAACTAGGATTTTCCCTCTGATCAAGGGTTTCTCTAGTTAAAAAATCTAGTGTAATTATGTATGTGCATCTTTTTATGGTTGTTGTTTACTTTGGTTGGATGGTTAAAATTAATTAAGGTTGATAAATGTTTTAATTGGATAACTGATTCACCCCCAGCCCCCCCCGCCCCCCCACCTCTCTGTTATCTTGGTGGACTATTATTTCTAACGTCTCCAACCTCTTTTCTAGGATTTTTATGACCAAAATGAGGCTATCACTCTCATAAAATGCCAAGGGACCAAATTAGGTTCACTACCCAAACATTGAAAGCATGTGGTTCGATTTTTAATTTCCTACATAGCATGTGAGGGAAGGTATGTGTATTTGAATGCCTGCCATTTTAGGTTGTTGATGCATTTACGAAGGGGGTGAATTTGTTAATGTTCCATTCTATCTTTACCCATCCTAATTCTTGAGTTTGAAGTGTTCCCTTCACCCGTGGAATGTTTCAATCTTTAGTTGATTTCCATTTTGGGCTCAATATGCTTAACAATGCATCACCTAAAGGTACCTTTTTGCTATTATGTTTTCATTTGATCACATTAAATATATTTTTGTATCCTTTTCCCTCACAAATAAATAAATACTCTTTGTCTATTTCTTCAATATAAACTCACAATATACATTTTCATGGCATAGTTATTTTAATAGGTATCTGATATCTTCTAAACTTTGTAACCTTTCTTTGCATTATGATTGATCAATCATATGATCTCTATATTGTCTTCAATATACAAGCTCCTTAATTTATAATTGTTCCTATTAGGGATATTTAATATTTATGTAACTTATGTTCCCTACAAGAGTTCCATCTCCATACCTTATCATTTTAACTTAGTTTCTTTTGTATTATGATAATCGCATAATTATAGATTATATCTTTTATTTTGTCATTAAGATTACACTACTTATCTTTATTGCTCTATGTTTTTACCATATCCTTGCCTCTAAAATACTAAACTAAAAGTTTTCATATATATTACTATATGTCACTTCAATAATTTATTTTGAATACTAAATCTGTAGTTGCATTGAATGTTAATTTAGAAGGTTTCATGTCTCTAATAATTTATGTCTTCATGTGATTTGCAACTACCGGTAAGTGATGAGTCAAAAAGTTTCACATCTTAAAGATGCATCCCTTTTTTAATGATCCTTGTTTTCTTTTCTATAGCTACACATGATAAAAACACATTAGATAAAAAAATGAATTTCTTTCCAAAAGAAAATCATGCTCTATTTTTAACCACTTCATGCTTTCTGATTTCTTTTATGTGGCTAGAAATACACATGAAGAACAATTTAGTTCTAAATATTAGTGCTTGTATTTTCCATTACTTAATCTTTTTCGTAGAAGAAAAACTATAGGAAAGTATGAGCTTATAAGAAGGTAAAGTAACCAATAAAGGGGTATGGAGAAAAAAATGCATGAAACCCATAATTAACATGCTATTGTGGACAATAACTAAACCAACACATGTGTTAAATCAAAGAAAGGGGTAAAAAAAAATCTTGTGTAGATTATAGTTAGTGTAGTAACTCAAATTTCTAATACATAATAGTGAAATTTAGATTGGATGATGACAATAGATGACTAAACATTAACCTCCAATAACATGAATATATTGGTAGAAGCGCTATCATTTAAAGATTGTGTATAAATCTATGACATTAGGCCTGTAACTATAAGAGTATAGAAATATGTTTTAGTATGTCTTAGTTTATACATACATACATACATACATACATACATACATACATACATACATACATACATACATACATACATACATACATACATACATACATACATATATATATATATATATATGTATGTATGTATGTATGTATGTATGTATGTATGTATGTATGTATGTATGTATGTATGTATGTATGTATGTATGTATGTATGTATGTATAAACTAAGACATACTAAAACATATTTCTATACTCTTATAGTTACAGGCCTAATGTCATAGATTTATACACAATCTTTAAATGATAGCGCTTCTACCAATATATTCATGTAATACACTCCTAACTTGCTATCCTTGATATCCTTGGTGGAGCACTTTTAAATATATCAGGTATTATATCAACTTTCACACCCAAATAATCACCCAAACTGGCATCATTAAATACACCAAGCATTCTACTTAATTTTTAATTTAGATTTTCATAATTTTCAACTTCATTTTCAGCAATAATAAATTCAAAGGACTGAAATAGAAAATCTCCAACTAGAACCCCATTTTTAGCTTGGATAAACTTAACACTTGGGTTATACATAAAGGGTTTCTCTTGCTTGATAGAAGTATAATTTTCTCTTGGAAGAGAAGGGTGCTGTCCAAATTGATGATTATTCGTAAAAATGTGGTACTTTAGTCATGTGATCATCTTGGTGCAAGATTTCTCCAAATTTTATTTCTTTATTTGAGTTTCAGAAAGAGCACAATTCGTACCAATTTGTAGCTTCACGTTGTCATCACTATTTGTTTTAATTATTAAAAATAATATTCTTCAATGGACTAGTTTTAGATTATTATGTGTGAATATGATTTAGTCACCTCTTTAAAATTTCAAACTATTATATCAAGTGAATACAAATATTCTTCCAAGCTTTGCTATCTCTATTTGTGAGTTCTTGAGTGTTGCTTTGATCATCAAGGATTTCAAAGTTTAAAAATTTTACATCAGGAATACAGAGGGGTTTCATTGATATTTCATCCTTAAAACACTCGAGCTCTCTAGCACTAGCCTAATATATTTTTTCAAATATATTTAGTTTTCTTGAGGTTAGACTATTACTTTTTGGACTTATTTTTTAATCAATTGTTGTGCAGTTTCTAAAGAAATAATTAGGTGATGTTTCTGGGCATTCTTCATTATCAACCTCTTATTGTTTTTGAGACTATAGTACACTATTTTTAAATTATTGTAGATCTTTGAACTTATGAAATTTTTCATGAACACTTCTCCCATAAAGCATGGACACATGACCATCCGCCGTACTTATATTGTTATTTATCACCTAAGAAATGCTCTCTTTGTAACAATCCCACAACTCATGCAACATCTTGTCATCCCCTTGATGAATTGTGATGATGGTGGGATTGATCTTAACTCTTCTCCTAATATGTGCTTGATTTATGATGATATTTTGATTAAGTATCAAACTTCAAGTTCTTTTTATTTCATTACTTCCCCCTTTAATGATAGAGAATTAATGAACTATGATTTGTTTAGATGCCATCTTTACTGAAGAGATAGTAATATTTAATTATTTAATTATTTAATTATTATCAATTATATACAAGATACTACTAAAACTTGTATGCTTATATTTGATATAATCTTATAGCCCAATTTTTTTCTTGTGAACAAAGTCCACGCCTAACAATTTGAACCCAGAACAAAATAAGGTGACAATTGCTAGATTGTGGTCTCAATTCAAAAGAAATGATGATGGAAAATATTATAGTCCTTGCAAAAGTTGCAAGGGTTTAAAGAATCAAAGAATTCTAATCACATTAGCTCAGAGACATTGTAAGCAACATGATCACATTGTAAGGGGAAAATGATTTTTGTCCTTTGGTGAATGTGGATTTCAAACTAGTGCAAATGTAGGTGTGAATATCAAAGCAGAAGGTAATAATCCCATGGAAGAAGATGATCCTAAGGCAAAGAACAAATTTGAAGATTTTAGTATTGGTGCAACTCATAATGTCCCAGAGAATAGGATTGAAGAAGATATTACTGACACAACAAATGAAGATGATGAAGACGATGATAGTCATGCATCTAATGATGATGATGAAGAGAACCTTGATATACCTTTAATTGAAAAGGCATATGAGACCTTGTACCAAGGCTCCCAAACAACACTTCTCTCCATGATATTGTTGCTAGTAAACTTCAAGGTTATGAATGGTATATCCAATGTAGAAATCTCACGTATGCTAAGGTATAGTCATTATTGTTATCTTCTATGTTATTTTAGCATTAATATTCTTTATATTAATATCAAGAGGGGGGGCTGAATCAATGATCTACAAAATTTAGTCACCAACTATATATTATTTATTACTTTAAACCATACATAAGAAGGAAAACAAGTAATGCAAAATAGTAATAGTAACCATGCACAAAGATAACTCATAACACCATATTTTGTTAACTAGGGTAACCCTGGCCAAGGGATAACCCTGGTGGGGATGACACCCACTAGATAGTACTGATGTATATGTTCCTTGTTAGAGGATGGACCTTGTTAAGAGTCAATGAGAGAATTTAGTATAGAGAGTCCTTGTTAGGAGACTTTGAATCCTTGTTAGGAGATTCCAACCCTATTAGGATTTATAGTACAATAGATGCAAGAAGAGCTCACTTGATGCAAGGTGCTCCCCTTAATACCATAAACTCATAACAAAAACATAGAAATAACAAAGAATGCGAGAACAAAATATGGACTTCTTATTTGCATTGCAAATGCAACATCACATAATTCATAAGTACAATAGACTAACCCAGATGGACACCTTCAGTACAATAATTTGCAAGACAAGCTACAAACTATCACCCAGAGTTGTCTTAGAAAATGTTTGGGCCTTTCTTAAATAGGTAGTTTTGTGCCACCCAAGGTTCTAGATGCTCAAACTTAGTACCTAGGGCTGTCAAATCCTAACAATACACATAGAGTCAGCCAAATACATCTTTGACAAATTATTTTAGAAATTCTAGTAGCCTAAATCTTGAAGGCCATAACTCATGAACTGTTGCTCTGATTGGCTATTATAACCACTTTTTAGAAACACAAGCTCCTGATCGATATTCTTGGAACTATGCTAGCACCCTTCCATCGAGTTTTTGGGCCTCATTCAGGCACTCTAGGGGCTCCAATGGTGAGCCAAAAGATTTTTCTGCAAATTTTTGCACTGAAAATCTGGAATATCTTTGTTGATACCTAAGCTAGAGCAATGAGATTTTTATGGTAGGTTTACAACTCTATAATGAACCTTCTTGTAGAAAATGCGAACATTTTGAGCTTGTATGAAAAAATTACTAAAAATAGTAAGCTCCCATAAATAGTAACCACCCTATCTACCAGTCCTTATTAAAATAGAAAAGACTAAAAATAAAATATTTTTGGGTGAGGCAAGATTTCCCTTGCACCTAGGATGCTCCTGCATCATCACTACCCAAAAATGCACTTCCAATTACAAGAAGAGCTCATTGTCCAAATAAGTAATTAGTCTTCCAGATATATAGGTGTTGTAGCTTCTTTCTTGACTGATCTCTAATCACAACTCAATCTTGGATCACAAAAATAGGTTCTCAAAACTTTGCATATGTCACTTTCACAAAAGTTTGCATATCACTTATCACAATACAAAATGCACACTTCTTCACCTTTTAATTCACAAGATGTCCTTTGCATAAATAGCATTCCTTTTCACAAATTGTTGCTAGGTTAGCTAAGACCATAATATACTTTTCCAACTTAGAGTAAACATCTAGGATGTCAGCCCTAATTGGTCAAGTAATTATTTTGTAAACAAAATAATTCCGTTACTTTTAATTCTATTATTTTGTTTCACTGGTAAAACATGAATATATCTTTACCATAGAATCCATACAAATTTTTAAGGTTATACATTCCATCATCAACATATATACTATCTCCATCTAATTTTACTAATCATAATATGATTTCAGTAACAAGTTACATATGAAACAATACACTGTCATAAACTAATTTCATATTTAGACAATTTTTTGGGTATGAAAAGCTAAGTATCTTTATTTTTGAAGCTTTCTACAAGAATGTATATCATGTGTTTCTATAAATGACAAAAATTACATATCTACATTAGCCAATTGTCAACAATCTCCCCCTTTGGCATTGATGGTAGTAAAATAGGGAAAATTGGCTAAGTAACAAAAACTTGTCCAAAACACGACAATATCAATACATTAGTCATCTTTTACAATTTATCCATCTTACATATGCTCCCCATTTCGATATGATTTTATACCTCACCTTATTTACAATTTTCTTATGCATCTTCTCACTATTTGAGATCAATGACAAAGGTTAGAATGTCAAAAACTGTTAAAAAACTATTCATCTGCTATCAAAAACTCTGTTTGTCTGCCTCAAGCTAATAACATCTTCATGAAATCATCAAAACTTGCCTTGATACTATTGAAACCTTTTACCCATGTATCCTTTTTTATTTCAATAGAAGTAAGAATTGCATAGAGGGCATATGATGCAATGCCAACTCCATTCAAATCAGAGTATAAGAAATTTGAATAGATGATATCTTCAGAGCAATAGACTATCTAAATTCTCATACTCTCTTCTAAGTTTGTTCTTTCTAAAATTCTAGTTTCCTGATATCATAGTGAACACCAAAAACTTGTCCTTCAGAGTCATCAACTTTGTTGGAAGGTTGTTGTATCTGGCTTGATAGTCCTTCTAGCTCGTTCGACTTTCCTTCAATCTTACTGTACATATCCTTGGTCAACTTATGAGATAAAGTACCCTTAATGAAGAATACATTTCCATATTGTTGAAATCTCTAAAGTTTCTTGTTACAAGTATCAAGACTTAGCAAATGATACTTGATGTTCTGATAAATGGTGATAAATAGATTAGCATCATGAGAAATTTGGGCCTTCAACTTGGAAACATTCAACAAATTTTTAAATTCTTCATCAAAAGACTTTAACACTACTTGTGCCCTTTGTTTAAGATTTGCCTCTGTATGTTTGACTGCTAGAGTACTGTATAATCTGTTAGACCTCCATTAAGGTTCTTTGTAATCTCTTTACCTTTCTGTTCTTCTCAATGAGTTTTGTCAGAGATGATATTAATTCAGTTTAATCATCATCATCACTTGTTAGGCTAGCAAGAAAAATTGGAGTAGATGAACTAGATGGTTTAGTTTCATCTTCCCTTTGCTTCTTCTTTGCTACCTCCTTTTCTCTTTTCTCTTCTTTCTCTTTCTCTTCCTTTTCTTTCCTTTCCTTCTCTTTCTTTTCTTCCTCCTCTATTCTTTTCTTCTCTTCATCACCTCTTCTTTTCTTTTCTTCCTTAACTCTTCTTTTAATTTCTTCTTCAAGCAATTTCTGCTTGGCTTCTTCTATTTTTCTCTTTTTTCCTCTAATTGCTTCTTTTCCTCTTCAATTAGTTTCAATTGATCTTGAATAACCTCATTCTAAGATTTAAGCTATTCAAAACTCTCAAAAAGGTTAGTGTCATCAATGTTAATAGTAACATTGATCTGGTCAATTTGCATAGTGTCACCACTTACTAACACTTTCAAAGTTTTAGGTGCAGGTGAAGGTGTTGTCTTTGATTCTATCATCATCTGACTGATAGCTATGGCTGTTTCAATCCTTATTTTATCCTCCTCACCCACCATAAATAGAAATGGTCTCACCTTGTTCCTCAAGTAAGGTGACAAATTGTTGAACAATTTTTGGACTTCTTCCTCATCATTTATTTTTCATATTATCCTTATCATAGACTTCCGAAGTTCTATATCCTCTTCCCAAGCTAGTGCTTTCTTCTTTGTAAGTCTATCATATACTTTCTAATTTATTGTGCCTTCCATATCCTTAAGTTTTAGATGATAAAATTTATTCATCTTTCTCAATATCATTATATAGATGATAAAATTTATTCATGACTAGGTAATCTCCTTATATTTCCCAAATATGTACTCAACCGTGTCCTTCTAAGAGTTTAATAATAGATTAATATATCTAATTACTACATCATCACTTAACTCATAACTTAAGGGATCAAGGAATGTTTCTTGAGGTTCTACTACTTGAATATGAGTTAGATCTATATCAACCATAACACATATATCATCTTTGAATCTTTCTACAATTGTAGGTGCATTTCTGAATCTTTGTTTCATTCTATTCTGAAATGTCTTCACGATCAATTTTCCATTATCTAAGATTTTTTCTGTTGGATGTCTTCTACATACATATTTAATCATTTCCATGGTACATCTCTCACTACTCATAATCTCTATGACTAATAAGTTTGGAAATCTTTTAAGTACATGAAAGAATATATGATTGATCAATGACTAAAATATAAAAACACCATTCTTGGTGCTCTTGATCTTCTGTAAGCTTTAAACGAAGTTTTACTCTTAGAATTTTACTAAGGTTAACTTGTTCTTGCTCAACACAAATCTTATAGGTTGCATAGATGAATCCTACTAATAATTTATCAATTTTAGAACTTGCACATATAGAATAGGCAATGATTTTGCTTAGGAATCTTACATCATCTTGTTTAATGGTTCTGATCACCATGGCTTGTCCATTATAAATTACTTTAATATAGCTCTCAACCTTCTTAATTAGTTTCTCACCTTTAAGTACAATACCTTGTTTGCTAAGACCATCTACCTCATAAATAAAGTTGGCTGAAATGTCAACTATGTTATCCTCCATCCACAATTTTCCATCACGAATTATACGTAGTATAATATGTGTCCATTCTTTAGTATCAAGTTCATGGTAGAAATGATATTTGAAAAGGTCTAGTTCTTTCAAATGTTCAAATTGAAGCTTTACTGACATATCATAGTTAAAAACAACTTACATATCTTTGTTCATATACTCACTTCCAATAGTTTCAAATTTGATATTAAGATAACTTCCTACATCTTCCAAATACACTACGTTGTTCAGGGTAATGGATAATGTTGAATTAGGGTTTCCTTCTATGGATTTTACGAAAACAATCTTCAATTTTAGTCTCTCCTTATTCTCAACATTATGAACTACTGACATATCCATGATCTTATCAAATATAAACTTTATCAAAGAAATTCTATGAAGAAATGATAAAATATCTCTTTCTAAAATAGGGTTTAGTTTGAAATCACCTTGTCAAGTCACTTCTGAGTGTTCTATGCTTCTGATGTGATTGCAATGAAGTAGTAATCAAGTATTTACTCCATTTTATTCATTCAATTCAAACTTGCATTAATTGTGTACTTTACAAACACAAAAAACTATAAATTACATTATGAAATCAAATATCTACTCAAAATCTTTGTTCGATCTTCAAATGTTACTCGAAGTTTACCATAGCTTCCTTTCATCATGAAAATACTCCAATAATATTTGCTCCATGAAATTATCTATAAAAATGTAGTTTTTACCCTCTACTATAGAATTAACTTTCTTTGTAATAACAATAAATCTTAATATCTTCGTAACAAGTTCCGATAAGTCCAAATTGCACTCAAGCATAGTTATATTCTAAATTATCTCAATACACCTTTCCCAACTTTGGTACCTCTAGCTTGATGTCTAAATGAAGTTTCAAATTCTTTTGTTGTGAACAAGTTGAAATCAATTTAGTTGAATCAAACTCAATTATTGACTTCAATCTTCCTGTCTCTGCATCATTTAACTTTTCTTCAAAAATATTCAATTCCTTCACAAATGCCTCATTAATTTCTTCTCAAAGTTCACTAACTACATTCATTTTTTTCTCATTGTCTTTCTTAGTTCTAGAGTTCCTTTCATGATTCCTTCTGTCATTTCCAATGTTTCTTCTGTCGTTCCTTCTATTTCTAATGTTTCTTCCATTGTTCCTTCTATCTGCAAAGTTTTGTCCATTCTACAATACTTTGTTGTATGTTTGAAGTTTTTGCATATTTGACATACTGGAGTTCTACTTCTAGGATTCTATTGATCAATAAGTGCATGAAAATTCTAAGCTATGTGTCCAAAGTTATGACACTTGTAACACATGATCTGCCTTCTTTCTTTATAAGGTCTTCCTTCTCTCGATGTCCTCTCATTCGATATTCATCTATCTGTAGTGTTAGTATTTTCAGACATTCTACTATTTCTTCTATCATTATCATATTTAGGTTTCCTATAATAAATTTCTCTATGACCCATACCATGGAAATTATGATAATAACAATTCCTAACATGATTAAATGACTTATTCATGTAATCTCTTTTCATATGACAAATTTCATTACATGAAAAACAATTACCTCTAAATTCATACCTAGTTTCCTTAGGAGATTCCACTTTCTTAGGTTCATCCAATATCTCAACTTCCTTGTCTTGTCCAACTTCTTTAGGTTTATCAAAAGATTGACCAGATTTCATCTTATCATTAGATTTATCTTTCTCTTTTGGATCTGATCTATTTCAAGTTTCTTTGCTAACATGTTAAATAAATAACCAAGACCAGTCTTATCATAAGTAGGTCTCTATATTGACATTGAATCATCAATATTTTCTTTTCTATAATAAAGGTTTTCAAGTTATTTCTTGTACTGAGTTAGTTCACCTTTCACAATAGTGTTGTACTTATGAAGTTCTTCATGATCTTCTTTGAATATTTCAAACTCAAATGTCTTCTTTGCTAGACTTGCTCTAAGATCTAAATTTTTAGTCTTCAAATCATATTCAACTTTGGTAGGATCACTCTTCAAACTTAACTATAGATAGGTAATATTCAATTCATGCTTCAGGATCTTTTATTCTATCTTTCATTTTGAATAATCATCATCACTAGTTTCAAATTTAGTAGATTCAGGCTTAGATTTGAGATGTTTAATCTTGTCCTTCAATTGTCCAATATATACTTTGGAGTCTTCATATCTATCTTTCAGCTTATCTCTTTCTTTAGTAAAGAGATCAATTTTTTCAAGTGCTTCTTCAAGGTTCTTCATCAACTGTTCCATATCCATAGGGATCTTACTCAAGTTGTTGAGCCTCTTTTGAGTAACCTTGCTCTGATACCAATTATTAGAAATAAGTATCATTGAGGGGGGGGGGTGGTGGTGAATGAGTAATGTACAAAGTTTGGTCACCAAATAGATATTATTTATTAGTTTGAACCATACATTAGAAAGCAAACAAGTAATGCTGAATAATAACAATAACCATGCACAAAGATAACTCATAACACCATATTTTGTTAACTAGGGAAACCTTGCCAAGGGAAAACCCTAGCGGAGATGATACCCACAAATAATATACATATATATATGTTCCTTTGGAGTTATTTTTTGTAAGGAACATATCAAGTGGATCTAAACTTGATACCAGGAAACAAAGATAGAGACAAGCCTAAGGATGAGCTAAATCCTATATTCAACAAGGCTAAATCTTAGTTCTGGGCCAACATTAACAGAGTCATTAGGACTCACTTCACTTTAGGCTCTGCAGGGCCAAGACAGACAAACCATAGGGATTGATCTCATTAACTTAATACTTTCTCTTTCAAGATTATTCCCTACAACAAAATGGTAAATATTCTTCTATAATTTGTTGATAAACTCTTTGAGAATAGTAGCTAACTACAACCAAAAAGTAGATGCAAATAAGTGATGACCAACACTTAAGTTCTTGATATATTAAATGGTAAATTAATTTGTTGTTGTTAATGTTCTACAATTAAGTGAATCATCAGTGTATTCTTGAACTTTTAAATGGACCAGTGTCTTATCCAATGGGATATAGAGTCAAAGATTAGCAAATTTGGACCTTTTTAATCAAGTTGTAATTAAAATTATCAATATTAAACTCTAAGTTTCATTCTAATTCTCATCCTTTTCATAAAACCTAACCTTATGCATTACAAAAATTAATTACCTAATTCTTTAAATTAGAAACAATCAATAAGAGATTTACAACTGTATAAATTGTATTAAACTAAATGAAACTTGTCTATTCAGTCCGAAGATTATGGATATATGAGAAAGGATACAAAACTCAAAGATAATGATAATTAAGGAAAAATCCTTCTTATTTAGATCTTAATACTGCTAATAGAAACTCATGATATAACACAGAGACAAACTATAGGTACCAAATGTTCACCTTTTGTATTCAAGTATCTAGTAACTGAACTCATTCATATAACTACAAAAAAAATGGACAGACTTCAAAATAATACATGACACATGAAAAATTATATAGACAACTGACCTCTACTCTTCATCTTGGAAATCCATATATAGGATTTAACAAGCTACAAATGAGAGGAGGACACGTGTCAAAATTTTAATGGATACAAAAACTTTGGAAGATGGGAACAAAAAGGTATATAGAACATTCTTCCAAAATATTGATAAAAAAAAGACAATTAGTTAAGGTAGTAAGAGAACATTTATATTGAGCCTTTGATTTTTCTCAGCTTTTTCCTTCACTAACCTATATGAAAAATATCTCAACTACTTCTTGTCAGTAGAGCTTTAATCTCTGCTACTGCCTCCCAGACTCTCTTGTTTTCATCTTTAGCACTAGTTCTAGCTTCTTCTCATTAGACTCTCTTGGTTTTATCTTTAACACTAGCTAACTTTATTTCATTTTGTACAAGAAGCTCTTGAAATCAGTGGATTTTATGAATTCATCATCATCAAGGAACTGTTGGGCTTTAGTAATCCTATCATCTAGCCTTTTTGCTGATAATTCCAAGTTTGTGAGCATACTCTATGCTACATTTACTCTATTTTGGAGGTAATTTTGTCTCAAGTCAGAAAAATACTTACTATTTCTAGGTAGGATCTGTAGTGTCCTATGTTTCAGCTGAGTAGGGATGTGGACAACCTTTTGTCTCTTATTTCCATTTTTCACCCATGATGCATTAAGGACATCATCTTCTTCTACTTAAAGGGTTACAGTACGCTTAGGGCTATCAGGGAACACCCTATGTTCTTCTCTTAATGGTCCCTTAGGCATCTTAGCCATCATCTTAGCATGGTCAATGACCATTTTCCTAATCCTCTTAGGATAGGGGATATCCATGTAGAATCCC
The DNA here is from genome assembly GCA_028749045.1 of Cupressus sempervirens. Classification (NCBI taxonomy): domain Eukaryota; kingdom Viridiplantae; phylum Streptophyta; class Pinopsida; order Cupressales; family Cupressaceae; genus Cupressus; species Cupressus sempervirens. The sequence continues at coordinate 35,040,217 of CM053787.1, forward strand.
AAAAATTGGGGATATATTCTTTCCAATTCTCTATCCACCCTCAAAACATCATCTGGCTTAGCTAGCTTGTCAGCTACCTCACCCTCTGTAACTATGTTTGGAATGACATCCTCATGGGGAAATTCCTTGGTGCTGGTAAGTACATAATTTCTCATCTCTTTAAGGGTGACCCTCATCCAGTTGTTAAGGTCATACATTCTATAGGGCCTAGCAGAAAAATTGTAGTGGTGGAGATAAGAATGGATCTGATCCAAGGCTTCTTTCCCAATCATAAAATCCCCAATTCTAAAACATCTAAAAATAAATATTTTCCTATGCACTTTGGGTCCCAAGTACTCCTTATTAACCATAAATAATTTCCAAATAAATTCAATTTTACCTAACCTAGGAGGGATAAATTTTGGCATTATATGGGGTGGTTGAGGACAACCATAAAATCTCATTAAAGAAAAGGTTGAAAATAAGAAAATATCCCCCTATTTGTGATCAAGTCTTTTTCCTTCAAGAAGTAGGGCTGGTCTCAAAAGGCCTTTTAAAACATCAAGTGCCCTAAGTATCTTGGATCTAACATCTTCATAATTACAACACTAAAATTATTTAAAAATGAGACAAAATCAAAATAATAATAATTGTTATCCCAAACCTATGTCCATAGCTACACTAGTAGGTCTCCATTTGAATCAAAAGTGTGATCAATAAAGTCAGAGCTTATATATCCTACATTCTTGTAGAGGATTAGATACATCAGTAGTGAATAATGATGGAAAATGGAATCTTCTAGTTCTCCACTTTGAGCTCTAGCATTATTCTCTTTGAGTACTTCCAGAATGTAATTCACATAATCATACTCCCCACCATGGTAAGATTCTTGTACATCTCTAGCAATTATAAATTCTACTCCATAAACCATATCATTCCCATCCCTACCAACCACCTTGTAGAAACCATTAACTATCTTTACAAAATAGTTCTTAAATTTGTCCAATGGCATCATTTTTTCTACCTTCTTAGGGTAATCACCTACTTCCTTCAAATCCATAGGAATATGATGTAGCATAGATTTCCTAGTATATGCCTTGGTATTCACCTCAAATTTCCATCGTAAATCCTTTAAATCTATAGGCTGATCCATAGCTCCATGCAATCCAAAGGCCTAAATGAATGATTCTTAGTCTAGAGTATAGAGGATGGTTCCATCTTTCATATGGAAGGATTTAGTGGCTGGATTATAGCATCAAAATAGGGCCTTCATCAAGTCTACATCTATAAAGACTTCTAGAAATATCAATTTAGTGAGATTCTTCTTCCATGGGTTACACGTAGGAATTTTATTCTCCCTATTATAATAGAAGTATTTGAAAAGCTCCAAACCAATAACACTAGGGCACACAACATCTTTGCAAAGGGCATATGGATCAATGAAAGCTTGATCATCTATGACATAAGCATTGGAAGAACCATGGAAAAGTCTCATCCATTCTCTAGCAAACCTATTTGGTTTCTTCTGCCTTGTTTTTCCTCCTTTAGAGGCTAAAGGCTTTGTAGCTCCCATATCTAATCCTTGAATTTCTTCCACTTCTTTGTCAGACATCTTGACACTTATGCTAGTAAACACAGGTTATGGAAACTATGCTATTCTCAAAACTCTGAAAATAAAAATCTATATTAAACTAAAATTTTTGAAACTACTTAAATTCTCTCTCTGTAAATGGAAAACTTTAATTGTAAAGTAGGAAAATCATTACAAATTAATAAATGCAAAACAACGTTCACTTTGCATTGATTTTTAACATGCTTGAAACATGATATCAACTCTTTCTATCAACTCAGTGGAGCATCACCATTACTATTTAGAAATGCTCTTTTTTTACTGTAATTAAATCATATGGGTCAACAAGTTAATTATCATTTCCAACTCAAAAAAGTGACTTAATACTTTAATGTCAAAATAGGGCCTATGATGTTATGACCATGACTAATGAAAAGACTACTTGTATTATCTTATAGCTGAAGAGACAATCTTCCAATGTTAAATAAACCCTTGTCAACTAGTTAGAAACAATAGCAAAACCCTTGTATGGTCTTACAATTCCTTTGTTGTTGTGGCATCGGCATTGACCTTATCTTCTTCTATGATCTCTCAAAAAACAACTTTGTAGCATCTTAGCTTGACCTTTCTCAACATAAAATCTTATGATCACAGTTACTTTTGTCACTTCATAGCATCTTTGGTTACCTTTCAAGCTTCTATAATATCATGATAAACAACTAATGCTTTCCACCGTAGCATCAAAGACTGTGCAATTTTCATTTGCAATCTTAAAACCATGGCTTAATCATAGTATCATAACACATCCTTTATTACCTTGAGATCTTATGACAAATCATTTATCATAAGGTTGGAGACACCACATGCCACACAATAATAATATAAAATTCCTTTTCAGTCCCACTAATCCTAACTAAGCATATATTTGGTATTCGTACCCCTGTTTTGGCCAATAAAAAATTGGACACCTTTTTGCCAGCACACCATCACATTTGCTTGTCTTTAATATCTTTACAATGTTATGACGATAGTTATCCCATAGCATCGTAGCATCCTAATATTTCCTTCATGATCCTATGATGTTCGTTGCTTCATAATATCGTAGCACCTTATCTCGTTGTTCCCAATGCCATGATGACGTCCCTTGTCATAATATTAGAGATAGCTAAAATGCAAACTATTCAAACCGCCATATGATCATATGATACAATGGAAATTGTATGATTAGAAAGACAAAATTTATCATTCATGATACCACAACAACACCTTTGTCTTAAGATTGTAACATTGAAAACATTTCCTCTTGATACTCCGCTAACCCACTAATCGTAACATTGTCAAAGACAATATTCAAGACAAAATGAAATCCTGCTCATTTATAAATCCTAGGGTTAGGGATTAGACTAATTTCTTGAAGATTTTTGCATGTGGGTTGAAATTAAAACCCTAGGGCACTAAACCTCACACTTGGGATAGCGATAAAAATAATTAGATTTGGGAAAAATATGCTAGGGTTTCCTTGGTAGATGAAAAAAAGAAATATATAACCCTAACAATAAATTCAATATTTTCACCATAATTTTTAAAATTAAGCTTAGTGAGAATAGGATTTATCATGTTCCTTGTTAGAGGATGGACCCTATTAGGAGACTTTGAATCCCTATTAAGAGAATCCAACATTGTTAGGAGTTGTAGTACAATATATGCAAGAAGAGCTCACTGTACAATCAAGTTATTAGTCTTCCACATATATAGGTGTTGTAACTTCTTTCTTCATTGATCTCTAATCACAACTTGATCTCAGATAACAAAAATAGCTTGTCAAAACTTTACATATATCACTTTCACAAAAAGTTTGCATATCATTTATCACAATACAAAATGCACTTTTCTTTTCCTTTTAATTCGCAAGATGTCCTTTGCATAAATATCATGCCTTTTCACAAATAGCTGCTAGGTCAGCTAAGACGATAATATAATTTTCCAACTTAGAGTAAACATCTAGGATGTTGGCCCTAATTGGTCAAGTAATTATTTTGTAAACAAAATCATTCCTTTTCCTTTAATTTCATTATTATGTTTCACTAGTAGAACATGAATATCTCTTTTCCATACAATTCATACAAATTTTTGAGGTTATACACATTATCATCAACATGTATACTATCTCCATCTAACTTCACTAATCATAATATGATGTTAGTAACAAGTTACATATAAAATAATACACTATTGTAAACCAATTTCATACTTAGACAATTTTTAGGGTACCAAAAGTTAAGTATCTTTATTTTAAAGGTTTTATACAAGCATGTACATCATGTATTTCCATAAATGACAACAATTACATATCTACATTATCCAATTGTCAACAATTTTTCTATAGGTTGATATGTGAGTGTTTTTTACCACCATCAAACATTCTACCTTGCTCTTACCATGAATTATAAATCATTATGAAAGATATTGGAATGGAGTATCAAATAATACATGCATGCCCCAATGATCATATTATATATCATAAATAACATGAATTTGCAATAGAATGCCCTGATTGTCACATTAGTAGATATTGATCAGATCAAATAATGAGAAAGGTGCCACAAAAGGTTCTTTGATATATTCCCATTATTCCACATCTACAACAATTATTTAGGTGTAGTAGCTTGGCACAATTTATGGATTACCATGCATGTAGTAGAGGTCAAGATAACATTATGTAGAGGCCTATAGATGGTTCTACATTTAAGGACACATAAGATAGGTTGCCAATATTTAAAGAAGAACCTCATAATATGAAGCTTTCATTGGCAGCAGACAGTGTCAATCCATTTGGAGAGATGAGATATGTTTACTTGGTTTGGCCTAATTTTTATTAACAATAACATTCCTCCTTGGATGTTTGTAAAGAGGGATCAGATAGTGTTGTCAATGATTGTACCAAGTATTTTTCCATTTAATAGTCATCTAAATTAATTTATAAACATAGTATCAAAATGGTCGTAGTAATTATATTTTGTTTATGTTCATTCAACTAGGTAAGTACCAAGTGAAAGATATGAATGTATTGTTGACATATTAGTCAAGTTTTTTATTAGTGACACACACTTATTTAGATTATATATTGCTATTGAGCTCATTGTATAGTTCACAGTGTTTGCCATGTATTTTAGTTGTCACTGAGTTCTATAGTTGCTACTGTTTCCTTTGGACAAATATCAAAGCTTATTGAGTAGTCACAGTTACAATGAAGGTTAGCAGTGTAAATAGTTACAATGAAGATTAGCACTGTAAATTGTGCATCTCAGTGTATGCCAAGTTTACCACTACAAGCCAAGCTATATAGTGTTCACTAAGTTCATAGTGTATGTGATGCAAGTCTAGTGTTAACTAAGCTTCTTGGTGATAACCAAGTGACTCAGTTTATATCGAGCTCGAGTTGAGAATGTTTATCAAGTCATACAATGTAAATGAAGAGACTTAGTTTATATGATGAGTTTCATAGTATCTACCAAGTGACAAGTGTGGATCAAGTTTAAGACTACTTAAAAGTGATCAGTAGCAATGGAGCTTCTACATCTACCAACTACATGATGATGTCAAGCATTGATAGTGGATACCAAGTATCAGAACCTCACCGAGTCAGTCTTCAAAACTCGAATGTCTTCATGTGGGCTGACTTTGTAATATTTGTGGTAACTTGTATTGTGGTTGATTTTGTAATTTGTATAATTGGATTGATATATATATATATATATATATATATATATATATATATATATATATATATGTAATGCACTTTATCATATCCAAGGCATGTGTATAAGAATGTGAAGATGTGAATGTGAACTAAATCAAAGAAAAATAGGAGTGAATTACAAAGGCTACAATAGTATAAGGAGCAACAAAGGCATATCTATCATGGTAAGGTGATCAATACTTAAAGGAATCTCATTTAGCAAACCAAGTTGCAGATTAGAGATCATCTACTATTTCATTCTAATAGGTGGATCAATAAAATCCTTTCACAAGGTAGACCTAACAGTCTTTTGCAAATCTCTTTACCAAGTGCATACTTAATTGTATGTTTGTAAATCCTTTCACAAGGTGGATCCAATAGTTCTAATTGCTCCTAACAAGGTAGATCATCAGAAGTGATCAATGTAAGCTTTAATAGGATAACTTTATATAGTAGTACTAAAGTTGTGGGTATCATCCCCACCCCAATTTTACTTTCTATTTGGAAGGTTTCTGGGTCACCAAATTCTTATGTCACAGTGTTATGAATGCTTTCATATTTTTAGTTTCTTATGCATGCAATTAGATCAGAGTTTATATGATGGATTAAATGCTAATTGGTTTAAGAGTTAAATTTTTGAAGTTTTAGAAGTTACTGATTCACCCCTCCCCTCTTAGTAACTTAGCTTAGTATTGAATATTTCCAAAAATTGGCATTTGAGCATTGTGGTTCTCAGGAGAATGCTTAACATCTTGACAAATATCAAAGCTATGGAGATATTTAAACTTGATAAAGCTATTGATAATGAGAAGCAAGATTTAGAAATGGCCATTTCCCAAGTCAAAAAAGAAAAGGAGCTACTCTCTCAATCCTTGAAAAGAAGAAAATAACTTGCAATTCAAATGAATGATCATCTCTACATTGAAGAAAAAATTGAAGACCTTCATTCAAGAAATTTAGATGAAGCCAATAAAGCAATCAAAGAACTCCTAGAAAAGAATGTTTCCCTATAGAAAGTAAGAAAACTAAGAAGAGAACAAGAAATTTAGTTAGTAAGGTTATGTTAAATCATGGAATAGAGAAACAAGATAAAAAAAGAGATAGATGGAAGGAACAATAAAATCAAGAACCAATTCCTTTAGCAAGGAGACCTTATTGGTCATCTTTCCAATGCAAATGAGGAAATCATGAGCCTAATATTTGGAAATGAAAGAATTAGAAATTACCTAAATTCTAAAAGGAAAATCAATGAAAGAATGAGAAATGATCTAAAATTTGAAAGAAAAATAAATGAAAGAATGATGAAGTCTCAATCAGATATTAATCAATTGAATGAGAAAAACCTCTATAGGAAAAAAAGAAATTCAAGAATTGGATATACAGAAGAAGGAGAATCATCCAAGAAAGGAGCTCAAAAGAACCAAAGACTTACTTGCAATCACTGTGGTAAGATAGGTCATACATCAAATACATGCTAGAGTAATGGAAAAGAAAAATTCAATGGAAAATACTATAATTGCAATTAGCATGGTCATAAGGCTAATATATGCAAAGAGAAACCAAGATTTAAGGAAAATGTCACAAATGCAAGAAACATAGACACAAGTCATCAAGATGCAGAACCAAGGTATTGAATTTAGAAGAGCAAATTGTGAAAACAATATTTGGATGAGACTATAACACCTAGTGCAGATGTCATTACTGTGGAGAATTTGGACACATTGGAATAAATTTTGTAAAGAATCATTTGAGGAAAAGAGACACTACTAAAATATGTTTCATTTGTATAGAACTTGGTCATCTTGCTAAAAATTGCATGAATACTGGTAGAATTGAAGATGAGGAGAAGGAAAAAGTTGATAACATTCAAAAAAAGACGAGACAACAATGGGTTGCTAAGTCTACTGAGGATACAATTCTAAGTAATGATCAAGTCACTCAAGAATTGGGTGACTCTATCATTTTTGCTTAAGTTCTCATAGGAGAAACTAGAACTATGCTATCAAAGAAGACATCCAAAATAGTTCCAGATTGTTAGAGAAAAATTATCCAAATTAGTAACCAAATACAAAGGAATCACCAAGTGCAAGTGTCAAGTGAGTTATCTTCTGTACCAAGTGAGGTTGGGTCACAAGACTCTACTGAGAAAAGTCAGGAGTGATAAAGATGATCATGGTTACTGAGTCACAAAGATTTCACCAAGTGTTCAATGCGAGTGTAGTGGATAATAGTCTATCAATATGATGTTAGTCAACCTATCTTCATACTAAGAATTTATGGAATTTTTTTTAAAAAAAGCATGAAATCAAAGTCATTTCTTACCATGAAATTTTGAGTGCTATTGCGAAAGTGTAATCTTCAGAGCTTCCAAGTGATTTGAGTGAATTTCCAATGAAAGTTTTGAATTCCTTCAAACCCTACTGAGTGAAGATGACATCTAGTAGAAGCAAGGTCAAGTGAGGATCTGACATGTTGGTTCATGGAGTGGAGTGGAAAGCACCTAATTTTACACTCACTCCTACGATCACTGAAACCTTAGATCTGAGTGGAGCTCAATCTCAAATTCCCCCTAAAGATACTTTAGGTTAATGATATTTATACTCACTTCAAATGTGTTATTTAGGAAATTGGTACATTGGAAATGGATGATGCCCTAGGTCAACTATTTGTGTATGGAGTTTTAAAACCCGAGCACCAACATTTGGAAACCAAAGGGTTAACTCATATCCCTCACATGCCCTATGAATTTCAAGTTAATCGATTAGGTTTATCCTAAGTTGGGTGCATAATGGTCATTTATGGTTGTAGCAACTAGTGTGGATAAAAAAGAAGATGATTCACCAAATCACTAGCCTCTCAATGCTAGCCAAGGCCAAAACAACAAAAGCCCTAGGTCAGGAAAAGTTGGAAAATAAAACCCTAACAGAATGGGATGATAGAGGAATGAAAATCAACAATGTTTCTAATATTGAACAAAAGTTTGGTATGCATGTCATTGCACATGAAATTTATAGCTCTAGCAGGTTAAATAGTAAGTCATGTGAAGTTGTGGACATGGCATACAAGGTGGTGAAGAACAATTTTTTATTTTACCTTCCCGAGCTATTGCTAAGATAGTTCAACAAGAACATGGAAAGCATAATAAATTCAAAGAATAACCCATGCAAGTTGGGTTCCTTGTTGAATTGTCCATTCTTTTATGTTAAGAAATTATTTCCTTCAAAAGGGACTGTAGTATGGAGAAAAGATGTGCCTGTGCTTTATCAAATAAATGAGTATATTGCAGAAATGGGTGAAAATTATAATAGTATCATGGATAATTATTCTGATGTATTCAAAGAGAAAATGAACAATGGGTTTCAAATCCCCAAGAAACTAGTTGAGGATTATAAGGATGATGTATGTTTCATGGTGGATTGTGACAAAGTTTACATTCAGGCAATGAAGCCTAGAATTGCATGGGTAAAACCTCTTGGTTATGAGGTTAATATTGATGAAACCAAAGATATCATTGAAGCCCTTGCCAATGAGCTAGTTGATCCTAGGGCTGTATATTTTGGAACATGTGATGAAGCAAAAGATAGGATTGAACTTGAGATAAACTTCCTTAGGTGGTAAACAAAGGGAAGAAAATAATTGCAAAACTCAAATCCAGTTCAACCCTTTTGTTAACTGAGGGAAAAGGAGGAGATGAGGAAGTAAAGTATGTAGAAGTAGAGGAGGCAGAATCTAAAGAAGAAGAGTCATTAAAGAATAAAGTCAAGGTAATTATTACCAAGCTAGCAAAGTCATCCATTGTAGTTTTCAATAGGATATCTTAAAGGAAGAAGTTTGGTAAGGAACGAGGAGACATTGTATTTAGAAAAAATCCACTCACCTTACAAGATAGACTAAAAGATCTGGAAGCAGGGGTAGGCATAACAAATTTCAAATGATTAAAATATGGGATTAGGACAAAAAAGGAGCAAAAGCAGATTAAAGACCTAGTGTTGAACAAAATGGGTAAGTGGGAATACTCACTAGATCAGCTTGCCTGTCAAGTTCCTAATGAGTTATTGGAAAAGATACAACCAAGATGGGATTTTGCAATGCAAACTATCAAAGACATATATGGGAAAACCCTAAGGCAGCTATTACTGAGCATATTAGATTCTAAGGTAAAATAGTCATTGAAGAAAAATGAAGAATAATTGACTCTAAAGTTTAATACTTGTCTAGTTTTGATCAAGGACATTAAGCAGGTTGTTAGGAATGCAACAAACACTTGAAAAATATTTATTTGTTACATAAACTAAGTGATTTTCTAGTCAATGTCAAAGATGATGATGATGATGAAGATAATTAGAAAGATGAAGAAGTAACTCATTTTGACAATGAAGAAGATGAAGAGGATCAAGGAAAAGAGGCTACCAAGGAAGCAAAGCCAGATGATAAGGAGACTGATCTAGTTAAGATAGCTACATCAGTCATTGCCTCACTTCCTCACTTTCTAAGAAAATTAGTAACCACATCAAGCATGAAGATAGCCCCAATAAGTTTGATTGTGACCACCAGTGCCAATCCAATCATCCAATCAATCTTTTCTCCTACTCAACTTAGCACATCACTAACAGAAGTGACCTCCACTTCATCTACCAAGCTGTAGATTCCTCCTTCATCTACTGAGTTGAGTACTTCAATTTTGAGCACTTTAGTTTTGACTTCTCTAGGTTTGAGCACCCCAATTTTGCATTCTTTAGGTATTTCTATAAATATTCCTTTAGTAAGTATAGTATTAGTTTTCATAGCTAATCCTAGCATATCTACAATTATTTATATTCGAAGTACAAAAGCAACAACTATAAGGATAGTTGAGCCCAAGGTTCAACCAAGCACAATTTTTTTGAGTAAAGGTAAAGAGCTAGAGGAAGAGATTTATCTAGATGAGGAAATTATTATCCCAAATTGGGGCATTTCTAAGCTCACCTGAGACCAAATGTAGTTATTTGGTGAAGTCCTTTAGAAAAAGGCCAAACATCAAAAAGTAAGAGAGGAGAGAGATAAGGAATTTGAGTTAATTAAAAATGCAAAGAATATTATTGCAGAGGCTATAGGTATTGAGGTTGACTTTTCTTAGCCAATTTTGTATTAGTTAGTAGAGAAAATACATAAATTGAAGGAAGACACCAAGGGACAAGAAAAGTTAGTGCAAAAAGTAGAGAAGAAATTTAATAACAATGTGTTGGAGCACATTGCTTAGCAGATAATCATTCATCAAGTATAAATTTCTATAATTTTGGGCAATTTAGAAGCATCTTGTATAAATGTGTCATCTCTTTTTGGAAATCTTTGTGATGATTCTAGATTTACAAAAGAAATAGAGGACAAAATGTCCAAAATAGATAAAGATTTGAAAGCCAGTACCCAATAGCTACAACTTGACCCTAGTTCAAGCTCTGCACGTTTTCAAAGAATAAGATTTTTGATAGATATGCAAGTAGAACTATTTAGAGAAGAAGCAAGAATAAGATCCACATTGATTGATATTCAAAATATGATTCTTCTCATCATGGATGCATTGCAAAAACATATTGTACATTCAAAAGCTCTCATCGATGACAATAATTTATCCACTGTAGATCATATGATAGAACAACATAAGTCCAAATTGTACTTCACACATGCAAGATTCTGCAAGAAAATTGGGATAACACCATGGCAATTATTCTCAAGGTATATTTAGATTTTCTATCTCATTTTTGTGTTACTATATAAATAATTTGAATAATTCTTTGGCATTAATGTCAAAAAGGGGGAGAAAAGATATATTGGAGAAATCCATATGTTATGGAGGAGATTAAACAATAAGTTGAAAAATAAAAGGGAGTATGTTATGTACAGAGAGATATATTTTATATAGCAAGAATATGTATAGTATACTATATGAAAGAGCCTCACCATGTACAGATATATCCCTTACAAAATCAATTTTGGAAAATATCAAAAATAGTATACTCTACTGAGTCAGTATTACAAGGTGATGGATAAAAGGTATTCAAGAAAAAAATTGAATTTAGTTTTGGCTGATAAGTGTTTTTGTCACTAATTCCAAAGGGTAATATTGTTGACATATTAGTCAAGTTTGATATTACTGACACACACTTATTCAGATTGTATATTGCTACTAAGCTCATTGTATAGTTCATAGTGTTTACCATGTATTTCAGTTGTCATCGAGTTATACAGTTGCTACTGAGTCCATTAGAAGAATCTTAGTGGTTACCAAGCAATCATAGTTATAGTGAATATCAACAGTGTAAATCATGCATCTCAGTGTATGCCAAGTTTACTAGTGCAAGCCAAGCTATGTAGAGTTCACCGAGTTCGTAGTGTATCTAATGTGAGTCCAGTGTTAACCGATATTTCTAGTGTTAACCAAGTTACTTAGTTTATACTGAGATTGAAGTGAGAATGTTTACCAAGTCATACAATATAAATCAAGAGATTGAGTTTATCTGATGAGTTTCATAGTATCTACCGAGTCACTAATGTAGACTAAGTTTAAGACTACTTGGAAGTGATCAGTATGGATTGAGCTTCTATGTCTACCAAGTGCATGATGATGCCAAGCATTGATAGTGGATGCCGAGTATCAGAGCCTCACCAAGTCAGCCTTCAAAACTCAAATGTCTTCATGTGGGCTAACTTTGTAATATTTGTGTTAACTTGTATTATGGCCAACTTTGTAATTTGTATAATTGGATTGATAAATTTAATGCATTGTATCATATCTAAAGAATGTGTATAAGAATGTGAAGATGTGAATGGGAACTTAATTAGAGAAAAGTAGAAGGAGTGAATTACAAAGGTTACAACAATATAAGGACCAGAAAAGCCATATCTATCACAGAAAGGTGATCAGCAATTAAAGGAATCTCATTCAGTAAACCAAATTATAGATCAAAGATCATCTACTAGTTCATCCTAACAGGTGGATCAGTCAAATCCTTTCACAATGTAGACCTAATAGTCTTTTGCAAATTGCTTTATCGAGTGCATACTTAATTGTATGTTTGTAAATCCTTTCACAAGGTGGACTTTGTAGTCCTCATTGCTCCTAATGGGGCAGATCATTAGAAGTGATCAATATAAGCTTTAATAGGCTAACTTTATACTCCACTACTAAAGTTGTGGGTATCATCCCCACATCAGTTTTACTTTCTATTTCGAAGGTTTTTGGGTCACCAAATTCTTGTGTCATAGTGTTATGAATGCTTTTATATTTTTAGTTTCTTATGCATGCAATTAGATCATAGTTTATATGATGGATTAAATGCTAATTTGTTTAAGAGTTGAAATTGTTGAAGTTTTAGAAGTTACTGATTCAACCCTCCCCTCTTAGTAACTTAGCTTAGTCTTGAATAGTTGCACCATGTATATATTGAGCCTGATGGGGACACGACCCAAGCATAGAATGGACACAATAGAAAAGGGAAAATTGTATTAGCAGTGTAAATATGCTATTACATTTAGTACAGAGAAAATAGACTTCAAAACATGCCCTAAGGGCTTACAATAGCATAAAACTGGAGATAATTTCTTCTCCCAGTACCTTCTCTCAAACTCCACTCCTAACTGCCTTTTACAATGCCAGAAATGTTCGTAAATAGACCTTGGAGGGTTAAGGATTAGGAATACATTCTTGAAAGTGCTAGTAGGCACCCACTGACCAAATAGAAGGCTCTAGAAGTCACATTAGAAGTCGACACAAAATTAGAAGAATCCAGAAATGGTAATCGAACTTCCGGGAGGCATAACTTTTGAATCGTAGCTTCGATTGACAAACCGTTGACATTTTCAAAAAGCTCTCAAAGTGCTCTATAGCCCTATGGATAAGCTTCACTAATCCCCCATTTTTTGGCCCTATTCAAGGTCATTTAATGCCCCTAACCTAACTTTGAAGCATTCTTCTGCGATAACTTTCAAACTATGGGGCCTTTTGACCTGATTCTTTTTCTGGAATGCTTTAAATTACAATTACATTCATCTGGCCAATTTACACCCTCTAATTTACCAAAATGATGGCTCAATTACATACTCCTATTTTTTTGACATTTACACGTATCCCAAGGTGATTAAAAATTCTAACCCAGAACACTAATAGTGGAACTATGAGAGTTGGAACCTTTATTTAACCCAAATGGGTATCCAGAAATGAAAACACATGAAATAGAAACTAAGTCTAAGTAAATTTTTTTTTAGTTGACATAGGATTGCCCTTATACCTCTGGATGCTCCTGCATCAAACACCCAGGGTAGATTGAAAATTGACCCTTTCACTTTATGAATGGTAGAGGAAATCCCAAATGGGAAACCTCAACTGCTGAAATCCAAGTTGAGTCCTCTATTGGCCATCCTTTCCACTTGACCAAATACTCTCCATACTGCCTATTTTGGGTACTCCTACCCACACGATGATCTAGAATGTTTTTTATCTCCTCCTTCTTAGAAGCAGGAATTGGACATGGCTCTAACATTAGCTCCTCATCTGCACCATCATCATGATACTCTGTTAAGTCTGCAATGTTGAAAATAGGAGAAATGTGAATTCCATCTAGTAACTCCACCTCATATGCATTTCCTGAGTTATGTTTCTTCAGAATTTTGCAGGGACCAAATTTCTTCATTTTTAGCTTGTTGTAAGTACCAGATGGAAATCTTACTTTCCGTAAGTGTACCATGACTAGATCCCTACTTGGAATTCCTTATGTCTTCTCCTTTGATCAGCCCTAGATTTATACTCTTGATTCATCTTGGTAATGTGTGCTTGGACCTCCTCATGTAGATGCTTGATATGTTCAACAAATTCTTCAGCTTCAGCACTTGTCCTCTCCCCTTGCTCTATCTTTCTCAAGTCTGGTGCAGTCCTTGGGCTACTTCCATATACAATTTGGAATGGTGATCTACCAGTACTCCTATTTATAGAGTTAATGTAAGAAAACTCTGTTTGTGGTAGAATCAAATCCCACCCCTTGGGTTTATCCCCAACTAAACATCTCAGCAAATTGCCTAGACTTCTGTTTACCACTTTTGTTTGGCCATCAATCTACGGGTGATGTGTGGAATTGAATTTCAAGTTTGTTTTCAACTTCTTCCACAATGTTCTTCAGAAATACCCCACAAATTTAGTATCTTTGTCAGAAACTATACTCCTTGGGAGACCATGTAGTCTTACCACCTCTCTGAAAAACAAGTCTACAATATGGACAACATCATGAGTTTTGTGGCATGGAATGAAATGTGACATTTTGGAGAACTTATCAATCACCACAAATACTGAGTCATTACCCCTTTGTGTCCTCAGCAATCCAAGAACAAAATCCATAATTATGTCCTCACATGGCTTTGATGGAACAGGCAATGGCTGATATAGTCTAGTATTGTGACTAAATCCCTTGGCAACTTCACAAATCTGACAACTATGTACAAACTTCTTCACATCCTGTGAATCTGAGGCCAAAAATAATGTTCTCTAAGAATGGCAATGGTCTTATCTCAACCAAAATGTCCTGCCATCCCTCCACTGTGTTTCTCCTTAATCAGATTTTCCCACATGGAACTTCTTGGAGTGCATAATTGACTACCCTTGAATAACATACCGTCCTAAATCATATAGTATAAACATTTAGTTTTGTCTATAGCAATAGGCTCTTTACAAGCTTTCCATGCTTCAGCAAAATCAAGATCCTCAAGGTACAGATTCTTGAGTTCATCAAACCCAACTACTTCAACTTGCATTACTGTAAGCAAAAACTGTCTCCTACTTAGTGCATCTACAACCCTGTTAGATTTTCCACTTCTATGCTTCAACACAAATGTGTAGCTCTACAAGAACTCTACCCACTTCATATGCCTCTAATTCAATTTAGCTTGGTTATTTAAGTACTCTAATGCCTGATGATCAGTATACAAAACAAATTCCTTTGGCAATAAATAATGCCTCCATTTCTTTAAGGCCTAAACTATTGCATAGAACTCTTGATCATAAACAGAATACTTCTTTTTTGCATCATTCAATTTTTCACTAAAATATGCAATAGGCTTGCCTTCTTGGCTTAATACAGCCCCAATAACATTGCCACTAGCATCACAATCCAACTGGAAGACCTTTCTAAAATTTGGAAGTGCCAACACAGGTTGTTCTATCACCTTCTTCTTCAGCAATTCAAAACTTCTCGCAGTTTTCGCAGTCCATTTGAACTCTTTTCTATCCCCTCTTATTGTGTCAGTTAGGGGTGCACATATGCCACTGAAATTCATAATGAACTTCTTGTAAAAACTAACCAGACCATGAAATGATCTTACCTTAGTAGCAGACCTTGGAGTAGGCCATTCCAAGATGGCTTTTACCTTCCCTGGATCCATTTTGAGACCTTCAAGTGATATAACAAACCCCAAGTAGACTAACTCCCTTTTTGCAAAGATACACTTCTTTAGATTAATTAACAATTTCTCTTCCCTTAACCTTTCAAGGACACTACGAATATGCAATAAATGTTCTTCCAAAGTCTTTCTAAAAATTAAAATATCATCCAAATAGACAATAACAAATTTTCCCAAGAACTTCTTAAGTACCTCATTCATAAGCCACATGAAGGTGCTTGGGGTGTTCATCAATCCAAAGGGCATGACTAACCACTCATATAGACCCTCCTTGGTCTTAAAGGCTATTTTCCACTCATCTCCTTCTTGTATCTGTATCTGATGATAGCTACTATTGAGATCTATCTTTGTGAAGTATTGAGCTCCACTCAAGCAATCCATAAGATCATCCATTCTTGGCAAAGGAAACTGATACTTGATGGTTATTCTATTTATAGCTCAAGAGTCTATACACACCCTCCACTCTCCATCCTTCTTTGGTGTTAGTACTGTAGGTACCGCACATGGACTTAGGCTCTCCCGAATCAAGCCCTTCCTCAATAGCTCCTAAACCTATCTATTTAGCTCCTCAGTTTCAGTAGGAGTCATCGTGTGAGCAGCCTTGTTAGGAAAACTAGCTCTTGGGATTAAATCTATCTGATGACTAATTTTCCTTACTGGTGGAAATCCTTTTGGAACATTATTAGAGATGATATCTCCAAACTCACCTAGTAAATTTGAAACTTCAAGTGATATTTCACTACTACTTTCTTTATCTTTCCTAGGGATCAAAGCATAGCACATACGCTAATGTTTCATGCCATCTAAAAACTTCCTTCCATCAACAAGAAAAATCCTAGCACTGCTACATACCTTTTCAGCTTCCCTTTTCATGGGCTTTAGTTTGTGGCAAACTCCATCCTTTGTTAGAGAGTATGTGTTTGCATGACCATCATGTACTACATGCCTATCAAATTGCCACGGTCTACCCAACAATAGATGGCAAACATCCATTGGAATAACATCACAAAGAACTTCATCATGGTAACTCCCATTTTTGAATTTCACTAAACATTGTTCACTTACCAGGACCTTATGATCATCTTTCACACAAGCAATCCGATAGGGCTTGGGGTGTTTCTCCCTCTTTAGCTTCAACTTAGAGACCATCTCCTCTGATACTAAGTTATCAGTCCTACCACCATCAATGATCACATCACAACATTTATCCTCACATTTGCATCTGGTACGAAATAAACTTCTCCTTTATTTTGGTTCAATCTCACCACTTAGTAGGACCCTTTCATTTACTAAAGTATTACCTATTTCTGTATCCTCTGAATATGATGATTGTGCATCCTCATCTACATGAGCAACCCTAGCTTGACCCTCAACTCTCCTATCTGTCCTTCCTTGTCGTTGATGGTATTCAAAGGCATGATGACCTTCTTCATTGCAATGGAAATAAGAACCATGAAAGCCTCCTCTTCCTTGCCCATGTCCTTTACCTCTTCCTCTTTGATTTCCAAAGTCTTGATCACAGGAGTGGTTGAAACCCTTGTTCCTCCGCTTCCTGCTAGTACCCACATCTTCATTTTTCTTTTGGGTTTCATTTCGACATCTAAATGACCTACCACTACCCCTTCCTCCTTGACTGTGCCCTCTTTGTCTCCTTTCAAACTTTTTATTTAGCTTCTCTTCAACTCGTAGGGCAAACTGGTATGCCTCTTCAACGCTAGTTATTCTTACCAGACTTAATTCCTCTTGGATGCTAGGTCACAACCCACTGATATAATGAGCAACCTTCTCCTTATTTGCTTTTGCATGCCCTACTCTAATCAGAAGTCAGTAAAACTCCTCTGTATATTCTTGGACTAATTTTCCTGCTTGCTTTAACCCATGCATCTTCTTAAATAAATCAAGCTCATAGTCAACAGGAATGAACTGGTTCTTCAATTTGTCCACCATACGATCCCACCTTGTGATCTTCTCCTTTCCTCTTCTGTTTCTTTCCAATTGAACCTCTTGCCACTAGATTTTGGCATGGCCTTTTAGTTTGGCCTTTGAAAACTTAACCCTATCTGGATTCTTGATATGCTCATACTCAAAGTACTCTTCCAGTTCATCGATCCAGTCGATCAACTCATCTGGTTTTAGATTTCCTGAAAATACACCCACATAGATTGTAGGGCTTTTCCCAAACTTAGTAATGACCCTAAAAAGCCTTTTATTTTCCTGACTCAGAACTTCCCCATCAAATTCCCCTTTTGGTCCAATTTCTTCTTCTTCATTGTCATCCTCACTTTTGTCGCCTACAACAACATTTGTTCCTCTATGGAGCTCCTCCTGCAATGCTTGTACCTGCCTTTGGAGGGCTCTAATCTCCTCAAGATTAATAGCTTTGGCCCTTCCACCATGCTCTCTTCATGGAGGCATCTTCTTAACTCAAACCCACAACAACACAACCCTGGTGCAAATTGCCTCACAATCGACGCTCTGTCTACACACTCAGGAAAACCAGCTCTGATACCACTTGATGGGGACATGACCCAAGCACATAATGGACACAATAGGAAAGGGAAAATTGTATTAACTGTGTAAATATTCTATTACATTCTGTACAGAGAAAATAGACTTCAAAACATGCCCTAAGGGCTTACAATAGCATAAAACTGGAGATAATTTCTTCTCCCAATACCTTCTCTGAAACTCCACTCCTAATTGCCTTTTACAATGCTAGAAATGTTCTTAAATAGACCTTGGAGGGTTAAGGATTAGGAATACATTCTATAAAGTGCTAGTAGGCATCCACCAACCAAATAGAAGGCTCTAGAAGTCACATTAGAAGTCGGCACAAAATTAGAAAAATCCAGAAATGGTAACCAAACTTTCGGGAGGCATAACTTTTGAACCGTAGCTCCAATTGACGAACCGTTTACATTTTCAGAAAGCTCTCAAAGTGCTCTATAGCCCTATGGACCAAATTCACTCATCTCCCATTTTTTGGCCCTATTCAAGGTCATTTAATGCCCCTAACCTGACTTCAAAGCATTCTTCTGCAATAACTTTCAAACCGTGGGGCGTTTTGACCTGATTCTATTTTTGGAATGCTTCAAATTACAATTACATTCATCCAGCCAATTTACACCCTCTAATTTACCAAAATGATGGCTCAATTACATACTCCCATTTTTTTGACATTTACACGTATCCCAAGGTGATTAAAAACTCTAACCCAGAACACTAATAGTCGAACTGTGAGAGTTGGAACCTTTATTTAACCCAAATGGGTATCTAGAAATGAAAATACATGAAACATAAACTAAGTCTAAGTACATTTTTTTTTAGGTTGACACAGGATTACCCTTATACCTCTGGATGCTCCTGCGTCAGAGCCCTTGATTGATGAGTTGTTGGAGTTATGGAATGGTCTCACTATGTATGACATCTCTAGACCAATTGGTGAAAGACAATTTCAATTCCATGCAATGCTTATATGGAGAATACATGATTCCCTTGGACTAACACATTTTTGTGGTATGTAAAATTGTTAACATATATTTTTCATTATATGTTTAAGTTTTGTGTGATAATTGTAAATACGAATCTTATGGTACACATGTCATCCAATTATACATGATCTTGTAGGTCTTGAGACAAAGAGAAAATTTGCATGTCCAATTTCTGACCCAAAGATGAAATCTCGCCATTCAAGAGGTTTAGGAAAGTAGGTGTTCGATGAGCATAGACACTTTCTCCACAAAAATAATAAGTGTTGAATTGTCAAAAAATATCTTTTCAATGGGAAATAAGAGACAACGTCAAAGCCATGAAGAATAACACCTAACATGTGCAAGTTGGAGTACAATAGAGTGAACTGTCGAGGTAATGTGAATCGATCTGATGCAAGTTTTTGTATGAAATTTAAATTTGGATACTATGTTTTATTTAGTAATAATATAATTGATGTTCATAAAGGTCATCAAGGAATTGATGAGAAACTTCCAAAAGGACTTAAAAGCTATCCTAGACAATTTAGTAGGTTATTGTACTATGAACACCTCCCAATCATGCATTTGTTTGATGCTATGCATGTTGGGAAAAATGTAATAGAGAGACTATGGAAAATATTTGATGGAAGGTGTGACAAATAAAAATTAGTCAAAATTTGCAATGACATTGATGAATCCATTCATGCATTGAAGTTTTTCATTGAATCAAATAGTAATGGAAACTAGATTAATATGAGCACCATTCCTTGGTTATTAACATAGCAAAAAACTGATGTCATATATCAAGGCATAAAAAAAACTAAATTTCCCACAAATTTTTTTGGAAACATAAGCAATCTCATATCAAAGAAAGGTGATTTTGGGTCAGGGTTGAAAACACATGACTGGCATACCTTCATCAAGGTAAGTCATGTTCTTCTCTATTTATAATAAATTTGTAAAAGACTTTACTTTTGATTATTTTATTATATAATATTTCGAAAAGATCATTTTATTATTATTGTATTACATTCTACTTCTATCTCTCCCACACAACTTCGACAATATGAGTGTCAAACATGTTACATATGATCTTGAGAAATACATGAGGTTAGAAGTGTTACTTGATAGATTTGTTGTATTGAAGTGTTATTAGTCTTGTTAATATATTTTCGTGTGATGAATATCTTCTAAGTGGTTTTTATCCAAAGAAATTGATTAAAAAGATGTAAAGTAATGGAAGAGAAAAATTTCTCAGCTTTTGTGTGAGATGCAAAAGTGTCTACCTTTAGCTTTTTTCAATGCATAAGAATGCTTACTCATAGATCTAGTTGAGGAAATCTAATTGTGTGGATTTGTACTAATTAGGTCAATGTGGATGGTTGAGAGGCACCTAAAATTTTTGAAGGTCTTGTTTCGATAGAGATCATGTCCTAAGGGTTCCATGGTCTAGGGATATATGGTCTATAAGACCATGGTTTACATTAATAGTGAATATCATCCCATGTTTGCATCAAAGATTCATGTATATCACATTTCCATGAATAGATTCAAAGGGGAGTACTTGATAGGGGAAGGTAGATTGAGCAAAGTGAGAGGTAATTATAAGATGTTATTATAGTTAATTAATTCTTATCCATCATCAATATAAGTTGTTTGTAACTGGTCTATTTTTTTATGCAGTTGCTCATGAGTGGGATGCACTTCATTTGTATATAGCAAACAATCTTGATTGGATGATGGTATGGATTGAACAATCTCAAAAAAATGGTTGCTCATTAACATGGGATGGTGTTGCTCCATTGGTTAAAGAATCTCATTGTAATGGAGATCCCAATGTTACACTGATGGTAATTGATATAGAAAATGGTTTAAGAGGTGGAAATGTATGTATAAGTTAGTCTTTCATGACCCATTTTTTTAATAACAACTCAAGGATGGATGCATAATTTTGACATGTTTGAAAAATAATAGGTCAAGCACCACAAAGCTATGTACTACAATGGCCATAAATTTCACATAAAAAAGGTGGATGAGACTAAGAGAACTTGTGATTCTCAGATAACTGTAGTGTTTGTGGTCACCAATATTTCATCTAGAAATGACAAGCATCCTCAAGAATCTAAAAATAGATACTATGGCATTTTTGACAATATAACTGAGTGCAACTTTAATACCTTTAAACAAGTTTTTTTTAGTGTTAAATGGTATAGGCTATGATTGAATCAAAACGATCCTGATAGAATTATTATTGAATGTGATATTAGATTTACAATGATTAATACAATGTCATTTAGCTAGTTGGAAATGGGCCCTATGTTCTTCTAAGCCAATGTGAGAAAGTGTTTTACTTTTCCATTCTACATAAAATGGGTTGGTCATTTGTCATTAGACATTACCCAAGAGGAAGACTAATAAAGTATAATGTGATTTAAGGAGAAGATACCAAAGAAGTGGATGATGAAGTAGATGATAATGGTGAAGATGAAGGAGGATATGATGATGCTGATGATGGTGAAGATGAAGAAGGAGATGATGACGATGATGATGACGATGATGACGATGATGACTATGATGATGATGGTGGTGATGGTGATGGTGATGATGATGATGATGATGATGGTCATGGTGACTTTCATGATGTTGATGATGCTCATTCTGATGATTTGGATGATGATGGTGATAATGATAATGTTCATGATGATGAGATGGATGAAGAAGATGATCAATGACATGATAAATAGAAATGTATTAGGTGTTGATTACTTATAATATGTTTTTTGTAGAGATAACCAATTAAGAAATATATGATTTTATGTTTTTTGTGATGTATGCATATTGTTCATGTTATGTTCTATGCATAATTTGTCGCATAAGTATCATGTAATTTGTAACTAACTTAAGACAAATGATTTACATATGTAGGAAACTATACCCCTTTAACAAGGATCATACAAAGTGACATGGATCGAGAGGTATAAGTTTATTACATGCTTTATTTCTCTTTACGTTTGACATTAACTTTAGGAAAACTTTATCAATATTAGCCTCATTTTATAGCAAAATATTTATCTCCTTCAACTATATCTCTCATTTTATGGGCTCCAGGTACCACCAAATAGGAATCTATCAAATTTGTCTTCCTTAAGTGAGGAAATGCAAGAATAGAAGAGGACAGTGAGACATGTAGTAGGTATACAAAAGAGAGGTAAACTAGAGTGAAAAATATTATAAGAAAATTCAATAAACGCAAGTAATTTTTCCTTGCACAAGGGGGTTCATGTTCTTATGATGATGAGATAAAGGTCAACGTCAAGGCTTCCTTGAGGTACACACATCTTGGGACCCAAGGAATTACCTCCAATTGACACTGGTTTTTGTGTTAATGAGAGGATATATCACATAGCTCCGTCATCATTATATGGTTAAGGCCTATATTCCATGGATGGCATAAAGGTTAGTTATAAAAAAGTTTTTGAATTTATGGAGTATGTAGGACCTTGTTACAAATACAAAAACTATATGCAAATAGTTCAATATAAAAAAGTATGCATAGGTATGCATTGTCAAAACATTATCTACAATGGAGAGTAAATGATCAAATAAAAAGACTTGTTGTATACATTGATGGAAGGCCAAAATCTATTGACATCGTAGTCAAGCTTGTTTTTTAGTGACACACACACACACACACACACACATACACACTTATTTAAATAGTTAGTATCTATCTAGCATATTGTATAATTAATAGTGTTACCAAATAATTTAGACCCTACTAAGTTCTATAGTTTCTACTGAGTTTCAGGAACAATATTCAATTTACATCGACCAATTTCTACTAGGTTGATCATTAACAATGCAAACCAAGATTGTTAGTGTTTACCAAGTTTCTCAGTGAAAATTGAGTTCTAAAGTGGTTACCAAGTTCATAGTTCCAGTGATGTGAAACCAATGTTGACCATACCACTCATTGTCAAACAAGTGATTTAGTTTATACTGAGCTTGTAGTGATAGCATTGACCGAGCTATGTAATTTGAATCAAGTGATTCGGTTCATATGTCAAGTTTCATAGTATTCACTGAGTCACTAGTGTAGACCGAGTTAAGACTACTTGGATGTGATCAGTATGAAATGAGTTTCTACATCTACCAAGTGCATGACAATGCTGAGCATTGATGATGGATGCCAAGAGTCAGAACCTAACTGAGTTAGTCTTTAGAAATAGAGTTCTTGTAGTTGGGTTGACTTTGTGTATTTTATGTAAACTTGTATTGTAGTTAAGTTTGATGAATTATAAATTTGATTGATATATGTAATGTATTGTATCACGTCCAATAGAGAGAAGTATTGTAAGCAGATTGAAAATCATAGAAGTGTGAAGTAAACAGGCTACAATAGTATAAGGATCAACACAAATTTCTCTATCACAACAAGGGGATTATTACACTCAAAGGAATCTCATTCAACAAACTAAGTTGTAGATTAGAGATCAACCACTAGTTCATCCTAATAGGTGGAATAGTTAAATCCTTTCACAAGGTAGATTTAATATTATTTTGTAAATATCTTTACTGAGTTCATACTTCATTGTATGTCTACAAATTCTTTTGCAAGGTGGACCTAGTAGTCCTTATTGCTCCTAATAGGGTAGATCATCAGAAGTGATCATTGTAAGCCTTAACAAGCCAACTTTATACTGCAATAGTAAAGCTTGTGGCTATCATCCCCACCCCATTTTTACTTTCTATTTGGAAGGTTTTTGGGTCACCATATTGTGCATCAAATTTTTATGAATGTTTTAATGATTTTAGTTTTTCATGTATGCAAGTAAATCAGAATACACATGAAGGACTAATTGGTAAATAAAGTTAAAGTTTTATTGGTTATTGATTCACTCGTTTCCTCTCTATAACTTAGCCTATCATATATATTTTGAACAATTGGTATCAGAGCTTTGTGGTTCTTATAGAAGAAGTTTAATAGCTTGAGCAAAGATCAAAAGCAATAGAGGTATTCAGACTTGATAATGCTATTGACAATAAAAAGTGAGATTTGGAATTGGCTATTGGGTGACTTAAGAAAGAAAAGGAGCAACTCTCTCAATCCTTGAAAGGAATAAAAGATCTTGTAGTACAGATGAATGAAAAAATTTACATTTAAGACACAATTCAAGACATCCATTCAAAAAGGAATTCAGATGAAGCTAATGAGGCAATTAGAGAACTATTAGAAAAGAATGGTAATCTTGAAGAAGAAGTTAGAAAACTGAAAAAAGAACAAGGAATTCAATTAGTAAGATTGTGTGAAGTCATGAAAGAGAAAAATAAGATAAAAGAAGAGTTAGAAGGAAAGAGTAATGAAATTCAACATCTATCCCTTCAACAGGAAGACTTCATTGATTAGCTTACCAATGCAAATGAAGAAATCATGAATCTAACAATAGGGAGTGAAAGATTGTAGAAAGATCTAAACATTGAAAGGGAAACCAATGAGAGGATGATGAAATCTCAAGTAGACGTGAATGAATTGAATGATAAATGCCATTACAGATAAAAAGGAAAAGTAGGAATTGGATATACAAAATAAGGTGAATTATCCAAGAAAGGAGCTCAAAAGAATCAAAGACCTACTTGAAATCACTATGGTAAGATAGGTCATACATCAAACAAATGTTGGAGAAATGGAAAAGATAAATTTAATGGAAAATTCTACAATTGTAATCAGCATGGTCATAGAGCTAATAAATTCAAAGAGAAACCTAAATTTGAAGGAAAATGTCACAAATGCAAGAAGCATGGGCACAAATCTTCTAAATGCAAAACTAAGATATTGAATCCAATAGAACATATTGTAAAAGCTATATTTGGTTGGGACTACAATACTTGGTGTAGATGTCATTACTGTGGAGAATTTGGATGCATTGGAATGAATTGTGTAAAACATCACATGAGGATAAGAGACACCTCTAGAATATGTTTTTTTTGTATAGAACTTGAACACCTTGCCAAGAATTGTATGAATACTAGAAGAATTGAAGATGAAAAGAAAGCCAAGGCTAATAACATTAGAAATTAGATGAGATAGAAATGGATTCTAAAATCTTCTAAGAATGTAAGTCCAAGCAATGAAGAATATGTCACTCAATAATTGGGTGACTCAAGAATTTCTACGTTATCTCCCACAAGGAGAACTGGAACAAGGATTCTGAAGTAGACATATTACTTTAGTTCTAGTCAGCTAGAAGAAAAGATCCAAATTAGCATTCAAGATGCAAAGGGATCACCGAGCATTTAAGGAGTTCTAGACATTATTGAGTGAGGTTGGGTTGCAAGACCCTACTGAGGAATGTTGGGAGTTACTAAAATTATTGCATGGACACTAAGTCATGGATGACTCTATTGAGCAATCAATGTAAGCTAAATGGAAGATAGTCTATCATTGAGCAAGTGATCATACCAGGCATTTACAATGATAAAAAGGTGAAATTTGATAAAAAGGGCAAAATTTAATTCATTTGTCACCATGAATTTTCAAGAGTTATTTCTGCAAAATGATTTTAGTGCATTTGAGTGATTTGTGTGAATTATTGTCGAAGTTTTCTATATTCTCTCAAAACCTACCAAACAATGGCATCCTCCAATAATAAGACAAAAAAAGGGTTAGAAATATTGGTTCGAGGCATTGAATGGAAGGCACCTGATTTCAAGCTTATTCCAGCTGTTGCAGAAACCGTTGATCCCACTAGAGCACAATCTTAGATTCCACTAAAGATACTTCTAATAAACAATATTCATTTGCATTTTTGGTGTTCTATCTAAGACATAGGAACCCTAGAAATGGATGATTCATTGGACAAATTGTGTGTGAATGGCATGTTAAAACCAAAGCATGAACACTTGGAAGCAAAGGGTTTGACTCACATTCCATACATGCCACAAGATTTTCAAATTAAGTGGATAATATTTATTCTCAGTTGTGTGCATAATGAGAAGTTATGGTTGGAGCAACCTATTTTGACAATAAAGAAAATAATTAATCATATCACAGGACTTCTAGTGCTAACCAAGGAAAAAATGACTAAAACCCTAAGTAGGGTAGAATTGGAGAAGAAACCCCATACCGAATGGGATGGAAGGGGTATGGAGATTAGTTGTGTAATTGATATGAAGCTAGAGTTTGGAATACATGTGATTTCACATAAAATTTATAGCTCCAATTTTCTAAATATTGTATCCAATGCAGAAATGGATCTTGCTTTCAATGTGGTCAAGAACAACATGTCCTTCAACCTTGCCAAGTTGATGTTAATCTAGTTCAACAAAAATATGAAAAGCATCTGAACTTCAAAGAATAACCCTTGTAAGTTATGTTCACTCTTAACTTATTTATTTTTCTTTGTTCAAAAGTTCCTTCCATCAAAAGGTACATTTGTATGGAGAAAAGATGTACCTATTCTTTACCAAATCAAGGACTATATAGCAGAAATAGGAGAAAACTATGTCAGTATCATGGACAATTATTTTGATGCATTTAAGGATAAGATGAATAATAGATTCAAGATACCTAATAAACTTGTAGAAGACTAAAAACATGATATTTATTTTATGGTTTATTGTGATAAAGTACATATTTAAGTAGTTAGACCAAGAATTGTATGGGTCAAGAATCTAGGTTATGAGGTTAATATTGATGAAACCAAGCCTATTATTAAAGCTTGGTTAAATGAACCTATTGATCCAAAGGTTACATATTTTAGGACATATTAGGAAGCTAAGGCTAGAGTTGAATTAGAGATAAAATTCCCTTGGGCAATCTAGTCTCCTATTGATTGAAGGTAAAGGAGATGACATAGAGGAAGATAATGCAAAAGATGAAGGGAAATCATAAGAACACAAGCTAGTAAAGAAGAAAGGTAAGGTTATCATAACCAAACCTAAAAAGACATCTACTATAGTATTTACAAGAAGGAAATCTAGAAAGAAACTAAAGTTGGGTGAAGAAGAAGAGGATGTGATTTTAAAAAAGCCTCCACCCACATTTTAGGAAAGATTAAAAGAAATAGATTCAGGAGCCAACATAAAAAACTTTAGATCATTAAGGTTTGAAATTAGAAATGCAGAGGAGAAGAAGTAAGTTGAAGACAAGGTCATGTTAAAGCTAGGAAAATAGAAATACTCTCCAGATCAACTTACATAGCATATTCCGAATGAACTAATGGAGAAAATTAAGCCAAGATGGGAGGATGCAAAGAAAATTGCAAAAGATATTTATGAGCAGACCCTGAGGCAACTCATGCCGACTCCAAATGATAAAGAAGTAAAAGAATCCATCAAGAAGAATGAAGAAAATATTTAGATTTAACACTTGTCTGATATTGATCAATGACATTGAACATGTGGTAAGGAATGCCACCAACAAATGGAAGAATATCTATAATCTTTATAAGTAGAGTGATTTTTTGGTTCATTTCAATGATAAGGATGATGATGAAAATGATAAGGAAGAGGAAATTGATGATGAAGAAGTAACAAATTTTGACAATATAGATGATGAGAAAAAAAAAAGGAAGCTACTGAGGAGAATCTCCTTGAGATTCAAAACATTGAGGAGACTGGCCTTGAGAAGGTTACAATAGTGGTGATAGCCTCACTTCTTCATTCTCTGAGTGAAGCATTGAAGACATCAACCTTAGAGAAAGCTACTGTAGAACTAGTTGTGTCAAATACTGAAAATATAAGTACTCAACCAATATTTGCACCTATTTGGCTTAGTATTTCATTGATAGAAGTGACCAACACTTCGTCTACCAAGTAGTCATTAGTTCCTCCTCCATCAGTTTTGGTCACTTAGCATTAAGGTATTTCTTTAATCAGTTCTATATCAACATTCAATTCCATTTCTACTATTTCTACTATTGATTATATTTTGATTATGCAAATAATAAATACTAAGACAATTGAGAGCAAGCCTCAATCGAGTACAAAAGTTTTCAGTAAAGGCAAAGACAGGAAAGAAGAAATTGATCTTGATGAGGATATAGTTATCTTGAATTGTGATATCTCCAATCTAAATCCTGATCAAATGCGTATAGTAGGTGAGCTACTATAGAAGAAAGCTAAGTGACAGAGGCTTAGAGAGGAAAGGAATAGATAATTTTAAGTGCTTGAAGATGCAAAGAACATTCTTTCAGATGTACTTAGCATTGAGATTGACACTTCTCAACCAATTTTGGCTCAATTAGCAAAAGTGGTCTGGAAATTCAATTAAGATTTGAATGGACAAGAGAAATTGTTGCAGAGAGAAGATAAGAAATTTGAAAATAAATTATTGGAGCCAACAATACAAAAGATTGCAACGCATTAAGAAGACTTGTCTACTATTCTAGGCTCATTGGAAACCTCTGCCAACAATGTCACATCTCTATTCAGTAAACATTGTGACACATCCATTTTCACCAATGAAATCAAAGATAAACTTTCCAAGATTGATGAAGATCTAAAAGCTAGTGCACAAAAATTATAACTTGACCTGAGCTATAGTTCTTCTCACTACACAAAGATCATATTTCTAATTGATATGCAGGCAAAATTGCTAAGGAAGGAAGCCATGATAAGGGCTGCACTTGTAGATATACAAAGCATGATTCTTCCTAACATGGATATATTGTAGAAACATATTTCACATGCTAAAACTCTCATCCATGATAACAACTTCTTCATTGCTGATCACATGGTAGAATTATCAATAGCAGTTTAGATTGAATTGCAATCAAGCAAGGTGTTGTAAGAAAACTAGGACAAGACAATGACACTTATTCTTAATGTACATTCTGATTTCTTGTCAGATTTTTGTATAATCTTATAGTATACACCTTTTGCATTTATGTCAAAAAGGGGGAGAAGATATGATATAAGATGTGATATATAATAGGGGAGAATATGTAAAAGGGGAGAAGATGTAATATAAGATGCAATAATGAAAAAATGAGAAGATATATAATGTGTAAAGTATATTGAATATATATGTATGGGGGAGAATCATATACATGTATAGATATTCAGATAAAAATATCCTACAAAAGCAATTTTGAAAAATTTCAAAAATAGAGTACATTACTGAGTTGAAGACAAAGTTTGGAGAATAAAGATTGTTTGAAACTTTTTGAAAATTTAGTTTTGATTGATAAGTTTTTTTGTCACTAATACCAAGGGGGTAGATTGTTGACACTATAGTCAAGTTTTTTTATTAGTGACACACACACTTATTCAAAGAGTTAGTATCTACCAAGCATATTGTATAGTTAACAATGTTAACTAAGTAGTTTATACTCTACCGAGTTCTACAATTGCTACCAAGTTTCAAGAACAGTATTCAGTTTGTGTTGAGTTTCTCAGTGAAAACTAAGTTCTATAGTGGTTACTGAGTTCATAGTTTTAGTGATGTGAACCCAGTGTTGACCAAACCACTCAGTGTAAACCAAGTGATTTAGTTTATACTGAGCTCGTGGTGATAGTATTGACCAAGCTATGTAGTGTAAATCAAGTGATTTAGTTTATATGTAAAGTTTCACAGTATTTAATGAGTCATTAGGGTAGACCGAGTTTAGACTACTTGGAAGTGATCAATATGGACTGAGCTTCTATGTCTACTGATTGCATGACAATGAAAATGGATGCTGACTGTTAGAACCTCACCGAGCTAGTCTTCAAAACCCAAGTTCCAGCAATTGGGCTGACTTTTTGTAAACTTGTATTGTAGTCAACTTTGATGAATTATAAATTGGATTGATATATATTCAATTTATTGTATCATGTCCAATAGAGAGAATATTGTAAGTAGATTTAAAATCATGGAAGCGCAAAGTAAAAAGGCTACATCAGTATAAGGAGCAGAAAATATTTATCTATCATAGCAAGGTGATCATTAAACTCAAAGGAATCTCATTCAACAAACCAAGTTGCAAATTAGAGATCAATTGTTGGTTCATCCTAATAGGTGGATTAGTTAAATACTTTCAAAAGGTAGACTTAATAGTCTTTTGCAAATCTCTTTACCAAGTGCATACTTCATTTTCTGTTTTTAAATCCTTTTGCAAGGTGGACCTAGTAGTCCTTATTTCTCCTAACAGGGTAGATCATCAAAAGTGATCATTGTAAGCCTTAACATGCCAACTTTATACTATAGTACTAAAGCTTGTGGGTATCATCTCCATGCTAGTTTTACTTTCTACTTGGAAGGTTTCTAGGTCACCATATTGTGTGTCAAAGTGTTATGAATGTTTTAGTGGTTTCAATTTTTCATTCATGCAATTAGATCAGAATACACATAAAGGATTAATTGGTAAATAAAGATAAAGTTTCATTGGTTACTGATTCACTCCTTCCCTCTCAGTAACTTAGCCTATCATATATATTTTCAACAATCAATAGGGAACATTGCAGGTTTTATAAATAGTACATGTCCTGGGCCAACTAATGAGTGACACAATTGCATTTTTGAGGTGCATGAGGGAAACCATGTTTTTATATGTTTGATAAAATTAATAATTTTAGGGGAAGAGTTTCTAATAGATTGCAATTTGAATTGCATAGATACAAAGAAAGTTACTATCATGGGACTTGTGTAAGTACTATATTTGTAAAATTTAAACTAATTACTTCTAATTAGAATTCTAATATACAATATACCATTTTAATAATAAGTTTTTTTGCTAAGTGGACTATTCCTTTGATTATTCTAATGTTTTTATATGTATTATTTGTCATAGGGTGACATGGCTGATCCATCAGATGATAGAGGCAGGGATGTTTCTCCCACCCCTTCTCCAATGCAGGTAAACCTTTTGTATAAAAATTAATGCAATTATAATCTTACAAAATGTCAGATTATTATGTTACTTTTGTGAAGGCTTCAGACTTTTTTAAAATTATTTTGCTGATTTTTTTTGTTGTAATTTTATTCATAGGGAAATGGAAAGGAGCATATTGCACAAAAGTAATTACTTGCTAATATGGTGGCCATAGTATTATGTGATGATTACATCACATATAGAAGTGACCCTATTAGCCTATGTAAAAAGACCCTCAAGACCATCAATCTACAAATTCTTGGGCTTGTGATGGATTCACATCCAACAGAAGAGAAAGAGGCCACAAGAAATGAATTATGTCATAGAGCACATTGTTTGGAAGTAAGAAACAATGAGTCATTTTCTAGGACAATAGTTCAATAAAGCTTTTATGTTTTATATTAATTTATGGATCATGAACCACAATATGTATGTTTTGTTACAAGATTTTTTGAGACCACATTGAGTTCTTCCACTTGATAAGGGTACTAGTATATGTCCTATAGGTATGTGATTTCAATTATCAATCATCAAAAAGGACATTAGTTTCTTCATGATTATTAGTGATAGTTTTATATTATTGTTATCATGTTCACTCTTCTCATTTACTTAACCACTTGTATTCATTCTTTGATACTTAAGATTGTTACAATCCATTATCTTGGTGGAACTCTCTGCAATGTCCACATGTACAAGTAAAACTTTTCACAACTTAGTGAACCCATATCCATAAAACATATTCATGCATGCATCTATTAGATCATACAATCACTTAAACTTTGTAGGTTACTGTCAAATCAACTTTGCATAAATGTAAGCATGAAACATAATAGATTCAATAACACATTTGACACAATGATTTTACATGGAAAATGAATTTTAGAAAAACTACCAGTAGCATGCTACTCATTCTCACTCTTTTGAAGTGATGCCCTTTGAAAGGCCAACTAACACACTTGTAGATCACAAATATTTGTTCCAGTCCTCCATTTTGTTTGGCTTTCACACACTTTAGCTTTGATAGCTTGTTCACCCTTCAAGCATCCACACACTTAAGCCTTCTTCCTTTTCTTTCCAATAGCAGTCTCTTTTGGTTGGTCTTTGAATGAAGTAATACCCTAGATTGCTTGTCTAACTTAGTTTCTCACACATGACATCCTTTTCTTCTGACCAACCATCTTTATAAATAGAAAATTAAGATCTTTTTCCATTCATCATCTATCGTCCATTTTAGGGTTAGGTAGGATTAGTTAGGATTCAATGAATATACCCATCTTTTCATTTTAGTCCCTTCTAGAAACTTCTCCTTTAATCCTCTTTGAATTCACCTAAAAATGGTTTACCATGAATTTTGTGCCACCAACTCATCATAGTTATCTTCCACATAGTTCACAAAATTCAAGAAAATAAAATAGTCAGCTTAGATTTGTCAAATCCATGATTTAACATCAATGTAGGCACTCAACATCAATTTACTATCACCTAGATTCCATATTGCTCTTCCACTTGGCATTAACTAGATAACTCGACAAACATT
Organism: Cupressus sempervirens; assembly: GCA_028749045.1. Lineage (NCBI taxonomy): Eukaryota > Viridiplantae > Streptophyta > Pinopsida > Cupressales > Cupressaceae > Cupressus > Cupressus sempervirens. The sequence continues at coordinate 35,072,786 of CM053787.1, forward strand.
AAAGTTTACTAGTGCTCGAGTGTAAGGAAACTTGGCAACAAAGAATATAACCGTTTCCACATAACCCATAATAGATTTGAAATAAACATGGAATAAAATCCACATGCAAGAGAATAGACAACATACCCACAAAATTGTGACACAAGATATACCCTGGGAAACCCTCATTGAGGGAAAAAACCCAGCCTCCAAAATCATCCATCACTATGTATTATTCAGCAAAAAATACCATTTCAATACAACCATGGAAGCCTTCATGGACATAGCCACAATCAAGAAAACTATGTGAACAAGCATGAATACACACATCCCATGCCATGCTTCCAACCTTCACAAATGCTCCCTTGGCTAACCTGTCAAGCCTTGTCCCACTTGACTCTTACCTTTCTCACTCTTTCTCTCTTGCCCTCTACAACAACTACCCTTGTGGCTTCTTATATAGTAGCAAGTCCCACAAAACCACTAAGTGGTATCACATAAACCATGTGCTAAAACCATGTGCTACCTAATCCATTGACCTCACATTTAATATTGGGTATTTAGTTCTTTTCCCCAATATTAAATAATTACATGAAATATTTTCACAATGTTACAATACAACTCATCAAGAATATTCCATGGGAATCTTTACATGTTGCACGTCCATCTAGGCACAACATTACATAATAAAATAATAAAATATAACAATATTATGCAATGTGTGCAACACCCATTATCTCAACATCAAGATCAACTAAACTTTACTTGGCTTACACTGTATCACTTGATATACACTAAAATTTGACTTTTCTCGGCTCCAATTGATTTTCTACTTGACTTACACTAACTTTTCTCGATATCTACTATCCACTCGATCAAGCTTGGTAGACTCGATTCTTCTTACTTTTTTTGCTAGACTTAATCAATATATCCATTCTTTGCAACCTTAAGTAGATAGTGAATGCACTAAATGATCACTGTTTTAACTGATCTTTGTACTCCTTTTTCATACCAAAACTCAACCTTTCCTCTAGGTGCTTTTGTTATCTCATTTGATCAAAACCTCCTCATTAATCAAGCAAATGATACTACTCAAATAAACTAATAATTGTCTTACCAACAAGTAACAGGTTTGACATCAGTGAAAAAATAATGATTAAAACACATTCTCATACTTGTATCATCTGTTTTCAACAATCTCCCTCTTTGGCATTGATGGAAAACTAGTACAACTAGTACAGCCAAAATTAATACCAAAAAGAAAATGATTCCTTGTAATGAAATCTATCCCTCTATCACCAACTTTCATCTACTATATAGGTTACACAATTTTGTTATGATCAATAGACAATCAACTCATCCTTATGACTCCCTCTTGATCACTTCTTATATCTTCCTTAGCACTATCTCCCTCTTACTAGGTAGATGTAATCATTTCTCTATCTCTCTCTCTATAGTAATCAACATGTACACTATCTCCCTTTGAGTAGATATTTTATTCCTTGATGTATTTCTCTATTCTATTGTATCTCCCTTTTTGACAAAAATGCCAAAGACTTGTCATCTTAATATGTATACATGAACATTTTTAGTTTCTCCCTCTATCACCTATCTTGTAACTGATTTGTAGCTCCAACTCTTTGATTACTTTAGGCAGCTCCTAAAGTAAGATCCACTGCATCAATGTGTAACATATGTCAATCGTCTCAGCTAATGCAGGGCATTTCTCATGTTTGTTAGATATCCTTAGATAGGGGTATCACCACTACTTTACCTCTTAGATACTCATGAGCATTCTTAGGTAATTCTTTTGTGAAGATAATCACCATAACTGCAAGACAAAGGAGGAGATAATAAGACCACAATCAAAATACCAGTATATCAAAAATATTTCACAAAAAATGACTAATTTATTATACAAACTCTTACAACCCACTCTTCATCTTTCTAACTCCACATCTCATCTCCTTACTTCTATGTGAGATTACATGTTTTTATGAAAAAGCATGACCTTTCACCTCCTCTAAGAGCTCGTCTAAGATGGATGGCTTTCCATCTTCCAAAACTTTTCATTTTTGTAGAAAAATGCTGAAAAAAACTTTTTATTTATTTATTTACAATTTACATGTCTAATTCATTTGTGGATTTATATATTCTAACATATTCTAGAAGTGTGATTTTGGGTTTATATAATCTAACATATTTCAAAGTTTACATATATAAGTTGCAGGACACATCGACGGCAACACAAGCTTGGAAAGAGAAGGTTGGTCAACACCATCTTGGCTCTAGTGAATATATGAAAATTCACTCACACCTTGTAAGTAGCAATAAATAAAATTTCATATCATTTTATTATTATATAAAATTAAAAATAAGAAATACATTATTATTGATGATATTATGCAAAAAATACAGGGCATTGAATTTAATCTAGCACCCATAGAAGAGGACAAATAAATTGGATTCAAGCAAGGCTATTAAGCAGTGGTTACCCACCATCGCACATATTCCAGTGGCCAAACAGATGTAGAAGATTCAAGTGTAATAGTTGAAACATAGGTAAATAGGGAAAACGAATAATAATAGTAATTGATAACTTCATGACAAATGATCTATTTGATATTAATTTTGAACAATGATAACAATGTGTGCATGACATTTTATTGCAGCCTACTACCCTTGGCACATATCTTACTCATGATGACGAAGGCACATATCCTAAACATAAAGAAGACCTTTATGTGCATCACAATGATATAGGTACATATTAAATTTCTATTGAAAATTAATCGTGTAATTATTAATAAAATTCAACATCTTAAATTGCAATTGGAGTAACCTTTATGTGATAATTTTTGAGTATGTAGAGTGTGATGTTAGTTTTGAGCATGTTGAGGTTGGGGCTGAACAAAATGTGAGAGTAGATGATGTGGCACTATTAGGTAAAGAATAATACTTGTTATGTTCTTTAGATTAATGAAATACTTATAACATTGAAAAAAATTAGAATTAAACCATTTATTTCTTATTGCATGGGCGCATCAGCCTTGTCCTTGACAAAAGAAGAGGAAGCCTCATGTCATAAGATTAGAACCAAAAGAGCCATTGGATGTCAAAGATAGTCACAATGTTCCTATTAGCCTTTATCTTCAAAAAAACAAAAAACAAAAGAAGAAATGAATGTTAAAAATCTTGTTTGATGATGAATGTGTTGATGGATTTTTATGAATGTTTCTTATTAATGGTTTTTTATGATGATGAATGTTGCTTATTAATGCATTTTTATAAATATTTCTTATTGATGATGAATGCTAATGAATTTTATGTCATGTTATTGAATATTATTATGTGATTATAATGATTGACGTATTCATGAATCATTGATGAATGTTTATAGGTATTAATGAATTATATGTCATGTTAATGAATGTTATGTAAATATAATGATTTGCATGTTCACAAATTATTGATGAATATTTATATGTATTAATTAATTGTATGTTGTGTTGATATATGTTTTGTGATTATAATGACTCAATGATATACTTATAAAATGAATGAATGGAATATTTACTTTGTCATTAATTGGGAATTTAGAGTGATTATTGGGGGGGGGGGGGGGGGCGGGGCGGCAACGGAGAGGCCAAATGAGCTCCCATCTTCATGTGGTTGGCCTTGTTAAGTAGAGAATATGAATGGATTCTCGAATCCAAGTGAAGCTCAAACTAAAACCATGAAAATAATTTTAGTTACAACTTATTTTTGTATCATGTCATTATTGTCTCTCACATGCATTGTCATCATTATTGTAGATTGGGATGCTTAAAATTTGAAGTCTCCAACATGGTACTTACTTTTAGTGGGTGAACATAGTAGTGTTAGAAATATAATGACAAGCCAAGTTACTAAGAGGGGAGGGGTGAATTAATAACTTCTAAAAATTTTATCCCAATTAGCAATTAATGTTTTATATGAATTGTGATCTAACAACATGCATGAGAAATTAAAAACATGAAACACAACACTTTAACACAAAATTTGGTGACCTAGAAACCTTCCAAATAGAAAGTAAAATTGGGGTGGGCATGATACCCACAAGCTTTAGTACTGTACTATAAAGTTGGCCTATTAAGGCTTACAATGATCACTTTTGATGATCTACCCTGATAGGAGCAATAAGGATTGCTAGGTCCACCTGGCAAAAGGATTTACAAACATACAATGAAGTATGCACTTAGTAAGGAGATTTACATAAGACCGTTAGGTATACCTTGTTAAAGGATCTGACTAATCCACCTATTAGGACAAAATATTAGTTGATCTTTAATCTACAACTTGGTTTGCTAAATGAGATTCCTCTAAGTGTACAAATCACCTTGCTATGATAGATGAATCTTTGCTGCTCTTTATATAGTTGTAGCCTTTTTAATTCACTCTTCTGCTCTTCTCTGATCATTACATTGCTTCCTTACATGATTCAATATGATTTGGATGTGATACAGTACATTACATAAATAACAATCCAATTACACAATTACAAAGTTAGCCACAATAGAAGTTTACACAAATATTAAAAAGTTGGCTAAGTGTAGAAACTCAGGGTTTGAAGATAGACTCAGTGAGGTTCTGATACTCAACATCCACTATCAATTTCATTGTCATGCACTCAGGAGATGTAGAAGCTCAATCCATACTAATCACTCCCAAGTAGTCTCCAACTTGATCTGCATTGGTGACTTGGTGAATACTGTGAAGCTCAGGATATAAATTGAATCACTTGATTCACACTGCATAGCTCAGTAATCACTATCACCTCAATCTCAGTATAGACTAAGACTCTTGGTTAACATTGAGTAGCTCAGTTAACACTAGACTTGCATCACATCAACTATAAACTCAATAAACACTATACAACTCAGTTTATATTGGTAAACTTGGCATACACTAAGATGCTCAGTTTACATTGTTGTTCATCAACTTTGTAGTAATTGCTCAGTTCAAACTAAAATCTGTCCATCAGACTCAGTAGCAACTGTAGAACTTTGTATGAACTCACAATATAAATAAGTGTATGTCACTAATAACAAACATGACTGGAATGTCAACAATCTCCCCCTTTGGCATTAGTGATAAAAAATCTTATTAGTCAAAATTGAATTATCCATCACCTTATATCTCCAACTTGGTAGAGTATATTATTTTTGAGATTTTTCAAAATTGGTTTTGTAAAGGATACATTTTTGCATATGCTAGTGCTCCTCCAATATACATTTTCTTTGCACTCTTCTTACAATTTTCTCCCCCTATGTTTTTTACATCTTTATCATAGCTTCTCCTTATAACCTCTATAATTTCTCCCCCTTTATATCATCTTATATCTTCTCCCCCTTTTTGGAATTAATGCCAAAGATTTATACTATATGTATTTGCATAGTAATGCCAAAATGAGACAAGAAATCTGAATGTACCTTTAGTATGAGCACCAAAGTCTTGTTTTAGTTCTCTTGGATGACCCTACATTTGTGTAATGCAACTTGCACTTCTGCTAATAGTTCTACCATATGGTTTGCAATAGAGAAATTATTGTCATTGATGAGGGTTTTTGAATATTCAATATGATTCTACACTGCATCCATGTTAAGGAGGATCATATTTTGGATATCTATCAAAGTTGATTTAATTTTGGCTTCTTCTTTAAGAAATTTTTCTTGTATATCTATCAAAATTTGATCTTTTTAAAATGGGCAGAGCTTGAACTCAAGTCAAGCTACAATTGCTGAGCACTCACCTTGAGATCTTCATCAATCTTAGACAATTATTCTTTTATCTCTTTTGTGAAAATTGAAATATCACATAATTTACTAAAAAGTAAAGTTACATTAGTGCATGAGGTTTCTAGAGAACTTAAAATAGTAGATAACTCTACTCGGTAAATAGCAATCTATTGAGTAATGAGCTCTAACACTTTATTTTCAAACTTTTTCTTTTCTTTCTACAATAACTTGTCGTGTCCATCTAAAATGTCATTATACTTCTAAACTGTCTCTACCAACTGATAAAAAATTGGTTGAGAAGAATCAAATCCTATACCTAGAGCCTCTACCAAAATATTTTTGGCATCCTCAATGATTTTAAATTCTTTTTCTATTTCCTCTCTTAGCCTCTCATATTTGGTTTTCTTTTGGAGTAATTCTTTGAAGGTCTATACTTGATCAGGATTGAGTTTTGAAATATCCCAATTAGGAATCAGAATATCCTCGTCAAGATCTACATTCTCCTCCTTTTCTTTACCTTTACCCAAAAATTTTGTGCTTGGTTGAGGCTTGGTCTCAACTTTTCTTGCACTTATTGCTTGTGTACTCAGAATGGAAACAATAGTAGAAATAGTAGGGCTTGCTGCAAAAATTGATACTGCACTCAATATAGAAATACTAGTTGCACAAATACCTTAAGTATCCAAAATTGATGTAGAGGGTAGAACTTGCAGCTTGGTAGATTAAGTACTTGGTACTTCAGTCAATGAAGTGTTGAGCTGGATTGGTGTAAAGATTGATTGAATGCTTGTGATTGTAGTGCTAGACACAATCAATCCTACTAAGATTGTCTCTATGCTTGGTGGTGTCAATGTTTTGTTTTGGAAGTGAGGCAATAACCACTATAGCAATCCTAACTAGGTCAGTTTCCTCAACATCTTGTGTACCTTCCTTGATAGTCTCTTGCTCTTGTTCCTCTTCACCATCCTCATTATAAAAATTTGTTACTTCTTCATCATCTTTCTCTTCATCCTTTTGTTGATCATCTTTATCATCCTTGTCACTTATACTAACTAGAAAATCACTCAGTTTTTGGAGAAGATAGATATTCTTCCAAGTATTTGTTGCATTCTTCACAACATGCTCTATTTCTTTTAAGAAATAAGACAAGTATTAAATCTTAAATTTGATTTTTCTTTTTTTTTTCTTTAAAGATTCTTTCACTTCTTTATCAATTTGGCATAAGTTGCCTTAGGGTCTACTCATGAATATCGTTTGCAGTTTACATTGCATGTTCCCATCTTGGCTTTATTTTGTTCATTAATGAATCTATAATTTGCTGAGTAAGTTGATCAGGCAAGTATTTCCATTTGCCCATCTTAGATATCAATATATCTTCAATCTTCCTTTTCTTATTAGCTATTATAGTTTCATATTTTAATGCCTTGAAATTGTTTATCCCAAAACTTAATTCTAATTCCTTCATTCTCTCCTCAAATGTCGTCGAAGACCTCTTGAAAATTATGTCTCCCCCATCTTTTTCAACTTTCTTTCTGGAGGATCTCCTGGTGAATACTACATTGGATATTTTGGTAGGCTTAGTAATGATGACCTTTCCCTTTTTCTTCAGTGGCTCCTCTTCCTTTGATTCTTCATTCTCTACTTCTAAATCTTCACCTTTTCCCTTGGTTAGTAGGAGAGTAGAACTTGTTTTCAAGTTGGCAATCCTTTTCTTGCCTTTGTTAACCGCCTAAGGGAGCTTAATCTTCAATTCTATCTAGGCCTTAGCCTCATCACATGTGCCAAAATATGTAGCCTTGGGGTTAACTAGCTCATTTATTAGTGCTTCAATTATATCCTTTGTTTCATCAATATTTACCTCATATCCTAGAGGTTTCACACATACAATTCTAAGCTTAACTGCCTAAATGTATACCTTATCACTCTCCACCATAAAATAAACATCATCTTTATAGTCCTCAACTAGTTTCTTTGGGAATCAAATTTTTTTATTCATTTTCTCCTTGAAAGCATCGAAATAATTATCCATAATACTAGTGTATTTTTCTCCCATCTCAGCAATGTATTCATTTATCTGATAAAGTAATGGTACATCTTTCCTCTAAACAATATTACCTTTTGATGGAAAGAATTTATGAACATAAAAGAATAGACATGTCAATAGAGAGCCAAACTTACAAGGATTTTTCTTTGATGTCCTGATGCTCTCCATGTTCTTGTTGAATTGATTCAATAGTAGCTTGGCAAGGTCAAGAGATAGGTTATTCTTGACTACTTTGTATGCCAGGTCCACTGCTTCACACGACACACTATTCAATCTACTCAAACTATAAATCTTGTGTGCAATGAAATGAATACCAAAATTTTATTTCATGTCAATGATACTGCTAATTTTCATTCCCCTACCATCCCACTCACCTAGGGTTTTCTTCTCTAGTTTGACCCGACCTAGGTTTTTTGTTATTTTAGCTTTTGTCAACATTGGGAGACCAACAATCCTGTGGATCATCTTCTTGGTTATCAAAATTGGTTGCTCCAACCACAACTTTCCATTGTGCACATGACTAAGGATAAACCTAATCAATTTCACTTGAAAATCATGGGGCATGTGAGGAATATGGGTTAAACCTTTAGCCTCAAGTTGTTGATGCTCAGGTTTCAAAACAACATCAACACATAACTCCTTTAAACATTCATCTATTTCTAGTGTACCAATATCTTGAATTGCACATTTAAAATGAGAATGAATATCATTGATCAATAGTACCTTGGGAGGGATTTACGACCATGCTCCACTTGGATCTAGGGTTTCAGTGACTACAGGATTAAGCTTAAAATTCAGTGCCTTCCATTCTATACCATGAACCAACATGTTTGATCCTCATTTCAATTTGTTGTTGGTAGCTGTCATCTTCACTTCATAGGGTTTGAGAGAATTTGAAATTTTTTGATAACAATTTGCTCAAATTGCTTGAATGCACTTCAAGATCGCTCTACACAATTTGCTCAAAAATTCACAGTAAAAATGACTTCAATTTCATTCCTTTTATGAAAATTTTCCTTAAATGCCTGGTGTAAATGTTAGATAAATTTGACAGACGACCATCCACTTTTCTTGTAATGATTACTTGGTAGAGTCTTCATCATTTGGTAGCCACATAAGATTTAGTTACTCTTGACCTTGCTTGGTAGAGTCTATGACTCAACCTCACTTGGTAAGGAAGGTAACTCGATAGTAAATGGTACCTTTTACTTGGTGATCCCTTTCACATCTTGAATGCTGATATGGATATTTTGTCCTATCAATTGGAACTTATTTAGATGTCTTCTTTGGTAGCTTACTTCTAGTTCTCCTTTGAGAAATCAAGTTGAAGTGGTGGAGTCACCCAATTCTTGAGTGACTTGATCATCACTGCTTGGACTTGCATTCTTAGTAGACTTTGGAACCCATTGTTGTCTCATATGTTTTCTAATGTTATTAGCTTTCACCTTCTTTTCATCTTCTATTCTTGTAGTATTCATATAGTTCTTGGCTAGGTGACCAAGTTCTATATACTTGAAACATATTTTGGTAGTATCTCTTTTCCTTATGTGATGTTTTAAATAATTTATTCCAATGTGTCTAAATTCCCCATAGTAATGACATCTACACCAAGTGTTATAGTCCCTACCAAATATAGCTTTCACAATGACCATGCTGATTACAGTTGTAGCATTTTCCATTCAATCTTGCTTTCCCACTTCTCTAACATTTGTTTGAAGTATGACCTATCTTACTATAGTGATTTTTTGTGGGTTTTTGATTCCTTTGAGCTCCTTGCTTGGATGATTCTCCTTTTTCTATGTATCCAATTACTACTTTTCCTTTTTATCTGAAGTGATTTTGCTCATTCAACTGATCCATGTCTGTTTGAGATTTCAACATTCTTTTATTGGTTTTCCTTTTAATGTTTAGATTATTCTACAATATTTCATTCTCTAATCTTAGGTTTATGATTTCTTCATTTGCATTGGTGAGCTGATCAATGAAGTCTGCATGCTAAAGGGATAGGTGTTGAATTTCACTATTCTTCCCTTCTATCTCCTCTTATTTTCTTTTTCTCTTCCATCACTTCACATAATCTTACTGATTGAATTTATTTCTCTCTTCTTAATTTTCTTAATTCTTCTTGAAGATTATTATTCTTTTCCAACAGTTCTTTGATTGCTTCATTAGCTTCATCTAAATTTCTTGGATAGATGTCTTCAATTCTTTGTTCAATGTAGAGTGAATCATTCATTTGGATTGCAAGATCTTTTCTTCTTTTCAGGAATTGAGAAAGTTTGTCTTTTGCTTTCTTGATTTGTTCATTAGTCTCAGATTGGTTTTGACATTTGAGTGTCAACACACTTAACCAAATTCTTAAGATGATGCCGAGTGTAATATAGAAGCTCAGCTACAATGTATGTCGAGCCAAAAAGTTCAATAGGTGCGGAGTGAACTTCAAGTGCCAAGTAATCTTTAGGTGTCGAGAAAAGTTCAAGTGCTAAGAAAAGTATAGATGTCAAGTGAAACAAAATTACTATAGGAACTGAGTGAGCTAGTTTTCCTATATGTGTTGAGCATGAGCAACTAGTATGTGCTGAGTAACATAGAATCAACATATGAGTTTGTACCTTCACAAACTTAGATGTAAACCATTTTTGGAGCTGACATAGGATGAATCTCAAAGGATCTTGGAAATAAGAATGAATATTTTTCATTACCTATGTAATCAGCATGCAACCAATAGGAAAAGTGCAAGAAATGAGTGGGAAATGAAGATTTAATTATGATTGTAGATTTATACCTAACCCTAAGTCTTCAAAAAATTTAAAAGGAGGATGAGACCCCATTGTATGCATGGATGAGAGAAGTGTATGGGTGAACTATAGAAAAATTTGGAGGGGAATTGAAAGACTTAGTGAAGAACATAGCAACATTGTAGAATTCAGTTGACTAAGAATAGAGTATCTAAACTTCAAAGAGTGACATATTAGATTAAGCAAGGATATGGAATCAACAATTGAAGATTGCAAAGCTATCAGGTCATTGTATTAGATAATGGAAATCCGATGGACTTAGGTTTGTGTAGTGCTATTTGTAAATCCTTTAATAGGGTGGCATTCCAAGTGAATGTACTAAAGTCCTTTAACCAGACCTACTTTTTGCAGCATAGTGAAATCGTCTAACCAAGTCACTTTTAAAAGGGTGTTAAGTCTTTAACAGGATAGGCCTTTCATAGGGTAGACCATTGGAAGTGGTCAAACATTGTAACCTTGAATAAGTTGCACATTGCTATAGTGATGTTTTGTCGATGTCATCCCCACCCCAGTTTTACTTTCTCAAATTTTGGAGGGTTTCTGGTTTACCAAACTTGTGTGTTATCTATTTTCATGCATGTCTTTACTTTCATGTTTATTAGATGAATTAGATGCATGGGAATGATATCAGTTAAAAGGATTTGAAAAGGTTTAAGTTAGTTAATTTTGATTCACCTGCCTCCCCCGCCCTCCCCTCCCCTCTCAGAAGTAAATCTTCTCACTTGTTAATTCCAACAATTGGTATCAAAGCCAAGTTCTCATAAGAAGGAGCCTTATAGCTTGGAGAAAAATATCTAGAAATGGAAGTCTACAAACTTAGGAAGATCATAGAGAATTAGGCAATTGACATATAACTTGGCTTACATTCTTTGGAAGAAGCTAGAGGAGAATTGAGAAAATCCTTAAAGAGAAGAAGAGAGATTGCCATAGCTGAGAATGACACACAATACAAGGAGATTGACAACTCAAATCAATTTTCAAATGAAGATTCCAAAGAATTTGATTCAACAATAGTAGATCTGGTGGAGAAGAAAAGAGCTCAAGTGGAAGAAATCAGAACACTCAAGCTTGAACAAGAATCACCATTCATAATGCTTTGCGAGGTAATTGAACAGAAGAAAAGAGCCATCGAAGATAAGGCTATGCTAGAAGAAGACAAGAGAAACCTTGCTAATAGACTGAAAGAAAAGTCAATTGAGCTTGCAAAAATTTCAAACATGCAGTTAGATAGCCTTAGCTAGATGATGAATGCACATCATGAACTAAATATCAAAGATATTGAGATCTCTACACTGAAGATGCAAAATGAACAATTGCAAAATGACTTGAAAAGATAAAAGGAGATTGTAGAAAGCTTCAACAAACCTAATGAAGAAATCAAGTATTTTGAGTAGCTATTGAAATCACCAAGGGCTAGCAATAATACTTCAAGACTAGGTTACACTGGCACTAAACAAGGAGAGTCATCTAGGACTGCAGAAGAAAGGAGTATCAAAGGTAAGAACACTAAATCTGATTATCATTTTTGTGGTAAAAAGGGACATACCTCTAATGTATGCAGGAGTAAGAATACCATTCAGCATTACAAGCCTAAAAATGCAAGTTATTGTCATAAGTACAAAAGAAAGGACATCGAGCACATAACTATAGGACTAGGACTAGTAGGACACCAAGATTTGAAGGTCACTGCTACAATTGCAAGAAGTATGGACATAGAGCTTTTGAGTGCAGATCAAAGCCTATGTGGACACCAAAATAGGTAAAAGAAAGTAACCAAGGACATCACTATAATTGGGACTACAACACAAGGTATAGTTTTCATTACTGTTAGGAATATGGACACATTCTTGAAAATTGCATAAGAACACATTTTAGAGAAAACTACAGAAGATGGTTGAGTCAAACTACATGTTTTACTTACTTGAAGATTAGTCATATCAGTTAGAATTGCCCAACAAGGTCAAAGGCATACAACTCAAGGAACAAAAAAGGTAAAGAGAACGTAGATGTTGAACATATCAAAGGAGAAATGAATAAAATATGGAAGAAGAAAGATGGGTGTAGCACATCAAATGAAGGGATCACTTCACCTAACAGGTCAGGTGGTCACACTTCATCAAACTAAGCAAAGAGAAGGCATGAGGGACTTATTTACAAAGCTTTATCATACATCAATTCCTAAGACAAGAAAGAACTGAAAAGAAGAGATCAACATGAACAAAGATGTAAAGTTGAGTTACCCTCAGATGCCAAGCAAAAAATCCAATACATGCCAAGCTGATTATCAAAATAGTGGGAGCCAAATGATTAGTAGAAGCCAAATTGGTAGAGGAAGCCAAGTGAAGAAATTTTTATTTGAATCCGAGAAAATAATACTTCTGTGGAAGCCAGGTGATGAAAATACAATGGAAGTTGAGTAATGTAGAATCCTTTATAAGCTGAGTAGACAACTGTAAATGCACTAAGCATTAAATACAGGAAAATAAGGTATATTATCATATTTTCAATAATTTTTTTCTCATTGCAAATGGAGAGAAAAAGATGAGAAAGAGCACAGAGATGAGAAAGTAGAGATTCCAGTGATCAAGCAAAATTCAATAGCATTCTAGCACGATTCCATCGATTTCAAGGTATTTATGATAGTGCTGAGCTACATAGTTTCATGTTAAACTCCTAGATTGTATAAAATGGCTTCAAGCTCTAGAAAAACCCCAGGAGAAGGAACCATTTGAAGTTTAGCTTTTATCCAATGAGGTTAAACAACCTGATTTCCACCCCATACCAGAAGTTGCATATAAGAATGACCCAGCTGGAGTCCTATCCATCATACCCCTTAAGGTTGTAATGGTTCGAGATGTAAGGAAATGCTAAAATTGCAAGATTGGAGCCATAGGTGACATGGAAATGAGGGAAGCATATGAAATTTTTTGTGAGAATGGAACATTGAAAGAAGAATATAAAATTGTTGAAAACAAGGGTTTAACATGTGCCCTAGAATTTCCCACAATATTCAAGACATAATGGATTAGGCTAGTGCTGAGCAAAATACATGATGGAAGCTTATGGTTGGAGGATGGCCCTATAAAGATCACAAAGAGAATTGTTCATAGAGTAAAAGGGTACCCAACCCTAGATCGGCCAAAGACCCTTAGGAGTGATTCTAAGGAGGCAATTGAGAAAAATACAAGTGTAAAGTGGAATAAGAGAGGGATGACAATTGATACCATTCAAGACCCTTTTCTTGATTTTTCTATTAGAGTGATTGCACACAAATTCTACCAGTCTAGTAGACTCAATAATGTGCAATGCATTGCAGTGGATGTAGGATAAAAATTGGTGAAGAAGGATCACACATATGATCTTGCAGAACTGCAACTGCAATAGATAAATGAAAAATCTAGCAACACTTAGAAGAACCAAGGGATCCCAATGTAAATTTGGTGCCATTTTGATATGTATTTTCTTTTATGTTCAAAATGACTTTCCTTCATTTGGTAAAGTAGAGTGGAAAACAAACAGGTCTATTATAGCTTAAGTCAATAAATATATTGAGTAGATGGGAGCTAGTTTTGAGACCCTAATGATAGTCTATTTTGAAGACTTTAAGAAGTCAATGAAACAACGGCTGGGAATTCTAGTGTCATTAGTGGAAAAACATGTAAATGATGTATGTTTTGTTGTAGATATAGACTATACATACATTCAAGCTGCCATACCAAGAATGAGATGGCTAAGACCTCTTGGGTATGAAATAAACATAGATGAAGCATCAACAACAATAATTGCATTATTATTAGAGGAAATAGACAAGGATGCACCACATTTTTGGAACTTATGATGTGGTGAGATCAAAAGTGGATATGGCGCTGAAAACTACCTCTACTTTGAAAAATAAGGACAAGCTTGTTAAGAAGCTACAAGCTAAATTTGGGGAAGGAACTGTAGAAGAAGAAGAGGAAGAAGGTGAAGATGCCGAGGGTGATGAAGAAGAACAAGATCAAGGGCAACTTGTCTTAACCCAAGGTATAGGAGAGTATGTAGATGAAGAGGATGATGCTGATAGAAAGCACCCAAGGCTAAGCCATAGAAGAGAAAAACTAAAAAACAACCAACTGCATAGCCCAAGAAAAAGAAGAAGGCTACAAAGCCAAGTCTAGCCAAGCCAACTATAAGGGTTGATACCAGGGCTACAACTCAAGTAGAAAAGGAAAAGGAGAAGCAGAAGGCAACATAACAAGGAGGACCTATAGAACAAAAGAAGAGAAGAAAGTATGTTGCACCTCCTAAATCAGATGAAGAAAGGATAGAGTCTGATGAAGAACAATTCAGATTGGTAAGATGTTCTACCAAGTAAAAATTGGAAAGCATTTGTAATAACATTAGAGATAATGTTGATTTAATTGGTCTAAAGACCATAGATTTTAATAAGTTGTCAAAGGAAGAACAAAACATAGTGGAAGAGTCCATCTACACTATGATGGCTAAGTTCAAGACCACCCCACTTGAATTGTGTAAAACAATGCCTAAAGAGCTAAGCTCACTAATTGAGAATAAATGACATTATTGTGTTATCATATAAATCATGTCTAGATATTGTCTATATATATTTTTTGCATGTTTTTTGCTCATGTGAAATCTACAATAATCACTTCCTCTCACTTGGATGATAGTGATACAGAAGAATGTTACACAAGGGCAATCTTGCATCACCTAAAAATATTTTATTTTTAGTCTTTTCCATTTTAATAAGGACTAGTAGACAAGGTGGTTACTATTTATGGAAACTTACAATTTTTAGTAAGTTTGACATACAAGCTCAGAATGTTCTAATTTCTATAGGAAGGTTCATTTTAGAGTTGTAACCCTACCATAAAAATATTACTGCTCAAGCATTAATTAGTATCAGAGAAGTTATTGCAGATTTTTGGTGGAAAAATTTGCAGAAAAATCTTTAGGATCACTGTTGGAGGCCTTAGAATACCAAGATGAGGTCCAAAAACTTGACAAAAGGGCACTAGTAGAAGTCCAAGCCTGTAGATCGAGAGCTGGCATTTTTGAAAAGTGATTATAATAGCCAATTAGAGCAACAATTTGTGAGTTATGGCCTTCAAAAGTTGGGCTACCAAAATTTCTAAAATAATTTGTCAAAGATGTATTTGGCAAACTCTATGTGTATTGTTAGGGTCTGTCAGCCCTAGGTATTAAGTTTGAGCATCTAGAACCTTCTCGGGTGGCATAAAACTGCCTATTTAAGAAAGGACCAAACATTGTCTAGGACAGCTCTAGATGATAGTTCACAACTTGTCTTGTAATTTATTGTATTGAAGGTGCCCATGTGGGTTAGCATATTGTATTTATGAATTTTGTAATTCCATATTTGCGGTGCAAATAAGAAGTCCATATTTTGTTCTCTCATTTTTTGTTGTTTCTATGTTTTTGTTATGAGTTTATGGTATTAAGGGAAACACCCTACATTAAGTGGTATCAAAGCTAGATTTCTTGAGTGTGTAGATAGATTACTGACAGTGAGGTAGTTCACACTAGAACTGTGGTTTGGGTGAGTGTGTAGGCAGATCATTGATTGTGGGGTAGTTTGCACTAGGGTTTCAACGGAAGCACAAAAATACCTCTACAAAGAGAGCATCATAAAAGAGTTGTAGGTGTTACACCTGAGGTTTTTTAAGCCCTCCAAAGAAAAATGCAAGGATTGGAAGAAAAAATGCATAGAGGAATGAATCTTCCCATAAGAGATGAAAGTGAGGATGAGGATGAAGTAGAAGAAAATGTCGAAGTAGAGGCAATTCTAAATCTATAGGAGGAAAGGCTTTTTACGGCCATTTACAAGATTGGAAAAAGACCCAAGTTTGAGGTTCCCAAATTTTTGAGAAGTCTTAACATAGAGGAGCTAGTTGATTGGATCAATGAAATAGAGGAGTACTTTGAGTATGAAGATATTGATTATCCTGATAGGGTCAATTTTGCAAAGGATAAACTAAAGGGACATGCAAAGATCTAGTGGAAAGAGGTTCAATTGGAGTGAAATAGAAAGGGAAAGGAAAAAATCACCAGATGGGATCAGATGAAAGATAAACTAAAGTGACAATTCATTCTTGTGGATTATGAGCCTGATATGTTGAAGAAGATGCAAGGGTTGAAGCAAGCAAGAAAATCTATTCAAGAGTATACCAAAGAGTTCTACTGAGTTCTCATTAGAACCAACCAAGCAGAAAATGATAAGGAGAAGGTTGCTTGTTATCTTAATGGGTCAAGGCACACCATTGAGGATGAGCTAAGTCTTGTTTGAATGAGCAGTATTGAGGAGGCATACCAATTTGACCAAAGAGTTGAGGAGAAATTGAGCAAGCAATTTGACAATAAGAATAGTGGAAGAGGTCGTGGTGGAAGGTCTAGTAGACAATCTTATGGTGGTCATAACGATGATCAAAATAATAAGGATGAGGCTAGAGGTAGTAGTTAGAACCAGAGGGGGAATAATTTCAATCACTTCCATGATCATAACAATAGAGATCAAAGAGGAAGAGGTAGAGGAAAAGGATCTGGAAGAGGAGGTTTCTGTGGAAAAAGTTTTCACTACAAAGAAGAAGGGCATAGAGCATTTGAATGTACTGAGTGCCAAGGAAGCAAAGATTGAAGAACACAAGGTCAAGAAAGAGTTACACATGTTGATGAAGATGCTAGATCCTAACATTATAATGATGCTCAAAGAGGAGAAGTCCTAGTTAATCAAAGAGTCTTGCTGAGTGGTGAGAATGAACTTGAGCAAAGAAGGAGCTTGTTTCACACAAGGTTCAGATGTGGAGATAAGTGTTTTGATTTGATAATTGATGGTGGAAGTACTAACAATTGGGTGTCATAAATGATGGTCACCAAGTTGAAGCTGAAGAGGCAGAAATACCCACGTCCATATTGTATTGCTTGGGTGCAAGATGACCACAAAGTCATGGTCAATGAGTAGTGCTCAGTGAAGTTCAAGATTCGAAGCTACTAGGGTGAGGTATTATGCAATATCAAACCTATGGACATATATCATATATTGTTGGGTAGGCCATGGAAGTTTGGAAGACATGTTGTACATGATGGGTGAGAAAATACCTACACTTTAACTAAGGATGGAGTGAAACATAAGCTGAAGTTGTTAAAGGATAAAGAAGAAAAGGTATGTAGTGCTGCTAGAATATGTTTTGTTGATGGAAAAGAGTTTCTTAAAGGTATGAAACATGAGTATATGTGTTTTGCTATAATTCTTAAAGATAGTAAATAAGAAGTAGAGGAGGTACCTACATAAGTTGTAGATATGTTGGAAGAGTTTTTTGATATTGTATCAGATAATGTATTTGATAGATTGCCCCCAATGAGGAAGATCAGTTAGTAGATGGATTTTGTTCCAGGAGCCACTTTTCCAAACAAGGTAGTACACAAAATGACACCAATAGAAAGTTAAGAGTTGAACAAAGAAGTTCATGAGTTATTATAGAATGGGTTGATTCGAGAGAGTCTAAGTTCATGTGCTGTACTAGAAGTATTAGCACCAAAGAAGAATAGAGAATGGAGGATGTGCACAAATTCTCATGTTATCAACAAGATCACAATAAAGTATAGATTTCTATTGCCAATGATGGATGATATTATGGACTGTTTGAGTGGAGCTAAGTATTTCAAAAAGATAGATTTGGAGAGTGGTTACCACCAAATTTGTATTAGAGAAGGTGATGAGTGGATGATTACTTTCAAGACAATGGAAAGACTATATGAGTGGTTAGTCATGCCTTTTGGGCTAACCAATGCATCAAGCACTTTCATGAGGATCATGAATGAGGTACTGAAGCAATGATGCCTATTTGCAAGGTGTTTGATAAGTTGAGGGAGGAAAAGTTACTAATAAACCTAAAGAAGTGCAGTATTGTAAAGAAAGAGTTGGTGTACATGGGATTTGTAGTCTCAGGAGAAGGTTTGAAAATGGACCCAAAGAAAGTGAAGGTTATCCTTGAATGGCCTACTCCAAGGAGTGTGATAGAGGTATGATCTTTTTATGGACTAGATACATTTTACAGAAAGTTCATAAGAAGTTTTAGTAGTATTTGTGGACCCTCAACTGAAACAATGAGAGGGGATAGGAAAGAATTTAAGTGGAATATAGGAGTAGATAATAGTTTTAATGTATTGAAACAAAAAGCTTATGAGAAACCTATTTTAGCACTTCCTAATTTTAATAAGGTGTTTCAAGTAGATTGTGATGCTAGTGGTACTGTAATAGGAGTTGTTTTGAGCCAGGAAGGTAGACATGTTGCTTATTTCAGTGAGAAGTTGAATGATGCAAAAAGAAAACATTTTTTTTATGATCAAGAATTTAATGCTATAGTTCAAGCATTGAAGAAGTGGAGACATTATCTTCTTCCTAAGGAGTTTGTTTTGTATATTGATCATCAAGCTTTGCAATATTTGAATAGTCAAGGAAAATTGAACTGAAGGCATTTAAAGTGGGTTGATTTTTTGTTGAGTTATACATTTTTTCTAAAACACAAGAGTGGGAAGTCTAAAAAACTTGTAGATGCTCTTAGTAGAAGACAAATTTTGCAAACAAAAATGTAGATAGTGGTGGTTAGGTTCGAGGAACTCAGTACATTGTATCTAGATGATCTTGATTTTGGCAAAGTGTAGAGGGCTTGCACAGAACATCTTACACTTGACATGACAACGTGGTAGGATTTCATGATTCAAGATAATATGTTGTTCAAAGGAAGCTAGTTGTGCATTCCTAGAAGTTCAATGAGAGAGTCTCATCAAGGAGAAGCATAGTGGAGGATTGACTAGACATTTTGGTAGAGATAAAATCGTATCTTTGGTTGTTAAAAACTACTACAAGTGATAGTTGTTGAAAGATGTGATGAAGTTTGTACAAAGTTGCAGAGTATGTCAGATGGCAAAAGGAGTGAAGCAAAATACAAAGTTGTATCATCAATTACCTATACCAGAGAAGCCGTGGGAGGAGATCAACATGGATTTTGTTCTTAGATTACTGAGGACACATCATAGGCATGATTCTATTTTTATGGTGGTTGATAGTTTTTCAAAGATGGCACATTTTTTTCCTTGCAAGAAGACTAGTGATGTTGTTCATGTGGTAGAGTTTTTTTTTAAAGAAGTGTTGAGATTACATGGCCTGCCAAAGAGTAATGTTTCAGATTGAGATACCAAATTTTTTGGGTATTTCTAGTGTACATTATGGAAAAAGTTGAAGACAAATTTGAAGTTTAGTTCATCACATCATCCACAAACTGATGGATAGACATAAGCTATGAATCACAGTTTGGGAAATTTGCTAAGATGCTTGGTTGAAGATAAACCATAAGGAAGGGATATGATTTTTACCACAAATGAAATTTGCATATAATAATTCTGTCAATAGGAGTATTGGTAAATCACTATTCCAAATTTTATAT
This sequence comes from Cupressus sempervirens, assembly GCA_028749045.1. Taxonomy (NCBI): domain Eukaryota; kingdom Viridiplantae; phylum Streptophyta; class Pinopsida; order Cupressales; family Cupressaceae; genus Cupressus; species Cupressus sempervirens. Next base: position 35,092,845 of record CM053787.1, read on the forward strand.
GGGAGTAGTCCTATAAATTCTAATAAACTAAGGTAGTTGGATAAAGGAGAGATAAGTAGTGTTAAAGCAAAAGATTTTGTTGAACATTTGAAGAACATTCATGAGGAGGCGAGGAAGCACATCATAAAGATGAATACATAGTATAAGGCTAAGGAAGATGTGAAAAGGAGATATAAGAAGTTTTAGATTGGAGATGAAGTCATGGTTCATTTGAGAAATGAGCATTTTCTAATGGGTACACATAATAAGTTGAAGATGAAGAAGCTTGGACCGTGCAAGATAGTGAAGAGGCATGATTTTGGAAATGCATATGAAGTGGAGCTTCCTGCTGAATTGAATATTTCACCAGTATTTAATATTTCAGATTTGACATAATATTATGAAGGAGGTGATGGAGATGAAGTTGCAAAAGTGCAATGGAGCATTCAAGCAGCTAGTTCGACTACAAAGGAGATTGAGGAGATACTAGATAGTTTTGTTGGAAAAAGTACTAGAAATAAAACTTATGAGGAATACCTGGTCAAATGAAAAGGGAGACCAATTGAGGATTCATCATGGCTAGCAAAGGAGGAGGATAACCATCTTCATTTTCCTCTAAACACCTAAGACATGATAGGGTCACTTCTCAAATTACCTCGGGTGGTTGGTGCAAGGGCAATCTTGCATCACCCAAAATATTTTAGTTTTAGTATTTTTCATTTTAATAAGGATTAGTAGATAGGGTGGTTACTATTTATAGAACTTTCTATTTTTATAATAGCCAATCAGAGCTTGTAGATCTAAAGCTGGTGTTTCCGAAAAGTGGTTATAATGGCCAATCAGAGCAATGGTTCATGAGTTATGGCCTTCAAACGTTGGGCTACCAAAATTTCTAAAATAATTTTTCAAAGATGTATTTGACTGACTCTATGTGTATTGTTAGCATTTTTTGGCCCTAGGTATTAAGTTTGAGTATCTAAAACCTTTTAGGTAGCATAAAATTGCCTATTTTAGAAAGGCCCAAACATTGTCTAGGACAACTTTGGGTGATAGTTCATAGCTTGTCTTAAAATTTATTGTACTAAAGGTGCCCATGTGGGTTAGCATATTACATTTATGAATTATGTAATTCTACATTTGCGGTGTAAATAATAAGTTCATATTTTGTTCTCTCATTTTCTATTGTTTCTATGTTTTTGTTATGAGTTTATGGTATTAAGGGGAGCACCTTGCATTAGATAGTATATTTGTATGGTGAGAGGGAATTTAAAAATAATGATAATTTGGTAAAGAATGAATTGATGAAAATGGTATTAGTCAGTTAAATATTAGTATTACAAAAAAATTGAAGTATTTTTCATTTAATCGATCTTTAAGTGATGTCTTTTATCAAGTTAATGAATTCTGTAAATGGAGATGTGATTTTTATTTTGAATGAAAAAGAGTCTAAAAATTACCTTTTAGATATAATAATCATTTGTATTTTTTAAATTTGATATCTTGGAAAGTGTTTATCACTTCTTAATGTTCAACACTCACAATCCTCTCTTATTAAATTGGGTTTGTAAGACATTTATTTTAAGAGACTTTTGGACTTTATTTTCAAAAACTACGTACTTTAAAAAATATATCATTCTCCTCTTTTAGATAGACATGTTATCCTATTTACATCTCTATTCTCTTTAGCCTAAAAAAGTATCTAACCATTTGGGGTTGGTTACTCCTTATTTCCAAGTACAAAATATTTAATTTATGCTTTTAATGACTTGGATCAATACAACCTAGTCTGCAGTTCAATATCTCTTGAAGTATGCAAGCATGCTTTTCTCCCCTTTAATGTCAATAAACTTCAATCCATTCACATTGAATTTATTATAAGTAGAAGAATCCACTTTCAGTAGCTCTTGCACCATTTCTGCATGTTCTTCTTCCCTAGATATTGCTTAGCGCAATGGAGTGCTCCTAAGTTTGTTTGATAATTTAGGTAATTTTGGTAGGTCTTGTAGAAACTTAACCACTACATCTTCAATGAATGAAAATACTATTCAACATGAAGGAGATCAAATTTGAAATTTATATTATGAGCCTTAGAATGCACAAGCATGATAACATTGCTGAAATATATGAAACTGAATTTATAATTGATACTACTCCTAGTTTGCCCTTGTCATGGGTGGATATGGATCTCCATCTTGATCAACACCTAGTGGATGGGGCACTATGAAACTTCATTTGATAGTGAGCTATTTGAATTCAAATTCTCCATTAAAGTTCTTTTTGGATGGTTTGATTTGACTTAAATAAGCACTTTAGATGGTGTACTTCATAGCCAAGTAAACTTGTCAATTCATTCATGAACATACTTATAAAAATGGTGGCCTTTTACTCCACATTTTACACACATCAGTTGATTTTATGATGGCTCAAATCATATCATTCTACACCAACTTCCTTTTTCAACTCTTGTGGATCAAACTGAAATTCTTTCATGGAGATTATATAAACACACTATTTTCTATTATAGTCATTTCCTTGTGCTAGTGGCCTCCTTGACATCATCATGATTTGCATGAGTAAAACACAAGAAAAATTTTGTATGCTCTTTTTTTCTTATTATAGTTTCTACATATGAGCCATATACCTAGTCTAAATCTCACTCAAATAGGCTCCGCTCTTACCATATTCAACAAAATCTTGTACTTTTCAAATCTTTGATGGTTTCGAATATGTAAAAGAGATAAAAGAGAATGTTGTAATTAATATCTTTAGAGGAGTCTAAAATTTTTAATCTAGAAGTGGATAGCATCCACAGACTGTCAGCACCCTATCTAGGTAACCTAAGAATATCAACTCAAATTGTAGGTGTACATTGCCATAATGTTTCCAAAGTGATTGAAGATTATGTTTCCAAACTGATGTTGATTTCCATAATGCTAAGACCTAGAGTATAATATATAGAGCTTGTTTGGTTGTAAATGATTCTTCAAATCTCTAATTACTATATGTGACCTTCAATAGAAGATTCATGAAAACTAAGGCAATTGGATCCAAAAGATTATTGGGGACTACAAGTGACATAAGTAAAGATGGAAGCATCTTCCAAACTAAAGACCACTGATGCAAATCAAAGGTTAAGATTATTTGAAAAAAAAACTTTGATTACCATCAATATTTTGATGCTTCCTATTGTTGACAATATGAGTAACGCATCGAGTCATCTCTACAAGTTGTCAATATTTTGATGCATCCTACCATTGAGAGTATGATAGACCCATTGAATCATCTCTACCATTCATCGATATTTCAATGTATCCTACCATCGATGGTGTGCAATACCCATCAAATCATATCTCATAGTTGTTGATATTTTGATGTTCAGAACTAGTTGTCTGATGCCACCATGCAATAATTATGGCAATAATTTTTTATGGATATTACCATTGATACATCAATAGCCATCTTGTGCATCAAAATTGTAACTCTAGTTTAGTGACATTCATTTTTAACATTTGTGAGTCACAATTTTGACGTCCACACATCTAAAAATAGGTCCCAATTTACTAGTATTGAATTCCATATAAAACATATACTTAATCAAATTCAATGTATTTAGGTATGCATACTTGGCATTTAAGGTTAGATATCCCTTGAACATAACTCCAAAATCCTTGTGGATGTCTTCATCACCAATACTCTCAAATTTGTAGTGAATGTAACTTCTAACATCGTCTATGTGAAGTACATTTGGCAAAAGTTGAGAAAATGCTCCTAATGGATCATCAAT